>JAPDNY010000001.1:316156901-317594300 GCA_029375565.1 Gekko gecko | reverse complement strand
TGGACTGGTTTTCAAGGCCAGGAGAAATTCAGAGGTGGTTTTACCCTTACCTGCCTCTGTGTAGCAACCTGGAATTTCCTTGGTGGTCTCCCATCCAAGCACTCAGCCCTGCTTGGCTTCTGAGACCTGACAAGCCTGGGACATGCAGGTCAAGGCAAAAGCCTTTCAGAGGTGGTTTGCCAATTGCCTGTCTCTGCACAGCAACCGTGGGCTTCCTTGGCGGTCTCCCATCTAAGTATTAACCAGGGCTGATCCTGCTTAGCTTCTCAAGATCTGACCAGGTTGAGTTAGCCTGGGCTATTTATTTAGGACATGATTTATACCACCTTTCCTTCAAGTTCAGGGCTGCATACATGCCTCTCCCCTCTTTATCCACACAGCGATCCTGTGAGGTAGGCTAGTCAGAGAAAGAATAACTGCCCCAAAGGTACACAAACTAACTTCATAGCCGAGCAGGGACTGGTACCTGGGGCCTGCCCAAGGGAACCTTTTCTGAGCCTCTCTCAAATGCAGTTTCTGGCTTTTCCCTGTTTTGCATAATTTCTACTTTGGCTAATGACACAAAATCATTCCCAGTGGTAATTTTAGCCAGCTGGACTTCTGGAGTGTGGGATCTCTACACACTTTCAGGTACAGCTGGGCTTGCTGAGAGACAACAGATTTTTCTTTTAAAGCGGAGATTTAGAGGAAATTGAATGCTGCATTCAGTATATTTGCAGGCCACCTAACAAACCCACATTTGGGCAAGTATTTAGTATGGCCTTCTGTGTTTCAAGCTGGAAGCCTTCCCAAGGAGCATCAAACTTTTTCATTTTTAAAAAAAACACTGCTGGGGTGCACGCCAAAGAAACCAAACAAACAGGCAGACAGGGAGATTCCTTTCGAAAGAATTCCCAAGAGCTTGGCACAGGTGTGAAAATAGACAGGTTTATAAACATCAGCCAGTTTTGACAGGTTGTGCAGAACCAAGTTCGAAACACTGACGGGGGCCCTGCAGAACACTCACATTCATTACCTTGACACCTTTTTCCTTCATGCAGGAAGATCTCCCACCCAGTCCTGAAAGAGAGAGTGATTAGCTTTAGAAACATCCTTTTCCACTGTCCCATGAGGCTTCGTAGGATTCCCGCTCTGCCCCGTCGTTCTTACAGCACGGCCTTCATTCCCCCTTTTGAATGATACTTCCCGAGAAGGCTGGCTGACACCTGCAGTGTTTGCATGATCTTATCAGCAATATTTGTGCAATGGCCGCCTCGTTTGCCAAGGATTCTGAGCCCAGAGAGAAGATAATCAACACAGCCATGGCGCTCGATTTCCCACTAACAGACCACGGAGGCCGTGCTTTGTTCCCCTGCCACCGATATTTCCTGCTGCTGAGGGGGCGGGGTTTGCCCTGTGCTCTGGACAGCCAAAATCATGTTACAAATGCACAATGAAACAAGACAGGAAGAGGAGTGGGTTTTTTTTTTGTTTGCTTATTCCAAGGGAGCCAACCTAAAAGGAAAGCATGCTAACAGCACACAGGTGCTGTAGAGCAGGGGTCCTCAAACTACGGCCCGCGGGCCACATGCGGCCCGCCGAGGACATTTATGCGGCCCGCCGAGTGTTTATGCCCCCCCCCGCCCGAAGCCACCTCCTCCTCGGGGAGCGCAGCAGCAGCGCCCCCGCCCGCCTGCCTGCCGGGCTCCTCCTCCCAAGTAGCCCCATTGGGAGAGGCACTGCCGGCTCGCTCACTAGGGTGGCGGGCTCTTAGGGGCAGCAAATTGCCGCCCCCCCCCCGCAGCCTCTTTCTTCCTCCAGCAGCCCTGGGCGGCAAGAGCGCCCAGGAGCTGAGGAGGAGGAAGGGCGAGCAGGCTGGTCGTGGGGGAGGGGCGAACGCGGCGGCGGGGCGAGCAGGCTGGTGGGGAGGGAGGGGGCGAACGTGGCGGCGGGGCAAGCAGGCTGGTCGTGGGGGGAGGGGGTGAACGTGGCGGCGGGGCAAGCAGGCTGGTCGTGGGGGGAGGGGGTGAACGTGGCGGCGGGGCAAGCAGGCTGGTCGTGGGGGGAGGGGGTGAACGTGGCGGCGGGGCGAGCAGGCTGGTGGGGGGAGGGGTGAACGCGGCGGCCCTCCAACGGTCTGAGGGATAGTGAACTGGCCCCCCGTTTAAAAAGTTTGAGGACCCCTGCTGTAGAGGATCAGTGTGCCCCTCCCCCTCCCTCCCTCCCTCCCTCCCCTCCCCCTGGCTCTGGTCTGCAAGTCCCTGCAAGGAAACCTGTTGTCCAATCTGCCTACCCCGCCACACAGGGAAACTGAAATAGTGCATAATGGTGTGTAAATAGTGGACTCTTCTTCCAATGTATATCGAACTATTGCAGTCGTATTCATCCAATGTTTTCTACACTGGCAAGTTGAGCCGTCCATGTAGAAAACATTGGATGAATATGACTGCAATATTGGAGGTTGTATCAATAATGAGACATGCTGCTGTTCAGAAGAAGTCTCAACGAAATGATACATCATTCCGGAGAACTTCGTTAACAACTAGGAATTTCACCAGTGATTGTAGTTGAAATGTCATACAGTCTTATTTGGAAGGCTTTGTTTTTAGAACAGTACTTTAGAACTAACCCTAACCTTAAATTTATAGTGTGAATATTTTATATTGTAATGGCCTATGACCATATGCAATAAATTTACTTACTACTACCACTACCATTGATTGTTTAATATCTTTGTAACGATTTGTTACTAGTCACCAGAAATTGGATTTTGTAATTTGTATTAGAGATTTAAGCACACTATTTCAGTTTCCTTGGGTCTATTTTGGAAGTTCTTTCAACGGTCATCTATCTTTTTACATTACCCCGCCACACAGAGCAAAACCACTGAAGAAACTCTCAGCACCACTCAGACAACATAAGAGAGGAAATTAAGTCAGCATACTGAAGGAAGAAACCTCTTAGTAGTCCTTTAATTTATATGTGCACTTAAAAAAAAACCCAACACAATGTCCCCCCACTGCACCCTTCCAAGTCTTCTGACAGGCAGGCCCCAAAACCTGGCCCCCACCCCAGGTTTCTGCCCCCAGAGCTGGGACATATGGCACAGTTCACTCGCTTCCAGTTTAGCAGCTTCACAAATATGGAACTGTCTTGTTCACAGAGAGATTCCCAAGGGGGGAGGAGAGCGTCCCCATGCTTGATCAGTCTGGGAGGAGTCGTGACGTATCTGCGGGTGTCCCTGGGAAAGAGGTGGGGAGGGAATGCAGGCTTGCAGAATGCGAAGAGTGGAAGAGCGTTCTGTATCTGCGCCTCTTCTCCCATTCCAGTGTGGTGATGGGGAGGGGAGGAAGCAAGAACTGCCGGCAGCATCCGACGTGGGAGAAGACGGCTGCGGGGGGCTCCCTCCGACGGCGCAGCTCTGAAGGGAGGAAGGTCCGGTCATTGTTGCTTGGATTTGAGGGACAGCCTCTGGACCAGCTTGTAAAGGAGACCGAAATGCTAGAAGGCAAACGAGAGACACCGGATGAGTGCGAACCTTGGATCAACCTGAGAGCCGAGCATGAACGACAGGGTGGGATTTGCCCACGGGAATCCTGAGCTCCGATTCTACCCTTGCCATTTTCTGGAGGGGCAGCTGTCTCAAACATAGTTTGCATCCAACACAGCTGGGTGTGGCTGCTGAGAGCAACATGCTTGGTACAGCCACAGTAAAATGCACGGATCTTTAAGGCGGCCAAAGACTTATTGCAGCTTCATTTTCTCTCTCTCTCTCTCTCTTTTTAAAAAGGCAGGGGTGCTGGTGGACTGAGGGGCTCTTCTGTGTGAGTGTTTGCTTTTTACAAACAAGGTTATGGACAGGAAGAGCCCCTCTGCCGCACAACCAAGCCAACTCACCTTCCCCTTTTTAATATGCAAGTTTAAACCGCTCTTGTGGAGACTGAGGGAACTTTAAAAGGGCTCATCTTTGGCGGAAGTTTGCCTGAGGCCTCAAAAACACTCAGATCCAAGGAAGCGGGAAATCATTTCAAGCCATCCCCCACAGGACAGGAGGCATCTCTTTGGACAGCAGCCGCCCCCTTTGGGAGATGGTGGGCTCTCGCTTCTTTGGAGGTTTCCAAACAGAGGTTGGATGGCCACCTGACAGCAATGTGGATTCTGTGAACTGAGGCAGATCGTGAGAGGGAGGGCAGGAAGATTTGCATCAGTGCTTAGTTCTCGTGGCCCTTTCTCACATGCCCAAGGAAAAGCCGATCGCCCTTTTGGGGTCAGGAAGCGATTTTTCTTCAGGCCAGTTTGGCCAGGGATCCCTAGAGGTTTTTTGTCATCTTTTGGGCATGGAGCAGGGGTCACTGGGTGTGGGGGAAGGTATTTGTGAATTTCCTACAATATGCACGAGGTTGGACTAGATGAACCTGGCCTGGAGGTCCCTTCCAACTCTATGACTCTATACACACTGTGAGACAAGCTGCTCTTGAAACGGATGGGCATGTCCAAAGCAGTTTGGCAGGGGAGGGGTGGGCACACAAACCGTTCACATCGGAGACTCCACTGGCCTAGCTTAGCTGCTTTGTGTTAGCCTCAGTAACACTTTGAATCCCGGCTATTAGACGCAACTGGCCCTCCACTCCAATGCAATATTTAAGACTAAAACAAACTTGAAATTAAGATATATCTGTTTAAAGTTTTCCTTCAGTCTTTGACTATGTTGTCCAGGAACCAGAAAGCTCTCAAAACACTGGAATTCAGGGCATCCAAAGAAGCTGATGGACAGAAGAATTGGGACAACCCCAAAAAGCCTTCTTCACAAGACTGGCAATGAACTTGTGGGGCAGCTCCTGGCCGCAGGCTACAGTGATGGCCTTTACCACAGGTGGCTTAAAGGTGGGGCTAGACAAGCCCCTGGGAGAGGTACAGCAAGAGGTAATTTCGGCTAAATGGAACCTCCACAGTCAGAAGCAGATGGCCACTGAATACTATTTACTGTGTGGCAACAAATACAGTGAGGTATGTTGTCAAAGTCAATCCTAAAAGAAATCAACCCTGACTGTTCCCTGGAAGGCCAGATACTGAAGCTGAAGCTCAAAAACTTTGGCCACCCAATGAGAAGGGAGCACTCACTGGAGAAGACCCTGATGCTGGGAAAGACTGAAGGTCAAAGAAGAAAGGGACGGCAAAGGATGAGATGGTTAGACAGTGTCACCGATGGAACGAACATGAAGTTAAGCAAACTCAGGAGCACGACGGAAGACAGGAGGGCCTGGGAGTCGCGAAGAGTCGGACTCGACTGTGCGACTAAACAACAACAAATGTTGTCAAAGGCTTTCAAGGCCAGAGTTCATTAGTAGTTGTAGATTTTCCGGGCTGCATGGTTGTGGTCCTGGCATTGCAGTACCTGATGTTTCGCCAGCAGCTGTGACTGGCATCTTCAGAGGTGTTATACGTCTGAGGATGCCAGTCATAGCTGCTGGCGAAACGTCAGGTACTGCAATGCCAGGACCACAGCCATACAGCCTGGAAAATCTACAACAACTAAAAATACAGTGAGGTTTTGGCCTTTGCTTGTGGGCTTTCCCGAGCATCTACATGGCCACCGTGGGGAAAAGCATGCTGGACTACCGGTTTCTGACCCGGCTGCCTTCTGTTTGGCTACACCTTCTCAGCTTGTTCTGTGTGTCAGAGAAATCTGGGATTTGTGCCCGTCCTTGAAAAGGATCTCCACTTTACTGCCTGACAAAAGATACCTTCTGAAAAGGAGCAGAGCTGTAGCGGAAGTTTCCGAAGTCAAAAATCCTACCAAGCACAGGGAAGTTCCTCCTCCACTGGGGGCGGACACTGAAGGAGCTTTATCAGTCAGCCCCAAAATGGCCAGAGGGCTCCTGACCTGGCAGCCCTGCTGAAGCTGAGCCAGTCTGGTCGCTGTCAGGATGGAAAAGCACTGACTTCCATGACAGAAGACAAGAGAGGAGGGGCAAGTATGACTCACAAGAGAGGGCACCCAGTGACCAGCAAACCCCCACCGCCTTCAGAGCTTTCCTACTAACCGTTCTCAGGTTCCCAGCTGCCCCCCTTGCAGAGATCTGTGCCAGGGACTCTGAAGCCCCGCCTCCACCACCACCAAGACCTCTTCTTTGCCCTTCCCCATCGCTGTCTCCAACCTGCAGGGGACGTCCACTTCACTCACCTGGACTGCGACGTAGGCCACGCCGAGGTAGGCTGCTATGCAGAGTGCCAGGAGGAGGTCAAAAATGGCAGGCTTGACCCTGAAACAGCAACAGCACCCCTGTTCATGTGCACGGTCTCCAGTGCTGCTACCATAGAGAGGGGAACTCAGTGCAGGAGACTGAGTTCAAGCTCCCCTTGGAAAAGGAGTCTGTACTTCTAAACTGTTTCCCAGGCTGGCTACATCCAAGGGAGACCAGGTCTACCCCACTTATTTCCTACAGGGACAAAGCCTGTTGTGTCCGGGGGCCAGCTCTACCACCACTGATTCTAATGGCAGATAGACCAGTTGGCCCTTCCCTGGGTATCTTGTCTTCCTCAGAAAAGAAGAAGAAGAGGAGAAGAGATTGGATTTATACCCCACCCTTCACTACCCAAAGGAGTCTCAGAGCGGCTTACAAACCCTTTCCCCTTCCCACAATAGACACCCTGTGAGGTAGGTGGGGCTGAGAGAGCTCTGACACAAACTGCTCTTTTTCAAGAACATCTCTGACGGAAATATGGCTTGCCCAAAGTCATCCAGCCGGTGCAAGTGGAGGAGTGGGGGATCAAACCCGGTTCTCCCAGATTAGAGTCCGTGCACATAACCACTACACCAAACTGGCTCTCATTCCTCTTCCAGAAAGGGAAATTTCCATCCTTGGATCAGAATGTATTTAGGATGCCATGCAGAGACCTATGGCCCCGCAAAGAGCACCTGCTTCTTTAACATGGGCTGCCCCCACAGAGGCAATCAGAAATGTCGAGGATCAAAGCCTGCGAGCCAAAAAGGAGAAGAGCTCCCTCCCTCCCACCCTCCTCTCACACCACAAAGTGGAGGAGAACTGATCGAACCTCTGGAGCAGCCACTTCCAGGGCTCGGACTGATCCAGGGGAGATGGCGTGACCTGTTTCCTCTGTTTCCATTTGGTCAGCACCATTCAGATTCACAGCTCTTCCCCCAATCCAAGAGAGCAGACACCGCCCCCCAGCCAATCAGCCCTATGACACCCCAAGATCATGATCACTGACCTGTATGCATTCATCACTTGCTTGAGCTGGTCATAGAACACAAACTCCGGATCCCTGTTTGGTGAGAGAGGGAAGAGCCCAAACACTTAACATGGTTTATAAGATTATGCATGGGATAGAGCAGATAGAGAAAGAAGTACTTTTCTCCCTTTCTCACAATACAAGAACTCGTGGGCACTCCATGAAAGTGCTGAAGAGTCGGGTTAGAACGGATAAAAGGAAGTCCTTCTTCACCCAAAGAGTGATTAACACATGGAATTCACTGCCACAGGAGGCGGTGGCAGCTACAAGCATGGACGGCTTCAAGAGGGAACTGGATAAACATGGAGCAGAGGTCCATCAGTGGCTATTAGCCACAAGGTATAGATAGGAACTCTCAGTCTGGAGCAAGTGATGCTCTGTATTCTTGGTGCTTGGAGGGTGGGGGGGCAACAGTGGGAGGGCTTCTAGTGTCCTGGCTGCACTGGTGGACCTCCTGATGGCACCTGGTATTTTTGGCCACTGTGTGACACAGAGTGTTGGACTAGATGGGCCACTGGCTTTCTCTTATGTTCTTAACTTTCAAACACAACTTTAATGCTTAGAAAGCAAAGTCGTCTCGTGAAGTCTCCTTGTGCCCAGTCTGCCAATCGGCAGGGAGCCATTCAACTGGGAGGCGCTGGGGACTTTCCGTGTGCCGAGTGCAACACCTGACCCCTCCAAAACCCACATCTTGACACTGCAAAGGGCAAGGAAACCTTGGCCATGCCACTGTGGACTAAGTCCTGGCCTGTGCTGGCCGTGGTGCCAGGAACTGCCGGCTACAGGCTGCCTTGTGCACGCCCATCCCCACGCCCGATGCCTTGCTCCCCTGCAGCTCAAAGGAGCCTTAAAATCTCAACCCAAGGAAGCAAGAGGCTGCCCACACCCCATGAGCATGCACAGCACGAAGAGGCCCAACAGAGCCAGCGTTCCCTCAGTGGAACCATCTGGAAACCCTGAAGTTTAGGCTGTTCATTGCTTCCCCTGCTGCTCCTTGGTGCCCGTTTCACGGTCCTCCCAGCTTTCACTGGACCACATTCCCTTTTGCTAAATGGAGCTACCGAAGACATTTTCACCTGCTGATTTTAATGCTTCTTTGACGGAGCATGTCTCACCAGGGGATTACACTTTACTGGCTATGCTAACATTATGCCGTGTATGGAGGCTGCTACAAGATGACTCTATGTGTGGAGAGGAGAGGGGATAAATGTTCTAAATGGGTAAATGGCTAAAGGAAGCCAAGCCCCACCTCGCAAGGGGGCAGAAGGTCAAACAGGAGGAAAAGGTTGGAAAGGTGAACAGTGTTCCCTTTAAGCTGAGTTAGTGTGAGCTAGCTCACAGTTTTTTAGCCTCTGGCTCACACATTTTTGTCTCAGCTCAGGAAGGCTGGCTCCAGAGCAAACTAATTTATGCAGTAGCCAAATTGTTCGCTCACAACTTTAATGCCAGGAGCTCACAAAGTGGAATTTTTGCTCACAAGACCCCACAGCTTAGAGGGAGTATTGAAGGTGACCCTTCCTGGCTGGAACAGGGACCTTTGCATGTTTCTGAGCCTCTGCTCTGTTATCATCCAGTATCCCATCCAATGCTCCCTCTAAGCTGTGGAGTCTTGTGAGCAAGTATTCTACTTTGTGAGCGACTGGCATTAAAGTTGTGAGCGAGCGATTTGGCCACTGCATAAATTGGTTTGCTCTGGAGCCCTCCTCCCTGAGCTAAGAGAAAAAGGTGTGAGCTGGAGGCTAAAGAACTGTGAGCCAGCTCACACTAACTCAGCTTAGAGGGAACACTGATTCCCATCTCCAATTTGGGCAAAAAGAGGAAGCAAAAAAGGTGAAAAGGGAGAGCATGGGAAGAATAATTGGGATCATAACAAGGAAAAAGGATCATCAATTTTACCTCATATCTGTCTCTCTCTTTTAAAACTATTTATTGGCAAAACTTTTGTATAACAGCAACAACAGCCAATGGCCCTTTTCCGCCTCCAAGCAACTGACAGTTCACCCCTCCTTCCCTTTTTCCTCACAACATCCCCATGAGGTAGGTTAAGTGACAGAAACTGGCTGACCCAACAGTAAAGAGCAAAAGTCCCATAGCACCTTAAAGACTAACCAAATTGGTGGCAGGGTAAGAGCTTTCGTGAGTCGCTGTATCAGAAGACGTGAGCAATGAATCATGAAAGCTCTTACCCTGCCCCACAAATCATGTTAGTTCTTAAAGTGTTCCTGGACTCTTGCTGTTTTCTACGGCTACAGACACAGACTAACACGGCCACCCAGCTTGGTCTGGCCGACCCATGGTGGAGATCTGAACCTGGACCCTGGGGAGGCCCAACGCCCTCCTCACTCACCGCTTGTCAGCCTTCACGTGGTGCTGCTTGACGTCTTTCAAGTATCGACTCATGTAGTATTCCAGGGTGCTGATGAAAGTGCCGTCCTTGTCAACCAGCTGGGCAGCCCTCGGCTGGCTGGTGAGCCAGTCCATCACCGACTCCATCTGCTCCTGCTGGATCTGCTGCGGAAGCACCGAGAGGAGGAGCAGAGAGAGGACATGTTGGCCTGTCCTGCCGGTCGAAGCCCACTCGGCCACATGCCCAGCCCTCCTCTCTGGGCATTTCCCTGCCCCACGTCGATAGGGTGGCGCTCACTTACCATCTGTTCAGTGAAGACCTGGAGATCAGCAGGAACCCCCTGGAGAAAGAGGGAGAGGAGAGGCGTGATGGGGAGGAGCCGGTGGGGGCCAGGACAAAGTCGCTCCAGAGCAACTGGGAAGAGGCGGGGAGGGAAGGCCTGACCTTTTCCGTGAGGTTGTAGATCACCCTCGTCAAGGCCTCAACCACGATCCGGGTGTTGCGGGTCAGGACTCTGGAGTCTACCCGGGCCCTGCAAAACAGACAGCTGCGTCAGAATGCCCGTTCTTTGGTGGGGCACCTCTCCGGCAGAGCACAGCCAAGTTAAGGGGAGACCGACATCTCCAGAGGGACGTTTCCACTTCCTTCCTTTCCAAGGCTACAGATTGGAATGGGATCGGGGGTCCACTCCACTGGTGGGGATGTTTCTCTTCCCAGACAAGGAGCCTTCCCTCCCCCTCCCTCCACAAAGGAAAGCATCACTGCACATGGGCCCGTCCCATAGTCGGGGTTTGCTCAGGGCAACATCAGACTATGGGTGGGGGAGGTGGACAAAACAGCACAAAACAGGACCCAGGCTGGGGGAGGGGGGTTGGGGAGGAAAAAACCAAAGAGCCACGGCAGCCAACTAGTTGACCTTCTGGGACGACACTGGAAGCAGAGCTGCTGCTGGCCCCTCTGGGCCCCTGGCACGCCCACTGGTACAGAGGCAGCTCTGCGAGGGAGCTCCGGGGATACTGGGGAGGACCTTCTGCAATCAGTTACAAGACACACGCTTCTTTCTCTTAGGGAGCTGGCACTGCCTCGTGATCAGAGTGCTGGATTAGGCCTGGGGACACAGATCCGGGTGCCTGCTCCCTGTAAAAAGCCCTGGATGAAACCGGGTTTCTCTTTCTCTCCTGGCCTGATCTATCTCACAGGGTTCTTGTGAGGACAGAAGGGAGAATGAGGAAACGATGCACACCACCCTGTCCAAATCAGCATTATTTTAAAATTTTCCTTCCTTTGTGCCCCACCTTCCTCACCAACAAGGACTCAGCCATTCTCCTCTCCAGCATTTCATCCTCACTGCAACCCTGCGAGGTAGATCAGGCTGAGAGCGTGCGGCTGGCCCAAGGTCACCCAGCAAGCTTCCACGGCGGAGTGGGGATTTAAACCCGGGTCTGCCAGATCCCAGGCTGACACTCTTAACCACGACCCCGCGCTGGCTCTCAAATGCAACAAAGAAAACCAAAGCCGTCCGAGGGATATTAGAGACTACCAGGCTCTGTGGCGTCTGCAGTGATGCTTTCCTTTATGGGGGGAAGGGGAGGGAAGGCGCCCTGCCTGGGAGGACAGCCAGGTGCGAGGGACAGCATATGTCAAGCAACGGTCAGTGTGGACATGCGCAGCTGGGCAGGTTTCCAAGGACAGCTGGTTTGGCCCTTCCTGACAGCAGAGTACTAGCCCCGAGTGTGATCCGGCAAGTCTCTTTTTCGGTTCCCGTAGTGTGCATGCGTGAATACAAGTGAAGCTGCCTTATACGGAATCAGACCCCCCTGGGTCAGTGTTCCCCCTAAGCTGAGTTAGTGTGCGCTAGCTCACCTTTTTTTAGCTTCTGGCTCACTCATTTTTGTCTTAGCTCAGGAAGGATGTCTTCAGAGCAATGCTCCCTCTAAGCTGTGGAGTGTTGTGAGCAAAAATTCTGCTTTGTCAGCTACTGGCATTAAAGTTGTGAGTGAGCAATTTGGCTACTGCGTAAATTAGTTTGCTCTGAAGCCATCCTTCTTGGTGAGAGCTGGAGGCTAAAAATCTGTGAGCTAGCTCACACTAACTCAGCTTAGAGGGAACACTGCTCCAGAAAAACCTAATTGATGCAGTAGCCAAATCGCTCGCTCACAACTTTAATGCCAGTAGCTCACAAAGTAGAATTTTTGCTGACAAGACTCCACAGCTTAGAGGGAACATTGCCGCTGATCCATCCATGTCAGGACTGTGGTAGGAAGGTATCGTTTTATTGTACATGGCCATAAGCCTTCACAATATCAAAACACCCTCAGAAAATATATAGATTAACATAATAGAATTTCCAACCTCTATTAAAATGCATAAAAACGCCTGTTAAAATTACCTTGACCTTTGGTCTTTAAAACCGACACGACCTTTTAAAATCACTCACTTGGTTGCAATGGGACTATTTGATTTCTTTGCTCTAATTTTTCTAGTGGCCGAGGCAAAGAGAGAGAGAGAGAGCCGGTCTTGAAGAAACGAAGGGGTCCTCCTCTGAGAGCAAAAAGGCCATCTTTTCATAACCAGACAGGGGGTATAGGGCTGTCAATGTCTTTGCTAAAAATTTGGCCCTGGGTTCTACATATAAGGGACAGGCCAGAATGTAGCGGGGAGTGTCAGAATTGTGTACTCAGACTGGCAGCGGCTCTCCGGGGTTCCAGGCAGAGGTCTTTCCCATCACCTCCTGCCTGGCCCTTTCCACTGGACATGCCGGGGACTGAGCCTGGGACATTCTGCATGCCAAGCCGAGGCTCTTCCCCTGAACCACAGTCCCTCCAGGATGCTCACAGAAGTTCTCTAGAGCAGCTAACACAACCAGTTAAGGGCTCGGAAGCCCAAGCTCTACCACTTCACTCTCCTAAGACTCCCGCAGAACAAAGCACATTCCTCAGCCACCAGCACAAAATGACACCCCCACACACACGCACGCACAGCACAAAATGACCCCCCCCAGCTCTTAGCGCAGCCTTCTCACCCAGCGGCTGACCTCACGTCCATGATGCTGTTGCGCGGGCCGTCGCGATGGCTCTCCAGGTGGGAGACCGTGAAGGCCGGCAGGCGGCGGATGGCGAAGCGCTCGTGCTCCCAGGCCAGCATGTCTTCCGCCAGGTTGATCTTTTTGTGCACCATGGAGAACCTCACTTCCGGGAACTGGCTGGCGACTACCTGGAGCAAAGGATCGCAGCCACAAGGGTTACGGTGGCCACCGGCCCATCTCTACCATCCCCCGGAGCCACCAGTTAGAAACAAGGCTGCCCTTGGTGCCGGGGAGGGGGCCACGGTGGGAGGGCTTCTGGAGTCCTGGCCCCACTGATGGACTTCCTAGTGGCACCTGGATTTCGGCCACTGTGCGATACAGAGTGTTGGACTGGATGAGACACTGGCCTGATCCAACATGGCTTCTCTTATGCTCCTTGGGGGGTCTCCCATCCAAGTACTAACCAGCCCTAGCACTTATCTTCTGAAATCTGATGAGATGGGGCTAGCCTGGGGCATCCAGATCAGGGTATCAAAAGCGTTAGTGAAGTGATACTCAAGTGCTCTTCCTGGTTATTTAACCGCCAGCAGGTGGTACCACTGCTTTACTGAACTGATTACAAAGAGGCTGGAAAGGCCGTTTGCTTTAGCATCCCACTTAGCATTAGAGGTGTGCATTCAGCTCTCATCCAAGCTGAAAAAATAGCCGGAAAGTACCTTATCTGTGCTTATTAAACATGTATTAAAAATGCCTCCCCGCTCTGTTCCTTCCCTCCGTGAGTCTCTCCACAGCAGCAGCAGCAGGGAGGGAAGGAGGCCTGTTTCCAAGCCTGGGCTCTCTGCCTGCCCTTCTCCAGATGCCCTGCCATGGCTGGAGCGGCTGCAGAATGCAAGGCAAACAGCCCAGGCATGTTTAAATGCCTTTCTTTCCCTCACTGAACTGTTCCTTCCCTCCCCGAGTCTCCCCGTAGCAACGGGGAGGGAAGGGAAGGCACTCTTCCCATGTAAACCGATCGGTACAGCGCTGACCAATTTACATGGTAGGAAGCCATTTCGGCCCTCCCTTTTGCTCCCCCACTCAGGAGCGGGGGGAGTGAAAGGAACCCTGAAGTGGCTCCCAGGGAGGCATTTAAACCCAACAGCTGACTGGCAGCTCCGCCTGTCAGCTGTTAGGTTTAAATGGTTGGGAGTGTTTGGTATAGCTGAATGAACCTGAATAAAAGCCAGATAAGATCAGCTTTTGGGGGGCTCAGCTACACCAGTAGCAGATACAGATCTCTGATCTGTATCTGGCTTACATGATACCTGAAAAATACCAATAAGGCATTTTTCAGATATCCATTTGGCTCAGTTATTGCCGAATGCGCACCCCCAGTACAGAGTACCCAGCAGAACCAATGCTACTGCGGCAATGCCAGCTCAACAAATCCAAGTGAAGAGGGTTGAAAGCCTAGCACAGCCAGTGCATGCACAGAGTGCCCAGCAGAACCAGTGCCATTGTTGCAATACCAGCTAAACGAATCCAAACAAGGGGGGCTCCAAGCCCAACACAGCCAGTGCATGTACAGAGTGCCAAGCAGTATGAGTGCAATGTACAAGTTCCCAAAGAAGGTGCCAGGGTATGCGGGGTATCTGGGGGAGGGCACCTTCCTTGATGCGGGGTATCTGGGTTAGGGAAGGCACCTTCTTTGGGCACTCTGTACATGCACCAGTTCTGCTAGTCACTCTGTACATGCACTGGCAGTGTTGTGCTTGCAACCTACCCCTTGCTTGGATTTGTTGAGCTGGCAATGCCACAATGGCACTGGTTCTGCTGGGCTTGAGAAAAATCGTCCCCACCTTCAGTTTCTGCTGCAGAGACTCTCTTGTTTGACATCAGTCCTTGTTTTTTTGCTGTTTCCCCCCCACTACTGGAAACAATGGAGGATGGGGGCACTTTCTTTGGGGGGGGGCCTACAGGATTGATCCAATCTTTTTTAAACTTGGGAGACCTTCTGAGGGGAGACACCAGAAGCTATGCTAAAAATTTGGTGCCTCTGCCTCAAAGAACAGCCCCCCCCCCCCCGACCCCTGGATACTCCCAGATAGATTCCCCATTGACAATATGGTACCATCGGGTATAATGGAGCCAGAAAAATTTCAAGGTTTCCGGAAAAAACCCAAATCCGAATACCATACCAGTACTGGAATCTGGGTTTGGGGGGGCGGGGGGTTCAATATATCCAAATTATCCTGATTTTTTGTGTGTGTGAGTGCACCCCTACTTAGCATCCTAGAACACAGTGTTGGGCAGCTGCCCCGCTGCTTCGTGTGCGTTCCAGAGTTTAACTTTGGAGCTGCCGCCACCTTATAGCAACTAGGATAAAAAGCCCTACTGCCCTGGGATTTATATTAACAGCCTGTGCCAGCCATCGGAAAGGCACCTGAAAGACAACTGTAGAAGTCCTGCGAGCCAGCCATGGGAAGAGAGAGAGCCAATGGTAGCCATCATGAACTCTATAACAGCACACCAGCACTTGTTATGGAATTGTAATCTGTTTTGATATTGTTTTAAATGTTTTATTGTACTACTGAAATGTTCCTGCTGATTTTAGGTAAGCTGCCCTGAGCCGGCCTTGGCTGGGAGTGCGGGGTACGAATTCGAATAAATAAATAAATAAATAAAACGACAGCTGCTGCCACCACCTCCAAAAACAGAAAGCCCACACTGAATCTCCTTACCAGCTCCAGCTCCTTCAGAAAGGCATGCTGCAGGGTCCCTTCTTTAGGAGGCTTTGAGACATGCAGGAGAAGACTGTTCCCTCTGCCCAGAGTGTCCAAACAGAGGACAAAAGCCACATTATCCTGCAGCAAGCTGGAATCTGAAACAGAAGCAGACACAGAAATGAAACTACTGTGGCCCTGTGGGGTCCAGGAAGAGGCAGCTTCTCAGCATGGCGAGGCACCTGGGAATCACCATGGACTGAGATCCAGCAGCCGGCCATTCTCTTGGGGCTAGGCCCCAGGCTGCCCCCTCGTACCTTTCCACAAGGCTGCAGTTGGGGGTTTGGGTAGCAGCTCACCTACCCGCCAGTTCCTTCTGGCTGTGCTTCTCCTCCCCAGCTCAGCATCCCCTAGTGGAGAGGACACACAAATAAAGCCCGCCGTACCTGTGTGGTCCAGGTTGTCTTCTAGCCACCTCTTTGTCCCTTGGTAGTTAAACTTGCCACCTCCAGATGCAAAGAACAGCAGATTGTACCTGCACGTGTGGGGGGAAAGGAGGGTTAGACTGGCCAGTGCACACTCCGCTGGCGTCCAAAAGGAGAAAAGCAGTCCTTTTCTTACCCAGCATGGGTCCGTTTGTAGGTGTAGAGGCGGGAAAACAGCCTGGCCAGTTCTAAGAGCACTGCGACTCCGCTGCCGTTGGAGTCGGCGCCGTGGGAGAGCCACTGGGGGGGTGGGAGGGAGAGAAAGTGGAACATGAGGCTAACAGGCCCAGACTTGGGAGCGAAGGACAATGAACGGCAGGGCTGAGACACAACATAGGCCAAGCTGTATCCTCTCCCTATCAATGCTCCCTCTAAGCTATGAAGTTCTGTGAACAAAAATTCTCATTTCTAAGCTACTGGTATTAAAGTTGCGAGCAGGTGATTTGGCTACTGCATAAATAAATTTGCTCTGGAACAATCCCTTCCTGAGCCAAGACAAAAATGTGTGAGCCGGAGGCTAAAAAACTGTGAGCCAGCTCACGCCAACTCAGCTTAGAGGGAACACTGCTCCCTATGCTGAAGTGTTTGGATTGTTCTGGCTGGATGCCATAATAAAAAATTCTTCTTCTTCTCCTCCCTATGCAAAATGCACCTCTGGCAGCCAGCCAAAATCCTTCCACGGAAGACAGCAGCATCCAGCAACACAAGCAGAAAAAGCCTTTTTCTTTCCCTTTTTTTAAAGGCGTCTTCTACACATGAATGGAAGGCGTTAGCCATGATTAGCAGTCAGAGACAGTCTTCCTCTCTCAGATACTTCACGCAAACATTGTTATGTGTTTATGTCCTCCCTGGTGAGCTTCCTAGAGGCATCTAGAGAGCTAATTACATGTCTGGTAAATGTACCCAGGGGACTGGCCCTAGAGGTTCATTAGGACGGAATGGCAAACACACACCCAGACTTCACCCAGACTTCCAAAGGATCACAGGAAACTCAAGATGGCTGAGGCAGTCTGGGACCTCCCGCCGGGCTGCATCAGCAGGACCCCCAATGGCCAGAGGACCTTTTATACTCATTCCCTTCTCAAAAGGAGGAGAAAGGTAGAGTGAGAAAGGACAGGGAAGGAGAGACTGGATTTATGTCCCGCCCTTCACTTGGAGTCTCAGAGCGGCTTACAAACTCCTTTCCCTTCCCCACAACAGACACCCTGTGAGGTAGGTGGGGCTGAGAGATCTCTTTCCAGGACAGCCCTATCAAGGACAGCTCTGACAGAACTGCGGCGTGCCCAAGGTCATCTAGCGGCTGCAAGTGGAGGAGTGGGGAATCAAACCCGGTTCTCCCAGATTAGAGTCCGCGCCCTTAACCACTACACCAAACGTTGCTTGACAGGTGTCTTCCAAGCTCCCCAAGGGTAAACGACATCAACCAGCATGTGGGGTGCTGCAGCCCAGGTAGGACTCCTACAGAGAGCCTCTCACCTAACAGGCAGGCCGACCCTAACTTCAGGTGCAGCTTAGCGAAAACAATCCAGGTGACTCCAAGCAAGCGGGCAAAAGGGTATCTTACAGAAAATCCCGACAGATCAGGGGACTCGCCAAGGCCAACGTACCGGGGCGACGCCGAAGGAATCGTAATGAGCCACAATCACGATAGTGGGCAGGTCGTCTCCTCCCAGGCCAGTCAGCCGCCCCTGATGACGAGAATGGAAGATTAATCGGCAAAAATGAACCTCACCGCAAAACAAAGCCAACCCGGCATGCCCCAGGCAGAGTGTCTGTCTTTTAGCCAGGCTTGAGAGTCTGACCCACAGATCAAGCAGTCAGTAAGACTTGCAAAGAAAATGCTTTCTGTATATTATGGTCAAAAGCACCACAATACGATAAACAAATTGCTTCAAATCATAAGAAAATCCTAGTGTAAAAATACATCATCAACATTGTCTCCGGATTATATAACGTTTCAAAATTGAATCTTCCTCGGGAAATATTAGAGTAGTACAAAAGCTCTCTTGAGACGCCTGGGATCCATTAGAAGCTTAGCAGCATATCGGAGCCTGAACACTTATTGAGATCAGCGTCCTATTTGAATGTATTATCTTACATGACTTTTTGTAAAGCACTTTATGAGCAAGAGAGCTCATATTTTTACACTAGGATTTTCTTACGATATGAAGGAATTTGTTTATTGTATTGCGTTGTGGTGCTTTTGACCATAATATACAGAAAGCATTTTCTTTGCAAGTCTTACTGACTGCTTGATCTGTGGGTCAGACTCTCACGACTGTTTTCTTTACATTTGTTCTCTGATTAAGTCATGATTGTCCGCATTTGTCTTTCATTCAGGCTTGCCGGGCCTGTCTCCTCCCCCAGGAAATCTGCCTGCCTGCTCAGAAGAGCCCCTGCTCTGCAGCCCATCCCCCCAGACATCTGGTAGATGGGCACCTCTGACAGGGCCTTCTTGGGGGCAGCACCAAGCCTCAGAAACTCTCCCCTCCAGGATGCCTGCCTGGGCCCCCTTGCTTCAAAGTTTCAGGAGACTCATAAAAACCACCCGTTTTCAGGAGGCATTTGAGCTGAGCTGACATGGAGGAATACCCTGGCTGCCTTCTGATTTCTACATGCTCCATCGGGACCAGATAGTCCAGTTTTTGACAGGGGCTGAACCCTGACCTGACCTGGTACAGCCCAGGCTAGCACTGGATCTCAGAAGTTAAGCAGGGCCAGCCCTGGTTAGTATTTGGATGGGAGAGCACCAAGGTAGTCCAGGGTGGCCACAAAGGAGTTGGCAACGGCAAACCACCTCTGAACACCTCTTGCCTTGAAAACCCCACGAGAGGCTGCCATAAGTCGGCCGTGACTTGACAGCACTGTCCGCCGCCACCTGGCCCTGACCGTTGTAGCACCTGCAGCTTATAGGTCTGGCTGAATTTGTATTGTCACTGTTTTTGATTAAAGGAAGGGTATGCGTTTTTATAAGAAGGAAACAGAGAGAGCACCCGTGCAGAGCGGGCCACACCATGTGGACTCTCCCACACTCACCTCCACGCTGGTGATCTGCCAGTCACTGATGGCTTTGCTCTGGGCCCCGCTTGTCACCATCTGGAAGCCGTTGGCAGTGGCCGTGTGCAAGAGAACTGGGGGGTGGGGGGAGAAACACAATCGCTGTTCAGTCCTGCAGTGAATACCCAATTTCCCCAAAGGATCCAGAGGAAGAAACGGAAGCGGCCAATAAAAGAGAAGTGGGGGTGTCACGGTTTGAGTGATCCAAAAAGCAACAACTGAGGGGCTGTGTGGGGCCAGAGACGGGAGGGGAGAAGCATCTCGAGCTCCTCACAGGAAGGGCAGGATAAAAATGTAATTGGTTGAAAATAATTAATTATAGCCAGGGACAAAGTCAGTGGGAGGAGGAGCCGCTTGTGGACAGCAATGTTCCCTCTAAGCTGAGTTAGGGTGAGCTAGCTCACAGTTTTTAAGCCTCCAGCTCACACATTTTTGCCTTAGCTCAGGAAGGATGGCACCAGAGCAAACTAACTTATGCAGTAGCCAAATCGCTTGCTCACACCTTTAATGCCGGTAGCTCACAAAGTAGAATTTTTGCTCACAAGACTCCGCAGCCTTAGAGGGACCGTTGGTGGACAGTGAATCTCCCCCCTACTGTTAGTTTTGCCCTGACCTAATAGCCCAGGCAAGCTCAATCTCATCGAAACTCAGGAGCGCAGCAAGGTCAGTCCTGGTTAGTACTTGGATGGGAGACCACCAAGGAATACGGCTCGCTATGCAGAGTCAGGCCACGGCAAACCACCTCTGAATGTCTCTTGCCTTGAAAACCCTCTGGGGTCGCCATAAGCTGCCTGCGATTTGAGAGTGCTTCCCCCCACCAGCAACTGTTAGTTTAGTATGATGGAAACATCTCTATCATGTTATTCTTCCGCACTTCCTCCCCTACAAGATCCTCCCCATTTCCGTTTTACCCTCACTGCAGCCCTGTGAGGGAAGGACCCATCACCCAATGAGCTTCACAACTGACCAGGGATTTGAACTCACGCCCCTCCAGTCTTCATCCAATGTTCTACTGTGTAGCTGATATAACTAATGTTTGCTTCTTGCTTTGGATACTGCTCTCCCCACCAACTCACCCACCCCCAGTGCAAATAAGATAAAGTAAAAGCTCAGGCTTCTTGGCCGTCCGACAGCCTGCAGTGAATAAAGAACTACCTTTGGATGACTCAGGCTGAACTCCTAGGCACGCTTTTTAAGCGGCAAGCTTCAACCAGCTCGAGGGGACTTAGTCCCAAGTAAAGATGCTCAGGACTGCACTGCAAGTGGAGAAATGAGCAGGATGACGGGAAAGAAGAGAACCCTGCCACGTATTGGGGTGCCAAATATACAAATTCCACTAGTAGAAAACACCATCAAAGATTGCCGAAACAATATATTAAACAATTATAAAGTTAGTGGTGTCACAACAACCTGATTTCAGCAATTTCAACAGACTACAAGGTTCATAGCGTAAAAAGTGAATCATAGGTTTACTTCTTACACTATGATCCTTGTGGTCTGTTGAAATTGCTGAAATCAGGTTCCACTTACACAAACTGAAGAAGTCGAAGGAAACGCATCTTCCCAGTATCTAGACTGGGCATCTCTGCAAAGACTGTTTGGAAAATGGACTATGTGGACTCCTCCTATCAAGTTACACTGACTACATGGACTTTATGTCTTATCTTCAAAGGAGGAAATACTGCAGCTTATGCCTTATTATAGTTACAGTATGCATTAATGTTGTTGTTGTGATGACCTGGCTTGCTATGCGAAGCTTGAAATGTTCAAATATGCAAACTGTGTGCCCAGGGGGGGGGATTGCTCCACAGATGTCACAACAGCCTTTTTCATTCTACTTTTTGTTTTGGCAATTTTGATGGTGTTTTCTACTAGTGGAATTTGTATATTTGGGACTCCTATGACACTAGTCTTTTCCCCTTGTTGTTTGGATTTACGTATTGGGGTGGGCAGGAGAAAGCTTCCACACATTCTCAGCGAGGGGCAGTCCGGCTCCAAGGCCAAGAACATGCAGACACCTGGCAGTACATGGCCTTCATCCTGCACAGTCGGCGTAATGGCACCAGAATGCAGACGGAAGAGGCAACTGAAGTGTTTTAACTGCCTTTCTGATGGTGGGTGGAGAGACAGGATCCAAGCCTGCCAGGTGTGTGTTCTGAACAAGAGTCTTTTAGCCTTGATTACACTGAGGTTCTTTATATTAAAGACACACAGGAGGTAAGAGGGATGCAACACACCCTGGTACAACAGGTTCCTAAGGAAACCTGCACATCACTGAGAGACCTACCTTCAGCAGCGGAGGCTGAGCCTTGAGATGCGGAAGCTGCCTGCGTTTGTTCATAGATGGAGAGAAGCTCGTCATCTTCCTCAGCGAAATAGACTGGCACGATGGTCTCCATGGCTAGCATTTCGGGCTCTCTCTCCATGAATTGCTGAGGACACAGGATGATATGCCAGGAGTCAGCGAAAAATCAGGATGTTCCAAAGAAAAGGAAAGAGATGCTTTGGCTGTGTTGCCTGCAGCCCACCTTTGCAAAACTGCCTTGCTGCAGCAACTGCTTGTGTGACATTTGTACGGCCTATTCTGTTTCGGCTGCTGCTCCCCCCTGCTTCACTGCCAGGCGGACAAGCAGCAGCCATGCCACTCCTCTGTGCCTCGAGGAACGGAAGGTGCCGCTTTGAAAAGGATGCTCCACAATGCGGGGGCTAAGCACCGCAAAGTCTGACGTCCCTGTTCTAGATCTCCCATCTCCCAGTCTTAGCAGGTGGCAAGCTGACAAGATGTCGACTCTCTGAAAGAGGGAGTCTTGCTTGTAGGATGGTTATGTGAAACAGTCTGAACATGCTGAAGCATAATTCAAATGCAAACATCCCTACCATTACCGACCGCCTACAAGAGAGTGTCCTCATCGTCTTTCCTAAGCATCCCAGGGTAGAACAGTGGTAAAACATGGCAGGTTCTTCCAGCGCTAACCTCACCCACCTGCCCACAACTGCTGCTCACCTACAGATCTGACAACTGTTAGGCAAACCACCAGCATAAACACTCAGCTTCTAAGTCAGCGGTTTTCAAACTTTGTACTCTCAGCAGACTCTTTCCACATTAGCTTGACAGCCAAGGAGCTCCTCAGGTAGTGGTTAAGAGCAGCAGATTCTAATCTGGGAGAACCAGGTTTGATTCCCCACTCTCCCACATTTAGCCAGCTAGGTGACCTTGGACAAGTCACAGTTCTCTCAGAGCTGTTCCCTCAACAGCAGTCCTTGAAAGAGCTCTCTCAGCCCCACCTATCTCACAGGGAGTCTGTTGTGGGGAGAGGAAGGGAAGGAGATTGTAAGCTGCTCTAAGATTCCAAGTGAAGAGCGGGGTATAAATCCAACTCTTCTTCTTCATATTCTGTATTAGTCAGGACAGAATCAGTCAGGCCATACGGACTCACAGCTGGTGCACAGGGCCCAACAGCATACCCTAGAACTCATTCTATTTCCCCTTGGGGCTAAGCATTGCTGGAGAAGACTTGACTGTCTTTCAGGGAACCCGGTCTGCCCATACAGACCTTCTTACTGTGGGATTTCATCACTGCTTACGACACAACAATTATACCAGCAAGCAAGCTAACATGACTGATCAGCCCAAACTTCATGCAGACATTTTCTTACAATCAGGGTTTCAAGTAACGGAACACCCCGGTTCCTCCCAAGAGCACTGCTGATGCAAACATTCCCCATTCCAGATCTACTCTCTGACAAACTCAGAAGGCGGCAGACTTGACCAAACACCTATTGGGAAGACTTCCGCCGCCGCCGTGCTCCAAAAGGGATGCTTACCCGGATGACATCCTGAGGCACCGACAACATGCTCTGCGGCAGGATGATCACCACGGCGCCAGCTGACTGGCGGAGGGCCTTCTGGTACTGCTCGTAGGAAAAGTCCATTAGCCGCATCATCACGCAGCGCCGACTCAGCACATCCGCTTCCACCGTGCGCGCCTCTGTATTCAGCACGGCATTCCGGGTGCCTGGTGGGAGCAGAGGAAGGGACCTCGTAAACAGTCACAATGAGGCTCTGAAGCCACGGACAGCCTCTGACTTCTAGCCCAAAAGAGAAAGGTCAGGGAGCCCCGCTCCTTAGTTCCACCGGTATTCCCACTCCAGGCTGTTTGACTCAGGGTTCTCCAACTAGGGCTTGGGTCTGAACCAAGCTGACATGGTGCAGAATATAAAAAGGCATAACCCATATGGGCAAAGGAACCTCACCAAAAGACAGAGGGGCACACAAAACTTGGCAGACACCCTATCCCTTGGGTTTAAGAACACAAGAGAACATAAGAGCAAGCCAATGTTGGATCAGGACAATGGCCCATCTAGTCCAACACTCTGTCACACAGTGACCAAAAGTACCAGGTGCCATCAGGCGGTCCACCAGTGCTGCCAGGACATTAGAAGCCCTCCCACTGTTGCCCCCGCCCAGGCACCAAGAATACAGAGCATCACTTGCCCCAGCCTGAGAGTTCCTATCTATACCTTGTGGCTAATAGCCACTGATTGACCTCTGCTCCATGTTTATCCAATTCCCTCTTGAAGCCGTCCATGCTTGTAGCCGCCACCACCTCCTGTGTCAGTGAATTCCATGTGTTAATCACTCTTTGGGTGAAGAAGTCCTTCCTTTTATCCGTTCTAACCCGACTGCTCAGCAATTCCATTGAGTGCCCATGAGTTCTTGTATTGTGAGAAAGGGAGAAAAGTACTTCTTTCTCGACCTGCTCTATCCCATGCATAATCTTATAAACCTCGATCACGTCACCTCTCACACCAGAATTTGCCAGCAAGCCATCCTCTCAACACTAGGGGAGGGACAGGGGGCTGTGACTGTACCAATGTCAGCACAGAGCTGCAGCCAGAGTTACAGCCTTATACTGCAGCCACCAGCCAGCGAGGCCGTATTTGCTATCCCAGCTCCTTCCCCAGAACTGCTTGGGGATTTTGACTGGGCTCCTGTTTTAGATGCTCCCTTTCAGCAATTGCTCCGCTATTACCATTTAGATATGCTTTTCAGCTCTCTGTGCTGCTCTCATCACACGCCTTTACAGAAAAGTCAGCTTTGTGAAGAGGGAGAGGCCGTGGCTCAGCGGTGGAGCACCTGCTTTGCAAGTACAAGGTTCCAAGTTCAATGCTTGATGTATGCCGTTAAAAGGATCGTGTAGGAGGCAAGATGAAAGGCCTCTAGCTGATCCCTGGGAGAACTGCCATCAGTCACAGGAGACCACGATGGCCTTACAGATCAAGAGTCTGACTCTGTCAAATACAGCATCACGGGCTCGTTGTGATCCCCCATTTGCTCTGTTGCCCCAGTGCGCATGGTCTCCAGCACATTTTCAAATGGTTAAGTGGCCCCTTGCTGGGAGAAAACATACAGGCTGCCAATACATTTCCTCCAAAAGAGCAAAGGGCATCTCTGGAGGGCTGTTTTCAGGCATGGAAATGATGTGTGTGGGGGGACGGGATTGGCTCCCATCCACTTCAAAATCTCCTCCAAATTAGCCCCCCCCCCAGTAACAGCTGCAACTCTGCTCCACAGGGACAATAAGTTTCACTAGGAATCAGATGCTTTTCTCCCAGGCTGGTTTCCTTAGCTAAATCAAGCCACCAGGACTGGCAGGAGCTAGGCACAGTATCCAGTGAAACAGGACCCTGGACCGGAGGCCCCCGATAGCCTTGAGGATAAGGAGCTACAGGGCTTGGCACCTGCTGCACAGATCTGCAGAAACTGAAGTGCTTAAAACTCATGCCTGGTTTTGTCCCAGGAGCAGAACACAGCATGCCACCTCATTTATTATTTGTGGAGGCGCTTGGGGAGTCCCTTCACATTTACAGCCACCTCATTTATTCATTCATGAGCACATTTATATCCCACCTTTCCTCATGGTTCAAGGCAGCTTACAATCATAGTTAAAACATGCCCATTAGGGGAGCAAACTGACTAGGGAACGCGTCACAATCCCCCTCCACAGACACACTCGGAGTGGAACACATCACAGAGTTAGGGGGATGTAGAGGCTAGAGCAGGGGTCCCCAACATGGTGCCCGGCAAGTGATTTTTAGAAAGTGGGCAGGGCCTGGTGGGGTTTAACATAAGAACGTAAGAGAGGCCAATGTTGGATCAGGCCAGTGGCCCATCCAGTCCCACACTCCGTCACACAGTGGCCAAAAATACCAGGTGCCATCAGGAGGTCCACCAGCGGGGCCAGGACACTAGAAGCCCTCCCAATGTTGCCCCCCCCCCAGCACCAAGAATACAGAGCATCCCTTGCCCCAGACCGAGAGTTCCTATCTATATCTTGTGCCACTGGGGATTAGATTGGCTGTGCAGAGTTTGAGTCCAGCGGCACCTTTAAGACCAACAAAGTTTACTTCTGGGTATAAGCTTTTATGCCAACCTAGAAGAAACTGAAGTAGACAAACAGGTACATCTTCAGTGGGAAGGTATCAGCGTCCCATGTGCCTCGGCGTCTAGTCATGCCGACCACGTGACCATGGAAACGTCTTCGGACAGTGTTGGCTCTTCAGCTTGGAAATGGAGATGAGCACTGCAACCCTAGCGTCAGATTCAACTGGCTTTTGAGCAAGGGAAATCTTTACCTTTACCTTACACTTGGAAATGTGAATGCCCATGAAAGATTATACCCAGAATTCTTAAAGGTGCCACTGGACTCAAACTTTGCTCTGTTGCTTCAGACCAACACGGCTACCCGCCTGAATCTGCCAAACGCAACAGACACTGTTCCCAAGCCGAGAGAATGATGGGGGTCATAAGGCTCCTCTCAATCAATCAACCTCACTTGCCGTCTTCCGCACACTGCTTGTCATCCTGCTCACCCTACAGGAAGGATGTGGGCCACAAAGGAGTTCCTGGAGATATCCCCACAAAGTTGCGACACACGTTACCCTTGCCACACACCCACCCCAGCCCCTTCTCTTAAGGAAGGAACTGGTAAGACCAGCAGAACAGCTCTGTAACATCCTGCACACGCCTCCTCCGGGGTTACACATAGGCAGATGGTTAAAAGCCATTCAGATAGGGCATATAACCACCACCTCCTGGGGGGAGGGAGAGAAACACACCTTGCGGGAGACCACTGTGAGTCATTATTACTACACAGAGATGTTGCAATGTTCAGCTAGCCAACCAGGTAGATCGAATGACTGAAAGAGATTTGAAAAGGTGCCCTCTAATCCGACCACCGGATTTCTTTCTTATGTTATTTTTAATAAGCATGCCTCCAAAAGCATAGGCAGCTGGACACCATCTTAGAAGCAACATTCCTCACCCCTGGAAACACATCTTCCCTAAAATGGGGCTTGCCGTGGCAGGCAGATATATTTTAAAAAATACATGCTCGGCTTTAGCATTTTATGTGGATGCAAACCGGTGCAGCCTCGATTGATTAAAACTAGTCAAAAGTCACACATCATTAACTAAGACTGCAGTCCACGACACACTTGTTTGGGAGCTAGTGCCATTACATTCTGGGCGATAGAAACCCACAGGGAAGTGCACAGCAAGGTCTGTTTAAATAACTGGGCAGTAGCCTCTGATGCAAAGTCATGTTAACAGCAATAACCACACAAACACTGCAACCCAACATGGCTAAGCCCATTGACTTTAATAGGCTTAGAAGGGCAGAATCGTGTTCCAGATTCCCCTTCCTTTCTTTATCAAGAACATTCACAAGGCCACTTTTCTGCCAATGGGCTCTTTATGGGTCATACTCTTTTGGAGGAGGAGGGATTCACACATGCACAAAAGTTTTAAAAAGAGGAAAAAACTGCTAAAAACTTGTCAAAATATGACCCTTCAGGAGTCATCAACTAGGGACAACAGGAATGCAGCAGATTAACAGGGACCTTTATCCCCACCCTCCTGGTGTCCAAGGGGCAGGCTGTCAGAGAAGTTCAAGCCCAACCCCGTCGTAAAGATAGATCCAGTTGGCCAGCCGTGTTGGTCTGATGCAGTGCAACAAATTTCGAGTCCACACGAAAGCTCAGATCTTGAATAAACCTTTGTTGGTCTTAAAGGTGTGTGCGTGAGCACATGAAAGTCAGGCAGTGAACTTTTACGGCAGGACAACAGATTTAGAGTCCAATGGCACCTTTAAGAGGAACAAAGGTTTATTCAAGGTATGAGCTTTCATGTGCACGCACACTTGTGCGTGCACACGAAAGCTCATACCTTGAATAAACCTTTGTTGGTCTTAAAGGTGCTCACTGGACTCTAAATCTGTTGCCCTGCCCTAAAGTTCACCGCGTGACTTCGGGCCAGGCACTCGCTCTCGCCCCCCCCCAGCCTGCCTCACAGGGCTGTTGTTGGGAGGGCAAGAGCGGGGGCGGGGTGGCCCTGAACCTCTGCAGAGAGAAAAGGCCGGGAGCGCCGACCGAGGTGTGCAGCAAAAGCGCACGGAGCGGAACCAGGCACTCCCGAGGCTCCCCATCAGCGTCATTTATTCGTCCATGCAAACCGCCACTCCCCCGTCCCTCCCTCCCCCCGGACGGGTGCCGGCAGGGCCCCCTCGGCCGCCCCCTCACCGTAGGGCTGCCCGCCGAGCTCGTACTGCTGCATGCGGTAGACGGTGAACTCGTGGGCGGCCGAGGCGGGCGGCGGGCCCAGCAGCAGGAGCAGGACGGCCGGCAGCACCAGGAGGAAGCTGAGCGGCAGACACGAGGCCTTGAGCAGCACCGAGCCCAGCACCTCCTCGCCCGCCTCCTCCAGCATCGCGGCGGCTCGGTTCGGGCGGCGGCACCGGGGAGGGGAGGGAGAGAGGGAGGCCGGGCAGGCGAAGGCGCTTCACTCGACAGCCCTCGCTCCCTCACACCATCGCCTCAGCCAGCGCGAGCCTGCCTGCCCGCCCGTCCGCCGGGCACGCTGGGAAATGGAGTCCGCCCCCCGCTCCCACAGCCCTGGCGCGCAAGGCATGTTGGGAGTTGGAGGCTGCTTCCCCCCTCCTCCCCTTCCTTCCCGCGATAGGTGATGGGGAAAGGGGGCCGGGTCTGCTCGAGGAACTGTCAAACTGTCCTGCCTGCCTCAGTGAGGCCGCCCTTCCCCGGGGGACGCTGGGAAATGGAGGTGGCCCCTCAGGGTATGCGCTAAGTATGCTGGGAGTTGGAGGCCCCTCTCTCTCTCTCTCTCTCACGCGCCTAAATACACTACAGACTGATTCCAAACAGGAATAGCAAGCTTAGTTTACATGGTTACCATTTGTTTGGGTTTAATTCCGGGAGGGGGGACCATAGTGAAGGAAATAAATATGTCAAAATTGGATACATCTGCCCACCAATCTCCAATTTTGACATTTATTTCCTTTACTATGTTTTCTCCCGGAATTAAACTAGGGTTGCCAGCCTCCAGATGGGGCCTGGGGACCGCCCGCTTTTACAACTGATCTCCAGCTGACAGAGATCAGTTCCCCTTGAGAAAATGGCTGCTTTGAAGGGTGGACTCTGTGGCATTCTACCATGCTGAGGCCCTTCCCCCTCTCCATACCTTGCCCTCTCCTGGCTCCACCCCCAAAGTCTCCAGGTATTTTCCAACCCAGATCTGGCAACCCTATATTAAACCCAAACAAATGGTGACTATATAAACCTGGATTTATACCCCACCCTTCACTACCCCTGAGGTAGGTGGGGCTGAGAGAGCTCTTTTGAGGATTGCTCCTGAAAACGTGATTGACCCACGGTCACACCAGCAGCTGCATGTGGAGGAGATGGGAATCAAACGTGGCTTTCCCAGATTAGAGTCCACATTCCTAACCACTACACCAAATTGGCTTTTCCCCTCTCCTGGCTTTCCACAAACTGTACAAAACTGAATTATTCAAGAGGGCTTTTCTATGCAGGCAATAGGGTACCACTGTGCAAAATGATTCACAAAGTTACTTGAACAAATCATTAGGGACCATAGTCTATACTATGGTATATACTTTGTTGTTAGTTAGTCCCTACTGTGTTAAGGTAAAGGTAAAGGTTTCTCTTGCTTGAAAGCCAGTCAAATCCGACTCTAGGGGGCGGTGCTCATCTGTTTCCAAGCTGAAGAGCCAGCACTGTCTGAAGACATTTCTGTGGTCATGTGGCCAGCATGACTAAACACTGAGGTGCACAGAACACTAGTATGTTATCTTGCATCAGTTAATGTGCCTATCTGCATTTAGCATTTGCTCAATTGTTTTACCAAGCCCACACTGGAACAGAAAAAGATGCAGTTCAAAACCACATTTAACTACCCCGGCTGACTGCAGAGCCACCCCCGAATGGCCATAAAACGGCCATAAATCTATGCAGACAGCCACCATAAAACCAGAGATCAAAAGAAGTGAAAGCAGCATGCAGTCTGGACGCTGCCATAAAATGCAACACTCAATCAAAGCGAAAGTGGCATGCAATGTAAATGGGAATTTCTGTTCCAGTGTGGGTTTGGTAAGACAGCGGGGCAAATGCTAGAGGCAGATCGGGCCAATGTGTCATGCTAATGTTGGGGTGAATGAATCATCATGCCTGGCCATTGGGGGGGCGCTACATCACTCTAAGTGTGTACAAATGTTATCTCCTTGAATGGAGTGCCTTTCTCTGCCTTAATCTGGGAGTTGCCCTCCGACCCCTCCTCTCTTTCACTTTATCGTCTCCCTCCCTCTACATGGTCTTCCATGGAGACACATGTCTCTGCAGATCTCTCCTGTAGAGACAACGCCCTCATACTCCCACAGACATGATACTGGGACAAGCTGGCCGTTTGTGATAGGGAAAGTATTCTTTAGATTAGGCATCTCTGTCTTCATTTGACCGCAACCTGAATGTGAACTGGATCTACTTGAATAAATGTAAGTTCTCGCCTTTTGCAATATACTTCTAGGGAGTTTTTTTAAAACACACCCAGTATCGTGCTTCAATGACGATATATAATCAAATAGCCCAACAGGCAGGAACTCATTAGCATAACAGGCCACACCCTGACAATGCAGCTCATTAGCATATTAGGCCACACCCCCATGTTACCAGAAGTGTGGTCATCCAGCCACACACCCCTTTTGCTTCTTATTCTGTTTACCTTGTTTGTTGTATAAATCCAGGGCTTTTTTTGTAGCAGGAACCCCTTCGCATGTTAGGCCCCTCATGTAGCCAATCCTAATGAGTTTCTGCTGTTGGGTGTGGCCTATTATGCTAATGAGTTCCTGCTGGGCGTGGCCAACTCAGGAGCCAGCCGGAACTCCGTTCCTGTGTGTTCCTGCCCAAAAATAGCCCTGCCAACAGTTAATACTTAAGGCTTTGCTTCAGTTCTGTGGCTTTTTTTAGATTCCTGGTTGGTTCTACAACCCAAATTCTATTTCATTGTTTACTGAATGTCCCATTTGACTCAGTTTGTGTGATCTGCCATGAGTCCCAGCGGGAAAGTTGGAATATAGATAATGTAAATAAAATAAAATAAAATAAATAGCCATGGGAGGAAAGAGGTGGAAGGAAGATGATGACATGGCACTGAAAACCAATGTGCGTGAGCATATTCCACTGCGTTCAAAATGTACCTGCTCCCATTTGTCCCTTCCTCAGAGATTAACCACTCACCATAGAAGAACTTGTGGGCAATCAATGAAATTGCTGAGCAGTTGGGTTGGAACGGATAAAAGGAAGTCCTTCTTCACCCAAAGAGTGATTAATAAATGGAATTCACTGCTGAAGGAGGTGGCAGCGGCTACAAGTGTGAACAGCTTCAAGAGAGAATTGGATAAACACATGGAGCAGAGGTCCATTGGTGGCTATTAGCCACAAGGTATAGATAGAAGTGGTTAAGATGCTGAACTGCAGACCAGAAGGTCAGTAGTTTGGCAGTTCGAGACCCCAGTGCCGCATGACGAAGTGAGCGCCCATCTCCAGTCCCAGCTCCTGCCAACCTAGCAGTTCGAAAGCAAGAAATTGCAAGTAGATAAACAGGTACCGCTTCGGTGGGAAGGTAACAGCGTTCCGTGCACCTTGGCATCTAGTCATGCTGGCCACATGACCATGGAAATGTCTTCGGACAGCGCTGGCTCTTTGGTTTGGAAACAGAGATGAGCACCGCACCCCTAGAGTCGGATTGGACTGGCTTTCGAACAAGGGAAACCTATAGATAGAAACTCTCAGTCTGGGGCAAGTGATGCTCTGTATTCTTGGTGCTGGGGGGGTCAACAGTGGGAAGGCTTCTAGTGTCCTGGCCCCACTGTTGGACCCTCCTGATGGCACCTGGTACTTTTGGTCACTGTGTAATAGAGTGTTGGACTGGGTTGGCCATTGGCCTGATCCAACATTGGCTTCTCTTATATTCTTATGTTCAAGAGTTCTCCAAAATGGGGACAGAGACAGGTAAAATGAGCAAGGGGGGAACCATGTACAACCCTGAACTCCTTTTAGGAAGGGAGAGGTAAAAAATGTACTAGATTGATATGGATTAGTGGGAATTGTACCAGCGGGTCCAACTTTGGCTTGGATTGCTAAAACTACAGCAACTCAACATATCACCGGAACTCCAGGATTGGGGCCATGTGTCTCTGTCTTTGCATGCACAGATACCATTATTAATGGGGGAAGGGGGGTAGTTTAAATATCTGGAGGGTTACCTCATTTTTTAACTCAGATTTTTCTGCAGACTTGGGCTCTCCACTCCCATTGTTTAGAAACTGCTATGATAATTCTTGGCTATTAAATGTCGCAATCAGGGCTGTAGTTGTTCCATCCACTTCAAAAGATAGAATGAAAAAGGCTATTGCGACATCTGTGGAGCAATCCCCCCACCACCACCACCCCGGGCACACACAATTTGCATATTTGAACATTTCAGGCTTTGAACCGCAAGCCAGGTCATCACAAACCGTTGCACAATCAGTACAAGTGTTGCCCGGCACGGGAAGTTTGGCAACATCCGATCCTCTACATTCTCTACGCTTGAGGTGAGAAGAAAATCAAACCTGCCAATTATGGAAAGGCCTGCCCACTCCAAAACCATATTTCAATGCATACAGATCTGTTATTCATAGGGCCAAAATTTTCCCCAAATTTTGCTATGGGTTTTAATTCATTTGCATGTTTCTCTCCCCCCTCCCCAGTACTATCAGGCATACATATCGAAGACAAGAAGAGATTGGATTTGTACCCCACCCTTCATATCTGAAGGAGTCTCAGAACAGTTTACAATCCCTTTCTCTTTCCCTCACTAGACACCCTGTGATGTAGGTGGGGCTGAGAGAGCTCTTTCGAGAACTGCTCTTTCGAGAACAGCTCTGAGAAAACTGTGACTGACCCCAGGTCACCCCAGCAGCTGCAAGTGGAAGAGCGGGGAATCAAACCCGGTTCTCCCAGATTAGAGTCCATGCCCTTAACCACTACACCAAACTGGCATATAGTGATAAAACACTACACAAGAGCAATCCTTATGCCATCAAATATACACTTTGGTATGCATAAAAAAGACCAAGGAATTGACATTCTGGGAACTGGGGAGAACTTATGCTCAATCGACATGAGGACCCCAACAAGGGGCTTTCAAGGTAAATGAGAAGCAGAGGTGGTTGCTGCCATTGCCTTCCTCTGCAGAGTCTTCCTCGGTGGTCTCTCTTCCAAGTACCCACCCTGCTTAGCTTCTGAGATCTGACAAGACTGGAGTATATACCAGGCTGCCTTCCCTCCTGGGGAGGAAGAAAATTATAGAAACATTGCTACCTGTGAAGAGCAGCCAACTTTGTTGAGCTGAGATGCTATAGAGGTTTAGGGTCCTGAGGATGAGAGGAACAGTGAGCCCCAGAGATATTTTGTAATCTTTGCTTTATTTACAAGCATACGAGTAGAACACACTCATGTGTAATGGGCACAAGCGTACAAGTAGAACATACCAGTGTAAAATGGACACTCCTTCAGCAGACAGCACATCTACTGATAGAATATCCTATCCCGAGAGAACGGTTTTTGACTCTAGCTCTCTCTCCTCCAGTTCTGCAGTGCCGTTTGCCACCTGTGCCAGCAAAACTGTCATGGTGTCTAGGTAGAATGCCCATTCAGGAAAATATTCAGTAATTTTTTTAAAAAAAGTAACACACTTGGATTAAATGTTGTTAGGTAAAGCCACTCAGAGTAATTGAGTGGCTAATCTTAGCAATGATACCCATGCAGCTTTCTCTCTTGCTTACTGAGCGTGATAAGCAGGCATTCCAACCAACTATGAACAGAGAAGAAGAAAAGATTGGATTTATGCCCCACCCTTTGCTTGGAGTCTCAAAGCGGCTCACAATCTCCTTTCCCTTCTCCCCAGAACAGACACCCTATGAGGCATGTGGGGCTGAGAGCTCTCCTTCGAGAACTGCTCTTGAGAGAACAGCTCTGAGAGAACTTGTGGCTGACCCAAGGTCACACCAGCAGCTGCATCTGGAAGCGTGGGGAATCAAACTTGGTTCTCCCAGATTAGAGTCCACACTCTTAACTACTACACCAAACTGGCTCTGAAACACCAAACTGGCTCTCACAAGTGGTGACCCAATTGGTAATAACAACGGAGCCGTTCTGTTTTAGTGGCTCACTTGTTGTCATGGGTCAGTAACGGAGCAGACCTCCCCCTTTCCTTCTTACAGAAAGGGCACTGCAATATAGGACACTTTAGATCATTATCATGAATCTATCCTAATTTTAAAAGCGTCACCCAAAACTGAGTGGCTTGGTTCAGGCAACGCACACAACCCTGAGTTTAACTGTGGTCAGTTTTTAAAGCCATAATTCAGCTTGCAGATGACCATTCAGATCCTTGACAGGTGCTGGTTTCATCACCTTTGCCGCGTCCCCCACCCCACCTGAGGTCAGAACTGGAACGAGGACAACTGGCAGAGAACAAGAATTTGAGACTGGACCAGAATTTGCATGCCTGTGCAAAACTGTAGTTAGGACGGACTGTGTTTAACCAAAGCTTGAGTCCAGTCAGGCCCTTTTAACAGCAATGAAGTTTAATTCTAGGGATAAGCTTTTGTGTGCACGTGTGGTCTTCAAGGTGCCACACTGGACTCTGGACTTTGTTCTGTTGCTTCAGACCGACACGGCCACCCACCTGGTTCTGTGTTTAATCAAATGACTTCCAAAGAGAGTTTCAGTTTCCTTCTTTGATGTATCCTACCTGTATCTAGCCATAGTAAGTGGAGTGGCCCGCATTCGGACAATCCTACTAAACTCGATTTGGTGCGAACGCCTGAACCAAGTTTAATGCTCAAATCGGACAGTGTACTAAGCCACGGTTTTTATGCTAATTATAATTCAAAATTCCAGCCCACGGTTCGAGGTTTCATATGGTCAGGCAAAGCATGGTCAAGAGCTGCTGTCGTTCCCCATCCCCCTGGCTCTCCAGAGCTCTCAAGATGTCGTAGCAGCTTGTCAGTTTGCACATTGCACCAGTCCCTAGTTAGCACAAACCACAGTTTACAAGCTCACTTGGTCTGTGCTTCTGATTAGCCAACTAGAGCATAACTCACAGATGTCTATCAATCTGGAGGTCTCACCAACCTCGGATAAAGGTTCCCTGACCCTGGTTTAGCCTAACATGTAAACTGGGCCTATGTACTGGTTAAACTGGAATATCCTGTTGTTAAGGGCTGCATATACTGAATCTGAAAACTGACTGAATACATGAAAGCGGCACACAAGCAAGTCTTAGGAAGATGCCACAAGAATGGGAATGATGCTACTATTGGTTGGCTCTTCCAGTTTTCTTCTCAATGAGCCATCTGCTGGAACACACATTGCTGGACTAAGAGCTCTTTAGGCTGAATTGTGAATCTTGCTCCTCATGTCCAGAACAGTCGAGATTCTAGTTCACCGTATACAGCACATTATTCTCCCACCTTTCTTCTGAGGGTTCAGGGAGATGTATGTGGCTAGCCTGCTGCAACTCTGACGTGTCATCTGGCGGCACAGTACTCAGTGCGCTGGAATTACTGGAAAGGGGCTCTCTAGCCCTCCTTGCGTTGAGTGCCTTGGAGTTTCGGAAGCTCTCCTGTGGTTTCAAGGAGCTTTCTGTGGAAGAGCCCCCTGGGATATCGGCAACGGTCAGGCATTCTCCAGGGCAGCAGCAGCAGAGTAAGTCTAGGACTGCTCTCCTCACTTCCTGGCTCCTGAAGGAGTAGATGATGGGATTGATGAATGAGTTGGCCACCGCCAAGGTCAAAGCCCAGTCCAAGTATTTGTAGAGCTTCCAGCTCCTAGTTTGAGAAAAGATGTCCATCAGGAGGAGGATGAAGAGGGGGATCCAGCAGAACAGAAAAGCAAAAAGGATGATCAAGACTGTGGTCAGCAGCCGTAGCGACCTCTTGCGGCCACACCTCGATACGGCTTGCCACTGGCTCCTCGAGACCTGGCGGTAGATGGAGGCATACAGTGCCACTATGCCCACCAAGATGATGATGAACATGACCACCGAGAAGAGAATGTAATTCTTGGCGTAGAGGGGCAGCAACGTGGAACAGCTGGGCAGGTCGCAAAGACAGTTCCAGCCCAGCAACGGGAGCAACCCGACGACGACAGCCAGGACCCAGCAGGAGAATAAGAGGCCCCGCAGGCGGGCCTTCTTGCTGGCCTCGTTCTCGGCGATGGACTTCACCATGGTGCTGTAGCGCTCGATCGCCGTCACTAACAGGCTGAAGGTGGAGGCTGCCAAGGCGACAAAGAGGACCCCCTCCCGAAGGAACCACATTGTGGGTGACAGACGGAAGGTCCTGCTCCCTGACAGGCAGAGGTTGACCATGAAGGCCACGCCTGTCAAGAGGTCACTGAGGGTGATGCTGGCGATGCAGGAGTAGACCCACCGGCGGGCTCGCAGCTTTCGAGCGATGGCCAGGAGGACAAGCAGATTCTCCAGGACGATGAGGCAGCCGGCAGCGAGGAAGACCACCTTGAGGGTGCCCATGGTGTCCTCCTGGGGCCGCCGGTTCGCCATCCTTCCCGTGAGATTGTAGTGGTGCAGGATGAGGCGGCTGTTGTCTGGGTTAGCATAGTGTGGGCAGGGGTCCGCGCCACGGACCAAACCAAGCTGAGCCTCCAGGAGCTCGGTGGTAAGAGCTGAAGGCGGGGAGGAGGAAGATGCCATGGCGGGACCCAGGCCAGGCATCTCCCTGAAGACTCAGCTGTCAGAGGCGTCGGAACGGAATCAGATTATTATTGCATGAAGGGCGGATGCTCGAGTGGAAGTGAAAGTCAAGGCAGCAACCGTCTCAGCCTCTGACGACAGGAATCCGGCTCCCGCCGCCACGTGTGTTACTGACGTAGATGCAAACTCGGCATTCAAGCCTACAGCAGACAAGGCAAGAGTCGTTGGTGAGGGTGAGACGGTGTAAGGGCCAGAGGTTAATTGATGTGCACCTGGAGGATGAGAACCAGCAGCGCGGACCCCAGAATGCCTTGTACCAGTCGCAGCAGGATCAGGGCAGTTGTTTCAGCCAAATGGGTCACAACACGCACACCACCACCCCCAAGAGGGAGGCTCGAAGTTCCCGCTCCCTGGCAGCTCACGTTTCTGCGGAAGAGAGTGAAGAAGAAGAAGAAGGGTAAACAAGGGAAGGTCTCCAAGTGGTTAAGAGGTCACCGGAGGACACCGTTTCCTGTTGTTGAAGATTTCTCCCGCTGTCGGCATCACCTCTAGCGGCACCGGCTTTTTTTCAGAGCGGGTGGCACTACTCTGAAGTCAAATGCAGCTGATAGTTCTTCTTTTTTCCCCTCTCTCATTTAAACATATTTTTTTAAGCTCACCAAAAAAAAAAAGAAGAAGAGCTATCCAAAAGTAAAGCTATCATAACGTTCTCGACCGGTAGATACTCCCAGAAAACCTAGGCTAGACCTAAAGTTTTGCACAATTTTTATACACCCACACAACAACTCATATCGATGATACGTGTCTGACAACGATCTTACAGTTTTAACCAGATTCTGTCATCATTTCTACATGGAAGAACTTCATTCCAACGAGTCTTCTCCGAATCAGTGGAGGGGGGGTGGCTGGAAGACTCTTTGTCCTCCAGATCAAGGGCAAAGTGAGCGAGGGAGGCGTCTCCTGCAGAATTACAAACAAGTGCCAGGCTCTGTAGAACCTCAACACCAGTGTTCTCTGTAAGCTGAGTTAGTGTGAGCCACCTCACAGTTTTTTAGCCTCCAGCTCACACATTTCTGTCGTAGCTCAGGAAGGCTGGCTCCAGAGCAAACTGATGTATGCAGTAGCCAAATCGCTGACTCACAACTTTAACGCCAGTAGCTCACAAAGTAGAATTTTTGCTCACAAGACTCCACAGCTTAGAGGGAACATTGCTCAACAAATATTGTTGTTGTTGTTGTTGTTGTTGTTAAATTTATATGCCGCTCAGGGTAAATTTAAAACTTACTATTCCTATTTGCCCATTGAAATGAATTGTCGTCTTGATTTGGGACATTTTGGCACAAATTATAGTGCATTTCATAAAATGGCAGAGCTGGGCAGGATCTCCCCCTGAGATCATCTAGACCCACCCCTTGCTCCAAAGACAGGAGGGTAAGCGGAGATACCGTCCGAAGGACCTTTTAGTGAGTCTTTCTTGTAGTATGAGCAAGTCACGTGCTTTGGCAGAAGCCAGATTTTGGTAATATAATCATTTCCTCTGAAACATGGACCAAGAGGGTCTTTTAACCAGGCCCGTAGCTACAGTGGGGCATCTTGGGGCCTGCCCCCCCGACTTACTGCCAGGGCCCCCCCACTTCCCATCCAGCCCAGGCTCCCAACTTCCAGTTTTTTGTTTTATTTGTGGTGTTCTCTTGCGGGTGTGTGTGTGCAGGGTGGCCCCTGACATATTTAAAGGCCCCCTGAATTAAAAAAAATCCTGGTTACGGGCCTGCTTTTAACCCTCCCTTCCTCCAGGACTGAGCAGCAGCACAGCCTCCATTTGTAGCTCCAGTTCATCCTGAACAACCAACCCACATCCTTTCTCTGCAGAGTAGAGCATTTCCACTGAGGGACTGTGACCCATGAAGGGGTGGCGCACGAACCCCACTTTAAGGGGCTTGTGCTGCTCTCGTCTCACCGTTTCCGGCGGGAGCGTTAAGAGAAAGCAAAAGACTGCGTGGCAGAGGAGAAGAAAGGCAGGCACCAAAGATGTGACGCAAGACGGACCTCCTGGAGTTTGCAGGTAGAAGGGGAAACTTGGGTAGTGCCGCTTTTCCCTTGCGTGTGGGGCAAGCTGCGCCTATCCCACTCCCCCCTGCGGCAGAACCCTCAGAGATGTGGCTGCACGTGTCACTCGAGAGCCGTCATTTCCAAACTGCTCTGCTGTCCCTCCAAAGCTTATCGGGGATTCCCCAGTAACGGCAGTCACAGTCCCTTGCAAGACAGATGCTGACTCCGCCCTACGCTGCATGGCTGGGGGGGTGGGGAGCTCAAGGGCACCCTCAGGACAGTCCCCCTAGGATCCTGTGCGAGGGGGAGGCACCCTAGAGCACAACCGAGAATGCTTTGCAAATTGCTGGGACTCTGCGGCAAGTGTGTGGAGGGTCCAGGCAAAGATCTCGGCGTGGGAAGGTCAAAGGTTTGAAGCACCACAAGATGGAGACATGCAGATATCCCAGGAGGGTTAAAGGCTGGACTTGAGAAAGTTAAAGAGGAATGCTGCATGGCACCAACGGGGGGCGTAAACAGGGCATGCCCTGAGGGTACCAGAGTGGTATCACAATAGTCCTTTAAAACAAAACAAAAAAAAGCAGGGAAAGAATCTTAAGGTGAAAGACGAGGGTGGTTAGAGAGAGATGAAAACTGTCCCGGAATCTCCCCAGGAAAAGCTTGCACCTGTCAGCATTCCCTCCTTGATATCTCACCTTTGGGTGGAACCGTGTGTGACGCTGGGGATTCAAGAAGCTCTGACATCTGATGAAGTTGCAAAAGCGCCGACAGGTGGGGCGGGCATGACTAGTATGGATCAGGGCCACCGTTTGGGAAAAGGGGGTCTTAACTCTGGCACCGCTTCCCAGCTCGAAAGTCTTCATCCCTCCTGCAGGGGCTTTGGGGCTGTGCTAGCAGGGAGCGGGGGATCGGGCCCAAAATGAGTGCCTGTCTCCCCCCTCCACCCAAGCAGGGCTTAAAACCAGCCGCAAGAGGAGTGATTTTCAGTCTGGGAAACAGCATAAAGGAGGAAGAGTGAAGACCCACCTTCTCCGTCTTCTGGGTAGCCCCAGCTGCATCTTGTGCCTGAATTTCATATTTGGGGGTCCCTAACTGCAGACCCCTCCATGTCACAGGCGCCCCTAGAGAGAGAGACAGAGGGAATGATGGCAGCGGGGGGGGGGGGGGATGTTCTCCTGCTTTGATAACCAGGCTGAGGTTAAAAGCTGCAGACAGAAGGTGTGAAGGGAGGAAAGGCAGAGATTGAGAGGGAAGAAGAAAGGCTGGATAGAGAGGGGGCGTGGATGGATGGAGGTAGGAACAGATGGAGCGGCAGGATCAAACCCTGGGTCCTCCTCCTCACCCCGTCTTGGCTCACCTGCACAGGCCGATGTCACTCCCGTTCTCTGCTCCAAGTGGGGCTCTCATTGACTGGCCAAGGGCCCTACCCGGCAGCCTGATTTAGTCAGTTGTGTTTCCTTTACCTAGCAGCCTAGAGGAAGGAGCCCTTGCAAAATAACAGTGAGCTGTGAAACCACAGTTTACAGGATGGACCCCACCCAAGCGGGTAAAGGGAGGGGGAAGGAAACTGGCCGGGCATCACCGGTAACAGCAGGCCAAGGCTTCAGGAGGAGGAGGGAGGGCGCCCCCCCCCCACAGGCACCCCTTTCCCAGAGCCCAGTGTGCAAGTGGGGGGACACACGACACTCTCCCTGAGTTTAAGGATGTTACAAATTGTTTCTCAATATGCGGAGGGCAAGCGGTACGTAATCTTTTCTTTCTCAAGTGCAGAGAAGGGCTGGATCACAGATGTGAGAGCAGAGATCCCCCCCCCGCCCCAATTTCTCTCGTGATCAATGCATCTCTACCATTTCCCCCGAGCCAGGCGCAGTTCTCCCTCTGCTCCCTTCATGGTTGAGAGATCGTTCCCAAAAGGAAAAGTCCAAAGTTGCTTCCAGGCGGTGTTCCCTCTAAGCTGAGTAAGTGTGAGCTAGCTCACAGTTTTTTAGCCTCCGGCTCACACATTTTCGTCTTCGCTCAGGAACGATGGCTCCAAAGCGAACTAATTGATGCAGCAGCCAAATCCCTCGCTCACAACTTTCATGCCAGGGGCTCCCAGAATTGAACTTTTGCTCACAGGACTCCGCAGCTTAGAGGGAACGTTGCTGCCGGGTGGTGAACTGCAAGTGGGGATTTCACCGGGCTCTTAACATGGCTGCAATGAACCTTCCAGGCCTATCCCCCAAGATCCCACTGAACGTCACTCAGCGATCGTCCCATTTAAACTGTTACTTTCCTCTTTTGTTTGTTCCACGGATGATGCAGCAGCCGTATGATTAACTAATAACTTCCTAGAATCAGGTGGGTAGCCGTGTTGGTCCAAAGCAGCAGAACAAAGCTGGAGTCCAGACTGTCCAGTGACACCTTTAAGACCTACACAGTGTTTAATTCAAAGCATAAGCTTCCATCTGTGCCCCCACACTTCTTCAGATACAGTGAAATGGAAGGTACCAGTCCATACATATAGGTAGAGGGTGAGCAGTAAATTAGCATACAACATAATGAAGATGTTTAACAGATCCAAGGACCGAACAGGAATAACAAACTTCGGTTACGTAGTTACCATTTGTTTGGTTTTAATTCTGGGGGGGAAGCAGAGTGAAGGAAATAAATATATCAGCATTGGAGATTGACGGGCAGATGTATCCTGAACTGTGGAATGCTGAGAGTAATTCACTGAGACCCTGCTGTTAATGCTTCATCCGTCTCCTTTCAAGCATGGAGGTGACCTTACAGCATCTTCTTCTTTGAAGTGGGGTAATGGGCTATGTAGAGGATATTTCCTCTGTCCCCAGGCCAGAGAAATACATACCAATCTACCATTCCAAATTACATTACATTCTACTATTCACTTCATTACATTAAAATCTACTATTTTAATCTACTATGGCAAATAAGAAATAACATAAAGAGGATGTCTGGCCCTTCTGTGGGATTGGTAAGGATACAAACGTAAGGACTGAATGAGGTCAGCGTATGTAGTGAGATAAGAAACCAATATCCCTGTAAAGTCCTGGGGATTCCATTGTTCTGAGTGTTGTAATAACTTGCAACTCAGCAATTTCCCTTTCTAGTCTCTTCCGGAAGTTCCGTTGCAATAAAACAGCTGCTGTGAGGTCACCCATTGAATGTACTGGGAGGCTGAAGTGCTCTCCAACAGGTGTCTCAGACTTGCGATTCTTGACGTCAGATTTGTATCCGTTTATCCCATGGCATAGGGTTTGACCTGTTTGCCCTATGTAGAGAACTGAAGGGCATTGTTGGCATTTAATGGCATATACAAAGTTAGAAGATGAAAGCAGGGCTCTTTTTGTAGCAGGAACTCCTTTGCATATTAGGCGACACACCCCTAAGGTAGCCAATTCTCCAAGAGCTTACAGAGCTCTTTGTACAGAGGCTACTGTAAGCTCTTGGAGGATTGGCTACATTAGGGATGTGTTGCCTAATGTGCAAAGGCATTCCTGCTACAAAAAAGAGCCCTGTGAACAAGCAAATAAGCCTGAGATGGTGTAGTTGATATTGTTAGGTCCGGTGATTGTGTTATCTTGGGTATACGTGGCTGCAAAGTTGGCAACTGGGTTTATTGCAAGCTCTGGTACCACTGTCTATAATCAAATTGGATGTTGTATTATTGTGGGTGAGGAGTTGTTTGAGAAAACCTGTTGCAAGAGCGGCCCAAAAGAGACGACAGCAGAACACCACTAGTGGTCTCATACATCTCTCAACTCAAAACAGTCCAACGCGTTTATCAGTGACTTACAACCTTAACTGGATAGTGACTGTTCTCTTTCACAAGTACTGCAGGGGGCAAGCCTCTTCTTACGCACAGACCCCCCCCCCCAATCTCAAACAACTTGAGAAAATGAAGGGAGAACTCTATAACATTATACCCTGCTAAGTCCCCCCCCCCAGACCCGTAGCTGCAGTGGGCCATCTCAGGGGCCTGCCCCCTAAATTTACAGCCATGCCCCACAAAATTCTCTTTTAGAAAACCTTTTAAAAAGTAATTATTTGTATCAATTCAGCCACACCAGGTGGGGGGAAGAGCTACAATTCACATTAAAATGCAATTCATGTTTAAAGGGCTACTGCAAGTAATTAATGCTTTTTACATTTTTATTTTTTTTGGGGGGGGCTACCCCACAAGAAAAACAATCCTAGCTATGGGCCTGATCCCCCCACCCCCCAATCTCCAGTAATTTCCCAACCAGAGACGACAGCCCTTGTGGCAGACACCACAGACTGAATGTTTGGGAAGAGACACATTCCTTAGCTTAGAGAAATGCCTATCATATTCCCAAACCCACATTTATTCTTCTATTCTTTAAAATTTCTCCTGGGGATTCATGGAGCACTCTGGTGTGCCCGCGGGATCGACTCCCCTGGGTCCCGCTATCAGCTTATGCCGTGTTGCGGACTCGGATCAACAGAGCTACGGGGAGAAGGCAGAAGGCAGATAATTTTCAGCTCCGTCTCGAACCATCTTCAGAGCCCTCACCGTTTCCTGCTTACCTGCAAGATTTCTGGCCTCTGATAAAGTGCGGTTGGCAGGCCAGGAAGGGTGGAGACGCACAAGGTTTATGGTTGAAAAACAAGGTGGGTTCTTCATTTGATGTTTGAGCCAAGCTCCCGCCTAGCCCCAAGTCAGCGATCAGTCTTGGTCCTACCCCCATGCTATTTGGCTTAATTGTTTTGATTACCGAAGCACATTTTTATCATTCATACAGTTGCAAGTTTCCAGGCAGCGGCTAGAGATCGCCTGGATTTACAACTGATCTCCAGAGATCAGTTCCCCCCCCCCACCCCACCAGAGAAAATGTCTGCTTTGGAAGGTGGACTCGATGGTCCACTGAAGTTCCTCCCCAAACCGGACCCTCCCCAGAGCCCACCCCCCAAAATCTCCAGGAATTTCCCAGCTTAGAGCTAGCAACCCTATTCATCTTAATTTAAAAACAAACAAACCTGAAAACATTTTAAAAACAACTTCTCCAGTAATAAAGGGGAGGGGGAAGAGAGGTGTGTTCGTGGCATCACAGATGCTAGCCAAGTAGTGCCCCCTGTGAACACATGAATCTGCTGTATACCGAATCAGAGCCTTGGTCCGTCACAGTCAGTATTGTCTACTCAGACAGGCAGCAGCTGTCCAGGGTCTCAGGCTGAGGTCTTTCACATCACCTCCTACCTGATCCTTTTACCTGAACCTGGGACCTTCTGCGTGCCAAGCAGATGCTCTGCCAGTGAGCCCAGAGTCCCTCCCCACCCCCAGCCTCCCTTGCTGGTTCCTGATTTCCCCCAGAGGCTGAACTTTGCAATATCTTGAGGAGAAGTGTGGGTGTGGGGGGGAGGTGCTAAGGCTGGGGTGTCCCCTCCAAGGAGCCCTCCAGGTAAGCTTGTCAACTCTGGGCTGGGAAATTCCAGAAGACCTGGGGGTGGGGAGGGGCCATAGCTCAGTGGCAGAGCATCTGCTTGGCATGCAGAAGGTCCCAGGTTCAATCCCCGGCATCTCCAGTTAGAAGACCCAGCAGGAAATGATATTAACCAAGAAGAGTCGGTTTTTCTACCCTGCTTTTCTCTACCTTAAGAAGTCTCAAAGTATGCCCCTGCTCTTCAAAACAATTTTTTGGAAAAATGGTACATTTTCTTTGATTATATTTCAACTCAGCAATCTAACACCTTTATATTACCTCAGAAATATAAAGACTATGCTTTTTATTAGTTAAATATCCTGGTATTGCGATTGAATAATGTGTTTTGGTGGAGCTGCGGTGGCTCAAGTGGTTAAGACGCTGAACTGCAGGCTGTGGAAGGTCAGTAGTTCAGCAGTTCGAGACCCAGGTGCCGCATGACGGGGTGAGCTCCTGTCTCTAGTTCCAGCTCCTGCCAACCTAGCAGTTTGAAAGCAAGAAATTGCAAGTAGATAAATAGGTACCACTTCGGTGGGAAGGTAACAGCGTTCCGTGCGCCTTGGTGTTTAGTCATGCCAGGCACATGACCACGGAAACGTCTTCGGACAGCGCTGGCTCTTTGGCTTTGAAACGGAGATGAGCACCGCAACCCTAGAGTTGGATTCGACTGGCTTTCGAGCAAGGGAACCTTTACCTTTAATGTGTTTTGACATGTTCAGGTTTTTGATGTTTGAAAGTTTAAAGGTTACATTAAGTCTCTTTCATTGTTGTGTTAAGTTTGTACTTTTGCATATTGAAAAATTTAAAAATTAATAAAATGTTATTTGCAAAAAAAAAAAAAAAAAAGGAGTCTCAGAGTGGCTCACAATCACCTTCCCTCCCCCTCCCCACAACAGGCACCTGGTGAGGCAGGTGGGGCTGAGGGAGTGCTGGGAGAACTGAGACAGGCCCAAGGTCAACCAACAGGCATCACGTGGAAAGAGGAGGAGGAGGGAATTAAACCCAGTTCTCCAGATTAGAGTCCACCTTGCTGGCTCTCTCCCTGAGACCCTGGAGAGCTGGTGACCGTGCAAGTAGATAATACTGGCTATAATGGACCGGGTCTAATTAAGTAGACCCAGCGAGCATGCGTGGAAGTGCGGAGTGGTTCCGGCCAAGAGGAGGAGTCGCGATGGCCAGGAAGGCACAACTTCAAAGAACCAGCACCGTGAAAAAAAGGATGCCGCCGGACCGTCCCCTCGCAAAAAGAAAAAGATCTGCTACAACAAGGATCAGGGTGCCTGGTAGGATATTCACCTCCCCTACGCATATGTGGCCCTAGATTAGGATTGGTTAATCAGAATATATGTAAGCCACTCAAAGCCCTTCGGGGGTGAGCGGGGTAGAAATCGAAATAAATAAATAAATAAATAAATAAATAAATAATAAGTATAAGGCAGCACAACGCTTGGGTCCAGTGGCACCTTTAAGACCGACAGAAGTTTTATTCTAGGTATAAGCTTCCATGGTTATGCGCAACAAATTAAACTTTGCTGGTCTCAAAGGTGCCAGGGGACTCACGGTTTGTTCTGCTGCTTCAGACCAACTGCCCACCCGAATCAGTATAAGGCAGTTTCATGCATGTGGGGATGAAGCCTCGGAAGGGGATTTGGAGGAGGAGGAAAAGAAGAAGAGATTGGATTTATACCCCACCCTTCTCTACCTGAAGGAGTCTCAGAGCGGCTTACAATCGCCTTTCCTTTCCCCTCCCCACAACAGACACCCTGTGAGGCAGGATGGGGCTGAGAGAGAACTCTTTCGAGAACTGCTTGTGAGAGAACAGCTCTGAGAGAACTTGTGATTGACCCAAGGTCACCCAGCTGGCTGCAGGGGTGGGGATTCAAACCCGGTTCTCCCCGATTACAGTCTCCACTCCTAACCACTACACCAAACTGGCTCAGTTCGGAGGGACCTCAGCAGGGATGCGAGGCCACAGCATCCACCCTCCAGAGGAACCATTTTCTGTAAGGGAGTTTGAGATCCAGAGATCAATTACAGTTCCCAGAGATCTCCAGGCTCCCCCTGGAGGTTGGCAGCCTAACAGCTCCAGACTTCTCATGCTCTCAAGAGCTCCGGGACAGTCAATGGCCTTCTCTGCGGCCGCTGCTCTGGTATAGGAGAATCCGAAAGTGGGTGGGCCCAGAACGCCCCTCCACCTCCCCCTTCCAAGCAACAGCTCCACCTACTGGTATAAATCCAAACACCAAGCCTGAGGACCCAGGCAAAAAGCCCTCAACCCGCGATTAAACAAAAACAAAGAAATGGATATATGAAGCTGCCTTCTACTGAATCTGACCTTCGGTCCATCAAGGTCAGTATTGTCTACTCAGACTGGCAGCATCTCTCCAGGGTCCTCAGGCAGAGAAAGGTCTTTCACATCACCTACCACCTGTTTCTTTTAACTGATGATGCTGGGACTGAACCTGGGACCTTTTGCATGGTGTGAGTGGATGACCACACTTCTGGTAACATGGGGGGGTCTGGCCTAATATGCTAATGAGCTGTGCTGTCAGGGGCATGGCCTAATAGGCTAATGAGTTTCTGCTGTTGGGTGTGGCCTATTATGCTAATGAGTTCCTGCTGGGCTTTTTTCTACAGAAAGAGCCCTGCTGAGAACAATAAGAAACCAGATGTGTATATGATTATACATGTTATAATGATGGCTAGGATTTTGTATGCGAAATATTGGTAAAAAAAGGAGAAGCTCCAATGAAAGAAGAAATAATTTATAAGCTACTGGAAATGGTAGAAATGGATAAACTAACTTTACAATTACAAGCTAAAAAAGAAGAAACCTTTGAGAGAAACTGGTCAAGATTTTACCGTTGGATGGAGGACTACCTTTGGAAAATTATCAAAATAACTAATAAAGTAAAGCTCTATACGTTTATTAGTTAAACTGGGATAGGTGTATAAGAGAATGATTCTATTCAACTATGTTAGATTTAAGCAGCTATATGTATACGCTCCATTTGTATTCTGTGTTAGTCGTTTTTCTTTGTAGTTGTTGTCTTTCTATTTCTAAAAATTTAATAAAAAATTTCCAAAAAGAATAAAATGCTGCTTTCTCTCATCCCAGCCCCTCATTTGCACACTCAAACAAAGCAGCCCCTGCAGGCCTTCATGAGGGGTTGACCCTCTGCATAAGGGATTGACCAAATCAGCTTCCTAGAGGGAAATGCTAGCAGCCTAGCCCTGCAGCCTTAGTCAGTAACCCCCCCACACACACGCACATGCACTGCCTTTGGCGAGTCAGCCCCTGCCAGACCTTCCCAGCCACGCAGGCCATATGAGGAGCTGGGACACCACCCGGGCACGTTCCGGAGGGCACCACCCATGGTATTCTCTGGGAGGATCCCTGCAGGGCCAGGACATCTCTCTCTGCCCCACCCACCCCTCGGTCCCCAGCTGGGACTTGGGAGCTCCCTTCAGTGTGCGCCCCGCTGATGTGTTCTTTTGACTGTGTGTGTGGGGGGGCGGCCCCTGGCCTTTCCCTCCCCTCTCCAGCAGCACCAACAGTGAGGACGATGCCCCTCTGGCTCGCCTGGCAGCCCCCTCACCCTCCCTCCCACCAGGGGCCACGACGAACACGGACTCCTGAGTCGAGGCACTCTTCTCGACTCAGACACAAGCCAGCGGTCAGGGTGAGAGGGCGACGCTTCGGGACGCTGCGCCCAGCTCTCCGTTTCCTCCAGGGTGGCTCAGCAGCTGGGGCGAATGCTCTCCCTGTTGGATCGGTACCTGCTGCGTTAGGAGGGACGTGGAGGAGCAGGCATCAGCATTCCCTGTTGGTTGCTTCACCAAGCATGGGTACTCTAAGGGGGGCCACCATGCAGCACAGCGAGTGCCCCCCCCTCCTCAGGTGCTTCAAGGCAGCCAGGCAGATCACCCCTCCCTCCACCCCGTATCCAGACCTTCCTTTCCTCTTTCTCCCTCGTATCTGTTCCGGCAGCAACCGGGAAGGGCACTTCTTCAGCTGCACCAGGGAAAAAGTTCGGCCCTCGTGTCATCACTCAGCGCCCAGGCCAGCGGCCCTTCCCACCTGCTGCGAGGGGGGGGGCAAGCCAACTTGTGCATCAGGCAGGACGGTGCTGGGGTGTCCCCTTCGGACTCCTGCCCTGGGGTCCCTCCTGCAGAAGGTCCCAGGCTCAACCCCCATCACCCCCCAGTCGAAAGGAACCAGCAGTAGGTGATGTGAACGACCTCTGCCTGAGACCCGGAGAGTCACCGCCCATCAGAGTACACAACACTGATTTTGTCAGACCGACGAGCCGACTCAGTATAATGCAGCCTCGTGTGTTTGATTATCGAAGGGAAGTGTTGTGTCTCAGTCAGTGCAGAGCACCTGCTTTGCATGTAGAAGAAGAGAAGAGGAGATTGGATTCATACCCCGCCCCTCACTACCCAAAGGAGTCTCAGAGCAGCTTACAAACTCCTTTCCCTTCCCCTCCCCACAACAGACACCCTGTGAGGTAGGTGGGGCTGAGAGAGCTCTGACAGAAACTGCTCTTTTTCAAGAACAGCTCTGACAGAACTATGGCTTGCCCAAGGTCATCCAGCAGGTGCAAGTGGAGGAGTGGGGAATCAAACCCGGTTCTCCCAGATTAGAGTCTGTGCACTTAACCACTGCACCAAACTGGTACCAGGTTCAGTCCCTGACATCTCCAATGGAAAGAATCAGATCTCATGACATGATGTGAAAGAGCTCTGCCTGAGCTGCTCTCAGACTTAGTTCTCCCTGTTCAGAATCACAACGGAGAATCACGGCTGTTCCACGTTACAATAAATACCTATTTCTTTTTTAAAAAACAACAACCCTTAAAAAGTATTTATCAAAGATATGGGAGAACAAAAACAATTCAGTTGAGGATTACATTTTGGAACAAAATGCCAAAAACACCCACCCATTAGTTCTACTGAAGTTTTACACTCCTGGAGAGACCAATTGAGTGGCACTTGTGATTGAAGGTTTCTAATATAATTGCAGAAATCTGTGAAGCTCTGAAGTGTTTTTAATCTAGTGGTTAACAGGCATGCAAATGAAGATAGCTGGCATGAAACTCTGAGAATTAAAATTGTGGTATTGTTTTGTGTTTGAGGAGTGGGATTATAACATTGTTATATTTCCTGTGCTATTTGTAAACTACTTTTGGAAGGCTTTGGAACTCTGAAATATTTTCTAAAGATTAAAAAAAAAAGCCGTAGTAAAATTCAGAAGTATTCAAAAATGCCACCCTGAAAACATATCACACAAGCCGTTTGTGTTCAATGTAAAGGAAAAGATAGAAACAGCCGGTTATTACATGAGTTGGCGATAAGGTACTAGATGAATTCCCCAAGTGCTTGAAACGGAATCTTCATTGATCACTTCCAAATTTTGCTTAAACCCTACTTTAGTTAAACTAGTAAACTGTGGTTCACACTAATTTCTGACTAAATTCAACTCACAGGACAATCCTAAGAATAGGATTGATAGATACTAGGATTGATAGTAGGGTTGCCAAGTACTTACTGTAATTCAGCGGGGGGGGGGACACAGTCCCCGACCAGAACATTCCTCTGCGGAACACCCATGCCACACGATGCCATCACCAGGAAGTGACGCCGGGCGACGTTCTGGCAATGGGGCTGGAAACTCGATGGTAACATGCAAAGGAGTTCCTGCTACAAAAAAAGGCCTGGGTTTTGTCAGCAAACAAGGTAAACAGAATAAGAAACAAAAGGTGGGCGTGGCTGGATGACCACACTTCTGGTAACATGGGGTGTGGCCTAATATTCTAATGAGTTTCTGCTGGGCTTTTTCTACAAAAAATGCCCTGGAATTACCTATATCTGTTCAGGTACCCGCCAAAATTGTTAGTTCTAACACAGTGCTGTTCCGATCTCAATAAACAAATCACTGCCAAAAAGAGTGTTGTTTGAGAGTAACTTGACCAGGAGTCTGACACACTGCCAAAGTCTGATCCTTGTTCTGGGTCTGGGAGCTATGAGCCTCAGCTCAGAAAATGTATTCTCTAGACAAACTGTGAAATTAGACTGTTAAGCAACTATTTTTTGGCATGAGACAATTGTTCCTTCCTTTTGACTCTCCCATTGTCTGATCCCCTTGTAGCTTCAATGGTCACTTTTGTCCATCTTTTGACTCTCCAATTGCCTGATGGCCGAATTGACTGTGGCTTTTTGGGGCTGAGCAGGATGGTTCCACCAGATCATCCCAGAAGAGAATCAAGAGGGCACCAATTACCCCAAATGTGCAATATAAACAGCTTTCTTTGCAATAATCTGTAATTCACGTAACTTCTTTCCACAACCCCCAAGTCCTCAACCTAATGGTCATTGTCTGTAACTGCAGAGATGGCAGATACAGCAGGCAGAAAGATCAGATGGTTTCCGCTTGCGGCTTCAACGGTCACTAACCGGTTGATAAAATATGAAGATGGGAGCGAGACAGATCATGTTGCAACAGCTTTAGAAGAGCACCAAAGGGAAGGCGCCAGAAATGGAGCAGCGACCAAGTCTGGGCTTCTTCTTCCTTGCGCTCTTGACTGCCCAGATGGGCTCTGGTGGTGAGTAGCAGATTCCCGGCTGTAATAGATGTAATTTCTCCCATTTTGACCCTGTGTTGTTCTACATACAATACATCTATAGCTTTTTAAAAAGGCAAAGTAGGGTGAAACTAGGCCAGAGTATCCCAATGTGCAGAGGCAGTCTACCTCGGGGTATCAGGGAAAGGCTGGTGCCTCGATCCTGGCTTCTGGACTGCTTAAGAGGCATCTGGCAGCCACTGTTGGAGAAAGCTACCTCGAATCAGTTTTTTTTAATCTGATCCAGTGTGCCTGGTGTCTCACCCGGCAAAAGGTGGGTGGGTGAACCAAGCCATTTTGCAAAGGGGAGAAAGGCCACAGCATATTTATATCATTTTCCAGAGGCAGTTATTTTGTGGCTCATAATGCACAATTTTATTGATGGGATTCTTTAGCGCATCTGGAGGTGGAGCACACAACCGTTTGATGGCTCAAAAAAGGGCGTTCACTTGTGCAAGCTGTTTTCAGAAGACAAATTCAAGGAATACCAAATGGAGCTTCCTTTGTTGTAAGCGGCCTACCTCCAGCTGCTGGAAACATGGATAATGCAAAATGCCTTGCCTGGGAGTTTCCCAGGGCTTTCTCAAGGGCAGGGCCGGATCGCCCATTGGGCGAACTAGGCGCTCGCCTAGGGCGCCCCCGGCCTCAGGTGCGTCAAATGGCGCCCCACTCCCCCCCAAAAGCGCCCACCCCGCCGCCCTAACCGGGCGCCCGCTGTCGCCGCCGTCACTAGACCACCGCCCCCTTCCTGCTTTCCCGGGACCCTGCAGCCGCGGAGGCCCCGGGAAAGTCAGCTCTGGGAGGGAGGGCGGCGGCGGCGGCTAGACCCCCGCCTTCTGCTCCGGACCGCAGCCGCGGAGGCCCCGGAGTCAGCTCTGGGAGGAGCGGCGGCGGCGGCTAGACTCCCCTGCCCTTCCTGCTCCCGGGGACCCCGCAGCCACGGAGGCCCCGGGAAAGCCGGCTCTGAGAGGGAGGGGCGGCGGCTAGACCCCCCCGCCCTCTTCCCGCTTTCCCGGGGACCCCGCAGCTGCGGAGGCCCCAGGAAAGCCGGCTCTGGGAGGGAGGGGGCGGTGGCGGCTAGACACCCCCCCGCCCCCTTCCCGCTTTCCCGGGGACTCCGCAGCCGCGGAGGCCCCGGGAAAGCCAGCACTCCGCCCCTGGTCTCCAGGTCCCACCGGGAGGTTGACATCCCCAGTGGGGGCGCCCCAGGCTGTCCTGCCTAGGGCGCCCAGGCACCTGGAGCCGGCCCTGCTCAAGGGGGCTTCCTTGTGGCCCCTTTTGTCCAGCCATAGTTGCATGATTGCGTAGTGGTTAGGTATGGAAAAGCCAGGTTCGGATTCCCACTCTGCTATGAAGTTCCCTGGATGATCTTGAGCAAGCCTCAGCCTCAACACCCCCACAGGGTTGTTCGGAGGATAAAACTAAGAGGAGCAGAAAACAACATGTACACGACTCAGAGCTTCTCAGAGGAAGGATGGGGTAAAAAGATATTAGAAGGTTATGAATGGCTTTAGTCTGATCCAGGACATGGAGGTCCTAATGAACCAGTCTTGCTCCAGCCAAAACGTGACCCGTGCTTTCGAGAGGGTCCAACCATCCAGTCATGCATTTCAGGCACTCTACGCAGCCGGATTGTTGGAGGGCATGAAGCCCCACCACACTCTCGACCCTACGCGGCAGCTCTGAAAGTACGTGGACGGTTTAGCTGCGGGGGCTTCCTGGTGGCCCCTCAGTGGGTGATGAGTGCTGCTCACTGCGACGGGTGAGTCATCTTGTGGAGTCCAGGTGGTAGTCGAGGTCTGGAAGGGAAGGGGCCTGGGAGAGGGGGAAAAAACTGAGAGTGGGTGCAGGGTGAAGGTACCAGTGTGCATCGTGATTGTGCCCCAGGTGGGAGCACGCGAAATTATCCCTGAGCATGTTCCGAGCCACGGCTGGTGAGTTTGGTCCAAATCAGCTTTTTGTCTTCCTGTTATTTTCCCCAAGAGACATCCTTGTCATTCTGGGGGCTCATGACCTGAACGCTGTAGAAGACACCCAGCAAATGTTCAGGGTTGAAAGCACTCACGTGCATCCAGACTACAAGATAATTTATGGACTTCCTTACAATGACATCCTTCTCCTGAAGGTAAGTGGAAAGGCCGCCCGCTGGCACTCCCTCCCACAGAGAGCATTCTGCAGCGGGACATATTCTGCATTTCTCAGTGGTGGGGAGTTCTGGGGATGTTCTTCAGGGTCAACTCCGGTCCCTGTCAGACTCCTGGCCAAGCTACTCTCAACAACATTCTCTTTGGCAGTGATTTGTTTATTGAGATACAGAAGAAGTAGAAGAGATTGGATTTATACCCGCCCTTCACTCAGAGTCTCAGAGTGGCTTACAAACTCCTTTCCCTTCCCCTTCCCACAAACAGACACCCTGTGAGGTAGGTGGGGCTGAGAGAGCTCTGAGAGAACTGCTCTTTCAGGAACAGCTCTGACAGAACTATGGCTTGCCCAAGGTCATCCAGCAGCTGCGAATGGAGGAGTGGGGCATCAAACCTGGCTTTTTCAGATTAGAGTCCACACATTTAACCACGACACCAAAACACTACACCAAGTCATAACCGTACTGTGTCAGAACTGAGAATTTTGGCGGGGACACTTACAGATATAGGTGATTTAAATGAAACCCCTCCTAATAGCCACATGCACGTCACATCCATTCCTGCCTAGGCGCTGCATTCCCTCCCCTCCCCCCTTCACCGGGGAAATATACATTATCTACCCAAGCAAGCTGGCACCAAAAGTTTCAAGGACATTCCTCTGGGGGAGAGGAAGGCTCCATCTTCGAGAAAAGTTACTGCCTCTAAGATAGCACAGGTCACACACTCCACACTCACTCTCCTCCCCCTAGGAATTCCTTCACCCTCCTTTCGTGGCAAACTGAGCAGAGCGAGCTTTGACGGTCCCTTGCAGAGAGCGACTACTGAAGAAATCATCCCCTCTTATAATATTGCCTTATTTGCAAAAACTCCAGCAGGGGAAGCAGAGTGTTAGAGTTGAAGAGAATGACTTTTATATGTGCAAAGGACTGGGGGTAAACTTTGCTAGTTTAAACTGGGAAAATAGAAGGCTGGAAGTGGAGGCACATTACAGGCTTGGTTGGCTCAGGGGATTCATGAAGCAGTTTACGGATTCCAGGGCAGATCCATCGACTTTTCCCTTCTGCTTTTGACTCCAGTCACTGCCCGAGGCGCCACAAAGGAACTGTGAGATTGCCAGGAGACGTGTGTGCCCTTAAATAGAAGGCTGCACAGGAGGCTGCACGGTGTCTCCCTGAATGAGTCACTTTCCTGACATGTCTGCCTTCCAACCAATTCCTGTTTCTCCTACTTCTCTGCTTCAGGAGTGGTTTAGTCTTCCAATTACTCCTGTGACAGAGTGACAGCACACAACACACATTCCTGTTTGGAGAAGAGGTCACCTGTAGCTTTCCTGCATGCGAGGGTCCCTTCCCCCCTTCAGCTCACCAAACCCACTCCACCAGCAGATCACCCCGGAGATGGGCTAATGAGAGCAGGTAATTTTCAGCACAAAGGTTCTCCCTTCTGTTTCCTTGCTGACAGCTGGACCGTGAAGCCAAGCTCAACAAGTACGTCCAAGTCATTCCTTTACCGAAGAACGAAAATTATCTCCCCAAAGACACAGAATGTATTGTGGCTGGCTGGGGACGCATCGATGACCGTCAGGGAGGCTCGCCGAAGCTTTTTGTGACCAACCTCACGCTCCCTGGCCGCAGGAAGTGCCTGCAGTTCCTCCCAGAACTCACCGACGGGATGGTTTGCGCAGGAAGCAACTCCAAGATCTGCGACGTTAGCAATGTGAGTGCCGCCATCTGGTTCTTTCCCCCAATGGGTAGAGCTTAACAACTCCCTGGGGAAATCTGGAGACGTGACCAGTTATTTTAATAGGTTCTTGGGCCTCTCTGTAACATCCCTTGACATTAAAGTGGTGCAGAGACAAGGCCTGTAGGATTCCATGGTATGAATTTATACAATGCAGTTGTGACTTTCCATTTGCAAAACGGGCTGAGGCACTCGTATGTTGTTGTCCCCCCACCCCAATGCCTTATCAAGTGCTGAAATGGCCACATCCAACCCAAGACCTCTTGGAATTTTTAAATGACGTTAAAATGGCAGGAGTGTCCTCGTGGCTACCAAAACTTGTGGAAACAATAGGGGACAGAGATCAGGTCGGTGGAACACAGATTTGGTTGTACAAGATTCTACAACGGAGTTGTGACCTTCCAACTGGAAAGCTATTTGTCTGAAAGTGGCCCAGTTCATACCTTTCTCTGGGCTGTACCAATTCAGATCTCAGATGGGGAACCACAGAATGGAATGGAGCCCTGCAGTGGGAACAATTCCCTGCATGCAGAAAACTAGCAGTTCAGGGAGAAGTCTGCATTAGAATCTTTCTTAAGGACTTCTCATTTTTTTTTAATGATTGGTTTTTGCCTTCCACCTTGACAGCCCCCTCCTCTCTCCTCACCAGTCTGAAGCAATAGAGTCAAAATATAAGTTTGGCATCTTAGTGAGAAGTAGACATACATACTTCATAAACCCAAGTTTAAATTTCTGCAAATGTAAATAATTGTATTGGTTTATTATATTCAAATGCTTCTTGTCATCCAAAATTTGCTAAACAATTTGTCTGACAATAATTAAAATCCACACCAATAAGAAAAGGGGGCTCCTAGGGTGGAGCTAGAACTCCCTTCCGTATTGTTGATATCCCCAATGTAATTTAGAAAAGTGGAACTGCGTGAGCAGTTAAATCAGAGAGAAGACTTTTCTGCTAACACATTGAACCCTGTCTTTGTAAAAAAATACTTTATTGCATTTTCTCATAGTGAGCATAACATGATGAGACAGTGCAATACAGTCCAATAACACAGACACATCAATAATCAATAAATTAACCAAAACACATGAAGGCTAATCTAGATACATACAATAAGCAGTGAGGAAACCATATTTGCCCTGTTTCCTTTTCTCCATTTTAATCTGGATATTAAAGGTACTGAAAGATCTTTCAAAAAGAGTTCAGGCTGCTCCTATGCTGGGATACTTTTATACCCCAGGGAATCCTTTTTTATTTTATTTTTTTGCAATCAGCTGCAGCGGAATCAATCCCAGGGTTCCAGGTTTATGAACACTATTTGACAAGGGTGTGATCATAAAGCTATCCTAGTCAGTTAGAATGTTGGGACTTGGGCAAAGTTCAAATCCCCCGCTCAGCTCTGAATCTCACTGTGCAGCCTCCAGCCAGTCACACTCTCTCAGTCTAACTTACCTCACCTGTGTATGGTGAGGATCCAGACAGGGAAGCGAGAATCGTGGTATCTAGTTCAGCGTTCCACGGGGAAAGGGCGAAAGAAAAGTGCACTAGATAGAGAGATGTCCTCCTGGATGCAGTCACTGAGTCTCCCAGAGATGCAACAGGCACCCAGCTCAAGGGAAACAGTTCTTCTGCGTGAGGTGTGACAGATCATAGAATCATAGAGTTGGAAGGGACCTCCAGGGTCCTCTACTTCAACCCCCTGCACAATGCAGGAGATACACAAATACCTCCCCCTCCGTACCCACAGTGTTCCATGCCCAGAAGATGACAGAAAACCTTCCAGGATCCCTGGCCAAACCGGCCTGGAGAAAAATTGCTTCCTGATCCCAAAGTGGTGATCAGCATTTCCCTGGGCACGTTAGAAAAGGCCACAAGAACTAAGCCCCGAGGCAACCCTTCCTGCCCTCCCTCTCATGATCTAAATTCACAGAATCAGCATTGCTTTGTCAGATGGCCATCTAGCCTCTGTTTGAAAACCTCCAAAGAAGGAGAGCCCACCACCTCCCGAGGAAGACTGTTCCACTGAGGAACGGCTCTAGCTGTCAGGAAGTGCAAACTCTTCTGATTTAGTTTGAATCCTTATTCACTCCCAATCAATACTCCCTCTAAGCCATGGAGTCCTGCGAGCAAAAATTCTACTTGGTGAGCTACTGGCATTAAAGTTGTGAGCAGGCGATTTGGCTGCTGCATAAAATTAGTTTGCTCTGGATCCATCCTTCCTGAGCTAAGACAAAAATGTGTGAGCCGGAGGCTAAAAAACTGTGAGCTAGCTCACACTAACTCGGCTTAGAGGGAACACTGGTCCCAATTCTAATATGCGCCAAAATTGTCTGCTTGGGAAGCTGAAGGAATGGGATGGTGGTCACACTGGAGCACACTGGAAGTTGCCTCCTTTTTGGGTATATCCTTTGGGGATGCAAGAACAACTAATACCTAACCTCTATCTCCCGTCAGTGTCACGGGTGACCACGAGTTCTAATATTTTGGGAAATAAGTTCTCTCTCTCTCCATTATGTCCTCCCTGTGCATAATTCTATAAACCTCTATTGTGTCCCCCCCACACTTGAACCAAACTAGATGACATGTATGTCCACAAATTGGGTTGGGGTTCCTCAGACTCAGCTCTGATCATATCACTGCCAAACATTACTTATGGGAAGCAAAGTTCCCAATGTGCTGGGGCCCAGTTTGTCTCCGTATGCATAACCTCTAGAATTCTAGAATTCTAGAACCTCTATAATTCTAGAACCTCTAATTCTAGAATTCTAGATCCTCTAGAATTCTAGAGGTTATAGAATTATGCATAGTGAGAAGGTTGCTCCCTATGCATAGGGAGGAAGTTGCCTCCTTTTGGGGTATATCCTTTGGGAATGCAAGAACAACTGATACCTAACCTCTCTTTTGCGGCACACAGACACCATTAACAGAGTTCTGCAAGCATCAGGATTCATTTGGGGCTTTCAGCTGATGAAAGTTCCCCAGTCAAACCAAGGTGCTTTTGTGGGTTTGTCTGATATTTTTTTATTTCCTCAGGGGGATTCCGGAAGTGCTCTGGTCTGCAATGGGGCTGCGCATGGGGTTGTCTCCTTTGGCTTCCAGGTACCACCATCATTTTACACCCGTGTCGCTGCCTACCTTCCTTGGATCAGAAAGGTTATGGGAAGAGTCCAGGAAAGGCAAGAACCACCTGCCTACTGAACCGCCTGCAAGTCATTCGCAGCTTCTACTGCCCGGCTTCATATCCCTGCTGGAGAGAGTTTCGCAAGCCTGATTCAGGGAGACAGACCAAATATTTGAACAGGAGACCGGGCCGGGGACGTTTCCCACAGTGTCAAGTTTCCCCGCGCCTCCACTTGTATCCCTCCACCGCTTTCCCTCATTTCCGCAGATGTTTTCGTAGTCTCAGGCGCAAAAACACAGTTTGTTCACAGCATTAGACTTCCCTGTTTCCAGGAATTTCCATGCTCCACCACAAGAGGGGGCAAACAGCGTTTTTGCTCCTGGGAGGGAGAAATCATCTGCGGAAACAAGGGAAAGCCACAGATGAGTAGAAGAGCAGGCAGGAGGAAAGTTGATACTGCAGAGAACATCCAGTTGTTGTTCAGGGGGTGGGAGGGACTATCTGGTTCACATCTGGATGCTAGCCAGTCAGTGCCTTCCTTAACTGGCTTTTGTTACCAGCTCTCAGAATCCACTGCCCCGCCCCCCCAGACTCTGTCCTGGAGAAAACTGCATCTGTGCAAAATGGTATGAGCGCACTTCCAAAGTAGCCCTGCCCTGACCTACAAATATTATACAACAAAGGCTGAGTCCAGCGGCACCTTTAAGACCAACAAAGTTTCATTCTGGGTATATGGGAATAATTAGACTTTATTGGTCTTAGAGGTGCCACTGTACCCAAACTTTGTTCTATTGCTTCAGACCAACATGGCGACCCCCACCTGGATCTGTCGACAAATATTATGTCTGTCTTTACCTTGATCCAGCTTGCCTCTTCCTCTGGACCTGTTCTTTAAACATATCCTTTAACCAGCAACTCCCACTAAACAGCCAATTACCCAGGTTGTACCAGATATAAAGAATACTCTTTGTGTGTGGGTGGGGGGGGGAGGATAATCAGATGTCACTTCCTCCCCCCACTTTTGTGCACATACGCTATGTACTCCTCTGGCCACAGCAAACTGGCTTTGCATTCCTTCTGCTGTAAGATTCACGAAATAAACCATCCCTGCATTTCAAATCTGCGTCCTTGTGATGGTGTCCCCACATTAGCCTGATGTTTTCCAAAGGTTGGAGACTTAGAGCACGTCCTTTCTCCAAGGAACACAGAGGCCCTTTCTGCACTGACAGCTTGCTCCGGAGAATCCAAGCAGTCAAGCCTTAAGGGTTGACTTTGCAATTGCACGCATTCCCTCGGCACTGGTATTTTCTCCTCCGGTTTATTTATTTGTGTATTCTGCATCTACAAGCAAAACCCACGTTTTTTTGCACTCACTGGCTGCCAACCTCCCTCCCAACCTCCCTCCCTCTGTGATTCTGCAAAAAAGAAAGGGAAGGGAGGGGGAAATCCAGACCCACACACACAAGACTGAGATATTTGGGAGCAGGGAACCCCCTAGTTCTTGATATTTACTGATCCTTTCTTATGCTTCTCTGGCTTTTTAAAAGTTTGCCTGAGCAGGAGGACACATCCTCTTTTGTCTTTGGAGAAGAAGGGAAAGAAAGAGTGGGGAGCAGGGGTCTTTTCGTAGAAAAACAGCTGCAGAAGCTCATTAGCATATGGTATGCTAATGAGCTATTAGGCTATTAGCATATGCCATGCCCCCTGACATCACTGGAAGTGATGTCAGAAGGGGAAGCAAAAGGGGGGGAGGCATCTTCAAAAGCCTCCCCTTCCCTTCCCCAGCTGGTCTGGGTGGGGGAGCTAAGAGAGAAGGGGTTTAAAGTTTAAACTCTTTCTCATGAGAGTTGGGCCACAGAGGGAGGAAAGAGGGAAAGAAAGAGAGAGAGTAGTGAGAAGGAAAGAGGTAAAGAAAGAGAGGGAAGGAGGAGGGAAACGGAAAGGAGGAAAAAAGAGAAGAGAAGAAGGTGGGAAAGAAAGAAAGAAAGAGAGAGAGAGAGAGAGAGAAGAAGGAGGGAAAGAGGAAAAGGAGAGAAGGAAAGGAGGGAATGAAAGAAATTTGGCGGCAATTTGACCCCATTATATTCTATGGGCCATTGAGGTCAATGATGAAAACGTAGGGTATATTCTGGGGGCTGGAGGGGAGGGGTTTGAGGGAGAGGCTCCAAACTCACAGGGTAGCTGATGGAGCCTCTCCCCAAGATACCCACCAAGTTTCAAGTACATTGGACCAAGGGGTGCAATTCTATGGGCCCCCAAACAGGTTGCCCCTATTCCTTCCATTGTTCTCTATAGTGAGAAAAAAAGTTACTTTTTCCCCACCATAGAGAACAATGGAGGGAATAGGGGCAACCTGTTTGAAAAATGGCTGCTTTGAAGGGTGGACTCTGTGGCATCGGACCATGCTGAGGCCCCTCCCTCCCAAAACCCCACCCCCAAAGTCTCCAGGAATTTTCCAACCCAGATCTGGCAACCCTAACAGGGAAGCATCACTACTCAGATCTTGTGCCCCAGATGGGAGAGACATCTTTCAAAATACCTGCACCCCAGTGGCTCAGTTTGTCCTGGAACAGCTGAAATCCTTTGGAACTTTAATAGTGTTGCTGAAGTGAGAATAAAAACCCAGATCGCCTCTCCGGAGGTTGCCAACAATCTGGAGGCAGAGATATCCGGCCCCTTTCATGGGCTCTTGTTTGCCAGGAGCTCTTATTGACTTCTCTGCCATGAAAAGCGTCAGGTCCCCAAACATTCAGCAGTCACTGCCCCTGTTTGTCGGCAACCAGACCCCCCTCTTCAGAGCAAAGTCCAAAGGAAATGGCAATGGAAGCAAGAGGAGGGTTACCCTCCTAGGTTACTCTCATTTGCTCAGGGGCCCTTTGGATCCGTCATGCCTCTATATCTACAGTGAGCAAGCTCGTAATTTCTAGCACTGACAAGTCCCGAACATTAACATGCCTTTGCCTGAAGAAGGCAATCTGTGCACATCACGATTTGTTTTAGAACAAAATGCCTCCCTCCCAGATCACTCCATTGAACTGCTGGTGGCAAATAGATTTTTTTCCCCTTCCGTCATTTCTGGGGTATAACAGTGCACCCCCTTCTTACCCACACCCGGGGCAGAGTGCCCCTACCACCCCGCCCTTGGTACGACAGTACCAGATGGCGGTGAAGGTCTCAGGGGCTTCTCATCTGTTGCATGCGATTCTCTCCCTCGTGCAGAGATCTCATATATAATTGACCCAATGATCTACAAAGGGAGAAATATGAGATTTCCAGTGTTGTAAAATAAGTCCCCCTCTTGGACACATGCCTTAATGTGGTGGGTGGGTGGGGTTTGCATGTGAGAGCAATACCATAAGGGGTCTAAACCCCTAGCAAGAGTCACTCAAGGTGGAATGGTCACAGCTGAGACTAAGATGCATCCACTCCCTCCCCCTGGGGATCAATAGCCACGTCAGTAGAAGAGAACGGACAGTTCCAGTGGTGATGGGTATCCTCAAAGGGTGGCCACTTGGCAGAGGCGGTAATGGAAGGTGACACTGGCATCTCTCATAGACAACGGCAGCGATACTACAGCTAACCCTGGTTAGTACTAGTAGAAAAGAGCAAGAGTCCAACAGCACCTAACAGAAGTTGTGGCAGGGGTTGAGCTTTCGTGAGTCACGGCCCACTTCTTCAGGTTCTTTTGAGTTTGAGTCCAGTGGGCACCTTTAAGCCCAACGAAGTTTAATTCTGGGTAGAAACTTTCATGTATCTGGAGAAGTGTGCATGCACATGAAAGTTTCTACCCAGAACTAAACTTTGTTGGGCTTAAAGGTGCCCCTCTGGACTCAAACTTTTTTCTAATGTAGGATTAAGGTGTTTAAAGCTGCCCTGAGCCTGCCGTGGCGAGGAGGGCAGGGTATAAATTGAAGATACAGAGCTATTTTGGGGCAGGAACGCACAGGAATGGAGTTCCGGCTGGCTCCTGAGTTGGCCACGCCCAGCAGGAATGCATTAGCATAACAGGCCACTCCCAACAGCAGGAACTCATTAGGATTGGCTACATTAGGGGTGTGTGGCCTAACATGTAAAGGAGTTCGTGCTACAAAAAAAGCCCTGGGTTTTGACAACAAACAAGGTAAACAGAATAAGAAGCAAAAGGTGGGTGTGGCTGGATGACCCCACTTCTGGTAAGATGGGGGTGTGGCCTAATAGGCTAATATGCAGTGCTGTCAGGGGTGTGACCTAATATGCTAATACATTCCTGCTGTTGGGTGTGACTTATTATGCTGTTGGGTGTGACTTATTATGCTAATGAGTTCCTGCTGGGCTTTTTCTACAAAAAAAGCCAAGAAAGAAAGAAAGAAAGAAAGAAAGAAAGAAAGAAAGAAAGAAAGAAAGAAAGAAAGAAAGAAAGAAAGAAAGAAAGGAAAGAAAGAAAGAAAGAAAGCAAATGCTATGCAATTTATCAATTATGCCCTGAGACACTGTCCAAAATCCAAAAGATTTTTGCAAAAATGGATTCCCCTCTGACACGCCTAGGGTTGCATACAAAAAGTTTATCCATTTTGCACTGCTAGGCTGCTAAATCTAGCAGGGTTTTTTTTTTTAAGTTTTTTGATGAATAAGCCTTAGATGTGAATCCAGGGTAGCCAGTTTAATTGATTTAAGTGCATTTTGACATCGGGACAAGGAAATGTAAGTAGGCAGCCATGGCCTACACCCACTGAAATCATCCCCAGGTGTATTCTCCTATAATAGAAGTTGGCCTGGCAAACTACTTGGAAATATCCTAAAACAGGAACGTTAGACCACTAGGCACCCAGTCTTTCGAAAAACAAATGAACAACCAACAGCCAGCGTCCCACGTTGGTTGATTGGACCAAATTATCGACACTCTTGCATACAAAATTTAATCTGCCAGCTACAGCTAATTGGCAAAGCGTCCCATTAAAATATTATCCGAACACTCTTTTTGGTCTTGAGGAATTTGCAGCTTTGGGACACCCCCTTTTCTCTACTCCATTCCTCAGAAATCCTCCAGAGAGATACTATTGTAACCTTAAAGAATACTTGGCACCAAATACCCTAATTTCCTTGTCCCGATGTCAAGATGCACTTAAATCAATTAAACTGGCTACCCTGGATTCACATCTAAGGCTTATTCATCAAAAAACTAAAAAAAAAAGCCCTGCTAGATTTAGCAGCCTAGCAGTGCAAAATGGATGCATATAGTGAGATAGACTCATAAAGAGAGACCATGATTCGAGTCCAGGAACATGTGAGAGATCAGCCAGATTTTGCGGGTAGGAGCTTTCCAGAGTCAAAGCGCCCTTTGTCATAAAGTGAGGTGGCAGGCAAAGCCTTTTGTGTTGCTGTCTTTGTGTCTCTGTCCCATGGGTCCTTGGCGTGTTCTGAAACTTGTTTTGTACTGCATGACTTATTTGCGTCTGCAACACATCCTGTACGTTATGTTAAAAGTGCAGTTGTTGAGGGAGAGGGTTTCCCTCACTGTGCTCAAAACATCTTTTGAGTCTCTCCTCGCCCTTCCTTTGTGGTTTTCTACTAACATCCAGCCCCGTGAAGAGTCCTGGGGAACTCAAAAGCTCACTATTTTGTGGTAGTTTGACAGGGGGCTAATAAAAAAGGTATTATACAATATGGGGGGGGTGTCATCTAAAAGATGGTTAATCTTCCTGGCTCATTAAACCGGGCCACAAGGGGTTTCGAGGTGCCCAAAGGGAGATTGTCAACAAGTCCCTCTCTGAGGTGCAGTTACTGGGAGCACTCAAGGAAGTGATGGTCTGCCCTCTCCTGAAAAAAACGACTTTGGAGCCGGCTGAATTGGCCAACTATTGGCCAGTGTCCAATTTGATCGAGAGGGTGGTGGCAGTACAGTTACAGGGCTTTCTGGATGATGCTTCCGTCTTAGATCCTTCCCAGTGCGACTTCCGCTTGGGACATGGGATGGAGATAGCTCTGGTTGCCCTTACTGATAACCTCTGCAGACATCTGGATCGAGGCAGTTTGGTGGCACTATTGCTGTTGGACCTTTCGGCTGCGTTCGACATGGTCGACCACCAGTTGCTGGCCTGCCACCTCGCCAACGTGGGGATACAGGAGCTTGCCTTGCAATGGCTTGCTTCTTTTCTCAAGGGTCGGGGACAAAGGGTGGTGCTAGGGGAACAGCAGTCCAGGAGGCATCCGCTGATGTGCGGTGTGCCTCAGGGGGCAGTGCTTTCCACGATGTTGTTTAACATCTATATGCGCCCCCTTGCCCAGATTGTCCAGAGGTACGGGCTGGGATATCATCAGTACGCTGATGACACGCAGCTCTATCTGATGCTGGATGGCCGGTCAGACTCCAGTCCAGAAGACCTAGACCGGGTACTGCAAGCCGTGGCTGGCTGGCTTAGACTGAGTCGGCTGAAACTAAACCCAGCAAAGACGGAGGTCCTGTGCCTGAGTCGGGGTGGTTTGGGGAGGGGGGTACCCCTCCCGGCCTTTGACGGGGCATCACTGGTGCCAGCATCGGAGGTGAGGAGTTTGGGAGTGCTCCTGGACCTCTCCTTAACTATGGAGGTCCAGGTGGCAGCTACTGCTAAGTCGGCCTTTTACCACCTTCGGCTGATTCGGCAGTTGGTTCCCTTCCTCGACCACGACGACCTGGCTACAGTAATCCACGCAATGGTCACCTTGAGATTAGACTACTGTAACGCTCTCTACATGGGGCTGCCCTTGGTGCAAATCTGGAAGCTGCAGCTAGTGCAGAATGCTCTGGATGTCCCTAGATGGGAACACATCTGGCCAGTTGAAGGCACTGCACTGGCTGCCAATAGCATACCGAATTCGCTTCAAGGTGCTGGTTCTTATCTTTAAAGCCCTATATGGCCAGGGTCCAACATACCTGAGGGACCGCCTTTCTTTATATGTTCCCCAGAGAGTCCTTTGGTCGGGGTTGCAACATAGGTTAATGATACCAGGTCCTAAGGATGCCAGGCTCGCTGCTACTAGGGCCATGGCCTTTTCAGTGGCGGCTCCTACCTGGTGGAATGAGCTCTTGGAGGAGATCAGGGCCCTGCGGGACCTTGCACAGTTCCACAGGGCCTGTAAGATGGAGTTGAAGCCTGCCTAAGCTAACGGGTCTACGTTCCCAGTGAAAGCATCAGCAGCATGGTACCAAGGTCACAGGCCTAGGCTAGCAGATAAGAGAAGGTGAGGAAAAACGAAAGTTAAGATTCCAGCACAGCAACAGACTCTATATCAGCCTCCCTCCCTTCCACCTGCCATGGCAGCATAGCTGACAGGTTTCCAATAGTGGTAGAAAGAGTCCAGTAGCACCTTTAAAGACTAACACAATTAGGGTATGTGCTTTTGTGAATCTCTGCTCTCTTCTTCAGACATATTTCCATTTATTCTTTGCATTCTCCTGGACTGAATCCTCCTGGACCAAATTGAGACCTAGGTTTCTGGTCTCATTACCGATGCTGAGATCTCCACGCCTCTGTGCATCACACAAATGCTGATATCTCCACCCGTCTGCCTATCACACCTAATCCAATCACGCCTGCTATTGCCATGCGGCATCTGATACCATCTTTATAAAGTTTTCTATCTCCAGTACCTTGTGTTACATTTTAGGGCACATGTGGCCCAGCCCGACAAAATGACATTTATGTCAGATCCCGCCCTCGTAACAAATGGCGTAGATCCTTGTGTTGTGGTGGCAGCTGCTGCCAAAGTAATGTTTAAAAACCACGCAGCCGGTCAAATCTCCAATAGTCGATCAGAAGCCTTGCTTGGCAAAAGCCCATCCTGCCCCCCACCCACTTCCTAAAAACACTTTGGCCGGAGCACCGTGTTGGGGACCCCAGCATACTCGAAATGGCAGCTGTCTCCAGTGTTCCAGACAGAGGTCTTTCTCATCAGTTTGTTGTAGTGGTTAAGTGCGCAGACTCCAGTCTGGGAGAACTGGGTTTGATTCCCCACTCCTCCACACACAGCTGCTGGATGACCTTGCTGTTCTCGCAAAAGAGCAGTTTCCACCAGAGCTCTCTCAGCCCCACCTCCCTCACAGGGTGTCTGTTGTGGGAGGGAAAGGGAAAGGAGTTTGTAAGCTGGTCTGAGACACCTTTAGTAGTGAAGGGCGGGGTATAAATCCAATCTCCTCCTCTTCTTCTTCTTCTGTTACCTCATCCTTTTAACTGAAGGTGCCAGGGATTGAACCCTGGGACCTTCTTCATGCCAAGCAGAGGTTCTTCCATTGAGCCAGCCCCTCCTTCTTGCACTGCTTTTGTGGGTCCAAGGTCCCCCAAGCTTGAAGGGGGCCATGGCTCAGTGGTAGATCAACTTCTTGGGAGGCAGAATCCCCAGTATCTCCAGTTAAAAGATCTGGCGGTAGGTGATGTGAAAGACCTCAGTCTGACCCTGGAGAGCCGCTGCCGGTCCGAGTAGACAATGCTGACCTTGAGGGACTGAGGGTCTGACTCAGTAGGAGGCAGCTTCACGTGTGTCCTCAAATAGCCAGCAGGGGTTTCAAGCAGGTTCCTCCAAGTCCTGGGCTGGCCCATTCCACCAGGCGGCCTCTTCCGAGGTCAGGCATTTAGCTGTTCTGCACCAACTGTCCCCCCCGGCCCCTAAATCTTTTAATCTGGGCCCCAAACAAAATTATTTTCTTCCCTTGTGACTTCTAGCAAATGGGGCTAAATCAACCGTTAATAAGCCTGGTATCTAGTCGGCTGTGTGTGGGGGTGTTGTGGGGAAGGAATCTGATACTGGGGGGCAGCAAGGATCAACTGGAGAACATTTGCAGAAGGTTATCTGCAACCAGTCGGTATCTTCTAAGGTCATCTTCGACAAGCCTTTCCTTCCCCCCCATAACGGTTAAGGTCATTGTTCCAGCCCCTTATCAGTGCTGCACAGAATTGTTCTCTGCAGGGCCTGTGGCCTGAGTCAGCACAGCAGCCGTTAGACACAGAACTCGATGGGAACCAGGATTTCATACATATATTTTTGGGTGGGTAGCCATGTTAGCCTGAAGGAGTAGAACAAAGTCTGGGTTTGGTGGCACCTTTAAGGCCAACGAAGGCCCCAGTCACATGGAGAATTTGCCGTGTGGAAGGCGCGAATGTCAGGCGGATTTTCGGGACGCGATCACACCACAACATCTGGGAAGCGTAGCACTCCCGTGGCCAACCCGTGGTGTCCCGCCGAAGATGCGGAGTTAAAAAGTACCGCGGAAAGTGCACTAGTATCCAGAAAACACGGGGCAAAGGCGGGCATCTGATCACGGGAGCTCTAGTATCCCATGGCACCCGGCGCCCCTCCATGTCCCGTCGTAAACTGGATGTTTTACTGCGCATGCGCACAAACATGAAACTGAAAGCAGTGCCGCTCCGCGGAACGGCACATGCACACAAATGCCCGTCTGATCTGGAAACAGTGGCTTGCGATCGCTGCTTGTGTGATTGTGCTGCGCCGCTTCTTTGCCATGCTTCAGCATCGCCGTATGATCGGCAGCTAATAGCCTAAGCACACTCGGGGGACCGTGTGATCAGGCTACCGCACTTTAGTTTGCTTCAAGGCAAACAGCCACGCCTCCCTCCTGCGTTATCTGGCCCGTGTGACCACAGCCGAAGTTTAATTCTGGGTGTAAGCTTTTGTGTGCATGCACACTTCTTCAGGTACACACTCGGGTGCACACCAAAGCTTATATCCAGAATTAAAGGTGCCACCAAACTCAAGACTTTGTACTTTTTTTTTTACCAACTCTTTCCAACTGGACAAGGTCCTGGAAAGTTTATGGATCTCTAGCACTTAAAAAAAAATGGGACCCAGTTTGGAGAGAAAGGGGATCTTACAAATCTTTTTTTAAAAAACTGAGAACTAGTTTTAAATAAATTGGTAACGAGAGAGCCAGCATGGTGCTTTTCAGCCTGCTCTGCTTTATATCCTTTGAGGGAGTTACATCGTTGCTTGCAGATGCCTGCGTAAAGTGCCATCAAATCACAGCCTATTTATGCTGACTCCAGCACCGGGCTCCCAAGGCCAGTGAGAAGCAGAGGTGGTTTGCCATTCCCTTCCCCTGCAGAGCCTTCCTTGGTGACCTCCCATCCAAGTGCCGACCCTGCTTAGCTTCCAACTTACGGAGACCCCAGCAAGGGGCTTTCAAGGCCAGTGAGAAGGCGCAGAGGTGGTTTGTCATTGCCTTCCTCTGCAGAGCCTTCCTTGGTGGTCTCACTTCCAAGTGCTGACCTTGCTTAGCTTCCAACTTATGGAGACCCCAGCAAGGGGCTTTCAAAGCACGTGAGAAGTCACAGAGGTGGTTTGTCATTCCCTTCCTCTGTAGAGCCTTCCTTGGTGGTCTCCCTTCCAAGTACCGACCCTGCTTAGCTCCTGTGATCTGATGAGATCAGGCTATACCATATAAGGAGGGATTGCTGATAAGGACCCCCAAAATCCCCTAGAAGTCAGGGGAAAAAAAATCTTTACTCCTTTTGTCAATCAGGTAAGAAATGATTAGTAATAACTATTCGCTGCTCAAGATCTATGTATCACACAGAGTTTGTACTGGAGAAAAGGGAAAGAAAAGAGAACTAATGTGGTGCTGTGGTTCAAGTAGGGTTGCCAGGTCTGGGTTGGAAAATACCTGGAGACTTTGGGGGTGAAGCCGGGAGAGGACGGAGTTTCAGGAGGGGAGAGGCCTCAGCATGGTCCAGTGCCACGGTTTCAAAGCAGCCGTTTTCTCCAGGGGAGCTGATCTCTGTCAGCCGGAGATCAGTTGTAAAACCGGGAGATCCCCAAGCCCCACCTGGAGGCTGGCAACCCTAGGTTCGAGTGTTCTGGGAAACCCAGGTTTGAATCCCCACTCACTGGGTGACTGGGGCAGTGACCAGGGATGGAACCGGGAACCCCAGAATTACAGCTAATCTCCAGATGACAGAGATCTGTTCCCACGGAGAACATGGCTGCTCCAGAGGGTAGACTTTAGGGTACCACGTCCCTGTTGAGCTTCCTCCCCTCCTTAAACGCTGCCTTCCTTTTCGGCTCTGGCTCTGGCCTGGTGGAACGTTCTCCCGAGTGAGATCAGAGCCTTGCAGGACTGGTTACAGTTCCACAGGGCCTGGGAAATGGAGCTGCTCTGCCAGGACTATGGTTGAGGCAGCAGGTGTCCAACCGCATTGGCCTTCCTTGCTTCACCTGGCATCATTTATCATGTGCTGCTAATTGCAGTCTGCCCACGTTGCATGCCCAGGATCTGACTTACTGGCCATTCATACAGATCGTTTTCTTCTGGAATCTCTGTTAATTACGCTGACTGCCATCTGGTTTATTATAGGTTCCATATTTGTAATTATGTGTTTGTTTTTTTACTGTTTGAATTGTTGGGGATTACTGCTGTTAATTCTTGTTCCGACCCACCCTGAGCCCTGCCATGCAGGGGGTGGGTGGGATATAAATCCAAATAAATAAATCTTGCAGGCTGAATGGGGATTTCAAGCTGACTCTTCCAAGACCTAGCCTCATCTAAGGTTGCCAACTCCAGGTTGGGAAATTCCTGATGATTTAGAACATAAGAGAAGCCATGTTGGGATCAGGCCAGTGGCCCATCCAGTCCAACACTCTGTGTCACACAGTGTCCAAAACCCAGGTGCCCTCAGGAGGTCCACCAGCAGGGCCAGAACTCCAGAAGCCCTCCCACTGTTGCCCACCCCCAAGCACCAAGAATACAGAGCATCACTGCCCCAGACATAAGAACAGAAGAGAAGCCATGTTGGAACAGGCCAATGGCCCACCCAGGCCAACACTCTGTGTCACACAGTGGCCAAAATCCAGGGGCCCTCAGGAGGTCCACCAGCGGGGCCGGAACTCCAGAAGCCCTCCCACTGGTGCCCACCCCCAAGCACCAAGAATACAGAGTATCACTGCACCAGACATAAGAACATAAGAGAAGCCACGTTGGGTCTGGCTAGTGTCCCATCCAGTCCAACACTCTGTGTCATACAGTGGCTAAAACCCAGGGGCCATCAGGAGGTCCACCAGTGGGGCCAGAACTCCAGAAGCCCTCCCACTGGTGCCTCCAAAGCACCAAGAATACAAAGCATCACTGGCCCAGACAGAGAGTTCCATCTATACCTTGAGGCTATTAGCCACTGATGGACCTCAGCTCCATACGTTTACAGGTAGATCCTGGGAAGGGCAGGGTTTGGAAAGAAGAGGGGGCTCAGCAGGGTATAATGCCATAGGGCCCACCCTCCAAAGTGGCCATTTTCTCCAGAGGATCTGATCTCTGTCATCTGGAGAACAATTGTGATTCTAGGAGATCTCCAGGTCCCATCTGAAGGATGGCATCTATAGCCTGACCCACTCAATCAGACTCCCTCTTCTGAGCTCAGGTATTTAGCAGTTCTGCATAGACACCTCTTTCCCGAGCCCCCAAATCTTTTAATCTGGTGTCCTTGTGACTTTCAGTAAACGGGACTAAACCAACCGTTCTGCTGCTGATATGGGGGGGGGCTTACTGGGGGAATCTGATATTAGTGGGCAGCAACGATTGCCCGGAGGATGTTCTCAGGAGGCTATCTGTAACTAGCCATTATCTTCTGAGCTCAGCTCTGACAAACGTCTCCCTCCATAACAGTTCAGGTCATCATCTCAGGACCTTATCAGCACTGCACAGAATTGTTCTCCAGATGGCACATGGCTTGAAGCCAGTACAGCAGCCATTAGACACAGAACTCGATTGGAACAAGCTTTTCATTTTTTTAAAATCAGTTCTGTCCAAAGTCTATAACTGGCACTCTAGTATATTTTTTTTAGCTTTATTCTAATTTGAAGAGAACAGATGCTGCCAACACCATCTTGAGAAATACCTGGAGGTTTAGTGATGGAGGCAGAGGAGGGTGGGGCTTGGAGAGGGGAGGGACTTCTGTGGGGTATAAGGCCATAGAGTCCACCTTCCAAAGCAGCCATTTTGAACTGATCTCTGTTGCTTGAAGGTCAATCGTAATCCCAGGAGATCTCCAGCCACCACCTGGAGTCTTTTAAATAAACTGATCATTAGTTTTAAATAAAATGATAATTTGAGGGACAGCCTGCCTTAAAGAATCAGAGTAGGATCTGGGAGACCCAGGTTCTAATCCCTCCTCGGACATGGAACCTTGCCGAGTGACTTTGGGCAAGTCATAGACTTTCAGCCTAACTACCTCGTAGGGTTGTTGTGAGGTTACAACGGAGGAGGGGAGAAGGATGTAAGCCTCTTTGGGTCTCCACTGGAGAGAAAAGTGGGATATAAAGAAAGCAAAAAAGTAAACAGTTAATTGAAGATGCAGCAGGGGGATGTGGGAATTAACTGCCCCTCCCCTTTCCCCAACCCGCCTCATGAGGGGAAGACACAAAGTAGTATAAAGGGAGGTCGTATGTCTCCCCTGAAGGAGGAACAAGCTGCACGCGGAACTGTGTGAAACCTCAGCAACAGTTAATGCGTCTCTTCCCCACACCCCCAGAACTGCTGTGGGGCACTTGGAGAAGATTGGGCCGGGAAGCCAGGCATTTAATTTGCCCCCTCAGGGGCAGGGCCTGGGCTCCTTACTGCCGGAGCGCTGCTCGGGGGCAGGAAATGACCCCTGTAGCTATTAAAAATGCTGATGATGGACTCATCTGGTTTGACCCTAAGATGGCTGAGGAAGGGGTGGGGTGTCGTGGAAGGAATGGAATGGAATGAGAAGTGGGCAAAAGTCACCCCTCGGATTATATTAAGAGCTTGGAGTTCATCACATGAAGTTGACTTGTAGGTGGCTGGGGGGGCATCCAAAAGGGAGGTGTACCATCTAAGAACTAGTGCGGTGCTGTGGCTGAAATGTTCTGGGAGACTCAGGTTCGAATCCTGAAAAGTACTGAGACTTACTAGTGATTTCAGCTCTCACATACTTTATTAGATGAAGAACAAGACAACTGAGCCGGCTCGCAGGCCGGCTTTTATTCCCAAGTGACCCACACCCCAAACACACACACACACGGTGATTCGCTATTTACATTGATTGGATTAACTCCACTAGTCCATTGTCCTTCGGGGCGAAGCTCAGGCCCTTCGCCTGGCCACATGGTGGACCGGTTAGAACCAGTCCAAGCACATGGCTGTCCAGAGCCCATGTTCTCCAGTGGATACATTACACCCCTCCCCCTTGGTCCGATAAACACCCGCACACATAGTCTTTCAAATAGCTGGGGGCCGCCGCTCTCGCGTGGAGCGACGGGGCTCTGGCATGGGGGAACTGACAGCCTCCCGGGCGGCTGTGGGGACTGGTGGCCGCTCTGGTGTTGGCGGGGCTGGGCTCACCATCTCGGCCGGTGTGTCATTTGCGGTGGCTGTCAGTCCGGAGTTGAAGTCCCCCGGGATTTCTTCTGGTGCGTCCGCCCCCGCGTCTAGTTGAGCTGGCTCGTCCCACTCCTCCCCCTCATCCGGCTCCAGGGGTAGCTGATCGATGTGGCGATGCAGGATCTGGCCGTCTTCCACCGAGACTTCGTAGGACCGGGGGCCACGGACCCGGACTACTCGGGAGGGAATCCACGGGGGCCCTCTCGCGTAGTTCCGTGCGTACACCGGGTTCTCTGGGAAGAACCCTCGCGCCGCCGCTGGCGTTTCCGTGCAGGGCTCCCGCTCGGGCGCTCGATCGGGATGTAACCGGTCCAGCCTGGCGGTGAGGCGTCGGCCCATCAATAGTTCCGCCGGGCTCCGGCCGGTTGTCGCATGGGGCATCGTTCTCTGGCCGAACAGGAAGTGTGCCAGCCTGAAGTCCCAGTCCGTTCCTTCGGTCCGACGGAGCGCCTCTTTGGCCGTCCGCACCATGCGTTCGGCTTGGCCATTGGTGGCGGGGTGGAACGGGGCCGACCTGATGTGGCGAATCCCGTGCTGGCGGGTGAACTCCTGGAACTCCCCGGACGTGAAGGCCGTTCCGTTGTCGGTGACCAGGGTGTCGGGGAGTCCGTGCGAGCTGAAAATCCGCCACATCGCTCGGATGGCCGCCCGGGAGGAGGTGGATGGTACCGGCTCTACTTCTAGCCACTTACTGTCGGCGTCTACAAGTATAAAAAACAGCTGCCCCTGGAACGGGCCCGCAAAGTCGAGGTGCAGGAGCGACCAGGGGCGGTGAGAGGATTCCCAGGCCTTGTCTGGGGCCGTCGGGGGTGCGGGTCGGGAGGCCTGGCAGGGTTGACACCTTTTTACAATGTCCTCAATATCCCGGTCCAACCCTGGCCACCAGACATACCCCCGTGCCAGAGCCTTCATCCTGACTACCCCAGGGTGGTGCTCATGAAGGTCCCTCAGTACCCGTTCCTGTAGTGGTTTCGGAATGACCACCCTGCCTCCCCACATTAGGCACCCCTTATAGGTCGACAGCTCATCGCGCCTTGTGACAAAAGGTGCAAACTCCGGGTCTTGTCTAGCTGTCGGCCATCCCCTCCCCACCCAGTTCAAAACCCGACAGAGAACCCTGTCGCGGCCCGTGAGGCGGGCCACCTCCTTGACATGTACTGGGCGATCGGGCAGCGATTCTAGGAGTGCGATGACGTGGGCGGAGGCCGGGTCTGGGTCCGTTGCGGGCAGTGGGAGGTGGCTGAGCGCGTCCGCGTGACCCATGGCCTTTCCCGGGCGGTGGGTGAGGGTGTAAGAGTACCCCGCCAGGAATATGGACCAGCGGAGAACCCTGGGCGAGACCATCTGCGGCGTTTGTCGATCGGGCGCAAGGAGGCCCAGGAGAGGCTTGTGGTCTGTAAGGATCTCGAACGGGCGGCCATAGAGATAATGGTGGAATTTTTAACCCCCGCCACTATCGCTAGTGCCTCCTTGTCTATCTGCGCGTAATTACGCTCCGCAGAAGACAGGGTCCGAGAATAGTAGGCGACCGGAACCTCCCGGCCATCCGGCAACCGATGCCCCAACACCGCCCCCACCCCGTAGGGCGATGCATCACACGCCAGAACCACAGGTAAAGCCTCGCAGAAGTGGTGCAGCACCCCGTTGGAGACCAACAAGTCTTTTACCGCCCGGAAAGCTGCCGCATGCTCCGGCTTCCAGGCCCACGGCGCCTCCTTGTCCAGCAGCCGGTGGAGGAGTTCAGCCACCGTTGCCTTTTGGGGCAGAAACGCGTGGTAAAAATTCAAGAGGCCCAGGAAGGCCTGGAGTTCCGGCTTGGACGTGGGGACCGGGGCTTGTGTGATCGCTCTAATTTTCTCGTCTGTGGGGTGGATGCCTTGTGCATCGACTGCGAACCCCAGGAATTCGATGCGGGGCACACCCAGGAGGCATTTCTCCTTCTTCACCTTGAGGCCAGCCTCGTTGAACCTCTGCAGGACCTGACGCAGCCGTTCGGTGAAGGCGGTGGAGTCCGGTGCCGCGATGATGACATCATCTAAAAAGGGCTGGACCCCTGGAATTCCTTTCAGGAGGGAATCCATGAAAGATTGAAAAATCCCTGGCGCCACTGAAACCCCAAACTGCAGTCTATTGACCCGGAAAGCCCCCTTGTGGGTGGTGATGGTTTGCGCTTCCGCAGCGGCCGTGTCCACTGGCAGCTGCTGGTAAGCCTGCGCCAGGTCCAATTTGCCGAAAACTTTGGCCCCCGTCAGGGAGGCCAGGACATGGCTCACTACCGGGACCGGATAGGCGTGGTCCTGCAGAGCCTTATTTATGGTGCATTTGTAATCTGCACAAATGCGTATAGCCCCATTCGGTTTAATTGGCGTTACAATGGGGGTTTCCCAGCGCGCTGACGCGACCGGTTCCAGCACGCCTTGGGCGACCAGGAGGTCGAGCTCGGACTCTATTTTTTCCCGCATGGCTAGGGGAGGGGGCCGTGCCTTTATGCGGATGGGTCGTACGTTAGGGTCCAGATCTAGCGAAATCGGGGTCCCATTGTACCTCCCCAAGGTCCCATCGAATACTTTGGGGAACTCCCGGCAAACTGCCTCCCAGTCAGCGGTCCCGAGGTGGTTTACTCCTGCTATTTGGAGTCCCAAAGGCCCAAACCATGACAGTCCCAGGAGGCTTGAGAGGCGCCCCTCCACAACCAGCAGGTCCAGCAAGCCCGAGAACCCTTTAAATCGGACTTGAAACTTGCCCCAGCCACGGACTGCCACTGGGTTTTTGTTAAAGTCCGTCAGTTTCAACCCCGTGGCTTGTGCAGTCGGGGTCCCCCCTTGGGGCATAGCGTTTTAAGGGTCTCCGCGGAAATTATAGAGAACGAGGACCCTGAGTCTATTTCCATTTGGCAGGGGGACCCCTCTATTTGGACAGTCACATGCACCTTGTCCGGGCTTTCAGGGGGCAAGTTACATACCGTCTGCCGGCGCTGTGTCGTCACGGTGTGCAGGCTTGCAGCGTCCAGCTGGGCAGTGGATCCCAGGCGCTTGCCCTTGGAGCGGCAGACTCGGGCGAGGTGTCCGGCCTTGTTGCAGGTCCTGCAGACGGCGTCCCAGAAACGGCAGGTCCGGCTCTCGTGAGCGTCGCCACAGCTGGCACAGGCAGATGCGTTGGGCTGGTTTGGTGGTGCGGGGGATCCCCTGTTGCGTTGGGTGCGTGGCTGTGATCGGCGGTTCACCTGTAGGACCTCCTCATCGTTCGAGTCATCCGAGGGGCCGGAGTCCTGGAGGCGATGGACCGTCTTAGGCCGGCGATCTGCGTGGGACTTCTCGTAGGCGGCCGCTTCTTGGATGGCGGCCTCCAGAGTGAGGTCGTCCCGGCTGATGAGCCTGCGGCGCAGCTTCGCCTCCTTCAGCCCCACCAAGAACTGGTTTAGGAGGGTATCTGCGAGGTTGGGGAAGGCACACCTTGTGGCTGCGCGGCGTAGTCCGGCCAGGAATTCCGGAGATGTTTCGTCGGGGCCCTGCGTTCTCGCGAAGAACTCCATTCGTTCCGCGAACTTGGTGGGCTTTGGTGCCAAGTGGTCAGTAAACGCCTTGACCAGCATGTCGTAGGTGGCGGCCGCGTCTTTCGGCAGGAGGGGGTTCACCAGGTCCTTCAGGAGGAGGTGTGCCTCGATGCCGCAGTAGCGCAGGAGATAGGCCTTCTTCGTACCCGCATCCGTGATGCCATGGATCTCGAAGTGACGCTCAAGCATCTCGATCCAGGTCTCCCAGTGTGCGGGACGAGAGATGTCGAAGGCGGGGAAGCTCTCGTTGCTAGCGGCCATGGTGCTCACCCGTGGAGGTCGCGGTTCAGGCGTAGAGTTGGCGGCGTTGGAAGCGAGGCTGCTCTCGGGGTCAGCGGTGCTAGGGAGCGATGCGGTGCCCAGGAACCGAAGAGGCGGACACGAAGCTCGGCGGCAGCGTTCGGTGCTTTCGGCGTTGGGGCGGTCAGCGGTGCTCGTCTCGTGGTCGTTGTTCATGGAGGGAGTTGGCATCCCACCTTCGTCGCCAGTGAAAAGTACTGAGACTTACTAGTGATTTCAGCTCTCACATACTTTATTAGATGAAGAACAAGACAACTGAGCCGGCTCGCAGGCCGGCTTTTATTCCCAAGTGACCCACACCCCAAACACACACACACACACACACACACGGTGATTCGCTATTTACATTGATTGGATTAACTCCTGCTCCTCCATTGGAGGGGAGTCAGGATCCACTAGTCCATTGTCCTTCGGGGCGAAGCTCAGGCCCTTCGCCTGGCCACATGGTGGACCGGTTAGAACCAGTCCAAGCACATGGCTGTCCAGAGCCCATGTTCTCCAGTGGATACATTACAAACCCCCACTTTGCTGTGGAAGCTCGCTGGATGGCTGGGCCAGTGATGTTCTCTCAGCCTAGCTTAGCCTACCTAACAGGGTCATTGTAAGGACAGAAAATGGGGGAAGAGGACGATGTCAGCCACTTTGGGCCCTCATTGGGGAGGAAGCTATGAATAAGTAAATAAGTATTATAAAGACAGTCAGTGTATGGAACTCACCACCACCAGAACTGGACAGGGACATGGCGTTTTAGCGGCTTTCCCAGGAGGCTTAGACAAATTCACAGACAGGTATTGGCCATGACTGGTGAGAGATTAAATGGAACCTCCATGGCAGGAGGAAGTGTACCCCTCATATCCAGACACTTGGGGCTGAACAGAGGACATCTTTTGCCTTCATGCCTCTGAAATTGTCAGAAGCCTTTGGCCAGCTGCCATTTGGAAACCTGATGCTGGATGGGCTGAACCTGCACTCCTTCTTGCTTTAGGAACCCTGGGGGCTAGACGTTGCCCCCTGACAATTTAAGCTGTTTCCTAGAGGCACTGGCAAGCCGTGTTTGCGCTGCTACAGGGGACACTGAATCCTTTTACTTTAATGCCTGAGTAAGGTTACCAATCTCAAGGTGGGGCCTGGAGTTCTCCCAGAACTAAAGGTGACCTCAAGATGACAGAAATCAGTTCTCCTGGATGAAATGGCAACCTCGTAGGGTATACCACAGAGTCTAGGAGAAACAGAAGTCCTAGAGTGTCCTTCCCAGGCATCAGCCCCAAGTCCCCAGGAATTTCTCAAGCTGGAGTCGGCAGCCTTATCAGCCTGAGACAAGCAGAAGACCCATCTGGCTCTTCCATGTTTGCAGCAGTTGCTGTACGGCAGCTTAGGAGCAGTTTGTAATGCCAGGTTCTGTTTCAGTCAGTGGGTCACAATCCCCGGTGGCAACCAGCAGAGAGCTCGGCACCTCCTCTCCCTGGACATGGATAAAGGTGGGTTTTTCTTTATCTAGTCTTCCCAGAATTCATTTGCCGTGATCCACAGAGGAAAAGAATTGCAAGTGGCCATTGGTCTACCAAGGCTGCGTTCAGACTGGCAGTCTGGGCCGCTCTAGCTGCGCTCCCCTAACGGAGTAAACTGGCAGGGTCACACAGGCACGTCTGCCAGCTGTTCACCAGTTGCACTCACCCCATTGGAAGACGAGTTGGAGATGGGGTAAAAAGACCGTAGGTGAAATCTGGTGCAAATGGCTCCCCACGCATTCCTCCCGCGCTTCCGGATGTCTGAATGCGGGGGACGCGCAAACAAGATGGATTGGTAGTGTGAACCTGCCAATGCACTCCAGGTGTAGGGGGGATGCCCCACAGTCCACAGTGCACATATGTACATGTGCCAGGGGTATATTTTTTAAAATTCACTAAGTGGACGACGCATAGCAACACTCTGGACAATCCATCGCTGCCCGCATGAGATACCCAGGTGCCTCCCGCTGTGGTGTGTGACTGCGATTCTCCAGTCCTGATTGGAATGGAGAGACTCGCCCCGCCTCCAAAGCGCCGCAAGCTGCCAGTCTGTCCGTGGCCCTAGCCTCTGTTGTGCAGAACCTCCCTGCTAGAGAGATGCCTTTCCCAACTCCTGCTAGCAGAAGCCCTTTAGCTGGAGAGGCCAGGGATGGAATCAGGTTAGGGTTGCCAATCTCCAGATGGAGTCTGGAGTCACCAGATGATGACAGAGTCACCGGACGATGGCTGTTCCAGAGGGCGTCACATCCTCACTGAGCTCTCTCCTTCCCTAAACCCCACCTTCTCCAGGCATTTACCAAGCCAGAGTTGGCAACCCTTGGGGCTGCAAAATCAGCACTTGGACACTGGCCTCTAATTATTGCCAAGGGGTGGTTGTGTGAGTCTGTTATAGCAAAATAAGAAGAGTCCAGTGAGACCTTTTCAGTGCTAACACAACATTTACTTCAGCGTTAGCTTTCATGAGTCACAACTCGCTGCTTCAGATGTATGAGGCCCGCTTGATGGAGTCAGAAGGTTTACCCAAGGATGTCCTTCAAAGGAAGAAGGCTTCAAGTAGAGTGGTTTCAGAAGAGATGAGATAGCATTTAATGTGGCCAAGGCAGAGATGACATTTGTCTGACACCGGAGCAATTTCCTCACAGCTGTTACCTCACAGGTCCTCATTTCATTCAAGATATATCTTATCATCTTTGGGATCCAGTGGACTCAAGAAGTAAATCTTAAACTCTGAGAAGGTGGATTATTTTTCAGAACAGAAATCTGAGCAGTTGGCGATGTCATATAGAGAGCAACAGAGAGATGGCCGCTGCCAAAAAAAAAAAAAATTGTCACTGACTCTACCTCCTGTGGCAGCCAGTTTGTGGATACTCCCATCACCCTGGGCCAGAACTGCAAATGTGCCCACAGGCTCGAAAAAGTTGGGGACCCCTGCTTTTAGGTGCCATTTTCCTTTACACCAAGCTGCGGCCATTCACAATACACTGTCTCAGGCAGAGTTAGGCCATACTTCACTTTGGGCTGCAGCTCTTTGGGGCCTGCAGCAGAGGAAGGGGAGTCTCTCCCCTTGTGCTACAAAAGATCCTTCAACTAGACCTGGCTGAGATTGAACCTTCAGCATTCAAAACAGGTGCTCTACCACTGAGCTACACTCACATCTGAAAGGTTCATTGTTTACGCAGATTGCATGCCAAATTCTACTGCCTCAGAGAGTGGCGTTCGTCACAAGCCCTGGAGAGATGCTATGGCTTCTCTCCAGACAGATCTCACATGGGCCGGTGCTATCAGATGGCCGTTTCACCAAAGCTGAAAAGATGGCCGTTAGAGATGAGAGCCAGGGAGCAGGCCGGGACCTCCCACTCTGATCACAAACCTGGCTGATGTGTCTCCCTGACTCTGAGAACCAAGCCAGCAGGCAGCTATAAAACCAGCTCAGTCAGACCCCTGCCATCTGAAGGCGGACATTCACCCGGGAGAGCTGGACGCCAAGATGAAGGACTTCCACCAGCATCTTCTCCTGCTTCTGCTGTGTTGTGGCTTAGCCAGCCCTGGTAAGGAATGGGAAAGTGGGCACCCAGATCTGCCCATACATCAAGTATGCTAATTCTATAGGGACCTTGGGCAAGGCCTGGAGAATGGAATCCCTGAAGGGTGAGGTCCATCTAGCTCAGCTTCCTGCATCTCATGGTGGGGTCAGCCAGATGATTCCTGGAAGCCCAGGGGCAGATCTGAAGGGGCAGCTTCCCCCCCGTGGTTTGCATGGGCTATTCAGGTAGACAGAGGACCTGCCTGACCAGATGCAGTCTACAGCCTCTGCCTCAGCTGGTTTAGACAGCTTGGAAAAGAGGCTTTGCTATTCCACAGAGGGTGGGTCTCTCAGCAGCTGCGATTAGCTGAGCTCGTGAAACAGAAAAAGATGCGGCTCAAAACCACATTCAGATACCCCGGGCCAACACCGGGCTGACTGCAGAGTCACCCATGAATGGCCATAAAACGGCCATAAATCCATGCAAGACGGCTACCATAAAACTGAGAGATCAAACAAAGTGAAAGTGGTATGCAATGCAGAGGGGAATTTCTGTTCCAGCGTGGGTTTGGTAAAACAGCGGAGCAAATGCTAGAGGCAGACTGAGCCAGTGGCGGTGGCCGGGAGCTGCTCTGGACCAGGCGCAGTGGCCGTAGAATCCGGGCTTTTGGGTCTGGCAAGCAGTGGGGGAGAATGGGGGCCCCCACGTGGACTCTGATCATTCTCTGCCACGGTTTGCCCTCCCCACCTCGTAATAACTTCCAAACGTTTAAAGGTAAAGGTAAAGGTTCCCTTGCTCGAAAGCCAGTCGAATCCGACTCTAGGGTTGCGGTGCTCATCTCCGTTTCAAAGCCAAAGAGCCAGCGCTGTCCGAAGACATTTCCGTGGTCATGTGGCCGGCATGACTAAACACCAAGGTGCACGGAACGCTGTTACCTTCCCACCAAAGTGGTACCTATTTATCTACTTGCAGTTTCTTGCTTTCGAACTGCTAGGTTGGCAGGAGCTGGAACTAGAGATGGGAGCTCACTCCATCTTGCGGCGCCTGGGTCTTGAACTGCTGAACTACTGACCTTCCACAGCCTGCAGTTCAGCGTCTTAACCACTTGAGCCACCGCAGCTCCTTGAGCAAACATTCTCCAAACGTTTACTCAGCCTTTAATTAAGTTTTAACTCTCTTTTCAAATGTCTGAACAAAGCTTGAGGCCTTTAAGACCAACAAAGTTTTATTCAAGAGAGAAGTTTTTGTGTGCGTGCTTGCACCTTGAATAAAGCTTCTACCCAGAATTAGACTTTGTTGGGCTTAAAGGTGCTCCTGGCCTCAAACTTTGTTCTACAGCTTCAGACTGACATGGGGACCCACCAGACTTTGTCCTCAAGTTTCTGCACGTCTTTAAGTATATTTGAATGGTTAGGATGTTTGTGTCCTTTTGTGTTTGCATTCCTTTCCAACACTATGGAATACTTTTCAAAAACAACAACGACCACCTAGCTCTTATTTATTACCAAGAGACTTTAAAATTAATTATTGCTCCTTATGCTCATATCGAACAGACGGTGAGGGAAAATATCTAATCTTAATGCCCTTTTTAAAGAATTGCACATTGCCTTGGTTTGTACTGATTTCCTTGAGAACTGTTGGCTCTTGATATGAAGTTATACATTTTTAAATCCTTCCCTCATTCCAAGGAGCTCCTAACACTCCCCATTTTCTCTTCAACAACAACCCTGTTAGGTAGGTGAGACTACGACTGATCACCCAACAACTTTCATGGCACAGTGTGGGCTTGATCCTAGATCAGAGCCCCAACCCTCCAGCCTCTACTGTTAGCCTAATTGCTCTATTATTTAATAAAGATGGGGAATTATAATTATTAATATGCAATTGGCTTATCTATAGGATCTCACCTGTGTATACCAGAGTCAGAATTCCCAAGAGTCCAGGAATAGACACAGAAACTGGGTGACTAAAATAATTATTTCTTTACTAAATATTCTCAAGCATACAAACAATATTCACACAATATAGAACTAAGGAAGCAGAGGTGATTGATGGCTGATAGAGGGCTGATACAACCTGTCCAGATGTGCAGAGGTCCAGGAAGAAAGGATTGTGGCCTAAACTCAGAGAGAATCTAGGGGTGGACTGCCATTTTGGGATCATGGCAGAAAACACACGGTCTAAGACCATGTGCGTGCTGGGATATAGGCACTGGCAAAGAAGGCAGACCAATGGACGGCCCTAGGGGCTGGTCTCCGGTGAGAACAATAGATTACCTGGACCAATGATGAGTCCCAAGGGTGTGTGATGCCAGTAAGGGCAGACCTTAGGTATGACCAATGAGCTTCCAAAGAGGCAGGGTCTGGATTTAACAATAGAAGCCAGGTGTTGGGTAGCTAGTTAAATGGATTATCTGATTTAGGAATGGTCCTCCTGGCCAGGCTAGACAAAAGGCAGGAGAGGTCCCTGATTAGCGTCAGGAAGGATTGCTAAACAAATGAATGATTGATTGGTTTATCCCAGTATTCTTGAGGAGTAGAGCAGGAAAGACAAAGAATGACTGGCGACAGAGTTATCTGCCAGATGGCCTCTAAATAGACTTTCTAGATACTTTACCTGGTAGAACCCATTGTCATTCCATAAGCATAATCTCTGCTGGGTGGAGGGGGAAGACTGGAGACTTGCTCTGAGGTTGCCTGTCACCTGAATATGAAATCCCTTTTTGCAGAGCACTTGCAGCCTGACTCTGTGGTTCGAGCTGAGAGTGCTTGGCTTTTGGGGAGTTTGGTTCACGTTAGAAAGTATGGCCACCCCTGTTTTGGGGCTAGCCGAGAGTAAAAGGCTGTGTCTCTGGCAACACTACACCATTACAAGGGAGGCCCAGGATCAAATTGCCGTTCTCCCTGGGTGACCTGGGGCCAGTCAGTTTCCTCTCAGCCTGACCTACCCTACAGGGTTGTTGTGAGGACAATAGAGTTGAGGCAAAATTCTACAACATTTTGGGAAAAACTGGAACACAGAGCCAAGAAGCTGCCTAGCCCTATCCATTTCATCCCACCTTTCCAAGGCGCTCAAGGCAGCTGCCGTTGCTCTCCCCCATTTTATTCTTACAACAGCCCTGTGAGGTCGGTTGAGGGAGAGAAGACCTAGCCCAAGGTCATCTAATGATAAGGTTTGCCAACTGTACATGGAGGGCAGGGACACACACACACACAAACACCCTTTGTTTTTTAAGAATGCGTGTTGTTACTCTGTGCCCTGACCCGGATAGCCCAGGCTAGCCCGATCTCATCAGTTCTTGGAAGCTAAGCAGAGTCAGCCCTGGCTAGTATTTGGGTGGGACAGCAGCAAGGAATAACCGGGTTGTGATTCAGACGTGGTCAATGGGAAACCACCTCTGAACATCTCTTGCCTTGAGCTGACGGCACTTCCACCCACCCACACACACACACACCACCTGTCCCCCTGCATGCAAGGGTGGCAGTCTGGAGCTAAGAGAGAGCCACTGACTCTTCTTGCGCTTCCCGCAGGTCGTTTGCGGAGTCAGATCATCGGGGGCCAGGAAGCCGAGCCGCACTCCAGACCTTACATGGCTGCCTTGAAGTTGGGATCTCGGTTTGGCTGCGGTGGATTTCTGGTGGCGCCTCAATGGGTCATGACCGCGGCGCATTGCATGCGGTAAGTCCTGTGCATTCTGCACAGAAAGTCATTTATTTATCAAATTTATATCCCACTCCCCCGAACGGGACTCAGGGTGGCTAACTGCATATAAAACACACCCAATAAAAATAGCACAAAAGATACAATAAACTTTAAAACATAAAACGACTAAAAATCTATCCCCATTAAAATCTATCCTCTATCAAGGAGGGTAAGATGTGTGGATGGTGAAGACACAGCTGAAGCAGGCCAGCTGTTTGGTGGATCACAATCACCCAAAGGCCGTCCAAAGGCCACCCAAGCCTTGCGTGCCCTGTGGAACCCAGGGAGCCCCGCAAGGCACCTACCTCTTTAGGCAGCTCGTTCCAAAGGACAGAGGCCACTGCAGAGAAGGCCCTTGCCCATGTTGATTCAAAGCAGACAATTCATGGACCAGGGACCTTCAACAAATGCTGAGATGAAGATCGGAGAAGACAGCGGGGATCATGCTGTGAGAGGTGGTCCAGAAGGTATGAGGGTCCCAGGCAGGCCTGTAGCCACGGTGGGGCATTTGGGGGCTGAGCCCCCCCACCTACAAGCCCTGCCCCCCCACCTGATGCCAGACCCCACCCCCAGCGCACTTAGCCCTGCAGCTGCAAAACTGGAGAAAGAAAGGGAAGCAACTCTGCAGCTTCTGGTCAGCTCCACTCCCCCCAGATCAGCTGTTAGGTTGTGGGGAGGCTGGGGAAGGAAAGGAAAGCCACCTTCCTGCTTTGGGTCAATTTCACTCCCTTCCAATCAGGGATTAAACCTAACAGCTGTTCCTCCAGGAGTGAAACTGACCCGCAGCAGCAGGGCAGCTTTCCTTTCCTTTCCCAGCCTCCCCACTGCCGCTGGGAGGGGGGCCGGGGAAGGAAAGAGAGAGGGAGAGAAAAGGCATAGCGATGGGGTTGCCCGTCTCCCTGGCATTACACGTGGGGAGGAGCCCCTTACAGTTGTACCACTACTAGTTTTGCTTGGGGCAATAAACCCTTTCAAGACAGTATTATGCTGTGTTCCTATGGGGCGGGTTATTTCTGACTACGACTGCCAACTTCCAGGAGGGTAGAAAATAGTCAAAGACAATTGTGATATAATTGAAAAGGAATGATCACTCTTTTTTATTTTCAAAAATAGACAAACATTCATATATTTCTGTACATTACTGCATTTCTGTACAAACAGGTGTTTGAGCAAGCCTGTCTACAGATTCATGACTTTTTATTCTATTTGTTGTCGAAGGCTTTCACAGCCGGAGTTCATTAGTTGCTGTAGATTTTCTGGGTTGTGTGGCCGTGGTCTTGGCATTGTAGGGCCTGACATTTCGATGCCAGTCACAGCTACTGGCAAAACGTCAGGCCCTACAATGCCAAGACCACAGCCACACAACCCGGAAAATCTACAGCAACTAATTTTATTCTATTTGTCTACAATTCAATACTAATACAAGAAAAACACAAAGAAGATTTATCGTTTGTTGCACTTTATTTGGAGAGGAGAGAGGAGAGGAGGAGATTGGGTTTATACCTTGCCCTTCACTACCCAAAGGAGTCTCAGAGCAGCTTACAAACTCCCTTCCCTTCCCCACAACAGACACCCTGTGAGGTAGGCGGGGCTGAGAGAGCTCTGACAGAAACTGCTCTTTTTTCAAGAACAGCTCTTATCAGAACTACGGCTTGCCCAAGGTCACATCAGCAGGTGCAAGGGGAGGAGTGGGGAATCAAACCCGGTTCTCCCAGATTAGAGTCCGCGCACGTAACTGATATACCAGACCTGCATTGGATGATGCTAGAGGTGAAGAGAACCAGGCAGACTCCTGCAATAGAGAAGAACTTTAGATTATTGGACCGTGCTTGTCAACATTGTGGAATCATTTTTTTAATGTTTATCCTTGTGTGAATGTACAGAAATGTGTTGATATTTATCTATTTTTGAAAATCCAAAAAAAAAAAGAGAGAGAGATTCCCTTCGTAAATATGTCACAGTTGTCTTTGGCTATTTTCTACTCGCTTATCCTGTCATCTCTCTTTGGTTTTCCTCAGGGCTTTTTTGGTAGAAAAAGCCCAGCAGGAACTTATTAGCATAACAGGCCACACCTAACAGCAGAAAATCATTAGCATATTAGGCCACACCCCTGACAGCACAGTCATTAGCCTATTAGGCCACATCCCCATGTTGCCAGAAGTGTGGTCATCCAGCCACACCCACCTTTTGCTTCTTATTCTGTTTACCTTGTTTGTTGTCAAAACCCAGGGCTTTTTTTGGAGCAGGAACTCCTTTGCACGTTAGGCCACACACCCCTAATGTAGCCAATTAGGTTTCTGCTGTTGGGTGTGGCCTATTATGCTAATGAGTTCCTGTTGGGCATGGCCAACTCGGGAGCCTGCCGGAACTCTGTTCCTGTGCGTTCCTGCCCCAAAATTGCCCTGGTTTTCCTAAGTTCCAGGTGGGGCCTGGAGATCTCCCAGAATTACAACTCATTCTCAAAACCACAGAGGCTCAGGCCCCCTGGGGAAGATGGCTACTCTGGAGCAATGTTCCCCCTAAGCTGTGGAGTCCTGTTAGCAAAATTTCTACTTTGTGAGCTACTGGCACTAAAGTTGTGAGTGAGCGATTTGGCTGCTGCATAAATTAAGTTGCTCTGGAGCCATCCTTCTTGAGCTAAGATAAAAATGTGTGAGCCGGAGGCTAAAAAACTGTGAGCTAGCTCACACTAACTCAGCTTAGAGGGGACACTGCTCTGGAGGATGGACTATGAAGTCCCTCCCCTTCCCCAAACACCACTGTCCCCAGGATGTACCCCCCAAATCTCCAGGAACTTCCCAACCTGGTGTTGACAACTTTATTTCAGGCCTAACATTATCGTTTTCATTTTTAATGGCCGGGAGGGGGTGCTCCCTGTATAAGATGAATACATATAGAGGAATATTTATATAGAACTGACAGCAAAGAAGAATGGTTCCAGATGAAGTACAGGATTTTGAAACACAAAGAAAGAATCTTTCATCAAAGGAAGCGCAGTTATATATTCCTTTCAGACTTGGTTGTCCTACCCTTTGTCTGAAGAGCAGAGGACGCCATCCACAGGGCTTTCAAGGCTCATTTGCTCCTCTCAACAACTGGGTGGGAAACAAACATGGTAGACTTTGCTGCCACCTGTAGACCAATCCCCGCGCTCCAAAGCAGGAATGACCACCAACATACAGCTAGTACCAGGAAGAAGTCGTTTTCACACTCTTGTGTACCCATGATAACTGGAGATGTCATCCATGCACAGATCAACACACCACAGAGGGGAGGGAAGAAATTAGGGATGCCAGCCTCCAGGCGAGGCCTGGGGATCCCCCAGAATTCCAGCTCACCTCCGGACTACAGAGATCAGTTCCCCTGGAGAAAGTGGATGCTTTGGAGCCTGTGGCATTGTGCCCCACTGAGGTCCCTGACCTCCACAAGCTCCACCCCCAAATCCCTAGGAGTATCCCTACCTGGATCTGGCAACCCTACCCCCTCCTTCCGGTGGCCAGGGGAACCTGGCAACCCTTGAGGAGATTGATAGATTTACCATCAAATCCTAACAGATATGCACCCATGTTCCACTTCTAGTGAAATGACGGTTATCCTGGGAGCGCACAACCTTTACGATGTCGAAAAGTCTCAGCAAGTGCTTGGGGTTGAATCGTACCACATGCACCCGGAATACGACCCGCTCTCCATTTCGAACGATATTCTCCTCCTGAAGGTAGCGTGTTCCAAATCTTCTGTTGCCTCAGTGACCTCTCCCTTGATTGATCTCAAAGCAGAAGGCTGAAGTCATCTCCAGATATAAAGCTTAGCACACAGTCTCACCTTTCCATAAGAACATAAGAGAAGCCAATGTTGGATCAGGCCAATGGCCCATCCAGTCCAACACTCTTGTCACATAGTGGCCAAAAATACCAGGTGCCATCAGGACGTCCACCCGTGGGGCCAGGACACTTGAAGCCATCCCACTGTTGCCCCCCCCCCAGCACCAAGAATACAGAGCATCACTTGCCCCAGAGTCAGGCATTGCTTTCTGGCATTGCTTTCTGAGCCCCCCCCCCATGGGAGAGCTGGCCGGAACCCGTGCCGTGAATTGGGAATTCTATGCCAACTTGCTGGGCTTCAGGCCAGCTTTCCCCAATAGGTGATGCTGCCTTCGAAAAAGTGGAGAACTGTAAGAAATCAAAGCAGAATAGAACAGGCGTTTTAAATGCAAAAGCCTGCCAACAATGAGCACCATCCTCAAATCATTTCCAGACGTTTCCCCTGAAGAATCTCTTCCTGTCCAGAGTCGTAGCAGCCATAGTGCTTCTGTTTCCGAGACCATATGTCAGCACGCAAGTTTAAAAAATCCACCCCAGGGGGGAGAATCAGGGCGAGGCAAAGCCAAGCTGGGACGCTGGCCGTAGAATGGGAGAGGGGCACCCTTTTTGTCAAACAGAAAGTTTCCTCTTCAAACCAAAGCTTCCCTATCACAAGGCTGTGCAATGGTTATTGACTTCTGAAATGTTTATTAGTTCACGAGCCAGTGTTTTTGTAAGTGTTCTTTGGTTATACTCCTCAAGTTAGAGTCCTAGAGGTTAGAAAGGGAGGTGTCGCTCCAATAAAAATTTTTGTTATAAAAAAAAAAGAAAGGGAGGTGTCGCTTTCCTCCACTTTTCTCAGAACCGGGTTTCCTCTGCCTCACCAAGAACCCTCTCTGTTCCTTTTCTCTACAAATCTATCGAGTGTTGATCTATTCCTGTTCTGGCTGTAGTGTGGCCAAAGGGCCAGCGTGCAGGTGGGCTTCAGAGGGAGGACTCTACAGATCCTTTTAGCTGCATTGGTTTGAAGCAACAGAGCAAAAGCTTGTGCCCAGTGGGCACCTTGAAGACCAGCAAAGTTTCATGCTTTCATGTGCAGGCACACACCAGTTTGATTCCGGAGACAAGCTTTTGTGTGCATGCACACTTCTTTGAATTAAACGTATACATACCCCCAGAATTCAGCTTTGCCACTGGACTCAAACTTTGTTCTAAAATTAAAGAGACATTTTTGAACTGAATTTCCCATTTTTCCCTTCTACAGTACGCTGGGTGTGTTCAGTCAGGTACGGTTTTAATAGGGTCACCAGACGTTCTCTTTTTAGGGGACATGTCCTCTTTTGGGCTCTTTTTAAAAAAACTGACGAAAATGTCCTCCTTGTGGGTTGGAAGGTTAGGAACATTCCCAGGCAGTAGCAATGATCACAGCTTAAATAGGAGGGGTCTTTCAAATGAGATTTGTCACAGTGATCACTCGTTTGAATACGTCCTCTTTCTTTGCTTTTCAAAATATGAGAACCCCAGAAGTTCTAAAATTCCGGTTGAGGTTGTTGCCAAATATGTCAATTATATAGTCGGTGAGAGGTAAATTACCAAGCCACTCAGAATTCTACTTTCCCTTCACACGCACCCTCACGCCACAGTTCACGCAGCCTACTAGGAATCTGTCTTTGGGCCCTGGTAGGAGCTCCACACACTCCAGGAGCTATGTCAAGATAGCCAGTCCCTATGACAAAGAACAGATGGACGTAAGTCTGACATTAGAAACTACAACCTTCAGAAACCAATGGGGGAACCTTTTAACCTCCCAGGACATTCAGTTGCTGACCTAAGAATAGCAGTTCTCTAACAAAGGAATTTCAGAGGGAGATTGGAAAGAGAGCCTGCTGAATTGCAACTGATAATGACACCCACAACAATGCATCCTCCTGGACTGAATCGAGACCTAGGTTTCCTATCTCATTACCAATGCTGATTTCTCCACACCTCTGAGTATCACACCCCTCTGAGTATCACACATAATCCATTCATGCCTGCTATTGCCATTTAGAATCCAAAACCACTCTCCGAGATAGAAGGACAAATGGACTCACATTCTAGCTGTATCCGAAGAAGTGAGTAGTGACTCATGAAAGCTCACCCGCTGCCACACATTCTGTTAGTCTTGAAGGTGCTACTGGACTCTTGCTGTTTTAAGGAAGCTAGAAGCACTCTACCGTTTTCCACACAGGAACTCTCACTTGCTGTATATTTTTCTATCAAATTAACAACATCCTCAGACTTTCTCCCCAGAACCTTTCTCTCACTCCCCCTGTCCCCGAATCCCACTCAAACTGTCTCCTTTCTCTCTCTCTCTCTTTGTTTCTTAGCCCTTGGACTCCAACTTTAAGAATATAACCAAATGTACACTCAACTTACAAAAACACTGAGTTGCTAGTTAATAAACATTTCGGAAGTCGACAATCATTACAGCCTGGTTTTCAGAGAGGAGAAAGAGAACTTGGAAGTGGGGTGCTCCTTTTGAAGGGCAAAGGCAGCCTAGACAGGGTATAAATATTTTAAATGAAACAAGCCTGTGTCCTAGAAAGAGAGAGAGTTACAGCCTTAGAGCTTCAGGGCAGACACACCTTCTCTGTTTCCACTGCCAGGAGGACAAAAAACCTGCTTTCTAAAAATCAAACTTGGGTCCTACCCAAAATCCACACTTCTTCGTGAGTTTCCAGACCCCTCGTGGACTTCACAACAAGCAGTGGGACCATGACGCTTTCCCGCTTCTTTTTCCAGCTGACGTCCAAAGCCATCCTGAACAAATACGTCCAGACGGTGCCCTTGCCAAAGTCCAGCAGCGATCTCCCCGCAGGGGTGCCGTGCAGCATGTCGGGGTGGGGCCTGATCGATAGAGACCAGTTGACAGAAAAACTCTTTGAGACCAACATCACCATTGTCAGCCGCAAGAAATGCATGCGGTTTTACCCGGAGCTCAACGACGGAATGATCTGCGCCGGCAGCCACAACCAGATACGGGATTCAAGCCAGGTTGGTGCTGCGGATGTCACAGCTCTTGGGGTTCAGGGCATGAAAGAAACACAAAGGTATTGGACAATTAAAATCAGGTCCATCAACTTGAACAAAATAAATCTGTTACCTTCCCACCAAAGCGGTACCTATTTACCTACTTGCTGTTTCTTGCTTTCAAACTGTTAGGTTGGTAGGAGCTGGGGCCGGAGACAGGAGCTCACTACTGACATGCGTCACTTCCGGTCTGCAGCTCAGCATCTTAACCTCTGAGCCACCGCAGCCCCATTAATTTCTATATACCCGCCCCAAATTTAAAATCCAGGCATGAAATTTCAGATGCTGACATTTTCAGCGTTGATGTTTCTAAAAGGAGGGCTCCATTTTTGCAGAGTTCTCATTGGAAGCAGCAGGGCCAGGCGCAAGGGCACAGGAGGCTGGGGCAGAAGCCAGGCCCAGAAACTGCATTCGCCAGCTCCAGATTGGGGGGCAGGGGAGATGTAGCAAGCAGAGGTTGGGCTCTAGTGATGAGAAAGTCTGTGCCTGTCCGGGGGGGGGGGGTGTCAACACATGCTCGGCTTACTGCTGATTTTCTTGGCAGCCGATCCACAAGCACTGGGATCAGTTTGGGCACAGTTCTTCAGTGCGTCTGCCCTCCCTTTGTCTTTTTGCAGCTGTGGAGTCAATTGGCTTTCCTGCATCCTGATTTTCCTTGCACGTGTGTGCTTTGGGGTTTTTGATATTACATCTAGTGGTACATTCGGTATTACATTATTACATTAAGATAGTTCCATATGGTAAGCCCTGTTGGTCTGAAGCTGTAGAACAGTTTCTTTGCATCATGCATACACCTTTTATGCAGCTTGCTAGTACAAGGCATATCATTGGTGTGCTTAATAATGCTCATTGGTAAAAAAATATTATATTGTAAAATGCGTAAATTCTATGGATCCAGTCTGGTGAGAAGAAAAGGTGCATAATTCATCATGGGTATGATTTATCCAACAGAGAAGGATAAATCAAAACTAAAATCTTTCAGGTCCAATGCCATTTCTGTTCTCTGTCCTTCCACAGGGTGATTCCGGAGGTCCCATGGTGTGCAATGGCGTGGTGCATGGAATCGTGTCCTTTGGCAATGACTTCCCTCCTGGAGTTTATACCCGAATCGCCAACTACCTTCCCTGGATCAAAGAAGTCATGGGATCTGACCTGTGAGAAGAAGCACGGTCTCTGCTGTTCACTCCAGTTCTTCTCTAGACCTCCTGCTCACTTAGCAACATGTATGGCTTGCATTCTTCTGCTCTTCTTCCCCAACTGATGTAGCAAAAATTGTAGAAGTAAAAGAATCTTTGGGATTTGTGGTCATTTTCTTGGGTACCCCCATCCCCTTCTGCATTACAAGCACTTTGCGAATCCTAAGGTTGTACCACTGGGTGGGCGGGGTAGAAACCTAATAAATCAAATCAAATCAAATCAATCATTCTCTAAAAGATAAGAAACGGTAACCAATATGTCTGAATGTCTGGATTTTCCTATTTCCATGACTGTCATGTTAATTTTGCCATCCCTGCAAAAAATAAAAAAGCCCTACTTTCACAGCTTTCTTTTATAACATGCACGTCTTTGGACCAGGAGTCCCCAACATGGCGCCCGCAGAGCGTTCTTAGAAAGTGGGTGGGGCCAGACGGAGCTTTTGCCCACGAGGCTCCTCATTGGCCAGTGGTGACCTCATACGCTGTGCCCTGGGAAATTACATGGCGGCGGCAGCTGCCACAAAACAGCACAGGAATCTTCACAGTGTGACTGAAGGAAAGCGGGGTGTAGGCCAGAAGTTACTTTAAACAATAGGTTCGTTTTAAAAGGAATCCTGGTAATCATCACTTCTGCCTAGAATTTTGACGAGTTACTATGGGAGCTCTGTGTGACCTCACTCCCTGACCCTTCCTGGTTGGTTCTGCCCCCAGAGGCAGCCGTTTTGTCATCAGCTCCGTCTCTGCAGGCGGCCATGTTGCATTTGCAGTGCACCCACCACCACCCCCTGTCCAAATCCCAAGGGCGTCTGCAAGCTCAAGAAGTTCGGAGACTCTTGCTCCACACCTTCTGGATTTGTAGACGGCAGCAAAATGTACAGTCAGGTTTCTGCCCAATTGTATTTACTTATTGAAAAGTCTGCCTTTCTCCCAGGCAACGGGGAACAGATTACCCTTTATTGCATAACTTTAATATGTGACATGGGAAGAGGCCTCTTCTGCCTTCTCCTTGTGGAAGACAATGAGGGAAATCCCAGCCATGATTGCCAGAGAAGGCATGAGAAGGAAGAGAGAATGTTTTGCTCCCTTATTTCTGGAAGCCACTTCTTCCACACTTGCACTAGTTTGCTGAATTTCTCTCATTTTTTTATTTCTGGCTGGTTCCCAATTTCTACAATCTTGATCCTCTTGCATTGCTTATGGACTGTGACTGTCTCAACTCAGTAATCTGTGTTAGGGTTGCCAGTTGCAAGTTAGGGACAGGCCCGTAGCTGTGGGGCGGGGCATCTCAGGGCCACACCCCCTTAATTAACTGCCATGCCCCACAAAACACTCTCTCCAAAGGTGTTATACTTTTTTTTTAAGGTCTAAATGCCTGCGCTGCCTCTTCCTCCAGTCCAGCCAGCTGGTTCAGCTCCACCTTCTCCAGCTAGCTGGTGCACCCGTCTTCTGCTCGGGAGCTCATCCTTTTCTCCCCTCCACGGCTGACTCCCCCCCCGCCCCGTGATGGTGGAGGACAGCGAGTCTGCAGCCAGCCAGCAGAGACTCTTCCTCTCCAAGGCAACCCCTCCTCCTCTTTCTCCTACCACGCTGCTGGATGGAGTCCATGCCTCTTTCCCTCCACACAAAGAGGATGTGTGTCAAACATTGCTCTGCTCAGTTTGCCATGAATGCTGGGGGGAGGGAATTCCTTAGGTGGGGGGAGCAAATGTGAAGTGTGTGACTGCGCCATCTTAAGAGGCTGTAACTCTTCCAAAGAAGCCTTCCTCTCCCAGAGGAACATCCTTGAAACTTTTGGTGCCAGCTTGCTCGTGTAGATAATGGGATCATATATTTCCGAGGGAAAGGGGGGTAGGAATGCTATGGCTAGGCAGGATGGATGGATGCGATGTATGAGTGGCCATTCGGAGGGGTTTCATTTGAATTACCTATATCTATGATTGTACCTGTCAAAATCTTCAGTTCTGACACGGTACAGTTATGACCTGGATCTTGCTTATAACTCAATAAACATATCACTGCCAAAGAGAGTGAGCCTGCGGGGTATAAATCAGAGGGCGGGGTATAAATCGGAAAAACAAATAAATAAGATAAAAATTGTTGAGAGTAACTTGACCAGAGATCTGACAAAGACTATCAAGTGCTTGTTTAGTGACACCTTGCACAGTTGGAGCTCTGGGTCGGCCTGGCTAGGGGTGAGGAAGCTTGGTGGGCAGCTGTTCCTCCCACCCTGAGCCGGTTCCTGCAGCACTGGAGGCCTGCGAGCCCGGAAGGTGGAAGGGGGAGAAAGGAGGTGGCAATGCGGGTGGGGCTTTCCTCTTACATGGAAGGGGGGCAATCGTGCATGAGGGAACTGTCCTTGCAGGCTCTGAGAGTATCAAACTCAGACTTCATTTACCAAGTTGGTTTATGATCTCTGTGATGCTTTCACTTAGAGCTGGAAGGGGGGGAGTGAATAAGAAAGAAATGTGTGGGAACGAGCTTTGCTAGATACCTGTAACAATTTCCCAAGTGGCCTCCTGAGGAGTGAAGACGGAGTGTCCTTGAAGCCTTTGCTGCCAGGAGCACTGTTACAGATACACTTTGTAGTTCGCAGGTATGTGTGGCTTGGCGGGATGGATGACCAATGTGATTGGACCCTGGCATAGGGGGAGTAGTTTGAAGTGGGTATAATAGCAGGCTTGGCGCCAATGCCCGCCAGTTCTGACACAAGTTGGCCAACACCGGTATCGACTGCTTATCACAATAAACAAATCTCACACATGAAGAGGGTTGTTGGGAGTGAGAATGTACGGAAGTCTGACAGAGAGAAAACCAGCCAGGAAGCCAAAAACAGGAGCGGTCTCTTTTTTAAATGATGGTTATTTGCAATGCAAAAGCCAGCAAGCGTCGCGAGCAAACTCCGGCTGCCGTGGCTGCCTTCAAAACTCTGCTGCTCACTTTTTCATGCAAACTCTTTTGGGCTTCCTCCTTGGCTCCTTCATGGCTCTTCCTCTCCAGGGTGACCCCTCCTCCTCCTCCTCCTCCTCCTCCTCCTGCCTCTTGCTCCTGGATGGAGCCAGTGCCTGTCTCCCTCCCTCCCGGCCTGGAGCTACAGTGGGGCATTTCAGGGCCAACCCCCCCCAACTTCCTGGCAAGGTCCCACAACTTCCATCTGTGCCCCCCAACTTATTTAAAGGCCCCCCTGGCTATAGGCCTGCGTTCCCTCCTTCCCTCCCTCTGCACAGAGAGGATGTGACTATTAATCAACTGCCCCCTTATAAATGTAAATGCCCCCCAAAGGAAAAAATCCTGGCTATGGGCCTGGCTGCGAAATACCTGGAGATTTTTTTGGGGGGGGTCAAGCCTGAGGAGGGCGGGGCTTGGGGTGGGGAGGGACTTCAGTGGGGTATAATGATGGCCCCACTGCTGGACTTCCTGATAGCACGTGGTATTTTTGGCCACTGTGTGACAGAGTGTTGGACTAGATGGGCCATTGGCCTGATTCAACATTGGCTTCTCTTATGTTCTTTCTCTTATAATGCTGGAGAGTCCGCCTTCCAAAGCAGCTGTTTTCTCCAGGTGAACTGATTTCTGTTGCCTGGAGAGCGGATGTAATCCCAGAAGATCTCCAGCTACCACCTGGAGGGTGGGTGGAGTCCCAGTGAGAAAGGTGTACTTTCACACGTCTTAAATAATGCCGTTTCAATCCACTTCAGTGACCGTTTGCAAGTTGAGAACCACACTCAGAGAGTAGCTGTCCATGGCATTTCATCTGAATGGAGGGAAATGTCCAGTGAGGTGCCACAGGGCTCGGTTCTGGGCCCAGCATTTTTCAGTATTTTGATAAATGATGTGGATGAGGGGTGTGGAGGGGCGGCTCATTAAATCTGCAGATGACACTAAATGGAGAGCAGCTGTGAACACACCAGAAGGTAGAGATAGAATTCAACAAGATCTGAACACGCTGGAAAAGTGGGCGGATGTGAACCAGGTGCAATTTAACAAGGGTAAGTGCTGAGTTCTACATCCGGGTAACAAAAATGAGGAACACACAAACTGGATGGGGGATACACTTCTGAGTACCAGTGTGTGTGGACGAGATCTTGGGTGGAGCAAAAGTTAAATACGAGCAGCCAGTGTGATGCGGCAACAAAAAAGGCTAATGCCATCTTGGGGTGTGTCAACAGAGGCATAAAATCCAAATCACAAGATGTCATAGTCCTGCTGCACACTGCATTGGTCAGGCTGCACCTGGAGTATTGTGTGCAGTTCTGGAGGCCTCACTTCAAAAATGATGTGGACAGAACAGAGCGGGTGCAGAGGAGAGCAAGGAGGAGGATGGGGGCCCGGAGACCAAGCCCTAGGAGGAAAGGCTCAGGGACTTGGGAATGTTCAGTCTGGAGAAGAGGAGGTTGAGGGGGGACACAATTGCTCTCTTGAGGGCTGTCACTTCGAGGAGGGCAGGGAGCTGTTCCTGTTGGCAGCAGAGGACAGGCCTCGCAATCATGGGTTTAAATTAAGGGTGGGAAGGTACCAGTTGGATATTAGGAAAAACTTTTTGACAGTCAGAGTTGTGCCACAGTGGAATCGGCTGCCTAGGGAGGTGTGAGCTCCCCCTCCCTGGCAGTCTTCAAGCAGCGGCTGGACGAATCCTAGTCAGGGATGCTCTAGGCTGATCCTGCATTGAGCAGGGAGATGGACTAGATGGCTTGTATGGCCCCTTCCAACTCTGTGATTCTATGATTCTATGAAGTGGATTTTGCCATTTCACACAATAAAATGCCCCTGTATAAATTGATGATGCAACCTCATTTGGAATACTGTGTGCAATTCTGGTTACCACGCCTCAAAAATGATATTATAGCACTGGAAAAAGTTCAGAAAAGGGCAACTGGAATGATAAAAGGGTTGGAACACTTTCCCTATGAAGAAAGGTTAAAACGCTTGGGGCTCTTGAGCTTGGAGAAACGACGGCTGAGGGGTGACATGATCGAGGTTTACGAGGTTATGCATGGGATAGAGCAGGAAGAGAAAGAAGGACTTTTCTCCTTTTCTCACAATACAAGAACTCATGGGTAGCCAATGAAATTGCTTAGCAGTCAGGTTAGAACGGATAAAAGGAAGTACTTCTTCACCCAAAGAGTGATAAACACATGGAATTCACTGCAACAGGAGGTGGTAGCCGTGGCTACAAGCATTGACGGCTTCAAGAGGGAATCGGATAAACATATGGAGCAGAGGTCCATCAGTCGCTATTAGCCACAAGGTACAGATAGGAACTCCCAGTCTGGGGCAAGTGATGCTCTGTATTCTTGGTGCTTTGTGTGTGGGGAAGAAAATCAGCAAAGGAATTTCAGAAGCAGACTGGAATGGGAGACTGCTCAATTACAAGTTATTACACCACTCGGGACAATGGAACACCCAGGGTTTAACAGAGATACCAGGTTCTTATCTCACTACACATGCTAAGTCATCAATTCCCGCTTATTCCCAGAATCAAACTTTGTTGATCTTAAAGGTGCCACTGGACTCAAACTTAGTTCTCATATCTGTTTGTTAACTCTCTTATTCTCTGTAGGCTGGTTTGCCACAGGTCTTACCAACTGCATTAATCCAATCTGAGCTATGCTTATCACTCAGTTACTAATGCATCTTGATTCTAATTAGCCCTTCCTGGCAACTAATCCCCCTCTACCTATATGTAATGCCTAAGGAAGTCTGTTTCAATGTATCTGAAGAAGTGCGCATGCACACAAAACCTTATATCCGGAATTAAACTTTATTGGTCTTAAAGGTGCCCACCGGACTCCAACTCTGCCCCATTATTCATTTTATTTATTATTTTTATATCCTGCCTCTTGTCCACCATGGGCAGCACAGATAGGAAGATTCCTTGTAGGACTGCCCTAGTTCTGGTCCAGGCCAGAACTTTACCTTCTGTGTCCGCCAGCCATATTGTGGGACCCCATATTAATATTATGAAAGGCTGAGGTTGGTTTTAAAAGAAATGGGTGAGCCACAATATCTGATTGTTTCAATGTACAACCAGTAATCCGGACAAGAGGCTGCTGTTAGGACAGAATATGGAGGAAAATAACGGTTTCCAATTGGCAAAGGTATCCAGAAAGGATGCATTTTCTCTCCCTATCTGTTCTGTTTACATGCAGAAGATTTCATCAGGAAAATTGGATTCGATTTAGATGAAGGTGGGGTGAAAACTGGTAGAAGAAACATTGACAGATCTGAGACCTACAGATGACACACGACATTGCTAGCAGAGAACAGCGAAGACTTGAAAAGACCACTGAGGAGGTAGGAACTGCCAAAGCAGGTTTACGGCTGAACGTCAAGAAGACCAACGTAATGAATGCTGAGGAATGACACAACTTCCAGTCTGAGAATGAAAACACTGAAATTGTTCAGGACTTTCTATTCCTTGGTTCCAACCAGCAACCAAAAGGCAGACTGCAAAGAAGAAATGAGAAGGAGATGGAGGCTGGGAAGGGCAGCTGTGAAGGAGCTAGAAAAGATCCTTTAATTTAATTTAATTTGAACCCGGGACCCCCTCCTAGCTCTCAGGCACTGCCCAGCAAAACTCCACCCACAGCTAAATTCCGCTATCTTCGTCCCTTGCATATTTGCATTTCCCTCATTTTCTCCAGAGGATCTGATCTGTGCCAACTGGAGAGCAATTGTTATTCTGGGAGATCTCCAGGGCCCATCTGGAGGATGGCATCTCTAGCCTGACCCACTCCATCAGAGTCCCTCTTCTGAGCTCTAGCATTTAGCAGTTCTGCACAGACACCCTGTTGCATAGGTAAAGGTAAAGGTAAAGGTTCCCTTGCTCGAAAGCCAGTCGAATCCGACTCTAGGTGCTCATCTCCGTTTCAAAGCCGAAGAGCCAGTGCTGTCCAAAGACATTTCCATGGTCATGTGGCCGGCATGACTAAACACCAAGGCACACGGAACGCTGTTACCTTCCCACTGAAGTGGTACCTATTTATCTACTTGCAATTTCTTGCTTTCGAACTGTTAGGTTGGCAGGAGCTGGAACTAGAGACAGGAGCTCACCCCGTCATGCGGCACTCATGGGTCTTGAACTCCTGAACTACTGACCTTCCACAGTCTGCAGTTCAGTGTCTTAACCACTTGAGCCACTGCAGCTCCTACCCTGTTGCATACTAAGATGTAAAAGATGGCCACGGCTGGCTAGCCGGGCCATGCGGTCAGGCAGACCCTCGGACCTTGGGTCCTAAAGACAATAGCCACCTCGGATCCTAGGGTGTGCCAATGGGCTCGCCCGGATCCGACAGGGAACCTATTGGAGCTAAGACTTGTAAATAGAGCCAGTTATGGGTGATGGGTGTGTGTGGGTGTGGTACTGGGGTATGCATATAATCCAGGCATGCCTCAGCTTAAACCATGCTTCATTCTGCGATGTAATCAATAAACATCTTGCTGATTTCACCATGCTGAGCCTCCAGCCTCAGTACATTTCACACCCCTCTCCGCCAGGCCCCTAAATCTTTTAATCTGGTGTCCTTGTGACTTTCAGCAAACGGGACTAAACCAACCGTTCTGGTGCTGATATGGAGGGGGGTGGCTACAGGGGGAATCTGATATTAGTGGGGCAGCAACGATCGCCCGGAGGATGTTCTCAGGAGGCTATCTGTAACTAGCCATTATCTTCCGAGCTCAGCTCTGACAAACGTTTCTCTCCTTAACAGTTCAGGTCATCATCTCAGGACCTTATCAGCACTGCACAGAATTGTTCTCCAGATGGCACATGGCTTGAGCCAGTACAGCAGCCATTAGACACAGAACTCAATTGGAACAAGCTTTTCATTTTTTTAAAAATCAGTTCTATCCAACTGGACAAAAATGCTGGACAGGCCATGATTGGCTCTCTAGTACATTTTTTTTAACTGGACTCTAATTTGGAGAGAACAGCGATAGGGTTGCCAACTCCATCTTGAGAAGTACCTGGAGGTGTAGGGGTGGAGGCAGAGGAGGGCGGGGCTTGGGGAGGGGAGGGACTTCAGTGGGGTACAAGGCCATAGAGTCCACCTTCCAAAGCAGCCATTTTGAACTGATCTCTGTTGCCTGGAGGTCAATCGTGATCCCAGGAGATCTCCAGCCACCACCTGGAGTCTTTTAAATAAACTGATCATTAGCTTATAAATAAAATGATAATTTGAGGGACAACCTGGTTTAAACATGACATTAAGCAAATTTTGGAGCACGACGGAAGACAGGAGGGCCTGGCGTGATGTGGTCCATAGGGTCGTGAAGAGTCAGACTCGACTGTGCGACTGAACAGCAACAACAACAATGGTTTAAATTATCAGAGTAGGATCTGGGAGACCCAGGTTCGAATCCCCACACAGACATGGAACCTTGCCGGGTAACTTTGGGCAAGTCGTAGACTTTCAGCCTACCTCATAGGGTTGTTGTGAGGTTACAATGGAGGAAAGGAGAAGGATGTAAGCCTCTTGGGGTCCTCCCATGACCCCAGCGGGTCGCCGCCTTCCGCTGCTACCACCCTGGCCTTACAGTCCCTTGAGAAGGCCCAGGGTACCCTCTCAAGCCCATCCAAAAATGTCCCTTTTACAGCTGAGAAAACACAGGCGTGATGACCAGGCAGAGTACTTGGTTTGTTAAGAACAATTCCTATAGAATCTAGAGATAGGGAGTTAGTAACCTTTCCCCAAATCCTGTAGTAATGCAAAATCAATAAAATACTTATTAAACAAAAGAAAAGAAAAGAACAATACTGGGGCAAGGCAAGATGCTCTAAAAAGGTAGAACAGTGTTGAAAGGCAAAAAGAACACAAAGCTAACGCAGCTACCTATTACTCCTTAACTGTTACTACTTAAGGCAGGGGTCCTCAAACTACGGCCCGCGGACCACATGCGGCCCGCCAAGGACATTTATGCGGTCCGCCGTGTGTTTATGCCCGCCCCCCCCCTGCCCGGAGCCGCCGCCTCCTTGAGGAGCGCAGCAGCAGCGCCCCGCGGCCTCTTTCTTCCTCCAGCAGCCCTGGGTGGCAAGAGCGCCCAGGAGCTGAGGAGGAGGAAGGGGCAAGCAGGCTGGTCGGCGGGGTGGGCGACGCGGCGGCGGGGCGAGCAGGCTGGTGGGGGGAGCGAACGCGGCGGGGCGAGCAGGCTGGTGGGGGAGGGAGCCAACTCGGTGGCGGGGCAGGCTGGTGGGGGAGGGAGCCATGCGGCGGGGGCGAGCAGGCTGGTCGTGGGGGAGGGCGAACGCGGCGGCGGGGCGGCGGTGGGGGGAGGGGCGCGGCGGCCCTCCAACGGTCTGAGGGACAGTGAACTGGCCCCCTGTTTAAAAAGTTTGAGGACCCCTGACTTAAGGCCTCCAAGCCTTCTTACCAGGCCTCACTACCTGTACAGTCACTCTGACTAGTGAGGGACCTTCTCCTCTCAGACCAGCTCTTCTCCCTCAGTGATTCCGTGAGAGGGAAAACGGCAGAGAGACAGCAAGATCCGTTTCCTCACAAAACACAGAGTTTATCACAGTCCCCTTCAATTCACTCCTGTGTGAAGAAAGACACCATTTCCCACAGCCTACAGCTTAAGACATACCTCCACACAAGAATGCAACAGTCTCCTCACAGAATCCCTGCACTCCCATTGGCTAAAAACCATCCCCAAGCATTGAGGGGATTGTAGGCTATCTGCTTTCTACTGCCAGACAGGCCCCTCCTATAGTTTAGGCCTCTAGGCCCTGTCTCCGTCCTGCACAGATCATGACAGGTCCCCAACTGGAGAGAAAGGTGGGATATAAATAAAGCAAATAAGTAAATAGTTAATTGAAGGTGCAGCAGGGGGATGTGGGAATTAACTGCCCCTCCTCCCCTTTCCCCAACCTGCCTCATGAGGGAAGACCCAAAGTAGTATAAAGGGAAGCAATATGTCTCCCCTGAAGGAGGAACAAGCCGCATGGGGAACCGTGTGAGACCTCAGTAACAGTTAATATCTCTCTTCCCCACACCCCCAGAAGTGCTATATTATAGCTATTAAAAATGCTGGCGATGCACTCATCTGCTTTGACCCTAAGATGGCTGAGGAAGGGGTGGGGTGTCATGGAAGGAATGGAATGGAATGAGAAGTGGGCAAAAGTCGCCTCTCGGATTATATTAAGAGCTTGGAGTTCATCACATGAAGTTGACTTGTGGGTGGCAGGGGAGGGGGCATCCAAAAGGAAGCTGTACCATCTGAGAACTAGTGCGGTGCTGTGGCTGAAATGTTCTGGGAGACTCAGGTTCAAATCCCCACTTCGCTGTGGAAGCTCACTGGGTGCCTGGGCCAGTGATGTTCTCTCAGCCTAGCCTAGCCTACCTATCAGGTTTGTTGTAGGGATAAAATACGGGGGAGGAGAACAATGTCAGCCACTTTGGGTCCTCATTGGGAAGGAAGCTATGAACAAGTAAATAAGTATTATAAAGACAGTCAGTATATGGAACTCACCACCACCAGAACTGGACAGGGACATGGCGTTTTAGCGGCTTTCCCAGGAGGGTTAGACAAATTCACAGACAGGTATGGACCATGACTGGTGAGAGATTAAATGGAATCTCCATGGCAGGAGGAAGTGTACCCCTCATATCCAGACACTTGGGGCTGAACAGAGGACATCTTTTGCCTTTATGCCTCTGAAATTGTCAGAAGCCTTTGGCCAGCTGCCATTTGGAGACCTGATGCTGGATGGACTGAACCTGCACTCCTTCTTGCCTTAGGAACCCTGGGGGCTAGACGTTGCCCCCTGACAATTTAAGCTGTTTCCTAGAGGCACTGGCAAGCCATGTTGCACTGCTACAGGGGACACTGAATCCTTTTTTTAAAATGCCTGAGTAAGGTTACCAATCTCAAGGTGGGGCCTGGAGTTCTCCCAGAACTACAAGTGACCTGTAGAGAACAGAAATCAGTTCTCCTAGATGAAATGGCAACCTCGTAGGGTATACCACAGAATCTAGGAGAAACAGAAGTCCTAGAGTGTCCTTCCCAAGCATCAGCCCCAAGTCTCCAGAAATTTCTCAAGCTGGAGTTGGCAACCTTATCAGCCTGAGACAAGCAGAAGACCTGTCTGGCTCTTCCATGTTTGCAGCAGTTGCTGTATGGCAGCTTACGAGCAGTTGGCAATGCCAGGTTCTGTTTCAGAGAGCTCGGCACCCAGGCCTGTAGCTACAGTGGGGCATTTGGGGTGCGGCCCCCTGACTTCCTACCAAGGCCCCCTGACTTCCTTTCAGCCCAGACCCCCTGACTTTCTGGAAAGATGCAATGGCCACCGTGAACTCCCCCACACTGCCATGGCCACCGCTTCTCCTTGCCTTCCCCCTGCGCCACACCTTTCTCCCCTGTGCTGCACCAATCAAGTTAATTAAATTACATTTAATTGAATTAGTCAGTGGCCCCTGAGGAATTTAAATGCCCCCCAACTTAGAAATTCTTGGCTACATGACTGTCGGCACCTCCTCTGCCTGGACATGGATAAAGGTGGGTTTTTCTTTTTCTAGTCTTGTCAGAATTCGTTTGCCACGAACCACAGAGGAAAAGAATTGCGAGCGACCGTTGGTCCACCGAGTCTGCGTTCAGACTGGCAGTTTGGGCCGCTATAGCTCTGCTCCTCTAATGGAGTAAACTGGCAGGGTCACACAGGCACGTCTGCCAGCTGTTCACCAGTTGTACTCACCCCATTGGAAGACGAGCTGGAGACGGGGTAAAAAGACCGTAGGTGAAATCCGGCGCAAATAGCTCCCTGCGCATTCCTCCCGCGCTTCCGGATGTCTGAATGCGGGGAGGCCAAACAAAATGAATAGGCAGTGTGAACCTGCCAACGCACTCTGGGCATGTGGTTTTTTTGCCCCACTGTCCCCATGCGTATATGCACATATGCCAGGGATATTTTTTAAAAAAAACGTGCTTAGTGGATGGTGTACGGCAACTCTCTGGTGTATGACTGCAATTCTCCATTCCTGATTGGAATTGAGAGATTCGCCCCGCCTCCAAAGCGCCCCAAGCTGCCCGTCTTTCCGTGGCCCTAGCCTCATGTTGCCTAGTGTTGTGCAGAACCTCCCTACTAGAAAGATGCCTTCCTCAACTTCTGCCAACAGAAGCTCTTTTGCTGGAGAGGCCAGGAATGGAACCAGGTTAGGCTTGCCAATCTCCAGCTGGAGTCAGGAGTCCCCAGATGATGAAGTCATCAGATAATGACAGAGTCATCCAATGACGGCTGTTCCAGAGGGCGTCACATCCTCACTGAGCTCCCTCCCTCCGTAAACCCCACCTTCTCCAGGCATTTGCCAAGCCAGAGTTGGCAACCCTTGGGGCTGCAAAATCAGCACTTGGACACTGGCCTCTAATTATTGCCAAGGGGCAGTTGCGTGAGTTTCTTATAGCAAAATAAGAAGAATCCAGTGAGACCTTCAGTGCTAACACAACATTTACTTCAACATTAGCTTTCATGAGTCACAACTTGCTGCTTCAGATGTGTGGAAGTCACACTTGGGAATCTTAGGGGGGGGAGATTATGGAGGGGTGGAGGAGGAGTTAAGGCAGAAAGTGAATTCCATCATGGCACTTTTCAGTGTAAATCTACCTTCCCCCCCTTCCCACAGATTTACACTTGAAAGGTTCAGGGCAGAATTCATTCTCTGCCTTGATTCCTCTGCCCCCCCCCCCCCAATCTTCTCCGTTAAGTTAGATTCCCAGTTTGATCTCCATTTATTCAAAGAAGTGGGCTGTGACTCACAAAAGCTCAAACTGAAATAAATGTTAAGCTTCAGTCACAAACACTAAATAATCCACTTTCCAACTGGATTTTCCCAGTTCACACCGTAAAAATCCCTTTGGAAAGTGCACTGAAAGTGGATTGAAAGTGGATTTCCCCAACATGGTGCCCACTGCCACCCTTCCTGGTGCCCGCCAACTCGCCAAGCCATTCCTTCTCAAACCACGAGGCCCACTTGACGGAGCCAGAAGGTTTACCCAAGGATGTCCTTCAAAGGAGGGCTTCCAGTCAAGTTGCTTCAGAAGAGATGAGATAGCATTTAATGTGGCCAAAGCAGAGATGGCATTTGTTTGACACAGGAGCAATTTCCTCACAGCTGTTACCTCACGGGTCTTCATTTCATTTAAGATTAATCTTATTATCTTTGGGAGCCAATGGACTCAAGGAGTAAATCTTAAACTTTGAACTAGTGGATTATTTTTCAGTACAGAAATCTGAACAGTTGGCGATGTCATATAGAGAGCAATAGAGAGATGGCCGCTGACATTGGCTCTACCTCCTGTGGCAGCCATTTTGTGGTTACTCCCATCACCCTGGGCCAGAACTCCAAATATGCCCACAGGCTCAAGGAGGTCGGGGACCCCTGCTTTTAGGTGCCAGTGGACTTTCATTTTCCTTTAGAAGAAGAAGATCTTGGATTTCTACCTCGCTCTTCACTACCCAAAGGAGTCTCAGAGCGGCTTACAAACTCCTTTCCCTTCCCCTCCCCACAACAGACACCCTGTGAGGTAGGTGGGGCTGAGAGAGTTCTGACAGAAATTGCTCTTTTTTAAGAACACCTCTGACAGGACTATGGCTTGCCCAAGGTCATCCAGCAGGTGGAAGTGGAGGAGTGGGGAATCAAACCCGGTTCTCCCAGATTAGAGTCTGCGCACTTAACCACTACACCAAGCTGCAGACATTCACAATACACTATCTCAGGCAGAGTTAGGCCTCACTTTTGGCTGCAGCTCTTTGGGGCCTGCAGCAGAGGAAGGGGTCTCTCCCCTTGTGCTCCAAAAGATCCTTCAAGTAGACCTGGCTGGGATTGAACCTGGGACCTTTGGCATTCAAAACTGATGTTCTACCACTGAGCTACACACACAGCTGAAAGGTTCATTGTTTACGCAGATTGCATGCCAAATTCTACTGCCACAGAAAGTGGCGTTCATCACAAGCCCTGGAGAGATGCTATGGCTTCTCTCCAGACAGATCTCACACGGGCCGGTGCTATCAGATGGCCGTTTCACCAAAGCTGAAAAGATGGCCGTTAGAGATGAGAGCCAGGGAGTGGGCCGGAACCTCCCACTCTGATCACAAACCCAAGCCAGCAGGCAGCTATAAAACCAGCTCAGTCAGACCTCTGCCATCTGAAGGCAGACGTTCACCCGGGAGAGCTGGACGCCAAAATGAAGGACTTCCACCAGCATCTTCTCCTGCTTCTGCTGTGTTGTGGCTTAGCCAGCCCTGGTAAGGAATGGGAAAGTGGGTACCCAGATCTGCCCATACATCAAGTATGCTAATTCTATAGGGACCTTGGGCAAGGCCTGGAGAATGGAATCCCTGCAGGGTGAGGTCCATCTAGCTCAGCTCCCTGCATCTCATGATGGGGTCGGCCAGATGATCCCTGGAAGCCCCGGGGCAGGTCTGAAGGGGCAGCTTCCCCCCCGCGGTTTGCATGGGCTATTCAGGTAGACAGAGGACCTGCCTGACCAGATGCAGTCTACAGCCTCTGCCTCAGCTGGTTTAGACGGCTTGGAAAAGAGGCTTCACTCTGTCACAGAGGGTGGGTCTCTCAGCAGCTGTGATTAGATGAGCTTGTGAAACAGAAAAAGATGCAGCTCAAAACCACATTCAAATACCCCGGGCCAGCATGTCCTGACTGCCGAGTCACCCCTGAATGGCTATAAAACGGCCATAAATCCATGCAAGACGGCTACCATAAAACCGAGAGATCAAAGAAAGTGAAAGTGGTATGCAATGCAGAGGGGAATTTCTGTTCCAGCGTGGGTTTGGTAAAACAGCGGAGGAAATGCTAGAGGCAGACTGAGCCAGTGGCGGTGGCCGGGGGCTGCTCTGGGCCAGGCGCAGTGGCCGTAGAATCTGGCTTTTGGGTCTGGCAAGCAGTGGGGGAGAATGGGGGCCCCCTCGTGGACTCTGATAATTCTCTGCTGCGGTCTTCCCTCCCCACCTCGTAATAAGTTCCAAATGTTTACTCAGCCTTTAATGAAGTTTTAACTCTCTTTTCAAATGTCTGAACTAAGTTTGAGGCCAGGGGCACCTTTAAGACCAACAAAGTTTTATTCAAGAGAGAAGTTTTTGTGTGCGGGCTTACACCTTGAATAAAGCTTCTACCCAGAATTAGACTTTGTTGGTCTTAAAGGTAACCCCAGGCCTCAAACTTTGTTCTACAGCTTCAGACCGACATGGGGACCCACTGGACTCTATCCTCAAGTTTCTGAACTTCCGCAAGTGTATTCGAGTGGTTAGGGTATTTGTGTCCTTTTGTGTTTGCATTCCTTTCCAACACTATGGAATACTTTTCAAAAACAACAACAACAACCACCAAGCTCTTATTTATTACCAAGAAACTTTAAAATAAATTATTGCTGCTTATGCTCATATTGAAGAGATGGTGAGGGAAAATATGTAATCTTAATGTCCTTTTTTAAGAATTGCACATTACCTTGGTTTGTACTGATTTCCTTGCAAGCTGCTTTGAGAACTGTTGGCTCTTGGGATGAAGTTATATGTTTTTAAATCCTTCCCTCATTCCAAGGAGCTCCTAACACTCCCCCTTTTCTAATCAACAACAACCCTGTGAGGCAGGTGAGACTACGACTGATCACCCCACAAGTTTCATGGCAGAGTGTGGACTTGATCCTAGGTCAGAGCCCCAACCCTCCGGCCTCTACACCATTACAAGGGAGGCCCAGGATCAAATCGCCATTCTCTCTGGGTGAGCTGGGGCCAGTTGGTTTCCTCTCCGCTTGACCTACACTGCAGGGTTGTTGTGAGGACAATGGAGTTGAGGAGAAATTTTACAACATATTGAAAAAACTGGAACGCAGAGCCAAGAAGCTGCCTGGCCCTGTCCATTTCATTACACCTTTCCAAGGTGCTCAAGGCAGCTGCCGTTGTTTTTTTAAGAAAGTGCGTTGTTACTCTGTGCCCTGACCTGGATAAGCCCAGACTAGCCTGATCTTATCAACTCTTGGAAGCTAAGCAGAATCAGTCCTGGCTAATATCTGGGTGGGAGAGCAGCAAGGAATAACCGGGTTGTGATTCAGATGCAGGCAATGGGAAGCCACCTCTGAACGTCTCTTGCCTTGACCTGACAGCACTTTCCCACACACACACACACACACACACACACCGCCTGTCCCCCTGCATGCAAGGGTGGCAGTCTGGAGCTAAGAGAGAGCCACTGACTCTTCTTGCGCTTCCCGCAGGTCGTTTGCGGAGTCAGATCATCGGGGGCCAGGAAGCCGAGCCGCACTCCAGACCTTACATGGCCGCCTTGAAGTTGGGATCTGATTTTGGCTGCGGTGGATTTCTGGTGGCGCCTCAATGGGTCATGACCGCGGCACATTGCATGGAGTAAGTCCTGTCCATTCTGCCCAGGAAGTCATTTATTTATCCAGTTGACATCCCGCTCCTTCTCCCCCGAACGGGACTCGTGGTGGCTAACCACATATAAAACACACCCAATAAAAACAGCACAAAAGAGACAATAAACTTTAAAACATGAAACGATTAAAAATCTATCCCCATTAAAATCCGTCCACTATCAAGGAGGGTAAGATGTGTGGATGGTGAAGACGCAGCTGGAGCAGGCCAGCTGTTGGGTGGATCACAATCACCCAAAGGCCACCCAAGCCTTGCGTGCCCTGTGGAACCCAGGGAGCCCCGCAAGGCACCCACCTCTCGTTCCAAAGGACAGAGGCCGCTACAGAGAAGGCCCTTGCCCATGTTGACTCAAGGCAGACAATTCATGGACCAGGGACCTTCAACAAATGCTGAGATGAAGACTGGAGAAGACAGTGAGGTTCATGCTGGGAGGGGTGGTCCTGAAGGTATGAGGGTCCCAGGCAGGCCAGTAGCCATGGTGGGGCATTTGGGGACAGAGCCCCCCACCTACAAGCCCTGCCCCCCACCTGATGATGCCAGACCCCACCCCCAGTGCACTTAGCCCCGCAGCTGCAAAACTGGAGAAAGAAAGGGAAGCCACTCTGCAGCTTCTGGTCAGTTCCACTCCCCCCGGATCAGCTGTTAGGTTATGGGGAGGCTGGGGAAGGAAAGGAAAGCTGCCCTCCTGCTTTGGGTCAATTTCACTCCCTTCCAATGAGGGGTTAAACCTGAATGCTGTTCCTCCAGAAGTGAAACTGACCTGCAGCAGCAGGGCAGCTTTCCTTCCTTCCCCAGCCTCCCCACTGCCGCTGGGAGGGGGGGCCGGGGAAGGAAAGAGGGAGGGAGGCAGAGAAAAGGCATGGCGATGGTGGTGGGGTTGCCCATCTCCCTGGCATTACACGTGATACCCAGGTGGACTCTATGGCATTATAACCCACTGAAGTCTTGTGTACCCCCGCCCCAAGCACCATGATAACTGGAAATATCATCCATGCATGCACAGATCAACAGGCCACAGAGGGGAGGGAAGAAATTAGGGATGCCAGCCTCCAGGTGAGACCTGGGGATCCCCCAGAATTCCAGCTCACCTCCAGACTACAGAGATCAGTTTCCCTGGAGAAAGTGGATGCTTTGGAGCCTGTGGCATTGTGCCCCACTGAGGTCCCTGACCTCCACAAGCTCCACCCCCAAATCCCTAGGAGTTTCCCTACCTGGATCTGGCAACCCTACCCCCTCCTTCCCCTTCCAGTGGCCAGGGGAACCTGGCAACCATTGAGTAGATTGATAGATTTACCATCAAATCCTAACACATATGCACCCATGTTCCACTTCTAGTGAAATGACCGTTATCCTGGGAGCGCACAACCTTTACGATGTCGAAAAGTCTCAGCAAGTGCTTGGGGTTGAATCGTACCACATGCACCCGGAATACGACCCGTTCTCCACTTCGAACGATATTCTTCTCCTGAAGGTAGCGTGTTCCAAATCTTCTGTTGCCTCAGTGACCTCTCCCTTGATTGATCCCAAAGCAGAAGGCTGAAGTCGTCCCTAGATATAAAGCCTAGCACACAGTCTCACCTTTCCACAAGAACATAAGGGAAGCCAATGTTGGATCAGGCCAATGGCCCATCCAGTCCAACGTTGTGTCACACAGCGGCCAAAAATACCAGGTGCCATCAGGAGGTCCACCCGTGGGGCCAGGACACTAGAAGCCCTCCCACTGTTGCCCCCCCCCAGCACCAAGAATACAGAGCCTCACTTGCCCCAGAGTCAGGCATTGCTTTCTGGCATTGCTTTCTGAGCCTCCCCCCCCCCCATGGGAGAGCTGGCCGGAACCCGTGCCGTGAATTGGGAATTCTATGCCAGCTGGGTGGGCTTCAGGCCAGCTTTCCCCAATAGGTGATGCTGCCTTCGAAAAAGTGGAGAACTGTAAGAGATCAAAGCAGAATAGAACAGGCGTTTTAAATGCAAAAGCCTGCCAACAATGAGCACCATCCTCAAATTGTTTCCAGACGTTTCCCCTGAAGAATCTCTTCCTGTCCAGAGTCGTAGCAGCCATACCGCTTCTGTTTCCGAGACCATATGTCAGCACGCAAGTTTAAAAAATCCACCCCAGGGGGGAGAATCAGGGCGAGGCAAAGCCAAGCTGGGACGCTGGCCGTAGAATGGGAGAGGGGCACCCTCTGGCACCATTTCTTTTTGTCAAACAGAAAGTTTCCTCTTCAAACCGAAGCTTCCCTGTCACAAGGCTGTGCAATGGTTATTGACTTCTGAAATGTTTATTAGTTCATGAGCGAGTTCTTTGGTTATACTCCTCAAGTTGGAGTCCTAGAGGTGAGAAAGGGAGATGTCGCTTTCCTCCACTTTTCTCAGAACCGGGTTTCCTCTGCCTCACCAAGACGCTCTCTGTTCCTTTTCTCTACAAATCTATCGAGTGTTGAATCCTGTTCTGGCTGTAGTGTGGCCAAAGGGCCAGTGTGCAGGTGGGCTTCAGGGGGAGGTCTCTAAAGATCCTTTTCTAAAATGAAAGCGAGATTCGGGGGGGGGCGGATTGGTTTGAAGCAACTGAACAAAGTTTGAGTCCGGTGGCACCTTTAAGACCAGCAAAGTTTCATTCTGGGTATAAGCTCTATGTATTGCCTGAGCTAATCACCCAGAAGACCAAGGAGCCAACTGTAAAACAAGGCAATTATGCTTGCTAGCACTTTATTATGTCTCTGGTTTTAAAATTATCGTCTATATTAAACGATGTTGTGACCTTATGCGTATTGTTGGAATTTTATTCTGTTTTGTAAGCCGCCCTGAAGCGGCCTTGACCAGGAGGGCGGGATAAAGATCTAATTGCTAGCCTGTCCCAAATGGAATCCGGAAAGGCAGAAGTACATCATACCCATTTTGGTGAAAGAAAAGCTCCCCTCCCTTCCATGGTCAATTTCTGTTCTCTTGTCTGACAAAGCTGAAAACATAGTTACTAAATCTGTAGCTGTGTTTTTGGCCCTGGTGATAAATAAAAAAAAGAAGAAAGGGGAAAAAATTAAATTTTATTAAGTCCATACCTGCCCAAGGATTTTATGCGGTGTTTACCTGTTGTGAGTTTTATGTCGTGTAATATTCTGATGTGGATAACGTATTTTGATATGCTCATGGTAATTTTTGTAAAGCAATGCATTATCTCGCATCTTATCGATTGTATGAACGTCTATGGTTTTATTCACAAAACAGGGGTTTTTTTTCTGTCTATATGATGCTTAAGACTTTTGGTCATGCAAGCCAAAATAATATATATATATATATATATATATATAATCACATCAAATCAAGCTTTCATGTGCATGCATACGTTTGATTCTGGAGATAAGCTTTTGTGTGCATGCACACTTCTTTGAATTAAACTTATACATACCCCCAGAATTCAGCTTTGCCACTGGGTGTGTTCAGTCAGGTACGGTTTTCATTGGGTTACCAGACGTTCTCTTTTTAGAGGACATGTCCTCTTTTTCGGGTGTCCGTCCTCTTTTGGGCTCTTTTTAAAAAAACTGACGAAAATGTCCTCCTTCTGGGTTGGAAGGTTAGGAACATTCCCAGGTAGTAGCAATGATCACAGCTTAAATAGGAGGGGTCTTTCAAATGAGATTTGTTATAGTGATCACTCATTTGAAGTAGTCAGATGGGAAATATGTCCTCTTTTTTTGCTTTTCAAAATATGAGAACCCTAGAAGCTGTAAAATTCCAGTTGAGGTTGTTGCCAAATATGTCAATTATATAGTCGGTGAGAGGTAAATTACCAAGCCACTCAGAATTCCACTTTCCCTTCACACACACCCTCACGCCACAGTTCACGCAGACTACTGGGAGCCCTTGTAGGAGCCCCATACACACTCCAGGAGCTACATCAAGATAGCCAGTCCCTATGACAAAGAACAGATGGACATAAGTCTGACATTAGAAACCACAACCTTCAAAAACCATTGGGGGAACCTTTTAACCTCCCAGGACATTCAGTTGCTGACCTAAGAATAGCAGTTCTCTAACAAAGGAATTTCAGAGGGAGATTGGAAAGAAAGCCTGCTGAATTGCAACTGATAATGACACTCACGACAATGCGTCCTCCTGGACTGAATCAAGACCTAGGTTTCCTATCTCATTACCAATGTTGATTCTCCACACCTACTAACCCTCTGCATATTACATGTAATCCATTCATGCCTGCTATTGCCATTTAGAATCAGAAACCATTCTCTGAGATAGAAGGACAAATGGACTCACATTCTAGCTGTATCCAAAGAAGTGAGTAGTGACTCATGAAAACTCACTCGCTGCCACAAATTCTGTTAGTCTTGAAGGTGCTACTGGACTCTTCCTGTTTTAAGGAAGCTAGAAGCACTCTACTGTTTTCCACACAGGAACTCTCACTTGCTGTATATTTTTCTACTGACTAACAACATCCTCAGACTTTCTCCCCAGAACCTTTCTCTCACTCCCCCTTTCCCCAAATCCCACTCAAACTGTCTCCTCTCTCTCTCTCTCTCTCTCTCTCTCTCTCTCTCTCTCTCTCTCTCTCTCTCTCTCTCTCTGTTTCTTAACCCTTGGACTCCAACTTTAGGATATAACCAAATATACTGTCAACTTTCAAGAACACTGAGTTGTTCATTCATAAACATTTCGGAAGTCGACAATCATTACAGCCTGGTTTTCAGAGAGGAGAAAGAGAAATTGGAAGTGAGGTGCTTCTTTTGAAGGGCAAAGGCAGGGTATAAATATTTTAAATGAAACAAACCTGTGTCCTAGAAAGGGAGGGGGTTACAGCCACAGAGCTTCAGGGCAGACACACCTTCTCTGTTTCTTCTGCCAGGAGGACTAAAAACCTTCTTTCTAAAAATCAAACTTGGGTCCTACCCAAAATCCACACTTCCATGTGAGTTTCCAGACCCCTCGTGGGCTTCACAACAAGCAGTGGGACCATGACGCTTTCCTGCTTCTTTTTCCAGCTGACATCCAAAGCCATTCTGAACAAATACGTCCAGACGGTGCCCTTGCCAAAGTCCAGCAGCGATCTCCCCGCAGGGGTGCCGTGCAGCATGTCGGGGTGGGGCCTGATCGATAGAGACCAGTCGACAGAAAAACTCTTTGAGACCAACATCACCATTGTCAGCCGCAAGAAATGCATGCGGTTTTACCCGGAGCTCAACGACGGAATGATCTGTGCCGGCAGCCACAACCAGATACGGGATTCAAGCCAGGTTGGTGATGCGGATGTCACATCTCTTGGGGTTCAGGGCATGAAAGAAACACAAAGGTATTGGATGTAGAAACTTAAGACGATTAAAATCAGGTCCATCCACTTGAACAAGACAAATGTGGACTTGTGAGAACCTTGGTTCAGATGATGACAAACCATTTCAAATGCTAGCTGGAAGCCCGCTCAGGGCGCCCCTGCTGAACTTGAGTGTTGGGGGCCCGACTGAGGCCTCCTCCTGATGCCCCATGTAATGTATCCATCGCAGAACGTTCTGGGTCCAGGCCAGCCATGTGCTTGGACCAATTCCAGTCGGTCCGACACGTGGCTGGGCGAAGTGCCTGAGCTTTGTTCCTGAGGACAATGGACGGTCGGATCCTAGCTTCATTCCAATCGGGGAACTGGGATCCAAGGAGATAATGCAATCAATGTATATAGGCCAAACACCAGGATTGTGTGTGTTGAGGTGTGGGTTTTCTTGGGAATATAAACTGGCCTATGAGCCGGCTTAAATTTTCTTGTTCCCGAGCTTAAATAAAAGTATGAGCTGATTTCACTCTACGGACTCGTCAGTCTCAGTACTTTTCACCCCATGAGGCTTTAAAAAGTAATTTCTATATAAATGTAAAGGTAAAGGTTTCCCTTGCTCGAAAGCTAGTCAAATCCGACTCTAGGGGACGGGGCTCATCTCCATTTCCAAGCCAAAGAGCCAGCGCTGTCTGAAGAGTTCTCCATGGTCATGTGGCTGGCGTGACTTAGATGCTGAGGCACATGGAACGCTGTTACCTTCCCACCAAAGCGGTGCCTATTTATCTATTTGCTATTTCTTGCTTTCAGACTGATAGGTTGGCAGGAGCTGGGACCAGAGACGGGAGCTCACTCCGTCATGCGGCACTCAGGTCTTGAACTGCCAAATGACGGACCTTCCAGTCTGCAAGCAGCTCAGCATCTTAACCTCTGAGCCACTGCTTCCCCATTAATTTCTATATACCCACCCCAAATTTAAAACCTAGACATGACATTTCAGATGCTGACATTTTCAGCGTTGATGTTTCTAAAAGGAGGGCTCCATTTTTGCAGAGTTCTCATTGGAAGCAGCAGGGCCAAGCACAAGGGCACAGGAGGCTGGGGTGGAAACCAGGCCCAGAAACTGCATTCGCCAGCTCCAGATTGGGGGGCAGGGGAAATGTAGCAAGCAGAGGTTGGGCTCTAGTGATGAGAATAGCGGATCCTTTACAATCACCACACCTTAAAAAGGATATTATAGCTTTGGGAAAAGTGCAGAAAAGGGCAACTATAATGATAAACGCTTTCCCTATGAAGAAAAGTTAAAGCGCTTGGGGCTCTTTAGCTTGGTGAAACGACGGCTGAGGAGTGACATGATCGAGGTTTATAAGATTATGCCTGGGACAGAGCAGGTAGAGATAGAAGTACTTTTCTTCCTTTCTCACAGTACAAGAACTTGTGGGCACTCAATGAAATTGCTGAGCGGTCAGGTTAGAATGGATAAAAGGAACTCCTCCTTCACCCAAAGAGTGATTAACACTTGGAATTCACTGCCACAGGAGGTGGCAGTGACTACAAGGATGGGACAGCTTCAAGAGGGAATTAGATAAACATATGGAGCAAAGGTCCATCAGTGGCTATTAGCCACATGGTATAGATAAGCACCGCAACCCTAGAGTCGGATTCGACTGGCTTTCGAGCAAGGGAACCTTTACCTTTACCTTTATAGATAAGGATTCTGGGGCAAGTGAGGCTCTGTATTCTTGGTGCTTGGGGGAGACAGCAGTGGGAGGGCTTCTAGTGTCCTGGCCCCACTGCTGGACCTCCTGATGGCACCTGGTACTTTTGGCCATTCTGTGACCCAGAGTGTTGGACTGGATGGGCCATTGGCCTGATCCAACATTGGCTTCTCTTATGTTCTCTTATGTTCTTATCTTCTACTCGCCATCTATCACAACCAGCTTCCTAGTTTCTATACCACCCCCAGCACACTCAGAAGTTCCATCATACTGTGTGCTAATCGCAGGGCTCGATGTTTCACATCTCTATTCCCTTCAGTGCCAGCAGGGCACACAGCCCTCAGAGCTCTTTAGGTACAAACCACACCCTTCATGAGCAAGTAGAAAGTATGTGCCTGTCCCGGGGGGGTGTTAACGCAAGCTCGACTTACTGCTGATTTTCTTGGCAGCCGATCCACAAGCACTGAAATCAGTCTGGGCACAGTTCTTCCGTGCGTCTGCCCTCCCTTTGTCTTTTTGCAGCTGTGGAGTCAATTGGCTTTCCGGCATCCTGATTTTCCTTGCACGTGTGTGCTTTGGGTTTTTTTGCTCCCTCTAGTGGTCGATTTGATATTACATCTAGTGGTACATTCGATATTACATTATTACATTAAGATAGTTCCATATGGTCAGCCCTGTTGGTCTGAAGCCGTAGAACAAATTTAGAGTCCCGCGGCACCTTTAAGACCAACAAGGGTTTCGTGTGCAAGGCACACTTTCTCAAATACACTGGAATGGAGGTTCAGTTTATTTCCAACAATTAGAAAATATGCCTTTACACAATTATTCCCTATTTTGACATATTTATCGCTTTGGTGTCCTTTCCCCCTTTAATTAAATCAAAACAACTGTTGACCTTATAACCTTACCCTGTTATTTAGGGTTTTTTTTGCATAACTTAAAACATCTTAATCATGCGACATGTAAGTCTGCTGTTCAGCCTGTCTATACGTTTGAACTCTAACTTCCATCCCAGTGTATTTGAAAAGGTGTTTGTCAGTTTCTATGCATCATGCATAGATCTTTTATGCAGCTTGCTAGTACAAGGTATATCATTGGTGTGCTTAATAATGCTCATTGATAAAAAATATTATATTGTAAAATGCGTAAATTTTATGGATCCAGTCTGGTGAGAAGAAAGGGTACATAATTCATCATGGGTATGATTTATCCAACGGAGAAGGATAAATCAAAACTAGAATCTTTCAGGTCCAATGCCATTTCTGTTCTCTGTCCTTCCGCAGGGTGATTCCGGAGGCCCCATGGTGTGCAATGGCGTGGTGCATGGAATCGTGTCCTTTGGCAATCACTTCCCTCCCGGAGTTTATACCCGAATCGCCAACTACCTTCCCTGGATCAAAGAAGTCATGGGATCTGACCTGTGAGAAGAAGCACTGTCTCTGCTGTTCACTCCAGTTCTTCTCTAAACTTCCTGCTCACTTAGCAACATGTATGGCTTGCATTCTTCTGCTCCTCTTCCCCAACTGATGTAGCAAAAATTGTAGAAGTAAAAGAATCTTTGGGATTTGTGGTCATTTTCTTGGGTACCCCCATCCCCTTCTGCATTACAAGCACTTTGCGAATCCTAAGGTTGTACCACTGGGTGGGCGGGGTAGAAACCTAATAAATCATATCAAATCAATCATTCTCTAAAATATAAGAAACGGTAACCAATATGTCTGAATGTCTGGATTTTCCTATTTCCATGACTGTCATGTTAATTTTGCCATCTCTGGGGGGGGGGGGAAATCCCTACTTTCCCAGCTTTCTTTTATAACATGCACGTCTTTGGACCAGGAGTCCCCAACATGGCGCCCGCAGAGCGTTCTTAGAAAGTGGGTGGGGCCAGATGGAGCTTTTGCCCACGAGGCTCCTCATTGGCCAGTGGTGACCTCATACGCTGTGCCCTGGGAAATTACATGGCGGCGGCAGCTGTCACCAAACAGCACAGGAATCTTCACTGTGTGACTGAAGGAAAGCGGGGTGTAGGCCAGAAGTTACTTTAAACAATAGGTTCATTTTAAAAGGAATTCTGCTAATCATCACTTTTGCCTAAAATTTTGATGAGTTACTGTGGGAGCTCTGTGTGATCTCACTCCCTGACCCTTCATGGTTGGTTCTGCCTCCAGAGGTGGCCGTTTTGTCGTCGGCTCCGTCTCTGCAAGCGGCCATGTTGCATTTGCAGTGCACCCACCACCACCCCCTGTCCAAATCCCAAAGGCCCCTGCAGGCTGAAGAAGTTCGGAGAGCCTTGCTCCAGACCTTCTGGATTTGCAAATACCAACAAAACGTACAGTCAGGTTTCTGCCCAATTGTATTTATTTATTGAAAAGTCTGCCTTTCTCCCAGGCAACGGGGAACAGATGACACTTTATTGCATAACTTTAATATGTGACATGGGAAGAGGCCTCTTCTGCCTTCTTCTTGTGGAAGACAATGAGGGAAATGCCAGCCGCGATTGCCAGGCATGGGAAGGAAGAGAGAACGTTTTGCTCCCTTGTTTCTGGAAGCCACTTCTTCCACACTTGCACTAGTTTGCTGCAGTTCTCTTTTTTTAGATTTCTGGCTGGTTCCCGATTTCTACAATCTTGATCCTCTTGCATCGCTTAGGGACTGTGGCTGTCTCAACTCAGTAATCTGTGTCAGGGTTGCCAGCTGCAGGTTGGGGACAGGCCCCTAGCTGTGGGGCGGGGCATCTCAGGGCCACACCCCCTTAATTGCCATGCCCCACAAAACACTCTCTCCAAAGTTGTTATACTTTTTTTTAATGTCTAAATGCCTGCGCTGCCTTTTCCTCCAGTCTAGCCAGCTGGTTCGGCTCCACCTTCTCCAGCTAGCTGGTGTGCCCGTCTTTCTCTCCCCTCCATGGCTGACTCCCCCACCCCGTGATGGCGGAGGACAGTGAGTCTCCAGCCAGCCAGCAGAGGCTCTTCCTCTCCAAGGCAACCCCTCCTCCTCCTCCCACCTCTTGCTGCTGGATGGAGCCTGTGATTATTAAGTGCATGTTTAGCAGCACTTTGCACAGTTGGAGCTCCGGATCAGCCTGGCCGGGGGAGAGGAAGCTTGGTGGGCAACCGCTCCTCCCACCCTGAGCGGGTCCCTGCAGCATTGGAGGCCTGCAAGTCTGGAAGGTGGAAGGGGGAGAAAGGAGGTGGCAATCAATGTTCCCACTAAGCTGAGTTGGTGTGAGCTAGCTCACAGTTTTTTAGCCTCCAGCTCCATGGCAAACCAATTTATGCAGTAGCCAGTTGCTCACAACTTAGCTCACAAAGTAGAATTTTTGCTCACAAGACTCCGCAGCTTAGAGGGAGCACTGGTAGCAATGCAGGTTGGGGTGTCCTCTTACATGGAAGGGATGCCATCATGCACGAGGGAGCTGTCCTTGCAGGCTCTTAGAGAAAGCCAGCCGGGAAGCCAAAAACAGGATTTGTCTCTTTTTTTTAATGACAATTATTTTGCAACACAATTATTTGGCTGGTTTCAGAACTCTGCTGCTCTCTCTTTCAGGCAAACTCTTTTCGGCTTCCTCCTCGGCTCCTTCAGGGCTCTTCCTCTCCAGGCCAATGCCTCGTCCTCCTCCTCCTCCTGCCTCTTGCTGCTGGACGGAGCCAGTCCCTCCCTCCCTCTTCCCCTCCCTCTGCACAGAGAGGATGCCACTATTAATCAACTGTCCCCTTATAAATGTAAATACCCCCCCCCAAGGAAAAAATCCCGGCTATGGGCCTGGTTGGGGAATACCTGGAAATTTGGGGGGGGTGGAGCCTGAAGAGGGCAGGGCTTGGGGTGGGGAGGGACTTCAATGGGGTATAATACCATAGAGTTCACCTTCTAAAGCAGCTGTTTTCTCCAGATGAACTGATTTCTGTCACCTGTAGAGTGGTTGTGATCCCAGGAGATCACGCCTGGAGGCTGGCATCCCTAATCTGTGTGGAATCTCAGTGAGAAAGGTGTACTTTCACACTCATTAGCATAATAGGCCACACCCAACAGCAGGAACTCATTAGCATAACAGGCCACACCCCTGACAGCACAACTCATTAGCATATTAGGCCACACACCCCATGTTACCAGAAGTGTGGTCATCCAGCCACGCCCACCTTTTGCTTCTTATTCTGTTTACCTTGTTTGTTGTCAAAACCCGGGGCTTTTTTTGTAGCAGGAATTCCTTTGCATGTTAGACCACACAGCCCTCATGTAGCCAATCCTAATGAGTTTCTGCTGTTGGGTGTGGCCTGTTATGCTAATGAGTTCCTGAGGGCATGGCCAACTCAGGAGCCAGCCGGAACTCCGTTCCTGTGCGTTCCTGCCCCAAAATAGCCCTGCGTTCACACGTCCTAAATAATGCCATTTCAATCCACTTCAGCGACCGTTTGCAAGTGGATTTTGCCGTTTCACACAGTAAAATACAGTTGCAGAGTATATTGACAGTGGACTGAAAGTGTGTTATTTCGTGCGTGTGAAAGCGCTCTTCCCCCACATCTGGTTTCCTCAGCCACCCATGAGCTCTGATTGGCTGCCTGCTACCCACTCTGCACGCACACCAGTCAGGAATGCAGGTTGCTGGTGACTGGCAGAAAGGGTCAGGACATCAGAAGGACCAATCTCCCCCCCCAATAAAGTACATGGCAAGTGTTGGGGCCCCACGGCGGGCATTATCTTTGCCAGATTTAAAGGCAATCTGTGGGAGTGAAGTAGCAGGTTCAGTCCATTTGCAAAAAAAAAATGAACCCATGTGACAAAGCACCACTTTTATTAGGAATAATAAGCAGTGTTCCGACAACACCGTGAGGGTTCGGGAGATAGCCTGCCGTTCAGGGTCTCCTTAGCGCTTCATCTCCTTCAGGCTCGGCTCCTGCACAGTTGGGGGCGGGGGGGGGGAGAAGGAGGCACAGTGTGCCTTGAGGAAGGGCAGGATTCCGGTCTGCCAAGGCAAGCAAGGAATCCCAACTGAGGAAATGTACACTGCCGGGGTCCCCAACGGGGGTGCCCGTGGGAGCCATGACGCCCACCACCGTCTTTCCTGGCACCCAGCAAGTGTCTTTAGAAAGTGGGAGGGGCCAGGTGTGGCCTTTGACCAGCTCATGTGAAGCGGATAGCCAGGTCAGGTTGCTGAGAAGTGAAGACAGATACTGCCAGATGGGGGTTTCTAATCAGCTCAGTATGTATACTCACTTTGTCTCTATGCAAGAAAGAATTTTTCAACACTAGGTTCATTTGAAAAGGCATCCTATTAACCGGAGCTTCTGCCTCAAATGGTAAAAGGCTTACTAGTTTGTTATGCACAACTTTGCTCTCTGACATTTTGCGGCTGGCTTCACTTCCTGTGGCAGCCATTTTTCAACAGTAGGTTCGTTTGAAAAGGCATTCTGATAACTGGAGCTTCTGCCTGAAATGGTAAAAGGCTTACTAGCAGAGTGATGCATAGCCTCACTCTCTAACGTTCTGTGGCTGCACCCACTACCCCGTCTTAGAATTCCAAAAAAGCCAGCAGGCTCAAAAAGGTTGGGGACCCCGGCTGTAACGGGATCCTTGGCCGCCGTGCTCCAGTTGATGGATGCGAGGAGGCTCTCTCTGGGCTGGTCTTGCTCAAGCTTTCTTCAAGCACAGCTGGGAGATCGTGCACAACCTGAATTCCCCCTGTCCTGCCCCCCAAAGTTGTTCCTCTGGCCCCCAGTTCAAGCACTGCAGCAGGCTTGCATCCTGACACCTAAGAATTAGCCTAGAACTCAGACACTCCTGTGTAAGACAAACATGTGCGTCATAATTACGCTTGCTGAAGTGGAACGTTTCATTGTCTGCCCCAGCTTTCTTTGACAAAGGAAGTGGCCACTGGGTAGGAATCCAAGCCTCTCAGGTGCCAACTGCGGGGTGGGTCAAGAGACGGTCCGGTTTAGAGGGAAAGGAAGCCTGAAGTCCGTTCTAGCGGCGTCGCATGCAGCCAGATATAACAAGCAGCCAAAGAAGCCACAAAACTGGTTAGGCGGCAGGTGACACAGGATGTGGTTTGCCATTTCACAGTTTATCATCTCGCAGCAAGCCAATACAGGCAGAGAGACGTAGCTGCATAGGTCTTTAGAGCCTCACTCAGCGATGCCAAAACGAAGAAAACAGGATCTGGGGTTAATAGGATCTCCGCCCTTGGGGTGTTCCTCTGTCCACAGGTGTCCAGTCCACCAGTGGAATTCTCACAGAAACGGGCCGTTGGGGAAGACATCAGTGCTAGAAACATTTTGAAAGGAGCTGAGCGCCACCGGTTTACCCTCCTGCACCCCACATGCCTCCTGGCCGTGGGCAAAGAGCCCCTTCCGAGGCAAAGTCCCCTGCCACTGATCCTTTAGGACAGATTGAATTCCTCCAGGTAGGTGGCCAACACCACATCCTTGATGTCCTCAAAAACCGTGCAGATGTTCTGTGTGTCCGTAGCACAGGTGTAGTGAGGGTACAGGATTCTGGGCCCGTGGGTATCTTTGGAAATCTGCATACTGGAACTGTGGCTGGGGATCGAGAAACGCTGGTAGACATCCATGTACATTCCGAGGACGAACGCCTTGGCTGCTTCAGCATCTTGCCTGGGGCCTGAAAACGGAGCAGATGCATCGCAAGTCACTCTCCATGTATTCTCCGCTAATAGAGAGATATACAGTTTGCACTAAAAGTCAAACAGTTTCTTTTTAACACTTGGTATTCATATAGAAATGCAAAGTGAGCATTATCTTGCTGTAATCCTTAAAACTGCACGGTAGGGTAGAGAAACTTTAACATTATACAGCCTCCCAGGGCACTCAATGGGGGACCTCAAAGTAGCTGTTTTTATTGCAAAGGAATTTCAGAAGCAGACTGGAATGGGAGACTGCTGAATTTCAAGTTATTACACCGCTCGGGACAATGGAACCCCCAGGGCTTAACAGAGATATCAGGTTCTTATCTCGCTACACATGCTAAGTCATCAATTCCCGCTTATTCCCAGAATCAAACATTGTTGGTCTTAAAGGTGCCACTGGACTCAAACTTAGTTCTCATATCTGTTTGTTAACTCTCTTATTCTCTATAGGCTAACTTGCCACAGGTCTTACCAACTGCATTAATCCAATCTGAGCTATGCTTATCACTCAGTTACTAATGCCTCTTGATTTTAATTTAGCCTTTCCTGGCAACTAACCCCCCTCTACCTATATGTAATCCAGACAAGAGGCTGCTGTTAGTGTAGAATATGGAGAAAATAATGGTTTCCAATTGGCAAAGGTGTCTGGAAAGGATGTATTTTCTCTCCCTATCTGTTCAGTTTACATGCAGAAGATTTCACAAGGATAACCAGATTAGATTTAGATGAAGGTGGGGTGAAAACTGGTAGAAGGAACACTGGCTGAGTTCAGACTGGCAGTTTGCAGCGGGAGCCAGTCGTGGCAAAAAAGCCCCGGAATAAACTGTTCCGGGTTTTCCCGGTCACACGGGACTGACAGATGTGGGAGCATACCGGGAGGAGGCATGAGGGAGCATTCAGACTGCTGGCCCAGAGGCACGGCTGTAAATGACTTTTTCCTCTATGTGTGTATGGGAGTATGGGCGCATATGCGCTCATGCGCATAAGCACATCTGGCCGATTTGGGGTGGACCCTGTTGCGCCAGCACCACATTGGGTGGTAGAGTGGAGCACAGTCAATCCGATCACTGCTGCCTTATGCGCGGAAACACCCGGCACACACTATAGAAGCGGGTTGCTCCCGGCTTTTCGGCTTCGCGTTCACACTTCCAGGAAGCAGAATAACGCGGCATAAAGGCGCTCTCCGGGATTTGCTACCACTTTTGTCAGGTATCTTTTTAACGCAGGAGCAAAGCGGAAATCACGGGTTGCCTATGGGAGGGGAACGTCAGGCAGATGTGCCTGTGTGAACGCCCCCTTTAATCCAGTTGGGAAATGCGGCTGAAAAGTGGCTACAGCGAGGCAAATTGCCAGTCTGAACTCAGCCATTGACAGATCTGAGACATACAGAAGACACGTGACACGTGACACTACTAGCACAGAACAGCGAAGACTTGAAATGACTACTAAGGAGGGTAAAGCAGAAAGTGCCAAAGCCAGGATTATGGCTGAAGATCAAGAAGACCAACGTAATGAATGCTGAGGAATGACACAACTTTTAAGTTTGAGAATGAAAAGACTGAAATTGTTCAGGACTTTCTATTCCTTGGTTCCACCAGCAACCAAAAGGCAGACTGCAAAGAAGAAATGAGAAGGAGATGGAGGCTGGGAAGGGCAGTTGTGAAGGAGCTAGAAAAGATCCTTTGATATAATTTGAACCCGGGACCCACTCCTAGATCTCAGGCATGAAGCTACACCCACCGCCCAGCAAAACTCCACCCACAGCTAAATTCTGCAGTCTTCGTACCTTGCATATTCGCATTTCCCTCATTTTGCATAACGTCCCATCCTGTCTTCCCATTCTCAATTCCCCCTCCCAATGGAGTTGCTGTTGGTTCAGCGGTAAAAAATCATGTTACTCGTACTGAATAGTGCACTTTCAATCCACTTTGCAACTGGATTTTACTATGTGAAATAGCAAAATCCACCTGCAAACGGTCACAAAAATGCATCGAAAGTGGATGTTATTGATCATGTAGGAAAGTGCACATAAAGCTAATATGGGCAAGTTTCACAATGAAGTCAATAACAGCTCTGGGCGGCAGCCTAAGGATCTGAGCATTTGACAAATGGCCCCAGCGGGGCAGGGAGGAATGAGTCGGGTGATCCTTCATTTCTCCCTGAATTGGGACCGGGACTTGCCAGTCCAGTGCGCATTGTGGTTTGCGTTACCTGGGAAACTGGGGAAATAACTGGCCAGATCGGAGCTCGCGATCTTCTCCTCCAGGATGTCCGTTTTGTTGAGGAAGAGGATGATGGAGGTGGACTGGAACCAAGGAAGCTCCAGGATCGTCCGGAAGAGGTCAAGACTCTCTCTCATCCGGTTCTACGCAGGAAGGGGAAGCGAAAAGGACAGAACGATTTTGGTAATGGTTAAGAACAAGCTGAAGCTGAGGCAAGATTTTGGTGGGAGGGAGAGACGTTGTCTTATATTGTTATGGTCAAGTATGACCCAATCGGTGGATATCTAAATCGACAGATTGGGGCCATACTGGCACAAAACAGCTTTTCCTGTAGACTTGGGGGACCTCCCTGGTTTGCCAACTTTTTCCCTTACTCCTGTGCATCTCACAGCAGCTTGAATTGGAGGAACCAGCCAGTAATAAGTAACTACTCTGTTCTGCCAAAGTTCCCTTGCTGATTTATATAGACCAGGCTGTCATTAAAGGCAGAGGGGCAAACTAGCCCCCTTTCTTGGTCAGTTGGCAGCCTTAGCTGGAACTCCTGCTGCTTTTTAGATCCTGACCCTTTTTGCTGTGATGCTCATTCTGAGCACCTGTCTGGAAACTTCTTTGCCCCTCCAGCCCTGCCCCCTCTATCGGATTCTTCTCTGGGGCATGAGATAATGGAGAAGCCACTCCACAAACTACTGTTAGTTTAGGTATGTCAAGACAGGATCTGAAACCCTGGTTTGAAGGTCAGTTAATTAAGGTTGCTTCCACACAGAGGTTTTGCTCTGAGTTAGCATTCAAACTGGAGCAAGGTTGGGGTTTTTTTTTGACACATCTACATGATGTCATCTCCTGACCGTCCACTACCACTAGACTTTGCTCTAGTCTTTTTCAACCCTGGTTGGATGCAATCTTTTGGGAAAGACTGAAGTCAAAGTGTGTTTACAGAGCTATGTGGAGGAGAAGTTGCACATGTTTGCAAGTCCCATCCACAATGACATCATTTCCTTGCCTCAGCCTCAGCGATCCCTCCCTGCCGCACATCACTGGAGTGTTTTTTCCAGGATTTAAAAGAATGGTTATTGCCGTATCACTAGAGCGATACTATATTGATATGTTGCTATAGGACTATAGCAATATATCACTATAGCAATACAGTAGTTGCCTTTTTTATGTCTGGCCATTCTGCCGCTACTGATATGCCTCTGTATTTGTAGCAGCAACGGGATTTCCATGAAGAATTGTAGTGATGTTGAGGCTACCTAACCCAGTTAGTCTTCACTCTGATTCTGCATGGTGCATGAATGTGGCTTGTTCCCTGACCATCACCTGTGCTGTGAGGCAGGCTGGACATGAGCGGGATCTTAATGGAGAAGGAGATGAAACTGGCTTTTGCGGAGGGCAACCAAGCCTTGAATGATCATCGGCGAGCAAAATCCCAGTTCCACAAATTCAGGGCTATTTTTGGGCAGGAATGCACAGGAACGGAGTTCCGGCTGGCTCCTGAGTTGGCCACGCCCAGCAGGAACTCATTAGCCTAACAGGCCACACCCAACAGCCAAAACTCATTAGGATTGCCTACATGAGGGGTGTGTGGCCTAACATGCAAAAGTGTTCCTGCTATTAAAAAAAGCCCTGCGTTTTGACAACAAACAAGGTAAACAGAATAAGAAGCAAAAGGTGGGTGTGGCTGGATGACCCCACTTCTGGTAACATGGGGGTGTGGCCTAATATTCTAATGAGTTTCTGCTGGGCTTTTTCTACAAAAAAAGCCCTGCACAAAGTGATCATTCCCAAAATAAGCCAGGGTTTCATGTGATGCCCCAAAGCCATGCAAAATTCCCAGGCATGACGCTGCCTCCTCACCTCACGGGCGTTCTCCTCCAGGTACTGATCATATTCGCTCAGGGAAGCCAGGTAGATTAAGGCAATCACATTTTCAAAACAGTGGATCCACTTCCGGCGCTCTGACTTCTGTCCACCAACATCTACTATCCTGCACAGAAAAGGTACAAAGTCATGTTACCAGGCCAACACCATTCATGCAGCTGGCTTTAAGGGATGGGCCCCCTCAATAAAACTGAGCCCCCCCAAAAAAACTAAAACTGAGCAGGAACTAAAGGACTTAAGAAACTAGATTTTGAACCCCAAGTAACTTGGAGGCTACATCATCTTTGAGCTTAGCCTGAACGACTGCCTGTTTCCATAGGAACCTACCCACCATAGGAATCGTTCCATAGGAACCTACAGTCAGTGTGATGTGGTGGTAAAAAGGGCAAATTCAGTCTTGGGTTGTATTAAAAGGGCCATAGCATCAAAATCGCAGGAGGTCATGGCCCACCTGTATACTGCCTTGGTCAGGCCGCACCTGGAGTACTGTGTGCAGTTCTGGAGGCCTCACTTCAAAAAGGATGTGGGCAAAATTGAGAGGGTGCAGAAGAGAGCGGCGAGGACGATCAGGGGTCTGGAAACTGAGCCCTACGAGGAAAGGCTAAGGGCCCTGGGAATGTTTCGTTTGGAGGAGATTGGGCGGGACACACACACGATTGCTCTCTTTAAATATCTGAAAGGCTGTCATTTGGAGGAGGGCAAGGAGCTGTTCCGGTTGGCAGCAGAGGAGAGGACCCGAAGCAACGGGTTTAAATTACGTGCAGAAAGGTATCGGCTGGATATGAGGGAAAACTTTTTCACTGTCAGGGTGGTTCAAAGGTGGAATCGGCTGCCTGGGGAGGCGGTGAGCTCCCCTTCACTGACAGCTTTCAAGAAGCGGCTGGAGGAATATTTGTCAGAGATGCTTTAGGCTGGTCCTGCACTGGGCAGGGGGTTGGACTAGATGGTCTGTATGGCCCCTTCCAGCTCTATGATTCTATGATTATTCAGAGATGGCTATCAGGACCTTCTCAGTGAAGGCACCTTGGGCTATGACATGCCCTTCCCAGACAGATTTACGCAGGCTCTTCATTGCTGTATTTTGAACACCAAGCACATTGAGCTTAATTCCGGTCTGTTTTAGGAAAATCAGTCATTTCCATTTATCCTGATGCTTCACTTTTTCTTCGCTATTTCAAGCATTCCGATTGGTTTTTTAAATTAATTGCGCCTTTTCCCCCTTCTTGTTTAATTTTGCAAACTACCAGAGGGGGGAGGCATGTGCAACGAGGCAATGTAGAAATATTTTAAACGAATGAGTAAACCCTTAGACAAACTGGCTTATCACCTTCATAATCCCAACAGTAGAAAAGGGGAGGAATCCAGTAGCATCATAAAGACTAACAAAATATGTGGCGAGGTCGAAGCTTTTGTGAGTCACGGCTCACTTCTCCAGATTGCTAGCCTCCAGGTGGGTATGCAAAAGTATATAGCACTGTGTATAATAGATTTATGTTCCGTGCGCCTTGGTGTTTAGTCATGCCAACCACATGACCACGAAAACGTCTTCGGACAGTGCTGGCTCTTCAGCTTTGAAACGGCGATAAGCACTGCAACCCTAGAGTCGGATTCAACTGGCTTTCGAGCAAGGGAACCTTTACCTTTATAATAGATTTATGTTCAATGTTGTGCTCTTTTATTTTTATTTTTTTCTACACTGTTATATAAATATTGGTATCAAATATTATAAAAAATTGGTTTCACCCAAACAAAGCATCAAAGTGCAGGTTTACATTCTGTACAAATATTCAGACAGCACCTAATGTCAGTATCACAATCACTAGTCCGACAGGACTCTAGTAATTTACCTGTTTCAAATACAATCTTTTTCAAGGACTGTGATATATATAAAGAACATAAGGCACAATAATTTCTCTTGGTAAGCATAAAGACTCTTAAGATAGCAGCATATTTTCTAGGGTCCCATCAGAACCCTTGCAGCAGACATAATAACCTATCTAGGATAGCATATCCCTCAAGTTCTATCAGGTGGGGCCTGCCCTCAGCTTAGCACCACACAGCAAATATGTGTCTGAGCTGGGACTTCCCAGTTCAGTCTTTCTAGCCACAATACCCCACAAGTTCTAAGAACAATGTATTCCTCCTTCACTCAGTTATTTAAACTTGCAACAAAAATATTTTAGGGCCACATGTCAATTTTTTGCTCTTGATAGCCAGAAATCTCCCCCCTCCCCTTTATTTCTTCTATTTCCCAGCCCATACTGATATACCACAGCTCCTTGGTATTCACAAGAGAGTGAAGTTAAAATCTTCTGTGTGGATAAAACCTGAGAATTCACATTTGAGAAAATCATACAAGACAGACTTCCTGTAATTTTGCCACAGATAGCAGTTGCAGGAAAAGGAAGCAAATTTGAATACTCTCTGATATTTTTAAGAAAACGCCATGCATGCAGAACATTAGCGCACCAGGGAAAAGAGCTAGTTTTCTCCATGCAGGGGGTTCTCTTTAAAAGGAAGGCAGGCAGGCAAGCAGAACATGTTGCACTCAACCTTGGGATGGATCTGGACTGACTTGATGCTGGCCTTTTCATAAAGAGTGCTCACCTTAAGGTGACCTTTTGTATCAAAAAGCAGTACTCATTAATGCCGGTGGTTGGCACACGGGTTCTCAGAATGTCTTGGGCACTGGGAATGTATCCTGCCACCCCGATCCGGTCCAGGTTGGACAGGAAACTGCAAAACATATAGAACGAAGAATAAAACCCCTTGCTTACTCCCCAGCCACTGAGAACAGAAATCCCCAGGGTGGTCCCTCTGAGCATGCCATAATGCCTGCTGACACCTTTTCTGGCGCATGCCAGGTATTTTTAGAACATGGGCGAGGCCAGGTGAGGCGTTGTCCAGCAGGGCCCATTGGAGAGCTGATGGGCTGTGCAGAGTTCTTAAAAGGTGTTTCAGCAACAGCAGTCACCGCAGCACAAGTATCTTTACCATGTTCCTGCACGTATGCAGCAAAATACATTTTTAAATATGTTCATTTCAAAAGGCATCATGTTAAACAGCTTGGGCTTGAAATGTTGAAGGGTGACTTAAAGTGATGCATCGTGTTGTATTTTATTGGCTTTTTTAATAATTATTTTTTATTTTCAGCATACAAAACAAACATAAAAGGGGGGGAAATTCAATTTCAGTTTCTTCAATATCATATTAACGCCTAATTTATCATAACATTGTATAGTTCACCTTGTGGCAATAATCATGTCGCTTGCAAATATATCTTATTTATATAATAAAGGTCCTTAAGAAAGTTTAAATGTCTCCATTGATTACTTGGAATAGCCTTCTAACCATTGGTAAAATCTTGACCATGTATTCTCAGATACGGTCTCTGGTTGTCCTTTCAAAGTATTTTATTGGCGTTTTAACTGTTTTAATATTTTTGTATGCTGTATATTGTTTATTATGTCTGATGGAACCCACCCTGAGTGGGGAAGGAGGGATATATAAATCCAATAAAGTAAAATATAAAATAAATGTCCCTCTCAGATATCTTACGGCTGGCTGTGCCACCTACAGCAGCTGGCTTTATGGTTTTGTCCACAACCCTGTGTCAGAATTCCAAAGGTGTCTTTGGGCCTGAAAAAGGTTGGGGGCGCCTGACCTAGAATTTGCCACACTATTCTGGAAAATATGCGTACCCACCCATAAACTGTTCAGCTAAGGCAGCAATTGAGGAAAGGGGTTGGAGCACCTCCCCTATGAGGAAAGGTGGAAGAGTCTGGGACTTTTGATGAGATGACCGGGGGGGGGGGAAGACGGGACATGATAGAGGTTTATAAAATTATGCACAGGGTGGAGAGAGCTGACAAGGAGAAATTCCCCCCCTCTCCTGGAATGCTGGAACTCGAGGGCATCCAATGAGGCTGATGGGCAGTAGGTTCAGTACAGACAAAAGGAGATACTTCTTTACACAGAGAGTGATTAAAATGTGGGATTCACGGCCAGAGGATGTTGGGATGGCCACAGGCATAGACAGCTTTAAAGGCGGAAAGACAGCTTCATGGAGGATAAGTCCCTCAGGCTGAGTTCAGACTGGCAGTTTGAAGCGCGCAGGAGTCGTGGCAAAAAGACCCGGAACAACGTGTTCCAGGTATTCTCACACACTGCACCGACTGATGCAGGAGCAGACCGGGAAGGAGGCACAAGGGAGCATTCACACTGTTGGCCCACCCCTGGCGAGGCACGGCTTTAAGCAGCTTTTTCCTCGCTCTGTGGCAGGCGCCTATGTGCATGGACGTTTATGCGCATCCCTTCAGGAACAGCCGGAACACATTATCACCGCGGGTTGTTCCCGGCTTTTAGCGTTTAGCGTGCACACGTCCGGGAAGCGGGATCAACGCGCACTCCTGGATTTGCTACCACTTTCACCTGGTACTTTTTAAACTTGGGAGGGAAGCGTTACATGACGGGTTGAGTACAGCTGGGGAACGCCTGACAGCTGTGCCTGTGTAAACCAGCCCCTTTAATCCATTTGTGAAACGTGCCTATATCGGGCCAAACTGCCAGTCTGAACACGGCCTCAGTGGCTACTAGCCATGGTGGCTGAAGGGAACCTCCACATTCAGAGGTGCTAGTCCTCAGAATCTCAGAGCCAGGAGGCAACCTCAGGGGAAGGCCTCAGCCTCTATGCCCCCATTGTTGGCCTTGCAGAAGAACTGGTTGGCCACTGTGTGAGACAGGATGCTGGACTAGATGGACCACTGGTCTGATCCAGCAGGGCTCTTCTTCTGTTCTTACGTTAATCTTTACAACAGCTCTGTAAGCATTCATTATTAACCATACTCTGCAGATGGAGAATTCAGCCTTGGAGGAAAATAACTTTCTTCTATAGTAACGTTTGGCATTTTGGACAGTGCTGAGATTTGAATCTGCAACTTCCCCAGTTCCTTAGCTACTTATACTACACTAGCTTGACGTATCCGGGGCTGGCCTGCACTTCCCCAGAGAAGAGAGAACAGAACACTTACTAAAAAGTAGAATCCAGCAAGTTATATTCTCTGCGCCTCCGGTAGCAGGCCTGGATCCCGGCATCCTTCCACAGGCTTTCTAGCATCCTCACGTGGCGCGTCTCCAGCATGGTCACTTTGTAAGCATCCACTCCCATGAGCAGCTGAGCATTTCGCTAGAAGCAAGGGTAGAGAAACAGATCTCAAAGACTCGGTCTATAGAAGGCAGCTCTGCACACACCCCAGTCCGCACGCATCCCTCCAAAGGCTCAAGAAACCTTCTGTTTGCCTGACCACCAGTTCTTTCAGAAGTTGTTAAGCTTCCTAGTCCTTATGATGACAGGAATAAGCATCAGGTGACTGAGGCTAATTGGAGAGTGTCAGACATCTGGCAGTATCACAGGCGGCTACATGGAAGCCCAGAGTCAAAAGTTCCCTATAGCTGACAGGGTCCCTCACTGCCATACATAGATGCCAGTCTCCAGGCAGCACCTGGAGATCTCCCAGAATTACAGCTGATCTCCAGAATACAGAGGGCCTTTTTAGTTGTGGCACCTCAGCTTTGGCATGCCTGCCCCACCCATATCCATTCCCCTGGCACTGAGCCTTGTCAATGTTTGGCGCTAAGAAAAGACCTCGCTGCTTTACACACATGACCTTGCCTTGTCCTGAATCAGACCATTAGTCCATCAAGGTCAGTATTGTCCATGCAGACTGGCAGCGGCTCTCCAGAGGGTCAGGTAGAGGTCTCTACGCATTGCCTACTACCTGCTCATTTTAACTGGAGATGCTGGGGACTGAACCTGGAACCTTCTGCATGCCAAGCAGATGCCCTGCCAGTGAGCCATGGCCCCCGACCAAACTTTGCTGATTTTGTGAACAGCTTTACATCCTGTTTGCTGGGAATTTCTTACGTTATTTATGCCTCCCATTCTTTTTTTATTCTTTGCTGCTGCTAACTTGCTGTTCAAAAAAAGCACTGTGGGGCCTGTGGTGCTGCAGGGCTGTATTGCGAGTGATTATTTTTTTACTGTTTTGTGGAACGCATCAAGCGGTGCCGTTGTGGCTCAGAGGTTAAGATGCTGAGCTGCAGACTGGAACGGCTGTAGTTCAGCAGTTCGAGCCCTGAGTGCCGTGTGATGGAGCGAGCTCCCCTCTCTGGCCCCAGCTCCTGCCAACCGAGCAGTTCGAAAGCAAGAAATTGCAAGTGGATAAATAGGTACCACTTTGGTGGGAAGGTAACAGCATTCTGTGCGCCTCGACTTTCAGTCATGCCGGACACATGACCACAGAAATGTCTTCGGACAGCGCTGGCTTTTCGGCTTGGAAACGGAGATAAGCACTGCCCCCTAGAGTCAGATTCGACTAGCTTTCGAGCAAGGGAAACCTTTACCTTTACTAGAACGCATTGAAAATCCAAACTTGGCTGGCAGTGCAGGACAGAGTGCTTTTAAATAAAGATCAATACCCTCCCCGGCAAGGTTGTCCCGTAACTGCCACTCTAAAGGTCGTCTCTCATGTACCTGCCAAACAAGTATCTTTGATTGGTGGGACGTTCAGGAGGGCAGGTCCCGGTGATCTTAATTCCCAGGCAGGGACACGAGTGGGAGAAGACCATCCTTTAGAGAGCCCGGTCCCAACACATGTAAGTAGGGTTGCCAACTCTGCTTTAAGAAATACCTGGAGATTTGGGGGTGGAGCCTGGAGAGGGTGGGGTTTGAGGAGGGGAGAGACCTCAGCAGGGTATAATGCCACAGAGCCCACCCTCCAAAGCAGCTCTATTCTCCAAGGGAACAGATCTCTGTAGCGTAATTCCAGGAAGTCTCTGGGCCACCTGGATTAGCAACCCTAATGCCTGCGGCTTTAAAGGTCAAAGCCAACAACACCTTGGATCGGGCTCATAAAAAGACTGGTAGCCCGTGTGTTGTTTATTTATTACTTGATTCGATTTTTATCCCGCCCTCCCTGAGAACGGGCTCGGGGCAGGTTACAGAATCACAGGCTGCGGTCACACACACTGAATAATCCACTTTCAATGCACTTTCCAACTGGATTTTGCCAGTTCACACAGTAAAAATCCAGTCTGAAAGTGGATTGAAAGTGGGTTATTTAGTGTGTGTGACTGCAGCTATAGAGTCTCAACAACAATAGTTAAATAGTTAAATCAATAATTTAAAACAGTAATAGAAACAGCAGTCAAGCTTCATGTCGCTATACTCAGTTTAGGCTGATCATAAAGTAAAGGTAAAGGTTTCCCTTGCTCGAAAGCCAGTCGAATCCGACTCTAGGGTTGCGGTGCTCATCTCTGTTTCAAAGCCAAAGAGCCAGCACTGTCCGAAGATGTTTCCGTGGTCGTGTGACCGGCATGGCGCATGGAACGCTGTTACCTTCCCACTGAAGTGGTAACTATTTATCTACTTGCAATTTCTTGCTTTTGAATGGCTAGGTTGGCAGGAGCTGGAACTAGAGACAGGAGCTCACTCCGTCATGCAGCACTCTCGGGTCTTGAACTGCTGAACTACTGACCTTCCGCAGCCTGCAGTTCAGCGTCTTAACCACTTGAGCCACCACCAGCGTCTTAACCATAGAGCCAGGCAATTTCAGTAGGGGAAGCCAGAGATGGATTTTGGATGTCTGCTGCCTCAACTGAAAGCCTGGCGGAACAGCTCTGTTTTACGGGCTCTGCAGAATTGTAAAAAATCCTGTAGGTCCCTGATTTCGAGTGAGAGCTTGTTCCACCAGGCTGGGGCCAGGGCAGAAAAATTGCTGTAGTATCAGGGTCAGATGTTCTCAGTAGCTGGTCCCAACTTGCAGTTTAGCCACAGCATTCTGCACTAGCTGCAGCTTCCGAACACTCTTCAAGGGTAGCTCCAAGTAGAGAACATTGTAATAGTCCAGCACAGATGAAAACATGCACTGCTAGCCCTCCACACAGGGGCCACAACCCCTGAGAATGGTCTTTCCAAGGTTAAGAGGAATGCAGGAAAACTCCCATTTCCCATGCACAGAATGGCTGGCCAGAGAGCCAAGAAGTTGGGCTAGGCGCCCTTTTGGTCACATCCAGTGTTCCCTCAAAGCTGAGTCAGTGTGAGCTAGCTCACAGCTTTTTAGCCTCCAGCTAACATACTTTTTGTCTTAGCTCAGGAAGGAAGGCTCCAGAGCAAACTCATTTATGCAGTAGCCAAATTGCTCGCTCACAACTTTAATGCCAGTGGTTCACAAAGTAGAATTTTTGCTCACAAGACTCCACAGCTTAGAGGGAGCATCCAAGCTGTTCCGACTTACCACGTTCTCTGACCGAGCATAGGAGATCTGGAGGGTCTCCATAGCCTTGATCATAGCCTGGATGCACGAGAAGATGTTCTGATACACGACCTTGGCGAAGCCTTTCCGGTCCTCTTCCGAGAAGCCCACGCCGTGGATTATCCGCATCTGTTTGATGAAGGTGCTTTTCCCACTCTCTCCGGTTCCTAATGGGAATCACATTGGAAAATGCATACACACATGTTTCAGGGAACCCTGGCTTGCCAGGCAAAGTCCCTGTTTTCTGACACCTGTCTCTGCCCTCCTGTCTCTTCAGAGGATGCCTTTTCCAAAGCATTTTTAACTGTGCACAGCAGTTCCCATCAGTTTTCCCTCGAAGCTGAGTTAGTGTGAGCTGGCTCACAGGTTTTTAGCCTCCGGCTCACCCATTTTTGTCTCAGCTCAGGAAGGAGGGCTCCAGAGCAAACTAATTTATGCAGCAGCCAAATCGCTCACTCACAACTTTAATGCCAGTAGCTCACAAAGTAGAATTTTTTGCTCACAATATTCTGCAGCTTAAAGGGAGCATTGGTTCCCATTCCTATTACTGAAATCATTGGCCAACGGTTTCTCGAGGAGGGGTCCCCAGCCTTCGGAATTCTGGCACAGGGTGGTGGGCAGGCACCGCTACAAAACGGCTGCCGCAAGAGACAGAGCCCACCAGGGTTAGAGTTGTGAGCGAGCAATTCGGCTACTGCATAAATCAGTTTGCTCTGGAGTCATCCTTCCCGAGCTAAGACAAAAATCTATGAGCTGGAGGCTAAAGAACTGTGAGCTAGCTCACACTAACTCAACTTAGAGGGAACACTGGCGCCAGGAAAGGTTTGGTGGTGCCCATGGGTGCCACGTTGGTGACCCTTTGTCTAGAGCAAGGGTCTGCAATCTATGGCTGTGAAGCCAAATGTGGCTCAGGAGAGACTCAAAAATAAAATTAAACCTTTGTGTTAAGATATACTGGAGACGTAGGTGGATTGCCAGAATAACCAGTATGTGGAGGGAATGGTAGGAAGTGATTTTTATGGAATTAAAGGGTTTCTTAAAGATACTTTACAGAAAGGAGCAATGGAGGAGAGAGCAGAACAGGATCCAAATGTGAATCAATTGTGTATGGTATGTCCTGTGTGTGTACTTTCCTCAAAGTAATAGAGGGAAACAATAGATTGGGAAGGACTAGAGATCTGTTCAAGAAAATTGGAGAAATCAAGGGAACGTTCCATGCAAAGCTGGCCATGATAAAGGACAAAAACGGTAGGGACCTAACAGAAGCAGAAGAGATTAGGAAAAGATGGCAAGAATACACAGAAGAACTATACAAGAAGGACCTCAATGTCCTTGACAACCACGATGGTATAATCACTGACCTCGAGCCAGACATCCTGGAAAGCGAAGTTAAATGGGCCTTAGAAAGCATTACTAACAACAAAGCTAGTGGAGGTGATGGTATCCCAGCTGAGTTATTCAAAGTCTTAAAAGAAGATGCTGTTAAAGTGCTGCACTCAATTTGCCAACAAATTTGGAAAACACAACAGTGGCCACAGGATTGGAAAAGGTCAGTTTATATTCCAATCCCAAAGAAGGGAAATGTCAAGGAATGTTCAAACTATCGCACAATTGCACTCATTTCACACGCTAGCAAGGTCATGCTCAAAATCCTACAAGCTAGGCTTCAACAGTACGTGGATAGAGAATTGCCAGAAGTACAAGCTGGGTTTCGAAGAGGTAGAGGAACTAGAGATCAAATTGCCAACATTCGCTGGATTATGGAGAAAGCAAGAGAGTACCAGAAAAACATATACTTCTGCTTCATTGACTATGCTAAAGCCTTTGATTGTGTGGATCACAATAAATTATGGCAGGTTCTTAAAGAGATGGGAGTACCGGACCACCTCACATGTCTCCTGAGAAACCTGTATAAGGGTCAAGAAGCAACAGTTAGAACCGGATATGGAACAACTGATTGGTTTAGCATAGGAAAAGGAGTACGACAAGGATGTATATTGTCACCTTGCTTATTTAATTTATATGCAGAGTACATCATGCGAAATGCTGGCCTGGATGAATCACAAGCTGGAGTTAAGATTGCTGGGGAAAAGATCAATAACCTCAGATATGCAGACGATACCACTCTGATGGCAGAAAGTGAAGAGGACCTAAAGAGCCTTTTGCTCAGGGTGAAAGAGGAGAGCGCAAAAGTGGGCTTGAAGCTCAACATCAAAAAAACTAAGATCATGGCATCTGGGCCCATCACTCCTTGGCAAATAGAAGGGGAAGTCGTAGAAGTAGTGACAGACTTCACGTTCCTAGGATCCCAGATCACTGCAGATGGTGACTGCAGCCATGAAATTAAAAGACGCTTGCTCCTTGGGAGGAAAGCGATGGCAAACTTAAACAGTATGATAAAAAGCAGAGACGTCACCTTGCCAACAAAAGTCCGAATGGTCGAAGCAATGGTATTCCCCGTAGTAATGTATGGCTGCGAGAGTTGGACTATAAGGAAGGCCGAGCGCCGAAGAATAGATTCTTTTGAACTATGGTGCTGGAAAAGACTCTTGAGAGTCCCTTGGACTGCAAGGAGATCAAATCAGTCAATCCTAAAAGAAATCAACCCTGATTGCTCCCTGGAAGGCCAGATCCTGAAGCTGAAGCTCAAATACTTTGGCCACCAAATGAGAAGGGAGCATTCACTGGAGAAGACCCTGATGCTGGGAAAGACTGAAGGTCAAAGAAGAAGAGGACGGCAAAGGATGAGATGGTTAGACAGTGTCATTGATGCAACGAACATGAAATTGAGCAAACTTCAGCGGACAGCTGAAGACAGGAGGGCCTGGCATAATCTGGTCCATGGGGTCGCGAAGAGTCGGACTCGACTGTGCGACTGAACAACAACAAATGTCCTGTGTGTATTTATTACTTATTTTGAGATCTCTGGTGTGCTACTTCCTACTGAAGGTCTTGCAGCAACCACTGTCCAGGCTGCACAACATGTTAATTGTTATTGTTAACATGTCAATTATCATTACGATTAAACTGCATATATTCTCTTACACAAATGGTCACATGGACTTTCTTTGTTGATCCATGGTTCTGAATTTGGAGCATTTGGCTCTTTAGCTGTGAAAGTCTGCTGACTCCTTCTCTAGAGGGGGCTGAATATCGGCACTTATGCCAAAAGGCACCCAAGGCAAGGCAAATCTTTATCCCCCACCCTACTTCTGGCCTTTATACCTTTTTTTAAAATGGCACTTCATGCATGGCACACATGATTTATCCATAGCAATGCAAGATAATGAAGAAATAATGTGAAACACAATTTCAACAGGAAAGAAGAGAGTTTAAAAATAAACAGGGCATGGTTTCCTGTCCTGAAAAACACAAAAGGCTCTACATCTGACAATAGCACTACAGATAAGATTAGAATCCACATGCAAAAGAACCTCCTCAGGAAACTGGAAACCTCAGGATTAGAATCCATATACAAAAGAACCTCCTCAGGAAAGCTCCTCCATTAACATGTTCATAGCCTGGGGAACTCCTACAAGATAATGACTCAGCCCTACCCCACCTTCCCGAGTAGATATAAATTACCTGCCTACCATTTTTCTTCTCACTTTGACACAGAGAATACTCCATCTTTCTGTGTTATATCTCTTGCAGATGCCAGTCACAGCTACTGGCAAAACATCAGGTCCTACAATGCCAAGACCACGGCCACACAATCCGGAAGATCTACAACAGCTGATGTGTAAAGGTGCTTACTAATCTTGGGATGTTTGATTATTTTTATGGTACCCCAATTACTGTTGCTTGGAACAGGCCCTGGTGGTGTAAATTCTCCTGCAAACTGAAGAAAATGAACACACACAAACAGAATTCCACTGCCAGCCACACAGGCTGGGGCTGTCAGCGTGGAAGATTAAAATGAACTGGACGAGCTACTCAGACTGTGAATGGGACAGCCCCTTCCGTAGCCTGGCACACTGGGAGTCATATTTTCATCCGGTCATTCTTCCAAGGAGCTCAGTGCGTGGTTCTCCTATCCCCATTTTATCCTCACAACAAGCTTGTAAGGTGGGCTAGATAATGAGTGTGATTGGTCCAAGGTAAGTTTAGTCAACAGAGAGCTTAGTGGTGGGGGGACCAGAACCCAGGTCTCCCCCACTCTAACTGCTACACTAAATTGGCTTCACGTCTGCCACCCCAGGACATTAAGTCGATCCCTGAATCCAGCCTTGAACCTGGCTGGAACGAGAATTGCCAAATCCTCTCTGCTATCAAATCACGCGCCCAGCTCTGGACTCTGCAGCCAAGCTGATGCCTTGGCTGTTTAAAGACAAAAACACATGGCTTCCCTCTCCTCTCTTTGCCCCCTCACCACCCACCCAGAGAATAAACATAGCTAGATGTGTTTTGAGATGCAGTCCTCGATAAATTAAACACTGCCCTTTTTTTTTTAATTAAGGGGGGGGTTGGCTTAACTTTCCTAAATAGCAGTTGAGTAAACTGTACTAACTCACCCGCTTCAGGAGTAAGATGGAATACAAGAACGCCCGGGGAACCAGGAAATTACAGGCTGGTTTCCCTAATAATGCCTGTTCCCTAATAATGCCTGTTCCCGGTAAGTTAGTGGAAAGTTAGAGAGTCTCAGAATCATAAGGCGGCTTATGAAGCAGCCCCCTCCCCACCCCCCAGTCAGTGTAGCAAATCCTAAACCAGAGCTTTCCAAACAGACCGCTGCCTCTTCTCTCTCTGAAGGCCTCTAGCGAGGAACGCCCCACCACCTCCTGGCTTACTGGTCCCCTTGGCAAACTGCTCTCACCATCAAGTGGTTTCCCCTGCTATCCACAAGAAACCTGCCCTCCTGGAACCTTTCTTTGAAACTCTAACCTTGCCTCCTGGAACAGCAGATCATGGGGCTTTGCCCTCCTCCCCCGGACAATCTAGAGCAGGAGTCCCCAACATGGTGCCCGTGGGAGCCATGACGACCACCACCGTCTTTCCTGGTACCCAGCAAGTGTCTTTAGGAAGTGGGAGGGGCCAGGTGTGACTTTTGCCCAGCTCATGTGAAGCGGATAGCCAGGTCAGGTTGCTGAGAAGTGAAGACAGACACTGCCAGATGAGGGTTTCTAAACAGCTCAGTACTATACTTACTTTGTGTGTATGCAAGAAAGAATTTTTCAACACTAGGTTCGTTTGAAAAGGCATCCTGATAACCGGAGCTTCTGCCTGAAATGGTAAAAGGCTTACTAGTTTGTATCCCTGACATTTTGCGGCTGGTTTCACTTCCTGCGGCAGCCATTTTGTGGCTGGCTCTACCTCCTGTGGCAGCCATTTTGTGGTTGCGCCCACTGCCCTGTGTTAGAGTTCCAAAATGCCCACAGGCTCAAAACGGTTGTGAGACCCCCCCCCGGTCTAAAATCAACTCATAAAGGAAAGTACTTCTTCACCCAAAGAGTGATTAACACATGGAATTCACTGCCACAGCAGGTGGTGGCAGCTACAAGCATGGACGGCTTCAAGAGGGAATTAGATAAACATATGGAGCAGAGGTCCATCAGTGGCTACTATCCACAAGGTATAGATAGGGACTCTGGGGCAAGGGATGCTCTGTATTCTTGGTGCTTGGGCGGGGGGTCAACAGTGGGAGAGCTTCTAATGTCCTGACCCCACTGGTAGACCTCCTGATGGCACCTGGTATTTTTGGCCACTGTGTGACAGAGTGTTGGACTGGATGGGCCACTGGCCTGATCCAACATTGGCTTCTCTGATGTTCTTAGGCCACTTCAAAGGGCCTGTATGGGGGACCACCAAGGAAGTCGAGGGTCCCCATACAGAAGCAGACAATAGCAAACAACCCCTGTTTGTGTCTCGCCCTGAGAACCCTACAGGGGCTGATTCTGCATTGGCTTTTCCCTCCGGAGTTTTACGAAACCCACACTGGAACAGAAATTCCCCTCTGCATTGCACGCTGGCTTTACTTCCTTGGATTATCGGGTATTATGGTAGTTCCCACACCGTGCCACTTTCGAGTTCTTTGATCATAGGACTTTATTGTACCTTCTGCATAGATTTATGGCTGTTTTATGGCCATCCAGGGGTGACTTCGCATTGCCCCAAGTATGGCATTGCCCCGAGGTATCTGAATGTGGTTCTGAGTTGCACTTTTTCCTCCCAGTTGAGAAAATGTGGAGCGAATCCCAGATGCAGATTCACCCAAAGTCACCGTAAGTCGGCTGGGGCTTGACAGCACGTTCTACCACCAACCCCTTAAAAGGGCTCTTCGGCTGCTGGCGTGAAAACAGAAAGGTTCGTAAAAATTGCCAGGTTGATTTACAATTCCATTCCGCTCCTTCGCTGCGCTTGGCAAAGGTGTATGCGTGAAGTCAGTCTTGCCCATAAGACTGCTGTTTGTTAGGACTGGAGAATCTTTGCCCAAGCAAAGAATTAATTCTCAGCCACATGGTAACAGTTCTGCCCGAGTTTATTTAAAATGACTTTTGGGTTTGTTTGTTTTTTCAAATTTAGCTTTGGAGATTGCTTTGTCAAGGAGAACAGATGGGGAGAGAAACTTTAACAGACCCAAGCTGCTCTTACCCTCACTGAGGAAAAAAGACAAGTACCTGTAAGTTTTCCTCCACAGGAGTAAAAACAGTCCTGGATAGAGTTGCCATCCTCCAGGCAGGGCCTGGAGATCCCCTGGAATTACAACTGATCTCCAGATGGCAGAGATTGGTTCCTCTGGAGCAAGGATGTCAAACTCATTTGTTACGAGGGCCAGATATGACACAGATGTCACTTTGTCGGGCCAGGCCATGCGTGTAACACAAAGTACTCTCTCTAGTACTTTGTGTTCTATTTTATGGCACATATGACCCTGCCTGACAAGATGACATTTAGGTCAGATCCGGCCCTCGTTCGACACCCCTGTTCTGGAAGAAACAACCACTTTGGAGGGTAGACTTGATAGCATTATACCCTACTGAGTTCCTGCCCCTCCTCAAACCCCACCTCCCCAGGCTCCACGCCAAATCACCAGAAATTCCCCAACTCAGAGTTGGCAACAGTAAGGGTGGTTTTTTCCAGGGAGAAAGCTGCCGGCCAGGAAAGGGCCAAAGTTCCTCCCTCTCTCTCATTCATTCTTCTCCTTGTTCAAACAATCCTGGCAGCTAAATTTGCAAAAAGAAAAAAAAAAGTTTAAGATAAACATGAAATCCTAGCGTGTTGTTGAGCAGGAGGAATGGTTGATAGCAGATATTGTTGATATTTGTGATGTTTCAGCCTTAGATTATCTTATAGGACATTTGCAAGTTTGGTGTAGTGGTTAGGAGAGCGGACTCTAATCTGGGAGAACCGGGTTTGAGTCCCCACTCCTCCACATGCAACTGCTGGTGTAACCTTGGGTCAGCCACAGGTCTCTCAGAGCTGTTCTCTCAAGAGCAGTTCTTGAAAGAGCTCTCTCAGCCCCACCTACCTCACAGGGTGTCTGTTTTGGGGGCAGGGGGAAGGGAAAGGGATTGTAAGCCGCTCTGAGACTCCTTCGGGTAGTGAGGGGCAGGGCATAAATCCAATCTCTTTTCTTCTTACTATGGCTGAAGGGACTCATGATCTTGTAGCAGTTAAAAGTGCTGGAGTAGCGTCAGGGAGACCTGGGTTCAAATCCCCACTCTGTCATGAAAACTTCCTGGTGTCCTTGGACCTGTCACTCTCTCAGCCTAACTTACCTCATAGGATGGTAGGTGAGAGGATAAAAATGGAGGAGGAGAGAACTATTTTGTAAGCTGCTTTGGGTACTCATTGGGGAGAAAGGCTGGATTTTTTAAAAAAAGTCTAAAGAAACAAAATGACCTGGGGGAAAGATTTTTTTTAAAGGTTCTTTAAAAAACAACAACAACAACAACAGCAGTGTAAAATTCTCTTTTAAAAGTAATAGAATACTTTATAAGGCACCTCTAACTTGGAATGCTTTCGATGAACAGAGCAGTATAAAGATTTCTGTACATGCATGGCAATTGTCCTTAGAAGTCCCACCTCTCCTCCTGGGCTCTGAACCAAGCCATGTGATTGGGGCCTCAGGTAAATCCATGTGACTGTCAGCCAATCAGAGCCCAGGGAACCTCACTGGGTGGGAGGGGCTCAGCCAGCCTCAGCCTTAAAAAGGGTGAAGAAGAACTTCTTTTCTTCAGATGGGGGATCTTGTGGCTCTGGAAAGGAGCATCAGCTTCACCAGACTTTTATTGGGCTTTCTAGTTAGGGTTTGGGGGTTGACTGAGGGGAAAATAGCCCATTTTAGTGGTCCAAATAAGCATTCTCTTAAGGGCTCAGCATTCATAACTCATGTTTACAGGGGCTCTGTGAGTCAAAAGAGAAGCCTTAAACCTGCGGATGAACCCTGTCCGAAGAAAGGGGGAGCAAATCTCCCCTCAGGGGCTATTCACTTTATTTGAGAGCCGGCTTTATATAAATCTAACAAAGTTTGAGTCCAGCGACACATTTAAGACCAACAAAGTTTAATTCTGGAGTGAATTCTGGGTATTCTGGAGTCCCCCAGCCTCCTCAAAGCTTGAAGGACATTTCTCAGGCCCCCATGGAGGAGAAGAAGACTCGAGTTTCTGGTCCCCAGCCTAGGAGAAGGCATGTGCTGGTAACTGGGGATTCCCTGCTGAGGGGGGTAGAGGCTAAAGTCTGCCAACTGGACTTGGCATCTTGAGAGGTATGCTGTCTACCAGGTGCACGCATCCAGGATGAGACGGAAAGGATAGAAAGACTCATCAGGCCCACAGATTATCATCCTTGGTTGCTCATCCATGTGGGAACAAATGATACTGCCCAGCACGGCCCAGAACGTATTAAAAGAGACTATGTGGCTCTGGATAAAAAGGTGAAGGAACTGGGAGTACAGGTAGTGCTTTTGTCGGTTCTTCCTGTCGAAGCCAGTGGCTTAGGGAGGGAAAGAAGAATGTTATATCCTGAGCTTGATGTAAATCCCATTGACAGGCTGGTATCCAGAATGGCAATACCTGATTGGCTACTCTGTGTAGCAGGCCAATCAGGAGACAAGGATTGTGCTGGAGGGAAGCAAACTGATTGGACTTTATCTCTGCAATGCTATTGGTTGTTACCATGAACATGGGCGTGGCTATGCTAGCCCACACTGTTTAAATAAGAGCTTGTTGCTCTAGGTTGTGTTGTCTGTTCTGAGCTGTTGAATCACTATCATTAAAGCTGAATCACTTGTTGGAAAGCTGCCTTTAAGTGTCATACTTATTAAAGAATACTGCAAATAAATGACTGGCTATGTAGATGGTGCCAATCAGGAAAAGTCTGGGGTTTTTGGACCACAGCTCACGCTTTTGGGATGAAGCTCTTCTATCAGGATATGGTTTGCACCTCACGAGGGTAGGGGAAAATGTGTTTGGTAAGAGCCTTGCAAACCTGATAAGGAGGGCTTCAAACTAAATTCTATGGGGGAGCAAGACAAAAATGCAAAGCCTAGTATGATTCCAGTGACTGGAGTTAAGAACACCAAAGATTTGCAGGGAGTGGCACATAGGTTAGGAGACATTAACTCGTGGGTAAGTATAGCAATGAAAACCTCAGGCCACATAAACCATGGATTCCGATGTCTCTACACTAATGCGCAGAATATGGGAAACAAGCAGGAGGAATGTGAAGTCCTAATACAGGAAGGGGACTGTGATCTAATAAATAAATAAAACAGCGTTATTGAAAGTTTGTGGGATGATACTCATACATGAAATATTAGGATTGAAGGGGACAACTTGTTTAAAAGGGACAGACAAATAGGGGGGGGGAGTAGCATTGTATGTAAAGAAGGTATATACTTGTGAGGAAATACATGAATCTGAGCATGGAAGTTCAGTTGAGTCTCTGGGTAAAAATGAAAGGAGTAGAAAATAATAGTGATATTATGGTGGGGGTCTGCTATAGACCACCAAGCCAGGCAGAGGACTTGTTAAATAAACCTTTGTTGTTCATCTCCACCTGTGTCTTGTCTGCGAGGGGGAAACAGAACATCTCAGCAAAAAAAATACAAGAAGATAAATCACTGTGAGTAACCTTAATTGCAACATTACTAGGAACTTTCCCAGTGATTAAGCCCTTTAAATCGTTTGTAAGGGGGGGGAAGGGAGGGGTGAGGAATCCTTCCCCCCTCACTTCTCTAAAGTGGCTATGAAAAGAAGAGAAAGGAACTTTCTTAATAAATGTACTAGGATAAAGAAGAGAAGGTTGATGTCTGAAGAAAATTGTGAAACAGATTTATAAATGTGATATCATTATACTTTGGATTACAAAACCATATTGTGTATTATAAATCTTTGGAATACTGTAATAAGCATCAGACTCTATATTATTGAAATAGAAACCTATCTTCCCTGGAATTATAACTGAGCCATAAAGATTCATAGAAAGACATTTAATTTGGATTATAAATATCTACATCTTATTATCTGGACCATAAACTAAAATCAAGAAGGAAGAAGGAAGAATTAATGAACTATTAAGCATGTATTTTTAACTTTCACTATGACATTTCCTTATAACTCATTGTGTATACTTTTGTGGTTTGTTGAAAATTGTAAAGTATATTATGTTCTGAGGTTCTTATAAACAATTGATGTCTGTATTACAACTAAATGATAAGACTGTCTGCCTTGCCTGGGAACCCTCTTGTTTTTAATGTAATTGGGTAAGCATAGAAAGCTCTGGGATTGTAGAGATTTTATCGACAAAGAGCTGGAGAGATTCTCTGTTTTTAACTCAATATTTTAAAATGGCTGGAGTAGAAGAAGGGGGAAATGTTCTAATACCAATGGTTACAGATCTCCAACTTTTTTTACAAGAAAAAAATCACTCCAATAGTAGAAAAAGCTGCGAAAACGGCTCTGGACTCTATGCAATCTAAGCTAGACTTACTTCTACAGCAGAAGACCAGCCAGCTGAAAGAGAAAATTGACAGGGCATACATCTTTGTGAGAGCGATGGATACAGAAAATGTAGATGAAGTCTGCAAGCAAAACGACATGGCCTACAGAACAAACTCAATGTATACAAAAAGAAACAAAATGCTTGCAGTACTGAATGTGAGGTTATATGAAAGAATGACAAGAGATGAAATCCTTACAGCAGTAAATGAAATCTTTCTTCAGAGAGAGGAAAATAAAGAATATATGGAACCTCAAACCATCCAAGAATTGAATATAGAGGGCTACTTCCAGAAGTTATTTTCCTTACATACAAGGGGAAAGGACACAGAATTAAGACTTTAAAACTTAAGAGGAGAAACCAGAGGATGAAGAAAAGGATGAAATCCTACAAAAATGGTTAAAACTTTCTGGATATGTGAAATTACACTTATTTTCAAGAGAAGAAGGTCAACACCCTTTGGACAAGAGAGACTATATAATTTTGAAAGATCTTATAAATTAGGCTGGCATATAACCAATTTGAAAGGAACAGGAACTTTATTTTGGATCAATTGTAAAAGAGTATACATGAAAATGAGGTGGAATGTAGAAAATAGATATTTAGACATTGTATGAGATACTTAACTAGATACTTTAATTACGAAATGGAACCCCCTAATTTGTGTATGTTTGTTTGTCCTAGATAAAAATAAAATGTTATAAAAAAAAAAAAACCTTTCGATCCATTTTCAATTTACTTTGCAACTGGATTTTACCGTGTGTACAAGCAGTTGCTGAAGTGGACTGAAACTGCATTATTGAGCATGGGTGAAAAGCTGACAAATCCCCTTCTAAATACCCCTCCTATTTAAGCCGTGATCATTGCTACTTACTAGGAATATTCCCAGGGCTGTTTTTGGGCAGGAATGCACAGGAATGGAGTTCCGGCTGGCTCCTGAGTTGGCCACGCCCAGCAGGAACTCATTAGCATAATAGGCCACACCCAACAGCAGAAACTCATTAGGATTGGCAACATTAGGGATGTGTGGCCAAACATGCAAGGGAGTTCCTGCTACAAAAAAAAGCCCTGGGTTTTGACAACAAAAAAGGTAAACAGAATAAGAAGCAAAAGGTGGGTGTGGCTGGATGACCACACTTCTGGTAACATGGGGGTGTGGCCTAACATGCTATGAGTTTTTGTTGTTGGGTGTGGTCTAATATGCTAATGAGTTCCTGCTGGGCTTTTTCTACAGAAAAAGCCCTGAATGTTCCTAACGTTCCAACCCCCAAAGTGGGCATTTTCATCCTTAAAAAAAAAGAGAGAGAGAGCCCAAAAGAGGACAGATATCAAAAAAAGAGGACATGTCCACTAAAAAGAGGACATTCAGTGACCCCATTTAATTTAAAGCTCATGTCCCTCTTTTTATTTGCTTGTGGGTGGTTGGCGAGGCCAGAGTGGGGGGCATGGGCATTCTTCCGTCCAGAAGGCAGCTGCCTCAGAGCCTCCGACTCTCACCCCACAGCAAGGCAATCCTCAAAAGTAGATCATGGTAATTCTTGAGTAGATTGTAGGTATGTGTACATTTTCAAGGATATTTTTTTTGTATAAAGGTAACTAGTGTCGTCCACAATTAACATTACACATAGTATATTACTCTGCTGAAACGCTCAAAGTTTTCAATACTGTTAAGTCTAACTTGCTATCCAGATCCACAGACAATGCCAAGTCTACATGAAGACTGTTTTTAAGACCAAATAAGCAGTGAAGTGGCTAAGTTTGCAGATGACACCAAGTCGTTCAGGGCAGTGAGAACCAGGGAGGACTGTGAGGTACTCCAGAGGGATCTGTCGAGGCTGGGTGAGTGGGCGTCAATGTGGCAAATGAGGTTCAGCGTGGGCAAGTGCAAAGTAATGTATATTGGAGCCAAAAGTCCTAACAATAAATACACGATGATGGAGTCAGAACTGGTAGTAACTGACCAGGAGAGAGATCTTGGAGTCATGGTAGGTAACTCACTTAAAATGTTGACTCAGTGTGCGACTGCAATAAGAAAAAGACCAACGCTATGCTGGGGATTATCAGGAAAGGAAGTGTAAACAAATCACTCAGTATCATGATGCCCTTGTAGAAATTGATGGTGTGGCCTCATTTCTATGTCCTGATTGGTAGGAATTCTTTGCCACTTGTTAAAAATCAGTAGTAGATTTAGTACACATACAACAAGGGCTACGTTTTTCTGAAAGCACTTATATTGCATTATTGCCACCTTGTGATTTTATGTATAGAATTGGATTTTAATCTTTTATTATACTATGTTTTAAACTTTTAAATTATTATACTTACATGTTGTGAGCCGCCCAAAGCCTGCTTGCAAGGTAGGGCAAGATAAAAATCAAATCAAATAAACAAAAAATTACTGTGTACAGTTCTGGTCACTGCACCTCAAAAAACGATATTATAGCCTTGGAAAAGTTGCAGAAAGGGGCAACTAAAATGATTAAGGGAATGGAACACCTTCCCTATGAAAAAAGGCTAAAGAGGTTAGGGCTTGGAGAAATGATGACTGAGGGGTGACATGATAAAGATTTACAAAATTACACATGGGATAGAGGAGGGAGAGAAAGAAGTCCTTTTCTCCCTTTCATGCCATACAAGAACTCGTGGGCACTCAATGAAATTAATGAGCAGTAGGTTTAGAAAAGATAAAAGGAAGTACTTCTTCAAGCAAAGAGCAATTAACATGTGGAATTCACTGCCGCAGAAAGTGGTGGCGGCTACAAGCATGGACAGTTTCAAGAGGGGATTGGAGAAACATATGGAGAAGAGGTCCATCAGTGGCTGTTAGCCACAAGGTATAGAGGGAACACTCTGACTGGAGCAGTGATGCTTTGTCTTCGTGGTGCTTGGGTGGCAAGCAGTGGGAGGGCTTCTGGAGTTCTGGCCTCACTGGTGGACCTCCTGATGGCAGCTGGGTTTTAGACTGGATGGGCTATTTAGACTGGATGGGCTAACAGAGTGTTAGACTGGATGGGCTATTGGCTTGATCCCACATGGCTTCTCTTGTATTCTTATGTTCTTGCTTACTACAACATTTGTTCTTTCTGTTCTCGACTTTTATTTCTTCCTACACCTCAGACAGCAAGAACGAAGATCTGTGTAACTAGGGAAGCAGAGGATGTAGCCATTTACGGCTCTCTACTATGGGGCATCATTGCAAACTCCATCTATTTTAAATTTCATAAATATGCCACGCCACACAGTACCATTTGATGTGGTAAAAAAGTTATGAATCAGTGGTCTTAAAGGAGTAAAATAAGTTTATTTAAACTTTCTCGCACCAAATTATATTTTCTTTTACTGGTGTGTATGCAGAAAGCGCCATTTAAAATTGCTGGAAATTTTACCATTCATCTGTAAGTAGCATAAGAACATAAGAGAAGCCAATGTTGGATCAGGCCAATGGCCCATCCAGGGCCGGCTCGCACACTAGGTGAGCTAGGTGCTCGCCTAGAGCACGCTGGTCCTCAGGGGTGCCCAATAGCCACGCGCCGCCGCCGCCAGACAGGCCATGCGCCGGCGCGCCACCTGCCCACGCCGCCTGGGGGGGGAAGATTCGGGGTGGCATGTCCTGAGTGCCCAGCCGGGGTGCAGGAGGCGCCCTGGGGGGGGAGGAAGAGGCAGGGGCAATCACTCACTGAAACAAGTCTGTCTAACAAGTTTCAAGTGCCCTGGATCGTACCACTGCGCAGGCAGCACAGGGAGGAGCCGCAGCAAGACCGGCCCAGCCGCCGTCTGCTCCTCTTTGTTGCTTCCCCTCCCCCGCCCAGCCTGAGTGCGGGGCCCGGCAGCCAGTGCGGGAGCGCGCGAGTTGGAGCCGCCTCGGGGGAGGCGTATCCCGAGAGCGGCATCGGCAGCTCGACAGCACGCACTTCCCTCGTCTGCGCCGGTGGGGTCTGGCTAAGAAGTGGCGGATGCCAGGAGACAAAGGAGGCGTGGAGGAAGAGGCGGCAGTGAGGGAAGCCGGGCTGAGCGCGATGCGGCGTAGGGCTGCCTAGGGAAAGCAGCCAGGCAGCAGAGAGGGGAGGGGAGAAGGGGCGGGGGAGGGATGCGTGTGTGTGGCCAGGGGGTGGCATGGTGAAGTCTCCAGGCCCCACCGGGAGGTTGGCATCTGCGCCTGCCTAGGGCACAGAACCCCCTCAAGCTGGCCCTGGGCCCATCCAGTCCAACACTCTGTCACACAGTGGCCAAAAATACCAGGTGCCATCAGGAGGTCCATCAGTGAGGGCCAGGACACCGGAAGCCCTCCCACTGTTGACCCCCCCAAGCACCAAGAATACAGAGCATCACTTGCCCCATCCTGCGGGCTCCTATTTATTCCCAACATCTTTTCCTTAAAGTCAAAATAGCTGGGGAGGCATTAAGAGGGTGTTACACGGAGAAGGATTAACTATGTATTGTTTGTCTGATTAATGCCGCCCCCCCCCCCCAAAAAAAAAAAGTCCTCTAGTAATAGTCCTGGCTGGGTAAAAATATTAGTATTTTCTCCCCATCATGGTTAACAGCAACTTACAGGAAGGAACTTAAATTGGGGTCGTGGCCAAGGAAAAGGGTTTAAGCTTCCCTCCCCTTCTGTGGCCTTCCTCATCAAATTGGCAACTCCACCACTACACCAAAAGAAAGAAAAGAACAGGAGACCACCAGTATGTAACAGAGTGAAGGGCTAACAGTATTTATGTAGAACGGTGGATAACACAGATCAAGGTGGGCAGCTGTGCTGGTCTGAAGCAACAGAACAAAGTTTAGAGTCCAGTGGGGCACCTTTAAGACCAGCAAAGTTTTATTCTGGGTGTGAGCTTCCATGTGCACCCGGAATGAAACTTTGTTGGTCTTAAAGATGCCACTGGAATCTAACTTTGATAGATAACACAGTTGGGTTGTTTGTTTTTTTAAAGAATCACATCTGCCCAAATCACATCTGTCTCTCTCCTTGTTCTGAGATTCTGAAAAAACACTGAACAGACGAACGGCAGCACAGGAACTAACCAGAGGTTAGCCACGTGACACGGCCCATAGAAACTGCAAGGATCCGATAGGGAAAGAGAGACACAAATTTGTTCAGGTGTTCTTGGTGACCATGACAACTGTGTCTCCCACAAGTAGGGTTGCCAGCTCCAGGTTGGGAAATACCTGGAGATTTCAGGGGTGGAGCTTGGGTGGGGTGGGTGGGGAGGTACCTCAGCTGGATACGATACCGTAGAGTCCACCCTCCAAAACAGCCATTTTCTCCAGGAGAACTGATTGCTGTTGCTTGGAGATCAGTTGTAACAGTGGGAGATCTCCAGGTGCCATCAGGAGGTTGGCACCAACGGTCCCTCTAAGCTGTGGAGTCCTCTGAGCAAAAATTCTCCTTTGTGAGCTACTGGCATTAAAGCTGTGAGTGAGCGATTTGGCTACTGCATAAGTTAGTTTGCTCTGGAGCCATCCTTCCCGAGCAAAGGCAAAAATGGGTGAGCCGGAGGCTAAAAAAGTGTGAACTAGCTCCCACTAACTGAGCTTAGAGGGAACACTGGACTTGGCACCCCTACCGATCCAGCTCAGCAATGCCTACTCTGATGGGCAATGGCTCTCCAAGAGAAAGTCTCTTTCCCAACATCCACTACTTGAGATAATTTTAATTGGAGATGGCAAGGATTGAACCTGGGACCTTTGGCATGTAGTACAGGTGACGCCTCTAACCACTGAACCACAGCCCCCCCCCTTGCTAAGGCACAAAATACTCACCCAGCAAAAGTAACTTCAGCTCCCGCTTTTCACGCTTCTTTTGCTCCTGAAGAAGCCGGTTAATTTCCTTATCGATGGCAATAGCAGTTTTTTCTTCCTCGGATAGAAAGCAGGAGCACCAGACCATGGCGGATGGAGGAGGTCTAAAAATGGGGGGAGGAGGAGGAGGAGGCAAAAAGTCTTTGGGGGACAAGGTGGTGGGCCCACGCTACAAATGTTGACTTCTTCCTGTAAGGGGGGATCCAGCCATGAGACCAAGTTTTAGCAGCATAAGGAGTCGATCACAGAAGTTTCCAAAGATCCACCGGTGGCAGCTTCGTGAGTCTCAACCGGCAGCCAGAGCCTTGTTGGTTGAAAGAAGAAGAAAACAAAACTTCCCAGCTGAGATAAGCCCTGATCTGCACCGGTTTCCCCCTAAGAATCCACCCCACCCCCCGGCCAGGCTTCCACTGCAGATGTGTCTTCCCTCCCTCACTGCTGGGCAGAACTGCTCTGCATCACGTCTTTGGCATTCCAAGCCTACTGTTCATCAACACTGTGCTCCAGGAACGTTGGGGAACCAGGCACTCAGAGTCCGTTTGTCTAAAAAGGACAGAGAGGATTCAATGGGAACCTCCAACCACGTGCCATTTCATCTTTTCACATACACACCTTCATGCTCTTATCAGAACTTGATTCTTTCTGTAGCTTTGGGGTTGCTTGCTTATCCCATCAAAGGAAAAACAAAACTTGTTTTCCATTTCGATGGAATGTCTTTTTTTTTAAGTCATGTGCTCCTCTGAGAATGTAAACTCAGCTCCTGCCAAGCCCCACTGATGTTAATGTCCCCCTGAGAAGCCAGCTATGCCTGGAACTGCCTCTCTTTCTTTCTTCAGAGGCCCCTTCAAGACCACCCCAGCCCAGCGCTGCCAGCCCCCCCCCCATAGCTTGGGGGATGGGCAGGGTAGGGTTCTCAGATCCAGGCTGGGAAACCCCTGGAGGTTTGGGGATGGAGCCTGGGGAGGACAGGTGCCCCAGTGGGGTACAAGACCATAGTGTGTCCCCCTCCAAAGCATCCATTCTCTCCGGGGGGGGGGCGGGGAGGCTGATCTCTTCAGTCTGGAGATGAGCTGTAACTCTGGGGGATCACCAGATCCCACCTGGAGGATGGCATCCCTAGCCCAGCTTCATGTTGCTGCCCAGTCCCCATTTTTCATTCGGTAACCCCTTACCTCTCTCCTTCCTTCTGCATTCCCCATTTCATTTAATCGGTCATGCATTGGAGGGTCCCAACTTGTCCATCCTGTCCGGTCCCAAGAAGCTCCAGAATCATCCAGGAACTCAGTCCTCTGAGCACAACAGCTGGGTCAATACATCCCACTGCAGAGCAGGGCAAAACCGTCAGAAGAGGAAATCTGAAGAACCCAATCCATACTCGCCCCACGCATCCACTTCCACATCAAGGCCATTCGTCATTTGTGGTCTCTCAGCTAGAATTGCCAGGTGTGGGTTGGAAAATACCTGGAAACTTTGGGGGAGGATCCGGGAGAGGGCGGGGTTTGGGGAGGGGAGGGGCCTCAGCATGGTACAATGCCATAGAGTCCACCCTTCAAAGCAGCCATTTTCTCCAGAGGACTTGATCTCTGTCAGCTGGGGATCAGTTGTAAAACTGGGAGATCTCCAGGCCCCACCTGGAGGCTGGCAACCCTACTCTCAGCATTCACTAGCCAAAAGGCCTGCCAACCCCGCTGTGGTGGAAGGGAACGCATCCCAGCATCAGTCCACGCAGGCAGAAGGAGAGGAGGGGGGCAAAGCATGAGGGAGCGAAGCCAAGAACAGGCCGAGGTGATGCAAACTGACAGGGACTAACAGGAAGAGGAAGTCCCTCTAGGAATGGGGAGGCCGGTGACCCCAGAGAGCGAGGCGCAGAACCAGCCCAACTGCTGGCACCACCACGGGACTCAGACATTTCCCAGAGAAATCAAGAAACAGGACTCTGGGACATCCCCTGGAGTGGCTGCCACATGAACCCTTTCATGGCTGATCACTCAGGGGACCTCTGGACAGGGGATGAATTCACAGTTCTGCATAACATAACATACAGAACACAAATTTCTGCATAACATAACATACCACTGCATAACATACCACAGTTCTGCATAACATACCCCAACTTCTTTGAGCCTGTGGGCACCTCTGGAATTCTGACACAGGGGGTGGGCGCAGCCACAAGATGGCTGCCCGAGGAGGCGGAGCCAGCCACGAAACAGCTGCCACAGCTTACCTTCAGTCACACAGCGCAGATCCTCCTGCTGTCACGGCACGTGCTGCTAAAGCAACATTATAATAAAATCTGCACAGCCAATCAAATCTCTAATGGCCCGTCAGAAGTTGGCCCTGCCCACTTTATGAAAACACTTGTCAGGCATCAGGGAAGGTGTCTGACAGGCACCACAGGCACCCACGGCTGCAATGTTGGGGACACCCACACTTTTCAGACGAAGGAGATTCTCCGTTCCTTTGGCGGAAGTAGAGCTCTGGAGCTCCTCTTCAGGACGTGCCAAGAGGCCCAGGGCTTCTTCCCAACAAGAGACGCCTGCCGGCCAGTTCTCCCTGCTGAAGAGCAGAGGAGGACACCCAAACGGTGCCCTCGGTTCCAGTAAGTCTCCTCCCAGCCCCCATCCTGTTTGTTCACCCACATGGCTCAGATGTACAAATACGCCAAACTTCCCCTGCCCTCCCCACACCCAAAAGAGTTCTCCTTCCTCCTTTGACACCTACTCGGGCGGGGTCCGGCACCACCATCAGCAGCTGCTGTGGCAGGGTTTCGCTTTCAACTTTTTCCTCCCCGTCAGAATCTCCAAGACACAGAAAGGACGGACGATTCACAGGCAAACACAGAACCCAGCTCATCCGAGCCTCTGAACTCATGTTCTGGTTGTGGTTTACATTCATCGCTTCAGAACGGTTTGCTTACAATGTGGATCAGTGAGGCCACAGGCAGCCTTTCATTTCAGAAATGAAAACACAAATGAAACGGTAGTGGTAGAACACGGCAGATCAAAACAGGATCCTGAAAAAAAAAGCAAAAACCACAGCTTAACACTTTTCACCCAACCTGCATCACAGCAGTAGAGAAGCCCCCGAAAGCTGTCTCAAGGACAGTTTGACAACTCCTGGAAAAGAAGGATTCCACTGAACGTTGGAATGATCAGCTCAGCATGCCTGGACATTGGGAGGCACTACATCACTCTAAGGGTGCATAGGTGTTATCAGGGCTTTTTTTGTGTAGAAAAAGCCCAGCAGGAACTCATTAGCATAATAGGCCACACCCAACAGCAGGAACTCATTAGCATAATAGGCCACACCACTGACAGCACAGCTCATTAGCATATTAGGCCACACCCCCATGTCACCAGAAGTGTGGTCTTCCAGCCACACCCACCTTTTGCTTCTTGTTTACCTTGTTTGTTGTCAAAACGGTCCAGGGCTTTTTTTGTAGCAGGAACTTCTTTGCATGTTAGGCCACACACCCCTAATATAGCCAATCCCAATGAGTTTCTGCTGTTGGGTGTGGCCTGTTATGCTAATGAGTTCCTGCTGGGCGTGGCCAACTCAGGAGCCAGCTGGAACTCCGTTCCTGTGCGTTCCTGCCCCAAAATAGCCCTGGGTGTTATCTCCTTGAATGGGATGCCTCCTTTTGTCTTAACCTGGGAGTTGCCCCCTGAACTCTCCTCTCTCGTTTTGTCCTTTCACTCTCTACACATGGCCTTTCATGGGGACACAGGTCTCTCCTGTAGATACAATGCCCTCTCACTCACATACACATGATACCAAACAAGCTGACCACTTGTGATGGGGAAAGTGCTCTTTAGATCAGGCTTCTCTTTCTCTTCTTTCGACTGCAACCTGAATGTGAACTGGATCTACTTGAATAAATGTAAGTTTATCTTTTTTTTTTGCAATATACTTCTCAGGAGATTTATTTACTGCACTCAGGATCACGCTTCTGTGACTGGACAACACTCTGCTATATATTAACCAAAATATCCCAGTATTATTATTTCTTGATTTGACTTTTACCCCGCCCTCCCCGCCAAGGCGGGCTCAGGGCGCCTCCCATAAAATTAATAAAATAATATACATCCTATAAAATTACAGATACATCATTTAAAAGCATTAATATTGATGGCGATACAAAACAGTAAAGTGCCATTAGAGACATGTTCAGCAGTACCACTGCACTAGGTCACTTCTAAGTCTGAGTCCACGTAGGGCGCAGCTGGAAAGGTGCTGCTCCTATCAGAATGCCTGCCTAAAAAGCTCCGTTTTTACGGCCCTGCGGAACTGTGGGAGGTCCTGCAGCAGGGCCCTGATCTCGCCAGGGAGCTGATTCCAATAGGACGGAGCTGCCAGAGAGAATGCCCTGGTCCTTGTTGATGTCAGCCTTGCGGCCTTCGGGCCAGGCGATTTTGAGATCCTGATTGCAGTGCTCTTTGGGGAACATGCGGGGAAAGGCGGTCCCTCAGGTAGGCCAGTCCCTGACCATACAGGGCTTTAAAGTTCAAAATCAGCACCTTGAAGTGAATCCGGTATGCTATTGGCAGCCAGTGCAATGTCTTTAGCATAGGCTGGATGTGCTCCCACCTGGGGAGACCCATCAACAGCCTGGCCGCCACATTTTACACCAGCTGCAGCTTCTGGAGTTGCACCAAGGGCAGCCCCATGTAGAGAGCATTGCAGTAGTCCAACCTCGAGGTGACCATTGCATGGATCATTGCAGCCAGATCATTGCATTCGAGGAAGGGAACCAACTGCCTAATCAGCCGAAGGTGGTAGAAGGCTGCCTTGGCGGCAGCTGCTACCTGAGCCTCCATTTTTAAGGAAGCATCCAGGAGCACTCCCAAGCTCCTGACCCTTGGCGCTGGCACCAACAGTGCCCATCAAAGGCCAGGAGTGGGGTCCCTACCCTCCAACTCAGGCACAGGACCTCCATCTTCATCGGATTCAATTTCAATCGACTCAGTCTAAGCCATCCAGCCATGTCCTATAATGCCCAGTCCAGGTCTTCTGGGGTAGAGTCAGACTGACCGCCCAACATCAGATAGAGCTGGGTGTCATCCGCATATTGGTGACATCCCAGCCCAAGCCTCCGGGCAATCTGGGCAAGGGGGCACATATAGATGTTGCATAGCATCGGGGAGAACACAGCCCCTTGAGGCACTCCACATACTAGTGGGTGCCTTCAGGACTGCTGCTCCCCAATAGCCACCCTTTGTCCCCGACCTTGGAGAAAGGAAACAAACCATTGCATGGCAAGCCCCTGAATTCCCATGTCGGTGAGGCAGTGGGTGAGCAGCTGGTGGTCGACCATGTCGAAAGCCACCAAAAGGTCTAACAACAGCCCCGTCCCGCCCCAATCCAGGTGCCTCCGGAGGTCATCTGTGAGGGCGACCAGTGCTGTCTCTGTCCCATGGCCTGGGCGGAAGCCGGACTGGAAAGGATCTAGCATAGAAGTGACCGTGATGGACCAAGGGAGCGAACACCTTAATCTGCCTTCTCCCTTGGTCCATCATGGTCAGGAGTGTCTACTCAGACTGGCAGAGACTCTCGAGGGCCTCAGGCTGAGGAAGGTCTTTCCCAGCCCCGACTGCCTGTTCCCTTTAACTGGATATGCCAGGGATTGAACCTGGGACCTTCTGCATGCCCACCAGGTGCTCTGCCTACGTCTGGACCAGCCTGAACTTCCATCAGCAGCCCATTTGAGAGCCTCAGGCAGTAAGAGAGAATGGCTATGTATCAGCCTGAGGGCGAGCAAAGCCGGCATCAGGCAGGCCTCTGCAGGGAAGGCATTCCAAGCCCTTGGGTGACACGCGAGAAGGCCCCGTCTCCAGTGCTCTTGTCTTTGGGGGCAGACAAAGAAGGGCCTGAGATGATGACCTTATCCAGTGACGGGGGACTGAGGGCAGGCGGCAACCCTTCAGCTACTGGATCAGGCCATTGTCTCAGACCCTTCTTTGTCTACCCTTCTAAGCCATGCAGATGAGTGGCTGCTCATTACCACAGGAAGCCCCGTTCAGCAGCAATCTGGAGCCGCCCAGGGTCTTGCACAGCCCATTCTGAGATGATGGGGGTGGTCACACACGTGAGATAAAGCTTGGGGGGGAGAGCGAGGCTATTTCCTCCGGAGGAATTTGATCCACGGTTGCACAATCGCACAGTATCCTTGGAAGCTGCGGGCATAGCCCACCACTGCATGATCAGATGCAACCGCAGGTGAGTCAGGGGCTTTTTGTTTGTTTGTTTTGCCATTTGTTTACGATGCGCTTCAACAAGGAATCGATGAATCACATGTCCTCGCTGAGGGCTCCCTATGGAGTTTGCAATGATGCGCATACCAAGAAGGGGGAGGGAAAACTGGCACGGAGTCAGGATGGCCTGATTAGGGCGCTTTCCAGATGTTCGTGTCTGGTCGCACCCTTTAAATCCACCCGGCATTCACACATATGGCGGGGCTACTTGTGCGTGTGATCGTGCCCTGTGGCAGTTATATTTGGCTCAGGATGTGAACTGCTGTGCTCAGTCGGGGAAAAAATCAGAAGGAACATTGCTTGTTTGTGGGATCCATGCCTCTCTGGGATACAGGCTTAAAGCAGGTAGAGGGGGAAGCTATGAATACAATAAAGATGGCTCCTCCAAGGCCAACACGTTGTTTCCCAGCGTAAGTTTTGTGCAACTAGAGGCCACTTCTTCAGATGTCACAAGTGAATCCTCACTTTGTCCGTCCCCCACCCCCAAAAAACTTTACATAAAATAAATGCACGCAGCAGGGTCACCGAACTATAAAATGCAAGAAGCGCTTTTATAAACAGAAACGTATCTCCTTTACCTAAGGTGCCGCGAGACTCCTACTTATTTTTGTAGCCACTGACTAATGCTCTGACGCCACTCTGGAATTATTACTTTGGAAGACCGGAGCAGAAACCAGTCGTCCTCTTGGGGAAAGGTGCGCAGATAAAAACAGCTCTTTTTCTCTCACAGTGCGAGCGTAGGACAAGGGAAACGTCCCACGTTTCATGATTCCGTGGCACTGCTGATTTTTTCAAAGCTCCCACATAAAACCGCTGCAAAGAAGAAAAAATCTGTTCCTTGCATCTGAAGAAATGGGCTCTAGGCCACAAATGTTTATGTGGGAATAACTGGGAGGGCGGCCATGCTTTCAAGCACCACGAGTCTCCTGGGCATTTTGGCTGCTACGGGCTGAGAAGGCTGCCCATCTCTGGCACGACACCCTGCAGAAACACCGAGCAGAGGTCTCGAGGGATTCCCAAGGTCTTACGAAAAACCAGCAACAAACCTCAAGGAAGTGGGGATGCCAGCCTCCAGGTGGAAGCTGGGGACCCTCCCGCTGGAATTACAGCTCATCTCCAGACTACAGAGATCAGTTCCCCAGGAGAAAAATGGGTGCTCTGGAGGGTGGACTCTGTGGCATTGTACCCCACTGAGGTCCCTGTCCTCCCCAGGCTCCACCCCACAATCTCCAGGAGTTTCCCAACCTGGAGTTGGCAACCCTAAAAGATAGCCACAGGATCCAGTACAGTGGCACAACAAGCAAGGGAATGAACCAAACAGGGCCATTAGCTACAGATGGACTCAAACCAGAGCGGAAACCGCCTTTCTCTGGAGTCCTGCCAGCTGGTCTTCCTGGCTGCAAACAGCAGTGTGTCTCTGGGCTTTCGGCCTGATTTGCTGCATCCCTTCCTGATGCAGGCGATTCTCACTCCTGCGTCCTTCTGGGAACGGATCTTGGCTCGCCTCTGGTGGCCGACCGATATCCATTTATTGAAAACATTTGTTGCCCCCAGTTGTCCTTTCCAAAGAAACTCAAAGCAGCTCTCAGTTTTTTTTAAAAAAAACCAAACAAACCAAACTTTCAAATTGTGACATCCGCTGCAGTCAGACTTTGCCAAATCCCCCGTGGCCACTGGGAGGGGATGGGGAGGGCTGGCTCCAGGCGGAGAAACTCCTGGAGATTTGGGGGGTGGAGGCTGGGGAGGACAGGGACCTCCGTGGGGTGCGATGTCATAGAATCTGCCCTCCAAATGATCCATTTCCTCCAGACAAATTGATCTCTGTAGATGAGCTATAATTCTGGGGGATCCCCAGGTCCCACCTGGAGGCTGGCATCTCTAGCTGCTGTCAACCAAACAGAAGGCCAAAGAGGTGTGAGTCGATCCTCCTTATGATCCTTGAATGCCTTCCTAATCGTTCATCCTTCCCGGGGCTTTTTTTTTGTAGAAAAAGCCCAGCAGGAACTCATTTGCATAACAGGCCACAACCAACAGCAGAAACTCATTAGCATATCAGACCACACCCCTGACAGCACCACTCATTAGCATATTAGGCCACACCCCGTGTTTCCAGAAGTGTGATCATCCAGCCACACCCACCTTTTGCTTCTTATTCTGTTTACCTTGTTTGTTGTCAAAACCCAGGGCTTTTTTTTTGTAGCGGGAACTCCTATTATGCTAATGAGTTCCTGCTGGGCGTGGCCAACTCGGGAGCCAGCCAGAACTCCGTTCCTGTGCGTTCCTGCCCAAAAATAGCCCTGATACTTCCCAAGGAAGGAAGAGCAGATGCTTGCCCAACATTTCGCAGAAAGGCCATTCCATAAGGTGGGGGTCCCCACTGTAAAAGCAGCTAGTGGCATTTTATCCATTTGCACAAGGGGGCAAAGACAAGAATGGGAAGATCAGAATCTTAAGCAAGGGGTTCCTGCAGGGAGGGAGAGAAAACCCTTTCAACAGATTTGTTACCAACAAGTTGGAACCCAGGAGGACTGGCAGGAGGCACCTCACTTCCCCCACTAGAGTCGTCAGCTCTGATCTGGGAAATACCTGGAGATTTTGGGGGTGGAGCCTGGGGAGGGCAGGGTTTGGGGAGGAGAGGGACCCTCAGCAGGGATGTAATGCAACAGAGGCCACCCTCCAAAGCAGCCATTTTCTCCAGGGGAACTGATCCTGGTCATCCAGAGATCAGTTGTAATAGCGGGAGATCTCCAGGTGCCAGCTGGAGGTTGGCAACTCTGCCCCCGCCCACAATTTCCTCTTTTACCTTCCTGAAAGCCCGCATATTCTCTTCCTTTTTCCTGCTTCCTTTTCTCCTTCTAGGGTTGCCAGCTTCCGGGAGGGGGGATAGAGATCTCCCGGAACTGCAACCAATCTCCCAGCTACAGAGATCTGTTCCCCTTATGGTTGCCAGATCAAGGTTTGGAAAGCCTTGGAGATTTGGGGGTGGAGCCTTGGGAGGGCAAGGTTTGGGGAGGGAAGCAACATCAGCAAGGTACAATGCCATGAAGTCCACCCTCCAAAGCAGCCATTTTCGCCAGGGGAACTGATCTCTGTCTTCTGGAGATCAGTTGTAATTCTGGGTGATCTCCAGTCCCCATCTAGAGGTTGGCAACCATAGTTCCCCTGGAGGAAATGGAGGGTGGAGTCTGTGGCATTATACTCCTCTAAGGCTTCCCCTCCTCAAACCCCACCCTCCCCAGGCTCTCCCCCCCCCCCGAAAATTCTAGGAATTTCCCAACCTCTTTCCCAGGGCTTTTTTTCTATGGGAATGCACCGGAACAGAGTTTTGGAACCTCTTTGACAAAATGCTTTTAGAAATGTTTAAAAGTTAATGCGTTTTCAGTATACAGATTGAAAACTTCATGCCTGTCTTGAGAGTTCTGGCACCTCTTCTTTAAAAAAAAAAAAAAAGACTTGCTCTTTCCCTTCTCTTGGCAGTCCCCATATCCTCTCCTTCCCCCCTTCTCTCCTTCTCAGCCATTCACCAACCTACCTTTTATCTCCCTCCTATCATCAGCTCTATCTATTCTTTATTTACTTCATTTATACTCTACCTTTCTCTTCAGTGTGACCAAAGCAGCTTACATCATTCTCTTCTTCTCCTTTTTATCCATATACAACAGCCCTGTGAGGTAGTTTAGGCTGAAAGTATGTGCCTGGTCCAAAATTACCCAGTGAGCTACCATAGCAAAATGGGGATTCGAACCTGGGTCTCACAGATCCCATTCTGAAGCTCTAACCACTACACTGGCTTTCATAGGGTGGCTGCTGCTGAACAGTAGCAAGCAGCCAGGCCTGGCTCAGTCATGCAAGTTCAGGTGGTATCAAGTCACCCAGAGGTTGCTTCCAGGCCTAAGGTTGCCAAGCTCCAGGTGGGGCCTGGATAATAATAATAATAATAATAATAATAATAATAATAATAATAATAATAATAATAATAATAATAATAATAATAATAATAATAATAATATTATCATTATCACACCCTACCCCACAAGTGAGCTCAGTGCAGCTTTCAACATAAAACCATCAGACAATAAAACAATAAATGGCAACAACAGATGATAAATATCCTGTAATTACAACTGAACTCCAGACAGCAGAGATCTGTCCCCCTGCAGGAAATGGTTCCTTTGGGTGGTGCATGCTATGGTATTATATTCAGCTAAGGCCTCTCCCCTTCCCAAACCCTGCCCTCCTCAGACTGTACCCCAAAATCTCCAGGAATTTCCTAACCTGGAGCTGGCAACCCTAGCTAGGCGGGACCCTCATGAGTTCCCCCTCAAAAGCCAAAATAGGGCTGGAAAGGGCCCTGCCCCCCCCCCCCGGAAGCCAGGCATACTGTGGTTGCCTAGCAACAGCCACTGAGGGAATCCACTGCTTAATGCTATAGGCATCCCTTTTAGCATTTTCAGGTGATGTTGCCAGGCCCGTAGCCAGGAATTTCTAAGTCAGGGAGCATATTAATTCTTCAGGGGGCACTGGGGCACTGGCTAAATCAATTAAAGTTAACTCACACACTTCAACTGGCCCCAGAGAGAGGTGCAGTGCAGGGGGGAGGCAAGGAAAAGTGGCAGCACAGGGGGAGTTCGTGGCAGCCACCACATTATGCCAGAGAGTCGGAGGGCCTGGGCTGAAAGGAAGTTTTTTTGGGGGGGGCTTGGCAGGAAGCAGGGCCGGCCCCAGGTGTCTGGGCGCCCTAGGCAGGAGAGCCTGGGGTGCCCACCCCACCGGAGATGCCAACCTCCCGGTGGGGCCTGGAGAACCGGGGAAGGGGCGGCGCGGCTCTCCCGGGCCCCTCGCAGCCGGGGGGCACCGGGGAGAGCCGGGGAACGTGCGGGCGGCTCTCCCGGCTCCCTCGCAGCCGCGGGGCGCCGGGGAGAGCCAGGGAACGAGCGGGCGGCTCTCCCAGCCCCTCGCAGCCGCGGGGCGCCGGGGAGAGCCGGGGAACGAGCGGGCGGCTCTCCCGGGTCCCTCGCAGCCGCGGGGCGCCGGGGAGAGCCGGGGAATGGGCGGGCGGCTCTCCCGGCCCCCTTCGCAGCTGCGGGGCGCCGGGGAACGGGTGGCGCGGTGCTCTCCCGGGCCCCTCGCAGCTGCGAGGGGCCCGGGAAGAGCCGGGGAAGGGGCAGCCTTGGAACGCCCGCCCCTTCCCTCCCAGCGGACGGGCGCTCAGACTGGCGGCGGCCAGCGAGCGGGGTCTGTCCCCGCTGGCCGGCCGCCGCCATGCCGCCCCACCTCTCCACCCCCCAAGGGCTTCTGAAGCGCCCCGGAAGGGCGCTCAGACTGGCGGGGGCAGTGGCAGCGGGGAGAGTCCCCGCTGGCCAGCCGCCGCCATACCGCCCCACCTCTCCACCCCCCCAAGGGCTTGGGGGAGGAGCCGCGGGTGGAGAGCCGGCCGCCCCTTCCCTCCCAGTCCCAGCGCCGGCTGGAGACAGGGGTGGAGCGCCGGCTTCACCGGGGGTGGGGCCGGGGCGCTTTGGCGCCGCTGTGGGCCCCAGTGCCCTAGGCGAGCGCCTAGCTCGCCTAGTGGGCGAGCCGGCAGTGGCAGGAAGTCAGGGGGGCAGGCCCCGAAATGCCCCACTGTAGCTACAGGCTCCCCATTTTTGAGGTGACGCCAGTTTGGCTGCATTCAAACTGGCTTCAGCAAAGGCCCATTCTGCATCTAGCATTCGTTCCGTTGTTTTACCAAACCCACACTGGAACAGAAAAAGATGCAGCTCAAGGCCACATTCAAATACCCCCTGGCCAATGCCATACTGACTGCAATCACCCCTGAACGGCCATAAAACAGCTATAAATCTATGCAGACAGTAACCATAAAACTGAGAGATCAAAGGAAGTGAAACCGGCATGCAGAGTGGAGAGGTCAATAAAATCCGACAATCAAAGCAAGTGAAAGTGGCATGCAATGTAGAGAGGAATTTCTGTCCTGACATGGGTTTGGTAAAACAGCGGAGTGAATGCTAGATGCAGAATGGGCCAAAGAGGAATGAAGAACAAATGGGGAGAGGCTGCGTCTCAATGGAAGAGCATCTGCTTTGCACACAGAAGATTCCAGGTTCAGTCCCTACCTTCTCCAGTTAAAAGCCGCTGCCAGTCTGAGTAGACAATACTGACCTTGATGGACCAACGGTCTGATTCATTATAAGGCAGCTTCATGTGTGTTCAGGTGTAATGTTCAAGATGAATGTTATGTTTCCTTTCTGGGAGAAGGAGCCATGCCTCAGTGGCAGAGCAGCTGCTTGGCATGCAGGAAGTCCCAGGCTCAAACCCTGGCATCTCAGCTTTAAAAAAGGACCAGGGAGTAGGTGATGTGGAAGATCTCCTCCTGAGACCCTGGAGAGCCACTGCCAGCCTGAGTAGACAATCCTGGACCAATTCTGTACAAGGAAGCTTCGTGTGTGTCTGATCCACTACAGTGGTGGCTTGGAGATAATATCCTGCACTGCTTTCAACTCTACGCCGGGAGCATTTGGGCACTGAAACCACCTGGTGGTGTGCCCTCAGCTCCAAGGCACTGCTGTTCACTTGGCCAGCAGGGTCTTCAGCAGGTGTTTGGGGGGACTCAGCGCACCTAAAATGCACCTATCAGCATCCAGTCACCCCCAAAGCTCCTGCAGAGTGTCAGAGTGCCTCACACTCCAAAACAGCAGCTGAGATACCATGACATTCTGCAGACATTACTTGGGAGGTTCTAGGTGCTTACCCCTTTCCCCCGTTTTCAAATTGCATGAGCAGTACATCAGGGGTGGCCAAAGTGTGGCTCGGGAGCTGCATGCGTCTCTTTCACACATATTGTGTGGCTCCTGGCGGGCTCCCCATTGATTTGCTTTGTTTCTCTCTCTCTCTCTCTTCCTTCCTTCCTCCTCCTCTTCCCCCCATCTATTTACTTTCTTTATCTCTCTCTTTCCCTCTTTCTTTCCACCTCTTGCATTCTTTCTTTCCACCTCTCTTTCTCTCTCTTAGACGAAGAAATATCATTAGCAAACAAATGTCATCATAAATATCTGGTTTTACCCCTTTTGTTCTTATTTGTGGCAGTCCCACTTAGTGTTAATAAAAAGCAAATTTGCATATTTCTCAATAAAAAGTGTGTGTGATATTTGTTCATGTCTTGTTGCTCTCCAACATCTGATGTGGGTCTTACATTAAGCAAGTTTGGCGACCTTTGGTGTACACACACAAACATGACGACCTTAAGCTGAGTCAAACTACTGGCTCCTCAAGGTCAGTATTGTCTGCTCTGACTGGCAGCAGGTCTCCAGGGTCTCAGGCAAAGGATCACGTCCCCACTCAAAATGGAGGATCAGAGAATGCTCCTCAGGAGAGGGGTGTGGTGGAAACGGGAAGGGCAAACAGAACTGGCTTGGGAGAGGGTGGGAAACAGGCATGGCCCCCAGGAAGAAGGAGCATTCGCACAAGGAGGGGCCTCAGGCCTCCAGAAGCAATTGGCATACCAGACAGTGTCAGGATAGCAGCATTTGCTCCTCTCGCTCCTGCGTGACATACCAAACGGAATGTTTAGACGCTAGTCTCTGGGGAACATGTCTTTGTCGGCTGCTGACTCCAGGTTGGGAAATACCTGGAGGTTTCGGGATGGAGCCTGGGGAGGGAAAGGGACCTCAGCCCTCCAAAGCAGCCATTTTCTCCAACGGGAACTGATCTCGGTCGTCTGGAGAGCAGTCGTAATTCCAGGTCCCTCAAGCCCCACCTGGAGGCTGGCGACCCTGCGTCTTTGCCACCATTTCCCTTGCAATCACCTGCCCCAAAACATACTTTTAGATTCCTAAGAAAAAGTTTTCTGGACGCGAGGGGTATCAAACTCACATTCATGTTTCTTGAGTGTTCGCAGAGAGATAAGCTGAGAAAACTTTTTTGGGAAGGGGGGAAACCTTCACCTCTATAGCCTACCCAACAAGGAAGCCAGCAAGGAATGGCTTGCATGGTCCAAACTAGGGCCAGTCAGCAGCAGAACACCAGAGAGAGAGAGAGAGAGAGAGAGAGAGGAGAGAGAGAGAGAGAGAGAGAGAGAGAGGGAGAGAGAGTATTTAAAAATCACATGTTCAAAGGAATAAGAAACAGATGAAGAGGAGCCATCCCTTTCCTCTGCTAAACACAAGCCACTCTCTCGGCACCCTGGCTGTTTATAAAAGGGCTTCATGTTTAGAGAACTTGCATTCCTGGTTGACAGAGCAGAGAGAGTGAGGAAACCCAGATCCATGCCACCCGTTATTCTTCAGAAGCACTAGGATTCCAGGGAACAGGACTGCTAAAATCTCACATGCCAGCCAGCCACCCATTCAGGTGATATTTTTCCACACTGAAAGCCTTTGAGCTTTTCCTGACCCTACGCCCAAGCTAGGAACTCTATTCACTTTTTCTGCACTATTCATTATTTTAGAAGCCTTCACCATGCCTAAAACATTTGGCTTTGTCTATACTCACTGTCTTCCCCATTTACATACTTGAGACCCAACCTTTCATCCCAACCTGCAACAAGGGTATAAAGTACTGAGACTGAAGCATAGCGTGGTTATTTCGGCTCATACTTTACTTAAGAATTAGGAAAACTTGAGATACAGTAGTCAGCCAGAGGCTGCTTTAAATACAAGTACAAACCACACCCAACACACACACAACCGTGGTAGGATTATGTACAAAGTTACTGCAGCCATAGGTTCCCTTGAGGATCCAGGCAAGCCGATAGGCTGGCTCTAGGATCCTCTCCTTCTGTTGTCTAGAGATGCGAAGCTATGCTAGTTCGCCTGGCTACGTGGAAAGGCGACATAGAGAAATTTTAATTTTTTTAAAAAAATTGCGGCATGGATGCCTGTTATTTTCTTTAAGGAAGATGAAATAGGTTGTAATGTTTCACTCTTTCCCTGAGACCCCTTTAAGTGTATAGCCTCTGTAAAGGCACCTCTCTGTAGAGTTCAGAGGGGACATGTGTTACGCCGCCTCCTGGCCTTCCTTATTTTTGCAGCCATACAAGGCTCTTGCCTTAAAATTCTTAGTTGGACCCAAAGAACAGGATGGTTTAATTGTATATGATAGAACGACAGAATGGTCAGCGCAAGAGGGTGGCTCTGAGGACCCTTTAAATAAATCAGCTGCTTTCACTTAAACATTAACAGAGTTTATTTAGAAGTATAACAGTGTTAACAGTTTCAGTATGGTTCATAAGTGTAATGGTTTCTACTAGACACAGTTCTTTCTCTAAAGTTCCATAAATAGCCACAAAGGCTGATTTTCTTCACTTGCCACTTAGGATAATCAAGATGGGTGGGGTGGCTGTGTTTATCTGTCTGTAGCAGCAGAAAAGAGCAGGAGTCTAGGGGCACCTTAAAGATTAACAAAATTTCAGGCAGGGTGTGAGCTATTGTGAGTCACTGCTCACTTCTTCAGATATAGCTAGAATTTGAGTCCATCTGTCCTATATATTGGAAAGTGGAGTGATTTCAGATGCTGAATGACAATAGCAGGCACGATTGGATTAGGTGTGATATGCAGAGGGGTAGTAGACATCTGAAATCACTCCATTTTCCAATATATAGGACAGATGGGCTCCTGTTCTATCTGTATCTGAAGAAGCTCATCCTCTGCCACAAATTTTATTAGTCTTTAAGGTGCTCCTGGACTCTTGCTCTTTTCTACTTGGGTTAATAAAGCTTAATTTCCTAATGTGCCACCTAGGCTAATAACTTCCGCAAAGAACACAGATTTCCACCATAGCACCTCGCTCAGTGCCTTTGCACTTTCCATGAACCATCGTTCCCACTCTCTCTACAACCCAGTCAATCTGGCCCCCTCAGGTACAGCTATCCTCCAGTCATGACACACCTCAATTACCCATCCAGCCACCCTTTCTTACTTAGAATCATAGAGTTGGAAGGGACCTCCAAGGTCATCTAGTCCAACCCTCTGCACAATGCAGGAAATTCAAATACCTCCCCCTCCACACCCACAGTGACCACTATTTCACACCCAGAAGATGACAAAAAAAAATCCCTCCAGGATTGCTTCCTGACCCCAAAGTGGCAATCAGCATTTCTCTGTGTGTGTAAAAAAGGGCCACAAGAACTAAGCACTGAGGCAACCCTTCCTGCCCTCCCTCTCATGATCTGCCTAAGTCCGCATTGCTGTCAGATGGCCATCTAGCCTCTGTTTGAAAACCTCCAAAGAAGGAGAGCCCACCACTCCCCGAGGAATAACTTGAGACCTACATTTTAACCCAGAGCAACATGCATATAAAACCCTATATTAAATCCCTAAAATAAAACACACATAAAATACTTAGGAGCTGCGGTGGCTCAAGTGGTTAAGACGCTGAACTGCAGGCTGTGGAAGGTCAGTAGTTCAGCAGTTCGAGACCCGGGAGTGCCGCATGACAGAGTGAGCTCCCGTCTCTAGTTCCAGCTCCTGCCAGCCTAGCAGTTCAAAAGCAAGAAATTGCAAGTAGATAAATAGGTACCACTTTGGTGGGAAGGTAACAGCGTTCTGTGCGCCTTGGTGTTTAGTCATGCCGGCCACTTGACCATGGAAACGTCTTTGGACAGTGCTGGCTCTTCGGCTTTGAAACGGAGATGAGCACCGCAACCCTAGAGTCGGATTCGACTGGCTTTCTAGCAAGGGAAGCCTTTACCTTTACCTAAAATACTTAGAGAGCATAACACCAGATAGGTGTTGACAGATACAACCTGTCTGACCTCAAGGAGCAACACAACCTGTGGAAGGACACTGACAAACAGGCATTATTCCAAGAATTGGAATGAAGGCGCTTGCTTCGAGGTAGTTTCAAGGTGGGAAGCCATGTTGGTTTGAAGCAACAGAACAAAGTTTGAAACCAGTGGCACCTTTTAAGATCAATCAAGTTTTATTCTGGTTATAAGCTTTCGAGTGCATCACGTGTTCAAGTTTAATTCTGGGTATCACACAAAAGCTTATACCCCAAATTAAACTTTGCTGGTCTTAAAATGTGCTCAAATTTTGTTCTATTGTGTCAAGGCAGCAATGTTTCCTGTAACATGGCAGAATTCTTTTATTGGCACACTTGCGATTTTAATGCATACTGTGTCATTTGGGGTCCCATATTTGGATGAGAATACGTCTGATACTGTAAACCATATTTCAACATGACCAGTTTCCTGTTTGCATTAATTACACCTGTAGCCAATGCATTTTCCAAGGAATACAGGGCAGCATCCAAGGGTGGAGAAGAAATCTGCTCATTATGTCATCACCAGTGTTCCCTCTAAGCTGAGTTAGAGTGAGCTAGCTCACAGTTTTTTAGCCTCTGGCTCACACATTTTTGTCTTGGCTCAGGAAGGACGGCTCCAGGGCAAACTAATTTATGCAGTAGCTGAAGCACCTGCTCACAACTTTAATGCCAGTAGCTCACAAAGTAGAATTTTTGCTCACAAGACTCCATAGCTTAGAGGGAACATTGGTCATCACTCCCAAATACCTTGATATATATTAGGCTGAGAAAGGGCAATTGACACAAAGACACACCATAAACTCTACCCCCACGTGAAGGTTTGAATGCGGGTCTCCCCTGTAAGGAACCAGCTTCCCAATAAACAATTCCCAGGTATCTCGCATCTCAAGGTGTGCTTTTGGAACCAACGTGTTAGGTGTAAAGTGCTGCAACACAGTGTGGGTGGAGAACCACTATTCCAAACACGGCAGCCCCCTCCTCTCGGACTCCAAGAGATGTATAGTCCAGCACATGGAGACATGACGCTGCCTCATACTGCATCAGACCACTGGTCTATCGTAGTCAGTATTGCTTGCGCAGACTGGCAGCAGCTCTCCAGGGTCTCAGGCTTTTTTCATCTGGAGGTGCCGGGGATTGAACCTGGGGCCTACTGCATGCCAAGCAGATGCTCTGCCACTGAGCCACAGCCCCTCCCCAAGCACATCCTTCTTGCTCCATCACCACACATTATAAAGCGGGTAATTGATTCACCCTGCAGCCCAGTTCTCGCTGCACTATCCCATCTGATGGACTGCTGTCTTACCTCCAGAAAGCTCCAGCCATTCAGGATGCCATTGAGGTGGAAGACAGGCATTTGTGTGGTTTTTAATGTACAGTGCCCTGGGAAAAGGTGCAAAATTGACCTCTGTGTCAGGGCGGGACAGGCAGAGAAAGGAGCAACGTGCTCAAAAGAAAAATAGTCAACTCCCACCCAAACATCTGACAAATTAAGTAGATGAAAAACACTGGAGATGAGTCTGTCTGTTCATGGACAGAGAGGGGCCCCGGGGCACGAAGTGTTAGGTGAGGTTAACCCCACTCTTCCTCCCGGATCAGTTAGGGTACATCTATGCCCTGCTAGATCCTGACCTCTTACCTGCTTCTCACAGCAGTTACAGACAGGAACCTGCAGTCCCCCAGTGGGCAACGCTCCTGGAGCCGGACACTGCTCTGCCCATTTCACTCTGATCCAGTGCACCTTCTCAACTGCCCACCCTTAAGGTGCGTCCTTTTCAGTCTGGTCTATGGGGGGGCATTGGGAGACCTTAGATGCAGCAGTGAAGGTGCAGGATGGAGATAATTCAGAGGGGCCGCAGAGGAAAACGAACAACTGGCAGAGGGAGCAGAAGCCGGGCAGGCGGGCTCATCACACACGAGTATTAGAATTCCTTTTCTTCATACAACGTTTTGAGTCCAGGGCACCTTTCAGACCCACAAAGTTTCATTAAACTTTGTGGGTCTGAAAGGTGCCCCTGGACTCAAACTTGGGTCTGAAAGGTGCCCCTGGACTCAAACTTTGTTCCATTCCTTCAGACCAACAGAGTGACCCACCCAAATCTTTCTTCTTACGAGCCACTGAAGCAGTGTTTGGAACCAGAGGGGAAGGGAGGAGCATGCATCACAGCCCTTCCAGAGAACCACAGCTAGCTGCAGGATAGAAAGCAGTAACCGGCCCACCGAGAATCCCACAGGGCATTCCAGCCAATTCAGGTTTCGTGAGAAAGCGCGCCACCTGTTGCAAAAAACCCCCCATGCCCAGCACATGAAAACAGATGTCCTTCTAGTGACATCTGGTGGCCAGTTTGGAACCACGCCTGGGAAACAAGCATCGCTACATACACATTAGTGGCAGGGGATCCGGTTAGTAGAGATGTGGGGCGGCAGAAACACGGACGCAACTGATGCAGTTCCAGGAAGGCAACTGCAAGCTCCTAGCACATCGGGCAACCTCCACGGAGCTTGGTGGTAAGCCGGTGCGCCACAGCAACCAATGTTCATCGTCCGTCACAACAGGAACAGCGGCAACTCGTCGGGTTCTCCTGCTTTTCTTTCTTTCTCTGCTCTAGCAGCCTAGGGTGACACACACAAGACAGGAGCCTGACAGCCTCTCAAAGAGGAATGTTTCCAAACAATTATTGTGAGGTTATTCGCAGTCTGCCTTTCACGCAGAGGCTCATGGCAGATGGCACATCAAACACCATGAACAGGAGGGAACAACCAACTGATAGTATGGTCGAGTTTGGGCTACAGAAATCTCAGAACCAGAGCAGAACCAGAGCATGAGCTTTAAACAGGATACGTTAAGGGGTGCAGAACTACCTCCACGGCAACTCTTTAGCAAGGGAATGAGTAAAGTGTCTGTTGGTGTGGTAACCCACAGGTGTGTTCCTTCAGCATATGCTCTGGGCATCTCCAGTCATTTGGTCTTTCTGGGAAGGAGTTATTTACTCATATCAATTTCGTACTGGAATATTCATTGATTTTTGATAGATCCAGGTAGGGTAGCCGTGTTGGTCTGAAGCAGTCCGGTGGCACCTTTAATACCAACAAAGATTTATTCTGGGTATACGCTTTCGTGTGTGCGTGCAACAAAGTTTAATTCCGGGTATATATCCAGAATTAAACTTCCATCGGTCTTAAAGGTGCCACTGGACTCCGACTCTGTCCCGTTGATTTTCGAGGATGCGGATGCACTTTTAAACTCTCTGCCCATCTCTGGGTGGCTAACCCGACGGCCAATGAAAATGGACCCCCCCATGTCCTCACTATGGCCTGAAGACTCCCATGACAACATGAACTCCCGCCTCTGATAAATCAGGGCATTGGGGACTCCCAAGAACCATGTAAAGAATGTCATCACTGGAGGGGAGGAAGAGACCAGCCACTGTCCTGCCCACCTTCCTTTTTCACTGCCACCACCCGGTGGGGGGGGGGAATCCTGCCCCTGTCTCCCATGGGATTGCCTGAGGTTGATGGCACAGGGGAGTGGCCAGGGCAGGTGGGTAGGGAAAGAGTAGACTCTCTCCAACTAAACCACCTTACTTGTACAAGGTACAAACTCAGGACAGATCAGGGAGCACTCAGCAAAATAAAAAAAGATCTAGGTGGGCAGCCCTGTTTGTCTGAAGCAATATCACAAAGTTAAAGAGTCCAGTGGGGCACCTTTAAGACCAACAATTTTTTTTTAATTCAAGACGTGAGCTTTCATGTGCACGCACGTTACATATTATAGTTGTGTATATATAGAGGTGGCTTGTTAAAATTAGCATGCAAAACAGTGAAAATGTTTTAAAAAAATATTTTTCAAAACATTTTCACCATTTTGCATGCTAATTTAACAAGGAGCTGCGGTGGCTCAAGTGGTTAAGGCGTTGAACTGCAGGCTGTGGAAGGTCAGTAGTTCAGCAGTTCCGAGACCCGGGAGTGCCGCATGACGGAGTGAGCTCCCGTCTCTAGTTCCAGCTCTTGCCAACCTAGCAGTTCGAAAGCAAGAAAATTGCAAGTAGATAAATAGGTACCACTTCGGTGGGAAGGTAACACCGTTCCGTGTGCCTTGATGTTTAGTCATGCCGGCCACATGACCACGGAAATGTCTTCGGACAGCGCTGGCTCTTCGGCTTTGAAACGGAGATGAGCACCGCAACCCTAGAGTTGGATTCGACTGGCTTTCGAGCAAGGGAACCTTTACCTTTACCTTTACAAGCCATCCCTATATATACAACTATATGTCATTCCATTTCACTGTCTGATGAAGTGGGCATGAACACGAAAGCTCACACTTTGAATAAAAACAAAAGGAAAGTTACTGACTAGGCACTTACGATCCATGGCATATCTGGTCTTTGTTGCTTGCAGGATGCCCCCACTTTAGGCACACCTGCAAGTATCTTTAGTATCACTCCCCTCTGTCATCCTTCACTGCCAACACAGGCAAGTCAGCCTCAGAAAGACTTCCCAACGGCTCCACCAACCAACCCCCAAAATAAAGGAACAGCTCTCCTTCTCAGACCCCTCCATGGACGGGCCTTAGTCAATCTAAGGCTCAAGACCGCCAGAACATGGACCCCTCCAGCCGAGAGCTGTTAACACCTCAAACAGCTAGCTCTGTTGGGTGGGTCGCCGTGTTGGTCTGAAACAGAGCAAAGTTTGAATCCAGTGGCACCTTTTAAGGCCAACCAAGTTTCATTCTGGGTATAAGCTTTCCTGTGCATGCACACTTCTTAATATGCACGCACACAAAATCTTATACCCAGAATGAAACTTGGGTTGGTCTTAAAGGTGCCACTGGACTCCAACTTTGCTCTCTGTTGGTTGTAAAGGATGCTTTCTGTCTGCTGAAGAGCACCTTTCCCACGTTATTCCAGACAGTCACAGAGATGCCAGTGTGCCCTTTTATTCATAACTGTCATGGCCTCTCATCCACAAGGGCCTTAGAACTCTATCAGTACTTGAATACATCACATATAGACTGATCTTTATGTATTTAGAAACCGATGCGTAGATCTGCCACCGTTACATTTTTGCTTCTACTTCACTTATACCTTTTTCTCTTTTAAAAAAATAATCTATTGCAACGGTGTCAAACTCATTTGTTACAAGGGCCAGATCTGACATAAATGTCATTTGTCGGGCCGGGCCACACATGTAACAGAAAGTACTCTCTAGTGTTTTGTGTTACATTTTATGCCACCCATGGCCTGGCCCGACAAAGTGACATTGTAACAAGTGAGTTCAACACCCATGCTGGATTTTCAGGGGGGTTTTCTGAGTGGGGTTTTGGGTTTTTTTTTTGGGGGGGGGTGCTTTTATTTTGTTTGGAAAGAAATTAAAAAGTGATATAGAACCACTAGGCACTTCTAGATTCATACTGATTTTACGAACCGTTGAAATGTTCAGAGCCAAACACAGGGATTGTGTTGACACTGTTAAAAAATCCATGAAGAAAGAACAAAGACAGACCACAGGTGTGCTTTTTTTTTTTAAGGAACAAATTTTATTCCAATTTCAAACAATTTATTTCAGGAGAAAGATATGAAAATCAATTTCCATCAGGTACTTCTAACAATGAGGGTCAGCACCCAGCAGACGAGAGAACTGCAGCACCCCGAGAACCCCCATTTCTGCCTCACATACTGGAGAGAGAGACAAGATGGGCAAAGCTCAATCGCAGGCCACCCCCCCTTCGGAACCCCCCCTCCCCCCCACCCACACGCATAACATCACATGCAGTTTCAAAATGACAAAAAAGGTTTTAAAAACAGCATTTTATATAGTATTTTTCCTTCTTTCTTTAAATAGGATAATTGTTTAAATGGTTCTTTTTTCCCCCTCTTTTAAATCAGGATCTCTTATAATATACAAGTATAACCAAATAAAATTTCCACCACACTGGCACTTTTTGTAAAAGAGTCTCTGGTTCTAAAGAAAGAAAGGAGGGAGGGGTATTGGCACAAACCAGAACGCTTTAAAAAAAAACACCCACGCACACACACACACATACACACGCACACATACAGAGTACTGAGAGTTACAGACTTTTAACCTCTGCTGGACTCAAAAAAAAACAAAAACACAACCTTCGTTTCTGTGAAGCGCAATACAATTAATGGCCAGAGCGCGCACGCCAAACGAGAGCACATTTTCAAAGTAGTAATAAAAACGTGTAAGAAAAACACACACACACACACAATTGAAGGCAATGACAGACAAAAGAATTAAATTCCAGGGAAGGGAAGACATGTTCAAAAAGGGGGGGGGAACTGCTCACTATATTGGCCAATCGCTTCGAAGTTCTGCAAGGAAATGGAATGATGCGTTTGCAATCCTCTTCCTGCGCACGGCAAGGTGACTGTGAAGGTCTGGAGGGCAGGCTCCTGCCTCTTCAGCAGGACTCTCCTGTTCCTTAAAGTGCACTGTGAACACAGCTTGGCCAACTGATGGCTTCCCTCACCCTCAACTCCATGCTCCTCCACGTGCGTGCGTCATTTCAAAAATACTGTGTTGCCTTGGCTTCCCGCAGTCCCCAAGCCTTAAGTGGCCCCACCATCAGTACAACAAGGAAGGACAAAAACCAAGGTGGATTTGGTACGTAGTGCAAGCAAACGGCTGCCCGCTGGAAAACCCGACACATGTGAGGGGCTGGAGAACCGAGAAATCACTCGCTCGGGTAGGCTCAGCAAATCGTCGCCTCCTCCCCATTCTGTGTCAAGCCTGCTCCCGTCCAGCGGTGCCAACTTGGAACCGTGAGAACATCCTCCTCTGCTGACAACCAGTGGCTCATTCAACAAATGAGAGCGAATCAATGCGCCAAACCCAGGCCGGGCCTGAGGGTCCACACCACGGCCGCTCTGAGCCAAAAGGTCGGAGCGGCCTGCTCTTCAGCTCCTGGCTCTACAGGTCTGGTGCCTGGCGCGGACACTGTGCGGATGGAGGGGGCAGGAGGGACCTGCAGCCCGAGGACTCCAGGTGAGTGATGCTGACAGGAGGTCATGGCACGTTAGAACAGAACTTCTCCCGCAGAACAGAACGAACGTCATTTTTGGCAGAAACATGATCCCCGCAAAGCCTTTGCAGGAAGCCCCCCACATCATCCTCCCCCCCCAAAAAAAAACTTAGAACACACATCAGGAATGTTGGTTATTCTACCAAGCAGCAGTAACTGCTCCACACCCTCCTCTTCATCGACCTAACAGGACCTCTTGAAGGCCTAAGTGTTCCTGCTTGCTGGCATCACCGTTTTAGGAATGCGGCTGCACGCCAGATGTGCAAAATCCCGAGGAATCCCCTTCTCAGTGTGACTCGCGCCCGCTTGCTGCTGTAGTGTCCCGTGAAACCTGATGGCAGCGACGCCCCCCTCCCCCCCAGGATTCTGCCATTTCAGCGCCCAGCTGAGATTTTAGTGTTAAGAGACCAAAATGCACCACGGAAAAAGGGGAGGGGGGAATCCCAAATGCATCTTGTGCAAGGAAATTCACCTAGTGTTGCTCTACATGAGAGAAAAGCGTATCTGATGCACACCCTTAGCAGCAGGCTTTTTTTAAAAAAAGAAAGAAAGAAAACAATAAAGTCTCAAGCGGCCATCTCAGAAACTGGCTGTTCACTGTCCTTGGATCACATTAATGCCGCCTGAACGCCACAAGCATAACAGGCAGGTAGAAAAAGCCCCGCCTTTCCTTCTGCAAGGACTTTTTTTTTTTTTTTTTGGCCCCACTGCAGTGGGGATCTTGCCAACAGATTAGCAGAAGGGTTTTTGGCACCGTCTCCTATTTGGCTTCAAGCACGTTTTACCGGAATTCATTTGGCACCAGGGATCCAGATCACGAGCCTTTTCTATCCCGCACGCTTCAGGGCTGTTGCCGTCTCAGTGACTTCCCCACCTCTCCAGAACCGATTCACTGAATCTGGATTCGGCCCAACAGGTGCCGCTCTCTGTGGCCCCGGGAGGAATACTTGTGCGAGTGCTTCTGTTGGGAGAAAGACTTCCGAAGTCGGCGGGTGGGCAGGGGCAGAACAGCAGCAGCTTCTGTTTGCGCAAGCCGAGGGCCATGTAGTCCAAGATGGCTCCCTTTTGCTTCCACGCCGCAGGCATATCATTTCCAAAGAGTGGGGGGGAAGGCTGGGCAGGAAGCAGGAGGAGACAGAGCCAGGACTGAAACCCGCGGCACAATTCTAGCTTCGCTGCCTATGAGACGTCATCCCCTAGGACACGCCTTTGCATCTCACGCTGGGTGAGGATCTTGCTAAAGTGAGCTTACTTTTTTTTCTTTAAAATTAAAAACAAAACAAAACACAATCAGGCACTTCCCCAGGCTCATTAGCTATTGCTCGGTTTGTAATCTATGAACAAAAAAACACAGCATATGTAGCACACTATGTATAGAATAATTTTTCTTTTTAAAAAAATCACAGTCTCCATGTAACTTTCATAATTGAAAAAGAAAAAAAGAAAAGAAGAATCTAGACTGAAATGGTACAAAGAACGGGGAAGGGGGGGGGGAGGAGAGAGAGAGAGAAGATGGCTTGTTTTGTTTTGCGTGATTGTTGGAGAGCGCCCCTTCCTCCCAAGACGGCATCGGCAAAACCTGGAGTGACGCCTTCAGGAAGAGGCAGCCCCAGGGGAGAAAGGTGGCATAGTGAGCAAATCACACCCAAGAAACCCTATGGCACAAGATGGAAAGTACCAGAATCCCGTCAGTCCAGTGAAAACGTGACTTCGGCCGGAAACTCTGGGATCTCTACCACTGGAACAGAAAGAACAGCAAGAGTCGGCTAACGCAACATGACAAAGGCCAAGATGGAGCCACCCAAGATGGAGCCACCCTGACTGTTTGGCAAAGAAAGCGGGAAATGAAACAAGGTGCCAGAGAAGAGTGCAAAATGTGTCCCCAGTCGATGTCTTAAACTGTGAAATAAAAGCAAATTTGTTTTTTTAAAAAAAATAATAAATCAGCTATTCTGTGGGGCAGACGTGAGAGTCCCAAGGAAACAGTGAGCAAAAAGAACTTGCCACTCCACAGATCAGACAATTTGCAATCATTACATCATTAAAAATTAAGATTTTGGGGTTTTTTTTCCTGTACATTTTTTTTTTAAATTCATGGGGTTCTCTCGTCTTACTTTCTTCACGACAAAAAGGTCTCCCGAGGAGGTGGGAGAGAGGGGAGAGTGCAGGGGAGAGGGCAGGCCAATCAAGGTCAGACGAGGTTATATTCCTTCAAGTTGAGCTGCAAGATGGTGTCCTTGACGGCAGCAAAGACAAAACGGATGTTCTCCGTATCTGTGGCACACGTGAAGTGAGAGTAGATAATTTTGTCGCTGTCGGGGTTGAGATCCACAAACATCTTGAGGATGAACTCCCGGGCCGCCTGAGCGTCTCTCTGGGGGCCTGCAGCAGACAACGGGGTGGGACAAACCATGGTCAGAATTAGGCGATTCCCAGCAGGAAAGCCAGCTGCTAAGATGGAGGAACAAGATCTCCTCCCAGTGGGGCTCACCAGAACCAGTGGCTGCTCAGCTGCTCCCTTCCTTAGCAGGAGCGATCCCATCAGCTGCGCGTCACTCTGGCAGCAACTGGGGGACAGAGTTAATTTGCCTCAGCCATGTTTAGCCTCTCTGCCTTGGGAGAACTGCTACAGCAATGCTCAGACGGGCAGCCAACTCAGGAGGGCCTCTGACAACAACTGAGAGAGCACCGGTCTACACATTTTAAAATCCTCGTGCCCCGCCACCCCCACCCCACGTGTCCGTCAGGCACACAGATCTAGAGATTTGGGCTGGGAATTAAAATTCCTAGGCATACACAGGTCCAATCCACATTGGAGCCAGGAAACACGGACAACGTAAGGCCTCCCCCACCCCCCTTCTCCTGACCTGAAACTGTTCCAGGGATCGACTCTTTGCCCTACCATTTCAGATCAGGAAGTGAGGAGGGGGGGTGCCCTGAGCCCTTTCCTCCCCCCGCACACAGCTCCCACGCCAACTGCACTGGGGGATTACGAGGACCACCATGTATCTCTGGTCTGCTTTCCACAGCCCAGCAGTCTGCAGACAACTAATATTCTGCCTCCTCGAACCAACCAGGTGGTCAGTCACATGTTCTGCACTCTCTTCTCCATCTCTGGAAAAAGAGAGATTTCGGGGGGGGGGGTTAGCCATGTTGGTCTGAAGCAGCAGAACAAAGTTTGAGTCCAGTGGCACCTCTTAAAGACCAACAAAGTTTAATTCTGGGTACAAGCTTCTGTGTGCATGCAGGTTATACCCAGAATCAAACTTTGTTGATCTTAAAGGTGCCCCCCGGGACTGAAGAGGAACCCTTTGAGGTTTTAGTTCTGGCAACAGCACAGAAACTGTCTGGCCCCTCCTCTCTTGAGACTGCTGAAGCTGCTTGGTGAACAGCGCTGCAGCAGGCTGGGCGGGGGGAGAGGAAGTCCTTCAACTTTCTTCCCCCCCAAGCACTTTCTTACCATCAAACTCTGGAAAATAATCCACCAGGTGAGAGTACATTATCTTGTCTTCCAACAGATCTTTCTTATTGAGGAAAAGAATGACAGACGAGTTCTGGAACCAGGGGTAGGTGATGATGGTCCGGAACAGAGCTTTGCTCTCCTCCATCCGGTTCTGTCGGAAGAAACAGGATTTTAGGGCCTCTAGGTGGCGACAGGGAAGGAGCGAGAGAAAGGCTCTCAGGCGGGTCGGGAACCTTTCTACAGGATAGCATCCGGGCAAGGTTAGGAAGAGCCCACCACTGATGCCACCCGAGGGCAGGAGAGGAAAAAGGACAGTGCCCAGCAGTTTCCGATGAGATCTGGAGACAGCAGTGCAAAGTCCTCTCCTCTCAACAAACTCTCCAGCATAACACACACACACACACACAAATTTTGCCAGTAGCTCAATTTCTACAGCTCCATCACACAGCCTCTCTCTCAGCAACTCACACAAATAAAAAAAGTACAAAACATCCACTAGGTCAACATTTTCAACAGGACGCGAAAGTTAAGAACTTAAGAAGAGCCCTGCTGGATCAGGCCAGAGGCCCACCAAACCAAGTCCAGCATTCTGTTCGCACAGAGGGGCCGACCAGCAGCCTCTAGGGAGCCCAAGAGCAAAAGGACAGCAACAGCCTCCTCCCGCCCACCCCCGTGCTCCCCAGAGCAACCGATACAAAGATACAGATTTTAATTAATTGATGCCAATAGATCAGACCAATTTTACTTTCTAGTGACTTTACTGTAAAGCTTTTAGTTTTGACTTGTACTGGTCATTGGCCGAATAAAGAAATTGTTGCTGTTGAACAAAGAGGCCCCACTCTGCCTCTGGAACTGGAGGGACTAGATCTTCACCATGACTACCAGGCTCCCCTTCTTCCATGGATTTGCCCACTCCCCTTTCAAGCTGGCAGCCATCACCACATCCTGTGGCGGAGAGTTCCGTAACTTAACTGCACACTACGCGAAGAAGTACTTCCTTTTGTCTCTCCTGAATCCTCCGCCCTCCGGCTTCAGTGGGTGACCCCCGGGCTCTAGAATTAGTGTCCATTCTCTCCACACCAATCGTAATTTTACAGACCACTATCATAGAAGGTTGGCACAACAAGCTTGCTGCTTCTCACACGGGGGGGGCGGGGGCGGCGGACACCAAAGCTGGGAGAGGGGAGCTGCTACCTGAAGCAGGTGTTCTTAACAAAGAGATGTGCTACTCCAGAAATGGAGGTGCTCTCTCCTTCCAGGCCAGGAGGGACACTTGCCAGAGCAGAAACAGCACAGCATCTTTGGGCATGGCTTTGCGTCCAGAAGCACCATTTCCAAACTGTTGGCGCTTGGGCCTCCTAAGGGCCCGCTGACTTGGCACAAGCAGAGTGAGATGCCAGGTTCTTTGGCCAAGTGGCTTCAAGGCCAACAACAAGAAAACCACTTGCCAGCCCACCAAAACTGAGCAGTTTGTTGGGGGTGAGAAGAAGGTTGGTATCATCATGCCCCTGTATAAATCATTGGTGTGACCTCATTTGGAATACTGTGTACAGTTCTGGTCACCACATCTCAGAAAGGATATTATAGCATTGGAAAAAGTGCAGAGAAGGGCAACGAGAATGATAAAAGGGTTGGAACACCTTCCCTATGAAGAAAGGTTAAAACGCTTGGGATTCTTTAGCTTGGAGAAACGACGGCTGAGGGGTGACATGATCGAGGTTTATAAGATTATGAATGGGATTGAGCAGGTTGAGAAAGAAGTACTTTTCTCCCTTTCTCACAATACAAGAACTCGTGGGCACTCCATGAAATTGCTGAGCAGTCGGGTTAGAACAGATAAAAGGAAATACTTCTTCACCCAAAGAGTGATTAACATATGGAATTCACTGCCACAGGAGGTGGTGGCAGCTACAAGCATGGACAGTTTCAAGAGGGAATTAGATAAACATATGGAGCAGAAGTCCATCAGTGGCTATTAGCCACAGGGTATAGATGGGAACTCTCAGTCTGGGGCAGGTGATGCACTCTATTCTTGGTGCTGGAGGGGGCAGCAGTGGGAGGGGGCTTCTAGTGTCCTGGCCCCACTGCTGGACCTCCTGATGGCACCTGGTATATTTTGGCCGCTGTGTGACAGAGTGTTGGAGTAGATGGGCCACTGGCCTGATTCAACATTGGCTTCTCTTATGTTCTCTCTGGCCGAAGAGCCTGGTTAGCTCACTACTGTAAACAGCCAGTGGACAAAGGATGCTATTCCTCAACGGCTATAATCCACACTCCTGGTCCACCTCGGCCACCAAGACGGGTATTTCAGGTAACCAGGAGAAAAGAGAACTATTGCGAAGGATGGGTGACAACAGCATTGTCACCAGGGAGAGGGGGAAGGAAAGAGAGGGCAAGAAGCGTGCGTTTGCCGGGCCATTTTAAGACCAGCAGGCAAGTTCCCCTGATCCGTGTCCTGAAAGCGTCTTCTCAGGGATCCTCTAAAGTGGCCTCAGCCTCTGCGACCCAAGGTCCGCGAGGCCTTCTGCCAAACACCCACCACTCAGCCCTTAAAAAGTTCTCAGCAGCCCCATCATTCCACACAACTAACCACCGCACTTACCTCGTTATCAGACTCCACCAGAACTTGGTCGTATTCGCTCAGAGCGACTAAGAACATGATGGAGGTCACGTTTTCAAAGCAGTGGATCCATTTCCTCCGTTCTGACCTCTGGCCCCCGACATCCACCATTCTGAAGGGACAAAGGCGGCAAAGCTTGATGCGGTGTTTCCAGACAAATAAAAAACATGACGCTCCCAATTAAAGCCAGAGATCCCTTTATACCCTATGGATTAAATCTATCTATGCCTTTAAAAAAAAACCCAAAAAGGTTAGAAGCGCAGCGAGGAATAGAGACGGGGGCCATTTCCAGGGACCTGGGGAAACACAGAACCGAAAACGTCTGCAGTGGTTATCATCCCCTCATTTTTGGAATGGCCTCTGATCGACTGACCCCTTCATTTACTCTTCCCCAGGAAGGAACATGTCATGAAGACCTTGCCTATCAGCTTATGGGAGGGACAAGCCCAGCTTGGGAAGAACTGCCTCCCACGGGGCAGCAGAACAGTGAAGGAAGGACTCTCATGGCAGTGGCTTCCATGCTGCAGAGGGCACAGGAGAAGGGGTCTGACGGGAAAGCCCCAAAGGGGCAAAGTATGTTTGGGATGCACTCAAGTGTTTGCACCCTACTTCCAGCACATGCATGCACAGGGGGAAAGCCAGTCTGCACTGGTCCCAGTTCCGCAAGCATCACAGGCATAGCTGTCTTCCTGCCCTGTTCCCCCAGTCCTGGGGGAGGGACGGACTTTTGCGAGCCATTGGACCAAGCAGCTCCAGAGTGCCGTCACACAAAGATGCGCCGCGCAGACACTCTGGAACCATCTTACCACTCGGTTGTGCTGACTGCATAATGCTTCTCCTCAGCTGCGCCGATGAAAGCAGGGGGGATGGCTGCAGGTGCGAATGCTTCCATGGGAGCAGGACGGAAGGGTCAAGGAAAGGCTCCTGCCTAACTTGCTTGCTCGCTTACTCTGTTCCTATGTGTAGCAGCCCTCTTCCAGAGCACACATACACACAACCCAAACCTTGGGCAGCCAAGTCCAGGGAATTGTGAACGAGTCTCTTTTGCTTTTGCTAAATGTGTGAACTGCGCAACAACGAGGGCTGAAGCACCCCTGATGTGACCCACGTCAAATCCTGACTGACCTGCAAGCAGGGAGACTGAGAGCTTCGAGAGAACAGTCACTTTACTGTGCTTACTCAAATCAGGCAGCAGAACGGCATCGCACTCAGTTATAGCTCCTCCCAGAAACTCAGGGAGCTGTGAACGGTTCCCCCTTCCTCTTCACAATCCTGAGAAATGCTTTAAGCTGGGAGCATGACTGCCCTGAGAACTCCAGGGTGGGTAGAGATCCGAACACAAGTCTCTCCCAGCTGTAGGCTAGCAGTCCTGCAGAGCCCCCCCCACTCCTCCAAACTACGCATACAGCGAAGGAACCTACCTGAAGATAATGTTCTCTAAGTCAAAGGGGTACTCTATGATCCCAGTGGTTGGAACTCTGACCCGCAATACATCCTGCTGGGTGGGGAGGTAGCCTTGCAAGGCGATACGATCCACGTCTGTGAGATAGCTGTGGGAGACAGAAAAGAAAAGGACGGAAGGTTTGAGCCTGAGAAAGAGCAAAGCTTTAATCTGATGCATCAGGGTTCAAGAGCTAAAGACAGAATGCTGCGTCGATCTCTCTGCTGGCCTTAGACTATTTCTGCCGGATACGGGCCTGGGTGGGCACAAATCCTGCTCAAGCGCTGAGAGTTCAGCAGCCTCAAACTCTTTTCCCATGATTTTTGTCGGGAAGTCACAACTGACTGATGGTGTGACCCTGCAGGGTTTCCAAGGCAAGAGATGCTCATCAGAGCTGGCTGGCTGGCTAGGGCCCGCCTCTGCACAGCAACCCTGGTCTTCCCTGGTGGTCTCCCATCCAAGCTGGAACTTCCAGCCCTGCTGAACTTCTGAGACGAGGCCAGCCTGGGCCATCCAGGTCAGGACTCTCCAAGGTGACTGTGCTTCATGTTTAAAATGATAACAACTCCTACGGTGATCCAAAGACTGAATTCTGCATTGTCTGCCATACTTGCAGGGGAGTAATTAAACCTTATCAAGTGTGGATGGGAGAGAGAAGGGGACTACTGGACCGTGAGGTCCATTGAAGATCCCATGCCTCAAGCAGACCTCCAGAAGTGTGGGCTTTATATTTCCAGGAGATAGATCAAGATGAGTAGCTGCAATAGTCTAGAGCAATAAAAAACAGCAAGAGCCCAGCAGCACCTTAAAGACTAACAAAATTTGTGGCAGGGGAGGAGCTTTTGTGAGTCACTGGCTCACTTCTTCAAACACGAAGAAGAAGTGAGCAGAGACTCAAGAAAGCTCCTCCCCGAGACTTCCGGTCAGAGTAAAATGGCGAACTGACGCACCTTGCGATTGTGCAGGGTGGACGGTGGCCCCTTCTGACAGTTTGGGCACTTTGTAATGCCCAACGCAGCATCCCCCAGGCAGGGGGCTGACAAGCATGCAGCAAGGTCCAAGTGAGAGTAGAGATTGGCGTGTATGAGTCTCGGAAGAGGCTCGTTTACACTTTGATCCCCTCTCCGAAGCGGGCGTCTGCAAGACAGCACTTCAGGAGCCAACCGAACTGAAGAATCAGCATAAATTCATCATTTCCCGACCTCTTAAGACAAGAAGATCAATTGGATAGTAAAAAGAAGCAAAGCGAAACCCCAAGATAAACATGCAAGGTAACGGATGTATTTTGCTTACCGGGATGAAGTTCTAGCGAAAGTTAAAGCAGCTGGTTAAGCATATAAGACTTGTAAGAAAACAATCGGTGCATCGTGGATTAAAAAAGAGTTTGTCAAAGTGCTAAAATAGTGAAAAATTGACTTTGTTTAACATTCCTGCAGTCGTGAAAAGATAGAGAGCAAAGTCAGAGACTGAAACTAACAAGAAAGATCGCGAGACTGTGAAAGAGTGGAGTTGCAGGCAACTGTTTCCGACTGGAACTGTGACCAGGGAATCAAGAAAGAAGACTAGAGTGGTTTTTGGAGGACCGGAAAGCCGGTAGGTTGAGAAGCTTACTGGAGGACGGTTTAAAAGAAGGGACAGGAAGCAGGAAGTTTATAGAGAGCCTACTCTAGCCAGAAAAACCATAGAGAAATTGCGTCCGCCATTCTGAGGACTAAATTTTGAAACTTAATTTTGATACTTTAATTGATTTTAAAAACGTGTTAAAAGGTGGCGATCTGCAAAAACACATTCAGGACAATCAGAATACATATAAGAGAAGTAATTAAAAGTGAGATTAACAATTCAAAACGAATCCAAAATCAAGGCACAGAGCAGCTTCTGCAGCGAGTCCAAGCATGGCTGCGAAAGAAAAGAGAGAGTGGCAAGCTGCGATGGACATAATGGAAAAGAGAATGATGGACGTAATTCAAGGACTGGTGAAACAGATAGAGCAACAGTTGGAGAAACAAATGGAAAAACAGCTGGAGCAACTGGAGGAAGTACAAGAGAAAAATGTGACGGCATTGAAAGAATTGATGGTAGTAGAAGTGGCAGAAATTAAAAAAGAAGCGGCAGACATGAAAACTCAAGTTCAAGGTCTGGTAGTAAAATCGACAGACTTAGAGCAAAAAACACAAACTATGGATAAAAAAATGGAATTGGCACAGCAAGATAATCGAAGACTCGAGTCAATGATGGAATATAGAGCGATGTTAAACCATCTGAGGCTAAGAGGGATTGAGGAAACAGAGGATGAAGATATACGGTTGGTGGTGATGACAGCACTGACAGAGTATTTGGGAGAAGATCAAGGAGAGTTGGATTCGGATTTTGATTTAATTTACAGAGTGAACTCAGCATATGCTCAAAGAAAGAAATTGCCAAGAGATGTGATTGTGCAATTGGTAACAAGGAAGATGAAAGAGGACATCTTTAAGAAGCAGTTTACACAACCATTGGAGATTGACGGCAAGAAGATAATAATAATGAGAGAACTCCCAAGAATGATCTTACAGGATAGAAGGAAATATAAAAAGCTGGTTGACAAGCTGAAGGAGTTCAATATTAGATTCAGATGGGAAATACCACAAGATCTGTCTTTTACCTATCGCACAATAAGATACATGATCAAGACACCAGACGAATTGTATAGTTTCATGGCAGATAATAAAATAGACTTTGGAGATATATAAGACAAGACACTATGGATTACAAATTTCTATCATGGAATGTAAATGGACTTAATTCACCTAACAAAAGAAAGTTAGTGAAATATTGGTTGGAAAAACAAAAATGTAATATTATTTGTTTGCAAGAAACCCATATAAAAACCAGGACAGTAAGTATTAGATTAACAAAAAATTAGGAGAAGAGTTTTATTCATTGGCAGGGGAAAAAAACAAAGGAGTTGTGATATATGTGAAAAAAGAATTGGATCCAAAAGAAATCTTTAGTGATAAAGATGGGAGATATATTGGAGTGGAACTTACAATGCTTCAGAAAAAAACACTGATTGTCAATTTATATGCGCCTAATGGAGCAAAAGAGAACTTTTCCCAAGATTTGATGAAGGAATTAGACCAAGTGAATTATGATCAGATAATCCTGGTGGGAGACTTTAACGATACAGTAAACAATAAATTGGATAGGAAATCAAAGAGAATTGATGAAAAGAGCGGAAAATTACCAAAAGTTTTTTTTTAATTGATGGAGCAAGAGAAATTGGAAGATGTGTGGAGAAAGTGGAACCCTAAAGTTAAGGATTTTACTTTTTACTCCAATCAACATAATTCTTTTTCCAGGATTGACATGATTTGGATGTCTGGAGACATGGCGTTAAAAACGCGGAAAGTGGAGATTTTACCAAAGACTAATTCCAATCATAATCCGCTGATATGGATGCTGAAAGAAAAGGTTAAACAGTTTCAGTGGAGAATGAATGAAGATCTGTTAGATAAGAAAAAAACTATTGAGATATTGCGTAAGGAAACCCAAGCATTTTTTCAAACAAATTTAAACCAAAATGTGAACATACAGACTGTATGGGATGCTTACAAAGCGGTTATGAGGGGATTACTCATATCATTAAATGCGACTGACAGGAAACAAAATATGAAACAACAAAATGACTTAGAAGACACGATCCAGCAATAGAAAAAGAATTAAAGAAAAGACCAGGGAAAAAGAAAATTATTAAAGAGATACAAATTTTGCAAGAACAATTGAACGTAATACTTAACCGGGAGCTGTATTGGAATTTAAAGAGGTTACAACAGAAATCCTTTGAAGGCGCAAATAAGCCAGGAAAATTTTTGGCATGGCAATTAAAAAACCGGAGAGAAAAAAGGATAAGTAAAATAATTGATGAGAATAAAGAAATTGTGGACATGAACGGTTTGAAAAGAGTTTTTTTTAAGTATTATGCGAAATTATTTCAAAAAAAGAAGATAGATCCAGAAAAAATTGAAGAGTACTTGGACAAAGTATTAATTCCAAAAGTTGAAACAAAAATTAAGGAAATGTTGAATGGTCCAATCCAAAAAGAAGAAATCGATAGAGCGATAGAAGACACAAAGTTGGGGAAAGCTCCAGGTCCAGATGGATTCACTGCAAAATTTTATAAAAAACTAAAGGAAGAGATGACCCCAGTTTTGGAACTTTTATCAAATGACATACAGGAGACCAAGTTAATACCGGAGACGTGGAAAGAAGCCAATATATCACTCATACCGAAAGAAGGACAGGATCTAACGGACGTAAAGAATTACAGACCAATTTCTTTACTCAACAATGACTACAAATTGTTTGCCAAGATAATTTCAGAAAGATTGAAGAATTATTTGAAAGATGTTATTACAGAAGAACAAGCTGGTTTTCTATCGAATAGACAAATCAGAGACAATTTAAGAATGGTGATAGACGCAATTGAATATTATGACAAACACCCTGATAAAGAGGTTGCGTTTCTATTTGTGGATGCCGAAAACGCCTTTGACAATCTAAACTGGGACTTTATGTTTCAAGTGATCGAGAAAATGGATATTGGACAGCCCCTTTTAAACGTAATGAGGGCAATATATTCAGAACAAAAAGCAGCGTTGAATGTGAATAAAGAGATGACAGAGCATTTTAAGGTTCAAAAAGGGACTAGACAAGGTTGTCCACTATCCCCTTTATTGTTCATTTGGATTTTGGAAGTACTCTTGGGGAAGATAAGAGAAGAAAAGGATATAAAGGGACTTACAATTGGAGGTATTACATATAAATATAGGGCATTTGCGGATAATGTAATATTTGTAGTTGAAGAGCCAATAACCAACTTACCGTTGCTGATGCAAAGGATTAAGGAATTCGGGGATTTGGTGGGATTTTATGTTAATAAAAACAAAACAAAACAAAGGTGTTATGTAAAAATATGATAAAAGAAAAGCAAGTGGAACTGCAAGAAAAAATACAATGTGAAGTGGTCAAAAAAACAAAATATTTAGGAATCGAGTTGACAATGAAAAATATAGATCTTTTTAAGAATAATTACGAAAAGATTTGGAGCAAAATTCAGCAGGATATAAAAAAGTGGGACACATTGAATTTGTTGCTACTGGGAAGAATATCGGTGGTCAAAATTAATGTTTTACCTCGTTTGATGTTTTTATTTCAGACCATTCCGATAGTAAAAGAAAGCAAGGTGTTGAATCTATGGCAGAAAGAAATTTCCAAATTTGTATGGGCAGGAAGGAAACCAAGGATTAAGATGAAGATTTTGTGTGATGCAAAGGAAAGAGGAGGATTTCAATTACCAAATTTCAGACTTTACCATGATGCGGTGTGTTTATCATGGTTGGAACAATGGATTAACTTGGACAACAGAAAGATGTTGACGTTAGAAGGACATGATCGTAAATTTGGTTGGCACGCCTACTTTATGGTATGAAAAATCCAAAATGGATAATTTTTTTAAACACCACTTTATAAGATCACTGTTTTTGACTTGGATGAGATACAAAAGATTTTTTTTCAAAGCAAGACCATTATGGATAGTACCGGCGGAAGTAATTAAACCATCTTCAAGGTATAAAGGACAAGATTGGATACCTTATAGAGACATTCTTAAAGTAGAGGGGAGTAGTTTCGTGATAAGAACAAGAGAAGAACTGGATTTTGAATATGACTGGTTAAACTATAGACAGATTTACGATTTGTATAAGACAGACAAAAAGAGGTATGGTTTCAGGAAGGAGAATAATGAAATTGAGGTGGTTTGGGTGGAGAAAGAGAAGAAAGTGATTTCAAAAATTTATAAAGTTTTGTTAAAATGGTATACTGAGGATGAAATTGTAAAAGAACAAATGGTAAAGTGGGCTATAAATGTAAATAAAAATTCAATGAAAATTTCAACATGTGTTAATGTGAAAGAAAATTGTTTTAAAATGATGTATAGATGGTACATGACACTAAAAAAAATTGCTAATATGAATGAGAACATGTCTAACAAATGTTGGAAGTGTAAAAAAAAAGGAAGGCTCATTTTATCATATGTGGTGGACTTGTGATAAAGCTGTAGCTTAGTGGATGGAAATTCACAAGGAAATACAGAAAATCCTGAAATGTAACCTGAAGAAAGAGCCAGAAATAATGCTTCTAGGTCTCAAAATGGAGGAAGTCCATGTGACAAAGAGGACATTGTTTTGGTACTTGATTACAATGACGAGAATGACTTACGCTCAATGTTGGAAGCAAGAGAAAGTGCCGGAAAAATGGGACTGGATAAAGAAAATGCTTTTTATGGCAGAAATTGACAAATTGACAAAGAAACTTAATGATAAAGAAGATGACGAATTTTTTGCAGAATGGAAAGATTTCAAAGACTATGGTGAAACGAACTGGGATGTAAAAAATAATTTACTTTGCTTTGACAGCTATTGAGGGTAGAAGATAGAAAATAATGATTGAATAGTAGTTAAAATGTTACCTAAGAATTAGATTAAGTAAAGGAGAGTGTTTGAAATGAAGAATTGTGAATAAAAAAACCAGAAGCTTTCAGTGTAACTTGAAAATTGAACTGACAAATAGCCGGGGTAGGAGCTTTGCTGGAAGTCATGAAGGGGGGATGGAGAGGATAATAGAAAAGGATATGTTTAAAGAAATACTTGGAAAAATGGAATATGTCATAACAATAATATCCTATTAATAAAAATTCTTAAAAAAAAAGAAAGAAAGCTCCTCCCCTGCCGCAAATGTGATTAGCCTTGAAGGTGCTCCTGGACTCTTGCTCTTTTCTCCTGCTACAGATAGACTAACACGGCCTCCCATCTCGATCTACATGAAGAAGTGAGCGGTGACTCACAAAGCTCTTACCCGGCCACAAATATTGTCTTAAACACCCCCCCCCACACACACACACACGGTTAGGAAAGAGCGCAATGGCACCCAGGAGATAGAATTAAATGAGATCTGAACACACTGGAAAAGTAGGTGAACGTGAACATGATGAGGTGAATGTGAACATGATGCAGTTTAGCAAGGGTAAGTGCCGAATTCTACATCTGGGTAACAAAAATTAGGAACACACATAGTGGATGCGAGATATACTTCTGGGTAGCAGTGTGTGTGAACGAGATCTTGGGCAGAACCGGGAGAATGGGCTGTGGCTAATGAATTGCAACCATTACCAGAGTGGCCTCCAGTGACAAAATCTGAAATCGGAAACCCTCATTAAAGCTTTGGCCTCAGATAAATCACCCGGATAGGACTTGATTCCTTCGGATTTAATAAAAACCTTTCCCAGATGGTGGACCCCAGTACTCACTAAACTATTTAATCAAATAAATAACATGGGCATATTCCCAATAAGGTGGAAAACCAGTATAGTAGTCCCCATACATAAAAAGGAGGACAAAACAGACCAAAAAAAACTATCGCTCCATAAGCCTCCTTGATACAGCATCCAAACTGTATGGGAAATATCTTCTGCAAAAACTGGAGGACTTATGCTGATAATGACATCATATATCCCCAACAGGCAGGATTTAGAAAGGGCCAAGGGACAACTGACCATTGCCATACCCTTTATCAGCTAGCTCACTCAGCTACAAAAGGTCCAACTAAAGCCTTATATGCTGTGATTTGGCCACAGCTTTTGATTCAATTGATAGAAACCGACTCTGGGACAAGCTGATGAAAACAAATATCGATAAAGGACTGTTGTTCCTTATTCATGAGCTACATACAGACACATATGCAAAAATCAGAGTAGGTACCCTCAGGCTCGATGACCAGCAAAATACCGACTTGCAAAGGAGTTAAGCAGGGCTGTGTGTTAGTTCCTGTACTTTTTAACTTACATGTAAATGATATTGTAGCAAGACTAACCGGCCCTGAATTTGTCCCACCAACATTAGGCCAACAAAAATTATCAGTATTACTGTATGCAGATGATATGGTCCTAGTTTCTCTAACCAGGATTGGATTAAAGAGGCTTTTGGATAACTTGGGGGACTACTGTACAGAAGAAACGCTAACCATCAACTACTCAAAAACTAAAGTAGTAGTCTTTTGAAAAAAAGCCTAAAAAGCAATCCTGGAGTATACAAGATACTCCAATAGAACAGAGTAAAAATTACAAATATTTGGGTCTAATATTCAGTGAAACCTTGAGCTGGAATGCCCACATTGCCTCCGTAAAATCTCCGGCAAATAAGATCATTGGTGTGCCCCTGAGATTCTATTATAACAAGGGAGGTCTATTAATAGATCCAGCCCTTAAACTTTTTTTCAGCAACAAGATCTTGGGGTACGGGTGGCTAATGGGGTGTATTAACAGAGGCATAAAGTCCAAATCGCAAGACGTCATAGTCCCACTGTACACTGCATTGGCCAGGCCACCCCTGGAATCTTGTGTGCGGTTCTGGAGGCTTCACTTCAAAAAGGATGTGGACAGAATGGAGCAGGTGCAGAGGAGAGTGACGAGGATAATCGGGGGGCCTGGAGACCAAGACCTATGAGGAAAGGCTGAGGGACTTGGGAATGTTCAGTCTGGAGAAGAGGAGGATGGGGGGGGCATGATCGCTCTCTTGAAGTATCTGAAGGGCTGTCACTTAGAGGAGGGCAGCGAGCTGTTCCCGTTGGCAGCAGAGGATAGGACTCACAATAGTGGGCTTAAATTAAGGACAGGAAGGTCCCGGCTCTTAGGGGAAACTTTTTTACAGTCGGAGTTGTGCAACAGTGGAATCAGCTGCCTAGGGAGGTGATGAGCTCCCCCTCCCTGGCAGTCTTTAAGCGGCGGCTGGACAACCAATTGTCAGGGATGCTCTAGGCTGATCCTGCATTGAGCTGGGGGTCGGAATAGGCAGCCTCTATGGCCCCTTCCAAATCTATGCTTCTATAATTCTATACTGGAAGCCTCTCATTTGGGAGTCTGGACTGAACACCCTTCAGTTCTCAGTGGGAAAAAAGTACCCCTTAACTTCCTCATTATTCCCACTACCTGAAATTTCACCTTGACGCTCGTCCATCCTGAAGGCTCAGGAAGATTTAGAAGCCTTTACAAGCCATTACCTTTTTGCTACAACAAGACCTCCATTCTTTGAATGTGTAAAAACTGAAGAGGGTCCCACACAAACCAAAGGGCAGCAGCCAGGAAACTGCGTCTTATCTCCTTCAGACACTTTGTCAGAATCCCACAGCTGAAGCGGACGCTCAACCCACATTCCCCCCTCCCCACCCACCCCAGAAGTTCAGCAAGCACCTGCCACTATAATGGGTGCAAGCTGTGCATCCAAGATGCTCCAGAGGCCACATGTGCTTACTATTTTGCCGAGTCGGAGAGCTGGTATTCCCGCCGCCGGTCGTAACACTCCTGGATTCCTGGGTCATTCCACAGTGTCTTAATTGCACTTACGTAGGGCTGCTCAAAGGTTGAAACCTTTTCTACATCCACTTCTCGGATCAGCAGTGCATTAGCCTGCAGTGCGGAGAGAGGAAGGGATGGTGGGGAGAGAAAGCAAGACGGGGTTAAGCTTCTTTCAAAATCTGGTTACACTTTTCTCCTGGTGGCAAAGACTTGGTCTCTCTCTCTCTCTCTATCCCCCCCCAACTTGGTTGTGCTTCCCTCTGCTACTTTGAGTGACAGCTAGTAATCCAGATCTTCCAGACTCTTTAGGGTTGTTGGTCTTTTTTAAAAAAATCCAAGCAAGCATGCCTACCTGTAAATGCATTTTTAAAAAGTAAATGCACACAAGCAAGCCACGCCTGGGGGTCAAATCTAAGCTGCACAGCCAACCCCCACTTGGCACATTTTTGCCCCAAAGAGGAGTTTTAGGCCACCATGGTGAAGTGGTTAAGAGTGGCAGACTCTAATCTGGAGAGCCGGGGGCAATTCCCCACTCCTCCTCCCCATGAAGGCTGCTGAGTTTGGGCCAGTCCCATGCCTCTCAGAAGTATCTCGGTCCCACCTACCTCACGAGGCACCTGTTGTGGGGAGAAGAGGGGAAGGAGACTGAAACATTGGATCTTACCTGAAGGTTCATTTCTCTTCGGTGGGGGCAAAGTCATCCAAAGACTGGTTCGGTCACGCCTCTGCTTGCTCAGGTAGGGCTATACAGATTTTTGCATTGCTCCTATTGGAGAGACCTAGGCTGACTGGAGAGACATGGCTGGGAGAGTTGGATCATAAGGAAGGCCGAGCACCGAAGAATAGATGCTTTTGAATTATGATGCTGGAGAAGAAGACTCTTGAGAGTCCCTTGGATTGCAAGGAGATCAAATCAGTCAATCCTAAAGGAAATCAACCCTGACTGTTCCCTCGAAGGCCAGATACTGAAGCTGAAGTTCAAGTACTTTGGCCACCAAATAAGAACAGAGCACTCACCCCAAGAAGACCTTGATGCTGGGAAAGACTGAAGGTAACAGAAGAAGGGGACAGCAAGGGATGAGATGGTTTGACAGTGTTACTGATGGAACAAACATGAAACTAAGCAAACTCCAGAGAATTGTGGGATACAGGAGGGCCTGGCGTGATGTGGTCCATAGGGTTGCAAAGAGCTGGACTTGACTGTGTGACTGAACAACAACAGACTGGTTCTCCAGTCATGTCCAAGCCCTGCTGTTTATCTCTCTGAACTTTTCTGAGGACTTCCATCCTTCCTTCCCTTCGCATTTGATCAACAGCCTTTGTATTCTTCTCTCTCCCTCTTTTTTTCTTTTTAACACATCTTATATTTCCTTGCCTCAGTCTTCGCCACCCTTTGTCCCTTGTTGTCTTCCTTCTCTCTTCTTGGGTGGGATGTGGATGACTTCAGCCTCATCGAAGAGAAAGAACTATCAGGTGAGATCCAACGTTTCATTCTACTTTTGGGGGGGAGTCATTCCAGACTGGTCAGCTGTACCCAAGCTGTGTTTTCAGGTGGGCTCTCTTTTCGGACTTTGCTGCTCTACCACTTGTTGCAGCACCCTCCTGCTGGAAGCGGCTTCCGCTGATGCCGCTTGATCTGTTCTGTAATGTCTGACGAAGGTGGAGGATGAAGCCCAGGTCACCGCTCTACAGATCTCAACTGTAGCTTTGATGGAGAAAGCCACGGTGGCGGCCACTGTCCTGGTGAAGTGCGCAGAGATCGTACTTGGCGGTAATGCTCCCTCTAAGCTGTGGCGTCTTGTGAGCAAAAATTCTACTTTGTGAGCTACTGGCATTAAAATTGTGAGTACACCATTTGGCTACTGCATAAATTAGTTTGCTCTGGAGCCATCCTTCCTGAGCAAAGACAAAAATCTGTGAGCTGGAGGCTAAAAAACTGTGAGCTAGCTCACACTAACTCAGCTTAGAGGGAACACTGCTTGGCGGTATCAGACCTTGCGTCTCTTATGCCTTAGCAACACACGGTCTAACCCAATAGACTATGGTGAATTTTGGCCATGCTTTCTACCCCATGAGAAACAAACAGCGCATCTGTTAGCTTGAATCCAGCCGTCCTGTCCAGGTAGATGCACAGGGCTCTGAGCACATCCAGCTTATACCATGCCCTCTCTCTTGGGTGCTTTGGATTTGAGTAGGACAGTAATGTAACCAGCTGGTTAAGGTGAAAGGCAGAGTTCACCTCAGGTATGAAGGACGGGTCCGTTCACAGAGAGAGCACAGCTCCTTTCTTGTGGCTAATGCTACCAATTCAGCCACTCTCTAGCCGACGTAACTGCTATCAGGATGGCCGCCTTCCACAATAGGAACCTGAGTTCTGCTGACCTCAGTGGCTCAAATGGCGGTTGTGTGAGCACATGCAATACTGTGGATAGGTCGCATTTGGGGAACCTCTGTTGAACCAGAGGGGCCAGCTGCCTCATCCCCGTAATGAACCTCCACAGGTGTTTGTCCGTGGATATCCTTTGGAGTCTTCTGTGCCCCACACAGGCATTTAGGGCTGCCACCCAACACTTCAGTGTGCTCAGCTTGAGTCCTCTCTTCCGGCCTTCAAACAAGAATGTCACTGTGTCCTTATACATTGGTCAAAGCGGGTCCAGCTCTCTGTCGGTGGCCCATTTCTTAAACGCCAGCCAATTTTGGCTGTAAATGTGTCTTGTTGCCAGCCTTCTTGACTGCAGCCTGACTTCCACTATGTGTCTAGGGAAGCCTCGTGCCTCCAAGTCTGTCCTTCCAAACTGTCGGCTACAACCACACTGGGTCTGGGTGGTGTGCTGATCCTGGTGAAGGGGATCTGGTCTGCATGGCACCATGACAAATGGCACCATGGTTGACATTTGTATCAGGTCTGAGAAACAAGGCCTCCTCGGCCAGTAGGGTGCCACAAAGACAATCTCTGTTCCCTCTTTCCCGACCCTGTTGAACATTCTGCCTATCAGAGGTGACGGGGGAAATGCATAAAGCAGGCCCTCTGGCCACGGGTGAGATAGCGCGTCCACACTATGCCTGGCTCATGGAACCTGTCCACTTGGCAGTTGTTCATTATTGCCAGCAGGTCCATTACTGGCCTTCTGAATCTTTGGGTAATCTGGTCGAAGACCTCCTTGTTCAGAGACCATTCCCGAGTCCAGGTCCTCTCTGCTTACCAATCCACCCGCCGGTTGGTCTGGCCTTTGAGGTGCTCCCCTCTTAGACTGGTGAGATGCCTCTCCGCCCATCTTCATAAGCGCCTTGCCTCCAGGAATAGAGATCTTGACCTGGTGCCCCCCTGCCAATTTATGTGTCCCTTTGTTGTCGTGTTGTCAGTGCAAACGAGGACATGGTGGTTCCGTATATGTTGCTGGAATGCCTTGAGTGCCGGTCCGATCACACAAAGCTCCAGCCAGTTGATGCTGTGGGCCGGCACTGCCGTTGACCACTTTCCTTGCGACACCATGTGCCCGCAGTGAGCTCCCCAGCCCCTCTTGCTTGCGTTCACTGTTACGATGATCTGCTGTGGCTGGGTGTAGCTGATCTCTCTGCTCAGATTTCTCTCTATTGTCCACCACTCCAGTTCCTTCCTCAGACCGTCTGTTATCACAATCCGTCTGTGATTGCGTCATGAGATTTCCTTCTGGAAGGGTAGAAGAGTCCACTGAAAGGTCCTCGTGGGGAATTGTGACCAGGGCATCATATCTATGGTTGATATCATCAGGCCCTGCACTGCAGCTAAGTGCAGGAGGTTATGCTCTTATGCTCTGGGTCCTGATGATGGTTATCAGGTCTATGATCTTTGGCTGCTTTTCCTCCAGCAGGAACGATTTGGCTGGGACCATGTATATCCTGGCCCCCGTGTGCACTAGACCCCTTGTTGGGTCCAGCTGGCTCTTCTGGGTGGTGATGAGAAAGCCGTGCGCTCTCAGAAAGGTCTCTGCCCTCTCGGTGAAGCTTGAAGCAGTCTTGCAGTCCCTTGCTTGTAAGAGTATGTCATACAGATAAGGGTGCGTGTGAACCACTTTCAGGTGGAGCGATGTCACCAGTACCACCATAACCTTGGTAAACATTTGGAGGCTGAGGAAAGGCCAGAAGGCAGGACCCTGTATTGGAAATGCCGGCCCTGGTGATAAAAATGGAGGAATGGCCAGGAGTCTGGCTGCACCAAAATGTGCAGGTAGGCCTCCCTGAGGTCCATGGAGGTCAGGAAGTCTCCCTTCTGTACCACCTGTAGGATACGTTGCAGGGACTCCATTCGGAACTTCCTCCTCCGCACCCATCTGTTGAGGTCTCATAGGTTTAACATCGCTGTTCAGTCCCGACTTTTTTGGCACCATGAACAGGACAGAGTAAACTCCTTTGAACTGCTGGTTCGTGGGAACCCCCCTCAACTGCACCTATGACTTGGAGGTGTTGAATTGCCTGGAAGAGTTGTAGTCATCTGTTCTGCTGCCATGGCACTGGGGAGGGTGTGAAGCTCTAAGGTGGTGGAGAGATGAGCTCTATTTTGTAGCTGTGTGTGATGACGGACAGCACCCACTGGTCCTTGGTGATGAGCCCCAAGCCTCCATGAAAAGCTGGAGCCGTTCCTCTGTCATGTAGTCATGTGGATTGCTTTCTGACGCGAACGAATTCTTATCCTGTCTGAAGTTTATTGATTGTCTTGGACTGGTCCTGGGTCTGTATCTGAAGGATCTGAACCCTTTGTAATCTTTGGTGTCCCGACCAATGCCCCCCTCTAAGCTGTGGCATCTTGTGAGCAAAAATTCTACTTTGTGAGCTACCACCATTAAAGTTGTGAGTGAGCAATTTGGCTACTGCATAAATTAGTTTGCTCTGGAGCCGTCCTTCCTGAACTAAGAGAAAAATGTGTGAACTGGAGGCTAAAAAGCTGTGAGCTAGCTCACACTAACTCAGTTCAGGGGGAACACTGGTCCCGACCGCAGCCTGTCATCCTGAAGCCACGAAAGGACTGGTGGGGCCTGTTCTTAGTGTCCCTCTCTCTGCCATACAAAGGCATGGCTTTCTTTTCTTTTGTTTCCAGTAGCACCTCATCCAGGTTTGGTTCTCCAAATGGGAGCCTGCCTGAGAACTTCTCCGTAGATAGGTTACTCTTGGATAGGGTGTCCTCCAAATGTTCCTGCATGCGATGATGTTTGCCACCTGGGCCCTTGCACAGAACTGAATACTGTCCTGTGAGGCACTGGATGCGAATTCCATCACATTTTTTATCTTCAGTAGTGATCTCTTTAGTTCCAGTGGCCTGGCCTCTGGATTTTGCGAGAAGCTGTCAGCCCTCATGAAGTCTGACAGCACTGCCGCAGACCAAATTGCTGCAGACATGGCCTTGTGCACCTTCTTTAATGCTGCTTCATTCTTCCTGTCCGTGGGCTCCTCTAATGTGCTTTGCCATCCTTGGGGGTAGCACAGCTCCCGAGTGCAATGCCACCACGGGTGTGTCTGCTCGGGGTATGTTCAGGTTCTCCATGTAATCCTCTGTCAGTGCATAGAGCTTCTTGGCTACAGAGAGCAGGGAACTGCTGCTTCCTGGTATGGCCCATTCGGCCTTCATCATGTTATAAAAGAAGTCAGGGAATGGGAAGATTGTCTGAGTCCTGGCTGGTTTTTTGAAACCTCTGCTGTCCAGCACAACTGATACTGATGATCTTGGCTTCTTCGTTACCTCTTATCTGGTAATTTAGCATGATAATCACCTTGTTCAAAAGTCTTTGGAAATGCTCAACTTGGAAGAGCCTTGAGGATGTTGTCTGTTCCTCTTCTTCCTCTCCCGATTATTCCCTTTCCTCCTTCTCAGAACTCTCCTCTAAGGATGTATTCACAGAAACTGATTCAACCAGCTCTGAACCTGGTGATGGTGGATGCCCCCCATTGGCACCAGCCCATGTGCTGTGGTGTGGTCTATGTCTGCTGGAATGGGCCTCTTCCTCACCTGAGGCCTTCGAGGCCTCTGAGTGATCCCTGTTCTCTGCTGGACAAGCATTTTTGGGGGTGGGGGGGGAGAGATGCTGATGGCAAAAATGCATGAAAGCTGGTGGGGGAAGTGCTCTCCCATCCTCTTCTCAATCTGCCCACTGTCCTCCTTTTGCAGGTTTCCACCTGCTGGGTTTTTTTTCCCAACTGACCTGCTAGTGTTTGGCTGCCTGATCCTGCCAGACTGCTCCCCTGCCACCGAACAACAAGCCCCAGGGCACTGGTAGGGCCCACGGTCCTCCCAGTATGGGTCATAACCAGCCTGGTCCGGGCTGGAATTGTGGGGCTAGAAAGGGTCCAGAAGCCATGCTCGTGTCTATTTGGGAGGGTGGTGATATCAGCTGAGGCTGTGGGAATTCGTGGAAATGGTGGCCAGCCTGCCCCCAAAGGACGGGTACTCCCGTCACGCTCCAGGGCCCTACCACCCCCATATATGGTGCCAATGCACCCCTAAGCCCCCCAACGTGGGATCTGTCTCACCACATGGGCTCGCCGGCTCTTTGGCTCTTCCTTTCATTTTGAAGTCGTGAGTTGCTTTTTGGGGGGGCAGACATGGTGGGGAGTGGGAGCCCAAAGGCTCAGATCACTCGACCTGCACAGTGGCGTTGGCCACCTCTGAGTCTCCCTGCCTGGTGCCTCATTGTGCTGTGCTTGATGCCTTTGCCTCCCCACCTCCTGAAGACTCAGGAGGAGTGTGACGAGGCTCTGCTGGTTCCCCCTCTGTATGGTTCCTGGTCAGGAGGCTGTGTTCCATGGCCACCCTGCTGCCCGAAGCCACAGGCGGGGGAGATCTCTCTGGCTTCTCCCTCTTCTTCCTCATGGCATACTGCTTCTTTGTTGCCGCAGCGGCCACTCCACTCTGCATCAGCTCCAAGTCCATGGGAGACTTTGCTGGCTCCAGGATCCTCCTGTGGTCTGAGTGAGCCTCTGCCAGTGCTAACTGTCTGACTGTACTCAGCTTTTTCAACTTTCCTTCCCTTTCTACCTTTTTTTCCTTATATAACGGTCGGCTTGGAGCAGAGCTCTAGCATCCTACCGAGCCCAGGGCTATCAAAAACTGGAGGGTCAGCCTAGGTCTCTCCAATAGGAGCCACGCAAAAATTTGCATAGCCCTACCTGAGCAAGAAGGTGCATGACCTAACCAGTGCTGGATGACCCCCCCCCCCCAAATTAGAATATAAGCTGCTTTGAGACTCCTTAAGGTAGAGAAAAGCCAGGTATAAAAACCAACTCTTCTTCATATCGGCATGTAAAACTGTCGGCAAAGCACCAATGTTGTCCTGGTCGTGAAAAGCAGGGTGCTGGCTCCTGGATGGCATTCTCTTTGGACAGGTGTCTCCCAAACATGCTAAGCCACCCCATTTGGATTCTGCCAATGGTGGTGCACGTATTTGCCAACTTTCTATCCTACTTTTCAGCTTAATCAGGGTCACCGAGGTAGGTAACAATTAAAACAGCATAATAAAATACACCGAAAGCCTGCCCTCAAACTCATCTATGAAACAGAAAGTGACGAACTCAAACACGTGGTGGGAAGGCTAGACAAAACATAAGGCGGATGTCTTTGCCTGCTGGCAGAAGGGAGTGACGGAAGGGGACAGACATATGGAACGGAGCTCACCTTGTTCTGTTCATACTTGTACAGGATCTTCAAGGTCTCCATGGCCCGGATCATTGACTGCATGGCAGTGAAGATGTTCTGGTACACCAGCTTGGTGAAACCTTTTTTGTCCTCCTCCGAGTAGCCTGAGCCATGGATTATCCGCATCTGTTTAATAAATGTGCTCTTCCCGCTCTCCCCTGTACCTGAAGAGAGAAAGAGAGAAGGGGGTGGCACGGAACACCAGAGGACAACATGGACAGCCCAGGAGTCGCTGCGGCAGATAAGCCGCCCCCCACCCCCAAGCTGCAAGCAGCTGGCCTGCACATCGACTTGAGCCATGAGGAAAGTATAAACATTTTAATAAAATAAATACTTGTAATGGTACAAGCACTTTGCTTCCATACTGCTGGGGCTGCTGCACTGACAAGGATGGTTTTCTCTGCAGTGGTTCCAGGACGGGAAGAAGAGCTGCTGCCTCCTATGGCCTTCCCTTCAAGAAGACAGTAACATTCTACTCATAAACAAGCGCTGCCAGTAGGGGGGTTAATTTGCTGTTCGTTAGTGGTGGAAGCAGCATTTTCTGCACGTGCGCCAAGTCAGACTAGAACAGCGGTCTGGGAACAAGCATGGCCACTGAGGAGTCTCTTTTGCCTCAAATTTGATTCCTAGCTCCACACCAAGGCCTTACAAAAAAAACACACACCATCTATCAGGGCTGATGACAGACAAGAGAATTCTCAGCTAACTGACTGACGAGGGGATCGAGTTTTCCATTCACAAATCACCACAAATTCAATATGGATGCCATCTGAAGTGCTGGAAGCCACTAAGAGAAAGCTTTGTATTTGTTTTGAGCTAGGCTGGAGTTCAGGAAGAGAGCTGGGAAGCCCAGGTTCAAATTTCCCAGTTGTGAAGCTCATTGGGTGGCCTTGGGAATAGTCACTTCTGCTTGACCCTGCCGCAAACACAGTCATCGCGGATGCAAAAGCGGAGGAGGCATGCCACCCTCAAACAAAAGGATGAAAATACAATAGGTATTTGCACACTGTTAGACACAAAGCCTGAAATTCTCATTACAGCAACATGCTAGAAGCCAGTCTAGAGCTCAGGGGCGGTTATCAACAGCCAAACAACAGCTGGCAGTAGCAGCTAAAATGTAAACTGGGAGCTCCCCGGTTAAAAACTTAACCCTCGCTAAGTATTATGATGGTACGGAAACGGATTTCCTAAGTACTAAGTTCAGGTACTAATCGTCCCACCCTGACGGTTGTGTAGGTCTTGTGCAAAACCCTTTAATGCCGTTAAGGGCTCTCACTCAGACCATGGAATTGCAGCTGCAATGATAGAAGATCTGGCTTTTATCACAGCACAGAAAGTCAGCGAGCTTGCTGACAATGGACAAAAAAATTGCCAGCTCTTAAAACTCTCCCCTACCCTTATATGCCCAGGTGGCCCCTCTCCTAGACGTTTCTTCATCAGTCTGTAAGGCCATTTTGGTGCAACTTAAACTGAGCCTCTCGCTGGCCAGTGCCTGCTTCGGAGGGCCCCGCTTTCCATTTGCCAAACGTCTAGCAATGCCCCCCACCTCGCCCTTCTCCCTCCCTCCCCTTTGCTCCCCTCATTCAATCTGTGTCTGCAAGGAAATGGAAGGAAAGCCCACCCCCTTCCTGCCCCTCCAGTTCATGGCCTGCCGTCTCCTCCCCTCGACTCCAGCAAACCTCTCCTTGCTGGCTCTCTCTTCTCCTGCATCCGCCCTCCCACCCTTTCACCAGAATTCGACTACCAATACGATCCCCACTGCTCAGCCCTCAAGCCCAACAATGTCCCCAGTACGGCCTCCTCATTCCCTTCCACGTCCGGCACACAACCTTCCTCAGCGTTCCCACCCTTCTCTCCCTCCACCAGCCCCTCAAGACCTTCGCACCTTCTGCTCTTTGCTGGATGGTCTTCACTGGTTTGGAGGGGGTATCTCTCTTTTACTGCCTATTTTTTTGCTATTATGTAATTTTTATTATTAGGCTTCAGGTTTAGAGTTGAATTTTAATTAATTTTGTAGTGAGCCACCTCCGGGGTCTTTCTGGAGAAGCAGTTAAAATTCTGCTGCCGCCCAGAAGCCTCGTGCCCTTTAAAATGATGCCACTCCTCCCCCCTCCCCCCTTGGGCAGCAGTTCTCAAACCAGAGTACCGGGCTCCCCATTTCTGATTAGACGCGTCTGCAGACTCCCAAGCCCTCCCTTGCCCAAGCGCATCTTGCATGCCAGACACATCCAGCAGCACACATTTGCCCAACGGAAGCTTCCATCCTCATTTCCTCACTGCAGAGATGTGGGTCCAGTTGCACCTCAGAGACCAGCAAGAGTGTCCAATCTCCCTTCGTCAGATATGAGTAGAAACGGAGATCTCAGAGTCCTTTTATCCTGGTCAGAAGATGGGAGGGGTGCTGCAAAACATACAAAGGGTGCAATACATCTCCCACTTTCTGACTAGGGTAAGGAGATCTACACTTCTACTCATGTTTGATGAAGAAGAAGAAGAGGAGGAGATCGGATTTATATCCCGCCCTTCACTACCCAAATGAGTCTCAGAGCAGCTTACAAACTCCTGCCCCTTCCCCTCCCCACAACAGACACCCTGTGAGGTAGGTGGGCCTGAGAGAGCTCTGAGAGAAACTGCTCTTTTCCAAGAACAGCTGTGCCAGAACTATGGCTTGCCCAAGGTCATCCAGTAGGTACAAGTGGAGGAGTGGGGAATCAAACCCGGTTCTCCCAAAGTAGAGTCTGCGCACTTAACCACTACACCAGACTATCAAAAGCTCATACTCTGAAACACTTGCTCATCTCTAAGGTGCCCCTGGAGTTGAATCTAACTGTTCGATTGCTAATTTAAACACCAGTGGGGGACCTTTAAGAACAACAAAGATTTATTCTAGGTATGAGCTTTCGTGTGCACGCATGCTTTTTTCAAATTGTAGACCAACATGGATACCCTCCGTAACTCACTACAGAGAGACTCTCTTCGGCTATATCTTAAAAGGAAGTTGAAGAAGCCCATGTTGCCTGTTTGTACATGGACCACTAGATTTCAGCCTAGCACCCAAAAGTGCCAGGGCCACTGCATACTGTGCCAACATCTGAGGTGGCTTTTTGGGGAGACCTGTATGGTGTGCCATTACAACAGACTACCCACAAGGTAACCGTGGCAAGGCTTCTCTGTAAAACACCACTTTATGTTAATGGCACTCTGTAAAAACAAGTCTAGAGACATTTTTGCTAGTCCATGCTTTATTTTACTGTTGGACCCCAAGTGGAATGTGCATGCCACCCCTATCCAGCAGACACTCCACTGGTTCCTGATCAGTTACCTGATTCAGTTCAAGGTTCTGGTTACCACTGGCAAAGTCCTGAATGGCCTTGGATTCACATGCCTACAAGAACACCTCTCTTGCTACATGGCTTCACTCATCTGAACAAAGCCTTCTGAAGGTACCACTCGGCAAATGGGCAAGATCAACAGGTGCCCATTCATGCTCATTCTCTGTGGGGACCCCCATCTTGTGTAGCGGCCTGCCTGAGGGGGTCAGGATGGCACCCACCCTTCTGTCATTTTGCAGATGGTATGGAACAGAAACGTTCAGGAGGGCACGTTTCTAAAGGGATCAGAAATGCAGTGTAAAGGGACAGCTCAGGAGATCACTTTTATAAGGGACAGGATCGTAACCTATCACATTATGATATGGTGTACTTTTGTTTTTATTGCCCTCATTTTTTTGTCTGCATTCTTTTTCAATTCCGTAATCCAAGTTCCTAGGCCGTGTGTGTGTGTGTGTGTGTGTGTGTGTGTGTGTGTGAATTGAGGCTACCTGCCCCCATGCTCTTATTTTCAGTGTTTGCACCTCAGAAAGGACAACTTTGGCAAACTGTTCCTAGCAGGTAGGAAGCCAAGTCCTATTGCACTGCTTATTGAGAGGTCTGTACTGTCTTGTTTGAGCAGACTTTTATATTTTGTAATCCACCTTGAGTCTCAGAAAGAAAGGCGAGACAGATGAAGGAAGTAAACAAATGAATTCTGGAGAGAGTTCCCACTCTCTCCTCCAAAGCCTGACAGAAAGAGTCTCTCTTCTGCCAATCTTCTGGGAGGTTCAGTGTGACAGGGAACTGCTCCCACCTCTTGAGCCGGAGCAGGATTTGTGGCCTACAAGCCACACTGGGGTACGCAGGAACCGAGGGGCACCTCCAGGTGTGACATCACAAACAAGACCCGGGCTCTCCCAAGGGAATGTCAGTGGAAAGCATCAATCCCAGACGACGATCAAGGCCGTCTGAAATTTGTGGACAAATCTAGCAAGTTTTTCTTCTCTACCCCCACTCCTCTAGCACCCAGGAGAGGAGGATTTGCCGGCAATGATAACAGATGGCAGCTGTGTCCTTCCCATACACTTTGGCAACGCCTGCCGTGCCCATAAAATATCTGTATGAAATACCAGTGAATTCTAGAGCACAATCAGCCTTCCCCATTAGGCTAGACCATATTTCCAAACTGCCTCTTAAAACATTGATGCTGGCTAATATCCTTCTCTCTCTCTCTCCCCCCCACCATCCTCACATAAAACTGAATAATCGCTTAGTTGCCTGCATCAGCTTCCAGAGCTCCCAGGCACTTGGAAATAGGCTGATCGGTCTTCAGGACTCAGGCCGGATTTTCTCTGAGGTAGAAGGAGCTCAGCAGACTACCAGGAAATGGTGCTCTCTGCTACTGCCAGCTTCATTTAGTACATTAAAGCCAGGGGAAACTACTTCCTCTCTGGAAAGCACAGCAAAGGATTCTGGGACATTTCACACGACTTTACCAATCCTCAGGAGGAAGGGAGGCTTGTTCATCTGTAATGCAGAGCATTTGACAATGGCACTCCAGATACAGACATCCGAACCCAGCCAACTATGTCTTCCTTTTTACTTCCGGAGTTTCTGATACAGTTTCTGATACTAGAGGAGAGATTAAAATTCAGCTTTGATAGGTGTGCTTCTTTTAATGCCAGAACAGCTCAGCTATCTACAGCTGTTCTGTCCTCCCCTTTGCTCAGTGAACCGCAGGGCTCAAGAACAGATCTCTCTGGACAATGGTAACGTTTCAGGGATTTCCCCCACCTGTTAACCGTTAGCTGCCTGCCTGCATCGGGGAACCTAAACAAAACCCTTGCTCCAGGAGATATCATGGACCGTACACTAGCAAAAGGGGAGAGACCCATGCCCGCATGAGTCCTCCCCTGTATCAAGGCAGAAGTGAGAGGCAGGATGTATCCAACACGGCTAATTTTTGCATGCACACTCTTGCTCAGCTTGGGGCATATGGTTTGGGGATCACCTGTATAAATGCAGCCAAGGGCCCCTTCTGCCATGACCAGTGTCCTCCTTAAAGTGCTCGTCCCTTGAAAAGATGCATGCGGAAGTGCCCTTAAGAAGGCCCAGCATGTGGAAACAAGCAAGCATCCTCTACGGGAAAAGCTACATATGCTTTGAAAGAGTGCCCACAACGTCCCTACACTCAATCCCATAACTCTGCTTGTTTCAAGCTCACGGCTTCAAGCTTCAGCAAGTCTATGGAAGTGCCTACGCTGGGGGGGGGGGAATTGAGGCTACCTGCCCCCATGCTGTTATTTTCAGTGTTTGTGTCTCAGAAAGGGCAACTTTGGCAAACTGTTCCTAGCAGGTAGGAAGCCCAGGCAGGCAGCCAGGTAGTTGGATCACCCAAGTGATCCAACCACAAGCTTACTCTCCAATACTACCCTCCTCTAAATGCCTTCCCCAACAATAAAAGCTACACAAGAAAAAGCATCCCCCTGCATGACAAAAACCAAAAGATATCCCCCCACCAAATAATCTATTCCAAGAACTGCCAGCTTGCAGACAGTAGTTGACTGACAGAACAGCTTTCAAAAAAGAAGTAAATTTAAAGTTTGCAAAAGCCGGCCGTGTCCAGAACTCAAAAGAAGAAAACATGGAAGAAAACACCAGACCACCATCTGTAGATTTCTGAGCTGCTAATTGCTAAAGAGGTTTCATTAATGGGTACTAATGGCTAGAAGAACCTCGCTAAGTGGCTTTTGACTGCAAGTGGCTACTGCTGACTGGAAACACCTCGCATGCTTGAGTGAGGCCTGATCTTGGAAGAGAAAACAGCTAGCCAGCGATGGAGACTGTTTGCTTTCAGGGGACGTGAATGCTGCTTCGAAAAGGTGAGCACCATCTGTTGGCGGCTGCCCCTCAAGCTTTGCTCAACAAATTCATTTACAAGCATATTGTAAGAACATCCGAGCCTTAGATTGCCCCCTCTATCTCAAAAAAAATGACCCTGTGGGAGCCATGCCTTCGGACCTCTTGCTACTGGAGGAAGTGGTGAGTGTCAAACGGCACTTAAATGCTTCAGTACTAGCTAAGAAGTTCAGCTCTCTGGGTGACAGGTATGGTGGCTTCTCCAAGGACACGGGACTGGAGACAGGTAAAGTATACCGCAGAGGTACAGCACACAGCCCCGAATGTGATCCATAACATTTCCCATTCAAGCCAAGTTTCGGGATGCTGAGCTGGAACAGACCTTGACCCCCCAGAGGATCGACTGGCACCAAAGGGTGGCAGGACAAAGCCAAATGGACCACTAGTCTGACTTTGCACAACCAGTGCCACAGCTCACCAGAAGGCGAAGAGCAGCAGCCAAGAACCCCTTCAGATCACCAAAGCCCCCCACAGATTGACCTAACTACAAAATATTGAGCAACTTGTAAGATATTTCTCTCTGTTTTGGAGGATGTGTTACAAAGGTTATTTGTGACCCCCCAACATTAACTGCAGCACTTGGCCACTGAGCCTTCTTATTAGGACTGCTCTGTTTGGAGATGCTGAGCTTGTGACACGTTCAGGGTTTTAGAACAAAGTTTGAGTCCGGTGGCAGCTTTAAGGCCAACGAAGTTTAATTCTGGGCATAAACTGGATATAAGCCCATATCCAGAATTAAAACTTCGTTGGTCTTAAAGGTGCCACTGGACTCAAACTTTGCTCTATTGCTTCAGACCAACACGACGACCCACCTGCGAGATGAGAGAACCAAGTAACAACATCGCTGTGAAATTCCTGATACTGGCACTTTTATTATGTTTTATGGTTTTAGCATTATTTGTATTCACTGATGTTGCTTAATTTTAACCTATATTATTGTAATTCTTATGCTATTTTATGTAAGCCGCCCCTTGCTGGGAGGGCGGGATAGAAATTTAATAATAACAATTATTATTATTATATTCAGGGTTTAGTATGAGCTACAATACAAAATCCGTAATGTGCCTTGAAGCCGCCCTAAAAGCACCTAGCTCCGTATTTATTCATTTGGAGAATTTCTATCCTGCCTTACCCTCTCTGGCCGGCAAGCCTCTCTCCAGGCTCCTAGGCAAGAGGATGGCCTTTTCCCGCCACCTGCTCCCACTACCCTTTCACCATGAACACACACATGAAGTTGCCTTATACCAAATCAGGCCATGGGGTCCATCAAACTCTGTATCAGCTAGCAGCAGCTCTCCAGGGTCCTCAGGCTGAGGTCTTGCACATCACCTCCTGCTAGAAAAGCCAGATACTGAACCTGGGACCTCCTGTATGCCAAGCAGATGCTCTGACAATGATGACCCACAGCCCTTCCCCCTGCCATCCATGAGAAGACATGAAACTGGTACCCCCCCCCGGACACCAAAGCACTGCAGCCCCTCCCCTACAACTGGACTGTGCTGTGGGGAAGCAAAGGAAGACAAGATGATGACTAGCCATACACCACCACACTTTCCTTTTGCTGCTGCATTAGCACAGCCTTCCAGGGTCATGAAGAAGAGCCTCTTCTCCCTAACTGCAGACGTCTGTGCTAATGCCTTCTTTCAGAAATTAACTACTGGCCTCATCTTATCACACACCATTCCCCCCTTCCCAGAAGTGGTTTGTACTCTGCTAATAGCAGACCTCTTCAAATGAGCTAGCAGCTTCAGGTCCAGGAGTGCTACCAGCAGAGAAGCCCTTTCACTAAAAGATTATTTCACATTAATAGAGAGATGAACCACCCCCACGAACCCAAGCAAGCAAGGGCAGAAGATACCTACAAACCTCATTCCAAACACTGCCAAGACAAAGCACCTGGGACACAAGTCCTATTCCACACAACGTGGAGGTGGTGCTAGAAACCTTATGCTAACATTCAGAAGCATCTTCAGCCCAATTCAGAATCAGCTGCTGAAGTTTAAGGTCAGGTCCATAAGAGAATTTCTGAAAAGATGCGATTCCCCCTCATCCCAGATGTCGGGCTAAGGAGGAAAGGCAGGAAACAAGGAACACACTGCAAGGTATGTGAACTACTTGGTGAAAGTATCACACAGGAAAACAAGCAGGACTGGGGGCTGAAACTAACAAGCCAGATGCAAAAGAAGGTCGTTTGGATGTATGAAAAAAGCAGCACACATGTGTCTGGATGTCCAAGCAGAATGGACAGATGTTAGGAAGAGAATGAAGTTCGAAAGGAGGTGTTTGCAACAGCAGAGGGCAGGGCCTGATACTTTAAAGCCTGTGCCTGGTGAGATGGCCCCCACCCAAACGAAGCAGAGCCTTTATTTTACTAGATAAAGAGCAGAAGGCTTAGATACAAGCGTGTTCCTAATATCTACACCAAAAACTGTTTCTAGGATCCAACGAAGCACTCAGGCAGTCTTTCAGAGGCTCTGCTTCCTGAGAAAGGCCCACCACACCCCTGATCACATAGTCTCTTGCTCTTTTGACCACCAAGAAGAGGAGAAGAGGGAATTACATAAACCGGGTAGTGGCATCCTGCAGGCGTGGGGAGGAGGAGTGCAAGAAGAAGCAACTTGCGGTTAAGGGAGCAGGATGTAGGCTTAATTTTTTTAAAAACGCACTACATTATCACAGAATGAGTGAGGGTGACAGTTAATAGAAATAAGGGGGGGTTCTTCACAGGGGTGCAAGGCGTCAGAAGAGCTTTATCCTCTAAAGAAGATACACCCTAGAAACAAAACTGCTGCTGTCCAAGGAGATGGAACGATCAAAAAAGACGGTGATGCTGAATGTGAGGCAGGGTAATTAATAAGGCTGGCAATTGTCTAGAACAAACAAAACTTGTTGGATATACAAAACATCACGTTGGGGGATTTTTTGTTATCAGAGGGTAAAGATGCATCAAAAGGGGCTTGAAACCGCCTCATCGAGAATGGGATGACTGGGGGGGGAGTGAGAAGAGAAGAGCCCTTCCGGATACAGAGCAACAATTAAGTCCTGCGAACACTCTTAGCAAAAGAGAATGACCAAGAGCGGGGCGTGTCTATAAGGCGGGAGAGAGAAACTGTCAAGGGAAAAAACTTCGTCGTCTCGGGAACCAGCATGGTGTAGTGGTTAGAATGTCAGGCTAGGCTTTAGGAGATCTCGGTTCAAATCCCCACTCTGTCACAGAAACCTGCTGGGTGACCTTAGGCCAGTCACACATTCTTGGCATAGCCTCCCTCACAGGGAAGTTGTGAGAATAAAGGGGAGGACAGGAGAATGATGTAAGCCGCTTTGGGTCTCCCATTGGTGAAAAAGTTGAGATACAAATATATAAATGGCTTACAGACCTCAGAAAATTATTATTAATGATCATTAATATTTAAGGAAGACCGGGAAATCAAAAGTGGGGTATCCTTCAGGGAGAGAGCAGAAACCAGTGGAAAAAAACACATATCTTGCCCAACAAGCATCTTAAGAACCTCAGAAACTTGTGTCCATCAGTGCTAATAATTGAAGAAAACCAGGAAATGAAAAATGGGGGATGAGCATGGAGAGAGACGTTCTCAAGAAAAGCAGCAGAAATCAACCCGTCTCTTTTACAGCTTGGGAAGCTGCCAACAAAAATACCACTAGCAATAATTTGGGGAACAGGTGAGAGACCTTAGTCCAGCAGCACCTTAGAGGTGGACAAATTTTCCAGGGCACAATCTCTCAAGAAGAGTCACAGCCAGTGTTCCCTCTAAGCTGAGCTAGTGCAACCTAGCTCACAGTTTTTTAGCCTCCAGCTCACACCTTTTTGTCTTCACTCAGGAAGGCTGGCTCCAGAACAAACTAACTTATGCAGCAGCCAAATCGCTCGCTCACAACTTTAATGCCAGTAGCTCACCAAGAAGAATTTTTGCTCACAAGACTCCACAGCTTAGAGGGAGCATTGGTCACCACTCTCTTCGCCAGAGGCCAACCGGGTTTTCGGGGTACCAGCTTCTGAGAACCATCATGGACTCAGACCCTGAACGAATCTTGTCGGCCTCTCAAGCGCCGCTGGACTCGAACCCAGCTCCTCTACCGCAGACCGACCCTGGCTGTCCGTCTGACACTACCTGACAGGGAGCTTTTGACAGAAAGGCGCATTGACAGGCAACCTCGACGGGAGGCGGGGGCTCCTCTGGGCAGGGCTGGGGGAGCCTGAGAGGAGAGGAAGCTCCCCCTGCAAATCAGAAGGGGGGCTCTTTCCAGATAATATGGGGGGGGCCTAAGAGGTCGCTCGGGGGAGGCTGGGAGGGGCTGCCATGGGGGGCCTAAAAGGTCCCACGGGGGGGCGGCTAAGAGGTCACACGGGGGGGGCTGGGAGGGGCTGCCAGGGCGGGAGGAGGGCGCGCCTGGCTCCCCGTCCGCCTCCCTGTCTGGGGGGGGACATCCCGCCCGTTCCGGCGGAGGGGGGCGCGGGGCCCGCCCGCCTCCTTTCCCTCCCTCCCCGGGCCGGCGGCGACGGACTGACCGAGCAAGAGGAGCTTGAGCTCCCGGCGGGCGTCGCGCTTGTCCCTCCGCAGCTGCTTCTCGATCTCGGCGTTGATGCGCTTGGACTCCTTCACCTCGTCGCTGAGGCAACAGGCCATCATGGACTCCAGCGTCATGGCTGCGGCGGCGCGGGCGGGCGGTGGCGGCGACTGAGAGGGCGGCGGCGGCCCCCGTCGGCCTGGGCCTCGCCTGCCTCCTCAGCGGCCTCCTCCCTGCCGGCCTCTCTCCTTCCTTCCCCCTCCGCGCCGCCGACACAGCCCGCGCGAGCGAGTAGCCAACCTACCTTCCTCCTCCTCCCTCCCCCCCCAAAACCGCGGCGCAGCCCAACCCGACGCCCTCTCCTCCCCGCCAGCCGCGGAGGATTGACGGCCGCCACGCCCAATACCGGAGCCTGAGACGCCGCCCCCTTCGGGCCAATAGGCGGCGCGCCCACAGCTCGTCCAATAGGAGGAAGGGGAGGTGGGGTTTTGTCGTGAGGCAGGTTTCGGAATCGATATGTTCGGCGTAAAGTTTTTTTGTGTGTGTGTGTCTGTGTTTTTTTCACGTGGCCCCGCCTTTTCCTCACCAAGGTTGGTTGATAAAAAGGAAGGGAGGGGAGGGAGAGAGAGAGAGAAAGATTGGGAGGGAAGGGTTCTGAAGTGCGCGTGCGCAGGCGGGGCGGGAGAGCCCGCTGGGGATTGTGGGGCAGTGGAGGACTTAAAGGGATCGAGACGGAAGTGGCTAGAGGGGAATAAGGCCAAAAAAGTATTTGGATGCAAAGTGCCCTGAGGGGAGGACCAGGGTGCCTCTGTTCATGTACAAAGCGCCTTTTTAGCATTTTAAAGGCCGCTTCAGAGATGTTTTAAAGATAGATCAATGTGGGAAGCCGTGTTGTCTGAAGCAACAGAACAAAGTTAAGAGTCCAGTTTTATCTAAGGTGGAAGCTTTCGTGTGCACCCACCTTCTTCAGACAATGAAATGGAATTACAGATCACAGTTGTATATATCGGGGTGGCGTGTTAAATAGGGTTGCCAGCCTCCAGGTGGGGCCTGGAGATCTCCCGCTTTTGCAACTGATCTCCAGCTGGCTGAGAAAATGGCTGCTTTGAAGGGTGGGCTCTATGGCATTGTATCATGCTGAGGCCCTTCCCCTCCTTAAACCCCGCCCTCTCCTGGATCCACCCTCAAAGTCTCCAGGTATTTTCCAACCCAGACCTGGCAACCGGTGTTCCCTCTAAGTTGAGTTAATGTGAGCTAGCTGACAGTTTTTTAGCCTCTGGCTCACACATTTTCGACTTAGCTCAGGAAGGATGGCTCCAGAGCAAACTAACTTATGCAGGAGCCGAATCGCTCACTCACAACTTTAATGCCAGCAGTTCACAAAGTAGAATTTTTGCTCACAAGACTCCACAGCTTAGAGGGAGCATTGCTGGCAACCCTAGTGTTAAATTAGCGTGCAAAATAGTGAAGATCTTTTTAAAAAGCTCAAAAGAATGACAAGCTGATTTCTGGTTATTATCTGTTTGGATTCAATTTGGGGGGGGGAGACAGACTACATAGGTAATAAATATATCAGAACTGGAAACTGATGTCCCCTAAATTGTGAGTATCTTGGAATCTAGTATCTTTACAATTCACTTTATTATGGGAAGTGACTTGTTGTAGCAGTCTAAAGGTCCATCTGTTCTAACAAGCTGCTTCTCCGTGTGAATGTCCAGCCCTTGGGAAGTCCATAAACAGGACTTGTCCCCATTGTAGGTACTTGACATCTGGTCACTCAGAGGTAGACTGCCTCTGAAGCTGGGAGTTCCATTGACTTATGGCTAGCCACAGTTGACAGATGCTATTCTTATCCCACCCAAATGATTTTTTCTTGATTGTTTTAGGTAGCTGGCTCGGAGTTGTCTGTTCATGGCATTTGGATGCTGATTTCTCCCGGAAGGGACCCAAAGCAGGTAACAGGTACCAAAATGCAAATTCCCAAATCGATGAAACAAAATAAGACACATCCTGACTGACTCTTGAAAGCTTATATCCTGAAAATCTCGTTGGTCTCTAATTCGAATCTGGCCCTGCTGGTAGATGTCCTGATGGCATTTGGGGTTTTGCCACTGCATAACACAGATTGTTGGACTGGATGGACCACTGGCCTGATCCACAATGGCTTCTCTTGTGTTCTTAGGTGTTTCCTGCAGATGGAGAACCACAATGAGCAAAAGCTTTCTCCCTGCTCTGCCAACTTTATATTTGCACTGAAATTTTAACATTGAAACCTAGAATCTCTTACCTGTTATCAGAAGTGGCACAATCCTCTTCTGCTACAGCCAAGCTGTACTGCCTGTGTGGCACACATTGCACTAGTGGGGATATTTTGATCTCGCTGTCCTTTGTTGTATGCTGGGCAATTACCCCTTTTTCTTGTATGTCTGTGATCAGCAGATACGTCATGTTCTAAACCATGGAGGAGAGGCGGTTGCAGGGTGCATTAGTGCAGCACTCAGCTGGTAGTGGCCGAGTGTCTTTAGGAATGCAACATTATTCAGTTTCTTTATTTAGATATTTCTACCCCACTTTTCTTCCCAGTGGAGACCCGAAATGGCTTACAACAGCATTTTCATTGTGTGAAACAGGAGGCTGGGCCAGAGGGGCCCTCACTGAGAGTCAGTTTGGTGTAGTGGTTAGGAGCGCAGACTCTAATCTGGGGGAATTGGGTTTGATTCCCCACTCCTCCACATGCAGCTGCTGGTGTGACCTTGGGTCAGTCACAAGTTCTCTCAGATCTGTTCTCTCAAGGGCAGTCCTCAAAAGAGCTCTCTCAGCCCCACCTACCTCACAGGTGGTCTTTTGTGGGGAGGGGAAGGGAAAGGAGATTGTAAGCTGCTCTGAGACGCCTTCCAGTAGTGAAGGGTAGGGTATAAAGCCAATCTCTTCTTTTTCTTCTCGCTGGTCTGATCTAGCAGGGCTCTTCTGATATTCTTAACAGACTGTTTCAACCTGCCATGAATCCAGTTGTATGAGAGCTTCAACTTAAACACATGTCCAGCCACATTTGGACGGAAAGAAGGACGTGCATAAGAACATAAGAGAAGCCAGTGTTGAATCAGGCCAATGGCCCATCTAGTCCAACACTCTGTCACACAGTGGCCAAAAATACCAGGTGCCATCAGGAGGTCCAGCAGTGGGGCCAGAACACTAGAAGCCCTCCCCCAAGCACCAAGAATACAGAGCATCACTTGCCCCAGCCTGACAGTTCCTATCTATACCCTGTGGCTAATAGCCACTGCTGGATTTCTGCAGTTCTGTTGATGATGTTATTCCTCTGATCAGTCCCAATTAAAGGAGTCATGCGACTCTCGTGAAATTAGGTTTTCCCTAAGGGACAGTGAGGCTCCTTATTTCTCCGTGTGTCTAGAAAGACAGTTACAAGAGGATGGGATTTTTTGCATCTATACTGACGACATTTTTTAAAAGGCATCTGCTGAATATAGACGGTTGGGGGCATTTCCACAATCCACCCCCTGAGCCTGGTGAAATTCAAAACAGAACTGTGGTCCAGCTTTCTAAATGTGATGATAACAGAGAGGAAAGTCTGCAGAGCATGTGACTGCCACACAAAGCACTGGTTGGCATCAAGAGCTGCAGATCCAGAAAAGCTCTTCTAGCCAGTCTCATCTTGCTCATGGTTTGTCAGGGACTGGATATAATTCTGCGATTTAGGGGTTCCTAAAATGCATCGGTTTACCTTTCTATTAAACGTAAAACACTGTAGGGAGAAAGGTAAGGAGGGAAAGTGAAGCAGAGAGAAGGGAGGATAGAAAACTGGAGGGAAATTGACATGGCTGTTCTTAAGCACTGTGGCGTTATGGTTTGGGTCAGGGTGGCCAAACCATGGCTCAGGAGCCACATGCGGCTCTTTCATACATATTGTGTGGTTCCTGGCAGGGCAGCCAGGGAAGCAAAGAGGAGGGACACTTTTTCTCCCTCCCTCCCATCTGTTTGCTTTCTTTGTTTCTCTCTCTTTCCCTTTCTTTCCACCTCTTTCATTCTTTCTTTCCACCTCTCTCTTTTTCTCTCTCTCTTGGACAAACAAATATCATTAGCAAACGAATAAATATCATTGATCAATATCTGTTTTTACCCCTTTTTGTTTTTATTTTTGGCAGTCTCATTTAATGTTAATAAAAAAAGCAAATTTGCATATCTTTAAATAAAAACGTGCATATAATATTTGTTTATGTTCCGCAGCTCTCAAACATCTGACATTTATTCTATGAGGCTCTTATGCTGAGCAAGTTGGGCCATCCCTGGTTTGGGTGTTGGACTAGGATCTGGGAAACCCAGGGTTCGAATCCCCACTCTGCCATGGAAGGCTACAGGGTGGCCTTCGTTTGGGCCAGTGACAACAAATCTTGCTCCCCTCTGAACTTTGAGATTCCCCTCACAGTAGGCCGAATGGCCCCATACCTATCTAATATACAAGCACCACAGCAGCGCAGAGCCTTTTCACTAGCAAGATTCAATGCACTACTATCAGCAATCTTGCATGGGAGCTATAATAATATAGTATATGCGTCTAGACTTTGCCATTGTAACTCTGGATGCATTGAGACAGTTTCACATATCTGTTTGCACTGCCAGTTTTATGTAGATATACGTTTTAGATATTTAAACCCTATTTTAGCCAACATGACGGACCTTCCTGATGCTTTAAAAGTGCACCATCTTCTAAATGACTCCGCTACTGAAATATCAGCGAAGGTAGCCGTGTTTTTACAATCAGCTATAAAGTTATACCAGGAAGAACTATCAAAATGACCAACACTTTGTAACAAATTGTATGTAGTTTGCAAAATACTTGGTTTTATATGTATGTTCTTATATGTATATTTTCTTATAGTAATCCTCTTTTAAGGTATTGTTTTATGCCAATAAAAGCTGACTGATTGACTGAGTCACACACTCTCGTCCAAACCCACCTCACCGGGTTGTTGTGAGAATAAAAAGGAGAAGAAGAGAATGTTGTAGCCGCCTCGGGTCCCCACCGGGAAGAAAGGTGGAGTATAAGAGAAGTCAATAAACAAGCCGAGTTGCATCCCCCTAAGTCCCACTGAAGACAAGAAGAAAGGGAGAGCAAAATCTGGGTGCAGGAGCATCTTAAAAGATCAGCACAGCTTCCCAAGATGTAAACTTTCACGAGTCAAAACTCACTTTGGCAGATAACCTTTAATCTGACAAAGTGAGTTTTTTGGACTCACAAAGGCTTATATCCTGGAAAAATATCCTGGTCTTCAGGGTGCTACAGGAGACAGGCTGTGTTCTGCTGGTACGGACTGACACAGTGACCTGGCTGAGACTGTCTTCGTAAAAGGGTGTAACTGCCTAGGACTGAACTGTAAGCCCAGAGAAGGAAAGTAGAAGCCAGGAGGTAAACAATGAAGGAAAGTGAAGCGGAGGCGGGGGGGGGAATGAAAGTAAGGAGAAAAGCCAGGAGGGAAACTAGGACACGGTGTGTGTGTGTGTGGGGGGGGGCTTTAGTTGACAGCGTCCCCTTTGTTGTCCACATTCCTGGCTTCCTAACAGAACCAAGTTACGTTCGGCTTGTGTGAACTCTCAGCAGCCTTGGGTGGTTGTGGAGCCACGCTTTGTACTTTGGCAAGCTATAAAGCTGCCCTAGCAATCTGTTTATCATCTGGTGGGGTGGCGGTGGTTATCTCTCAAGAATATGAGGGTGTACTTAACTGATTCTCCGGCAGAACTCCCATTTCTGTCCAGCTTTGGCAAAGCAGCACCCAAGTGCCAGGAGCAATCTCCCTTCTTATCTGTCACACGCAGGTCCAGACTCCAAAAGATATAATGGCTATTAAGCTGGAGGGATGGGGTCAAGTTTCTCTTTGCTCCTTTGGAGCGGCTCTCTCTGCGTCGGGGCCAGATGCCCCATCTGCACTGAATGGCAAATCTTGAACCGAGGTCCGCAGCCCTAGGGTGGGGCTGGCTCACAGTGACCGGCTGGCTGGAGGCTCTGGGCCCAGGGGCAGTTTACCTCTGAATGTCCGCTGCCAGGCTGAACCTCTTATTTTCTTGTCTTTACCTCTGTAGCGGGAATGGGTTTGTGTGTGCAGAGGGCAAGATCCAGAAAGGGAAGAGCACCTGGGGGGGACCCAGCATGGTGCCCATGGGAGCCGGGGAGCATGCTGGCACCTTTCCTGGCACCCGCGAAGCATTTTTAGGGAATGAGCCTGGCCAGGTGGGGCTTTTGCCCAGCAAGGCAACTTGCCCCCGGAGATCTGATTGTGCAGATTTTTTAAAAAATGTTGTTCGGCAAGCAGGAGCTCCCACCACAGCACCAGAATCTTGACAGTTGATCTGAAAGGAAGCTATGGCCGCCATTTTTGTGTCTGGCGCCTTCTGCGGCAGCCATTTTGTGACAACCATTTTGTGGCTGAACCCATGACGCAGTGCCAGAATTCCAGAGGTGCCCACGGGTTCAAAAAGGCCCAATGTTCCCTCTAAATCCCCTCCCCTGCTGAGCAGAGCACTTCACATCCTGAATGGAATATAACTGCTGTCATCTTCAAGTGGCCCGTGGGCAGTGCCAGGCCCTGCACGGCTCCAGACGGCTGCTGAGCGGGGCTTCCTGTGTCAGTGGGCAGCCACTTACCCGCACAGCTGAGAGGAGGACGCTGGTCTGGGGACCCCTGATTAACTGATGCCCCTTTCAAGCAGCTTTCACGTGACCCATTTTCTCCAGCCTTTGCTTCCAACCTGGAGCCCTGTCTGGGGAAAACATCCACCCAACGTCATCCTCCGGCCGTCCACTGTCCAGGTCTGTCCTGTCCTCGGCAAGCTGTTTTCGGAAGGCACTGAGCCGGGCCCCAAGTGCATTCAGACACCTTCTGGGCTGGAAGGTGCCCGGGTTCAAAGGTCCCGCCCACCTCAGTGCCATTCTCCTATCACCAGCCCCTCCCAGCTGCCGTTTCCTCCGCCGTGCTTTGCTTTTTGAGTGCTTTTAGAAGAATAATTGCTATCACACTGTAATGTCCTGACCTGGGTGGCCCAGGCTAGCCAGATCTCGTTCGCTCTAAGCAGGTTCAGCCCTGGTTGACTCTTGGATGGGAGAGCACCCAGGAAGCCCAGGGCCACGACACAGGGGCAGGCAACAGCAAACCACCTCTGCTCATCTCTAGCCTTGGAAATCCAATAGGACCTTCATAAGTTGACTGCATCTTGGTGGCACTTGAGATGCAGTGATGGATTGCCCTGCTTGGTGGGGGGGCAACAGTGGGAGGGCTTCTCGTGTCCTGGCCCCACTGCTGGACCTCCTGATGGCACCTGGTATTTTTGGCCACTGCGTGACAGAGCATTGGACTAGATGGGCCATTGGCCTGATCCAGCATTGGCTTCTCTTATGTTCTTATGACTGGGAGGACTAGCCAGATCTCATCAGAGCTTCAGCAGGGTCCGCTCTGGTGAGGCAGTGGCAAATTGACCATGAAGCAGACTAAGCACGTGCTTAGGGCACCAGGGCCAAAGGGGGCACCAAAAAGTTGGGGAAAGGGTGAAAAGGAAAGAAAAAAACAAATGAAGATTTGTAAAAAAAAAAAAAAATCGATAAAGCTAGTGCAAATTGATCATTTTTGTATTGCTGCAACCTGCATTATACATCTGGTCAGGTAGGTCAACAACTAAAATGGACTGGGTCAGTGTGGAAAGGAGGGGGGGCACCACGATTGGTCGGTGCTTAGGGCACCAGTGAGCCTTAATCTGCCCCTGTGGTGAGGCCTTGGTTGGAAGAACCCCCTCCCAAGGAAGGCCTGGGCTGCAACACAGAGGCAGGCAATGGCAAACCATCTCGGAACGTCTCTTGCCTCGACTATCGTACGGGGTCCCCATAAGTCAGCTGTAAACTGACGGCAAATAAAACAAAAGACTACAATACTGTAGAAGCAACCCGTTTTTTAAAAATAAAGCCCTCAAAATGCCCTTCAGTGGCACAGCAGGGAAAAATGCTTGGGGCAAAACCAACCAGGTCAGAAAACCAGGTGCAGGAAACTCTCATGTGGACATTCAGTTGCCTGTTCAATGTAGATGGCCAAGAAAAATCCCCAATCAAAAGCCACAAAATAAAAACAGAGCCAAACATTTTGAGGTCTTCCATTCCCTGGTGCTCCAATGTTCTAGAAGCAGGGATGTTTTATTCGTGGAGGAGTGTTTTAAAAACGACAGTATTCCCTTCCCCGCACTCAGAAGGTTGCTGACGTGTGGCTCCGTGGCATCTGTCCTTCAGCCCTCCTCCCGTCTCTCTTTCTGTTTGCAAAAATTCCAGCGCCTCCGGCTGACTGCTTCTGAGCACGTGCAGAAACAGATTTCCCTTCAGCAGGACAAGTGCTATTGACATATTCTCTGAATAGTAACTAATACAGTGTAATTGTACTACGTGAACCTCAGGCCCCGGGGATACCAACCTCCAGGTGGTAGCTGGAGATCTTTTGGGATTACAGCTGGTCTCCAGACAACAGAGACCTGTTCCCACGGAGAAAATGGCTGCCCTGGAAGGTGGACTCTGTGGCATGACATCCCTGCTGAGGTCCTTCCTCTCCCCCAAACCCCACTCTCCTGAGGCTCTACCCCCAATATCTCCAGGTGTTTCCCAACCCAAAGCTGGCAAGTCCAACCTCAGGTCCTTTGGACCAGAAGCAGTATATTTTAAAGTGTGTGTGTGTGCACAGACACAGACAAGAGAGTACTCGCAAGGGAGGGAAGCCCACCTCTCCCCCCACCCCCGTCTCAGCTTCCGCACCTCCTGTCCTGTCTCTTCCCCACCTGTGTGTAAACATGATCGATGGCGCTTTCACACATGCTAAATAATGCCATTTCAATCCACTTCGGCGACCGTCTGCAAGTGTATTTTGCCATTTCACACAGTGAAATCCATTTGCAAAGTGCATTGAAAGTGGGTTGAGAGTGCGTTATTTAGTGTGTGTGAAAGTAAAACCAGGGCTCATTTCCTGCAGGAGCGTACAGGAGCGACGCTCCGGCAGTAAGGAGCCCAGGGGGCGGGCACATGCAGCAAGTCCCGCCTCCTGCTCCCAGCAGCCCCCCTTTGCCTTTCCCAGCCCGCTGGCCGACCCAGTGGAGTACTGTCGCAAGCTGGCCCTTGAGCTGCTCCACCGCTGCCTGGGCCATGGCACCCAGGCCACCCAGGCTCTGCCCATCCTCATGCCGGCCCCAGCACAGCGCCTCTGCAAGGTGGGCCCCAGCAACTCCTGCAAGGCCTGTGAGGAGCTCCGCCCCGGCCTCCTGCACCTACTCGGCCTCCTCCTGCACCTCTGCCCTGCCACCACCCTGGCCCCCTACCTGCTCAAGGCCATGCACGTCCTCCGCACTGCCCTCCTCGACCCACAAGCAGCAACACACTTTCCTTTGCTTGCTGGCCATCCAAAAGAACCCAGTGGCACCTTTAAGACCAAGGTTTATTCAGGTACAAGCTCTCCCTCCTCTGTGAGGGCAGATCTGCGTGTTTCCCCCCACCATAGCTAGCAATTCAAAAGAGTCCAGTGGAGCCTGAGCGGTGGGTATTGCCTCCTGACACACTTCCGGTGATGTCAGGGGGTGTGGCATATGCAAATGAGTTATGCTAATGAGTTATGCTAATGAGCTCCTGCACTTCTTTTTCTACAAAATGACCCCTGTGTAAAACAAAAGCCCACTGGCAACTGTAAAGTCTAACAGCACCGATTCCAATGTGAACTTTTGTGAGCCGCAGTTCACTTCTTCAGATATGCCTCTGATCGTGTACAGAGTGCTTTTAAAGAACATACCCAACAGGGAAAACCGCAATTTTCCGTCCTGTCTCTGCAACTGGCCAGGGTGTGGTGGTGGAAAGCACCATCGCGTCACAGCTGCCTTAAGGCAACCCCGTGAGGTTTTCAAGAGACGCTCAGAGGTGGTTTGCCATGGCCTGCCTTTGCGTAGCATCCCTGGACTTCACTGACAGTCTCTGATCCAAGTACTAGCCAGGGCTGAGCCTGCTTAGTTTTTTCGAGAGCTCAACGAGAGCGGACTAGCCTGGGCTATCCAGGTCAAAGGATGTTCAGAGGTGGCTTGCTGTGGCTGGTCTGCCTCTGTGTCATTATCCTGGTATTCCGTTGCTTGCCGTTTTGCCAAAAAATACCCATATTATTTTATAAAAGACAAACATACATACATACGAAAATTGGGGGTTATCGTAACATCGTCAAGTTGTCTATTTAGTTACCTCATACCATAACTAATTACATTTTTATTTGTTCCACCTTGTGTTTTTATATAAATCTTTTGCATATAATTAAAAATGTAATTCTTATTTGCTTCTAAATCGGTTGTATGTCGATATATTTTATTTGTTGTATTCTTCAGGCCATTTGTAGAATCTTAACCATGTGTTCTCCAAGCTTCCTTCAGTCTGTCCTCTTAACATTAAAGTTAATTTGTCCATCTCTGCAGTTTCCAACATTTTGTTTATGGTTTCTTCTCTTGAAGGGTACCTCATTTCTTCTCCAATGTTTGGCATATAAAATTCTTGTAGTTGTCATTACATGTATAATAAGGTAAGAGTCTTGTTCTTTTTACAATTTTCTGGTAATATATTCAATAAAAACAATTCTGGTACATAAGGTATAGTAATTTTTAACATTTTGTAATATTTCATGAATCCAAGACCAATATTTTTTAACGCTGTCACATGTCCACCACATATTAAAAAAGGAACCAACTTTTTTGACATTTCCTACAATCATTTATACGTTAGGGTAAAACTTTGACAGTTTATCTGGAGTAATATACCATCTATAAAACATTTTATAAATATTTTCTTTATATGAAGTTGCTTTAGTAATCTTTACATTTTTTCTCCATACCTGTGACCATTGGTCCAAATCAATTTTATGACCCAAATTTTGCACCCATTTAACCATAGAATTTTAACTACTTCATCTTGCATTTTGTTCTCTAACACTATTACATATAGTTTCTTAATCAGTTTCTCATCAATATACAGCAATATCTTATCAATTTCTATTATTTTCCAATAAAATCCTGTTAGCTTATCCTTGACATATTTTGATTCTATTTGTGCTCTTTCCCACCAAGTTAGGTTGGATTCTTGTTTTTTTTTCTGTTGGTTTTAATTCATTTTTGTTATCCAACAAGTCTTCATATCTTAACAATGCATTTTTTAAAAAATAAATTTGGATTTGTAAAAGTGGTAAAACCCATTTTGGTATCTTGGTATAAAAAAGTCTTTTAACTTCTTCCCATACCTTCAATAAGGAGTTTCTAACAAGATGTTGCTTGAAGTATCCACTCTTCCATACCATATAAACGCATGCCATCCTAATAAAAGTTCATGACCCTCTAATGTTAATAACCTAGGATTTTCTAATGTAATCCATTCTTTTAACCATGTCAGTGATGATGCGCTATAAGCTGGTTTGAAAATGCAAATCCAGCTCTTTCTTGAGGATGAGGACGGGCATCTTGCAAGGCTTTAATTTTTATTCTTGGTTTCTTGTTTTGCCATATAAATTGTATCATCAATTTATCAAGTTCTTTGAAATATGTTTGATTTTGAAGGATTGGAATTGTTTGGAATAGGAAGATCAGTCTTGGTAATATATTCATTTTTGTTGTAGCTATTCTTCCCATCAAGGATATTTGTAGATTTTTCCATTTTTCCAAATCTTTCTTAATTGCTGTTATGAGTTCCATATAGTTATCTTCTATCACGATCAAGGACCTACATCTATTTGTTATTTTTATTCCTAAATAGTTCACCTTTTTTTGGACTTCCAAGCCTGATAGTTCTTGTAACTGTTGGGACTGATCTTTAGTCATATTTTTACTAAAATTTTTGTTTTGTTAATGTTTTGTTTCAATCCAGCTACCTGGGCCATATACTCCTGCAAATTTTTTACTAGTTGCATAATAGAGTCCAATGGGTTTTCCAGAAAAAATACCAAATGATCCTGGTATTCCTTGGAAGTCTCCCATCCAAAGACTCGCCAGGGTCTCCCATCCAAAGACTCGCTTAGCTTCCGAGTTCTGGCAAGATCAAGTGGTCACAGCCAGGCTGACCACAGCAAAATCCAGGCCTCAAACATTAGGAAGGGATAAGATAAGACAAAGCGTCTTCATCTGAGCCCCATGATCTAATAAGGAATCTCCTTTAACAGAGGATCCAGGTTTGTGGCCGTGGGGTACAATTATGCCCTCCAACTTGCCATTCTGCTTCTCTGCCAGCAGAGGCCACCCTTACACCTTGTTGTAAACCACGAAAATGCAATTGCAGGATTTTTGTGTGTGTATTTACTCATTTCAAGAAAGGATTTCCCAAGGGCTTTCAGTTCAAAACCGCCCTTCCCAGCCAGCCCTCCTTCTCCTTGTACTTCCCGTCTTCATATCTACATAAGCGATAATTTCAAGGATCAGATCTGTCGACTTCAAGGTGGAGTCCCAGGGTCAGCCTTCCCCGGGAACGAAATATGTACTTCTCTCGTCCCCCGTGGCACGGCCGACGCTGTAGCAACAGCACCGATTGCACTGGTGGGCCTGAACTTCAGACAAGAATCCTCCTGAGCCTACCTGACAGGGATGTTGGGAGGACAGGCTGGGGGAAGGGAGAACCGTGAACACCTCCCAAGCTCCCTGGGGGAAAGTTAGGCTACAAATAGAATACAGTTTGAGTCCAGGGGCACCTTTAAGACCAACAAAGTTTAATTCTTGCATGCACACAAAAGCCTCTGCCCAGAATAAAGCTTTATTGGTCTTAAAGATGCCCCTGGACTCAAACGTTGTTCTGGTGCTTCAGACCCACCTGGATAAAAATATGACGGAGAGATCTGGTGGCCCCTGCCTGCTAAGGTAGCTTTAGGAACCACTGCCCTCCCCCACTTAGGGAAGCCTGCTTCTGGGCTGCACCTAGGGTTACCAACTCCAGGTTGGGAAATACCTGGAGATTTTGGGAGGGTGGAGCTTGGAGAGGGGCAGGATCCCAGTGGGGTACGATGCCATAGAATCCACCCTTTCGAAGCAGCCATTTTCTCCAGAGGAGAATCTCTGTCAGTTTGGTGTAGTGGTCAGGAGGGAGGACTGAGGGCTCTTTTTGTAGCAGGAACTCCTTTGCATATTAGGTGACACACCCTTAATGTAGCCAATCCTCCAAGAGCTTACAGAGCTCTTCTTAGAGGGGCTACTGTAAGCTCTTGGAGGATTGGCTACATTAGGGGTGTGTGGCCTAATATGCAAAGGAGTTCCTGCTACAAAAAGATCCCTGGTGGACTCTAATCCGGGAGAACTGGGTTTGATTCCCTACTCTACGTGCAGCTGCTGGTGTGACCTGGGTCAGTCACAAGTTCTTCCAGTGCTGTTCTCTCACGAACTGTCCTCAAGAGAGCTGTCTCAGCCCCACCAACCTCTGTTGTGAGGAGGGGAAGGGAAAGGGATCATTAGCCACTCTGAGTCTCCTCTGAGTAGTGAAGGGCAGGGAATAAATCCAGTCTCCGCTTCATCTGGGGATCAGCTCTGATTCCGAGAGATCTCCAGGCCCCGCCTCAGGGTTGGCAACCATAGCTGTACCAGATTGCGTGTGTGTGTGTGTTGTGCCATCAAGTTGTTTCCAACTTACGGCAACCCTCTGAATTAATGACCTCCAAAAAAAAAAAAAATCTCTTTCTCTAATGTACAGGCCCTTTCCTGCTAGCTAGCTATAGACAGGGAATCCCCGCCCCAAAAAGTCCATCAAATCAGTACCGCCCATACGCAGGTTTACACTACTGGGGAAGCGATCCTTCCGCTCCCCGTGGCTTCTTGCTGCCTGCCTCCCTGACTCTTCCCTAGCAACACCAACGGCACAATTGCCGATCCCAGCCGTAGCCTCCCCTCTCGGCTGCAACCCGGGAGACGCACCTTCCGATTAGTTTTGTGGTTTTTTGCCAGGGAGGTTTCCGGGTGCTGGCAAGGCAGATCTGTTTTGTTTTCATCTGCAACCGAATGGTCTTTTTACACAGGCGATAGATGCAGAATGGTGATGTAAAAGATCCATATGTTTTTCTGGGGGAAATTCAGTGTTGGTGAGCAACAGTACGGTACAGAATCACAAGTCTGATTCAGGCAAGGAAGAAGCAAAATCGAGACGGGTTTTGGGGGGGTCGGAGTTGCAAGGCAGAGAAATCCCCGCTTGCTCAGTGACTCCGGTCCGCCTGCTCCTTCGCCTCTGGCCATGTGCAGGTAGGGATGCCAGCCTCCAGGTGGGACCTGGGGCATTATAGCTCTTCCCCAGACAACAGAGATCAGCTCCCTTGGAGAAGACTTCAGGCCAACATGGCTACCCTTTGAAACATTCCCAGCATGATCCCTGGATCCCACAATGTAAGAAGTGCCTTTGCGGGCTCAGGCCGATGACCGTAGTTAAATATTGGGTCCTAGACGCATTGCGGTGATCAGCTCAGGCTTAATAAGTGACTTCAGCAAACTACAGGACGAGCCAGCAGAGCTGGAGCCCGGCTTATAAGCATGCAAAACACCACACCCAACACCCCCCGCTCCCAGTGATAGGCTATTTACTTTACACTGCTTATCTATTGGTTAGTTCCTGGATCTAGGCGAGCTATTGTTCTAGCGAAGGAAGCTCAACCCATCCTAAGTACAGCTAGAGAAAAGGCTAGGGCTCAATACATAACAACCCTCCAGTCCCTCATCCCTACAGCGGCTCGCTAGACACCCCAGGTTTACTGTGAAGCATTTGCAGCATCTCGTCAGCTGCCTCTGAACTGGGAAGGCCTGTTTAGTGATTGTGGCTTAGAGCTGTCAACAGATCCAAAAAGAGCCAGTTTGGTGTAGTGGTTAAGTGCGCGGACTCTAATCTGGGAGAACCGGGTTTGATTCCCCACTCCTTCACTTGCACCTGGCTGGATGACCTTGGGCAAGCCGTAGCTCTGATAAGAGCTGTTCTTGAAAAAGAGCAGCTTCTGTCAGAGCTCTCTCAGCCCCACCTACCTCACAGGGTGTCTGTTGTGGGGAGGGGAAGGGAAGAGAAGGGAGTTTGTAAGCCGTTCTGAGACACCTTTGGATAGTGAAGGGCGGGGTATAAATCCAATCTCCTCCTCCTCCTCCTCTTCTTCTTCTTCTCCCCCATAAACTGGTGGTGTTAAAAAAAGAAAGGCTCCTAAGCCACATCTTGTTTTAGTGACTTGGCCGTCGACAGACCTCCAGGTTGATTGTAAGCAGAGGGGGGCAACACCCTTGGAAGTCAGCAGCCTTCTGGCTTGCACGAGAATTAGAATAACGGCATTCTCTTGCTGATGGCCAACAATACCAAAGAAGAAGAGGGAAGGAGTTCCTTTTTGTGTGTGTATTTTTCATATGTGTGTGTGTGCGCATGCACCTGGAAGTCATGGCGACCTCTGGTGACTGACCCCTCTCGGGGACCTGGAGGATATTCAGAGAGGTGGCTGAACAAAGCCTGCCCCCACCTCCCGACTGCTGGTATTCCAAGGAGGTTTCCCATCCAAGTACTTGCCAGAGTCATCCCTGAGCCAGTTCGGTGTAGTGGTTAGGTGTGCCGACTCTAATCTGGGAGAACCGGGTTTGATTCCCCACTCCTCCACTTGCACCTGCTGGATGACCTTGGGCAAGCCATCGTTCTGTCAGAGCTGTTCTCCCAAGGACAGTTCTCTCAGAGCTCTCTCAGCCGCACCTACCTCACGAGGGCGCTTGTTGTGGGGAGGGGAAGGGAAAGGAGTTTGTAAGCCGCTCTGAGACTCCGAGTGAAGGGTGGGGTATAAATCCAATCTCTTCTTCCTCTTCTTCGTTTCCAAGATCTGACAAGATCAGGCTTGCCTGAGCTACCCAGGTCAGGGTGAGATCCTTATTCTTTGTAGGGAATGTAGTCTTAAAAAGCAAACAAACACCAGGCCCCTTGGTTTTAGGTCAGCACAGATCACAGGGTTGAACCCCAAGTGGCAGGGTAGAGGGGAGTAGCCAAGAGGCGCTGGGGACCAATCGGGTGGCACACCACAAATCTGGCCCGTCTCAGTGGCTTTAGCCCAGGCCTGGGTAGCCCAGGATAGCCCGATCTTGTCAGATCTCAGAAGCTAAGCAGGGTGGGCCTTGGTTGATATTTGGATGGGAGACCTCCAAGGGAGTCCTGGGTCGCTACTCAGAGGCAGGCAACAGCAAACCTGCTCGTCTCTGGTCTTGAAAACCCTCCAGGGTCACCATAAGTCAGCCGGTGACTTGGCAGCCAAAAAGAAGAAGAGGGCTTTAAAATTGTGCTCCATTGCCTTAAAACCAACAAACTGATTCAGACCCACAGCCCTGAGAATGGGCAGAATGAAGAGACCCGTGCAGAGGTCAAAATGGTCGGCTTTGTATGCATCTGATGTTTTCTGTCCCCCATCGCCCCAGCACCTCCTGGAGTTCTTCTGCACTAAATCCAGATTCTTTTTGCAAGCGGAACATGCTGGCACAAGAACATCTACTCACGGGACTCGAAAGACTACGAAACCCATTGTGCAGTGTAACTCTGCAGTGTAACCCCGCCACAAACTCACCGGCCAACACCCCCCCACACACACACACACACCTGCCAAAAGTCATTCCCCTGCTTGGGAATGTGTGAAAACCGCAAGGCGGCAGTTCCCCTCATCCATCCGCCCCAAAGTCCGCAAGGCAAGCCGAGCATCCCAGGTCCCTAGGCGCAAGACGCCTCTCGCTCATTCAAAGTGACCGGCCCACCTTTTACGGCAGGAGACCGAACATCAAATCTCACACAATAGTTCCCAGAGGCGAGTTTCCTTTTTATGTCCTGCGCAGCCCTGTGTCGGGAAGCAGCGCTCTCGTTAAAAAGGGGGAAATTTTTGCCGGCTTTGATATGAGGCTCCCACGCTGCTCTCTGATTTCCATTTTAAAAAGAGAGGGAGGAAGAAGCCCTGAACTGCTCCCCCCCCCCCGCCGCCTCTTCTGCGCTCACCAGGGCTTGATCATCGTCTTTTTCATGCCAAAACTGTTTGGGTGGGGGGAGTGCAAAGGGAGAAATGGTTCTAGGGGTGTGTGTGTTTTTTTATCTGGTCCGTGATCAAACCAAGCCGTTGACCCACAGTGAATCCAAGGCTGGGATCAAGGTTAAGCCCCCCCCAAGTGATGGGGGGGGAAATACCCTGCAGGCCACGAGAGAATCTACAAGCACAGAGTCACGAGGAAAGAGGCCCAGCATCAGCTTATGACCACGACAGCTCAATGGAACCTCTGTGGAGGGAGAAGTCTACCTCTGAATACCAGAGGCTGGGTCTAAATGGCAGGCAACAGCCATCCCGCCCCCTTGCTTTGGGGCTGCCAAGGGTCATCGGAATGGCCCCCACTGGCGCCGGGAGGAACCGACTGGTCAGAGCCGACAAGGCAATTCTTATATGAGGAAGGCAGGTGGGGAAGTGGAAGGTCTCCATGATGCCCAGGTGAGGGGGTTTTCCCCAGCAGCTGCTCCTGCTGCTAAATCTGCCCAGAAGAAGAAGAGGAGGAGGAGGAGGAGATTGGATTTATATGCCATCCTTCACTCAGAGTCTCAGAGCGGCTTACAAAATCCTTTCCCTTCCCCTCCCCACAAGAGACACCCTGGGTGGGAGGTGGGGCTGAGAGAGCTCTGACAGAAACTGCTCTTTCAAGGACAGCTTTGACAGAACTATGGCTTGCCCAAGGTCATCCAGCAGCTGTGAGTGGAGGAGTGGGGAATCAAACCTGGTTCTCCCAGATCAGAGTCCGCGCACTTCACCACCACACCAAACTGGCTCACACTGGAAGCAGGCAGGACTCCGTTGGGCCTCACCATGGAGAGGGGAGGAAGGGCTGCGACCATCTTGTTCCTTCTCCTCTCCCAGCCGGCTTCTCATCTGCCTGGCCTGGTAGGACAGCCCCTGTCTGCTCCTCCCTGCAAAGCCGTGCTGGCCAAAACCAAGCTCTGGCTCCTCCTAGGGCTGCCAACCTCCAGGTGGGGCCTGGAGACACCCCACTATCACAGCTGACCTCCAGACTATAGAGATCAGTTTCCCTGGAGGAAATAGCTGCTGGGGGGGGGGGCGCCATGGCATTACAGCCTGCTGAGGTCGCTTCCCTCCCTGGGCTCCACTCCCAAATGTCCAGGAATTTCCCAACCCAGAGATGGCAATCCTGTCAGCCCCACAAGAGGGTGAGGAGACCCTGGCTGCAGGGGTTCTTTGCCAGAGCAGCGGCCGCAGTGGCTTTTAAGGGGCCATCTGCTCCTGAGTCGGCCCTGCTGAGCAGCCGCTTGGCATGCGCTCGCTCCACAGGGCTGGAGGTTGCCTGGAATTACAGTTGATCTTCAGACTCGAGGGCTCAGTTCCCCTGGAGAAAAGGGCAGCTCCGGAGGGCGGGCTCTGTGGCCTCAGACCCCGTTGAGGTCGCTCCCCTCCCCAAGCCACACCCTCCCCAGACTCCACCCCCGAATCTCCAGGCATTTTACGACCCGGAGTTGGCAACCCTATCTCTGCCTGGCCTGCTCTTGGCCCTAGCCGGTGAGGCCGTGAGGGTGCAGACACCGTTGAGGGCGAGGGGGAGGTCCCAGCTTCTGCCCTGAGCCAGACAGAGGGAGAGTGAGGCACGAGGAGAAGGAAGGGAGACGGTGATGGTCTCTAGTGGGTGGAGTCACACCGTGGCTCATAGACCACAGCTTGATGAGGCCCTGGGTTGTTGTGACCCTGTTCCCTCTAAACTGAGTCAGTGTGAGCTAGCTCACAGTTTTTTTAGCCTCCGGCTCACACCTTTTTGTCTTCGCTCAGGAAGGACGGCTCCAGAGCAAACTAATGTATGCAGCAGCCAAATCGCTTGCTCACCAAGTAGAATTTCTGCTCACAAGACTCCACAGCTTAGAGGGAGCACAGGTTGTGAGGCCTGGATGCAACTGTCCACCAATCCAGGGTTTCAAACCAGGGCTTGTGGCTGGTCTGTTTCCCACCATTAGAACTTCAGATAAAGCCACGTTGGGTCAGGCCAGTGGCCCATCCAGTCCAACACTCTGTGTCACACAGTTGCCCAAACCCAGGGGCCATCAGGAGGTCCAGCAGTGGGGCCAAAACTCCAGAAGCCCTCCCACTCTCGCCCCCCCAAGCACCAAGAATTACAGAGCATCACTTGCCCCAGACAGAGTGTCCCATCTGTACCTGGTGGCTAATAGCCACTGATGGATCTCTGCTCCATATGTTTATCCAGTCCCCTCTTGAAGCTGTTTATGCTCACAGCCACCCGCCACCACATCTTGCGGCAATGAATTCATAAGAATTACAGAGCTTCACTGTCATAAGAATTCACTTTGTCCAAACCGTGGTTTGTGGTCTGAGCTCATGTGCTGTGGTTTGTTGGGCGGTGTGACTCCTAAGAGTTTTCCTGGCCTGCGAGGAGATGGTGGGAAGCATGTGGTGAGAAGCAGGGCACCATGACTTGTCCCTGAGAGACCACCCGCTAGGGTTGCCAACCCCCAGATGGCGGCTGGAGATCTCCTGGGATGACAACTCGTCTCCAGGCGACAGAGATTGATTCCCCTGGAGAAAATGGCCGCTTTGGAAGGTGGACTTTATGGCATCAGGGCCCACTGAAGTCCCTCCCCTCTCCTCCCCAAACCTGGCCCCCTCCAGGCTCCACCCCCCAAATCTCCATGAATTTCCCAACCCAGAAACAAACCGTGGTTTGCCATGACATCCAAATGCAGCCACAGCACTTCTGCAAAAGGATGCAAAGTCTTTTGTGTTGATACCCAATCATCCCAACACCCCTGTGAGGCCAGCCAGTATCTGTATGGGCCAAGGGAAGGGGGGGTGTCACCTGATCTGAGGTTTGAACCCAGGACACTCGGCTCTCAGGGCTCAGGCTCTGGACCGCTTAAAAGGCAAATAACCTTTTTAAATTTCTTTTTCAGCCGGCGGTGGAGGGGGGGGGACAGGCCTCACAGCTTCCTGTCAGGAGTGAGAAATGTTCTCCACATCTCAGGCGGTAAATGGTGATAATTACAGCTTAATCAGCCAGCAATGCAAATATTCGGTACAAAAAGAGAGAGAGATGAGAGAAAGGGGGTGGGGGGACAACCGGGGGAGATTCCTGCCACAAAAGACTTATGGAGTTTAATTATTTCGAGTCCTGATAAGGGACGAGGGCTGGTGGGATGATTTGTGGCAGCGTTCTCTAAGCGCCCTGTCTGTGTGTGTGTGTGTCTGTGCCGCCCCCCTTCCTCTCTGTTGATCCTCCGTAGATATATTAATGGGCAAGCATGCCCCCCCTCCTCCAAAGTGGGCAATTTTAAATTAGAGATGTTGGTCGTCTTAATTCTTTTTTTTTAACGGCAGCAGCCAAGAAGGCTCTTATTTATTTAGACACCCATGGTAATAAAATGCTACTTAGGCATAGAGGCTTTATTAGACCCAAACATCGAGGAGTATTTTACAAGCAATTATTAATTAATTAAGCTTTTGAGACTGGAGAGAGAGAGAGAGAGAGAGCGCGATGGATGATGGGGGTGAAAGTTCTTACATTCTCTGCTGCCCTCTGCTGGGTGGTAGGAGAATTGGGCGTCATCTTCTTGCCCGTCTTGGACCCTGAATTTGCAGGTGGGAGAAAATGCTGAGGGATTGTTTGGGTTCTGTCTTCAGCACCCCCAAGGAAAGGACTGCAGGGACGGTGGGAAAGACCCCTCTCTACCTGAAACTGTGGAAAGATGCTGTTTAAGAGACTAATTCAGATTCTGAGATGGGGGAGGACAACCTGCAGTCTTGACTGCACGGCTTTGCACGGCTTTGCACCTTCAAATGGAATGGGCCTGTTTTTAAATTCTTGCTGTCTTTGTTTTTATTTCACAAACCACAGAAAAGGCAGCATATGCATATTTTAAGTCGATAAATGTTTGCTTGGGTCATTTTTAAAAAATGCGGGTGGTCCCATTGGCAGCGGTGGAGTACATTCTTTGGCGCAGAAGATCCCTGATGCAATGGCTGATATCTCCCGCTAATGAAATGTTGGGAACGGTTGTCCTCTGCCTGGCGCAGGATCTGCTGAGCATGAGACCCATTCGGCTGCAAAAAAGGAAAAGCCAGAATTCTGCCCTCACTGTTGTCAAGGCCAGGATCACAGGCAGCAGGCCAACAGAATTGGGGACAAGTAACACAGGCCGAGTGTGCAAAGGTGTACTGTCATAAGGAACAAGCCAAGGATCAGAGTCATGAAAGAATCCCCTCCACCAGCAAAAGAATCTGGTCCTAAGTCACGAATGAACATACATGGATGGATTTCACATCACCTCAAATTATTCACATGAATTTTGCCCTAAAGACGTCTTCATTTTTGCCAGCAGAGCATATGGCAACGACCGTTTATGCAGCATGAAGACCACAAAACCCATCATGCAGTGCAACTGCAAGCAAAATGGCAACTGTATTAAACATCCTTTTAGAGAATTTCAAAATGTGTGTCAGATGTTTTGGAACAGGATTTGCAAGTGATGGGCCAGCAGTATTGGACCAGAACCTGTATTTGCCACTCAAATTTCAGATGAGCAGTTTCAGCCTAGGATCTCAGAGATTCAGGTTCGAATTCCCACTCTGCCATGGAAACCTGCTGGGTGGCCTGGGGCCAGACACAAACTCTAAGCCTAACCTACCTGACAGGGATGCTGTGAAAATAAAATGGAGGAGAGGAGAATGGCGTCAGCTCCCTTGGGTCCCCATTGAGGAAAAAGACGGGGTATAAATGAAGGAAATAAACAGTAAATAAACACATTCCAGAATTTGAGGCCAGGAGTTTTTTTGGAGGTCCCAGCTCAGGTTAGTGGCTGGGGGTGGGGGTAATATCATTTGAGTATTTTTACCCCCTTGTAGTCACCCACCTTTGCAGAGGAAGAAGGAAGTCTCTTTTCCAGAACGTTTCCCTCAAGAAGCAGGATGTAAAAAATCTGAATAATTTACAAACTCTCTTCATTAAAACGGATTTATTTTTGGCAGCCTCTTCAGTCTCTCCCTTTTAGGAACAAAGAGCGTCTTGATGGAGCTTCATTAGGCAAGCCTGGCCCTGAACCCTCACGCCAGTGGGGCTGGGGTTGGGGTGGGGATGGTGGTGGAGAACGAGCAGCATTCGGTCCTGAACATGAGGAGGACATGAGATTTCCATGTGGCAGTCAGAAGAGGGAGCATTGCTTTTTTTTTTTAACCTGAAGAGGGGAGAGAGGGCCTGTCACAGTAAGAAGACAACTGATGCTTAATTGAGCCTCCCTGAAGCCTTTGTAGCGAGGCAGGGTGTGAATATTTTAAAAATAAACCGGAGCCTGGAGTGAGCCCCAGGTCTTCTTTCAGCTGCAGAGCTTAGGAACGTGGGAAGGGGCCTCCAAGAATGCCTCTGAGCCCGTGCAGACTGCACTTCCTCTCTTTAATACTACATAGCATTCAGCATCCCATACAGAGGGACCCTCATCCTCACACCAGCCCTGTAAGGTTGGCTAGCATTGTTGTCTGCAGGCTGTAGATAGAGGAATGGGCTTTGCTCATGTTCTGTCAGTGTTTGAACCAGGCACTTTGTGGATCTCCTGGCCGACACGCTGCAGCACAGCCACAGTGGTGCAGTAGTTCGTCTCGAACTAGGGGTTGGGAGACTTGGGTTCAAAATCCCCATTCTTCCCTGAAGCTTGCTGGGTGGCCCCCAGCCTGTAGCTACAATGGGGCATTTTGGTGCCCTTTCCCCTTAAGTATGAGCGGGTGGGGGAGGAGGCTGCTGTGCCGGTGTCAGGGGAGGAGCCCTCTCGCTCGCTGCCCCAACAGGTAGAGAACCAGCCGCCCTCTGCATTCATTACCTTCCCAGGGTGATGCCTGCCCGCATGGACCTCCAGCAATTGTGAGGAGGGAACGGGGGCTATTTGGGATTAATGAATGCAGATGGCCAAGGCATAATCCCCAAAAGATAACCCTGGCACCTGATTAATTTAATTACCTTAACTCCCCCCCCCGACACTTTTAAATGCCCCCCCCCAATCCTTGCTACGGGCCCAGTAACCATGGACTCATGGCTCGCTCGCTGTCTCTCGGCCTTGGCCTCCCTCACGGGGTTGTTGTGAAGACAACGTTGCCTCCACCCCTCGGAGCAAGACAGCCGCCCCTTTTAGCCCCGAGCAGATGTCCCCGGCATAAGGCATCCACATAGGGAATTGGGGGAGGCTGACTTTCCATGGCTGTGGGTGCCGCTTCTCGGTTCAACGAAGTCCCCAAAGTGTCAGAAAATGCATGGCCCCGGCTCTCCTTCCCACCCGGTTGAAAGGAAACCTCATCATAGAGGGTGCAGAGCAGAGGGGGAGGCCCAGCAAACATAAGAACACAAGAGAAGCCAACGTTGGATCAGGCCAATGGCCCATCCAGTCCAACACTCTGGGTCACACAGTGGCCAGAAATACCAGGTGCCATCAGGAGGTCCACCAATGGGGCCAGGACACTAGAAGCCCTCCCACTGTTGCCCCCCCCAAGCACCAAGAATACAGAGCATCCCTTGCCTCAGAGTTCCTATCTATACCCTGTGGCTAAGAGCCACTGATGGATTTCTGCTCCATATGTTTATCCAATTCCCTCTTGAAGCCGTCCCTGCTTGTAGCCGCCGCCACCTCCTGTGGCAGTGAATTCCACGTGTTAATCCCTCTTTGGGTGAAGAAGCGCTTCCTTTTATCCATTCTAACCCGACTGCGCAGCAATTTCATGGAGTGCCCACAAGTTTTCGTATTGTGAGTTTGTATTGTGAGCCCACGAGTTTTTGTATTGCAAAGACAGCCAAGGGTGAGGGACGTCCAGTTCAACCATGGTTATAAATTTTAAAGAATTTTTTTTTAATAGCATTTGTACTGCTTTCTCTGAATTACATCAGCAGGGCTGCAGGCGGATGCCCTTATGTCTGTGTCAGCACGTTAAGCGCACATTAAAACCCCTCTTGAAATTAGTGACTTCTCTCCCCCAAAAAACTGTTTTCTAAATTTTGTTTTACAAAACGTGTCCTCTAACCCTTTCCGCTCTCCTAAGGGCCGCAAAGGCGCCTAACAAACTAAAAACGCCAGCAATGAAATTACGTATTTTAAAAAGCACTGAAACCAACAAAGAACACACACGTTTGTTAAAACAATTAAAACCAGTGCTGAAATACATACAAAAACACGAAAACATCAACAGGTCGGGCAGAAAGGAGTGATCACTGAGGGAACACCAAATAAAACGAAAAACTCTCCCCCCTTGGCGGAAGATAGCAATGAGTGGGGACATGTCAGAGAAGGCCCTCTCCCACCTAATCCCAGAAGGTGGGAACACCCAAAGCAGGGCCTCAGAAGAGTAGATAAGTTACAGACTGATCCACAGCTAAGTGGAACCTCCATGTGTCAGGTGCAGTCTATCTTGGAATGTCACCTGCCAGGCACCGACCTTGGGATGAGGCTGTTGCTGTCCTGCCCTGCCTGAGAGGGTCTCAGAGGTATCTTGTTGGGGTCTCCTAGAGGCACGAGGCGAGGGTCGCTGGCTCACTGGAGCATATCTGGCAGGGAGGGGACTGGGTTTCCCTCTCCCTGGGTTCACATCCGTATCAGTTCTGGTGTTTATCACAGATGCAATTTAATAAAACAAGGGCTCCCACAGACAGTCTGTTAGCACAGCACCACTGGCATGGCTCTGCTGTCTGGTGCCAAAACCCCGCGCTTGTGTTTCGGGCACCAATCCAACTGCCAACCTACCGTTCCAAACGGAAGCTAAGTAGCACTGCTGAGAGTTGCCATTCCCAAAATTGCAGCACAATGAAAATGAATAAATCCAATAGATTTAAGGCCTGTGCAAGGTTATCTGCTGCTTCTCTGTATGATTCACTGCTCTTCCCTGTCCTCTCTTCCCCCCGGGGTTTGTGTAACTTCTGCGGCACACCTGCATTGGATATGAGTAGATTGTTCGGTCGTCTCCCCCACGCAAAGATGTGGCAGAGTTACCCATCTTTGTTAGGGGGCTGCCTGTTTCATCTCTGCATGAGTCTCTGTTCTGTCTTTGCCTCCTGATGAGCATTGAGCATATTCATTCCCAGGAGTGGGAAATTGGCCTCATCAAACTGCAGGGATAGAACTGGAGGCAAAGATTCAGAGGGGGGGGGGCAATTCAATCGTTTCTCCCCCATCCCCCACTCCTCTTCACTGCAGTTAAGATTGTCAAAAACTACTTTTAAGACACCTACAGAAACGTATGCTTTGTTGCAAACAAAAGAAGAGACTCCATTTCAAATTTGGCAGTATTTACATTAAAAAAAATGAATTAATTACCCTACAAGACACACACCCGCCAGCCAAGTCCTGTCTATTAAATGGACAGCGTCTACATCAAACACATCTATAAGACACCAAAAACACCAGCTCTAACAACAGAGCCGTCTCACGGTTTCATTAATGTGCCCAGCTAATTTGTAGATCCATCATAAGGAGCATTTGAAGCATGGCAAACAGACACCTTTGATCGCCGTTTCTGAATCTGGGATAAGTACAGAAAAGGAATTTGCCTTAGAAAGCATTCGAAACCACCAGTTGCTGTGGCGGTGTGTCAAATGAGTGTTAATCCTAATGAGCTTTTTTTAAAAAAAACAAAATTGTCCAAATACCATAATTTACAGACACATAAACCTCCATTAGAGCGCCAAGGGGGCAGTGAAAGACTAGGGAGACCCGCAATTGCTAGCCTCCAGGTGGGGCCTGGAGATCTCTTGGAATTGCAACTGGTCTCCAAATAACAGAGATCATGCCCTCTGGAGGGTGGACTGTGCGGCATCACTCCCTGCAGAGGTCCCTCCCTTCCCCAAATCCCACCCTCCCTAAGCTCCACCCCCCAATCATCAAGTAGTTCCCGCCAGGGCTATTTTGGGGCAGGAACACACAGGAACGGAGTTCCGGCTGGCTCCCAAGTTGGCCACGCCCAGCAGGAACTCATTAACATAATAGGCCACACCCAGCAGCAGAAACTTCTTAGGACTGGCTACATAAGGGGTGTGTGACCTAACATGCAAAGGAGTTCCTGCTACAAAAAAGGACCTGGGTTTTGACAACAAACAAGGTAAACAGAATAAGAAGCAAAAGGTGGGTGTGGCTGGATGACCAGACTTCTGGTAACATGGGGTGTGGCCTAATATGCTAATGAGCGGTGCTGTCAGGGGTGTTGCCCAATATGCTAATGAGTTCCTGCTGTTGGGTGTGGCCTGTTATGCTAATGAGTTCCTGCTGGGCTTTTTTACAAAAAAAAGCCCTGGTTCCCACCCAGAACCCCAGAGACAACCCAGGTTAGAGGCTCTTGCACTTCTCCGTCGGCCTTCTTCCGGTCACTCTCTCGACTGGCCTAACCCACCTCACAGGGCGGCTGTTGTTGTAGAAAAGAGAAAGATCCCAGGAGCGCCTTAAAGACTAACAAAACATACGGTCGGGTATGAGCTCTCATGAGTCACTGCTGACTTCTTCAGGGTCAGAATCATTTCATTGTATGTGGCCATAAGGCCTTCACAATATCAAACACTCTCAGAGGCAACATACTCTCGGAGAGTTTGTGCATTGACATAATGATAAAAAAATAGATTCTACCTCTACAAAATGTATAAAACCTGTTAAAACTCCCTCAACCTGTAACATTGCAATCCGATAGGACCTTTTAAGAACACTCGCTCAGTTGCAATGGTACTCTTTGATTTCTTTGCTCTAATTTTTCTCGTGGCCCAGGCAAAGAGAGCCAGTCTTGAAGAGATGAAGGGATCCTCATCCGAGAGCACAAAGGCCATCTTATCATAATTAGACAGGGGGTATAGGACTGTCAATACCTTTGCTAAAAACTGGGCCCTGGTTTCTACGTATAAAGGACAGGCCAGAATATAATGGGGAAGGTCTTCCACTGATTGCCCACATATTGCAGATACGTTGGTCTACTGGGGTTTTGTTATCGCGGCCAGCTAGCGTCTCCGAAGGCATCATTTGAACACTTCTTCAGATACCAGAGTGAGTGCAGAGTACGGTGAGACTAAAACAGCCATAAGAACACCCTGAACTCCTTTGAAATAAGATAAAAGGATAAAAAAAAATGTGGTAGATCTTAGATGCCAAGCAAAGCACAGCAGCATCTGCATTTTGAGTGTGGTTTGTGTTTTCATCAACACAAACATATACAATATAAATCTCTGGCCCACGTTAAGAAAGCGACCCACATTTTTAAAGAAGTTGTGGTTTTCCAAAAAAAGGAGGGTGAGGAAAAGGAAGCAGGTTTCTCTTTGGAACAGGCTGCCTGTGAGACCTTGGGTGGTTCGTGTTGGGACACGGGAGGAGAATGAGCCAATTCGATGGGAATGCAGTTGGAAGCTGGATACCCAACAATGACATCTGGACACTCCCTTTTACACTGCATAGAGATTAAAGACAGACCGACTTGTTCTAATGACAAGATGGCATTAATGGCAAAAGATCACAAGCATGTATAGTAAGATAAATCAGGATGTGAAAGATAAAACAAGTTTATCTTGATTTCAGTAAGGCTATTGATAAGGTTCCACATAATATTCTTGTTGACAAGTTGGTAAAAATGTGGTTTGGATCCTATTGCTGTTTTGTTCAACATCTTTTATCAATGATTTGGAAGAAGGGATAGAGGGAACGCTTATTAAATTTGCAGATGATACTAAATCGGGAGGGGTAGCAAATATGGTACAAGACAGAGTCAGGATACAGGATGATCTTGACAGGCCGCAAAACTGGGCTAAAACAAATAAAATGAATTTTAACAGGGATAAATGCAGGGCTATTTTGGGGCAGGAACGCACAGGAACAGAGTTCTGGCTGGCTCCTGAGTTGGCCACGCCCAATAGCAGGAACTCATTAGGACTGGCTACATTAGGGGTGTGCGGCCTAACATGCAAAGGAGTTCCTGCTACAAAAAAAGCCCTGGGTTTTGACAACAAACAAGGTAAACAGAATAAGAAGCAAAAGGTGGGTGTGGCTGGATGACCACACTTCTGGTAACACGGGGTGTGTGGCCTAATATGCTAATGAGCTGTGCTGTCAGGGGTGTGGCCTATTATGCTAATGAGTTTCTGCTGTTGGATGTGGCCTATTATGTTAATGAGTTCCTGCTGGGCTTTTTCTACAAAAAAAGGATAAATGTAAAGTCCTGTATCTAGGTAGAAAAAATCAAATACATAATTATAGGATGGGGAAGACTTGTTTTGGCAGTAGTATGTGTGAAAAGGATCTAGGCGGTCTTAGTAGACCAAACACTGAACATGAGTCAGCAGACTGATGCAGTAGCTAAAAAGGCAAATGCCATTTGGGGCCGTATCAACGGAAGTATAGTGTCCAGATCATATGAAGTGGTGGTATCGCTTTACTCTACAATGGTTAGACCTCACCTAGAGTATTATGATCAGTTTTGGGCACCACAGTTTGAGAAGGATATAGACAAACTGGAATATGTCTGGAGGAGGGCAATGAAGACGGTGAGGGGTCTGGAGACCGAGTCCTACGAGGAAAGGTTGAAGGAGTTTGGTATGTTCAGCCTGGAGAGGAGACGACTGAGAGGTCATATGATCACCATCTTCAAGTACTTGAAGGGCTGTCATCTAGAGGATGGTACGGAGTAGTTTTCCGTTGCCCCAGACGTTTGGACCAGAACCAGTGGGTTGAAATTAAATCAAAAGAGTTTACGGCTAAACATTAGGAAAAACCTCCTGACAGAGCGGTTCCTCGGGAGGTAGTGGGGTCTCCTCCTTTGGAGGTTTTCAGACAGAGGCTAGATGGCCATCTGACAGCAATGCTGATTCTGTGAGCTTAGATCATGAGAAGGAGGGCAGGAAGGGCTTAGTTCTAATGGCCCTTTCGTATGCATTTTGTATGTGTGGCCCTTTCTTATGCATTCAGGGAAATGCCTATTGCAGCTTTGGGGTCAGGAAGCAATTTTCTCCAGGCCAGCTTGGCCAGGGATCCTGGAGGGCTGTGTTTGTTTATTTTTTGCCATCTTCTGGGCGTGGTGCCGGAGTCACTAGGGGTGTGGGGGGAACGTATTTGTTGAATTTCCTGCCTTGTGCAAGGGGTTGGACTAGAAGACCCTCGAAGTCCCTTCCAACCCTATGGTTCTACAAATCTGCTACGCCAGACTACCAAATTAATTAATTAATTAAAAGAAGAAAGGGAAAGGTTTCAATGTACGTCTGGCTTGTTTGATAGCAAAGAAAATGCCGGAATAAATCACAGTGGCCATTGAGAGGAGGACAGGGGTAGAGAAAGCATTAGATACATCCACGTTTTTTCAGAGGGGGTGGACTGTGTGAGCCACCAGACGGAGGAGTGATTCCATCAGAGTGGGGGCAGACCCCTCCCCATTGGCACAAGAGGATGACTCATGTACCTCTGTGATTATTTTCTGTAGCCGAGCTGACTAGTCCCAGTCCGTATTGAGCCCCAAGTTTGATCGTCTCCAATTTATACAAGAATTACAAACCATGCCAGAATCTCTCTTTGAAACTTTTGGGCAGTTTTTCAGTCTATTATCGGGCCTCCAGAGAGGTCGAAGAGCTCCTCTTCGGTTTGTGCTCGTTTCCTTATTGAATGTCTCTGAGAACCTGTGCGGTGTAGTGGGAGACCCAGGTTCCAATCCTGCCCCAACATGGAAGATTGCTGGCTGACTGTAGGCCAATTCACACCGACTGTAGGCCAATTGCCCCTCAGCCTAAACTATCTCACAAGGTTGTTATGAGGATAAAGTGGAGGAGAGGAGAATAAGGTAAGCTGGTCGGGGTACCCTTGAAGGAGAAAGGTGGGTACCAGAGATGACTGTGAAGAGCTCTAGGACAGGGGTGTCAAACTCATTTGTTACGAGGGCCGGATCTGACATAAATGAGACCTTGTTGGGCCAGGCCATGCGTGTCATAAAATGTAATGCCAGGAGGTGGAGATATCAACTTTATAAAGGACACAAACACAAAGGGGTTTTTTTTACTCAAAATAAAAACATGCCTAAAGCATGAGCACTCTTGCAATATTTTGTTTATTTAACAGTGTCTGATAACTGACACCTCTTGCTCTGAATTATTGCATCAAAATGTCTGTGCTGTTGCGATCTTGAGTATGCTGTTCAGGTGTGTATCTGTAAGCTGCAAACCTACGATGACGCAGCAGCAGCAGAACCGGAAAAAGAAGCACAAGACAGCCAGTTCCACTGCGGGCCTGATAGAAGCCCTCCGGGGGCCTGATCCAGCCCCTGGCTGCACATTTGACACCCCTGGTCTAGGAGGATCTCCACAAACTGCGTAAGTGGGCAACAATGTGGCAAGTGGAGTTCAGTGTAGGTAAGTGTAAAGAGATCCACATTGGAACAACTCCCCCCCCCAACTTCAAGTATATGCTGATGAGGTTTGAACTTGCTGAGACTGAGAGGGGAAAAGATCTTGGGGTCATAGAGGGCAGCTCAATGAAACGGTGTGATGCAGCAATGCCCCCTCTAAGCTGTGGAGTCTTATGAGTAAAAATTCTACTTTGTGAGCTACCAGCATTAAAGTTGTGAGCGAGCGATTGGGCTATGGCATAAATTAGTTTGCTCTGGAGCCATCCTCCCTGAGCTAAGACAAAAATATGTGAGCCAGAAGGTTAAAAAATATGAGCTACCTCACACTAACTCAGCTTAGAGTGAACACTGCGCAGCGGTGGAAAAGGCAAACTCTGTGCTGGGGATTAGCAGGAAAGGGATTGCACATAAAACGGCCGATATGGTAATGCCCCTGTGTAGATCTGTGGTGGGGCCTCATTTGGAATCCTGTGCGCAGTTCTGGTCACCATTTCTCAGAAAGGACATTGCAGAGGTGGAAAACGTACAGAGGAGGGCCGACAAAGACAATTAGAGGGTTGGAGCACCTTCCCTATGAGGAAAGGCTGAAGAGTCCGGGAGTTTTCAGTTTAGAAAAGAGACGACTAAGAGAGGACATGGTAGAGGCTTATAAAATTATGTATGAGGTAGAGAGAGATGACAAAAGAGAAATTTTTCTCCCCCTCACAAAATACTAGAACTTGAGGGCACCCAATGAAGCTGATGGGCAGTGGGTTCAGGATGGACAAAAGGAAATACTTCTTTACACAGTGATTAAAATGTGGAATTCACTGCCCGAGGATATAGTGATGGCCACAGGCATCGATGGCTTGGCAAAGGTATAAGCTGAGGTCTGCATGCACACAAAAGCTTCTACCCAGGATTAAACTTTGTTGGTCTTAAAAGTGCCTGGCTGGACTCAGACTTTGTTCTGTTGCTTCAGACTGACACGTCCACCCGCCTGAGTCTGTCTTCGTGGAAGATTCCACTCTTACTGACCCCGACCTTGATCTCTGGCACAATCCCAGCCCTTGGGGAGATGTGTACAAAACACTGGATGGCTGGGCACTCGCCGTTTCTGCAAAAGGCCGCAGGTGGGAGTGAAACGCTGGAGCTTGCTGTCCCGGCAAAATTCAGACGAGTAGGTGAAGAGAGCCGAGGGCCTCTTATCATGGCTCCAAATTGAATTCCATTGATAGATTATTGACGGGCTCAGGCGCCCAGGGATGGGTTGCATCAGCGTTACATGTCACTGTCGGTTGGGGCAAATTGATTCTGATCAACACCGTTGCTACACGGAGAATATATACACAATTGTCATTCCTGCCTCGCAGCGACTGTGTGGGGTCTCTGCCAGACAGCAAAACCAAGTGGTAAATCTTGTCCGGATTCAGGCACTTCAGGCAGAGAGAAGGAGATTGCAAATTGTAATGAGGGAGAGATAACCTCCCTGTACAGAGAGAATTTGGGGAGGGGCCGGAAGGGAATAACGTTGGGGGGGAATAGCATGTTTTCAGTCCACGTGCAAAGGTGTGTTCTAACGGGGGGGCGACTATCGAGCTCTTCTGGATTCTCTGTAAAAATGGAGCAAACGAATTGGTACATGGTGGATGCAGACCCTCTTGGGCAGGAAATTAATTTTGCAAGTAGGGAGAAAGGTTTGGAGGGGAGAATGATTTTGGCAGAACCAAGGCTGCTGTTGTTCAGTTGCACAATCAAATCCGACTCTTCACGACCCCATGGACCACATCATGCCAGGACCTCCCGTCGTCCTCTGGAGTCTGCTTAATTTCATGTTCGTTGCATTGATAACGCTGTCTAACCATCTCATCGTTTGGTGTCCCCTTCTTCTGTTACCTTCAATAGTCTCCAGTGAGTGCTCCCTTCTCATTTGGTGGCCAAAGTGTTTGAGCTTCGGCTTCAGTATCTGGCCTTCCAGGGAACAGTCAGGGTTGATTTCTTTTAGGATTGACTGATTTGATCTCCTTGCAGTCCAAGGGACTCTCAAGAGTCTTCTCCAGCACCATAGTTCAAATGCATCTATTCTTCAGCGCTCAGCCTTCCTTATGGTCCAACTCTCACAGCCATACATACTACTGGGAATAGCATTGCTTTGACCATACCAACTTTTGTTGGCAGGGTGATGTCTCTGCTTTTTATTATGCTATCTAGATTTGCCATCGCTTTCCTCCCAAGGAGCAGGCATCTTTTAATTACATGGCTGCAGTCACCCTCTGCAGAGATCTTGGATCCCAGGAACGTGCAGTCCGTCACTGCTTCCATAACTTCCCCTTCTATTTGCCAAGGAGTGGTGGGGCTGGATGCCATGATCTTAGTTTTTTTGATGTTGAGTTTCAAGCCAACTATTGCGCTCTCCTCTGTCATGATCAACAAGAGGATCTTTAGGTCCTCTTCACTTTCTGCCATTAGAGTGGTATCGTCTGCGTATCTAAGGTTGTTGATGTTTATCCCAGCAATCTTAATTCCAGTTTATGATTCATCCAGGCCGGTATTTTGCATGATGTACTCTGCATATAAATTAAACAAGCAGGGTGTCGTACTCCTTTTCCTATGCTAAACCAATCAGTTGTTCCATATCCGGTTCTAACTGTGGCTTCTTGACCCTTATACAGATTTCTCAGGAGACACGTGAGGTGGTCTGGTACTCCCATCCCTTTAAGGCCAGGGGTGTCAAACAAGCGGCCCGGGGGCTGGATTAGGCCCCTAGAGGGCTTCTATCAGGCCCGCAGTGGAATTGGCTGCATTCTGCTTCTTCTTCCAGTTCTGCTGCTGCTGCTGAGTCATCGTAGGTTTGCAGCTTACAGATACACACCTGAACAGCATACTCAGGACTACAACAGCACAGACATAATTCAGAGCAAGGGGTGTCAGTTATCAGACACTGTTAAATAAACGAAGTATTGCAAGAGTGCTGATGTTCGAAGCATGTTTTTATTTTAAGTAAAAAAACCTCTTTGTGTTTGTGTCCTTTATAAAGTTGATATCTCCGCCTCCTGGCATGACATTTTATGACACACATGGCCCGGCCCAACAAGGTCTCATTTATGTCAGATCCGGCCCTCATAAGAAATGAGTTCGACACCCCCGCTTTAAGGACTTGCCACAGTTTGTTGTGATCCACACTATCAAAGTGAAAACAAATCTTTAGAGAAAACAAATCTATAATGAGAGGCCGTTTTTCTGTACACGTGGAGCAGAGGAGTGGTAAGCGGGCTCGGCTATCTCAGAACAGTTCTGCTGGGTCAGATCAGAATTCCTCTCTAGGAAGCTTCAAGCAGATATCAGCCACCCTGTTCTTCAGAGGCAGATTGACTCTGAACATGGAGGTTTCATAACACTATTTTTATGTACCTCTTCAATACCTCACCCTTCTCTCCAACCAATTGACTCATATTGTCCTCCTCACCTCCAGTTTATCCTCACACAGGCTTCCCAAGAACTGACCATAATTCGGCGGGGGACGCATACTTCTTGGCAGGACCATTCCTAGGGGGGAAAGATGTGATGCACAATGCCGTCACCAGGAAGTGACGCCGGGTAACGCTCTGGCAATGGGGCTGGAAACTCACTTCCTAGCGATGGCATCATGCAGCGTGGGTGTTCCAAGAAGGAATGTTCCAGCCGGGGACTCTGTGTCCCCCACCGAATTACGGTAAGTACTTGGCAATCCTATCCTCACAACAGACCTGGGAGTTAGGTTAGGCTGAAAATGAGTGACAGACTGGCCCCGGGTCACCCAGCCAACTTCTACGGCAGAGTCAGGATTCAAACCGAGCGTCCTGGATCCTGGTCTGACACCCTAACCACTACGCCATGCTGCCTCTCAGAACTTCTTCATGGTTTTTTTCCCCTTTCAGGTTGACGAAAGCGGGAGGGTCATGGGGGACAGCCATTTAGAACGTGCCCAACGATGGGAAGAGAAAAAAGGGAAACTGGACTGGGTGTTCTGTCTCAGTTTGCATTCTAAGGTAATTCGAGGGTTGCCAGCCTCCAGGTGGTGGCTGGAGATTTCCTGGGATTACAGCTGATCTCCAGGCGACAGAGATCAGTTGACTTGGAGAAAATGGCTGCTTTCGAAAGGTGGCTTCTATGGCGTTATACCCCAGTCCCTCCCCTCTCCAAACCCCCACCATCCTCAGGCTCCGCCCAAAATCTCCAGGTATTTCCCAGCCCAGAGAACTTACAGCCCCAGCCTGTTTCCACCAGCAGCCAGCATCTACTACTCAAGGTTAGATTGTCTCTGAACATGGAGGTTCCACTGAAGTATAACGGGCTCACAGGAGTTTGAGGAGGCCCGATTGGAGGATATCGAGTAGGTGGAACTGACGGTTGTTAGGGTGTGTGTCTTGGTGGGTTCCGTGGAACTTGGGAGCTCCGACACTTCCCTGAGGCACAGGCTGTTATGATCCAAAGCAACTCTGTTACAAAGGAGTAAGCCCTGTGTGATCCAGTTGCCCTCCTAGGTGTTCTTTCAAGGCTTCAAAGAGGGCTTACCTGAGAGTAGATCTGCATTCTTCACTCCACTGCGGAAGTCTTTGAGAATCACCATGACTGTTAACTTGTGAATGCCCAGCTAAGAGCTGTCCCCCCATTCCAGAGAAGAAGCCTCCTCTCCTCTGCCCATATATCTGAGCGTCTTCTTTTCATTCCATCTAGACTGAAGACCCGCAGATGAAACTCCAGCATGCTGAAGTCAACCGGGAACAGCTGAGTGCTGACCTGTTGCGCCAGAGGAAAGTGCAGGAAGCACTTCTAGGCTGAACCTGCATTGAACAGGGGTGGGGCTACGTGGCCTGGGTGGCACCTCCCAACTCTATGATTCCACTTGGAAAAAATGGTTAAGGAACTTCAGGAAGAACCGTAAAACAGCAGGGTTCCTCATTGGAGAGTAACTCCTCATTCAGCCAGTTAACTGGGATATTTGGGTTCAAACCTGCACCTCTGCTGTAAAACTCATTGGGTGACCATGGGCCAGTCGCTTTCAGTCACACAGGGTTCTTGGGAGGATAACACAGAGAAAAATTGTGCCTACCTCTTTTGTCTGTTGTACTGAGAGAACAGAAGGGATGAGAGAATTGTGTACACCTGAGTTCCAGGCAGGGCTGAAGATGCACCAGGTGGATTATTATTATTATTATTATCATCATTATTGTTGTTGTTGTTATTAATTTGATTAATTAATCGCCCTATCCCAGCTTATGCCAGGCTCTGGGCGATGTACAAAAGAGGCACAATGCCATAAGACAGAATAGAAATTTTAAAATCCAATACAATCAATAAGAATAAAACCAGAATAAAAAAAACAGATGGCGATGTATAGTTTTGTATTCCCTTTCTAAAGAGCTGCAGTGGCTCAAGTGGTTATGACGCTGAATTGCAGGCTGGAAGGTCGGTAGTTCAGCAGTTCGAGACCCGAGTGCCGCATGACGAAGTGAGCTCCCATCTCCGGTTCCAGCTCCTGCCAACCTAGCAGTTCAAAAGCAAGAAATTGCAAGTAGATAAATAGGTACTGCTTTGGTGGGAAGGTAACAGTGTTCTGTGCACCTCAGCATCTAGTCATGCCGGCCACATGACCAGAGAAACGTCTTCAGACAGCGCTGGCTCTTTGGCTTGGAAACGGAGATGAGCACCGCAACCCTAGAGTCAGATTCGACTGGCTTTTGAGCAAGGGAAACCTTTACCTTTATTCCCTTTCTGGACTACCTGGCTACATGGTGGGAGGGCGTGGAAACTTAAAAAGGAGGGGAAGGGTGCCAGCCAGTATAACCAACCGTCGCGGTCCTCAGTCATCCGCCTGGTGGAACATCTCTGCCTTACAGGCCCTGCGGAATTGCCGCAGGGCCCTGGTGTCATTCGGCAGGGAGTTCCACCAGGTTGGGGCAATGGTCTTTGTAGAGGATAGCCAGAGAGCTTTAGGGTCGGGGGCCACCACCAAGTTGTTACCTGAAGAGTGTAATGCTCTCCCAGGGATATAATGGAGGAGACAGTCCCGTAAGTACGTTGGTCCCAGACCGCTCCAAGGCCTTAAAGTTCAATACCAAAACCTTGAACCTGACCCAGTACTCCACTGGAAGCCAGTGTAGCTGGCACAGCACAGGTTGAATGTTTGCCGTCTGTGGGAAGGGGGGGAATTGTGCAATATGATTTTTAAAACGATGGTTCGCCGATTTTTATTTTAAAGACTAACACGATCTGCGGCCGGGTATATGAGCTTTCGCCAGTCCCTGCTGACTTCTTCAGGCAGATCAAGAGGGGAAGCCCTGTTAAAGTCTGTCTGAAAAGAGCAAAGAGCAAGAGTCCAGCAGCACCTTGGAGACTAACCACATTTGTGGCAGGGGAGGAGCTCTCCTGAGCCGCCCCCCACTTCTCCTTCCCATCTGAAGAAGTGAGCAGTGACTCACAAAAGCTCTTACATCCCCCTGCCACAAATGGTGTCAGTCTCCAAGGTGCTCCTGGACCCCTGGCTCTTTTCTAGGACCAACTTCTTCAGATCTGAAGAAGTGAGCACCGACTTACCAGAGCTCCTCCGGCCACCCATGTTGTTAGTCTTGGAGGCGCTCTTGGACTCTTGCTCTTTTCTGCCGCTCCAGACAAACACGGTCCCCCATCTTGATTTTTATTTTCTTCGCCTGCCCCTACGGGGGCACACGTTGATGCCTACGCAGTCCCTTTAACAATATATAAAAATCGGGGGGGGGACGGGACGGGACTGTTGTGTCAACATATTAAAATTGGGGGCGCGGGGGGGGGCGTCCGGGCTGCCAATCCCCCGGCGTGGCGCTGCCCTCCGGTGGGGTTTCCTCGCGAGCAGGCGAGCCTTGTGCGGCACTGGGAGGGGAGAAGGGGGGGTGCTGGAAATGCCGGCGCGGAGCAGCAGGTGGGGCTGGTGTTCAGCCGCAGGAGCCGAGCCCGCAGCCGCCATTAAACAATAGGGGAAGCAGCCGCCGCCGCCACTGCCGCCACTGCCGCCATCCGCCCGGGCCAGCTCGCCGCGCAGAGAGCCGCAGTCGCCGCTCGGAGGAGGGGAGCCAGCCGGCCGGGCAGCCAGCCGGGGAGCGGCGTCGGCGGCATCTCGCAGGCAGGCAGGCAGGCTCCGGCAGGGCCGCCTCTCCCGGCCGCGCTCGGGCCGGCGGTGTCGGGGCCGGGCGGACGCGTCCTCCATCCAGCGGGGCCTTGCGGGGCTCGGCCGAGGCAGCGCGGGCGGCGGAGCCACAAAGGCAGGCGGCAGAGGAGGCGCAGGAGCCGCCCGGTAGGGCAGTCCCCGAGAGGCAGCCGGAGCGGAGCCCCAGGCAGCCTGCCATGATGTTTCCCCAAAGCAGGCACTCGGTAGGGCGCGGCGGGCCAGGCCGAGGGCGCGTGGGGGGCGGCCCGGGGGGAGGATAGGGGGGGGGCAGCAGGTGCCGAGGGGGGGCAAGAGGCGTGGGGGGCGGCAGGGAAGGAAGGGCGGGAGGTCCCGGAAGGAGGGGATCGGGGGGGCTGTTCTGCCAGGCGGGGGCGGGGGGCGAGCAGCCCGCGGCTCCGGTTCGTGCCAGGCGGAGGGAGGGAGGTGTGCCGGGAGGGCGCGGGGGGGGGGGCGCCGCAGGGACTCCCCTGGGGGAGGTGGGGGGGCCGTGGAAACTGGCGGGGGGGGTTGCCTGGGGTGAGAGGGCGAAGGGCACGGGAAAATCGGGGCCGGGGAGGGGTGCCCGAGTGCCCAGGTGGGGGGGGGGCCGCGAGAAGGGATCGGCGATGGCGGAGAACGAGGGCTGCATATCGAAGGGGGAACTGGGGATTTCTGCGGGAGGGGAGTGGAACTGGGGGTCGTTTGGAGGAAGGGGCTCGGTGGGGTTCAAGGGCCCCAAGGGAAGGAAGGGATCCGGAACCCCGGCGGGAGTGGTGCCGGGCAGGAGGGGTGCGGCTGAAACGGTGGGTTCTTAGACTCCCGGGAGCAAAGGGGGATCCCCTCCGAGGGACCTTAGCCCCCCCCCCCAGCATAACACCCCAGAGTTCCGTGGCTCTCGCAGTGCGCAAAGGACAGGACAGACCCCTTCCTGTGTAAAAAAAAAAAAAAAGCAGCCCTGCAAGGTAGGCCAATGCTATGACCATCCCTCCCCCTAGTATTCTAAATGGGGACAGCTGGGTGTGGGAGGGAACTCCGCCGCTAGCCGGAGGCCCCGAGATGAGCACCTGGCAGAGATAAGCTTGGGGGTGGGGGTGGAATTCCTGCTTCTCAGCCACTCTGCTGTACCAGGGTGAAACATGAAAGTATTCCTGTGTTTTTATTCCTTTAGGGTGAAATTAGTGTTGGGGTGTGTGTGTGTTATATGTTTCAGAGTTTTAGGGTCACCTACTTATCCTTTCATGTAGAAATGTAGCAAGTCAGGGAAGAAGTTTCATCTTCCCATTTGCCCTTGAAAGGCTGGTTTTCTACATGAAGGCCAGTTGCCTCTGTTCCCACGATTAGGGTGTAATTTCCAAAATGATCTCCCACTTGCAGGCTGAAGTGACTGTCTGGGATGACGGATACTATTTGGTTCAGCGGATCAATTTATAGCACAATACCTACGTGCTTATTTCTGCTCCGTGACTTAAGGCCATCTCCCCAAAACAAGTTTCAGAAGGAACTATTTTTGCCATTGTGCAAATGCAAGTATTTTTGCTATGGGAAAGAAGCAGTGTTTTCCTCTGTCCCTGCCCTTGGCCTGTGACTTAGAATTCCCAGAAAGACTCATCTGGCACCTATTGGCCAGTGCCAGAGCCGTCACTGCTGAGAATCAATGTACCTCCTCCCCTCCTTTCTCCTCTCTCAGTGAAATCCACCTGGTATTGCACGGGGGGGGGGGAGATCCACAGGTAGCAGAGACAATGGGAATTTGCAGCACTCACGCATAGGGCAGGAAGACCCAACCATTGCTTGCACAGATCCTGCCTGCCTTTCTTGGATTGGCTCTGGTTCCTACTTGTTTAATTTACCCTTATTCTGTAAACTCAGAGGCTAAAAGCCCAGGGAGGTTGTAGAGGAGTCAATATGAGCTGTCCAAAGCCCCTCATCTGTTTCAGTGGGAGGGTGGACCGACTTCAAGCCGGTTTGGTGTAGTGGTTAGGAGCACGGACTCTAATCCGGGAGAACTTGGTTTGATTTCCCACTCCTCCACATGCAGCTGCTGGCATGACCTTGGGTCAGTCCTCACAGGCAGTGCTCCCTCTGTGCTGAGTTAGCCTGTAGCCTGTGGCTCACAAGTTTTTGTCTTCGTTCAGGAAGGATGGCTCCGGAACAAACTAATTTATGCAGTAGCCGACTCTCTCGCTCACAACTTTAATGCCAGTAGCTCACAAAGTAGAATTTTTGCTCACAAGGCTTCACAGCTTAGAGGGAGCATTGCTCACAGGGTGTCTGTTGTGGGGAGGGAAAGGAGTTTGTAAGCCACTCTGAGACTCCTTCGAGTAGTGAAGGGCGGGATATAAATCCAATCTCTTCTCCTTCCCTGGACTCCTGTTGATTTGACCTCCCTTGAGATGCCCCTCTTCTGAAGTCTCTTCTTTGGTGCTTTGATCTGGTATCATCCAGCCTTTGATTCAGGAACAGTGGATCCCACCTCCCACCACCCAGCAAGGGAACAGGCAGGATGGGGTGTAAGGAGGAGGCAGGATTTTAGGCCCCTCGCCTGCTCTGGTTAATCTTCACTCCATGGCGGTGAACTAGAAAAGTGTACATGGAGAGGAAGTGGGACACAGGGGCCGCGGTGACTCAGAGGTTAAGACGCTGAGCTGCAGACCGGAAGGTCTGTAGTTCGGCAGTTCGAGACCCGAGTGCCGCGTGACAGAGTGAGCTTCCGTCTGTGGCCCCAGCTCCTGCCAACCTAGCAATTGGAAAGCAAGAAATTGTAAGGAGATGAATAGGTACCACTTCGGTGGGAAGGTAACAGTGTCCCGTGCGCCTCAGCTTTTAGTCATGCCGGCCACATGACCGCAGAAACGTCTTCAGACAGCGCTGGCTCTTCGGCTTGGAAACGGAGATGAGCACCGCCCCCTAGAGTTGGATTCAACTAGCTTTCGAGCAAGGGAAACCTTTACCTTTACTGTGACATTCGGGTTTACCTCCCATCTCTCTGTGTCCAATCACACTGCCCCAGCTGCTTGTTCAAGGTCTAAAATTTCACTGGTTCCCAAAGTGGGCAATACTGCCCCCTCGGGGTGCTGGAACGATCCAGGTGCAGATCAACAAACTGCATATTTTTGTCCACTTCTTAAAGGTAGATGCCCAGGGGGATGCTGAGTAATTTTTTTTCTGAACAGGGGGCAGTAGGCCAAATAACATGGCCCCCATGTCCGGAGGTGGCTCGCTCCATTATGCCACCGCTTTTTTTGGCGTGGATCAGTCTCCAAGCCCACATTTCGGAGAGAATTTCTCTCTCCCCTCCCCCGCGCTTTTTAATTTTATTTTTGTGCTGCCTTTAGTGACGAGTCGCTTTTTACACTATGAACCGTGTGGTCTGTTGAAATTGCTGAAATCAGGTTCCACCTACACAGCCGGCAAACTGAAGAAGTTGAAGGAAACGCATCTTTTAAGTACCTAGAACAGGCGTCTTTGCAAAAGCTGTTTGGAAAATGTTATGACTATGTGGACTCCTCCTATCAAGTTACACTGACTACATGGCCTTTATGTCTTATCTTCTAAGGAGGAAACATTGTATCTTATGTCTTATCAGAGTTATAGTATGCACTAATTTTGTGGTTGTGACATCACCAACTTTATATTTGTTAAATACAGTTTATATTTTGGTAATTTCCGATGGTGTTTCTACTAGTGGAATTTGTATATCTGGGACCTCTGTGATGCTAGTTTTTTCCCCTTGTTGTTTGGATTTAGCGATAAAACAAAGCGTTGTCAGAATTTGCCACTGCTTAGCAGTACATAAGAACATAAGAGGAAGCCAATGTTGGATCAGGCCAATGGCCCATCAAGTCCAACACTCTGTGTCACACAGTGGCCAAAAATACCAGGTACCATCAGGAGGTCCAGCAGTGGGGCCAGGACACTAGAAGCCCTCCCCAATACAGAGCATCCCTTGCCCCAGGGTCCCTATCTATACCTTGTAGCTAATATGGACCTCTGCTCCATATGTTTACCTAATTCCCTCTTGAAGCTGCCAGTGCTTGTAGCCCCCGCCACCTCCTGTGGCAGTGAATCCCATGTATTAATTACTCTTTGGGTGAAGAAGGACTTCCTTTAATCGGTTCTAACCCAACTGTTCAGCAATTTCATGGAGTGCCCACGAGTTCTTGTATTGTGAGAAAGGGAGAAAAGTACTTCTTTCTCTACCTGCTCTATCCCATGCATAATCTTGTAAACCTCGATCATGTCACGTAAAACAGTGTACCTAAAACATCTCTCCTCTCACCCCCCCCCCAATTCTGTCCCAGGGTTCCTCTCACCTGCCTCAGCAGTTGAAATTCACAACGTCAGATTCCTGTGACCGGATTAAAGATGAATTCCAGCTGCTTCAGGCCCAGTACCACAGGCAAGTTTTCTTTGACTCACCCCCCCCATCCATCGATGCCTGCTTTGTCCCCCTCAGTTAAAAAATAACTGCATGCTTCACCCTCAAAACCAAAAAAACAGGCCTCATTTTGAAGTGTGTAAGAATAAGGATTATTCAGAGGAGGGTGCCTGCTGTATTTCTGTATGAGTATCTGTTCTCAATTGGGGAAGGGGAGACTTTGTGTAGAGACCAAGTGGCTGGTAATTCTCCCGCACCTCTGCAGGGGGAATGATTAGTCCAGTTTATCTTATGTAGATGGGACAAAATTACCCTTGTCCCTTTTTGGGAGGAGGGATATTGTATATTCTTTTTTATATGTGTGCATGTGAGTCTGTGTGCACCTGGAAGTCATGGCGACCTCTGGTGACTGGCCCCTACTGGAAACCTGGAGGATATTCAGAGGTGGCTGAATAAGGCCTGCCCCCACCTCCCAACTGCTGGTATTCCAAGGAGGTCTCCCATCCAAGTACTTGCCAGAGTTGACCTTGCTTAGCTTCCGAGAGCTGATGAGATCGGGCTTGCCTGGGCTATCGAGGTCAAGGTACCGCCGTCCCATCTTGAAGGGAAGGGCACAAGACCAGAGCAGAAAATCATGCAGAGATTAAGAGGATGCCCTCCTCTGGGGGAGTGGTGCTGGGCTCCTAGGAACCTCCCATTTATTTCTCGGGCCACTTTTGCAGGGTGTTAGCATGCTCCAACATGCGTTGTGGAAAGTTCAGGATTACAAAACCTTTTTTGTGACACTACTCACACCCACACCCAATTTCTGTGGCTCAGATCTGACACCTCCCCCTCCCCATTTGTTTTCCACGGCTGCTTTCCTCTACAAAAATAACTTGACTTCTGCTTGTGGCGATGCCGGTTTGGTGGTCCGATTGACAGGGAATGATCACAGACATTTCTGTTTGTGTGGGCAACAAAGTTGTCAGAACCATTTCGCAGTTTGGCTCTTGGGGGGTGGGGGTGGGCAAGGCTGACTGTGACTCCAAACGCCACCTGGGCCCTGCAACCAGGAGTGGTGGAGGATTTAGGAAGAGGCGCCTTCCCACACAAAGGAGCATTGGAAAACGTATTCTCCTGCTTATAATCTTGTAGATGTGTACAGTCAGAGTGTTTCACTCAAAGAGCATTGTGATCTCGCCCCACATAAAATCAACGAGAAAATGAAATGCTGCACATCTAAGGTACCGGGGTCCTAAATGACCCCAAATGTCAGATTCTTGGCTCTGTCTCTGTTGTGTCCCTGTGCTGTGATTGGATCTGGAGGAAATTTTTTTGCCGATTTTGGGTGTCCCCGCCCCAACTTCCTCCTCCTGTGGCAGACCTCCAATTGCCTCCTTATGGTGTTCCGGGGGTGAGTTCCTCTGCCCCCCCCAAGAGTAGCATTTCTGGCTGTGGGGAAAGCATTACTGGATATCTTGCATGGGAGCCACCGCTTAACATTTCTAACTTTTTTTTGCACTTTTTAAAAACGGAGTGAGTTGAAGTCCCATGGACCCCAATTAGGCTTGCCAACCTCCAGGTGGGGGCTGGGGATCTCCCAGAATTATGACTGCATTCAGACTACATAAGTTGCTTATTTATTTACAATGTTTATTCCACTTCTGGAGGAAATGGGTGCTCTGGAAGGCAGACTGCGTGGCATTATGCCCTCCCCAAACCCCGCCCTCCCCAGGCTCCACTCTCAAATCTCCAGGTATTTCTGAACCTGGACTTTTTTAAAATAAATGTTTCTTGGTTTTTTAAATAACATAACAAACATTCCTTATAGGTACAAACAAAACAACTGGTTAGCCGTTAACTGCAAATTCAAAAGTTCCAAGCTTTAAAACTCTAATATTTCTAAAATCCAATTCTAAGCTTGTAAAGACAATCGTACAGGCAGAACTTCACTGATTAAGACTTTCACAGCATGCAGGTAAGTATTTCTCTGTATTTAGATGGTATAAGAGGTACTTGAATGGAATAGTTGTTCTGAATATAGTGTGAGAAAGGAAGCAAGTTCAATTTAACATGTGTTCCGTCTGCCCTCATAACAGAATCAGAAATGGTGTCCATTACAAAAAGTTCCCAAAGTTTGACATACCACCGTGTGATAGGTATAGAGGTAGTATCTTTCCAGCTTGCTGCAATCAATGTCTTAGCTGCGCTCAGGAGGATGGATATAAGTTCTTGGTGTATCTTGGGTATATGCAGGGTGGGGGTTTGTAGAAGAAGCCCAGCAGGAACATTAGCATAACAGGCCACACCCAACAGCAGAAACTCATTAGCATATTAGGCCACAACCCACGTTACCAGAAGTGTGGTCATCCAGCCACACCCACCTTATGCTTCTTATTCTGTTTACCTTGTTTGTTGTCAAAACCCGGAGCTTTTTTTTTGTAGCAGGAACTTCTTTGCATGTTAGGCCACACAGCCCTAATGTCGCCAATCCTAATGAGTTTCTGCTGTTGGGTGTGGCCTGTTATGCTACTGAGTTCCTGTTGGGCGTGGCCAACTCGGGAGCCAGCCAGAACTCTGTTCCTGTGCGTTCCTCCCCAAAAATAGCCCTGGGTATACGGCTATCTCTCCACAGATCTAGCAAGGCCAGCTCTCGAGATTTATCAATTTCATATCCCGTTATGTCTTTAATACAAACAAAAATCTTTTCCCAAAACTATTTAACAATAGTACAGTCCCACCAACAGTGAATAAAAGTACCTTGGGCTCCATCCTTCCTCCAGCATAGAGGTGAATATGATGGCGAAACCTGACTCGGCAGCTCTAACCTACATACTAGACTAAATTATAAGTAATAATATTTAAAAGCGTGTGGGCACTAATGACTGTCTTGGGGAGCGAAATTTCAAAACGTTGTGAAATTGTGGGAGTCTCTGCTAAACTCTCCTCTGTCAGTTCAGCCGGTGACCTCCCCCTCTGTTGTTCCCTTTCGGGGGTGCGCGCCTCCTCCTTCTCTCCACAGCCTGAAGTTGGAATGCGATAAGCTTGCAAGCGAGAAATCGGAGATGCAGCGTCACTATGTCATGGTAAGATTTTTATTTTTTTTCTCCCCATGGCGGCTGCCAGTTGACAGGGCCAGTGGCAGGTAAAGCTCTTAAGCTGCCGAACTGACACCGGGGGTCACCGCAGACCCCATTTCCTGAGTGGTTACGTTCTGCTCTGAAAATTGTACTTAATACAATGGCTTGTTCTTCTATGCTGAATTGGGGCTCTTGCCAGATGTAATGCTTGTGTCATTGTTTGCGCTTTTGAAAACTCACAACTCTGATCTCTTTTTGGGCCCCCCCATACCAAGCGAGTGAAGTCACACCGGGTTGCCAGCTTCCAGATGGGGCCTGGAGATCTGCTATTACAGTTGATCACCAGGCAGTAGAGATCAGGTTCCCCAGGAAATAAATGGCTGCTTTGGAGGGTGGATTCTCTGGCATTGTACCCTGCTGAAGTCCCTCCCCTCCACAGGCTCCACCCCCCCCAAAGTCTCCCGGTATTTTTCCATACAGAGCCAGCCACCCTAGGTCACTGGCAGGTATGTCCTTTCAAATGATAAAGCAATGGGAGGTGCTGGGGAGGGGGGACTTCTTCAGAGGTCAGGGAGCATCAGAAAATTCCTGGCGACTTGTGTGGCCCCCTTGGCTGCCCTTCCCCACCTTAGGGTCCACAGGCCTGTGGAACGCGCACAGTTGCAGGGAGACAGAGAAGATTTCCTGGTGGTTGCCGGGTGGGGCTTCCACGACCCCTGCCATTGGCTGCCTCTCCCTTTGACTACACTGTGCAAACGTCTGGGCAATTTGCATGATTTATGCAGCTGCTTCCAAAAGGGCTGTCGGTTGGTTAACTGCAGGCCAGGTAGAGAGGGCCGGCCGTGTTCTCCTTGCTTAAGGTCGGGGCTGCTGCTGCGTGAGTTCCTTCGTTACGGCTGACGAGATGCAGCTTGACGGGGTTTTTTATTTCCTTCCGTCAAGGAGTCATTAATGCCTACGCCGAAAGATTTCCAAAGCCCCAGCGAGACAAGCAGGCTGTGCCTTCCCTGGAGCGAGGAGATAAGAGGGAGGCGATGACTGTTGTCTATCTCCTGGGAAACTGTTCTGAGTTTCCAAAAAAAAAACACAACCCGGAATGAAAAAGGACCTCTCCTGTACCCGCTAGGGCTGTGTGCGTCTGCCTGCCGCGATTCCGCAGGAGCGCCAGGGGGGAAAGAGATGCAGAGCGTAGCTCTGGGGGATACAAAATTCAGCCTTCCCCGAGAGACCTTGGTTTTTATTCATTTCAAGGCCACGTTCCTAGTCCTCATGGCTTAGAAGAGGTGCTTGCAAGACTGCCTTGGATCTCAGGCAGCAGAGCAGGATGGCCGAACCCAGATGGGGGTACAAAGCGTGGGCAGTTCGTTCGCCCCTCGGGTGGCTGCCCGAACCAATGAGTTTGTTAGCTTCCCACCCTCCTTTTCCGCTGGACAGCCAGCTTGCCAAAACCAGCACACGGCAATTAGGGAAGGAAGGCAGGCGGGGTGGAAGATTTTCAGTTCGGAGCTGGAGCTGAGCACAGCAGAAGGGGGCGGGCGGTGTGAGCACTCCCACCGCAATGGATGGGGGGGGGGCAGTGGTTTAGGCTGGATTGCCGGTGCTTTCGCATCATTTTTACAGGTTGCAGTTTATGAGTTTTTTTTCTGGCTACAGAATTTCAACTTGTAATGAGCATAAGAGAAGCCAATGCTGGATCAGGCCAATGGCCCAGTTCAGTCCAACACTCTGTGTCACACAGTGGCCAAAAATACCAGGTGCCATCAGGAAGTCCAGCAGTGGGGCCAGGACACTAGAAGCCCTCCCACTGTTGACCCCCCCCAAGCACCAAGAATACAGAGCATCCCTTGCCCCAGCCTGAGAGCTCCTATCTGTACCTTGTGTCTAATAGCCACTGATGGACTTCTGCTCCATATGCTTATCTAATTCCCTCTTGAAGCTGTCCATGCTTGTAGCCGCCGCCACCTCCTGTCAGTGGCACAGCAAGGGAGAGATCTGAAGCTTCAGGTCGCTCTGCTCAGGGAGTGTGCTGGTGCGCTTCCAGCTGCAATCTACTCCACGTGGCCCACTGCTAGCTGCAGGGACCTTCGCGCATCTTCTATTGGAGGCATGACGAGGGAGAGATCCGAAGTTTCAGGTCCCTTTTCTGCCTCCTCTCCGATGCCCGGAGCTCTGGGAAGAAACGGCATTTCTCTGACCATCTCCTTCCTTTTCTTTGATCCCGCTGTAGGGATCATTAATGCGAACATTTGTGCAAAACAGGAACACGATTGTTGTCTTTAAGTATTTGAAAGGCAGTCACCTAGAGGAGGGCAAGGAGCTGTACCTGTTGGTAGCGGGAAGGCACCTGGGATTTTTTTTTACTATAAAAGTAGTTCAGCAGTGGAAGTGGCTGCCAAGGGAGTTGGTGAGGGGGGGGCCCCCCGTTAGTTTTTAAAGCCGTGGCTGGAAAAACGCTTGTCAGGGATGCTCTCGGCTGATCCTGCCTGGAGCAGGGGCTTGTACTAGATGGCCTCTATGGCCCCTTCCAATTCTACAGTTCTGTTCTGTGCCTGTCAATATGCTTGATACGTGACGGAGATTTCCAGCTTTTAATGTGATGTGTGTATACGAGGCCTTCTCCCTGGAAGTCCTAGACCGCACCGGCTGTCCTGGCTGATGTTGGGGGTGCTTCTAAAACAAGCCTCCAGGGACGGGGGGACAAAAGCTTCCCAGCTTTTTAGAGTTCTCAGTTGTGCTGGGGGAAGAGGGCCTGCCCCAGACATCTGTGTTGCCATGCATGCCTCTTGGGTACTCAGCTCTGGGGCTCGGAGTCTGGGGGGCAGTGCGCTGGATTTGGCATTAGGGTGGCCATTTTTGGCCTGGGGGGGCCTGTGGATGTAGGGGAAATAAATAGCAGAGAGCTCTTACTTAGAAGAGGGCAAGGAGCTATTCCTGTTGTGTCTCTTGTCTTCAAGGGATGAAACAGATGGTCGGTAAGGGAAAAGGCCCTCTGTATGAGCCCAGAGGCTTTGGCCTTTATGCTGTGGTGGCCACTACCCAGTTGACTTTTGAGAAGGGATTAGACGGAAGGCGCCTCTCTGTACAGGGGCAGTCTATCAGATGCCAAGGGTGATTGCTTTTTGCTCTGTTCCTGTGCTTCGCTAAGGCGGGTCTTTGTTGGAAACAGGATACTGGGGCTAGAGGAATCGTTGGTCTGATCCAGCAATGCAATTCTTACCTTCTTTTTTCTCCCCCCACTCAAATTCTACCCCCCCCTTCCAGTATTACGAGATGTCCTATGGGCTCAATATCGAAATGCACAAACAGGTAAGCTCTGTCTTATGTTTCTTTTGACAATTTGTGGTGGACCTGGGTTGATGCTCTTTAGAAGTTCTCTTGCCGCTTCCGTCTCTTGGTTTTTTTTCAGCTGGGCCCACATAAAGGCACTGTCTAGCCAGTGTCGAGAGTTGGCAGATGGTATAGGAGACCTGTGTTCTTATCCTACCACTGCCAGGGTTGGGAGAAGTGGTAGAGCAATGACTGTACTTTGTAAAGGAAGGATAGTAGAATCAGTTGTGAAAAGGGGATGGTACAAGAAACTGGCTTATGGCTTAACAGCAGCTCAAAGTATAAAGGACTGTCTAGAAAGTGAATAAGGTTTTGAGTCCAGTGGGCACCTTTAAGACCAAAAAAGTTTAATCCTGGGTATAAATTTCCGTGTGCACTAAAGTGTGCATACACACAAAAGTTTACACCCAGAATTAAACTTTGGTTGGCCTTAAAAAGTGCCCACTGGACTCAAACTTTATTCTGTTACTTCAGACCAGCCTGAATCTGTCTAGCAGAGTGTAATTTAAGGGAGGAGGGCTAGAAACCCCTGAAAAAATGCTTTGCTCCTTAATTCTAAATATTGGAGGGTCAGGTAGCAATTACAACAGGAAAGGCATTCTGCACATGCTCAGGGGGGGTACCTTTAGTATTTCTTAGCAGTTTCTTTCCACAGGGCATACACCAAGACCCCAGCGACCATTCCCCCCTCCCCCGGCCTTTTCTGCTAACATCAGCCCTGTAAGGCAGATCAGTACTATCCCCATATTGTCGATGGGGGCGGGACTGAGGCTGAAAGTGGGACCTGGCTGGAGCCCCATGCCAGTCCATGACACGAAAGAGTCGAACTGGGGGCTTCCCTTATGTGTTGCGTGCATCGTGGCTGTTTCTTTCTCTCTTTGTGGGGCTTCAAAGTTTGCAAACGTATAGATTTTTATTTCAGTTTCCAGAATTTTGTTAGAATGTGGGCAGTTTTTAAAAATTTGATGGTGAAAGTCATGTCTAAATGTGATTTGTTGTTGTTGTTCAGTCGCACAGTCGAGTCCGACTCTTTGCGACCCCATGGACCAGATCACGCCAGGCTAAATGTGATACCTTGGTAGAATTCAAATATTGGAGACTTAGAAATTTGCTGGCTTCTTTCAAAACTTCTACCTTCTCCCCCCCCCGAATAAACCCCCTGAAGACATACTCAGAAATGTTAAAAATATTAGAAAAAGATGGATATTTTTCTTCAAGTGTCCGCGTTTGCGGGCATGTTTAGGTTGGGGGACCCTCCTTGAGAAATGCTATTGGCCCTCTTTCTCCCCATCCCTACCCCACATTCTTCCCGTGGGGCTGGGCGGCCACCCCTGTAGGTCTTTATGTTCTTTTGTCTTCCACATTCCAGGCTGAGATCGTCAAGCGGTTAAATGGCATTTGTGCCCAGGTGTTGCCGTACCTTTCACAAGAGGTAATCTCCCCGCCCCTCCACCCAAGTGCAGGACGCGGGAGGCATCAGGGGCGCCCCCTTAGCCAAGCCGACAAAAATAATGGCGGTTTCCCCCATTGGAACAACGTCTGAGTCCGCTGGCGCCTTTAAGACCAACAAAGTGTAATCCTTTTGTGCGTGCACACAAAAGCATATACCCAGAATTTAATTCTGTTGGTCTTCAAGGTGCCCCTGGAACTCAGACTTTGTTCTCTTGCTCCACACCAACTCGTCTGCCCACCTGAATCTGGTTTGCCCCATTGTCCCTTCGAACGTTGCACCTCCAGTTCTCTTCCTCTTGTCCAACCCCAAAACTCCCTTTGTCGCAGCGATTCCACCCTTCCTCCCCTTACTTATGGTATTTACCTTATTTAAAACATTCATTAGCTGCTTTTCTTCCTTCACGAAGCTTAAAAGTGCCTTACGATATGCATAAAATGCATGGAGTATGTAAAAACGCATAAAACCAAAGTTTATCATCACAATTTAGGGACTGCTTTAATCAAATGCAGTCCTACATCAAACCACCTTCGGCCTCCTCCTAAAGATCACGAGTGGGGTGGGTGGGGGCCAAGCACACCACCCCAGGGAGGGTGTCCCACAGTCAGGGGCTGCCACCGAAACGGCCCTCTTTTGCGGGGGGCCCAAACCCTGATGCCCAAAACCTCTTTTCCGCCTCGCACCTGACACGCGTAAACGTTTCCCCGTCTTCCTCCAGCACCAGCAGCAGGTCCTCGGAGCCATCGAGCGGGCGAAGCAGGTGACGGCACCGGAGCTGAACTCCATCATCCGGGTTCGTGGCGCTCCTGACGGGAACCGGGTCATGTCAGGGGACGGGGAAAGGGAGTTCCCCGCGGGGCGGGGCGGGGCTGTCACTGCTTTGTCAGTTCTAAGTAGGTCTGATAGGACGTCATGCTCACCCCGGGTCTCTCGCATTGTCGCAGTCCTGCTTTTCTAATACTTTTCAGAAGAAATGTCTTTTCCCGCACTCGGGGGACTTGCCTTGAACTTCGAAGGATCTCTGTTCCCCCCCACCCCCCCATGCGTGTGTCTGTCACTCGGCTCAGTCATCACGTGAAGCACCGTAGTCGCCAAGTTTGCAAAACCAGGGTTTTGTCTGGCAGATGATTGTTCAGATCCCAGCGCGTTTCCTCGATAGAAGCCAACAGAACGAGAGCTCGGAGGCAGAACCAGGCCAGTCCAAGAGTCGAGGCCGCCCAGGCAGCCCCCAGGAGGCCCCAAGTTCCTTGGGAGCATAAACGGGGGGGGGAGGGATGCCCGCCCTCGTGGGACACAATTTCGTCCCTTGGCGGCTGAAGACTGCTACCCCCTTGGTTCTCGGGGACACGGTTGAGGGCTGCTCATTCTCCACGGGCCATGCCAGTAAAAGGGTCGCGCTGACCAGCGCTGGTGGAGGAAAGCAGCGTCAAGCCATAGCCAACTTAAGGCAACCCCTCCTGGGGTTTTCAAGGCAAGAGACCATCAGTGGCGGTTTGCCATCGCCTGCCTCTGAGTAGCAGCCCTGGTAATTCCTTGGTGGTCTCCCGTCTGAGTACTGACCGGGGGCTGACCCTGCTTAGCTTCTGAGATTTCAAGGCAAGAGAGGAATAGAGGTGGTTTTGCCCTTGCCTGCCTCTGTGTGTAGCGACCCTGGACTTCTTCGGCGGTCTCCCATCCCAGGGCTAACCAGGGCCGACCCTGCTTAGCTTCCCACATCTGACGAGAGTGGGCTAGGCTGGGCCGTCCAGGGGCAGGGCTGGCCAGCATTTTCAGAGAGGAAACAGGACCTCCGTCGCCTCTCTCTGCCACCGCTCACATAGCGGAGGGGGAGTGTCCAAAAATATGCCCCGACGGCCACGCCCCTCGAGTGCCAGGGGTGCTGAGCCCCGCCTCCTGCGGCACCGTGGGCGCCCCCCGCCTTCTGCTCGCTCATCCCCCGCTTCTCTTTCCCCCCCGCGTGTTTTTCTCGTTTTTCTACAGCAGCAGCTCCAGGCTCATCAGCTGTCCCAGCTCCAAGCTCTCGCCCTGCCCTTGACCCCGCTGCCGGTGGGGCTGCAGCCCCCCTCGCTCCCCGCCGTCAGCGCCAGCACCGGCCTCCTCTCCCTGTCTGCCCTGGGATCGCAAGCTCACCTCTCCAAGGAGGACAAGAACGGCCACGATGGGGACGCCCACCAAGATGACGACGGGGAGAAATCGGATTAGGCGGCCGGGGGGGGGACTGGGATGGGGGGAGTGATCCGGCGCGAGGAGGGGGAGAACAGCAGCTGGGGACGGGTTAATTACAAATACTGGGGAGGGGGACACCTGCAGATATTCGGAGAAGGCGTGGGCAGCAGTGACTGGGCAAGTGGGGGCCCCCCAAGTGTGGTCAGCTTTGCCCCGCCCACCTCTGCAGCAATAACACATTGGCCCCGCCCCCTTTCCTTATCCCAGGCACTTAGCCGCAGCCCTGGCACCAGCGGCATCTCCAAGGGCAGTCGGCGATCTCCCGTAGGGCATTCTGGGGGGGGGACGGGGGAACGGGGCGAAGGAGGAGCTCAACATCTTCCTCCCTGACCCTCTGAATCCCCCGTCTTAAATACGGGCACTTCCATCCAAACACTGATTCGTGGCGGACGTTATCTCCTCCTGCAGCTAGTCACCTGGCAGGCGATACCGCCAGCGCCACACTTCACCCCGTGTGGTATGCTGCGACCTTGGCCACCTTTAGCCGGCCTTGGCGGGGTATGAATCAAAGGAGAAATTAAAATAAAATAATAAAAGAAAGGGTGGGGTGGGGGGTTAGGGCCAGGTTTTCCTGGGAGAAAGCCGTGCTCAGAGTAGCTGGCCAGTTTATAACATCTCCGGGGCTGAGAGAGAGGGAAGAGACCTCTGTGTCCTTGCTTGATGCTGGTCTCCTGGGAAGTTCAGAGCGTCCGCTCCTGGCCTTGCGAGGAATCCAGTCCAAACACAGAGCAGCTGCAGAGGTGGCGGAGTGGGCCCCACAGAGGCCTGTTTTCCCCTGCCCAGCGGCCTTCAGAGAGCCTGCGGCTCTTCCTTGCATTGCTGGGGTTTTCTCCTTCAGCGGTGCCGGGGGTGCCCTGTAAGGTTCCCGCTTGGCCTGCCTCTTTCCCCCACCCTGGATGCCTTGACTCAAGCCCGCTAATGCCCGATGGGTCCTGCGGAGGTTTTCCTCCATGGCGGCTGCCACACACTTCGATGTGGCTTTGTCCGGCTTGGCATGACCACTTCATCAGAGGAGGCAGAAACCCCCCCCCCCCGCACGCACATGCCCTCTTGGGTCTGCTCCGGCCTCCCTGCCCCCGGATGGCTGGCAGAAGAGAGGTTGCCTCTTGATTGGTTCACTTGCTTGGAGCCCCTCCTATATGGGTGGGGCCTAGCATGCACAAACAACGACGGGCAAATTCTTAGCAGGTGGCCGCCCCTAGAACTTGCTTAGTCACTCATCTGACCCTTCTGACTGTGGGAAGCCTCGAGTGCAAATCCTGCCCCTCTGCCCTCCTGCGGTGTTCGTGGTATCTCCCAGAGAACCCCTTTCACTCCTCCGGCATACCCCGTTGCCTAGACTCGTCAACTGTCCCTCCCCCCACCCACCAGCACTGTTAGCTGATGAGCACCTTCCTCCTTCCGCATGTATCTTGTTTTAAGGTAGCACAGAAGCAAAATTTATATATATACATATATAAATATATTAGTTACGTATCTCCCCCCCCTCTCCCCAGTAAATCTCTTGATGCTGTGTCATCTTCTTCCCTACTGGTGAACCCTGGAGACTTTGGAACCTTATGATGGTTGACCCCCTTTTCGATATGTTAAGAATGGGGGGGCGGGGAGGGGGAGGAGGAAGTGGTTTCTACGCTGCCTCCCCTCCCTCCCAGCCACCCACCTCCTCCCGTCGATGGTTTTATTTTTAAAGGACACTGCGGCTTCCTCTTTTCTGTACGCTGGCTTGACTTCTTTCTGTTTTTGTTTTCACTTAACAAGAGAAAATTTTAAGGGGGAAATAAAGAAGAAAACTTCGTGTTTGTATATATTCCTTTTAGAGAGAGAGAAAGAGAGAGAGAGCTTGTTTGCTTCATGTGTTTATTAATCACTCGACCTATATTAAGAGGAACTGAGAGAAAATAATTCTGTATTGAGGATGTATTTAGCTGTGCCTTTCAAATAAATAAATCAGATGGTTGGTTAAACTGTGATACTTTTAGTGTGGTTTTTTTTTTTTCTTTCTCCCTTTCGCCTGGAACGACCTGCATTGCTGAAATGGGGAGCGGGTCCTCCGGCTGATCCGGAGACTCTGGAAATGTGATCCAAGCGATTTTACTCACTGGGAGACTGTGACTGCTGACCAGAAGAGGGGGCCATTGCTTTGCAGGATTCTCCACTTACAGAAAGCGATTTCTGGATTGTCAAAAGAAGAGAGTAGATTTATACCCCGCCTTTCCCTCTTAGTCTCAGAGCTGTTTACAATCTCCTTTCCCCTTCCCTGCCCCACAACAGACACCCTGTGAGGTAGGTGGGGCTGAGAGCGCTCTGAGAGAACTTTGACTGACCTAAGGTCACCCAGCAGCTGAGGCCAAAGAGGGCTGTGTTGTCCCCGCAACAGACCATGAGCCTGGGTTCTCAGTCCAAGCGGCTCCACCACTGCTGTGCCTGTCTAGCACACACACACATGCACACCTCCAGTCACAGTGCAGGGATTGGGGCAAAATTAAAAGCAGAGGGCATACGGCATGGGGTTTTAAGGAGACAAAACCATGATGTTCAAGGTATATAGGAAAGGCAGAAGGAATATGAGAAACCTAGAACTAGGGTTGACATTTGCCCAGTGGGAGTGGGGAATTCCCTTGATTTTGAGGGCTCCTGGCTGCCACTAGCTAACAACGATGTCACATGCGACATGCCCGTGTCACCCAATGGTACAACCGCAACATCGGGGGTGACACTCTGGCTTTTGGGCAAAACTCTGTTTTTTTACCATAGAGTTTTGCCCAAAGTCCAGAGCATCATTGCTGACATGCCAATGTCACTTCCAGGTGATGCAGGCACACTGCATGTGACATCTGTTTGGGGGTATGGGGGTATGGGGGATGACGTCACTTCCCCCTCCTGGAACGTCACTTCCCCCTCCACTAGTGGGCGAAAGGGACCTGGCAACAGCAGCTAGAACCCAGGGCCATCCACTGAAGCTGGAGGGTGGGGGATTCAGGACAGACAAAAGGAAGTACTTCACATGAGCAGGGCTATTTTTGGGCAGGAACGCACAGGAACAGAGTTCCGGCTGGCTCCCAAGTTGGCCATGCCCAGCAGGAACTCATTAGCATAACAGGCCACACCCAGCAGCAGAAACTCATTAGGACTGGCTACATTAGGGGTGTGTGGCCTAACATGCAAAGGAGTTCCTGCTACAAAAAAAGCCCTGGGTTTTGACAACCGACAAGGTAAACAGAATAAGAAGCAAAAGGTGGGTGTGGCTGGATGACCACACTTCTGGTAATATGGGGGTGGTGGCCTAATAGGCTAATGAGCTCTGCTGTCATAGGGTGTGGCCTAATAGGCTAATGAGTTTCTGCTTGGTGGGTGTGGCCTGTTATGCTAATGAGTTCCTGCTGGACTAATTCTACAAAAATAGCCCTGCACATGGCACACAGTTAACTTGTGGTGGAACTCACTGGCGCAGGATGTGGTCATGGCTACCAACTTGGAAAGGGAGTGGACGGATTAATGGAGGATGGGTGGCAATCGATGGCTACTAGTCATGATGGAGATCTAGTTCCTCCAGTTCCAGAGGCAGAGTGAGGCCTCTGTATCGGTTGCTCTGGGGAGCAGAGGGGGTGGGAGGAGGCTGTTGCAGTCCTGCTCGTGGGCTCCCGAGAGGCAGGTGGTCAGCCCCTCTGTGCAAACAGAATGCTGGACTTGGTAGGCCTTTGGCCTGATCCAGCAGGGCTCCTTCTATGGTCTTATGGGGGTTACTATACTAAGTCTGGCTAACATGGAATTAGGGGTTATTATAAAATATGGAGTACTGTAAAAGAAGTAGGTTGAGTCTTGGCAGATTCCACTTTGCTTTTACGGGGTCTGCTGCAGAGCCCACCAGGAAATATGGCTCTAGTGAGAGGAGGCAGAAGCATTGTAGGTTCTTTGTGGGAACATCACCGAGCCCATGGTGCAGTGTGACTATGAGTAAAATGCACACCCAATGAAAGGCTCCCAGAATAAGTTCTCAAACAGAAATGCCCAAAGACAGGTCAGTTTCCCATGACAATCCTGTTGCTTGGAGCTGAAAACTGGATTTTGATGATTTGCCCACGAGGGTGTTTCCTTTTTAATATCACCCCCTCCCTCTGTGGCCACAGCTTCCTTAAAGAAACAAGTGTGGATTGACAAAATACCTCTGAGCATGTAAAGTGCTTCTTCCCCAGCACGCATCCTGTAGCTGCTCGCCACACATTTAAGAATCCCGTGGCTCACTAGCAGAACAGTTATTTTGCTTACTGAAATTCCCAGGTTCAGTTCATGACATCTCTAGTTAAAGCAGGGCCGGCCCATCATTTGACAAAATTTAGGCAGCTGCCTATGGGCACCGGCTTGACGAGGGCGCTGCTCTGGCCGGTCTGCCGTCCTGCCTTCCCCTCCAGCAGAATCCAGCCAAGTGAGAGCTAGGTGTGAACATCAGGCTGCTATTCCTACAGTGCAGCAGTGGGTCTTCAAGTGAAGGAGGTGGGGATGCCGTTTCAGGCCTCTGGGGACACGGAGAAGGGAGGCACGCTTGTGGGGACATCCCCATGGGGTGGAGGAAAGGGTCCCGGCAGCCTGCTGGACCATGTGTCATGCAAGGCCACCTCTCCCCTCCTGGCAGCCACCCCAGGCGGGCAGAGCTTGCTCTGGCTGCACTCCTGCTCCAGAGCCATTGTGCAAGTGGTCCCATCCCACGGTTCCAGCCAGGAGGGACTGCAGCAGGCCAGGCGGGCAGCCTCCCTTCTTCCCCACCTCTGGCGGCCCATCTCCTGGGGGGGGGGTTGCCAGAAAATTGTTGGGTGCATGAGGGGGCACCAGAACGGGGTGGGTGCCTAGTGTGCAAAAAAACCTGGGGCCAGCCCTGAGTTAAAGGGATTTGGTTAGTAGGACTTGGAAAAAAGCATTTCTCTGCCTTGGATTCTGGAGAGCTGCAGCCAGCCAGGGGAGACTATATTGATTAACACTGCAGCTTTTTATTAAGCAGCTTCATAGTGATATATAAAAAGTAGGTCTTTCTGAGAAGGTGGCCATATATGGGCTGGGTCTCTAGTGGGTCTTGATCGTATGCTGCCCTTACTTGCTTTATGGGAAGACTACGGACCTCACGATGCAGTGTGACTGTGAGTCCACATAAGTAGGTGGATTGGAAGGGACAGGCCACAATTTTGTTGAACTCTTTGGGGCCAGGGCTGCTGAATTAGATTTAAAGGAAAGGTTGGTACCATGCCTGCTCAGAGAAATCAGGGAGGACAGGATCTGGGGATTTCTCAGGCAGTACGGAAGGGGGCTAGATGGTCTGAGCAGGATCTGGGAGACCAGGATTCAAATCCCCCCATTGCTTTAAAGCTCACAGGGTGACCTTGAGCCAGTCTCCTTCTGTAGTCCTTCCAGGACTACAGTAAGGATTAAATGAAGGAACCACATAGGAGCTCCTCGGAAGAAGCAGGACTTCTTTTTAGAAAAAGCCCACCAGGAACTAATTAGCATAATAGGCCACATTCAACAACAGGAACTCATTAGCATATTAGGTCACACCCCTGACAGCACAGCTCATTAACATATTAGGCCACACCCCCTGCCTTCCCTTGGCTTGCCTGCGTGCCCCGCAACTGCGGGGAGCCCAGGCAAGCTGGCCCTTGGAGCAGAGGGGAGGCAGTTTAAACTGCTTTCCCTTGGCTTGCCTGTGGCCCCTTGGCTGCAGGGAGCATGGGCAAGGCAGTCCTTGGACTCCCTGATCCTTCCAGTGCCCCCCGGCCCACCTGCCTAGCTGGGGGGATAACTCTCCAGGCCTTCCCCCTGTAGCCACACACGCAGAAGTTTTGGCTGTAGTGGGCGTGGCCAACTTGGAAGCCAGCCGGAACTCGGTTCCTGTGCGTTCTTGCCTAGAAATATCCCTGGGAAGAAGTATAAAACCATACCAGGGGACAGGGCTCTCTTTGTAGCAGGAACTCCTTTGCATATTAGGCCACACACCCCTAATGTAGCCAGTCCTCCAAGAGCTTACAGTGGCCCCTGTAAGAAGAGCTCTGTAAGCTCTTGGAGGATTGGCTACCTTAGGGGGTGTGTCCCTGCCTAATATACAAAGGAGTTCCTGCTACAAAGAGAGCCCTGCCAGGCGACCAACCACTTTGGGAGATGTGTTTACTTAGGGATTGTTCAAATAGCCACCTTAGCATGGCACTCTGTGGAGTAGCCATAAAGCACTCGACGGAGTAACCAGGAAGCAACAGGTAGCAGTCCGGAGAGCTGTACGATTGACAATACAGCTCTGCCGTTTGACAGCCTTCCCTTCCGGGCAGAGGCAGCCTCTTCCCACCTCGCTCATCGGGAAGTCGGAGACCTGCCAAAGCTTATTTCCTTTCTCCTTCCATCCATCCCCCCTCCACCGCCCACCCCCATTTGCTGTTTTGAGTGGCTTCCTTTGCAGGTGAGCCGGGAATGCTTTGTAAAGCCCGAGCAGGCTTTTTGGGTTGCTCTCCAGCGACATCACTAATGCAAGAGCTTTTGGTTGTGCAGAACGCGCAAGGAGGGAAGGGGAAGGGGGGGTGGGAGGCATCAATAATTAACAGCCGCCAGAGAGAGAGCCTGTAAGTGAAGCCCAAAAAGCACGGATGGAAGGGGAGGCAGCCATTCCAGGCCCATCAAGGCCTTCCGGCGGCCGAGTGAAGGCCCCGGCACTTTCCCTGTTAGCAGAATTTAGCTCCGAAAGGCAAAAAAAAAAAAAAAGGTCTTCTAACAGGGCTGCCATTTTTCCCCCTCCCCCAGGTTAGCTGTTGGGAGCAAAGTTACCTCAGAGGTGCCAGAGCTGCCAGCTCTTTCTTTGAAAACAGCACCCCTGCGGTGGCAGAGCGGGCGCCGCCAACACTTTGCCGAACAGGGGCAAAGGCGGTTTGTGGGCACACCTCACCGCAGGCGGGCTGGGAAGTTGGCCACTCCGGCTGCAGCCTGGTGGGATTCTGGCAAATGCCAGGTGGGCTCAGGAGGGAGATGGGGCAGCCCCCCCTTTCCCTGTCAGTCCCGCTTCAGCTACTCGGAGGGACCAGGGAGGGTTTTTTTTCTCAAAAATCTACTTTAGGCCGTTTTATTTGCCACCTCTCCACTTGGAAAAGCGGACCGGGTGGCTGACCTAGTGCAAACAGAACCGGGGCAGTAAATTGGACAGAACTGAAATGTTTTTGAAGGCCACCAATTTCAGCGGACCATATTCCCAGCGTAGGGGAGGGCCTTTAGAAGAAGCAGCCGCTCTGCTGCAAAGAGAGGGGAAGGTCACCTGTGCCTGGGACGCAGCCCTCTGGCCAGTCCCAGCCTTCCTCAGGGCAATGGCCTTCAGAAGGGTCCGGTCGGGCCGCCAGCCTCCAGGTGGGACCCTGGCGGTCCCCTCAAATTACAGCTCATCTCCAGAGACGACAGAGATCAGTTCCCCAGAAGAAAAGTGGATGCAGTGGAGGGTGGACTCTGTGGCATTGCACCCCACTGAGGTCTCTGTCGCCGTCCCCAGGCTCTGCCCCCAGAACTCCAAAAGTTCCCCAATCTGAATCTACCCCTTCTGTCCCCTGCCGGTGGCAACCCTCCACAGTCAGGTCAAGGAGCCAGCTCCAGAAGGGAGTGGCTCGAAGGCAGAAGCAGGAGGTCCCAGGGAAGGCCTCATTTATCAGCAGTGGAGGTTTCCCAGCCCTGGGAGGGTGGGGACAGACCAGACCCTCCCGGGGAGGGGTGGAAGAAGAGGCATTTCTGGCCAGAACCTTTTGACTAGAGATGCCGGGGGATTGAACCTGGGACCTTCTGCATGCCAGGCAGACCGTCTGCCTCTGAGCCACAGTCCCTTCCTGGAGATTTGCGGAGTGGAGCCTGGGGAAGGAAGGGAGCTTGGCGTGGTGTAAAGTCACACAGCCCACACTCCAAAGCAGGCATTTTTTTCAGAGGAACTGATTCTCTATAGCCTGGAGATCAGCTGCAATTCCAGGTGATGGCCAGGCCCCACCTGGAGCTTGGCAACCTGAGCTAACGGCAGGGCAGAGTCAGGCCTTTGGCTGCGTGGCCCTCCCGGACTCCCTTTCTTGCCTAACCAGGGGTCCGGTCACACGCAGAATTAGCCGCGCGATAGGGACAAATGCCAGCCGGATTTTACGGGCGCGATCACACGGGAACATCTGGCAAGCGTCCTGCACTTGGTGGCAACCCTTATCAGTCAGCTGGAGAAGCAGAGTAAAAAGATACCTGGGAAAGTGCAGTATTTCCCAGAAAACACTGGCCGTGGGCGGGTGTCGGATCGTGGAAGCACTGGTATCCCATTGCATCTGGCGCCCGTCTGCGTCCCGTCTCACACCGGATGTTTTTTTTTTAAGCCTCCTTGGTCATGTGCTTCTGTGGTCATGCGCATGCGGGAACTCCGGCTTGGAAAAAAAAAGCCCACCGGGAAGCGGCGGCTGCGATCACCGCATGTGTGATCGCGCCATGCTGCTTCTCCCCCCCTTTGCCACGCTTCACCATCAACGTGTGATCGGCGGCAGACGGCCTAAGCACGAAGCCTCAGGGGAACGTTTGATCACGCTACTGCGCTTAATTTTGCTCCGGGGCAAAAAGCCTCACTCACCCCCCAGATTATCTCGTTCATGTGACCAGGAGCCAGGAGTGATGATGGTTGGGAGGAATGTAAATCAGCGCTTCTAACAGTCTCTTCAGCCTCGTGCAGGGAAGCACAAATGGCTTTTAAAAAACCCTCTGGACCTGTGTAAGCTCCTCCCCGTCTCTAGAAATTACCTTCTGCAAAAGTGCATTTTTACTTACAATGACACCCCACCGCCTGCCCCCCCCCCGAAGACCCAAAGCAGCTTCCAACATTCTCCCTGGGCTACCGGCTCCATTTTACCCTCACAACAACTCTGTGAGGGAGGTCACCATGATAACGTGTGACTGGCCCAAGGTCACCCAGCAGACCTGTAGCTACAGTGGGGCATTTCGGGGCCTGGCCCCCTGACTTCCAGCCTGCCCCCCCCGGCTCTCTGGGCCACCCAGGGGACCCCCCACTCTCTGGGCTACCTGGAGGACTTCCCATCACTGTCCCTTCCCCAAGTGTGGCTTGCTTCTCCAGGTAGGCAAGCAGAGTGGAACGCTGCAAAAGTGAGTTTTTAACATTTTATTTTATTTTGTGATCTCAGTGCCCCCTGACTTATTTAAAGGCCCCCTGAATTACAAAATCCTGGCTACGGGCCTGTCACCCAATGAGTTTCCATGGCAGGGTGGGGATTTGAGCCTGGGCCTCCCAGATACTGGCTGCTACTGTCATATGAATACCAATAATTACTAGCACTTTATTATTATGATCCTATAACTGTTTTGACTGCAAGTACGTTTTAATGTAATTATTTGTTTTTACGTAAGCCGCCCTGAGCCAGCTTCGCCCCTGAGGGCGGGATAAAAATCTGAAAAATAAACAAACTGCTGGTAGAAACCATAAAACTTTCATTTTAAGTATATTCGGGGGGGGGGTTGTTCTTGGCTTTATACTTTCCTGATTGGGAGCCGTGTTCATAAGAACATAAGAACATAAGAGAAGCCAATGTTGAATCAGGCCAATGGTCCATCTAGTCCAACACCCTGTCACACAGCGGCCAAAAATACCAGGGGCCATCAGGAGGTCCAGCAGTGGGGCCAGGACACTAGAAGCCCTCCCACTGCTGCCCCCTCCAGCACCAAGAATAGAGTGCATCACCTGCCCCAGACTGAGAGTTCTCATTCTATACCTTGTGGCTAATAGCCACTGATGGACTTCTGCTCCATATGTTTATCTAATTCCCTCTTGAAACTGCCCATGCTTGTAGCTGCCACTACCTCCTGTGGCAGTGAATTCCATGTGTTAATCACTCTTTGGGTGAAGAAGTATTTCCTTTTATCTGTTCTAACCCGACTGCTCAGCAATTTCATGGAGTGCCCACGAGTTCTTGTATTGTGAGAAAGGGAGAAAAGGACTTCTTTCTCAACCTGCTCAATCCCATGCATAATCTTATAAACCTCGATCATGTCACCCCTCAGCCGTCGTTTCTCCAAGCTAAAGAGCCCCAAGTGTTTTAACCTTTCTTCATAGGGAAGGTGTTCCAACCCTTTTATCATTCTAGTTGCCCTTCTCTGCACTTTTTCCAGTGCTGTAATATCCTTTTTGAGAAGTGGCGACCAGAACTGTACACAGTATTCCAAATGAGGTCGCACCAATGATTTATACAGGGGCTCAGTTCCCTCTAAGCTGAGTTAGTGTGAGCTAGCTCACAGCTTTTTAGCCTCCGGCTCACACTTTTTTGTCTCAGCTCAGGAAGGATGGCTGCAGAGCAAACTAATTTACGCAGTAGCCAAATCACTCACCCACAATTTTCATGCCAGTAGCTCACAAAGTAGAATTTTTGCTCACAAGACTCCACAGCTTAGAGGGAGCATCGACTGGGAGGCTGAAATTCTAGGCAGGCCAGTAAAATTCTAGTTAGCGGGGCCCAGCTAGTAAATAGTTTTTTAAAAAAAATAGGAAAAGGATTACCAACTTCACATAATTTAAATTCTTCTCACATGGTTACTGGAGTCTGGGATAGATCTGACACCACCCCACACTGTGCTTTCAGTTCTGTTGTTCTCCCAAGAAGAGAATGGCTAACGTTGGTAGTGATTCTGAGAGTGCCTCTGAGCATGGGCAGAGCGCATCACTGTCCACCACCCTGGAAGTGGGAGACTGGCATGAAAGTCTGGGCCCCGGCACCTCTTGCTTTGGGAGGGAATGTCGGCAAGCCCACCCACCACCGGCCCCTCTGCCGCTACCTCCAAGGAGAGTTGCCACAAATTCGGCAAAGTAAATAACATGATTAATAAAACATTAGGATGAAATGTGAGCCATTAAATATTTAGGCCCTGCAGCTGCCTGGGAGCAATGGGCCAGGTACAGCTGGCTCCTACAATATTTAGAGAGGTGGGTGGGGGCCCATAAATCCCCCCAACCCCCACAATACCTTCCCACCCAACAACAGAGGAAAAATACCTGGTGAGCAATAGACAGCATCGTCTCTTGGGGCGGGGGAGTGGCAGGCACACTTAGTCCCGCCCATCCTTCTTTAGCCACACCCATTTGGCACTGTGGGGTGGGGCAAAAATCACATAACCTTGGAGCACGCACAGAGCACCTGGTCTCTCTGAGCTGCAGTTGCCTCCTCTGGAGAGTGAGAAGTATGCGGCTTCCGAAACCAGAGCGAAATCCAGCTTGCTCCCCAAATTCAGTGGCCTTACACAAGACATGCGCTCTCAGTCCCACCCGCTGCAATGAGCCCTATGTTACAGGGTGGTTGCGATTATTACAATGGAATGATGCCGGTGAAGCACCTTTAAATGCTGAACACGTATGAGTCCCGGAGAGTTCTATGCTCTTCTGACCAGCACCTCTGAGTGGTCCCCGGCCAGAGGGACAGCCGACTCACTACAGTTCTGCAGGGCCTGTAAAACAGAGCTGTTCCACCAGTCTTCTGGCTGAGGTAGGCAGACGTTCAACCATTCTGGCCTCCTTTGCCCATGGTGTAGTGGTTAAGTGTGAGGACTCTAATCTAGGATAGAACTAGGTTTGATTCCTCACTCCTCCACTCGCACCTGCTGGATGACCTTGGGCAAGCCATAGTTCTGACACAGCTGTTCTTGAAAAAGAGCCGTTTCTGTCAGAGCTCTCTCAGCCCCAACTACCTCACAGGGTGTCTGTTGTGGGGAGGGGAAGGGAAAGAGATTGTAAGCCGCTGTGAGACTCCTTTGGGTAGTGAAGGGCGGGGTATAAATCCAATCTCTTCTTCTACCTCACAGGGTGTCTGTTGTGGGGAGGGGAAGGGAAAGGAGTTGGTAAGCCGCTCTGAGACTCCTTCGGGTAGTGAAGGGCGGGGCATAAATCCAATCTCTTCCTCTTCTTCTTCTCCCAGTGCCCTTGCTGTTTTGGATATTATTTGGGCACTGGAGTTTCCGGGGGTACCCGCTATCCCTTGCCTGACACGAGGCACCGGTTTTTGTTATCATCTGTTGCGTCCAGTTCTTGTTTATTGTCTGATGGTTTTATGTTGTAAGCCGCCCTGAACCCACTTGTGGGGTGGGTGGGGGGAGTATAAATTGAATAAATACATAATAGGTAAGAGCTACCTTTTACCTGGATAGCCCAAGCCAGCCCTACGTCATCAGATTTCAGAAGCTAAGCAGGGTCGGCCTTGGTTAGTACTTGGATGGGGTTCCAGCGAGGAAGACCAGGGCTGTTAGGCAGAGGCGGGCAGTGGCAAACCCCCTCTGAATGTCTCTTGCCTTGGAAACCCCAAGCCAAGCCGCCAACCCCAAACCAGCCGCAACTTGATGACAACAACAAAAATTCGTTCCCCAGGTAGCGGGATTTCTACGTGGCTCACAGCCCCAGCTCCTTTTAAGAAATTATCTCGTCTCCTTTAATGACGCTCTGAAAGCATCCAGTTTCTCACCCCACCCCCGATTCCAACCCACGTTCGCTCCCCAAAATTTAAAATGTGCTGCGGTTTTCTCAAAACACCGCTAAACCTTATGCCAGGATTGGATACCTGACTTTAGGGTTCCCAGCTCTGGGCTGGGAAATCCCTGGATATTTGGGGTCTATGGATGGTAGGGTTTGGGGAGGCCTCATCGCAGTACAATGCCATACAGTCCACCCGCCAAACCCAGTTTCTCTGGGGGAACTGATCTCTGTACTATAGAGATCAATTGTAATGAGGGGAGATTTCCAGGCGCTACCTGAAGGTTGGCAACTCTCTTTGGCTTTCTCGCTCGGAGGCCCGCTGCTTGTTTTGCGCCTTGTTCTGGGGCTGAGACCCTACAAGGGAAACTGACAGTCCCCGAGTCCTGAACTTTGACCTTCCAGTTTAGCCAGCTCTGGGTAAAGAATTAGGTGGGTCGCCGCGTTGGTCTGAAGCAGCAAGACACGGTCTGAGTCCAGTCCGGCCCCTTGAAGACCAACAAAAGATTTTTTGCTGGGTGTGAACTTCTGTGTGTGTGTGCAGGCTTCTTCGGACTGGAAATCGGCCCCACGGCTTTTGCTTTCTTTCGGGCCGAAGCCTACCTCTGCACCTTGGAATCATTCCCATGATTCTACTTTATGGCCCCAGTAAAGTTGCATCCCCCAGTTTCTAGCCCCTCTGGGGCCTGTGAGCGCCCCTCTTGCGTTCTGCGGGGGGGATTTCTGACCCTCACTTCCCAAGTCCTTCCTTGCTGTGCCCTGCTGGCTGCTGTCTCTCTCTCTCAACACCCACTTTCTAATCTCATCCGAGCTATCTGTTAACTGCTTCTCCCGAAACCACATCCGAAGCAGCTCGCAACCAAAGCGCACTCCCTTTCGGTGCCTGTTCTTTCCTGAATGGGCTTGCCAACCTCCGGAAGGGGCCTGGAGGTCTCCCCAAAGTGGAGCATATCTCCAGGCAGAAGAGATCAGTGCCCCTGGGGGAAAAATGGCTGAAGGGGCGACCATATGACATTATACCCCACCAGGGCTCTTTTTATAGCAGGAATTCCTTTGCATATTAGGCGACACACCCCTAATGTAGCCAATCCTGTAGGAGCTTACAGTAGCCCCTGTAAGAAGCACTCTGTAAGCTCTTGGAGGATTGGCTACATTAGGGGTGGGTCGCCTAATATGCAAAGGAGTTCCTGCTACAAAAAGAGCCCTCTACCCCACAGGGGTCCCTCCCCTCCCCAAACTCCTCTCTTCACAGGCTCCACCTCTCCAGATCTCCAGGTATTTCCCAACCCACAGCTGGCAACCTTGTGTCCTGAGGGTCTCTTCCTTAGCCCCGTCTTTGTTTATTCCTATGTATGAATGTGTTTAGGACCTTCTCAAGGAAAACAGCATCCAGGCGCAGTGTTCCCTCTAAGCTGAGTTAGTGTGAGCGAACTCACAGTTTTTTAGCCTCCGGCTCACACGTTTTTGTCCCTGCTCAGGAAGGGATGGCTCCAGAGCAAACTAATTTACGCAGTAGCCAAATCGGCTGCTCACAGCTTTAATGCTAGTAGCTCACAAAGTAGAATTTTTGCTCACAAGACTCCACGGCTTAGAGGGGAGAATTGACCCAGGGTGCCACTTTCCCCATGGTGGCAGAACTCCCTCCCTCCCAGTTTGAGCATCCGTGGTGTTGATTTGTAGTTCGCCCAGGCTTGGCTGATTTCCTTGGCTTTTTTTTTTTGCGGTCTTTAATCTTTGATGCGGCTGGGCTTTGTGTCTTTTCTTTCTCTTTCCAACAATGAGTTGAAAGTATCTTGTGAACTGCCTTGAAAGCCCAAAATATAAATATTTAAAGGGAATAATTGCCACCAATGTGTACAAGCACAGCAAAAGCAGGAGGGGGGGGATGAGGGCATTTCTATGTCCCTAAGAGCTAAGACGAGAAGAGCTGGCCCCCATTTCTACCCCAGTCTCCCCCCCCCCGCCTTCTATCCTCATAACAGTCCTCTGAGGGTGATGTTTGTGACCAAAGCAGGGACTTGAACCCAGAGCCGAGCCAAGACTTTTGACTACAATACCACATCGCCTCCGGAGGGGCTGAGAGAGACACAGTGAAATCCAATTCGTCATCCTGCTTTTCACCCACGGCCCCCGCTCTGTGCAGTTTTGGAAAAACAGGATTAAGGAAATGAGACAACTGAGGAGAATCCTGGTGTGGACGCACTGCACTGGGATCGGGGTGTGTGTGCATTGTCTATTTGTTAATATTTGTACCCCACCCCTTTCTCACAAGCAGTGCCGGGTAGAATACTTTGCTCCTTCCACACAACCCTTACATTTATTGTCACAACGATCCTGTGAGGTAGGCCAGGCTGGGAGACAGCAACCAGTCCAAAGTCGCCAAATAAGTTTTGTGGCTGAGCGGGGATTTGACCTTGTGTCTGCTGGCACCTGGTTCAGCCTACAAACCAAACTCTTAAACTTCTGAGTTTCCTTCAGCTGTTGAAGATGGAGGGAAAGAGAGAAGGAAGGAAGGAAGGAAGGAAGGAAGGAAGGAAGGAAGGAAGGAAGGAAGGAAGGAAGGAAGGAAGAAAGAAAGAAAGAAAGAAAGAAAGAAAGAAAGAAAGAAAGAAAGAAAGAAAGAAAGAAAGAAAGAAAGAAAGAAAGAAAGAAAGAAAGAAAGAAAGAAAGAAATGTTTTGCAAGACTCACTACAATTGCTCAGAACAAAGCCTGAGTTCAGTGGCACCTTTAAGACCAACAAAATGTCTTGTGAACTGCCTTGAAAGCCTGAAATATAAATATTTAAAGGGAATGATGGCCACCAATGGGTACCTGGCACAGCAGAAGCAGGGGAGTTATGACAATGCTCCCTCTAAGCTGTGGAGTCTTGTGAGCAAAAATCCTACTTTGTGAGCTACCGGTATTAAAGCTGTGAGCGAGTGATTCGGCTACTGCATAAATTAGTTGGCTCTGGAGCCCTCCTTCCTGAGCGGAGACAAAAACGTGTGAGCTGGAGGCTAAAAAGCTGTGAGCTAGCTCACACTAATTCAGCTTAGAGGGAACACTGGTGATGAAGGCATTTCTCTGCCCCTAAGCGCTCCTAGGACTACCCGCCTGAATCTACAATGGCTCCTGTCGATGATTCAGTTTTTAACTTTTACTATATATTTCTGTCTGAGAAATTATAAATTTGTTTTGCTACTGACAGTTTGGAGGGGGGTGTCCGCTGCTGCTTTATATGACTTCCCCTCCTTTATTCTGATGTGATTATTCCTACTGATAATCCCCAGAGCCTTGAGTTGTGTGTGTGTGGGGGGGGGGCAGCCAGAACAAAATCATGTCATAATTTGAGCAATGCCAGCCCTTGAGAAAATCGGACTCTGATCCAGCCCCCTTCCTTTCCCAAACCCCCAAACATATGTCCATAGCAGTAAAATGACTCTGTCCGTGCTCAGAGGCACGCGCTCTTTAATTTTTTGGCCTTTTCCGAGCCTTTTTTTGTTGTTGCTGCTGCGGCTGCTTTGAAAAGGGGCCGGGCGGGGGGAGGAAACCCAGCGCGGGTTCTCGGGGGGGGGGGAGCCCGCGAGAGGTTTGGCTGGCGCTCGAAATCCTTGCCGTTCCTAATGCTGGAGGGATGAGCGCGGCCTCCCTCCCTCCCTAATGCTTGATTGATGGCCAGCTTGGAAACCTTGCCTGGGTTAGATCAATGGGTTGTAATTATAGCAACCAACCAGTCAGAGGAAAGGAATGCTTGGACCCACGTTACTTTGATTGACAGCAGAGAAGGGAGGGAGGAGAGCGGGGACGGGAGGGAAGCCCGCCGGCCTCGCAAAGGATCGTGGGAAATGTAGTTTATTTCCCCCTTACTAGCCCGAAGAGTTCATTTAGCCCCACCACGTGGTTCCGACAGATGCCTTAGAGAAGCCCATAACCAAGCTTGAACCCCCGCCCCAGCATCTGGTAATCACACAGAGAGGCTGCCCCTGTACGTGGAGGCTCCATCTCACTGTCCGGGTTCATCGCTCCAACTTCCACAAACTGGTTTTTAAAAGCCACCTAGGCTACCACAACTGGTGGTAGGCAGTTCTGTAAGGTGTTGCTGAGAAGAAACGCCTTTGCCTTCTTGTCGGTCCTGAGCTTCCCTGCTGATCCGGCTCACGGGGAGACCTCTAACATGATAAAAGAGCAGGGGGGAGGGGTCTCGCAGGTTTCCGGCGTCTTTTTCTGGCAGCGGGGAACTGGTGCTGCAACACTGCAGCCCGACCTGTATGTGGGGAGGAGGCGCTTCACCTTTTGAATTCCTGCCTGTCGCTGCGGTTAAACGTGGGCGGGGGAGGGGGGAACTGGGTCTTTTGCTTGTCCCGATCCGGTGTGGGCGGGGAGTGTCGCTTACTTCGAGGGGGTGGGTGGGTGGGTCGACTAATTTCTCAGATTGCACTGACACCCCCCCCCCGGCCGGGTCCTGCTCACAACGTTGCCTGCGGCGCTATCTGGATGGGGCTCATCTACTGTACTGAGAAACGGTCTCCTGCCATGGGGAGGAGGAACTCGCTGTCCAAGGAGGCTCTCCTGACTCACCCCGCCCCGCAGCACCTTCCAAAATTCCCTCCCGGGGAAGGACCGGCCCTGACCGTTCCGTCCGCGCAGGGGGCCCCGGCGAGATTCACTTCCAGAGGGACCTCGATCGGGACGGGGAGCCGTGTTGGTCTGGAGCCGGCGTGCGCGCGAAAGCCGGTGCCCAGAGGATTCCACCTTGTCGGGCCAAGGTGCCGCTGAACTCGAACTTGGGTCTAGAACTAGACTGCCTGCCGGGCTGTGGTTGACCAGAGTCCACTTTCCAAAGGAACCCTCGGCAGTCCCAGCAGTCGGTAGGCCTGGTGCTAATTCTGGGTGTAGGCTTTCGTGTGTATACACATGCATGCAACACGGAAGCTTCTACGCAGAATTAGACTTTGTTTGTCTCAAAGGTGCCCCTGGACTCAGACTTGGTTCTGCTGCTTCAGTTCAGGGCAATTTAAACTGCTCTCGTTACTATTTTATCCTACAACAACCCTGTGAGGTGGGGGGGAGAATTGTTTTTGCAAGACTCACTACAATGGCTCAGAACAAAGTCTGAGTTCAGTGGCACCTTTAAGACCAACAAAATGTCTTGTGAAGTGCCTTGAAATCCTGAGATATAAATATTTAAAGAGAATGATTGCCACCAATGTCACTAATTGTTCCTGGATCATGCAAGCAAATTTGAACCCAGTTCTCCCTGGGGTTAATCTAGCACTAAAGACTACGGGGAGTGTGTGTGGGGGTCGGGGAACGTCTTAGTCTTCCTTTATTTTGGACAAAACTGCCATCCTCTCTATCCACGCCAGCTGGATTCTCCAAAATCCAGAAGAAAAGACGTACATGGAGGAAACAAACTCTCGAAGCCGCAGGAGGCAAGGGACTACAATTCCCACAATGCACCATGGCAGGAGCCCCGCCCAGCCTCTCCGCTTCATTTAGTCTCCGGCCCCTCTCCCTCCTGATTAGCCTCCCGAGGCTTTGACGGCATGGACCCATGTGGGAGCTCGGGTGGCTGATTGGCTAGCTGGCCCCACTCGCCGTAGCCAATCAGAGAGTAGCAAAAGACTGAGCGAGGGGAGAACCAATTTAAGGTGGAACCGAGGTTGGTGTTCTGGCTGTAGCGTCAACCGTATCTATTTGGGGGAGGGGCAATTAATACATTTTGTTTGAATGAGCATTCCGTTAACGAAGCTGGGCCTTTGCGTGGACGGGGCCGAAGCATCGTTATTGTGGTAATGCTTTCTGAAACAGTCATCCTCATGAACGTGTAGCATTTGTATAGTGCTGAAAGCAGTTCACGCACAACAATCATGTAAGGTAGGCCAGTCTTTTGCCCCTCCCCCCGGGTGTATGGCGTGGCTGAACAAAAGGATTAGTCTTCCGCCTGCTCTCCCCCACCTCAGTCTTTCTAGGACATTTTTAGCCCAGTGCAATCTGCACCAGCTTCCTCCCTGCCCTCCGTTATCTCTCACAAAGTGAACTGCGGATTACAGCCCCCCTGCAATGCAGGCGTGGTCATTCAGCAACCTCATGGTGCTATGAAAAAAAAGATGGCGGCAGTGGTTTCCTAGTGGTGGCCAGTGTTCCTGCTAAGCTGAGTTGGTGTGAGCTAGCTCACAATTTTTCAGCTGCCAGCTCACACATTTTTGTCTTAGCTCCGGAAGGATGGCTCCAGAGCAAAGTCATTTAAGCCGTAGCCAAATCTCTCGCTCACAACTTTAATGCCAGTCGCTCACAGAGTCGAATTTTTGCTCACAAGACTCCACAGCTAAGAGGGAACGTTGGGGGTGGCCATTCACTGCAAAGCAAGGAAGAAGTCCAGTGTGGTGAGAGCACTGGGGAAGGAAGAGGAGATTGGATTTATACCCCGCCGTTCACTACTCAAAGGAGTCTCAGAGCGACTTACCATCTCCTTTCCCTTACCCTCCCCACAACAGACACCCTGTGAGCTAGGTGGGGCTGAGAGAGCTCCCTCAGGACTGACTGCCCTTGAGAGAACAGCTGTGAAAGAACTTGTGACTGACCCAAGGTCACACCAGCAGCTGCATGTGGAGGAGTCAGGAATCAAACCCAGTTCTCCCAGATTAGAGCCCATGCTCCTAACTACTACACCAAACTGGGGGAGACCCACACTTGGGCCAAATTCCTACCCAGCCAAATTCCCACTAAGCAACTCAGAGCTCCTTGGAGGAAATACCCAATAAAAATATAAAATACAACAGAAGCTCCTGTCCCACTAGTTTGCTGGGCCACATTACCGGTGACTTTTGGTTTCTGTAACTGTGACACCAGATGTAGTCTTTGACTCTCAAAAGCAGCTGTTGGGGAGGGGTGATAAATGGATTGGGGGAAGGGGGAGAATTCACCCCCACACCCCCACACCCACCTGCTGCATCATTGCCCTGAGCAGAGCCCTGCCCTCCCCCAGTCGCTCTTGGAAGACTACTCCCTGCTATCTCTTTTCCCTCCTGGGACAGACCAAACAGGGTTAGGGATACTTCCAATAAGAACAACACTTTTTTTGGTGGTGGTGGTGGTGGAAAGCGAGCCCCCCCTTTCCCTGATCCATGTTAACCCCCACCCACCCACCTGGGGGGTCCCTTTAGAGCCCAAAGAGCCTGTCTGGGATTCTAGTTATGGAGTTTGGTCCTAAGACAGCCACCGTACCTTTGCATCCTTTACAACACCTCTCCCATCTTCTGAGGGGGATATAAAGACTCAGAGATCGTCCTTCCTACTTGGGCCTGAGGAAGGGAGCTGTGCCTTTGGAAAGCCAATCGTCTGAATGCCTTGCTGGTCTCTTAAGGTGCTGCTGGGCTCCAGTGTAACTGTTACACTCTAGATGTTGGTCTGGAGCAGCAGCACAAAGTGTGCGTCTGGTGTCAAGCACCTTGAAGTAAAGGTAAAGGTTCCCTTGCTCGAAAGCCAGTCGAATCCGACTCTAGGGTTGCGGTGCTCATCTCCGTTTCAAAGCCGAAGAGCCAGCGCTGTCCAAAGACGTTTCCGTGGTCATGTGGCCGGCATGACTAAACACCAAGGTACACGGAACGCTGTTACCTTCCCACCGAAGTGGTCCCTATTTATCTACTTGCAATTTCTTGCTTTCAAACTGCTAGGTTGGCAGGAGCTGGGACTAGAGACAGGAGCTCACCCTGTCATGCGGCACCCGGGTCTCGAACTGCTGAACTACTGACCTTCCACAGCCTGCAGTTCAGTGTCTTAACCACTTGAGCCACCGCAGCTCCGCAAGCACCTTGAAGGTCAACAAAATTTAATTCTGGGGATAAGCTGGTGTGTTCATGCACGCTGCTTCAGATACAGGAAGGCTGGACTCAAACTTTGTTCTGTTCTACTATGGACCAACACAATTATCCTCTGAAGCATACTCCCATCTGCACCCTTTATTTACATACACTCATTTATTACACACACACACACATTCTTACTCTGCTGGTCTTTTGTGGTTCTAGGTGGACAATAACTGACCTCCTTCACAGGGCTGATGGTCGGATTACCACACCAATGCAGGTGAACTGCTTTGAATACGCTAAAGTGCATGGCCGAGGATTAATGTTTGTGAGTAATAAGGCGTGTATTCGTTTTATTCCCCTCTATGTTGGCGTGGCGGTGGTTTGAACAGGATCCACCTTAAGGACTTCAGTTTTGATAGATTTCCCCTCCGTTTGCCAATAGGCAGTTCTCATTCCATCCAGGGACTGCTGTTGAAATCCGTCCAGATTTTCGGCTGACCTTCTGTTCTTGCTCCCCCTCCCCTCCCCTTTCCTTTAAAGAGATTGTATATATCTATTTTTTCCCTCTCCCTGCTGTGTGCTCAATGGGGGGAGACGACCCCCCAGACAGCCTGGGAAGGATTTTCCCCCACCACCTTTTTGCCTGGCAATTATGTTAGTGAATCTTTTGCAACCTCTCCCCACCCCCCCCCCAAAAAACAAAAACAAAAAAACCCCGAAATTAAACAGATTTTTTTCTTTCTGTTAAAAAAAAAAAATCCTACTTCGTTCGAGACTCTCTTGAGTTTCCCATTTTAAAATAATTTTTTTTTGACGGATTAGCTGACAAAAGGAGAGGGGGGGGTAGATCCCCCAGGATGTATTCGCAAGGACGACATGCTGTAAGTATTTGGGGGGGGGGTGTTCAACCATATATTTGCTTTGCTTTGACGCAAAATAGAGAAATTATACAGTGTGCGTTGGAGGAGGTAATGAAAGGAAAAGAATAACTTGGTAAATAATAAGACTGTTGATATGGGAGGGGGAGGTTAAATGGTGCCAAGATGGTAAAATGTTATAGATAGAAATATGCTTTGCTTTAGTTTAATTGGAGGGGGAGGGCGGACCCTCACCTGTGTATTCTGCTCCTAGCATGCTTCAGATTCTCTAATGGGAACGGAGCTGCTGATGAACACCCAGCCTCATAGCAAGGTTGTCTGATGGTCCCTGGAATGTGGAAGGGGTTTCAGTTCGGGTTGGCAGACCCTACTGGGCGCTAGCAATTGGGGCTGCAGGCTCCACTGCCTTATTCAGCTGTGACGGAATTAAGTGGTTTCGCATAGGATGCTTTGGTGCCATTCAGACAAGCTGTGCATTTGGGGGACGGATGGCAGGGGGCTGTCCCTTGAATGCAAATCCCTTTGCTCTGAAAACATCCCCAGCCCAGCATTGTACTCATAGACGTTCTTCATTGTTCCACCCCAAAAGCTTTATTTTTAGGGAAGGGATTACTCGCATCTGAGAAAGGGCTCGGCATGAGTCCCTGTTCTGCCTCCTGCGTGGGTGCCCTGCGCTGTGAATTATGCATAGATGTAACAGGAATCTTTTTTACTTGGTTGGTTGGTTCGGGACAGGCATTATTTTCTTTTTTACCATGTAGCCCACATCCAATGGGATTTGCTAGGTGCCTGATCCAACTGCACCTGGTGAACAGCTATGCCAGTTTAGCTGTCCCTCTCAGCAGAGGCGACTGGGAAGGTGGCAAGAGCCATGAATCAGGCAGAGACGCAACAGACAGCCTCCTCTGCTATTACATAGTGGGGACTTTGGGGGGGGGGAAGTAATAGTTGGGGGAGGGTAATCCTCAAGATAGCTTAACACCGATTAGTTATGCCTTATTAACCTTTTAACAACCCTGCAAAGAGAGAGGCCAAAGGGGGCCTTCCCTCACCCCAGTAATTTCAATTCAGATTCGTACAGAGTGGTAATTCTGATCCTGTTCAGATTCATATAGAATGGTAATTCTGATGCTAGAAGGATGTCCACTCCAGAGCTCTGAGACTCATTGCCTAACCCTAGTTTGCAATGATTTTGCAGTGAGGGGGAAAGCACTTTGCACATGCTCAAGGGCATCTTTTTTCCTCTGATGTTTTATGTATTTGTGTGTGTGTGTGTGTGTGTATGAAGCTTTACAAGCTTTACAGTAGAAAATTGGTGGCACGAATTGGTGGCTCCTACCCCGCTACCAATTTTGTTAGCCTTGAAGGTGCTCCTGGATTCTTGGCTCTCTTCTCCTGCTACAGACTAATGCAGCTACCCATCTTAAGCTTTCCAGAAATTACAAGACAAAGATATCATGAATCACATTCATTACAAAGAGAGAATCCTTAGATACGTACAATACGATCGTCCTTCCTACTTGGGTCTGAGGAAGGGAGCTGTGCCTTTGGAAAGCCGATCCTCTGAAAGCCTGGCTGGTCTCTTAAGATGCTGCTGGGCTCCAGTGTAACTGTTACACTCTAGAATAGGAACATATAAAATGCAAAATAACCAGTTCTCAATTAAAACATTCCATACAATCTGACATAAAGTCCAGCACTTCCTAGCTGTCCAGCTGCATGTATTTAGCGTCTTCCATCAACTACAGTCGAACGATTAGATATACCTTAATTTTGCTTCTTTGACTGATTCGCTTGGCCTAGGTCTGTTCCAGTATCTAATAAACGGAGTCCAATGTTCAACAAATCATTTCTGACGTTCTTTATCCCGTTTTTATCCTGCTCCCCTGGTCAAGGGGCTCAGGCAGGCGTGCGTGGTTCTTCCTTCCCCATTTTACCCTCACCACCTGCCCGTGAGGTCGGCTAGACTGAGAGCAACTGGCCCAGGTTCCCCCAGGGAGCTTCACGGGAGAGTGAAGATTGGAACCAGAAACCCACTTTCCCCCAGACCGACAGACTGTGTCTAACTTTGACCTGCTCACACAACCAGTCCCCCCCGGCGTTGCCTGCAAAGGCATGAAGCATCTTCCAGGGCTGATCTCTTTGGGTCAGAAAGACCGACCTTGCCAGGTGCGGTAAAAACACAGGAAGACCAGAAGTCAATCCCTCGTGGGCATCGATCAGTTCAGCAACCCCGTTTCAGACTGCTTGTCTTGATTTTTTAAAAATATTTCCCCCTCCCTGGCAGCAGCCAGCTTAAAACTGCTTTAAGTGGCGAGTGTGAACTGAGTCTCAGACGCTCTGTCAATGGGCACTTGTGAACTCACCTGACCCCCCCCAACCATTTGAAATGTACTTATGTCCATGTCTGAAAGCCTTGTGTTTGAACCTCTCTGCCCTTGACGGGGAACTTGTGCGTTCAGCCTGGGTGAGTGGCAGCAAAGAGATCCACAGGTTACAGAGACACCAGATTAGTGAATCCACAGTACACAGGGGAGGCCTTATCTATGCTGGGAACTGGGGGTGGTGGGAAGGATTTCTAGAACAGTATTAATAATACCGTAGGCTTTAGAATGCACCTTTTAATGCTTCAACACATTATCTTGGTGTCCCAACAAGCAGTCCTGCAAAGGAGTCTAGTATGATGTTTTGGAGGGCCATGTGAGGGTGGGCGGCTTACAATTGCCTGGGGAGTTCAGATTGGGAGGGGGGAGGAATCTGAGATCACACTTCATTCTCTTAGCCGCTGCACTACCTCGGCTTTGTCTGAAGATTCTTCCACAAGTGCAAGTTTACTCCACAGTATTCCCCCCCCCAGCCAGTTTGGTGTAGTGGTTAAGTGCGTGGACTCTAATCTGGGAGAACCGGGTTTGATTCCCCACTCCTCCACTTGCACCTGCTAGATGACCTTGGGCAAGCCATAGTTCTGGCACAGCCGTTCTTGAAAAAGAGCAGTTTCTGTCAGAGCTCTCTCAGCCCCACCTACCTCACAGGGTGTCTGTTGTGGGGAGGGGAAGGGAAAGGAGTTTGTAAGTCGCTCTGAGACTCCTTTGGGTAGTGAAGGGCGGGGTATAAACCCAATTTCTTCTTCTTCTAGACTTCGCTTCAGTCTGGGCAGCCCTTCAAGTTCTCAGTTTTAGAAATCTGTGACCGCATTAAAGAAGAATTCCATTTCCTCCAGGCTCAATATCACAGGTATGGGATGGCAGTGGATGTGTGTGTGAAGATACCTGGGGGGTGGTTTCCCCATCTGATCCTGGGTCCAGCTCAGAGATTCTGCTTTTTAAAACCAAGTTTATAGTCCTCATGACCATGAAGATGGGCTTGGAAGTGTATTGAGCACTGGTTGCTGAGATCTCGGAAAGCAGAGTGGGGCCTCAGTAAGACGGCTTGTGTTGTCCTGTAATACCAGACACGATAGCTTAAATGGAACTTCCCTGTTCAGAGGCAGTATACCTCTGAACAGCAGCGGCTTCCTTCTCTTTCTCTTTTCTGTCTTTAAAAATTAAAACTGTGGGAGACAACAAGCCTGATGCGATCCCTCCTGGGGTGGGGTGGGGACACTTGGGTGCCATACCTCACCAGTTGAAGGTGAACGTGATCAGGATTTGTGTCAGAGCTGGGAAGGGACTGGAGACTCTCTCTCTCTCTCCCTCTCTCTTTGCAGCCTGAAGTTGGAATGTGAAAAGCTTGCCAGCGAGAAGACAGAGATGCAACGTCATTATGTGATGGTACGTAAGTCTCCCTCTCTTCCCATCAGAGAAGCACCAAAGGGAACCCTTTCCCTGGCAGGGCTTGACCCAAATCCACTGCAGGCGCAGCTGAAAGAGGAGCATTCGGGGCTCGGATCTGGGTGCAAAAGAGTCCCAGCTCCTGGCAGTGCCCTCTTTCCTGTGCGGTGCCTCTCTCGTCCTGGACCGGGCCCTCGTCACCAGTCATGTTTATATCTCTCAATAAGTAACACTTGGGTGAGAAACTCTGTTCCTGAGAATCCCTGCCTTTTTAAAAAGAAGAAAGAATTGCAAGCTTCTAGCCCTCATTATGTATTTATTAGATGTATGTCCTGCGTCTCAACTGTGAGGCCCTTTCTGATTGAGAAAGACAGGCTTGAACCTGCATTGTGCATCGTCTGCTGAAATCTCAGAAGCCCAGATTTCTGCTTAAATATGGCTTGTGTCATCCTGTGACACAAGGAAGAGATGAGGGGGGAAGAGGGTTAAAAACAGGAATAAATGATTAAAAGAAGTGTGGTTATGCAAACAATTATGCATAAGTCATGCAAGTCACAGAATATTTTAGATGACAGACAGACAGACAGACAGACAGACAGACAGACAGACAGACAGACAGTTTAAACTGTGCCAATCCCTGCTTACAGCATAAATAGTAAAGGTAAAGGTTCCCTTGCTCGAAAGCCAGTCGAATCTGACTCTAGGGTTGCGGTACTCATCTCCGTTTCCAAGCTGAAGAGCCAGCACTGTCTGAAGACATTTCTGTGGTTGTGTGGCCGGTATGATTAAATGCCAAGGCGCACAGAATGCTGTTACCTTTCCACCGAAGTGATACCTATTTATCTACTTGCATTTTCTTGCTTTCGAACTGCTCGGTTGGCAGGAGCTGGGACCAGAGACGGGAGCTCACTCCGTCACACGGCACTGGGGTCTCGAACTGCTGAACTATCGACCTTCCGGGTCTACAGTTCAGCATCTTAACCACTTGAGCCACTGCAGCATAAATACTCTGCTCTAAATTTGGAGAATAAAGTGGTGATTAATTTCAAAATAAACAAGGTGACAGGGTTCTCATTCTTTGCTCTAGATGGGCATGGGTTCAAGACCAGACACATATTTGACGGGGGGCAAGATGCCTTCCAGTTCCCCTCCCTCAGTGTGCCACTCACTTGTGCCCTTTGTGGGGACTGTTTATTTACTTACTTTATGTGTACCCCACCTTTCCCCTCAATGGGGACCCAAAGCGGCTTACATCATTCTCCTCCCCTCCATTTTAGCCTCACAACAGCCCTGTGAGGTGGACCAGGCTGACAGCGTGTGCCAATCCAGTGTATTGAGTTGTCAATACTCAAGGGGTGGTGGTGGTTTCCCTTTATTTTTGGTCTCCTCCACTTCTATCTCTCCTCAATTCCAGCGTGATCCAACTGCCTGAATTTGTGTAATTCCAGGATGAAGAAACTACAAAATCAAAGAAACAATTTTATTGGCTTCTTGTTTGTTTGTTTTTTAAATCTCATGATTTAAAAAAAATAGCTGTCTTGATTATTGTTTGATTATTGTAGGGAACAGTTTTTAGCATCTCTCTAAATTCCATGGAGGGGTGGGGTGGGGAGGGGCCGTGGTTCAGTGGAAGAGCCTCTGCTTGGCATGCAGAAGATCCCAGGTTTAATCCCCGGTGTCTCCAGTTAAAAGGACAAGGCTGTAGGTGATGGGAAAAGACCTCAGCCTGAGACCCTGGAGAATAAAAAAAAATAATAATTATCGTATGGCAGTGTGTATAGTATAGCCAGGAGAGCCTAAGATTGTCTGGCAGTCAGAAGTTGTAGCACTTTTAGCGTTATGCACCAAGCGGCGAGCTAGACTTTTTAAAGGCAAGAGACGTTTCAGAGGTTCTGTGCCGTGACCCTGGTATTCCTTGGAAGGTCGCCCATCCCAACACTAGCCAGGGCCAACCCTCCTCAGCTTCCGAGATCTGATGAGATCAGGCTAGCCAGTCTGCTGCTGCCAGTCTGAGTGGACAATACTGACCTTAATGGATGGATGGTCTGATTCGGTATAAGACAGCTTCATTTGCGTGGGACACGTTATGCACCAACCTGTGGAACTGGCCATTAACTTTGATTATTTTCTAAAGTCCTTGTCAGGTGGCTGGGTCAGTCGATGGCTCTTAGCAATGGACAGCTAAGTCGAACCATAAATGAAAGCAGTCAGCCTCTGAATACCAGATTTGGGGGACATGCCCTGTCTCTGGGTTCCCCAGAGACATCTGGATGGCCACAACTGGAGAACAAAATATTGGACTCTATCAGCCTTGATCAATCCAGCAAGGCAATGGTTATGTTTTTATGCAGCGCCACCAGGAAATAGTCTCTTTCACTAGAGAGCTTTCTTTTCTCTGTGCCTCACTTTCCCCTCCAGCTTTCTTTCCCGCTCCCTCCCTTTCTTACTCTGTTCTTCCATTTCAGTATTACACTCCCCCCCCCTTCTTACTCTGTTCTTACTCTGTTTTTCTGTTCTTCCATTTCAGTATTACGAAATGTCGTACGGCTTGAACATTGAAATGCATAAGCAGGTATGTGACTCTCCAAGGTAAGGGGAAGATGGAATGTAACACCTTGAGTGTTTGGAAGTCAAGGGTATATCGGGGAGAGGGGGGAGTCATTGGGGACAGGCATACTTTTTAGTTTTCATTGTACTAAGGGGACATATTAATGTACCACCATCACCCCACATGACTGTTTAGACTGTGTGGCACTCTGAACACAAGGACGAAGTAAGCTCACACCTTGAATAAAACTTTGTTGGTCTTAAAGGTGCCATTGGACTCTGGCTTTGTTCTGTTGCTTCAGACCAGCACGGCTACCCACTGCGACCACACTAAACATAAGCTCATGACCCAGAATTGGATTCTCTGATGTTTAAAAGGTAAAAGTTCCCTTGCTTGAAAGCCAGTCAGATCTGACTCTAGGGCTGTGGTGCTCATCTCCATTTCAAAGCCAAAGAGCCAGCGCTGTCCGAAGACGTTTCCGTGGTCATGTGGCCGGCGTGACTAAACACCAAGGCGCACAGAACGCTGTTACCTTCCCACCGAAGTGCTTCCTATTTATCTACTTGCAATTTCTTGCTTTCGAACTGCTAGGTTGGCAGGAGCTGGAACTAGAGACGGGAGGTCACTCCGTCATGCGGCACTCTCGGATCTCAAACTGCTGAACTACTAGCCTTCCACAGCCTGCAGTTCAGCGTCTTAACCACTTGAGCCATCACAGCTCCATATTCTCTGATGTTTACTTTAATGTTAAAAAGCTGCCAGGGATAAGCAGATGATTTCGATGAGATAACTGATTCCATTTCCCTACCCCCTCCCACATACAAATGATAGACGAAACCCTGTTCACGCAAGCTACGATGAGTGCACGAACGATTCTCATACAGATTCCTCTTCAGATAGTTTTCCATTCTATCCTCACCGCAACCCCGAGAAGGAGGTTATGCCATGAAGGCGAGCCTCGCCCACAGTTGCCCCGCCAGATCTGTGGCTGAAGAAGGATTTTAACCCAGGCCTCCCAGACATTGCTCCAACACCGGACTAGATCTCGGGGTTGGATAGGGGTTGGGCGTGAACCGGGATCTCCAATTCAACATAACACGTTGGAGAGAATGATGCCGGGGAAGGAGAGATGGGTATCCTCAGGTATCACAGCACCTACTTAGACTCCATTCCCATTGGAGATGAGATATGAGGCCCACTTTAAAGGTGAGACGGTGAAGGGAATCATACAATGTTAAGAGTTGGAAGGGACCTTGCAGGTCATCTAGTCCAACCCCCTGCACTCTGCAGGAGCATAGCCGAAAGATCGCCCTACAGCATATCCGAAAGATGGTCGTCCAGCCTCCGCTTGAAAATGAAGGAGCATCCACCACCTCCTGAGGCAATCTGTTCCACTGCTCAACCACTCTTACAGTTAGCAAGTTTCTCCTGATATTTAGCCGGTAACGGCTCCCTTGAAATTTCTTGCAATGCGGAGCGAGAGGGAATAGATCTGCTCCATCTTCTACAGGACAGCCCTTCAAATACTTGAAGACTGCAATCATGTCCCCTCTAAGCCTTCTCTTTCCTAGGCTAAACATACCCAACTCTTTCAACCTTTCCTCATGACTTGAATTCCAACCCTCTCACCATCCTGGTTGCCCTCTTCTGGACATGCTCGAGCTTGTCAACATTGGGAGGGTCTTTAAAAGGGATGTGAAGTAACCTCCAGCTGGGTTCTTTGTGGGGACTGTTTATTTACTTACTTTATTTGTATCTCGCCTTTCTCCCCAGTGGAGACCCGAAGGGGCTTACATCCTTCTCCTCCCCTCCGTTTTACCCTCACAACAGCCCTGTGAGGTGGGTCAGGCTGACAGCGTGTGACTTGCCCAAGGCCACCCTGGAGGCTTCCATGGCAGAGTGAGGATTCGAACCTGGGTCTCCCAGATAGTAGTCTGACACTCTAGCCACTGCATCCAATCAAACCCTGTGCAAAGGTACATGGCCAGAGGGGTGGGCCCTTGACATTGCCTCTCTGCCTCATGTTAAAATCAAGCCTCAGGAGTGGAGGTGGGTGTGAGTGGGAGTTTGGAGAGGGAGGGGGAGAGGGGGTGACCCATCAGTGTTAGGGGAGGAAGAATGGAGACATTTAAGAGATACTGGCCGGGGGTGTGTGTGAAGGAGGGATGGTCCCCGCCCTGACTGGATGTGGAAATAGGAACAGCCAGAAAGCTTATGGTTTACTTACACCTGCGTGGCAGGAGGGCTGGCTTTCTGGCAGGTGTTTCTTGCCAGAGGTACAGTTTGGTGTAGTTGGTTAAGTGGGTGGACTCTAATCTGGGGGAACCGGCTTTGATTCCCCACTCCTCCACTTGCAGCTGCTGGATGACCTTGGGCAAGCCGTAGTTCTGACAGAGCTGTCCTTGAAAGGGCAGTTCGTGAAAGAGCTCTCTCAGCCCCACCTACCTCACAGGGTGACTGTTGTGGGGAGGGGAAGGGAAAAGAGAATGTAAGCCGCTAGGAGACTCTGAGTGAAGGGTGGGATATAAATCCAATCTCCTCCCCCTCCCCTCCCCCTCCTCTTCTTCTTCGCTGGCATCAGAAACATTGCTGGGCGTGAGAGAAAGAGGGGAAATGGGTGAAAGCGCTCTTCCTTTCTGGTGTGTCCGAGGAAATGCTGAGTGCCGTTCTCAAGGAGCTTTTGGGAGGAATTTCTCTTCCTGGGCAACTGCAGGGAGAACTTTTCCCCTTAGGCAAGGAGAGTGCCTCTGTGCGTGTGCAGAGCACTGTTCTCAAGAAGACTGTCTGAGCATGCTGAAGGCCTTTCCCCTTAGGCAAGCAGCAGCTCTGAAGAGCAACGCACCCCCAGGCCTCTGTGCGTGGGCAGAGGGCTACTTATCAGCTCTACCTTCTTGGGGTTTCATGGCCTGAAGAGGAAGCTCTGTTCCAGATACGTGGCGAGTCCATAGTGAAGGTCTGGCACATGCTCAGAGATCCTCTTGTCTAGACAATGACTTCAGCGGTGCCAGGAACTGGAGCAGGTTCAAGATTTGACTCTAATCGGGCCCTCTTGGGTTGGCAGGCGGCGGTGTGGGGGGGGGGCACTATTGAGATGGGTTTTCTGATCCAGCTGGCCTGGGCAGGCAGAGCCCAGCAGAGAGATCTTTTTAAAAAAAAAAAGAATCCAAAGGTGCTGAAATCCATCAGGCCTCTTATTCTGTTTTCATCCCTCTCCGTCCCCCCCACCCCACCCCAGCCGGGAGTGCATTTCTCGCTCCCCAGACCTCCCTTTTGTTCCAGCCACAATTTGCTCTCCATCTCCGGCTTTATCAATCCAGTCATCGCGGGACCGGCTGCCAGGGAAATTAGGTTGGCACGCCGCCCGGCGAAGTGGCAAGCAGGTTGCCATCCGCCTCCATCTGGCTCCTCGTCGCCAAATGTGGCTCTGTCTCCCTCTCCCCCACCCCCGTTTGTTTGGGGAGACTTCTGGCAAGAACCGCTCTTTCGCTCTTGGCTCCGCTGCCGGCTTTCCAAAGCCCAGAATATGGGAGAGTGCCCCCCCCCCATCTTCACCCGCAGTGAAAGGAAAGACGAGCCACCGCCGCCACCCCCCACCCCCACCAGAGAAGATCTGAGCATTCAGCGACAGCCACTTCTGAAACATGGTGGGAACATGGGACCGGCTGGTGCAAGAATTCGGTTTCCTGAGCCAACTGCCCTTTGCCTTGACGAGCAGGTGTCTAGTCCTCATGGATGTGACGTTCCAAAGAGAAATAGTCACTGACGGCGGCTTCTGAAAGGCATTCAGAAATGTGAGGCTGGGGTGCGGAATTTATCTGGCCAAGAGGCCTCCTGTTTGTTTAAAACCATGAGCTGGTTTCCTAGTCCTCATGGAGGCAAAGATCCCAATAGAAAAACCAAATCATTCTCAGTGTTGCTGTCCGACAATCCAGTTTCTTCCGGATTCTCCAGCCTATATACATTTATTCAGGTGATGCAAGTGTATGTGAGTTTGATGTAGTGGTTAAGTGCCTGGACTCTAATCTGGGAGAACCGGGTTTGATTCCCCACTCCTCCACTTGCACCTGGCTGGATGACCTTGGGCAAGCCATAGTTCTGATAAGAGCTGTTCTTGAAAAAGAGCAGTTTCTGTCAAGAGCTCTCTCAGCCCCACCTACCTCACAGGTTGTCTATTGTGGGAAGGGGAAGGGAAGGGAGTTTGTAAGCCACTCTGAGACATCTTTGGGTCTTCTTCTTATAATTGGCCTAGTGCAGTCCGAAATTTTGCATATGCATATATCTATTTATAAAATGAGCGGAGGTGAAAATCATATATGCCACCCTGAGTTACTTGAAGGGTGGCCCAAAGAGCATAAATCTTTCAAGAATCCACTTCTGCAGCTTCTGAAATTTGAGCAGGCATTGAAGATCGAGAATATCCTCATATCCATAATGAGTACTCTGGTTTCAAATGGACGCTGGGATTCTCAAAAAGTTGAGCCCAATTCCCAACATCTGTGCTGTCAAATGGGCCCACTGTTGCAGTCCCTTGCAGAAGAATTTTGCTCAGCTTGCCTTGCTTTTGGAAACTCTTTGGAAACACCTCTTACTTGACTGCAGTAAATCTCAGGGGCATTCAAAGTTGGGAGATGAGATTTCAAAGCAAGGAAGTTGTGAATTCTGAGGTTATCAGGCAGCTGAGGTTTTCCCCTTGTCGACTGACAGTAGTGGAAGCGGAATTCAAACTCTGAACTTCTGTGTCCAAATTGAGAGTGACTGCTGGTTTTGCGACTGGTCTGCTCTCACTGGGAATTTTGACTGTTCTCTCTTTTCCCTTTTAGGCTGAGATTGTAAAGCGGCTAAGCGCCATCTGTGCCCAAATCATCCCTTTCCTGACACAAGAGGTAAAAAGAATATGAAAATATGAGACCCTTGCATTGGTGAATGAAGCCAAAAGGCCGGGCTGTTGCTCTGAATGACCTAGAATCCTTTGCAGCATGCAGAAATTTCGTGTTAGGGAAATTTTTTTAAAAGCTGCTACCTCTGGTGGGAAGCGGGTGGGGGGGAATCAAGAGCAGTATTCTGTCCAACTGAATTTTGATTTCGCAGGTTCCCAATTCCCTTCCATTCCCCCCTTCCTCCCAATGTGCAAGGATACCTAGATAATATTACTGGCCTACCCCGTACAGCTGTTGTAAGGATTATAATGTCAAGTATTTTGAACACTGAAAGTGCTTTATAAATATACTAGGAATAAGGTCCGTTGTGGAAATAAATACAACAAGCTCTAGAAAGAGGCTCTGGGAGAGTGCCAAGGCCTTGGGCACTCAGCGTCAATGTTCTGTGGTGACCTCAGCAGGGTATAATGACACAGAGTCCACCATTTTCTCCAGAGGAACTGATCTCTGCTACCTGAAGAGCAGTTGTAATTTTCCGTGATCTCCAGGCCTCACCTGGAGATTGGCAACAATTGTTACCCAGGAGGAAATGGCTGGTTTGGAGGGTGCAGTCTGAGGTCCCAGAAAAAACAGCAGTAAGAAAGGGGGGAGCGGGAAAGAAAACTGGAGGGAAAGTGAGGCACAGTGAAAAGAAAGCTGTCAAGTGAAACAGACCCTCTCCAGGCTCCACACCCCAAATCTCCATGAATTTCCCAACCTGGAGTTAGCAACTCTATCTTCTTCCCAGCCAAGCATCAACCTGCCATTATCTGCCCCTCTGATTTTGGCTTTGCATCTCCTCCCCGCTCCCTTCTGGAGATCAGTTGTAATTCTGAGTGATTTCCACCCGTCTCTTGAGATTGAGAACAGAGGTTCCCCAGAAGGGACTGGCTGGTTGGGAGGGTGGAGTCTATGGCATTGTACCTGTCTGAGATTCCAGCCCTCCTCAAACCTCACCCTCTCTAGGTTCCATCCCTCAACTCTCCAGGAATTTCCCACCTGGAGTTGGCAACCATATCTCCTTCCCAGCCAGTCATCAACCTACCTTTTATTTCCCTCAAATCTCCAGGAATCTCCCTACCTGGAGCTGGCAACCCTAGACTCAGGACTGACCCCAATAAGTTCCTCTCAAAGGCTTGCAAAGAGTTTCCATCCTTTGTCTGAACCAAGCTTGGTTGCCTACTATGGCAAAACGGGCTCCAGTTTACCACTCAGCTGTTTGCCTCCCACCCCCGTCCCGTGTGTGTATTTCACTCTTTAAATTCGCTGCCACAACTCACTGAATCATCACTGCCTTTTTAGAGGGACAGTGAGACCCCTGTGGCTGAATCTCTGTGTTTGGAGATGGAATCCCCAATCTTTGGGGGATCCCTGGAAAGCTGGCAACCTAAGGATATGGCCTTTCCTTGCCTCCTTGTGCTATCCCCTCCCTTTGTTATTGTGCAGAGCGGGAGAGACTATGTGGTCAGAGCACAACACAGATTATTAGCCCAAATAAAAGAACTTATCTAACTATTTACACAGTTATGGGGCGCGCACACACTGTAGGAGTAAGCACACACTATGAACCAGCAGGGCATAAACCCACAAGGGTTAAACACCATCCTCTTTTCCTACGTACTGGCCTCTGGCTCTCTGCTTTAGCTTCTCTCTCTCTGGCCCAAGAGAGCAGGGAAACTTCCATTCATTCCCCAGTCCAGCCGACTCTGAAGTGGCTGAATTTCTGCTGCCTCCAAGGGTTCACCCACGTCTCTGGCTTGTGGTCTGGAGAGCCTGGTCTGCGCAGGCAGCAGGAGCCTTTCCTAACCTCCTGTAGGATGAAGATGACCTCCTCCCTGGATGGGCTGCAGTCTATATTGATGCTGCCCTGCATGATGGGACAGTGCCAGTTTTCCCACCCTTTTCTGCCTTGAGGCATCTGGGAAATGTAGTCCAGCAGATGAAGAAGGCCCATTCAACCCAGTGAGTGATACTCCTAAATGTCCCTCTCTGGAACTACAGTTCAATTAAACCTTATGGTGGAATATTTTAAATCAACAACCACAGACAACAGCCCAGCAGCCATCTTATAAACACAGGTAACTGCCATGTCGTTACACCTACCAACAGCCACTGAGGGAAAAGTTAAGTCCCACACAGGAGGCAAGCAGGAGAAGCGTCTTTGTCAAGAGACAAAGCCATTTGCTAGGAATGCTGTCAGAGAAGGGGAAGTGGGTGGGGAAGAGGACAGACCCAGCACCTGGCCAATGGCACACAAGTACTCTTGAGTGGTGGCTGGCAGGCCAATAGCTGAGGGAGGGCATTTTACAGCCAATGGGAGCACATGGAATCTTGCCACCCCAAGTCAGTTTTATATATAAGGAGAGATATACACACACACCATTAGTTTAGTTTATTATTATTACGGTCTTAAGACCAACATACAGAGTAAGCATAATATGTGAGGGAGAGAAAAAAAACCAGTCATAATATACAAAAATAGAAATCTGAATTTAAGAACTTTTAAAATGTGATTCCCGCAATCTAAGAATCAATGCACAAAACTCAGTGACTGAATGTGTAATCTCTGCATTCTTATCTAATAGGAGCCAGTGAAGCCTTGCTTTGTTGGTATTAATGTGCCCAGGTGTCCTATCGGCTAATGGGGTAATAATTTTAACACACACCGGTATATTCAGGTGGTTTCCCATTGATTTATTAAGCCTTCATCCACATATTCTGGGATGGATCTGGTCTAGGATAGCCAACCTCCAAGTGGAGCCTGGAGTTTTCCTGGTATTACAGTGGATCTCCAAGCTACAGAGATCATTTCCCCAGGAGAAAATGGCTGCTTTGGAGGGCGGACTCTAGGCCATCGTACCCAGCTCCCCTTTCCCTAACTCTGTCTTTCCCAGGCTCCACCCCCAAATCTCCAGGAATTTCCCAGCCCGCAGTTGGCAACCCGACTCTGCCTTGCCTTGATCAACAGAAGCTCTTTTCTGTCTCTGCAGCATCAACAGCAGGTGTTGCAGGCCGTGGATCGGGCCAAGCAGGTGACAATGGGGGAGCTAAACAGCATTATTGGGGTGAGTAACCCACGGTGGGAGAGAGGGGCTCAGATGGGGACCCACTTCAAGCCCTCCCCCCAGTTTACCTTTGGAGGAAGGAAGATTTGTTGTCCAACGTGCCCGCCTCTGTGCCACCTGCTTTTAGAGGTGTCTTCTAATTGGGTGGGGGCAGATACTCATGCAGAGACATTTTTGGTAGCCCCCACTGAAAGCAAAAGTCATCAGGTCTGTGCCTCTGCACCAAGAGTGAGTGAATTATTCAGCTGCCCCAGATGCACAGCAAAAGTGCCTGCTCACCAAGGGAGGCTGATTGGGAAAAAGCAAGGAACAGTAAATCATGCAGAGACACAACAGGCAGGTGCCTTAATAGGTGGAAACTTTGGGCTTCCAGAAGCCAAATGTGAGAGTGACTTTCCTATCTATGTGAAATTTGGTTCAGCCACCCCCTTCTCAATTATCCTGGGTCAGGACAGAGTGTAGCTGATTTACAAGTGGCGTCTTGCAAAGCTTAGGGTTACCCATTTTAGTTTCCCATTGTGACCAAACAGGAAAGGCAAAACAATGGCTTCTTTTGCACCGTGAATGTTCCTTATAGCCAACCAGGTTTGCTAATCTTTAATGAGGCCATTTGGTAGCGGAATTCTTGCAGGGCGCTTGTGCTTTCATCTCTCATCTCAGCTCTGGCAAAGCCCTCTTTGCTCTCCTGTGCAGGGATGCTTGGCGACTTTGGTGGTGCAACTGGGTTGAGGGGATACCAGATAAATAAAGATGCTTTGGAGGCAGCTTGGATCTTGCAAGGCACCCTGTTTAGCACAGCTGAGCTCTTGCACAGCTCACCTTGTGCTGATGATAAGTGCGACTAACGGTCACATGAGTCTGGTTAAGCTGGCAAGAAGGAAGAAAGGAAGGAAACTGGCGAGGAGGAATGTGTAACTGCCTGGAGAAAGAGTCCAGGGTGGATGTATGCACAGGTGTGACCTGGGAAAGTGGGAGGGGGCCTCCTTGACTGGGTATCTCCAGGATTTTTTGTTTTCTCTCCAGCAGCAGCAGCTCCAGCACCTCTCCCATCATGCCCCTCCGATCCCTGTGACCCCTCACCCTTCAGGCTCCCAGGCCTCCGGCTTGGCTAGCGTGAGCACCACCTCTGGCCTACTGGCCCTTTCCAGTGTCCTGGCGGCTCAGACACAGCTGGCTTCGAAGGATGACAGAGGGCCCCCAGACCCCGAGAACAACCGAGGTAAGAGGTGGCGGCGAGGCAAGGGGTGTGGGAGGGCCTGCGTGATACTTGCTTGGAGGGCGAGGGTGTCCTGGGTTCAAATCCCAGGGGCTTGGAAGGACTCGCATTCGATCCTTTACATTTTTAAAAAGTCTTTTTTTTTTTAAAGACCCGGCTGCCCATTTAGATACAGCACACTGGCTTTTAGTCAGTATAAGAGAGGTTGGTTTAAAATCCACTAGCACAAGAGACCCTGGCATTTTAAAAAAGAAAAGAAAAGAGAGCTACATGAATCTTTTTAAAGGGGCATAGATTGAAATCCATAAAGACTCCAAGTCAGCCGTCCGGCTTTCTTCCTGGTTATTCCGAGGCTGCGGAAATGGCATTAGCTCCGATTTTTAGAGCTACTGGGTTGTACTTAGCAGCACAGAGAGCAGTCCAGTTTTCATTCCCAGACAGGAGATTAAGTACATGGCAATCGTCCAAACAGTTGGGAAATATTTACAAGAAAGGGGGTTATAAAGAAGCTCGTAAACAGCCACAGAGTTTGCATGAAAGGAAAGAGTGGAGCAGGGTTCGAGGCATTTGAGATCTGCATGGATTAAAAAAAAAAAAGCTTTATACAAAATTGTTCAGGCACAAGGACCTTACAGTCACGCCCAATGCAGAAACGTGGGATGTCAGTGGAGGTTCCCTGCTGCCTCTCTATATGAGATGGTGTTCTGGGCTAACTTCCTTCCAATCTGAAAGTACACAGAGCCCAGGGACTCAGTTAGTCAGAGGGTTCTCAGGTAGCGGGGCTGGGGGAGGGGCATTCTTTGCCTGAGATTTTGGAGAACCACTCCCAGTTGCCGTAGTAGACAGTACTGGGTTAGGTAGGCCCAGGGTCTAGACTGGAGCCAGACAGCGTCATTTGAGAGTAGTCGAGTTAAAATGGAATCAGTTTTTAGGGGGAAGAGCTGCAGAGCTTTGTAGTCAGAAGGTCCTGAGTTTGATTCCCATGAGCAACAGCCAGGCTAGGAGGGTTAAATGTGACCTCTGCTCAGGACTCTGGGATCTGCTGCCATGGAAGGGGAAGGATTCTCCAGTGGCGATTTGTGCAGTGTCTGTGCATCCAGAGGCTCATTGTCTCTTGATCCCTCTCCGTGAAGATGGCACTTTGCTTTTCCCCCATGGGGCTGAACAGCTGTTGTTCACTGAGGGGGCAAATTCTACCTTGCCCCCCCGAGAACCTAGCCTGCACTTATTTGCATAACCCCTCCCTTTCACCCTGGGTTCCTGCTGTTGGTCACAGCAGCACTTGACAGAGTGTTGGATCAGCTTTTATACACAAAACCAGTACTTGTTTAGGGTTGCCAACCTCCAGGTAATGCCTGGAGATCTCCTGGAATTACAATTTATCTCCAGAAGACAGTGATCCGTTCTTCTGGAGGAAGTGGCTGCTTTGGAGGGTGGACTGTATGGCATTCTGCGTCCCTAGACCCCATCCTCCAAAATCTCCAGGAATTCCCCAACAGAGTTGGCAACCCTATGCTTCACCCCCCCTTGCTGTCTTCTCACACTTCAGATTGTAAGCTCCTTGGGGCAGGAATTTGCAGTTATAAGAACACAAGAAGAGGCCTGCTGGATCAGACCAATGAGGGTCCATCCAGCCCTGCATCCTGTCTCTCACAGTGGCCCGCCAGTTCCTCTGGAGGGCCAGCAACAGGGCAGAGAGGTCGAGGCCTTCCCCCGAGGTTTTCTCCTAGCTCTGGGATTCAGAGGATTAGTGCCTCTGAATGTGGAGGTTCCCCTCAGTCACCACGGCTAGTAGCCACTGTTACACTTATCCTCCATAAATCTATGTAATCCCCTTTTAGAGCTATTTATTCCTGTGGCTACCACTGCATCCTCTGGCAGCGAATTCCACATCGTAATCACTCACTGTGTAAAGAAGTATGTCCTTTTTTCTGTCCTGAACCTACTGCCCATCAGCTTCATTGGATGCCCTCAAGTTCTAGTATTTTGGAAGGGGGAGAAAAATTTATCTTTTGTCATCTCTCTCTACCTCATACATAATTTTATAAACCTCTACCATGTCTTCCCTTAGTCATCTCTTTTCTAAACTGAAAGCTAGTAGCCACTGATACACTTATCCTCCATGAATCTATGTAATCCCCTTTTAGAGCTGTTTATTCCTGTGGCCATCGCCACATCCTCTGGCAGCCAATCCCACATTTTAATCACTCTCCCTGTAAAGTAGCATTTCCTTTTGTCCGTCCTGAACCAACTGCCCATCAGTTCCACTGTATGTCCTTTTGAGTTCTAACATTTTGGGAGAGGGAGGGAAATTTCTCTGTATCAACTCTCTCCACCCCCACGCATAATTTTATAAACCTCTACCATGTCCCCCCCTTAGCAGGGCCGGCTCGCCCACTAGGCGAGCTAGGTGCTCGCCTAGGGCGCCGGGCCCGCAGGGGCGCCAAACGGCCCCCCACCCCCCCAAAGCCACCGCCACCTCCCTGCTGCAGCCATCACAGTGAAGAGTGCCCCGGTGGGGCACCCTGAGGGGGGAGAGGAGGCAGGGCGGCAGTGCAGGAGGTGGCGGCAGAGCTTTCCCGCCCTCCCCCTCCCCCCTCGGGCTCAGAGAAGACAAGAGGGAAGAGACGGGGGCGTAAAACCCCACCTCTTCCCTGCCTTGCCTGGGCGCCCTGGGGGGGGAGAGGAGGCGGGGGCGGCGGTGCAGGAGGCGACGGCGGAGCTTTCCCGCCCTCCCCCTCCCCCCTCTGGGAGTGGGCCCGGGACTCTCTCGGAGGAGCCCAGCAGGTGGCGGAGGAGGAGGCTTGAGGCCGGGCGGGCCAAGCTCCCTTCCCCGCCTGCCCGCCCACCTGGAGGTTGGTGGGGCAGCGCGGGGACCCCGAGCAGCCCCAGCCACCGCCCCTTCTGGCCCAGGTCAATGGAGGTGTGGGGTGAGGGAGGGAGCCCCCTTGCTTCCCTTGGATGGTGGATGGTGGGCGAGGCGCTTGGAGGGAACCCTTCAGCAGCCACGGGACTGTCGGCGGGGACCTGTTTGCGTGCGCCTTCCACCCCTTGTTGTCCCTCTGCCTGCAGCAATGCCCTCGCACACCTCCAGGGCCATGAAGCTCCAGGCCCCACCTGGAGGTTGGCAACCCCTTAACTGGTGGGTGTGGGAGGGGGCACCAGAAGGCAGCCCCGCCTAGGGTGCAAAAAACCCTGGGGCCGGCCCTGCCCCTTAGTCATCTCTTTTCTAAACCGAAAAGTCCCAGCAGACTCTTCAGCCTCTCCTCATAGGGTAGGTGCTCCAACCCCCTCACCATCTTGGTTGCCCTCCTCTGTACTTTCCCCAGCTCTGCAGAATCCTTTTGGAGATAACGGCAACCAGTCTGGTCCTCTGTGCAAAATCTCTCCTAGGAGTCGAGGTCATTCTATGCAATATTTGTGTTTCTATTATTAACAATAATATTCACGTACATCATGTAAGCTGTCCTGTGGTCGTGAGGGAGAGAGCTCAGAGGGCAGAGGTCTGTAGCCCTCCCCACCCTGACCCCCCAGTCTCTCTCGTGCCCCGGCAGCTGTTTGTTCAAGCTGGGAGGTTTGGGGGTGGGGGCCCTGCACAAGTGACTAATAAAGCTAATTCCGTATCTGTAGAGGTTGGTTCTATTTCTGAGCTGGGGAACAGCTGCCTTGCCAGGCAGGGAGGGAACTTGGCAGGGTGGTGGAGGTGGTGGGGGGCGGTGAGAGACAGTTAATGGCTAAGAGGAGAAATGTTGGGGCCCAGAAGACCTGCCCCCCCATCCCAGAAGTCCTGAAAGGGAAGGCTGTGGTTACTCCGTGGTGAAGAGAAAAGCACTTTACCCATGTTCAAAAGGCATTCTTTCAGCGTTCCCTCTGAGCTGAGTTAGTGTGAGCTAGCTCGTAGGTTTTTAGCCTCCGGCTCACCCATTTTTGCCTTAGCTCAGGAAAGGACGGCTCCAGAGCAGACTAATTTATGCAGTAGCCAAATTGCTCGATCACAAATTTTAATGCCAGCAGCTCACAAAGTAGAATTTTTGCTCACAATTCTCCACAGCTATTGCATTCTTTCGAAATACTGGGAGGGGTGGGAATTGTTTATTGGGCTTTTTGGTTCAGCTGATATTCATTTCAACTCAGCTCGCCCAGGCAGATTTGCATGGGGCTGATCCCTCTGCCTTTCCTCCCCGTCCTCCTTTCACAGCCCCCCTCCAGCCTGATCCCCCCCCCCAGGCTGATGTTTGGACTCCTGCCGCCTTTCGACCGGTCATGGTGCTAGAGCAGCTAGGTTGTCAGACTTCCTCCTTTCCCAGTTGCGGAAAGATGAACGGCTTCGGTCCCTGTGAGCACGTGCAGAGTGCTCATCCCTCACTGCTAAGTATCGAGGGTTGTCGAACTCCAGCTGGGGCCAGGAGATCTCTGGGAGTTGCCACCAGTCTCCAGGCTACAAACGTCAGTTCCCCTGAAGGAAATGGCTGCTTTAGAAGGTGGACTCTGTGGCCTGGTACCCTCCTGAGGTCCCTCCCGTTTCCAAATCCCGCCCTCCTCAGCCTCTGTAAAGTACTGGGTTTCGTGCCTCGTGACTCGGACGACGACATAAGAGAAGACGCGTTTATTCGTATTTCACACAAGACAAAGACAAACAGTAACGGCCGGAGGCCAACTATGTACAGTAAGGGGGGGACACCCGCCCCACATTCCTATTGGCGGGTTTGAATCGCCCGCCAATGCTGCCATTGGCTCTTTATTGGCGAGCTCAGGAGCCTAGTCCCTGTTGTTCTCAGAGAGCGGAGCTCGGCTGCATTTTGCCAGCTCAGGCTCCTGATCCTAGGACATAACAGCCTCCACCCCCCCAAATATCCAGGTGTTTCCAGACTAGCAAGTTGGCAATCCTGCGAGCCCCGTAGCTAGGGATTCTTGTGTGTGTGTGAGGGGGCCTTGAGGGGGCCTGCCAGCTAATCAAATCAGGGGGCTAGCTTCCCTCCCCCCCAGCAAAGGCGGCCCTTCCCTGTGGACGGGGGCGGATTAAGGCTCCCTGGTGCCCGAAGCACTGACCAACCTTGGTGCCCCCCCTCCTTTCCACACGGACCCAGTCCATTTTAGTGGCTGACCTGTCTGACCAGATGTACAATGCAGGCTGCAGCAATGCAAAAATGTATTCATATGATGACACAATATACGGTACAAACTAAGCCAAGCTTCGGCTACATAAAGCTCTACAAAAATGCAATACAACATCTATTTTAATATTTCACAAGTTAAATGTATCAAAGTTCCAATATTCGTGACCTGACAGGCATTTTTCCACATTTTTTCACCCTTTCCCCAACTTTGTGGTGCCCCCTTTGGCCCTGGTGCCCGAAGCACGTGCTGGGTCTGCTTGATGGTTAATCTGCCACTGCCTGTGGAGTGTCTGGCTCCCCCCACCTCCCCGAGGAACCCCACTGTGCCCCTTCCCCCATCGCCACACCAGGGGGGCAACCTGACCTCCACCCTCGGCTCCCTCCTGGGGCCAGGTGAGGTGAGGTGAGGCGTGCAGTGGCTGGGCTAGCCGCAAAGTTGTGGTGTGTGGGCGCATTGGCACGCAGGAGGACAGCTGGGCACGCCTGGCCAGGGCCAGACAAGGCACCCACTTGCCTCCTTGCCTTGCGTGGCTGGGCTTACCTGCTGCTGGCTGGCTGGCTGGCTGGCTGGCTGGGGGGCAAGTGTCTCTCAGGCCAGCCTCGCTGTCTCTGCTGCTGCTTGGGCCGCCCTCGTCCTCCGCAGTCAGGGGGGAGTCAGGGGAGAAGGGGGAGCCAAGGCTCAGGGAGGGAGGCCCAGAAAAACCACTAGGGAGCCAGGCCCCCGTGGGCCTCATGGTAGCTGTGGGCTCGAATCCTGCCCTGCTCCCTCCCCTTCCCAAACTCTGCCCACCCCAGGTTCTACCCCCCAAACCTCCAGGAATTTCACAACCCAGAGCCTATGAGTAGCTGCTGACAGTCCTACCCAGGTGGTGTAAACGGGGAAGGGAAATTTTGGCATGGGCACTCTGACAGCGGTTTTCAAAAAGGAAGCGAGGGAGGTGAAGAACTGTCCCCCCAATCACTCTCTGAATTGAGTGGGCAGGGTGTTTTTGGTGGGGGGGGGTTGAACCAGAAAAACCCTCCTCAGAACTGAGAAATTTTTTTTTCAGCCAAAAAAACCCTGCCGGCATTTTATATCTTAGTGGCTGTTCTTTGTTATCTATTAGATCGGGGAACATATTTATTCAGATACTTTCCACCTAGGTGTGCGTTTTTATTTATTTATTTAGGTTCCTGCCCCCACCTCTGGGCCCTATGACACAGCACAGGAGGGAACGTGGAATAATATCGAGGTTTTAAAAAAATGATAAAGCTTTTTTTAAAGAGAGCTAAAATGGGAGAAGAAAAGCGCTGGCAACAAAATGGCGATCCGTGGCTTAAGAACGGTAGGAGGGAAAGAATGGCACCCATTGGTGGAATCAGGATTCTGTGACAGGATCTGCAGAAGGCCGTGGCTTTCACAGATTTCTGCAAGGCAAACAGTGGAGGACCGCCAGCCTCCAGGGGGTAGGGTTGGAGATATCCTGGAAAGGATTAGAACTGATTTCCTGGTGACCAAGATAACTTCCCCTGGAGAAAATGGCTGCCTCAGAAGGCGGACTCTCTCTGGTGTTAGGCCCCACTGAAGTCCCCCCTCCCCAACCCCCCCTCCCCAGGCACCACCCCCAGAATCTCCAGGTATTTCCTAACTCAGACCTGGCAACCCTGTATAGTTTGTGAGACGGAGGGGCCACAACTGAAGAAGGCCCCGCCTTGTGTACCTGCCGGGTTTGGAATGCAGTCGTGCCGAGGAAGGTGTAGGAGACCCTGGGTGGGATTGTAGGGATGGTGGCCATCCCTCAAATAGCCTGGGCTCCAAGCCTTTTATATGCCACGCTTTGCAGAAAAAGTACCAAACGTGGTGTGGTATTAACACGGCGCCAGATCCAGCCTCCAGAAGATCTCCGCTTTCTTTGTGGGTTTTTTTTTTAAGGTATGGTTGAGAAGGTATAGTAGTCTAAAAAGTGCAGGTGTCTCCCAGTGACACCCAGATGTTGGAGGAGAAGATTTCCAAAGTGGTCCCCAAGGCTGAGTTTCAGTTGTGGGGTTGCCAGCCTCCAGGTGATAGAGATCAGTTCCCCGGAGAAAATGGCTGCTTTGGAGGGTGGACTCCATGGTATTAGACCCCCCCCCAAAGTCCCTCGCCTCTCCACCCACCCCCAGGCTGCACCTCCAAAACCCCGAGGTATTTCCCAAACTATGGTTGGCAATGGTATTTTTGTGTCCTGGAGAGTAAGTCATGCATAATACAAGCATACAGATTCTTAATTTCTGCAGGTCTCAGAATTTAGGTTGCTTTGGAGAATTTGGGTAGTCTTGGAGCAGTGTTCACTCATGGTTCACTCAACACAGATTTGCAGTCTCATAGCCAGGGCTATTTTGGGGCAGGAACGTACAGGAACGGAGTTCTGGCTGGCTCCCGAGTTGGCCACACCCAGCAGGAACTCATTAGCATAATAGGCCACACCCAACAGCAGAAACTCATTAGGATTGGCTACATTAGGGGTGTGTGGCCTAATATGCAAAGGAGTTCCTGCTACAAAAAAAAGCCCTGGGTTTTGACAACAAACAAGGTAAACAGAATAAGAAGCAAAAGGTGGGTGTGGCTGGATGACCACACTTCTGGCAACATGGGGGTGTTGCCTAATAGGCTAATGAGCTGTGCTGTCAGGGGTGTGGCATAATATGCTAATGAGTTCCTGCTGGGCTTTTTCTACAAAAAAGCTCTGCTCGTAGCAGACATCTTGACTTGAAGGTGCCACACACAAAGTTCTTAGATAAATGTGAAATCTGGAGTCACACCAGCTGGCTGGTGTGTGCGTGCGTGTGTGCATGTGAAATGTTCCCCCACCCACCCACCCTGTTTGGTTTTGTTCTGAATTGCTTTGCATGCAAGTCTGATCAAAGCCGTTTTGGCAAGCCCTGGCTTGCTTTCTTGGCTGCAAAGCATTGTGGGACTCCATCCAGCATCTGTTAGCCCACCTTCCTTCTTTTGGCAGGGCTCCTCGCTAATCTGGGGGAAATAAAGGCCTTCTCTTTTTAACCTCCGTGCCAAGGCTGGCACCGAGCCCACTATGGGACTCCATGTGGCAACGAGGCTGTAAAGGGTCCCTGGGAGGGGGCAGGGGGGTTGATCACAAAGCTCGTTAAAAACAGGCAAAAGAATAAAGACGGGTAGTCCAGCATCAGATTGGAAATGGCCACTTCTTCTGGTCTCCTGCGGCGAGGACTGACTGCGACCAGGCGACTGGGCAAAAAGAAAGTGGTCTCTTTATATAATTTTTAGGCCACAAATTATATTTCATTTTTGCAGAGCCATTTACAAGACTTTAAAAACTTTTAACTTCTTGCATCTTTAACTTCTTACCATCCGCCTTGTTCTTTGCTCATCCCTCCAGCACTGGCACCAAATCAAGATGTTCCCTTTCCTTTCCTTTCCTTTCCTTTCCTTTCCTTTCCTTTCCTTTCCTTTCCTTTCCTTTCCTTTCCTTTCCTTTCCTCTCCTCTCCTCTCCTCTCCTCTCCTCTCCTCTCCTCTCCTCTCCTCTCCTCTCCTCTCCCTGTATATATTTATCCTGCACTTTCTCCAGGGAGCTCAGGACAACCATACATTGTCATCTCCTCCCTACTTTATAATCACAACAGCCTTGTGAGGTAGATGAGGCTGAGAGAGCGTGACTAGCTCAAGATCATCCAGTGAGTAGGAATTCAAACCCAAGTCTCCATTTTTTTCAGACCAGTACCCCACACTGGCTTTGTTTTTCCTCTCTCTTATATTATCTGATTTCTTAGTTACTGAAAAAAGTTTTAAGAACATAAACATAAGAACATAAGAGAAGCCAATGTTGAATCAGGCCAATGGCCCATCTAGTCCAACACTCTGTCACACAGCGGCCAAAAATACTAGTTGCCATCAGGAGGTCCAGCAGTGGGGCCAGGACACTAGAAGCCCTCCCACTGCTGCCCCCCCAGCACCAAGAATAGAGTGCATCACCTGCGCCAGACAGAGAGTTCCTAGCTATACCTTGTGGCTGATAGCCACTGATGGACTTCTGCTCCATATGTTCATTTAATTCCCTCTTGAAACTGTCCATGCTTGTAGCTGCCACCACCTCCTGTGGCAGTGAATTCCATGTGTTAATCACTCTTTGGGTAAAGAAATACTTCCTTTTATCTGTTCTAACCCGACTGCTCAGCAATTTCATTGAGTGCCCACAAATTCTTGTATTGTGAGAAAGGGAGAAAAATACTTCTTTCTCAACCTGCTCAATCCCATGCATAATCTTATAAACCTCAATCATGTCACCCCTCAGCCATCGTTTCTCCAAGCTAAAGAGTCCCAAGCGTTTTAACCTTTCTTCATAGGGAAAGTGTTCCAACCCTTTTATCATTCTAGTTGCCCTTCTTTGCATTTTTATATATATAAAAATAACCTTAACCTTTCAAAGTAAAGAACCTTTACTGCCCTCAGAAAGACAAGCGGGAGTCGGCAAGAGCTGACGGCTCAGTCTTACGTGTTCTCAAATTAAACCCAATGACACACTAGAAGTACCAAATATATCGACTGCTGATTTTGTTTTCAGCATGCTGCTGCTTTTTTTGGATAATTTTGGAGCTTTTGCGGTCGTTGTGTTTTAGAACAGAGGTGGGCAAGCTAAAGCCAACTGCCTTTCAGGGAAGCAAGTCTGCCGGGCTGCACGGGAGGGGCTGTGGCTCAGCGGTAGAGCAGAAGGTCCCAGGTTCGATCCCTGGCATCTCCAGTTAAAAGTTGAGAGGTGCCCTGAAAGACCTCCGTCTGAGACCCTGGAGAGCTGCTGCCAGTCTGAGGAGATAATACTGACCTAGAGAGACTTATGATTCGAACTGCAGCAGTAGAGAGGGATATGGCTCAGTGGTAAGGCCTCTGCTTTGCATGCAGAAGGTCCCAGGTACAATCCCCCATCATTTCCAGCTCAAAAGGACCAGGCAGGAGGTGAGGTGAAAGGCCTTTGCCTGGGGCACTGGAGTCTGCCAGTCTGAGTAGGCAAAACTGATCTTGGTGGACTGACTGGCTGAAAAATTCAAGCCGAGCGCCACAACGAGCCATTAAAAGCAGACGTTGGGGAGAGGGATGCCTCTGGATCTCCACGCCGACTCGGATGGGGCTGTCTGGCTGAAACACTGACTCCCCTTTGCTTGAGAGCTATTTTGGACGTTGTTGGGGTCTTTAGCCGTGGGATTGTGCTGGTAGGTTTTTTAAATGATCGGTTTGTGCTTGTGAGTGTGTCCGTGCCTTTCTGCCATTTGTGTTTCCGCCTCAGGACTTGGCAAGCGGGGCTTTGATTTTAATGTAATAAATCATCCTCCTCCCCGATCCTTCTTACCCACCATTTTGCAGCCAATTAAAGAAAGCTCATCATTATCTGGCCCTCAGAGCATGACTTCTGAATGGAGAGGCGGCGGGCACATCCTAGGAGCAGGGAGGGGCCAGGCTTCAGGTGTCGGTCTGTCAGCGTGCTGGCAATGGCCGTGGCTCGGATGCTGACCTCTCCTCCTGGGACTAGAGTTCTTGCTTGCTCTTCCCATGTGGAATTGGCTGCCCCACTGCAGACGGCAGAGACGGGACTGTATTTTGGAGCCCTCCCTTAATTGAAAAACTCCCTGCAAAGAGAAAAGCAGCAAAGTCAACCAAGATGGCTGTGCTGGTTTTCTAGTTGCAGGGAGCTTTCTTATGCAAAGGAACTAACATCATCCACCACCTGCCACATAAGTGAGGCCAACGGGGGGGCAGAGCGGGAGCCTGGGAAAGGGCCCCACCATACCCCACTCACCTGAGGGAAGGCTGAAGACCGCAGGAAAGGGGGTACTGCCTTGCTTCCCCCGACACGCCTAGGATAGTTGGGCAAAGCTGGGTGCTGATGTGCTTCCCCGGTGGACTGGAGAGCGGCTGCTGGAGCTGGAAGAAAGCAGCGGTGTCATCTCCTTGAAGCCAAAGTGACCTGGCCACATCGTGCCCTGGCAAAGCCAGGCATTGCTGCAATCTGCCATCTGCCCCAGGGTGGTTGGCAGGATACAGCAGAGCAAGGCTGAGGCAGATCCCCGGGAGATGGGGCGAGAAGTAGGCGATATCCTGGAATCACAACTGATTGCCGGATCACAGAGATTCGCTCCCTTGGAGAAAATGGCTGCTTGGAGGGCGGACTGTGTGGCGTTATACCCCACTGAGGACCCGCCCCTCCCCAAAACCCACCTTCCCCAGGCGCCACCTCCCAAATCTGTAGGGATTTGGATGTGGATGAAGGGGTGGAGGGAATGCTTATTAAATTTGCAGATGATACTAAATTGGGAGGGGTAGCAAATACGGTAGAAGACAGAATCAGGATACAGGATGATCTTGACATGGTGGAAAACTGGGCTAAAAGAAATTTAATGAATTTCAGTGGGGATAAATGTAAAGTTCTGCATTTAGGTAGGAAAAAATCAAATGCATAATTATAGGTTGGGGGAGACCTGTCTTGGCAGTAGTATGTGTGAAAAGGATCTAGGGGTCTCAGTAGACCATACTGAGACTGAACATGAGTCAGCAGTGTAATGCAGATTTTGGGCTGTATCAACAGAAGTATAGTGTCCAGGTCACGAGATGTGATGGTACCACTTTGCTCTGGTTAGACATCACCTAGAGTATTGTGTTTAGTTTGGGGCTCCACAGTTTAAGAAGGATATAGATAATATATATATATATATTGACAAGGCTATAGACAAGGATATAGACAAGGCGTTCCGTGCGCCTTGGTGTTTAGTCATGCTGGCCACATGACCACGGAAACTTCTTTGGACAGCACTGGCTCTTCGGCTTTGAAATGGAGATGAGCACCGCAACCCTAGATTTGGATTCGACTGGCTTTCGAGCAAGGGAACCTTTACCTTTACCTTTTAGACAATCTGGAACGTGTCCAGAGAAGAGCAGTGAAGATGGTGAGGGGTCTGGAGACCAAGTCCTATGAGGAAAGGTTGAAGGGGCTGAGTATGTTTAGCCTGTAGAGGAAACAACTGAGAGGGGATATGATACCTATCTTCAAGTACTTGAAGGGCTGTTATCTAGAGGAAGGTGTGGAGTTGTTTTCTGTTGCCCCAGAAGGTCGGACCAGAACCAATGGATTGAAATTAAATCAGAAGAGTTTTCAGCTAGACAGTAGGAAGAACTTCCTGACAGTTACAGCAGTTCCTCAGTGGAACAGGCTTCCTCGGGAGGTGGTGGGCTCTCCTTTTTTGGAGGTTTTTATGCAGAGGCTAGATGGCCATCTGACAGCAATGCGGATTCTGTGAACTTAGGCAGATCATGAGATGGAGGGCAGGAAGGGTTGCCTCAGGGCTTAGTTCTCGTGGCCCTTTTTTACATGCCCAGGGAAATGCTGATTGCCACTGTGGGGTCAGGAAGCAATCCTGGAGGTTTTTTGTCATTTTCTGGGTGTGGAACAGCGGTCACTACGGGTATGGAGGGGAAGGTATTTGTGAATTCCTGCCTTGTCCAGGGGGTTGGACTAGATGACCCTGGAGGTCCCTTCCAACTCTATGATTCTGTGATTTCCCAACCCAGAGCTGGCAACTCTAGTTGGGGGTGGGCCTCCTTAGGGTTCCTGCTTGGGAAATACCTGGAGATTGGTGGGGCGGAGCCAGGGGAGGATGGGGTTTGGGTGGGAATAGGAGTTCAGCAGGCTGCAATGCCATAGAGCAGAGGTGTCGAATTCATCTGTTACGAGGGCCAGGTCTGACATCAATGTCCCTTTGTCGGCCAGGCCACATGAGCCATAAAATGTAATGCCACCTACCAGGGATATAAACCATAGAAAGGGACAGCAGCTCCATGTGGGTGTGTCCTCACTGCAAGGCCCCCTGGGCTGGAAGGGGTGTGTGTGCAAAGGAAAACCCATGTGGGCGGACTGGACAGCCAGCAGTGCAGCACCGGGCAGACACTCCCATGCCGCTTGACTGCTGCAGGTGAGGTTGTTCCACCGTGCTGAAGCCACAATTGGAGTGGCTCCATCCACTCCCCCTGCTCCCAAACAGCCTCCTGTTCCCTCCCTTGCACGGGTCTCATAAATGCCCTGGACGGGCCGTTTGACATCCCTGCTGTGCAGTCCGCCCTTGAAAGCTGCCATTTTCTCCAGAGGAACTGGTCTCTGTCCTCTGGAGACCACTTGTGATTCCAGGAGATCTCCAGCTGCCACCAGGTAGGCAGGGGGCTCTGTGGCAGGCCGTCCTCGAAGGCAGCGGCCCACCAGGATTTCTCCCAGTAAAGTAAATGGCCAATTCCACGCCCCTCCCACTGATGGTACCAACACCACATTGTACAAATGAGAGAGATGGGAGAGAGTTTGGTGACCCCTTTGGAGCCGGCAAGGTTTGCGGGTTTATTGGCAAGGTCGGCTTGTGTATTCAGGTTATCTTCAAGAGGTCTGGTAAGTGCCTGTCAGTCACCCCCGGGTCTTTCCACTCATGATCCCGAAATTATGCTGGAAGGCGGGAGCATATTGAGGGAGCCCTTTGGACAACTTCTCTTGTCCTCGTCTCCAGCATACATTTGAATACTATTTGTCCAAGGGACGGCCAGTAAGCTGTTCAGGCTACTTGGGGGGCGTCTGCATTTTGACCCCTTGAAATCTTATCTGACATCCCCCCTGGCCTCTGCGATTTCACCAGACACGGCTCACGCATTTTAAGCGCAGCGTCACACAAGGCCTAGAAACGTCCAGTTTTTAAAAGCTGAAGACTGAAATTTTCCGGAAATTAAGTTCCGAGGTTCTTCTGCAGAACAGGCGGTGTGAGCACAGAAGCCCTAGGAATTAGGATGTGCCATATTAGAAATTTTGCAAATTCATGTCACCTAATTTGCATAGCATGCAAATTGCCGGCTAATTATGCACGCCATGCCAATTAATTGTTCTATTGTCTGCCCGTTGCTGCGCAACCCCTGCTGTTAACTACCACTCAAAAATTGTCGGGAGGATCACAGAAAACATCTTTTCCCCTGACCTCCTGTGCTGGTGCCAGGAGTCGCGGAGGCCGGCTTCCCAAACAAGGGCAACACTTGCCTGCGAGGGAGGAAGGCGGAGTGGGGCCCGGCCCCTCCGCTCTTGTCTCTGCAGCTGTGCAATTAACCTGCGAGGAGAAGTTCCCCGCCCCATAGGCAGAGATTGTTTGTCCCCCCCCCAAAGTCTTGAACCCGGACAGCTAAATACGAATCCCCCTCTCCCCCCATTCACACAGATTTCAGCCAACAGGGTAAGAGAAAATGGAGAATGCAAATAGACAGCTGAAATAATTGCTGCTCTGTGCACGCCTCTCTCCTTTTAATTTCCGCGGGGTTTCACTCGTTTCCATAACCTGGATTTCTCAGGGGCAAGGAGTTGCCAGCCTCCTGGTGGGGTCTGGAGATCTCTCAGAATTGCAGCTGATCCGTTCCCCCGGGGAAAACGACTGCTTCGCAGGCTGGATCCTACGGCACGGTCCTCCGCCGAGCTCCCTCCCCCTTCCCAAACCCTGTCCTCCAGAGAGGTAAAGGTTTCCCTTGCTCGAAAGCCAGTCGAATCCGACTCCAGGGATGCGGTGCTCATCTTCATTTCCAAGTCAAAGAGCCAGCGCTGTCCAAAGACATTTCTGTGGTCATGTGGCTGGCGTGACTAAAAGCTGCGGCGCACAGAATACTGTTACCTTCCCACCAAAGCGGTACCTATTTATCTACTTGCAATTTCTTGCTTTCGAAGTGCTAGGTTGGCAGGAGCTGGGGCCAGAGACGGGAGCTCACTCCATAGCATGGCACTCGGGTCCCAAACTGCCGAACTACCGACCTTCCGGTCTGCAGTTCAGTGTCTTAACCACTTGAGCCACCGCAGCCCCTCCAGAGACTTCACACCCAAATCCCCCAGGAGTTTCTCAGCCCAGAGCTGGGAACCCTACACCCTCTACAGGTGACCTATCTTTGCGTCGCCTAACCATTCAGGGGGGGAATGCCAGCCCCCTGGGGTCCTGGGCAGAAGTCCAGGATGGGTTCCCAGAAGCAGGCCCGTAGCTACAGTGGGGCTATTCGAGGGCTCTGCCCCCTTTCTTGAAGACACAGCCCCACAAGATTTCCCTTTAAACACCCTTTTTAAACCTTTTTTAAAAAGCATTTTTTAAAAGGCGCATGCTCCCATGCCACGAAAAGCAGAGTGGAGAGCAGACGTGAGAATCCCCACTGATAGCTGCTTTTACTTTCCCACGTCTGAGTTTTTTTGTTTTTTTTTTTAAAAAAGACTTTTTAAAAGGACGCTCGGCTTGGGCTTGGCTGCGGGGCTGGGGCAGCTCACCGGGCAGCGTCATGCGCTTCTCCTCTGCCGCCAGTTGCAGAACCAGACCCACACCACCTCCTTTTCCAGCTGGAGGCTGGGAGAGCATCCTTCACACACCCACACACCCACCCACACAGCTGCTTTCCTCGCTTTGGGAAGGGACTTTGCTCTGCACACTTTAAAAAAACAACACACACCTGAGGTGCTTCTTTGGAGATGTAAACACGCAATATGTAAATGAAACCTGGGGAGTCCCCTTTCCTCCCTGCTTCCTGCCAGCTGTGTACAGGCAGAGGAATAATGGCAGCCCCACCAGAAAAATGTTTGCCCCACAGGTGGTGGCTGGAGATCTCCCAGGATTACCTCTCCAGGTGTGACACAGATCAGATCCCCTGGGGGGGGGGGAATGGCTGCTTTGGGGGCTGGACTCTAGGGCATCGTACCTGGCCAAGGGCCCTCCCCTCTCCAAACCCCGCCCTCCCCAGGCTCCGTCCTCCAAATCTACAGGTGTTTCCTAAGTGGAAGTTGGCAACCCTGCCTCCAGCCACTAGGGAACGCCACCCTCCTTGGCTGCTTTCGATTTGTGGTGCAACCACTGATTTTCCTGTCTTGAAAATCTACAGAAGTTTCTGTTTTTCTGCCTTACAGACAGATTCAGCCTTACAGATAGGTTGATAAACAGGGACCTTTTTAACAAGAGAGGGCAGGAGGGAGGGAGGCTCGGTTTTCATTACATTAACCCTATTTCTGAAATAATTTGGAAATTCACAAGCAGGCACGAGATATTTTCCCCTTGCATTACTTGCTTTTAGAAGTAATTTTTCTCTAGGGCGCTTTCACACACACTAAATAACGAACTTCCAGTCCACTTTCAATGCACTTTGCAACCGGATTTTACTGTGCAAAGTGGCAGAATCCACTTAGAATCATAGAACGTTAAGAGTTGGAAGGGGCCTTGCAGGTCATCTAGTCCAGCCCCCTGCACTCTGCAGCTGAAAGATAGCCCTACAACATACCCGAGAGATGGTTGTCCAGCCTCTGCTTAAAAATGTCCAGTGAAGGAGCATCCACCACCTCCCGAGGCAGTCTGTTTCACTGCTCAACCACTCTTACAGTCAGGAAGTTTCTCCTGATATTTAGCCGGTAACGACTCCCTTGTAATTTCCACCCATTAGATCTAGTCTTGCAATCCGGAGCAAGGGAGAATAGATCTGCTCCATCTTCTACAGGACAGCCCTTCAAATATTTGAAGACTGCAATCATGTCCCCTCTAAGCCTTCTCTTTCCCAGCCTAAACATACCCAACTCTTTCCCAGGCTAAACATACCCAACTCTTTCAGCCTTTCCACTTGCAAATGGTCACTGAAGTGGATTGAAACTGCGTTATTTAGCCCATGTGGAAGTACACCTTTCTCACTGGGACTCCACACAGATTAGGGTTGCCATCCTCCAGGTGGTAGCTGGAGATCTCCTGGGATTACAACGGCTCTCCAGGCGACGGCAATCAGTTCTCCTGGAGAAAACAGCTGCTTTGGAAGGTGGACTCTATGGCATTATACCCCACTGAAGTCCCTCCGCACCCAAAGCCCCACCCTCCTCAGGCTCCACCCCCCCCAATCTCCAGGTATCTCCCAACCTGCAGCTGGCAACCCTAACGCAGATAGTCACAGCCTACAAGCAATGCAAGAGGACCAGGGCTGTAGAAACTAGGAACCAGACAGAAATCTAAAAAAGAGAACTGATGCAAACTGGGGCAGGTGCGGAAGAAGTGGCTTCCAGAAATAAGGGAGCAAAACGTTCTCTCCCACTTCCCATGCCTGTCAATCACAGCTGTGATTTCCCTCATTGGCTTCGACAAGGGGGCGGTGGAGGAGACCGCTTTCCATGTCGTATATTAAGTTTATGCAATAAAATGTAATCTGTTCCCCGTTGCCTGGGTGAAAGGCAGGGAATGCAAGGTGTTGTGGGGTTTTTTTTTTGTTTTTTTTTTGCAGAGATGGCTAAATTAACATGACAGTCATGGAAATGGAAAAATCCAAACATTCAGACATATCGGTTACCATTTCTTATCTTTTAGGGAATGGCAGTTCAAGCAAGGGAGACCTCTGCCTTTACTTCAGTACAACCTTAGCATTAGAAAAGTGGGCTTTTAATAAAAAATAATATTAATTTTTATATAATACGATACATGTTTATTGGTAGCTGCCTTCTGCATGTGGTTAATTCACTCTGGAAGATTCAGTTCTGCATCTTTTGGTTTGATGTAGGGGGTTTGTTTGTTTATTTATTTGATTACGGCTAGAAACTTGGTGGGGAGGGAAGGCATCATGGTCAATGTTCCCTCTAAGCTGAGTTAGTGTGAGCGAGCTCACAGTTTTTTAGCCTCTGGCTCACACATTTTTGTCTTCGCTCAGGAGGGATGGCTCCAGAGCAAACTAACTTATGCAGCAGGCTCAGGGCAGCTAAGAGCAGCGAGTTAAGAGCGGCAAACTTCTGATCTGGAGAACCGGGTTTGATTCCCCACTCCTCCTCCACATGCAGCCAACCGGGTGATCTTGGGTCAGTCACAAGTTCCCTCAGAGCGGTTCTCTCAAGGGCAGTCCTCGAGAGAGCTCTCTCAGCCCCACCCACCTCACAGGGTGTCTGTTGTGGGGATGGGAGGGGGAAGGAGTTTGTGAGCCGCTCTGAGACTCCTTTGGGTAGTGAAGGGAGGGGTATAAATCCAGTCTCTTCTTCTCTTTTGAAAAGTAGGGAGGTAGAGTAGCCTAGCGGTTAAAAAGATGAGCTGTGTGCCAACTGCCCCGCCGTTCAGATCCTGTTGCTGGCACAGACATTCTAGGCACAGCCTCTGTCAAGCCCTTCTGGGTCTCACAGAGGGATCATCACGCTGATCTCCTCTTCAAGGGCATTCTGGGCATTTCCATAAGATAACATAGTCGAAGCACTTGCAATCAGTGTTCCCTCTAAGCTGAGTTGGTCTGAGCTAGCTCACCGTTTTTTAGCCTCCAGCTCACACCTTTTTGCCTTCGCTCAGGAAGGACGGCTCCAGAGCAGACTAATTGATGCAGCAGCCAAATCGCCCGCTCACAATTTTAATGCCGGTAGCTCACCAAGTAGAATTTTTGCTCACAAGACTCCACAGCTTAGAGGGAGCACTGCTTACAATACTGTCCCCCTCCCCTTACCTAAAGGTTTACCGGTTAAAGGAAACTCAGATTTGCGTGCTGGCAAACCGTTACTCATCTCCAGGCGACGGGGAGCAATCCCCCTGGAGAAAATGGCTGCTCCGGAGAAGGGGCGTTACGGCATTATGCCCTGCTGAGGTCCCTTCCTTCCCCAAACGACACCCTCCCCAGGCTCCACCCTCCAAACATCCGGGTATTTCCCAACCCGGAGTTGGCAACCCAGTGTTAACCGGTGCCCTTCCTCTTCCCCTTCACCCCCACCCTTTTCTATTCAGCGTTGCAGGGATATTCCCAGGCAGAAGTCTAATTCAATCTTTCTTTTCTCCGTTTGTTCCTGGACCTTTGGGGTGTCTCGCTGCTGGGGTGCACGTCCCAGAACCCCCTTCCAGTCGGGTAAGTTTTCATGGCATGGACACAATGGTGCAGATGACATTGGTGTGCAGCAAGCATCCCAAACTCTGCAGCGGGGGCGGGGGGGTGGCGGGGAAGCTGGATTCTGCAATGCTGGAACAGCTGATTCGAATGTGCAGGAATTCCCTCATCCTAGGGAGGAACAGAAATCTGGACAGGGTACTTGGGTCCTGCACTCATTCGCCAGAGCATGTTTCTCCCCGTGCCTCTGTGCCCTGCGATCTCCCCAGATGTCGCCCTCAATGCTTTTAATTCCATCTTTGCAAACGGCTAGAAACTTGGTGGGAAGGGAAGGCATCATGGTCAATGTTACCTCTAAGCTGAGTTAGTGTGAGTGAGCTCACAGTTTTTTAGCCTCCGGCTCGCACATTGTTGTCTCAGCTCAGGAACGATGGGCTCCAGAGCAAACTAACTTATGCAGCAGCCAAACCGCTCGCTCACAACTTTAATGCCAGGAGCTCACAAAGGGGAAGTTTTGCTCGCAAGACTCCACTGCTTAGAGGGAGCATTGGAGCCAGATCTTGTCAGTTCTTGGAAACTAAGCAGGGTCAGTTCTTGGAAGGGAGACCACCAAGGAAGGCTCTGCGTCGGAAGCAGAGCAGAGTTTAAGTTCAGTGGCACCTTTAGACCAACCAAGTTTTATTCTGGGTAGAAGCTTTCATGGGTCTCAAAGGTGACGCCGGACTCAAACTTTGCTCTGCTGCTTCAGCCAAACACAGCGACCCCACCCAAATCTGCAGAGGAAGGCAACGGCCAACCACCTCTGCTTCTCACTTGCCCAGAAAGCCCCTTGTCACGGTTGCCCTCAGTCGGCTGCGAGTCCACGGCCCTTTCTCTGTAGAAGCTTGGTGTGGCTGTGGGTGTTCTGAAACTGGGTCCTGAGGCCCGACAGGAACGGGCAATGTAAAATGATTAGGATGGGTGAGAGTTGCCAGTGAATAAGGAAGGATGGGACCGGCGAAGCGGTCAGTCCAAGGTCACCTCGGGGCCAGGTAAGTTTCCCCGGCCTAGAAAAGAATGGCTGGGGATGACCAGCCAGGAGATGAAAGAAGGCGGGCTCCAGGGCTGCTGGCAGGGAGGGAGATGTCCTGCCCCTTTAATAAAGGTTATTCCATGCAGAAATGGGCAGTTGGCGCTTTCCGTGGCATGAAGTTGACATCCCCCGAGAACTGTTTGCAGATCAAGGTGATATTAAAGGGGCGGTTGGAGGGACCAGTCGGCAACACCCCCCCTTCCTGCCCTTTAAAGAGGCCATCTCTCCGAGAGGGCCCCCGCGTGGTGGTTTGGCCCGCCTGAGATGCATCTGGAACATGCGGCAGGTTTTATAATGTTAAAATGAAATGAGCAACCGAGCGATCTTAGGCCAACACTCCCACCCTCCCAAGTTACAGAAGGACCTCTGTGTTGGTGCGCGCTGCCGATCGCTCTCCGTTTTCTGCCTTTGCCAATTGTTAAATGCCTCTCTTCTCTGCCTGGCTGAGCAATAACTCTGCTGCTGGGCGCGGGTCCAGAAGCCAAAGGGGTGCTGTTTTGGCTCAGGCTCTACCAAAGGGAAAAAGAAAATTTGCAATGGTTTTATGTCCCATCCAAGGTAGACTCAGGTGGTCGGCTGTGTCCGTCTGAAGCAGCAGAACAAAGCTAAGCGACCAGTCGGGCACCTTGAAGACCAACAGAATTTAATCCTGCGTATCAGCTTTCGTGTGCGCAAAAGCTTATACCAGAATTAAATGTTGTGGGTCTTAAAGGTGCCTGACTGGACTCAAACTTTGTAGTGTCCCAGGGGTTAAAGATGAACCTAGTCTAGCTGCCAGTCCAAAGCAGCAAGTTATGCGCTGCATAGCACTTTGGGGCACATGCATGTCCCTTTTGTGCAGATGTGCACCACAATCACAACTTTACCATCATTCCCTCTTTTGGAAAGGTCCTCTGCCTGGGACACACATGGTTGCCAACCTCCAGGTGGGGCCCAGAGGCCCCCCAGAATTACTACCGCTCTTCAGACGGCAGAGATCGGTTCCCCTGGAGAAAAAGGCTGCTTTGGAGGGTGGAGTCTACGGCATTCTACCCCACTGAGTTCCTCCCCTTCCCAAACCATGCTCTCCGTGACGGAACCGGCCCTCTTTAGGCTGCACCCCCAAAATCTCCAGGAACTTCCCAACCCGGAGCTGGTAACCCTATGTTCAAAGCTTCAAGGGAAGCCCTTGTCACTTGCTGTGTTTTGAAAAGGAATTCCCCAAATCTCCCAGGAAGGCAAAACAGGTGCTGGAGCATCGTGTCCCAGATCAAACAGGGACTGCCGTAAGTTATGGATGCATGCAGAATGCAATCCGAAGTGGAGTTACACCCTTTTAGGTGCATTGGAGTTGATGGGCCTCGATCAGCATGAACTGTGTTTAGGATTTCTCTGTCAGCCGGGTTTAGCCGCCCCTTCCCCCGTCCTTTTTCCAGCACTGTGCAGGTTACGGCTGTGGAAGTAAACAGCCCGAGCAGCTGATGGGGATTTTCCATTGCTGTCATGCCTCATTATCTCCCCAAAGGGGGAGGGAAGAATTCCTTTCAAGTCCTGCACAAGCGGCAGTTATTCAACTGTTGTTTTAATTCCAACCACTGTGCAAACATTCTTTGTGCGTTAGGGACCGTCTCCAAGAAGCTGCCGCTATTTGACGGAGCTCTGATGGGTTTTTTTAGAAAATATTACTATGATTTTTTAGACCTGCAAAGGGGCCGGCAGGGTTGATGGTGCACAAGCTGATGCCTGCTTACATCCCGAACACCTGCGGTCCAAATTCTACCCCGAGGAAAGCTTAATTCTGTTCACAAATTCTGCGTTTTGTTTGGATCGTCGTTTTGCCTGATTTATTCCGGCTTTGGCAGTCACAACCGGGTCTTGTCCCAGGTATTTTGTTACCTGCGGTTGCCATTTTCCAGGTGGGGCCTGAAGTTGTCCCAGAATTACAACTGATGTTCGGCCTCCAGAGATCAGTTCCCTTGGAGAAAACAGCAGCTTTGGAGGGTGGACTCCTTGGTACTTGGTACTACATCCTTCTTAAGCTCCCCCCCCAAGCTGTCCAGGAATTTCCCAGTCTGGAGTTGGCAACCATACCACAACCAGGTAGGGATGCCACCCTCCAGGTGAGTCCTGGACATCCCCAGGAATTACAGCTCATCTCCAGACTACAGAGATCAGTTCCCCTGGAGAACTTGGATGCTCTGGACGACCACAGCTCTTTGTTTGCAGACCATGCCACCTGAGCCGTTAAAAGGACGACACCTCAAAACCCCGTACTATCTGTGCAGGATTTCAGTAGAAGATCTAACACGTTACATCTTAGAATGCCCTCTGTATACCGGTCCTAGAATCAAATTTCTTAACCCCATTCTAACAACTTTAAAATTCACATCAGGCATTGAAATAGTAACCTTTTTGCTTTCGGATGTCAGTCCCCACTATCTCCGACAGAACGGCGCTCTATGCTCATGCTGCAAGGAAAATTAGAGATAAGGTCACGAAATGATTGTACTTTTAGAATGTGCTATTTAAGAAACCGGATTTTGAAACCTATATTCTTACTTGGTTTATATATTTAATTTTTTTAAAGTATTGCCAATTTTGCACTGTTTTTATATTTTATGTTGTGATGGCCAATGGCTCTATGCCTTGGCTTAGCTTTGGAGGATGGATTCTGTGGCACTTGTACCCCACTATAGTACCTGCACTCCCTATGCGCCAACCCCCAGTTTTCAGGAGTTTCCCTGCCTGGAGCTGGCAACCAGTGGCCAGGGGGGACCTGCCAACCCTACAGTGAAGCCTCGGGTCCCTTACACCCTGTCCCTCTGCTTCACTCTGTCCTCATGACAGTGTGAACACATCCCCCTCGAGTGTTTCCCACCCCAGTAGGTCTCCTCGAACTCGAGTGAGGTTTGGGTCCCACGCTTTAGGGCAGGGGTGGGCAAACTTGCTTAACGTAAGAGCCACATAGAATAAATTTCAGACGGTTGAGAGCCGCAAGACATGAACAAATATTACACGCCCATTTTTATTTAGAAAATAGGCAGATTTGCTTTTATTACCATTAAATGAGACTGCCAAAAATAAAAACAAAAGGGGTAAAAACAGATATTGATAATGATATATATTTGTCCAATGATATTTATTTGTCTAAGAGAGAGAGAAAGAGGGGGAGGTGGAAAGAAAGAATGAAAGAGGAGGAAAGAAAGAGAGAGAGAGAGAGAGAGAGAGAGAAACAAAGAAAGCAAATAGATAGGAGGGACGGGGGAGGGAGGGTGGGATCAAATGTATGCCTCCCCTTCACTTCCCCAGCTGCCCTGCTGGGAGCCACACAATATGTGTGAAAGAGCCGCATGTGGCTCCCGAGCCGCAGTTTGCCCACCCCTGCTTTAGGGCACGGTTCCACTTGGGCAGGGATTTTCTCTGAACGCAATCCTGACCTCTTTTTCTTTCTTCCTGGAAGAGCAATTCTGCATCTCCTCCGGAGAGCCCCCAAGAGGAAGAACAGCTGGACAGCACAGGGGTGAAGCGTAAGCCAGAGGCCAAAGAAGAGGCAGGGCATTACGTAAGTGCTGCAGCCGGCGGGTCTGCCTTTCCAGTTTCAGATCAGTGGGTCTCCTTGGCTGCCATCTTGATACAGTTTGGCTGTGACAATTTTAGGCACTTTCACACATGCTGGGAACAATGCTCCCTCTAAGCTCTGGAGTCTTGTGAGCAGAAATTCTACCTTGTGAGCTACTGGCTTGAAAGGTATGAGCGAGTGATTTGGCTGCTGCATCAGTTAGTTTGCTCTGGAGCCCTCCTTCCTGAGCTAAGATGAAAATCTGTTAGCTAGAGGCTAAAAAACTGTGAGCTAGCTCACACTAACTCAGCTTAGAGGGAACACTGGCTGGGAACAATGCACTTCCAACTGATTTTCAGTGCACTCCAGCGACCGTTTTGCAAGTGGATTTTACCATTTCACACAGTAAAATCCAGCTGCAAAGTGCATCAGAAATGAATTGGAAGTGCGTTATTCAGTGTGTGTGAAAGTGTGATCTCAGGATCAGGTAAACAAGCAGCATTGTGGATTATTCAAGAGTAAGAAACCTCCTCTGCAAACTATAATTCCCAGGATCCTTTGGGGTGAGGGACAACCTACTCCCATGTAACAGTTAGATTCCAATCCAGTAACACCTTAGATAGCCCAGGCGAGCCCAATCTCGACAGATCTTGGCATCTAAGCAGGGTCAGCCCTGGCTAGTATTTGGATGGGAATTCCAAGGAATACCAGGGTCACAATGCAGAGGCAGGCAAAGGCAAACCACCTTTCAAAGTCTTTCACCTTGAAAACCCTATGGGGTTGCCATAAATCAGCTACGATTTGGCCACCAAAAAAAAAAAGCATTTTCGAGACCAAAAAGATTTGCAGGGTGTGAGCTTTGAAGACCTTGTGCTCGTTGGAGGGAAGAGGGCAGGATAAAAATATGCTTAATAAATAATACAGTGTTGCCCATTCACTGCAGGTCATCCTGTGGACCGAGAGGAATAAAAGGGACTCCAGTCAATCAGTAAAATAATTGCTCCTGAATTTAGGCATTATTCTGATGGGATCGGGGCCTTCTCAGTGGTGACACCACACCTTTGGCGCACGTCCCCTAGTCGTGTCCCCCTATGGAATCTCTCTTTGTTTCGAGTTGTTTTCTCTTTTGCTGCATTTAAATTGTATAGATATAGAGTGGGGGATTTTATAATCCATTTAATTTTATCCTGTGTTGAAGGAATTGTAAGCTTTGGGAAGGTGTTGTGTTGAAAAGCAGGGAATTTATTTGAAATAACTTAAAAAACATTGGGGGGGGGTTGTGTGCTTTTTTTTAAAAAAAAAACCCTTCAACTCCAGATTTATTCAAACATTTTCTGGCAAGCGGCCCCCAAAGTCTGGCAACTTGCCCAGAAGTTTATCCCCTCGCTGAACGAAACAGGCAAAAATGAAACAGTTGGGGGCTCTTTTCCCTCCGGTCAGTTGGCAACGATCATCCCTCCTTCCGGTGTCTGCCGTCTTGCGCTGAATTCCCAGTTTCCAAATCCAGAGGGGCTGATTAATTGGTTGCTCAGAAGGGGCTTTGGGGGGTCATCTCGCCCAGCCCGACGGATTCCATCTGTTTCTTTTTTATTCCCCCCTTGCAGGAGAGCGATGGGGAGAGAAGTGATTACAACCTGGTCGTTGACGAGGTATGCGGTGAGGATTTATCTTGCGTGCTGAACCGGTTGTGCTCCCCACCCCCACCCCCGCCAACAAACTACAGAACAGATTATGCACAGTAAATCTGCATCTTTGAAAGAGGTTGCAAAAATCCATCTTTTCTTGAGGCAGAGTTGTACATGTAGAGTGTGCGGAAACCCTGTTAATTCCGGTCCGTCCTTTCCACCCCTGTTCTGAATTAATTCCAACCCCTTGATATCCCGGCCTGGGAAGACTGGCCCACCTGTCAAAGCAAGTGAAACCTCGTGATGGATGCGCCCTGCTCTGTCTGTAGGATCGCAAGCCATCCTGTAATCCTTGGTAGCCACCCCCCAACACATAGCCCCTCCTGTATCCGAGTCTTTCTTTCAGGTTTTTCAGTGTCCAAGGTGTTGGGATATTGGGTTAATATTGCCCAGTTGCAGAAGCAGTAAATAAATCTCCCAAAGGCATATATTGCAGAAAAAGATAAACTTACATTTATTCAAGGAGATCCCATTCACATTCAGGTTCAGTACAAAGAAGAAAGGGAAGCCTTTCCCCCTCACAAATGGCCAGCTCGTCCGGCATCATGTGTGTTGGAGTATGAGGGCATTGTCTCTACAGGACAGACCTGCAGAGATGTGTGTCTCCATGGAAGGCCATGTGCAGAGAGGGAGGAGACTCCATGGAAGGCCATGTGAAGAGAGGGAGAGGACAAAGTGAGATGGAAGGTCAGAGGGCAGCTCCCAGGTTAAGACAAAAAGTGGCATCCTATTCAAGGAGATAACACTTATGCACCCTCAGAGTGAAGTAGTTGTCCCCCCCCCCCATGTCCAGGCATGCTGAGTTGTCTTACCCCCTTTTTAGCTGCTGTTGTGCTGCATTTTATTCTCTGTTGTCCTCCCTTCTTCTTGCTTGTCCCTGCTTTCTCCTGTCACCCAGGACCCTCCTTCGGAGCACGACATCCCTGCGTGTGTGTCTGCTGCCAAGCTCTTGCCCAGCCGGAGGGACATCCCTGACAGCCCAGCCTCGCTGGCCTCCAGTCGAAGTGCCACCCCTCTCAAAGCCAAGGATCCCAATTTAGTAAGCAGGGTCTCAGGGCGGGTCTGGACCAGACTATTAAACATGACCCCCCCACACACAGCTCCCAGGGAAAGGGTTTCTAGATATCGGGGGTCCTCCAGCATGCAGAAGAATTTATTTATTTATATATTTGTTCATTCAATTTTTATCCTGCCCTCCCCACTGCAGGTAGGCTCAGGACAGCTTACATTAAGGATTAAAAATGTTAAAACACAAGTACTTAGACAGTACAGCGTCACAATTTACAAACATGCCAAGTCGTGGCCAGTGTTCCCTCTAAGCTGAGTTAGTGTGAGCTAGCTCACAGTTTTTTAGCCTCCGGCTCAGACATTTTCATCTTAGCTCTGGGAGGAGAGCTCCAGAGCAAACTAATTGATGGAGGAGCCAAATCGCAGGCTCACAACTTTAGTGCCAGTAGCTCACAAAGTAGAATTTTTGCTCACTAGGCTCCACAGCTTAGAGGGAGCATTGATCATGGCTCAAAATAAAATAAAACAGAAATAAAGATAAAAATAAAGTGCTGGTGGCAGTAGCAACCCGGTGGCCATGATAGGATGTTCCACAAAAATGGCCCCCCGTCGGTGTCCGGCACAGTTAGTTAGCATTATTCAGCTCAGTTAGTATTGTTGATGGGGGAAGAGCTCTGTTTTACAGGCCCTGCAGAACTGTACAAGGTCCCACAGGGCCCTGACCTCTTCCGGGAGCTCATTCCACCAGTGTGGAGCCGCCACTGAGAAGGCCCTTGCCCTGGCAGAGAGGCCAGTCTGGCATCTTTCGGACCAGGGAGGGCCAAACAGTTTTGCCACCCTGACCTCAGTGCTCTCTGGGGGACATGCTGGGAGAGGCGGTCCTTCTAAATGAATTGTGAAGGCTTCTAAATGAACTGTGGGAGGAGGAGCCTCCCAAATGGCCAGTGGGTGTGCTCTTGGGCGGTGGGGGGGGGAGAGGGGATCGTGTTCCCAGCTCCCCCTCAAAGGATCCCTTTCAAGGTCGCCATTTGTTCTCTGCCGCTGAACTTCACGGTGCGCTGACCTGAGGCGTTCTGCCCGGTTGGTGAACTCGGCAAGGCATGTGGAGGGGGGGAAATATTATTTGCCCATTACCAACCAGAAATCCTCCCCCAAACGGCCTGATGAGATCAGAGCAGGCTCGTTAATGTCTGGAGAGGACAGCTGAAGGGGAATACCGGAATAAGAACACAGAGGAGGAACGGAGAAATGGGCTTCTTCAGACCTCTTGGAGCTTACCGTGCCACGGGGGGGAAGATTTCAGTCCAGGGAGGGAGGGATGCCCAGTTGTCCTGACACCCCCCCCAATGATTTGTGGGCCTCCAGCTTGCCTGTATTCCCATTAGTGAACTCAAAGCCAGCTTTTGATCATCTTCTAGGGTAGTAAATATTGGGGGGGGGGTGTAAAAGAAGCACCAGGTTAAAAAAGAGGCATGCTGCAGGTGGGGGGGATTACAGGTTAGTTAATTTGCTACCTGAAATCCTAGGTTGCCAACCTCCAGGTGGCACCTGGAGATCTCCTGCTCTCACAGTTGATCTCCGGACGACCTGAAGAAAATGGCTGCTTTGGAAGGTGGGCTCTATGGCATTATGCCCGGCTGAGGTCCCTCCCCAAGCCCCACCTTCCCCAGGCTCCACCCCCAAAATCTCCAGGTATTTCCCAACCCAGAGTTGGCAACCCTACCAAGTGAAATCAGATACATTAGACTTATCCTTTCAAGTAAATCCAGGCAGATACTGGAGGAAACCAGCAGGGAAGGAGAGCGCCACCCAAGCACTGCTCCCAGATGGAACCTCCAGCTTCAGAAGCAGTCTATCTCCCGATGCCAGTTGCTGAGGCAGAAACAGCAAAGGAGGGCTGTTTCCTATGTGTCCTGCTCATGAGATTTCTGAGAGCACCTGGCTGGCCACGGTGGTAGAGTTGCCAGCCTCCAGGTAGAGCCTGGAGGTCTCTCAGAATCACCACTGAGCTCCGGACTACAGAAATCCCTTATTTATTTAAAAGGTTTTTTCAGCTGGAGAAAATGGCTGCTTTGGAAGGTGCACTGCATGGCATTATACCCAACCGAAGTCTCCAGGTGTTTCTGAACCTGGAGTTGGCAACCCAACTTTGGAGGGTGAACTGTGTGACATTGACCTACACCAAGGCCCCTCCCCTCCCCAACCCCCATCCCCCTCATGTCGCACCTAGCGTTGCCAACTTGCCAGGGGGGGTAGGGTTGCCAGATCCAGACTGGAAAACTCCCGGAGATTTGGGGACGGACCCCGGGGGGGACGGGGACCTCAGTGGGGTGCAATGCTATAGAATCTACCCTGCAAAGCATCCATTTTCTCCAGGGGGACTGATCTCTGTCGTCTGGAGATGAGCTGTGTAATTCCGGTGGATCCCCAGGTCCCACCTGGAGGCTGGCATCCCAGATCTCCAGGGATTTCCCAAAGCCCGCCTGGGTCTGACCCCAGAGGTCCCCCTGTAGCCGTGCGCGTCCCTTTCATGAGATGGAGGCTACACCCACACCACCCCCATAAGCAGTAGAAGCTGGTCGCCTGGGTTCCTTCTCCTGTTTCCAAATAGCAAATCGCCTCTCTCTTTCTCTTCTCCTCTGTGGCTCCCCTTCCTCCAAAGGAAGACTACCCGGCTCAGTTAATTAGTAGGCCACTGGGGGCTTTGAATCCCTGCGAGGGTTTTAATGTATAATTAATTGCTATTAGCACAGGCTGGGGGAGGGGTGGGGTTACCCTGCCATCAGGGTGAGATTAGGTGGGAGAGAAGCGCGGTGCCGCACTTCCCAAACGTGGTGTCTGTGTGTGTGTGTAGGGGGGGTATTGAACTGGTAATCATTGTTACGCTTAATTTCCACACCCACACACCCCCAGGGTCTTTTCTGTTTGGCCGCTTACAGAAATCCCCCTGAGCTCTCCCACCTTCTCTCTCCCTCTCCTCCCCTCTTATGTCAAGCCCCCTCCAGCACACGCTTTCCTCCCTTTATAAATAGAACGTGCGGCTCTCTCTCTCGGTTCAAATTTATCGATCGCCCCCGAGATCTCCGATTGAAACATCAGGGCGCGAGGGAGCTGGGAAGAGAAGGGCATCGATCGGATGTCAAAACCCGCAGCCACCAGGAAGGGAAGGAAAGGGAAGGGGGGGAGAGACCAAGGGAGAGTGTACAAGCCACAGATAGATGGGGGGGCTATATCTGCCCCCCCCGTGGATTAGTATAGGCACAGCCCCATAAGTAGAAACCATCCCTGAACTGCAGGGCTGAGATCTTACTTCACTCCTTTACAAGGTAAAAGGAAGGTGAATTAAAAGGGGCATATGTGGGGGGGCTCCTTTTGCCTGCAGCCTCCTCCCACCAGCATAGAAAGAGCGTTTAAATCTTGACCTCCAAGCCTCCCTGCCAAGACTTGAATTTGTGTCTGGGTTCTGGGTTCTGTTTTAAGGCTGGGAAGGAAGGGTCTGTCAAAGCAGCTAAATGAAACCTCCATGTGCAGAGGCAATGTATCTGTGTCAGCCACTTACTAGGCACAGACAGGAAGCTCTCTCTCTCTTTCTCTTTCTCTCTCCCTCTCTCTCTCTCCCCTGACTTGTTTGCAGCTGTCCTCTGTTGGAAACAGCACACAGGGCCAGGTGATCCTTTGGTCTGAATCCAGGACAGCTTTGTTTCTTCCTAGAGCACACAAACTCAGTGCCAGGGGTTCACACATGGTCCTTTCACTCCATACCATCAATATATACAGAGTGCTACTGAGGGGGGAGGGCAGGGGGGTTAACGATCTCTATGTGAAGGGTCCCTTTTCACCAAACTACAATTCCCTGTATTCTTTATGGGTAAAACCATGGGTGACTGCCTGGTATATAAGGTGGCCAGCTCTGAGATGGGAAATCCCAGAAGATCTGTAGATGGCGCCTGGACCGGAGAGCTGCTGATCTCCAAGTGGCGCGATCAGTCATTTCCTCCCCATTATAAACAGCCTGACCTCTGTTAGCGCAGTATCAACTGTAATATTGTATTTTGCCTCCCCCCCAAAAAAAACCCTGACGTAAGTTGAACTATACAGGATATTGAAGACTATGTCTGGGACAGAGATGCTCTGTCTTCTTGCAGCTTGAGGGGCCACAGTGAGCTTCTGGAGTTCTGGACCGGCTGGTGGACCTCCTGAGGGCCCCTGGGTTTTGGCCACTGTGTGACACAGAGTGCTGGACTGGATGGGCCATTGGCCTGATCCAACATGGCTTCTCTTATGTTCTTATGTCTGGAGCAGTGATGCTCTGTATTCTTGGTGTTTGGGGTGGGCAACAGTGGGAGGGCTTCTGGAGTTCTGGACTGGCTGGTGGACCTCATGAGGTCACCTGGGTTTTGGCCACTATGTGACACAGAGTGCTGGACTGGATGGGCCATTGGCCTGATCCAACATGGCTTCTCTTATGTTCTTATGTCTGGAGCAGTGATGCTCTGTATTCTTGGTGTTTGGGGGGGGCAACAGTGGGAGGGCTTCTGGAGTTCTGGACTGGCTGGTGGACCTCATGAGGTCACCTGGGTTTTGGCCACTGTGTGACACAGAGTGCTGGACTGGATGGGCCATTGGCCTGATCCAACATGGCTTCTCTTATGTTCTTATGTCTGGAGCAGTGATGCTCTGTATTCTTGGTGTTTGGGGGGGGCAACAGTGGGAGGGCTTCTGGAGTTCTGGACCGGCTGGTGGACCTCATGAGGACACCTGGGTTTTGGCCACTGTGTGACACGTAGTTTTGGCCTGGATGGGCCACTGGCCTGATCCAACATGACTTCTCTTACATTCTTACGTTTTTCTTATGAACCTCTAATAATCCAGCAATCCTCAAGGTGTGTGAAAAGGGCACGGGGGGACACTTTCTCAAAGCAGTGGTGTCCTTTTCCTTCCAGAGCGATAACCCCACCAGCCTTTCCGCCTGCAAGTCGGCCGGACTGTCGACTTCCCAGGAGTCCTTAACCTTGGGGCCCGGTCCCAGCTGCCCTTCCCAGGTTCAACAGATCACCTCGAAGCCCTCGGCTACAGACGCCATCAGTAAGCCGAGTTTCTTCAAATCGTACTCCTTGTTTGGTGTAGTAGTTAAGTGCATGGACTCTAATCTGGGAGAAACTGGGTTTGATTCCCCACTCGTCCACTTGCACTGCTGGATGACCTTGGGCAAGCCATAGTCCTGGCACAGCTGTTCTTGAAAAAGAGCAGTTTCTGTCAGAGCTCTCTCTGCCCCACCTACCTCATAGGGTGTCTGTTGTGGGGAGGGGAAGGGAAAGGAGTTTGAACGCTGCTCTGCGACTCCTTTGGGTAGTGAAGGGCGGGGTGTAAATCCAATCTCCTCCTCCTCCTCCTCCTCCTCCTTCTTCTTCTTCTGTCATTTTTTTTTTTTTTTGCATGCCATATACAATTTTATCACCCGTTACATCCGCTATCTGTGGGGGATGGCTCCGGGTGGCTTTCTGTTCATTGAATCGGCCTACATTTGCATGTGAATAATTGGTCTGAAACAAACAAAAAAGATAACATCCTGCACTGATGCACGTCTCGGCAGGTGCTGTTTTACTTATTTTTTAAATTTATTTCAACATTTCTAGATCGCCTTCCCCACGCAAAGGGTGGGGGGCTCAGGGTCTGGAAGGAATTCCTGCAGGGAATCTAAGAACTTGTATTAAAAATAACGGATACATTTTTTTCATGTTTGCGTTTGCGTATGTGTTCGATTTGTATTGTAATTCAGCACTATTGAATTGGTGGAAATTGCTGTCAAGTTGCAGCCAATTTACGGCAGCCCCACAGGGTTTTCCGGACAGGAGGGGAACCGAGGCGGTTTGCCGCTGCTTGCCTTTCCTTGGGGGGTCTCCGAGCCAAGTACTCATGACGAGGGCCGACCTTGTTTAGCTTATGAAATCTGAGATTGGGCTAGCCCAGCCTATCCAGGTCAGGGCAAAGACCAACAGAGGTGGTTTGCCACTGTCTGCCTCTGTGTCGTGACCCTGGACTTCCTTGGAGGTCTCCCATCCAAGTACTGAACAGGGCAGACCCTGCTTAGCTTCCAAGCCATGTCCCCCTCTCAGCCTGTGTGGGAGAGCGGCCGCTCATTGACACAGGAAGCCCCGCTCTGCAGCAATCGGGAGCCAGGCGGGGTCTTGCACTGCTCACGGCCTATTTTAAGATTACAACCGTTATATTCTGCTCAGCAGGGCTTTTTTTTGTAGCAGGAACTCCTTTGCATATTAGGCCACACACCCCTGATGTAGCCAATCCTCCAAAAGCTTACAGAGCTCTTCTTACAGGGGCTACTGTAAGCTCTTGGAGGATTGGCTACATCGGGTGTGTGTGGCCTAATATGCAAAGGAGTTCCTGCTACAAAAAGAGCCCTGAGTGCTCAGGATGTCAACTGCCCCGCTCAGCAGGTCTGGTGAGATTGGGCTAGCCTGGGCCATCGAGGTGAGGGCTATTTAATTTACCCCCCCATACACACACAGGAGCTGCGGTGGCTCAAGTGGTTAAGACGCTGAACTGCAGGCTGTGGAAGGTCAGTAGTTCAGCAGTTCAAGACCCGAGAGCGCCACAGGACGTCTCTAGTTCCAGCTCCTGCCAACCTAGCAGTTCAAAAGCAAGAAATTGCAAGTAGATAAATAGGTACCACTTCGGTGGGAAGGTAACAACGTTCCATGCGCCCTAGTGTTTAGTCATGCCAGCCACATGACCACGGAAACGTCTTCGGACAGCGCTGGCTCTTCGGCTTGAAACGAAGATGAGCACCGCAACCCTAGAGTCGGATTCGACTGGCTTTCAAGCAAGGGAACCTTTACCTATATCTTTTACACACACACACACACACACACACACACATGCACACACTCCAAATTCTAATGCCCAGTTCAATCAGGGACACCTTTTCTGAACATCCGAGTCTCATAGAATTCCTCGCTGGGTCAGGTGGGAAGATCCGAATGTGCACAGACTTCTGTTTGGTAAGCGGTGCTCCCCCACCCCTGTTGTCTCCCCCAGCCCTCCGCAGTCCTCTGAGCCTGGCCGGTTCCTACACCTCCTCGTTTGGGATCGTGCCCCACACTGCCCTCAGCGGTGAACTGGCCGCCTCCAGCTCCTACGTCAACATCCACCTCTCCCCTCAGATCAGCGGGACGGTGCTGTATGGACGCTCCCCCATGGTATGTTGGCAACCGACTCTCTAGTCCGTCGCTTCCGCTGGCGCCTCTAGCTGGAACCCCCAGCCCCCTAAATCCACAGTCCTACAACAAACCAGCATCTGTTTCTAAACCACTATTGTGACTTCCCCCAAAGGATCCTGGGAACTGTAGTTGGGCACGGGGGCGGGGGCTGGGCTTGTAGGCTGAAAAGCGAGCCCGGGCACAATCGGCACCGGCGCCAGAGGGGGCAGCGGGAGCGCTGCGCAGCGAGATGAGGCCGAGTCCATTTTGAGCCGGGAAGAGAGCCAAGAAATGTGTCTCCTTGGAACAAGAAGGCTGGCGGCAGGGCGGCAGGCCCTCGGATAGGAAGCTGGCACGCAGGGGAAGGGAACGAGGAGAGAGGGGAGCTGTAGGAACCAGGCCAGGAGCGTTTTGTTTTGTTTTCAGACCTGGAGCATTTTGGAGCCAGGCCTGATCAGGAATGACCGGGCGCGTGATCGCCACTTTTCTCTCCCCTGGCCTACCCACGAGAAGGGGTGCCAATGTGGCTCCTTTCCAATGTGACTTTCATGGTGAGATCGATGCGGATTATCTTCTCCTGCCACTGCCACTCAGGGGTTTTTTGGGAGGAGGGGGAGCAAAATATAAGCCCCACGGCCTTGCCAAAGAGCATAGCGGAGCACAAGCGAAATTGTAGGGAGGTGAATCCACCACCACCCCACACACAAATGTAGTTTGGGGGGTGGGGTTGGCCATCAAGTTGCCGCCAACTTACGGTGACTCCTCAAGGGGTTTTCATGGCCAGAGGCAGTTGGAGGTGGTTTGCCGTGGCCTGCCTCTGCATCGCAACCCGGGACTTCTTTGATGGCCTCTGACCCGGGCTGACCCTGCTTACCTTTCGAGAGCTGAGAAGATCAGGCCAGGTCAGGGCCCCGAGTGTAGGAAGACTGGTCTATTGGGACCAAACGTCTCAAAACCAGAGTGCGAAGTTTCGAGCGTTGCCGGAGTCTTCATCCAATTGGTTATTAAACACAAAATGGCACAGCTTGGGTGAGAAAAAACTGGTTATTAAACACAAAATGGTACAGCTTGGGTGAGAAAAAAGCTGATTAGGGCACAGTTAGGGGTGCCAGCCTCCAGGGAGGGCCTGGGGAATCCACCGGAATCACCGCTCATCTCCAGACTACAGAGATCCGTTCCCCCGGAGAAAACGGATGCTTCGGAGGGTGGGCTTCAATGCTTCCCTCGAAGCCGTGGAGTCTTGTGAGCAAAAATCCCACTTTGTGAGCTACTGGCGTTAAAGCTGTGAGCGAGTGATTTGGCTGCTGCATCAATCAGTTTTGCTCCAAAGCCTTCCTTCTGGAACTAAGACAGAAGTGTGTGAGCCAGAGGCTAAAGAACTGTGAGCCAGCTCGCATCAACTCAGCTTAGAGGGAACACTGGCGGCTCTATGGCATTGCCCCCCACAGAGGTCCCTGTCCTCCCCAGGCTCCGCCCACAAATCCCCAGGAGTTCCCCAACCTGGATCTGGCAGGTCATTGACTGTAAAATAAAATTGTTGTGTTGTTAATCTGGCAACCCTATGACCCCCATCCCTCGCCAGTGGCATGGCAACCCTGGGCATAAGAAAGCACTGAAAAGTCAAATGCGACTTGAATGTAGCAGCTAGGGCAGGATTTGTGGGACTCGGGTTCGAAATCCCCACTCTACCTTGAATTCAGGCTCACTGGGTAACCTCACAGGGCAATATCTTGTGAGGACACAATGAGGAAAGGGGAGCCGTGGATGCCGCTCTGAGCTTTCTGGAGGAAGGGTGGCGTGGTAGTAGACACAAGTCTGTAAGCACCAGGTTGCCTCCCCGCCCCACCCGTGTGGGCGCCTTTGCCGGTGCCAGTTCTGCACCTTGACTGTTCCCAAATTTGGGGGGGTCAATTTAGATCGCGTGGACCTGCTTTGGTGAACCATTGACGGGGGTTTATCTCTTTGGCTTTGACAGGTGGCCTTTGAGTCCCACCCGCACTTGCGCAGACCGACCGTCTCCTCCTCCCTGCCAGCTGTTCCTGGGGGCAAGCCGTAAGTTTGGAACAAGCCCAAGTCAGAAGGTCTGGCCTGGGGTGCAGAAAAGGGTGGATCTGCCACCTCCCGTCCCCGGACCCCGACAATGGCGTCCCACCCCCTTCGACAGGACAGTCCTAGCCTGTGCTTCTCGGTGGCTTTGCCCCATGCTCCCTTCCCGCCCTGATTTCCCACAGCTAGGGATACTGTTGTCAGTCATCCTGAATTCTCCATCTCAGCCTTTTCTCTGCACGTTTCCCCTCCCTGCCCTTTCTGCTTGCAGCCTCAGTACGCTTCTTGAATGTCAGTTCCCCCCACCCACTTCCTGAAAAAAAACACCCCTTTCTCGGTGGCATCTTTGAGTGAGACCCCTTTTTCCTCTGGCCCGTCAAACACAGGCACATGTGGAATATTTTAGTCATGTGGGTCGCCCTTTCAGTCTGAAGCAACAGAAGGAAGTTGGAGTCCAGTGGCACCTTTAAGACCAACAAAGTTTAATTCTTCATGCACATGAAAGCTTATACCTGGACTCAAACTTTCTTGGCCTTAAAAGATGCCACTGGACTCCAACTTCATTATGTGGAATATTTGTTAACATTCCCAGGCTGCCTATGTGTGTTTTGTACTTTCCATTGACTGGAACTTGAGACTGTATTCCCCTTAAGTCTGAGTGCTGTCTCTTTCGGCTCTCTTTCAAAAACCCCGTATGAAGGGCAGAAGAGAGAGATGCTAATGTTACCACGATCGAGTTTGCAGTCATTTTGGCTATGTGGGCAGCTGTGCACCGTGTGAGGCTGGGGCTGGATATGTCCGTTTTGTCCTCTTCTAAGGTCCATTGGAAATTCTCTGTCGGGCTTCCCCTTCCCCCGCTCTTCTAGGGCTTACTCTTTCCACGTGAGTGCTGATGGTCAAATGCAGCCGGTCCCCTTCCCGCCCGACGCCCTCATCGGCTCCGGCATCCCACGGCACGCCCGCCAGCTCCACACGCTGACCCACGGCGAGGTGGTCTGTGCCGTGACCATCAGCAACTCCACCCAGCACGTCTACACGGGAGGGAAGGGCTGCGTCAAGGTGTGGGACGTGGGGCAGCCTGGAACCAAGACGCCTGTGGCGCAGTTAGACTGCCTGGTATGTACAAAGAGGTGCCGGCCCCCAAGTCCCAGGTCCTGCGTTCTCCAAGGATTTGATGCAAAGGCCCATAAGGAACCCTGAAGTAGGGGGAGGAGAAGCCAGATGCCCTCTGTGGGGCTGCAGCTTTGTGGGTAAAGCACACGCTTTGCATGCTGAAGGTCCCCCGTTCAGTCCCTGGCGTGGTATAAGTGAATGGTTCAGCTCCTTCACAATTTCTGGCTGTGTTACAACAACTTGCTCCCTAAGTTTCTAGCCCTTATGTTTGAAAGTGTGCGGTTGGCTCAGGCTTCCAGTGGAGAGGATGGGAGGGCTTTAACTTCTGCCTTCTGACTTTCCACCCCACCCGGAACCAGAATAGAGACAATTACATCCGCTCTTGCAAGCTGCTCCCCGACAGCCGGAGCCTCATTGTGGGCGGGGAGGCCAGCACCCTCTCCATCTGGGACCTGGCGTCTCCCACCCCCCGGATCAAGGCCGAGCTGACCTCCTCCGCCCCGGCCTGCTACGCCCTGGCCATCAGCCCCGACGCCAAGGTCTGCTTCTCGTGCTGCAGTGACGGGAACATCGTGGTGTGGGACCTGCAGAATCAAACCATGGTCAGGTGAGATGAACGGTACTTGCTGCAGTCTTTTTCAGCTCTCTGTGCCACAGGCGCATGTCTGCAGAGGAGGCTGCCTGCCGCCTCTCTGCACGATGCACTGCTCTGACCTTGCCTCTTTCCATATCAGCCTCTGCTGTGGAGGACAATCTCCTGTTCTCCTGAGAATTGTGCTTGTAAGAACATTGAGTATTCATATTGGAATGGTAGCATTGCGTGTATGGACAACAGCGTTCTGTCTCCTCATTGAAAAAGCTCTCTGAGAGGTGGAATGGAGGTGTCCTTTCAACGGTCTTCACGTGTACACTTTTGAAACTGAATAGCTTGGAACATCCATCTGTTGCGTTTTGAAATTAATGTACTGGAAACGTTTATTCGGCACAGGCACTTTATTCCACTAAGAAATTTGGATGAGAATGGAAACGCTTTTTGGACTGAGCATATATGGACTATGATCTGGCTGATTGTTGCGTGCACTGAATACAAATTGAGTGCAAGAGCATCTGTATTAATTATAAAACACAAATAACGTATTTGGTTCATAGTAATTTGTGCACGGTTTTGTTTTTGCATTAACCACCTGGAGGCTGGCAGGCGTACTTCTGGGTATTTATTTTGCTCTTGGGTGTGCAAGACCTGAGCAGTCTTAAAGTTCACTAAGGCCACTGAGGATAATGAGCCGCAGAAGGTGATGCTGGCCAGAACCAAAGCCCAGATCCAGAGATCAGAGGGGAGATGGGCCAGAGAATACCCGGTATAATGTCCTACCCACGGCTTCTTCTCCATCTTCCCTCCAGGCAATTCCAAGGTCACACAGATGGCGCCAGCTGCATCGATATCTCCAATTATGGCACCAAGCTGTGGACGGGGGGGCTGGATAACACTGTGCGGTGCTGGGACCTCCGCGAAGGCCGGCAACTCCAGCAGCACGACTTCAGCTCCCAGGTGAGCAGAAGGGAAAGGGTGGAGTCTTTGAGAGCATCTAATGAAGAGGAAAAAGGGGCGGGCACTCCAACAGCAGCCAATCAGCAAAACTCTGGGAGGCAGGCCTTCAAAGGAGTGGGGCCAGCTTTCCCAAAGACTGTTTTGTCCCACTGTTGTAGCTGGCGATGGGAAGGAGAAAAGGCCTAGATGTTGATTTGCAATAATTAATTATAATCATTGCTATTAACATTACATTTTAATGCAAGCCTAGTGAAAAAAAATTATGCATGTAAAGCCTGGCTTCTTCCAGAGGGCTCTTGGATAGCAACACTTCTGGATTCAAAGATGAACTTTGTGGAAGTTTGTGTCTAGGGATGGCTGTTGTTAATGTTGTTCTAGGTACTTTTTCCCCAACACTTTCCTCGTAATTTATTTTAGACAGTAGAGATTGTTACAGAAGGCATTTTTATCCTGCCCTTCCAACACACTCAGGGCAGATAATGCCAGAAATTAAAGCCGACACAAAATATTTTAACCTGCATAGTCCCCCCGCATCCCTCCCTTGCCCTCCTTCTGCGCTGTCTTAGCCCCTCTACGCTGGACAAGCCCCCATGTTAAATATGAGAAAGGAGGGAAATGCCAGATGTTTGTCAACAGGGCTGTCAGCTCTGGGTTGGAAAATATCTGAAGATTTTGAGAGTGGACCCTGAGGAAGGTGTGGTTTGGGAGGGGAGAGACTTCAGGGGGATATGATGCCATCTTCCAAAGCAGCCATTTTCACCAGGGGAACTGATCTCTGTCTCCTGGAGACCAGCTATAATCCCAGGAGATCTCCAGCCACTGCCTGGAGGGTGGCAACCCGAGTTGTCAGGATGAGGTGCCATGATGATAAAGTGGGTTGAAATAAGGTGCCTGGAGCAGGGTTCTGCTGTAAGTGGTGAGATCATAACATTGTAAGAGGACCACCATAAGGAACCTGGAGGTGGAATGTGTCTGTGGAAGCATATCCTTAAATTGCTGGAAGTATCACTTCACTAGGGTGCTTTAAGAGCCCTTTTCACATTACCATTTTAAACCGGCTCTGTCGCTGTCGGCCTGATTTTGAGATAAACGATACAGGGACTACAGAGAAATTTCATACAGCAAATTTCGTTCCATTAATGAGCTGTCTCTGAAGCACTATGGCCATTTCAAACAGTGCTGCTTCCCTCCCCCCTTTTCACTGTGCAGTCTTCCTTAGACTTTTTAAAAAATATTCTAAGGTGAGCACTATAATGCTAAACTCCAGTGCTATAGCAGCACCACTGAGATGCAGTGACTCCATGGAGTCAATGGAATCAATGCATCTCAATGGTGCTGCTATAGCACTTCAGTGCTATAGAGGTTTAATGCTATAGCACTCACCTTAGAACATTTTTTTAAAAGTCGGAGGAAGATTGCATGACAAAAAAGGACGGGGGGGAGAAGTGGCATTGTAGGAAGTGCTATGAACATTTTAAACAGCACACCGCACTGATTCAGAAGTGCAGTGAAGGGGTTGAAAATGGAAAAACGCAATTTCCCTCAAAAGCGGCTCAACAACACTTTGCTAACCCGACCCAAGTGGGTTTGTATGAACAGGCAAATACATTCTGCTAGTAGCTGGTTACTAAAACAGGTCTGGCCGAAATGACAGGAAAAACCCCATTAGCAACCAGTTATTAAAATGGAATACAAAGACAGTTTGAAAAGGGTATCACTGTGGTTAACAGGGGGCTTTGCCCTTGCGTTTTGGTGTCCCCTTGTGTGAGGAAAATGGAAGATATAAATTCACGTTCACAGGTACGAAACCAGGACAAAAAGGAATGAAGTATCCGGTGCTTTCTAAGATTAGGAAAAAAATGATTTCAGGTGGGATATATTAGAAACGTATAATCTGAAAGCCGTGGAGAAAGTAGATAAAGGAGAAAAAAACACATCATTTTAACGCTAAAACTCAGGGTCACTTGGTCGAATTAACTGGCAGTAGATTCAGGACAGAGAGAAGGAAAGACTTTGTGCGACCCGTATTAAGCTTATGGGATTCACTGCCACAAGAAGAGGTGGTCATGGTGCGTAAAAAGGATTAGACAAATTGATGTGTGTGCAGGGCCGGGGGGGAGAAGTCAAGTGGTAGCCGTAATAGCTAAATGCGCAGTGGAGGAGGAAGCCACCCCCCACCCTCACCTCATTCTGGCCCTGTCTCTCTCTTTGCCTGCCCCCCCAGATCTTCTCCCTGGGCTACTGTCCCACAGGCGAATGGCTGGCGGTTGGGATGGAGAGCAGCAATGTGGAAATCCTGCACGTGACAAAATCGGAGAAGTACCAGCTCCACCTCCACGAGAGCTGCGTCCTGTCCCTCAAGTTTGCCTCCTGTGGTAGGTGTGTGAGCCCCCCCTCCCCACCTGAATGTGATAGCCCAGGGCTCGGTTCCAAGCCTTTAAAAGTAGGTACCCTCAGCACCTTTCAGGAGAAACCTTTTTTCCTCATTCAGTTTGCTAGAGCTCAGATTCACTGAACGAAACTGAGCAGGAGTACATTCAGGACCGACACAAAATATTGGTTCTTTACCCATCACTACCACTAGATACCAAGATGTCTATTCATTTAGATAGCTTTTGGGGGGGTATATTTTTATTTTTTTATATGTGCATGGGTGTGTAACACCTGGAAGTCATGGCAACCTCTGGTGACTGACCACTACTGGGGGCCTGGAGGATATTCAGAGAAGTGGCTGAGTAAGGCCTGCCCCCGCCTCCCGACTGCTGGTATTCCATGGAGGTCTCCCATCCAAGTACTTGCCGGAGTCGACTCTGCTTAGCTTCTGAGATCTGATGAGATCAGGCTTGCCTGGCCTATCCGGGTCAGGGCCATTTAGATAGCTTTAAAAGGTGATTTTAAAAAAAATCATGGATGTTTATGAATAGCCATTAGCCATAGCAGCAAAACAGTGCGTCCATCTTCAGAGGCAGTCTGCCACTGGATACCAGAGCCTTAGGACAAACACTGGAAGATTGTTCCTTCTGTGGCCTGTTTATGAACTTTTTGGAGGTATCTGGCTGGCCGTTGCTAGGTTACTGGACTAGACAGACCCAGGGTTGCCACGCTCCCCACTGGGGCAGGGCATCCCCCCCCAGTATCAATCAGCTGGCCAGAGGGACAACTTACCAGTAGGAAAACTAGGCCTAGGCCTCCGTCCATGGCAACTCTGTGATGTAACTTCCGGCATGCACAAGAAGTGACATCATCATGTTACCGGCAACACAGGGGTGCTCTGGTATTTGGGCAAAAACTCCCTGGTAAAGATGACTTCTGCTGTACAGATTTTGCCTAAATACCAGAATGTCTCCAAAGTTGCCGGAGATGCAATGATGTCACTTCCAATGTGCACAGGAAGTGATGTTGCCTTGTTATTTTTGTTTGTTTATTTATTAGATTTCTACCCCGCCCTTCCCACCGTAGCAGGCTCAGGGCAGCTTACACAACACTACACAGCTAAAACAAAACTAAGTAAGATCATGACAATATAAATATAAAACATTACAAAGTGCTAGTGCTAAAAACAGTTCATACACAGCGGCAGGCATGAACAGCATCCAGCAAGCAGGCAGTCAGTTCCCATCATGGTCTGGGTTATACTGGCTGTTAAAGTTGATACAGGTGTTAATATTTGGGGCCGGGGCCTTGGTTGTGTCCTGCGGCTTCCTAGTCGAAGGCCTGGTGGAAGAGCTTTGTCTTGCAGGCCCTGCGGAACTGTAAAAGGTCCCACAGGGCCCTGATGTCTCCCTCCCTGTGCTCCCATAGAGTCCCCCCACACACCCACCCACACGCACACCAGTTGCCAGGAGATACCTGGCCACCCTGTGGCCTGATCCAGAGCCTCTCTTCTTTACAATGGCCTTGGAAAAATGTACAGAAGAGATCTGTCAACAGCTGCTAGCCATAACTGCTGAGCAGAGCCACCATGTTCAAAGGCAGTCTGAATACTAGACAAATGATGGACCATGTTTGTGAGCTTCCCAGGCTGGCCCCGTTGGAGGCTGGATACTGGCCTAGATGATTCTGCCTGCCCATTGCCAAACGATGCTCCAGTGGAAGGAGTAGAAGCCTCCAGGAATGAAAGCCGGTTTTGTCATGTTTCTGTGTTCAGCTGGGTGCACTTAAAGGAAGAGCCCTGTATGGTTCAGAAGGTGGCAGTGCTAAAGATCCCTCCTTAATTAATACTTGTGGTGGGGGGGAGATCTTGTTTGTATGTTATGAGTTGCAGTCCTCAATGTGTCACCCTTTCACCTTCCAGGAAAATGGTTTGTCAGCACGGGTAAAGACAACCTCCTGAATGCTTGGCGGACGCCCTATGGTGCAAGCATATTCCAGGTAGGGGTGCGCGGGGGGGAGGGCAGAGTGGTCATAGACAAATGGGGAGAAGGATAAAGGTCCTGTGCCAGTTTGATGAGGCTCAACAGAAGATGCTAGTGCCTTGGTTCATTGATTTCAGGGCTATGTTAATTGCTATTTGCATTGAAAGAAGCATTTAGACCAGGGGTGTTAAACACGCAGCCTGTGGGCCGGATCAGGCCCCTGGAAGGCTTCTATCAGGCCTGCAGTGGAACTGGCTGTCTCCTGCTTCTTCTTCCAGTTCTGCTACTGCTGCATCGTAGCTTGCTTTGCCAGACTCTCTCAATCACTCAGGAGAGATAGATAGGCAAGCTTCTGTTCCCTGCACAGGCTGAGGCACCTCCCTTCCTCCTTCCAAGGGGAGAGAGGGAATAAGTCAGAGCTGGCTTCCTGGCCAGGCTGCCTCAATCTCACAGGAGAGAAAGGCAAGCCTTTCTTCCCCTCCATTGGCTGAGGCTCCTCCCTGAAGGGAGGGAGGGAAGGAAGGAAGGAGAGCTTGCTTTGCTTGGCTGCTTCAATTGCATAGAAGAAATACAAAGCACCTTTAAGACCAACAAAGTTTTAGCCAAGGTATGAGCTTTCGTGTGCCTTGCTACAGTGTGTGTGTTTGTTGGGTTTGTTATACTGTGGCTCTCCTGGGTGCAACTGGGTTTCCTCCTCCTTTATCACTGTATCCATGCCCTCATGATCCAGTCTTTCTCAGTAGGAGAGCAATGTGAACTATTTAGGTGAGGAATAACAAGCTAGTGAGGTGGATTAGGATGAGAGTGTGTGTCCAGGCCAAGTTCACCCAGCACATTTCCTTTGGGGATTTTGAACTTAGACTTCCCAGATAGTAGGCTGATACTGACCACTGAGGAAGACAATAATTTTGTAGACAAACACATAGTGTCGTGGTGCCTTCTCATGTTCTTGACCAGCACAAGAAGCAATGTACAGGAGGTGTCAGTTATCAGACACTATTAAATAAACAAAATATTGCACGAGTGTTAATGCTTTAAGCATGTTTTTATTTTACGTAAAAAAAAATCTTTGTGTCCTTTATAAAGGTTATATCACCGCAACCTGCCATTACCTTTTATGACACACATGGCCCGGCCCAACAAGGTCTCATTTTTATCAGATCCGGCCCTCATAACAAATGAGTTCGACACCCTTACTGTTTAATATGGGTGGTCGTGTTAGTCTGTAGCAGTAGAAAAGAGCAAGTGTCTAGTAGCACCTTCAAGACTAACAACATTTGTGGCAGGGGAGGAGCTTTCGGGAGTGACTCAGGAAAGCTCCTCCCCTGCCACACATTTGGTTAGTCTTGAAGGTGCTACTGGACACTTGCTCTTTTCTAGTCTATTCAAAATACTCCTCTTCTTGTAATCTTCACTACAGCACTGGAAGGTAGGTGAGAAGTGATCACCCTATTGTGGATAGAACTGAAAGAGTGACACATGAAGTCACCCACTGGATTTATGAGGCAGCATTTGAAGCAGGGGACTAAGTCAGGGGTCTGCCTACCTGAGGGACTGTCTTTCCCCACATGTGCCCCAGAGAGCACTGAGGTCAGGGACACAGAATTGCCTGACTCTTCCTGACCCAAAAGACGTCAGGTTGGCAGCAACTAGAGCCAGGGCCTTTTCAGTGGCAGCTCCACGCTGGTGGAATGAGCTCCGGGATAACATCAGAGCCCTGCGGGACCTTTTACAGTTCTGCAGGGCCTGCAAAACGGAGCTCTTCCACCAGGCTGTCGAGTAGGAGCCGCCACTGACGAATGCGCCACCGGAATACAGCATGGCCTGCATGAAACACCAGTTGGATACTGCCTTTGTCTGTATATTGTATGCCACCATCATCATTTGTACTGTCCTTGTTAGAGTTTTTATGATGTTAGGCAGTTGTTATTTATATTTTATTGAATTTTATTGTATTCACAGTTTTATTGCTTTTAATGTTTGTTAGGCACCTTAAGCCAGTTCCGTGGCAAGGCGGGATATAAATTGAAATAATAAATAAATAAATAAATAAATAAATAAATAAATAAATAAAACCACAGGGTACACAGTTCTCCCTTTCCCCACGTTATCCTCACAACAACCCTGTGAGGTAGGTTAGACTAAGAGAGAGAGAGAAATACCACTTGCCCCCAGCCCACCCAGTGCAGGCTTTCCCCTCTCCTCACCCAGCACTCTGACTGGTACACCAGATGCTCTCAGCCACTCTGCTAGACGGTGGTATACGCTGCCATTCTGTGGGAGCACAGCAAGAATCACAGCATTGGCCCCATTTGGTCAGGTTCTCTGCGACTGCAGCAGTTTGGGGGTTTCTCGTCTTCAGGAGGGCAGAGGTTTGCTTTCTTCAGGAAGGAGGCCCAAGAGCTTAAAGTGACACCGAGCCATTCAAAGGTGAGCACAGCACAAATGTCTCCTCACATTTCTTTCTTTCGCAGTCCAAAGAATCCTCGTCAGTTCTGAGCTGCGACATCTCTGCCAACGACAAGTTGATCGTGACGGGTTCCGGCGACAAGAAGGCAACGGTTTATGAATTGGTGTACTGAGGCGGGAAAGGCCTTGCCCCTCTGTTCCTCCTTCATCAGCCACACTTTGTCTGGGACGTGGACTGCAAGCCCCACTGGGAACCGGCGTCCCACCGCAAAGCAACTCTGCCCACTCAAACAGCGAGTGACTCCCACCTTTCTCCCCGAAATGATCCAGCAATTCTGGCAGCCATCTCCCCATTCCCCACGTCTCCTCACAGCCATGTGGACAAGAATCTTGCCTTCTCCCCTCCGATTCTCAGGAAACTGGATTCCACTTCCAGAAGCCATTCTCTGTTCTCACACAATCCCCAGTGGATATACTGCTTCTCTCTAACCGAGAAGGGGGGGGCACTTTTGTGACTTAATTTGCACCCCTGGCCTGTTGGAGAAAAAGGTTTCTCACCCCCTTAGGCCGAGCGAAGAAGGAAGCACCCAGTGGCTTGGAATTGGAAAAAGGAATTCCCTTTTGGTGATTTCAGGGGATCGTTTTCCTTTCTTGGGGAGGGGGTGGGGAGAACCAGCTGTTAACTCCTTTTGTGTAATTACATGTATTTAAACATTCAATGTCTGCTTCATTCTTCTTAGTGGAGATGGACAACTCCATTTCCGAGTTACTTGTGTGTGTGTGTGGGGGGGGAGACAGTAGTTACGGACGCCAGCCTCCAGGTGGGACCTGGGGATCCCCGGAATTACAGCTCATCTCTAGACCACAGATATCAGTTCCCCTGGAGAAAACGGATGCTTTGGAGGGTGGACTCTGTGGCACTGTACCCCACTGAGGTCCCTGTCCTCCCCGAGCTCCATCCCCAAATCGCCAGGAGTTTCCTAACCTGGAGCTGCCACCTGTCAGACTCCTGGTCAAGAGACGCCCAGCAACATTCTCTTTGGCAGTGATTTGTTTATTGAGATATCAGCACGATCCAGGTTAGAACAATACCGTGTCAGAACTGAGGTTCTGGCGGGAAAGTCCAAAGATATAGACAAGTTCAAATAGGGCCCCCTGAGAAATACCAAACACACTTCACAGCCTTCCCTCCTAGCTCTTGCGTTCACTACCTCCCCCCCCTCCCCCCCCAGGAATATATGATCCCATTATCTACAATAGCAAGCTGGCACAGCTTCGGTCTGAAGGTCGTTCCTCTAGGAGGAAGGTATCTTAGAGAAGAGTTATGACACCTATGGCAGAGTGGTTCACACACAGAGCCATTCACCCCCTCCCTCAGGAATTTCCCTCCCCCCATAACTACGGCAAACTAAGCAGAGTTTGATACCACCCACCACCCCCTGCCGGTGGCCAGGGGGGGCCTGGCAATCCTAGCAGTGGTTCCTATGGGGGTTGACCTAATGTAAATTCAACCATAACCTTTTTGAGCTGGGTACAAGCATTTTCTAGATTCTGCCTCTTCCCATGTCACCCCACGAGCTTAAGGAGCAAGTTCTGACCATATAAGGGGAAGGTCAGATGGCTTTAAGTCAGGGGTGTCAAACATATGGCCCACAGGCTGGATCCAGTCCCCTATAGGGCTTCTATCTGGCCCATAAGCAACTGGTTCTCTGCCGCTGCCTGCGTCTCAACTCCTTTTGCCCAGTCTCTGCTATTTCCTGCTTCATAGAGGAAAGAAAGCCAAGCCTCCATTCCCTCGATTGGCTGAGAGCTCCTCCCCCTCCTCCTCTGGGGACAGAGGGAAAAGGAAAGTCAGAGAGACAGAGAGTGAAATGGAGTCCCGTGGCACTTTTAAGAAGAACAACAGCGGTTTATTCCAAGTATAAGCTTTTGTGTGCAAGCATACTTTTTCAGAGAGGGAGGGAGGAAGGAAAAGAGCCAGAGAGAGAGAGAGATGGATCCCCCTTTCCAGTTCTAACTGATGGGGGAGAAGATGCCAAACAGCACAGCTTGCATTCTTTATTAATGAAAGGGTTCAAGAGTCCAGCAACACCTTAATGACTAACAAAATTTGTGGCAGGGCATGAGTTTTCATGAGTCACTGCTCAGTTCTTCAGTTACAGCTGGAATGTGAGTTCATCGGTCCTTATATCTTGGGGAGTGGAGTGATTTCAGACGCCAAAAGACAATAGCAGGCATTTGTAATGAGAGAAGAAACCTAGGTCTCAATTCAGTCCAGAAGGATGCATCAATCTTGAGCTTCATTATCAGTTGCAGTTCAGCAGTCTCTCTAATCTCCCTCTGAAATTCTGTTATAAGAGAATTGCTACTCTTAGGTCAGCAGTTGAATGTCCTGGAAGGTTAAAATGTTCCCCCACTGGTTTTTGAATGTTGTGGTTTCTAATAGCAGTAGGAAGAGTTCAGTAGTACTTAAAGACTAATAAATTTGTGGTAGTGTATGAGCTTTTGTGAGTCACTGCTCACTTCTTCAGACTTATTTCTATTTATTCTTTGCATCCCCCTGGACTGAATCCTCCTGTACCAAATTGAGACCTAGGTTTCCTGTCTCATTACCAATGCTGGTATCTCCAGTTTGGTGGAGTCTAACAGCATTGACTCTAATCTAGGAGAACCAGGTTTGATTCCCCACTCCTCCACATGCAGCTGCTGGTGTGACTTTGGGTCAGTCATAAATTCTTTCAGAGCTGTTATCTCAAGGGCAGTTCTCGAGAGAGCTCTCTCAGCCCCACCTACCTCACAAGGTGTCTGTTGTGGGGAGGGAAAGGAAAGGAGATGGTAATCTGCTCTGAGACTCCTCTGGGTAGTGAAGGGCGGGATATAAATCCAATTTCTTCTTCTTCTTCTCCTCCATGCCTACTACCCCTCTGCATATCACACCTAATCCAATCACGTCCGCTATTGCCATTTGAAATCATCTTTATAAAGTTTATCTCTCAGGTACCTCGTGTTACATTTCATGGCACACATGGCCCAGTTCGACAAAGTGACATTTATGTCAGATCTCGCCCTCGTGACACCTCTGCTTTAAGTGGTTGCCTGTGGTAGATTCTCTTTAATAGCTGTAGCAACAAGCATTTTCACACAGTTTCACTGCACTTCAGTGACCATTTGTGAGTGGATTTTGCCATTTCACACAGAGCCAGTTTGGTGACTGGTTAAGTGCGTGGAGAATCGAGTTTGATTCCTCCACTCGCATCTGGCTGGATGACCTTGGGCAAGCCATAGTTCTGGCACAGCTGTTCTTGAAAAAAGAGCAGTTTCTGTCAGAGCTCTCTCAGCCCCACCTACCTCACAGGGTGTCAGTTGTGTGGGGGGGAAGGGAAAGGAGTTTGTAAGCTGCTCTGAGACTCCCTTGGGTAGTGAAGGGCGGGGTATAAATCCAATCTCTTCTTCTAAAATCCCATTGCAAAGTGCACTGAAAGTGGATAGAAAGTGTGTTATTTAGTGTGGCTGAAAGCGTGTAAATTTCTGGCCGCAATGATTTCTGTGCCGGGATGGAAATAGAGGGTGCCGTTTTATTTAAGACTGCCCTGACCTGGATGACCAGGCTAGCCTGATCTCACCACACCTTGGAGGCTAAGCAGGTCTGGCCCCGGTCAGTGTTTGGATGGGGGACCACCAAGGAAATCCAGGGACGCCACACAGAGGAAGGCGGTGGCAAACATCTCTCGCCTTGAAAATGTGGTCACCCCAAGGAGGCAAAAAAAATTAAGATTGATTTTGTCCAAGACTGCGGTGGGTGATCAGATTGTTAAATAAAGGCGTCTCCTTAAGATTCTGGTGGTGGAGTTCAGGAGGAGAGAAAAGGAATAAGGCCAGACGGATAGTGCCGGCCATAGGAAATGAATGTCTAGGCTTTACAATAACGTCTCCATTTAGCACAGGACACGATGATCTATTTAGGCCTGCGAAAGCCAAGTTTACGAACCAGCTATTCAGGTCAAATGGATTCCTGTTTTAGTCAAATTAGAGCCAGTTGGCAATGAAGTGAACACAGAAAAGAATTTTAAATTGTTTGTTTACAGGAGAGGCATCTAGGGTCGAGCGTGAGCCAATCCCTGTTTCTTGGCGCTGTCCCTCAGTGGGGTCTCTGAGAAGCCCAGCAGTTGTAAGCCGGCCATTTTTTCCTTTAAAAATCTCCTCAGAGTGTTGGTGTTGAACTAGCTGCTCATCTCTTGGAGGCTAACCGACGGTCGACTGCAGCGGACCCTCCATGCCCTGCCTACAGCTAAGAGAGTTGTTATCGCAGCACTGGAAGAGAGAAATGAACCAATCAATCGAGGACCTTGCGATTTCATCAGCATTTGAAGGCATGGGATATAGATGACTATCGTGTATGGGTGAATTGTTAGATATCTGGAAACCTTTCGTAGAAACGTACGTGTCGATCTGCCCCCAGTTTGGTGTAGTGGTTAAGTGCCGGGTTTGATTCCCCACTCCTCCACTTGCACCTGCTGATGTGACCTTGGGTCAGTCACAAGCTCCGGCACAGCTGTTCTTGAAAAAGAGCAGTTTCTGTCAGAGCTCTCTCAGCCCTGCCTACCTCACAGGGTGTCTGTTGTGGGGAGGAGAAGGGAAAGGAGTTTGTAAGCCGCTCTGAGACTCCTTTGGGTAGTGAAGGGCAGGGTATAAATCTAATCTCCTCCTCCTCCTCCTCCTCTTCTTCTTGGATGTGTTTCCACTTACATGTATTTCTCACCTTTTTTATTAGTTGCTGGATTCTGAGTTACCCCACTTATTCCTTTTCCATTTTTTTTTAAAAAGAAACAATCTTGGATTTTTAATTTTTTTTTTTTAAAGAAAACTCTCCTATGAGACATAGAGCCCCAGATGAAGGGGGAAAGCAGGCCGGCAGAACGACTCTTGGGACTAAGACTCAAGCCGGCTGATTCTCCGGCCTGCTTCTCCCCCCCCCCCCACAGTTCTTTTCGAACCTTTCTTCTAAGAACCAAACGCTTGGCTGCCTGACGCCGGAAGCTCTTAAAAAAAAAATCCCCACGTGAGAGTTGTGGCTGTGATAGACTTTTTTTTAATTAAATACATCCGTCAAAGCAAAAAAAAAAAAAAGACTGCAATGGTCCCCTTCCATCACAACTAACCCCTTCCCCCTTTTATTAGCCAGAGATTTTTTTTAAAAAAATTAAAAGACGCAAGAAAAAACAGTCCCGTCCCCCCAAAGACAAAAACGCTCCCGAGGAAAAAAACCCAAAAAAACAGGGAGAAACAGAACAGCAGCAGCAGCCAGAGTCCTTTTTTTGTCTTGTTTTTGTTCTGCAATGAATTATTTCTCTCCCCCTCCGGTAGAAGTAGGGGTGCTGGGCCTGGGGGGGCCGGGGGCTGCCCCTGCTGCCTCTCTCTCCCGGCCAAGTTCCTGTAAGCTTCATTCTTTGGCTGGAAACTGGGGAGAGTGATTAGCTCCTGTCCCAGAGGATGGGTTCCTGACGAGGCGGCCGGCCTCCCTCAGTAGATGACCTCATAAACCGAGGCCTTCTTGTCCCCGGAGCCCGTGACGATGAACTGGTCGTCCGTTGAAACATCACAGCTGAGGACAGAGGAGGACTCCTTCGACTGAAACAGCAGAAAAGGCAAGGTTAGCCATCCACAGAGGCCCGGGCAAATTGGGTTGCCGGGCTAGCCTGATCGTGTCAGGCCTCAGCTGCTAAGCAGGGTCGGCCCTGGTTAGCCCTTGGATGGGAGACCACCAAGGAAGCCCAGGCTTGCTACGCGGAAGGAGGCAATGGCGAACCACCTCTGAATGTCTCTTGCCCTGATCTTGCCTGGAAGGCTCCGTCTCATCAGATCTCCGATGCTAAATAGGGCTGGCCCTGATTAATACTCGTAGAATCACGGAGAGGGAAGGGGCCATACAGGCCATCTAGCCTATCCCCCTGCTCAACGCAGGACCAGCTAGAGCATCCCTGGCAAGTGTTTGTCCAGCCGCTGCTTAAAAGACTGCTAGGGAGGGGGAGCTCGCCACCTCCCCAGGCAGCTGACTCCACTGTGGCACAACTCTGACTGTAAAAAAGGATTTCCTCATATCCAGCCGGGACCTTCCCACCCTTAATTTAAACCCATTATTGCGAGTCCTCTCCTCTGCTGCCAACAGGAACGGCTCCCTGCCCTCTTCTAAGTGACAGCCCTTCGGATACTTAAGAGAGCAATCATGTCCCCCCCTCAACCTCCTCTTCTCCTCAGCCTTTCCTCCCAGGGCTTGGTCTTTTGATCAGCCTCGTCGCTCTTCCTCTGCACCCGCTCCATTCTGTTTGCATCCTTTTTGAAGGGAGGCCTCCAGGACTGCGCACAGGACGACAGGTGCGGCCCAGGCTAGCCTGATCTGGTTAGATCTTGGAAGCTAAGCAGGGTTGGCCCTGGTGAGTACTTAGATGGGAGACCACCAAGGAAGTCCAGGGACACTGCACCAGGCCAGGCGATGGCCAACCAACGTGGAATGTCTCTTGCCCAGAAAACCCTCCGGGGTCACCCTCTGTCGACTGCGACTTGCCGGCATTCCCCACCACCATCAGTCTGGGGAATTCCCATCCCGCCCAGCACCTGGTCCAGGGACAGCCAGCCACCTCCACAGCCACATGCTGATCCAAACAAGGATCTCCCCACTCCTAGACCCATAGGAGTCTACCTACGACACATGTGCTATTTCTCCAACACTAAACTCCGTTAGAAGCAAGAACTCCAACACGGTCTAAAGGCTGCAATTCCAAAAGGATCTTGAAATATTCTTGGTCAATCTGGTCTCTGGTTCTAAACTAATTTCCATTAGGGGTGCCAACTCTGGGTTGGGAAATACTGAAGAATTTGGGGGTGGAGACAAGTGTTCCTTCTAAGCTGAGTTAGTGTGAGCTAGCTCACAGTTTTTTAGCCTCCAGCTCACACATTTTTGTCTTAGCCCAGGAAGGATGGCTCCAGAGCAAACTAATTTATGCAGTAGCAAAATCTCTCACTCACAACTTTAATGCCAGTAGCTCACAAAGTAGAATTTTTGCTCACAGGACTCTATAGCTTAGAGGGAACATTGGTGGAGACTAAGGAAGGCAAGGTCCGGAGAGGGAACACAGTAGGGTATAATGCCAGAGTCCACCCTCCAAACAGCCATTTTCTCCAGGGGAACTGATCTCTGCCACCTGGAGAGCAATTGTAACAACAGAACCCCAGGTGCCACCTGGAGGTTGGCAACCCTGAGTTTCTTAGGCATTCTGCACTGATCCTGCAACAGCTTTGCTTTCCTGGAGCCGCTGCATTCCTTCTGGAAAACAGTTTTGAGACAGTTCTACTTCTCATGATGGCTGCAGACTCTGACCTCTGGTCAAGATGATCCAGGTTTTGGCCGTGACAAAAACCTACGACACTTGTTTTGCAGAGATAAAAGTGGGACAGACATTCCCATGACAAACAGCAATCCTGCATTCCAAACTGCTTCTCAGCATGCTGGGGCAAGGTGGGGTGGCCGCACAGAGAAACCTAGCAGCTGTCCCTAAACCTGCATCACCTTTTGAGTCCAGGGGCACCTTTAAGACCAACAAGGTTTAATTCAGGGTAGAAGCATTTGTGTGCACGTGAAAGTTTACACCCAGAATCAAACTTTGTTGGTCTTGAAAGTGCCCCTGGACTCAAAATTTGTTCGGTTGCTTCAGACCAACACGGGGAACCACCTGAATCTACGTACATCATCACCTTGCCTGATCAGAGACGTCCACAGGTCAAAATACAGCACACCTGCCCACTTTGTGAAATGAAACTTCTCTCAATCCACTTTTGGCTGTTCACATCCCCTCGCCCTGCAGTGGTGTCACCTGCTTACCTGGAATATACTGGCTCCATAGGGGGTTCTCCACGCATTCAAGAGGTTATCCTTTCCCGTACTGACAAACCATTTCCCTTGATTGGGATACAGCAGAAAGAAGAGATTACCCCCAAAGGATCAGTTCATCTCACACGCCCGCAAAAACTTTCACCCAGAACTGAACTTTATTTGTCTTAAAAGTGCCCCGGGACTCGAACTTTGTTCCGCTGCTTCAGACCAACACCCGCAACCCACCTATCTTATTTATTAAAAACATTCATTAGACACCTTTCTTCCTTACAGAGCTCAAAGGCCGCTTACCACTTGGATAAAATACATAAAATATAACACCTTTCAAAACATAAAAAACCCAAAAGGATTGAACCGGAGACCTTCTGCATGCAAAGCTAGGGCTCAGCCCTTGCGCCACAGCCCCTCCAATGACCCCTGGCATCATAACTTAGTCAACCCAATGCAACCTCACCAGCAACAGAATACCCTGTACAGATTACAAAGTGCCACAGTCGCAAGTTCTGAATACTCTAAATACCAAGTAATATTGTAACTCCCTGCCGAGGAACCCTTGCGCAGTGCAGGGGATTCTGAGGTATGTTCTATAGTGCACGGTTTATACAGGGGGTGGGGTCCCAGCCTGCTGTGTCTCTCTCTGTTACTCTGCATGGGGCAGGAGGGTGCCCTGGAACTGGTCCAGATTGCCTGTCTGAAGCTCACGAGAGAAGGGCAGGATTTGTGGCCAAGCTCGTAATCTGGGGGGAGAGACACCTGCCCTGACAAGACAGCTGGGATGTATGGCTCCCTCCTCCCTGCTCTTCCCTGGAGCACTCTGACCACCCCTGGGGCAAGCCAGTCTGTTTAGGGCAGGAATTCCCAACCTTTTGGAGCCTGAGGCACCTTTGGACTTTTGAGTGAGGCTGTAAAGGTAAAGGTTTCCCCTGTTCGAAAGCCAGTCGAATCCAACTCTAGGGGGCAGTGCTCATCTCTGTTTCCAAGCTGAAGAGCCAGCGCTATCCGAAGACGTTTGCATGGCCATGTGGCTGGCATGACTAGGTGCCAAGGCGCATGGAATGCTGTTACCTTCCCACCAAAGCAGTACCTATTTATCTACTTGCAATTTCTTGCCTTCAAACTGCTAGGTTGGCAAGAGCTGGGGCCAGAGAAGGGAGCTCACTCCGTCACATGGCACTCAGGGCTCAAACTGCCAAATGACAGACCTTCTGGTCTGCAGTTCAACGTTTTAACCATTGAGCCACCGCAGCCTATACATAACTGTAATGTATAGTATAGAGGCTATACAGAACTCTAACAAGTAACTCTTCAACATATCAGAAGCCGTGTTTAACAGGATACCTTTTAAAATGGACCTGTCTTTTTAAAATGTTCTGTGCACAGACACGGCAGACCTTTAATCACAAAGTAAAGATCCCTGGTGGCAAAGCAGCTGCCAAAGCAGCAGTCAATCAGATCTCCGATGGCCAATCAGAAGCCTGCTGAGCAAAAGGCCTGCACGGTTCTGTCCACTTTCTAAAAATACTCAGGGGGGGACCATGGTGCCCACGGGCATCATGTTGGGGCAACTGGTTCTGGGTTTCTGTGGAAGCTGCACTGTACCTTCCCCCCACCCAAGACACCACCTACCGCAGGAGGCGAATTTGAGGGACAGGACGCAGCTCTCATGAAGGTGGAGCTGGTACTTCTCTGGCTTCGATACGTGCAGGATTTCCACGTTGCTGCTCTCCATCCCAACAGCCAGCCACTCGCCTGTGGGACAGTAGCCCAGGGAGAAGATCTGGAGGGAGGGAGGGAGGGAGGAGAAAAGACAGGGCTGGAGTCACACACGAACGAAAGCGGGCAGAGACCTCCTGTGTCGGGGCCGCGTGTGCCCTGCAGTTCTGCAGAAGCACTGAGACGTACAATTTGCAAGTGAGCTTCTAAGCTCTCAAGGATGCAGTGTGCTGCTAATTTTTCCAGGAGAATCAGATGAACTAACAGAGCCAGGGAGCGGAAAGCAGGCGCGTCAAATTTCTGCAAGCTACATGGCACAGTTTGGGGGCCAACAGAGCCCGAGCATCTTTTGTGCTGGGGGGGAGAAGACGACTTGGGGCTTTACATCAACAGCAAGGCTACGCAGATGGCAGCTGCAAGAGGGGGCCAGACCCCACTAGCCCCAGTTCACAACCAAAGCCCCTATTTGCCCCCCACCCAAAGTCTCTGCCTCTGGGGCTGCCAGCAGAACCAATCTCTTCCTTATCCAGCAGTCTTAGACCTGCTCTGGGTCCCACCAATCCTTCTCTGCCACTGCAAACTGGTCCACCAGGTATCTTCCGTTTTATTCTTAAAAAGTTGTATCCCCCACAATCATTAAAACCAGCAGCACAACAATTAAAAACAAGTAAAATAAAAGCAGGAACACTGCAACGCAGACAGCCTTGCAACTGAAGATCTTTTCGAACAGAGAACGGGGGGGGGGCACTCCAACCCCACTTTTGGTTGGGCTGCCAAGTGCCAACCTCCAGGTAGTGCCTGGAGATCTTCTGGAATTACAACTAATCTCCAGAAGACAAGAGATCAGTTCTTGTGGTGGTGGGGGGAAATGGCTGCTTTGGAGAGTGGGCTGTATGGTGTTAACACTCTGCTCCGGTGTCCCCTCCCCAGGTTCTACCCTCCAAATCCCCAGTTCTATCCCAACCCAGAGCTGGCAACCCTACCTTTTGGGCCTCCCCTTTTGCTCTTCCTTCTTGCATCCTTCCAGGTTGGATGACGGCCCTAAATGAGTCCACCGGAGAACAGCAGAAACGGTTCCCTACCTCTATGGCTCGTGCTCACTGGCCGGACTCCAGAGATCCCACCCACTTCTCCCGTCACAGAAGCCCCGCCCCTTCCTCACCTGGGAGCTGAAATCGTGCTGCTGAAGCTGCCGGCCTTCCCTCAGGTCCCAGCACCGGACCGTGTTGTCCAGGCCCCCCGTCCAGAGCTTGGTGCCGTCGTTGGAGATGTCGATGCAACTGGCTCCATCCGTGTGACCCTGGAACTGCCTGGAGGAGAGGAGAGGCAGGGGGCACAGGCACAAGACTGCAGCCTCAGTACAGAAGGCTGGCCTTTCTGAAAACTTCTGGTTGCAGGCCAGGCCAGGGCAGCAGAAGTTCAGGCCGGAGGAGAGACTAATCTGAGCGGTCTTCAGATGAGGCAGACCCCAGAATACCCCCTGTGAAGACCCAGTCAGCAATTATTCTCGTGGGCCACAGAAAAAGCCTCTACGTTCCGAAGATGGGCAAGGGATTAATAGCTTCCCAGCTTTTAGCACTAAAGCCTTCCAAAAGCAAACTTAGACGCGTTGTAAATGCATGGCTTGATACAACACGGGGGGGCTTTAAACACAGAGAAAAAGCCCTGCATAACTTAAACCCACACAAAAATGCTTGTATCAGTAACCATATAGAAAAGGTTCCGTCACTGGTTGACTTGAATACAAGATCCAGCACACCGTTTGAAAGTTTACTCTAATCTATCTTTGAGCCCAATGGCACTTTTAAGAACACCAGATCTATCTGTTAGACTACTTAAAAAGGGGATTAGACAGAGAGCCAGGCTGATTTCCCACAAGCGTTGCTCCGGGCTCGCTCTTCCCTTTTGCACTCCCTCTTCCCTTTTGCCCTGATGGTACATGTCAATTTCACACGATGTGCTGCCCAGCTGCATTCTGCCTGCAGCTTTGAGGATTTCCCCTGCATCTACTTAATCCTCAAATAACAGGATTGAAATTGACACGTACCATCCGGGCAAACGGAAGAGCAAGCGTGAAGCAGCGCTTGTGGGAAATCGGCCCCAGTTTGGTGTAGTGGTTAGGAGCGCAAACCAGGTTTGACTCCCCACTCCTCCACATGCAGCTGCTGGCATGACCTTGGGTCAGTCACAGTTCTCTCAAGAGCAGTTCTCTCAAGAGCTCTCTCAGCCCCACCTACCTCACAGGTTGTCTGTTGTGGGGAGGGGAGGGGAAGGGAAAGGAGACTGTAAGCTGCTCTGAGACTCCAAGTGAAGGGCGGGGTATAAATCCAATCTCCTCCTCCTCCTTCATGGAAGAGAGGCCTGTCAGTGGCTACTAGCTGTGGTGACTGAGGGGAACCCCTGCATTCAGAGCCAGTCAACCCCTGGATCCCGGAACCAGGAGGCAACATCAGGGGAAGGCCTCGGCTTCTCTGCCCTGTTGTTGGCTATCCAAAGGAACTGGTTGGCCACTGTGTGAGATAGGATGTGGGACTAGATGGACCCTCACTGCTCTGATCCAGAAGTGCGCTTCTTATGTTCTTAACAGAAGGTGGTCTTCGTAAAACTTACTATGAATAGCACAATGTAAGTTCACTAATTCTCATAACAACAGAGGGATCTGCTGAAATTCTGCCTCTTTAACTGTACGGTGACATATCATCTCTTAGAACAGGGCTGGACAAACTTGCTCAGGGTAAGAGCCACAGAGAATAAACATACGAGAGCCGCAAGACATGAACAAATATTACACACACACTTTTCTTTTTAAAATAGGCACAGTTGCTTTTTATTACCATTAAACGAGACTGCCAAAAATAAAAACAAAAGAGGTAAAAACAGATATTCATAATGATATTCATTTGTCCAATGATATTTGTCTGGGAGAGAGAGAGGTGAAAAGAAGGAAAGAGGTGGAAGAGAGAGAGAGAGAGAGAGAGAGAGAGAGAGAGAGAGAGAGAGAGAGAGAGAGAGAGAAAGCAAATAGATGGATGGGAGGGAGGGAGGGAAAGCATGGCTCCCCTTCGTTTCCCCAGCTGCCCTGCCGGGACTTGCACAATATGTGTGAAAGAGCCACATGTGGCTCCCAAGCCACAGTTTGGCCACCCCTGTCTTAGAACAAAGTCTGAGTCCAGTGGCACCTTTAAGACCAACAAAGTTAAATCCTGGGTAACAGCTTTTGTGTGCATGCACATGAAAGCTCATAGCCAGAATTCAACTTTGCCGGTCTTAAAAGTGTGCATGCGCATGAAAGTTCATACCCAGAATTCAACTTTGCTGGTGTTAAAAGTGTGCATGCACACGAAAGCTCATACCCAGAATTCAACCTTGTCGGTCTTAAAAGTGTGCATGCGCACGAAAGCTCATATCCAGAATTCAACTTTGCCGGTCTTAAAAGTGTGCATGCGCACGAAAGCTCATACCCAGAATTCAACTTTGCCGGTCTTAAAAGTGTGCATGCGCACGAAAGCTCATACCCAGAATTTAACTTTGCCGGTCTTAAAAGTGTGCATGCGCACGAAAGCTCATACCCAGAATTCAACTTTGTCGGTCTTAAAAGTGTGCATGCGCACGAAAGCTCATACCCAGAATTCAACCTTGTTGGTCTTAAAAGTGTGCATGCGCATGAAAGCTCATACCCAGAATTCAACCTTGTCGGTCTTAAAAGCGTGCATGCGCACAAAAGCTCATACCCAGAATTCAACTTTGTCGGTCTTAAAAGCGTGCATGCACATGAAAGCTCATACCCAGAATTCAACTTTGCCGGTCTTAAAAGTGTGCATGCGCACGAAAGCTCATACCCAGAATTCAACTTTGCCGGTCTTAAAAGCGTGCATGTGCACAAAAGCTCATATCCAGAATTCAACTTTGTCGGTCCTAAAGGTATCACTGGACTCCAACTTGGTTCTATTTCTTCAGACCAACAGGGCTACCCACCTGAATCTATCCCTTTTCTTAGTATAGTTAAATAAAACAAAAACAAAAACATACAGTGTTAAAAGATAGAAAGAAATCCAGCAGCAATCGTAAAAGGGGAACCGCAGCTTCCTCAGCCCAGCAAGATTGAGCGGATAGCATAACTGAGCTGAAACGGCTTCTACTGACTCAAGTAAATTGGACTGTGTCCTGCAATACCACGGGTGACAAGAGTGTGACCTCCCCATCCCCACGGATCTCCCCCCCCAGTACAGCACTCACCTAACCAGCGTCTGGTTCTGCAGGTCCCACACCACGATGTTCCCATCGCTGCAGCATGAGAAGCAGACCTTGGCATCGGGGCTGATGGCCAGGGCGTAGCAGGCCGGGGCGGAGGAGGTCAGCTCGGCCTTGATCCGGGGGGTGGGAGACGCCAGGTCCCAGATGGAGAGGGTGCTGGCCTCCCCGCCCACAATGAGGCTCCGGCTGTCGGGGAGCAGCTTGCAAGAGCGGATGTAGTTCTCCCGATTCTAGGAATAAAAAGGTGGAAGAAGACACTGAAACTCCATCCACCCATGGGTGCTCGTGGGAACAATGGGAGAGGGCCCCCCACCCCGAGAGTCCAGGTCCTTTCCCTGAAGTTGAAAAAGCATTTTTAAAGTACATTTCTACCCTTTTTTCTTACAAAACTAGTTTCAATTAACATTTGTTTCATACACTTATGAGTTAAGAAGGACCTACATAGGTCAGGATCAGTGTTCCCTCTAACCCAGGGGTCCTCAAACTATGGCCCGTGGGCCACATGTGGCCCGCCAAAGACATTTATACGGCCCGCCGGGTGTTTATGCTGCCGCTGCTTGTCTGTCATTTTTTTTTACATGAGAAGGAAGGTCATTGGTGGAAGAGGGAGAGGGGGCGGCGGCCGCCACCGATTGGCTGGCCAGCTGAAGCATTGGATCATGGGAATTGTTGTCTGGCCGCAATCTAGCTTCAGGCGGTGAGAGGAACCGAACAGCGCAGCCAGACTACAACTCCCATCTCCCAGGATTCAGAGGAAGCCAGGGCATTTGGGAGGGCCGCCTGCGCGGTGACTTGTGGGCAGTGAAGGTCGGAAGCAGGAGAGCGGGAGAGAGAGCGCGGGAGACTGGCCCGTAGCTAACATGGGGCCCAAGGGGCCTGGCCCCCTAGTGTTTCTTCTGGGCCCCCTCCCTCCCGGGCTGCCCCCGAAGTGCTCCAACTTACCACCTGCACTGTACTTTCATTTAATTAGCTGGTGGGCCCCCTGAGGCCCCCTCCCAAAGAATTCCCTAGTTACGGGGCTGGCGGGAGATGGAGGCATCACAGCGCAAAGGCAGCTTGGAGGAAGTTGGGTGCATTATTACCCCCTGAAGAGGTGAGTCCCATGGTCACTACTTGGGCTACGCTGGTGAGCACTAATTGGGCTGTGCTGGTAGGCACTAATTGGGCTGTGCTTGACTGGCTCTCCCTCCCTCAGCTCCCTCATTTGCCCCTCGGCTCCACTCCCAGTGATATTCCTGAGTGCAGGAGGATAGAAGGAATTGTGGATAAGAAGAAGAAGAAATGTAGTTAAGGGTGAAAAGAAGGAAACGTTGAAAGGTGGACAGAAGGAAAGGTAGAAAGGAGGAAAGAAGTAAGGTGGAACAGAAGGAAAGGGGGAAAAGCAGGAAAGGAGGAAAGGAGGAGAGAAGGAAAGATGTAGAGAAGGAAAGATGTATGCAGTGTGCATAGGAATTTGTTCATAGTTTTTGTTTTTACTATAGTCCGGCCCTCCAACGGTCTGAGGGACAGTGAACTGGCCCCGTTTAAAAAGTTTGAGGACCCCTGCTCTAACCTGTTAGGGTGAGCCAGCTCACAGTTTTTTAGCCTCCGGCTCACACATTTGTCTTCGCTTAGGGAGGATGGCTCCAGAGCAAACTAATTTATGCAGTAGCCAAATCGCTCACTCATAACTTTAATGCCAGTAGCTCATAAAATAGAACTTTTGCTCACAAGGGTCCACAGCTTAGAGGGAGCATAGGTCAGGGTCCCTAATGGGGTACCCGGTCGTCCGCTGACACCTTTCCTGGCACTCCCCAAGGGGTTTCTATAAAGTGGGTGGGGCCAGTTGTGGCACTTGCCCAGCGAGACTTCTGACTGGCCACTGGAGATCTGATCAGCTGGGTAGATTAAAAGAACACCGAGCACTTTTACATGTACTGAATAATGCACTTTCGATCCACTTTCAGTGCCCTTTGACACTCGTTTGCAAGTGGGTCTTGCCATTCCACACAGTAAAATCCAGTTGCAAAGTGCATCAAAAGTAGATTGAAAGTGCACGATTCAGTGCACGCGAAAGTGCTTACTGTTTTACTGGCAGCTGCCACCACTGCTGGTTTTATTCTCTGACACATTCCTTTTTCCCGAGAGTGTTTTTAAAATTACCCCCCTCTTCTCCCCTGCACTTGGGCTTTCCTGTGTGTGTGGCGCCACCACCCACAGCAGCCATTTTGTAGTCGCGCCCATCACCCTGTAGTCAGAATTCTAATTTGGTGTAGTGGTTAAGTGGTGTAGCCAGTTTGGTGTAGTGGTTAAGTGTGCGGACTCTAATCTGGGATAACCGAGTTTGATTCCCCACTCCTCCACTTGCACCTGGCTGGATGACCTTGGGCAAGCCATAGTCCTGGCACAGCTGTTCTTGAAAAAAAGAGCAGTTTCTGTCAAGAGCTCTCTCAGCCCCACCCACCTCACAGGGTGTCTGTTGTGAGGAGGGGAAGGGAAAGGAGTTTGTAAGCCCCTCTGAGGCTCCCTTGGGTAGTGAAGGGCGGGGCATAAATCCAATCTCTTCTTCTTCTAATTGTGCCCACAGGCTCAGAAAGACTGGGGACCCTGAAACTGTGTTGTTACTTCTCAATGCCCAACTGTAGTCCCTGGTAGCACCCTTCCCCATACCACCAGTGCTCCCTCTAAGCTGAGTTAGTGTGAACTACCTCACAGTTTTTTTAGCCTCCGGCTCACACATTTTTGTCTTAACTCAGGAAGGAGGGCTCCAGAGCAAGCTAATTGCTGCCCGCAGCCGAATTGCCCGCTCACAACTTTAACGTTGGTAGCTCACAGAGTAGACTTTTTGCTCACCAGACTCCACAGCTGAGAGGGAGCGCCGCGCACCCCCTGCTGAATTTCCAAAGTGGGACCCTCCCGAGAGGCCCCGATCCCTTTCCTCGACTCACCAGGCAGTCCAGCTGTGCCACAGGCGTCTTGGCTCCGGGCTGCCCCACGTCCCACACCTTGACGCAGCCCTTCCCTCCTGTGTAGACGTGCTGGGTGGAGTTGCTGATGGTCACGGCGCAGACCACCTCGCCGTGGGTCAGCGTGTGGAGCTGGCGGGCGTGCCGTGGGATGCCGGAGCCGATGAGGGCGTCGGGCGGGAAGGGGACCGGCTGCATTTGACCGTCGGCGCTCACGTGGAAGGAGTAGGCGCTGGATGCGGGGCGGGCAGGAAGAAAACAACAGGCTTCAAAAAGAGCGGCCCACATTAAAGTTGTGAGGTGAAAAAGGCCTAGAGTGACAAGGCAAAGCCTCCCCAAGTACCAGCCAGTTACAGGAACTGCTTCGACAGAAGGTTTGGCATTCCGTTGGCATAATGAGGCCTGTAAAAATACCCCTCCTCCTCCTCTGCTCCTCACAGATATATTTCCCATTGCTCTGCCTCCTCCACAGCTACCACAGCACGGCTCTTTTTGCAAGCCAAGCAACCACCATGTGTGCCCTCTCCCTCTCTACACACACACACACACACAGCAGTTCTGCAAGACTGAACGTTTAAAAGAGCTCTGCATAGCTTCACAACAGCCCTGTCAGGTAGGCCAGAATCACCATCTTCTCCTTGATACTGCAATCTTGGAGGCTGTGTTTGCAATTGGAAAAAACCCACACATGTTATTTCAAAATCAACATGTGGTAAACCCACATGAATCTCAGTGAGTTAGAAGTCTGAGTTTACAGAAAAGATGGTAGAACCTGTATAGACAGATAACTGTGGAATAACAATTAAGGGTATAAGCATTAGATAATAGAGGTGGTCTCCCTGTATATGTTCTATGTGTGTGTAATGTATGTCTACTGTCTTTGTGAAAATTAATAAAAGTGTACCTAAGGGTACTTTAAAAAACAAACATGTAGTAAACCCAACTACCCCTTATGGTTTATTCCTTGTCAATTTTGATCCCCCCCCAACTTTTGCAAACACAGCCTCCACGATTGCTTTATCAAAGAGGGGTGGGAAGGAAACTTGAATCTTTTCCTCCCCTGCAGTTTTTTCACTGCAAAAAGACCCTGCTGAGCTGCTTTTGACTGGGGGGGAGAAGTAGAGGCGGGGGGGCTGCTTGTAAGTCAGGAACCAGCATTTAATACTACCTAGACAGACCAGAAGCAAAAAAAAGTTGGGCGTGCAGCTGAAAGTTTGAATTAAGCACTTTCCCATCTATATTATGCCCACAGGGATTACTTCACACTTGACAAATTAGGGCTCACTCGGGCCACAATCCTGTACATGCTTATCTGAGTGTGAGTCCATTGAGCTCAATGGAATTCACTTCTGAACAGATGAGCACAAACAACATTTTACACAAAAGTTCCTGACGATGAGAATGGTACAGTAATTTATTGTCCATTAGATGGTCTCTGGATAATTGTAGAACACTGGACGTGTCTCACACTCAGAGGTCTCGGTTTGTGGGTGTATTGAGACAGCTATTTACACACTCTGGATGTTTATATATGCCAGAAAACACCCGATCCCAGTATTTTTACCTAACACACCCTCTGCAATGGATTACAGTCTCTGAATATTTTGCCACAAACATAAAACAACGGATTTCCTGGGCGACGCTGGCAGCAAGGCAGATGTCAGTCAGGAGAAAAGAGAATTAAGGGATATCAAACACAGAGAGGCGACCGATGATCTCGAAAACATTCTCAGTTCTGCTGATTCTTAATGACTATCATGCCACGAAATATAAGTCTGTGCAACATCAGCTCAAAACTGAAATCCAACATTTGCAGAAGCCTGCTGAGAAATGATCCAGTGCTTGGAGATGCGGTCACAGGAAAGCCGTTTGGGCTGGAATCTCTCATGCGCTTCATGCATTGCACAGTCCGCGAACTGCAGCGCATGCATCTTCGGCCAAAAGTAAGCATCCACGTAACTTCAGTTAAGACCACAAATGAGGGCTTCTGGTTTTGGTGGCTACAATGGCGGCAGCGGTCTTCCGAGTCTCTGGGAGCCGCACGCCAACACCTGGGAGGGGGTGTGATTGTCTGCACCACCCCCGGAGCCCTTGAGTTGGGCTCCCAGCCATGGGGCGCCAGGAGAGCTCTTCCTCCGGTGACTGGTCGGTGAAGGGGGGCTTTCCCATGCCCCGAAGGTCCCACCGCAGAGTGTCCGAGAATGGAATGAAGCACGCACATCAAAACAAGCGTTTGGTGACTAAGCGTATGAGCTTTTAAAACAAAGACAATATTGAACTCTGAGTAAAAGTTTAAGCAAGAAACACTGAAGATAGCAGAAACTCCCCCTTAAAAGGTGAGTGAGGGAGGGAACTCTCCCCCGCTAAGAGGAAAACACTCAAACTTTTTACTATCTACTTGAGGGTGGGTGAACTATAAAGGCATAATGGACTAAAATAAGGAACTAGTAAGAACTTCCCAGGCTTTGCAAAGAGTATTGGACATTGTAATAACTTTTTTAAAAAAGGAAACAACTTCTCAAAATGGTGCCTCCACGGAGGAATGAGAAAGAGAAACAAACAAAACCTAAGCTTCTTGCCGGAAATGTGAAAAGCCCAGCAAGTCCTGCCCCTAGACAGGACACAACAGTGGAGCTGCAAAGGATGCTGACGGAAGCGTTGCAACCCCTGCTGGAACAAGTTACTGCATTACATCAGAAGCCTGATGAACAGCTGACTCAGCTGAGCAAAACAGCTAAAAAAGCAAAGAAAACAGAACAGGAGCTAAAAGTGGTTGATGCCAACTCTAAGAAGCTTCAAAATCAACTATACATGACGGAGAAAAAAAGAGAAACTAATGAATCCCATTTGTTATGGCTGGAAATGGAAAGGGCAAGCTATGTCTTAAGCAGTGTTCCCTCTAAGCTGAGTTATTGTGAGCTAGCTCACAGTTTTTTAGCCTCTGGCTCACAAGTTTTTGTCTTCGCTCAGGAAGGATGGCTCCAGAGCAAACTAATTAGTGCAGAAGACAAATCGCTCACTCAGAACTTTAATGCCAATAGCTCACAAAGTAGAATTTTTGCTCACAAGACTCCACAGGTTAGAGGGAACATTGGTCTTAAGGTTCCAAGGGATCCCGGACGCAAATTAGTGCAAGAGAATCTGAGACTGATTATGTGTGACGCTTTGGCTCCATTGGCAGATTAAAAAACATATACAATACAAAGCAAAATTGATACGGTCTCTAGATTGTATTCAGAATTTACAAGAAAAAATAATCTGCCCGGGGAAGCGATTGTGAGATTCTCTAGAAGACAAGCGAGAGATCAAATACTAAAAGTGTCAAGTGGGGCTTCCTTGAAAATCAAAGACAAATAAAAGTGTTGAAGGACATTCAGTTCGAAATAAGAAGGAAATACAGGGATTTGGCTTTATTTCTACAGGAAAACGACGTCGCTTACAGATGTATCATACCCGAAGGCTTAATTTTAAAATTTATGGATAAAAAAGAAAAAGTTGACTCTGTTGAAAAGGCACAGGAGTTTTTGCACCTTCATAGCCATCCAGCAAAAGGAGAAGAGGTAGAAGACAACAGCACCAAAGAAAGTGAAGAAGAGGGCGCAGTGGCATCTTCTGATGAGAACTCAGATTCAGCATTGGGGGCAGCAGCCCCAAAAACAAGTTATCGATTAAGAAAGAAAAAGGGCAAATGAACAAAGGAGTAGGTGTTACACTCTGAATCTCTTGAAACTTTTTATCTCTCTCTTTTTTGCTTACTTGGCTCCTTATTAAAGGTTAAAATGGGGGAGGTTTCAATGTATGGTTTTTAAACAGACGACCACATTCAATGGTTTATATTTGAAACTAATAAGCAGAATTTTTTTTTTGGTTAAGCATTTTGTATGACCACCATCTCTTGGGTTTTTAGTGGGTTTTCTTTCCTTTCACCCTTAGTGTTTAGTTACCCTTCCCTTTTTTCATTTGTAGTTTTTAGAAAATGCAATAAAAAATCCCCTACGGGGGGCAAAAAAACAACCCGTTGTCTGAATCCCAGGGCCAAGAGGCAACACCAGGGGAAGGCATCTTGGTTGGCCACAGTGTGAGACAGGATGCCCCTCCCAGCGGTCCCCAGCATGCTCCCCATGGGCACCACGGGGCCCACCCACCTTTCCTGGTGCGCCCCCCAAGCATTTCACAGAGGACAAGAAGAAGAACTCAGCTCGTTACATTCATTTGTACCCAATGGGACCATCGACGACACTCACCTCTGCTGCTCATTTAAGCGCACGCTATTAAGTGCATGAAAGCAGCTCAAACGTTTTACAGATACAAAATAAAGCACAGCTTCAAAACCACTAAAACCAAACAACAAAAAAAGTAAAATGCATATTTCTGCCTTGCTAGGATGCGCCAGCTCCCTTAACTTGCATTATTGGACTTTGCAAAAATAATAATAATAATAATGCAATTTGTTTTAGTTTGGAGCATTTCTATGCCACTTCTCTGTCCAAAGGAGACCCAGTTATTAAAAAATGCAACCAACCAAATCAAGTGATTTAAATAATACACTAAGAAATAAAGAAAGTCTCCACTAATATCCTCTCAAGGCTGATCCTGGATGCACTGGGCCAACTCATGCAAGGCCATAGGTCAGGGGTGGCCACATGCAGCTCTTTCACACATATTGTGTGGCTCCCGGCAGGGTGGCTGGGGAAGCTAAATATTGTTAGCAAACAAATATCATTGGACAAATAAACATCACCAATATCTGCTTTTACCCCTTTTGTTATTATTTTTGGCAGTCTCATTTAATGTTAATGAAAAGCAAATCTGCATATTTCCCAGTGAAAACATGTAAGAACATAAGAGAAGCCAATGCTGGATCAGGCCAATGCCCCATCCAATCCAACATTCTGTCACACAGTGGCCAAAAATACCAGGTGCCATCAGGAGGTCCAGCTGTGGGGCCAGGACACTAGAAGCCCTCCCACTGTTGCCCCCCCGAGGCACCAAGAATACAGAGCATCACTTGATCCAGCCTGTGAGTTCCTATCTATACCTTGTGGCTAAGAGCCACTGATGGACTTCTGCTCCATATGCTTATCTAATTCCCTCTTGAAGCTGTCCAAGCTTGTAGCTGCCACCACCTCCTGTGGCAGTGAATTCCATGTGTTCATCACTCTTTCTGTTCATGTCTTGCAGCTCTCAGACATCTGATGTTTATTCTATATGGCTCTTACATTAAGTAAGTCTGGCCACCCTTGCCATAGCTTAACACCCCAAACCCCTTTGACTCTCACCAAAAGGCCCACGGCTTCTCTGGCCACGCCTCGGCTTGAACCCGTGTAAGGAGAGGAGAAACAGCCCAGATCTTATTCAGCGGGGAGTGTGAAAGGAGGCACGGGTCCTACACAGACAGAAACACTCACGCCACAACACAAAAGCATTCAGTGCGCCAGTTATACCACAGGGACACAAGGTTTTGACAAAAGCACGGCAACCAAGATGGAAATCCATTGATCAGTAACTTCCAGAGATGTAACCTGTTTCTACAGAACGCTCAAGCCACTCTGCTCCAAGACACAACCGTGAAAGATCTCACCAGTGGAGACAGAGAAACCACATCCTTTTAAGTGCTCACTCCGAAGGGGCCCTCAACAGATAAGATACATCCACACAAGAATGTTCAGTTGCGACCAAGCCAGGAGACAAACCAAAGAGCATCTGTCTCTAATCCAGTCTTGAAGAACGTGGCAACATGTGCAGCCAAACCGTAAGCTGTAATAAAACAGCAGGGGAGGGAAGTCTTCCAGCCGGCTCAATGAGATCTGGGCTGAGGGTCTGCCCTGCCTCGGTTGCAGGTATTTAGCACGGGTGCGTCCGGAGGCATGTGCTGAAGGGATCTTGGCCCCTGACTCATATCCTGTGGCCCTGCATGACCTAGCCCAGAGCATCCAGCACCACAGTGCCTTGCCTTGCCTTTGCTTGTTTCCATTACAATTTTTTCTAACAGGTGTAAAGTGAGGAGAAAAGCAAGAGACAGAGATCTAAAGAAAGAGACAAAATCTAGTAGAGGAAGGTACGGACAAGCCTACTGAAGACAGACGGAAATGCCATGCCTCAACCCTGCGACCCGAGTCCTGTTGACCTGCCTGCCTTACTGAAACACCCACTTATGGTTTCCTGTGAAGACAGATCCGGGTGGGTAAGCCAAGGCTCCTTCTAAGCTGCGGAGTCTTGTGAGCAAAAATGCTACTTTGTGAGCTACTGGCATTCAAGTTGTGAGCGAGCGATTTGGCTACTGCATAAATTAGTTTGCTCCGGAGCCATCCCTTCCTGAGCTAGGACAAAAAATGTGTGAGCTGGAGGCTAAAAAACGATGAGCTAGCTCACGCTAACGCAGCTTAGAGGGAACACTGGTAGCCATGTTGGTCTGAAGCAGCAGAACAAAGTTCTGAGTTCCAGTGGCCCCTTTAAGATCAACACAGTTTAATTCTGCATGTAAGCTTTCGTGGGTGTACGTGCCCACGAAAGCTTCTACCCAGAAATTAAACTGCGTTGGTCTTAAAGGGGCCACTGGACTCAGAACTTTGTTTTATGGTCCCTGTGTATCTTTAAACAGGAAATGAGGCTCAGCATTCAGACAGGTGAGCGGAAGGCACTGTCTCCTCTGAGGAACTGGGACTCTGCAAGATCGGTCGCCACGTCTCCCGGTAGACTGAGAAGCAGTAAGACCTCCAAAGCCGATGACGCACTCAACACAGTGACTTCTGGTGATCCGGTGGGTGCCTTTGTCAGGTCAGTACCCATCAGATCACACTATCAAGCAGCTGATGACTGTTATCCGAACGACAAAAGGGAAACGGAGAGAACACGACAAATCCAAGTCTGCGAAACAAACCAGATGAACAGCAGGAAGCCGTGGTGGTTCCCCGACCAAAACACTGATTGGATTTTATGGCTTTGGATCATAAAACCAGGCTGAATTGGCAAGGCCTTTGCCCAACGACCTTCCTTTTTAGCCCACAAAGATGGCAAGAAGGTGTTCCTGCTGGTGGACCTTCAGATCTAGTAAAGTCATCCAAAAAGGCAAGCAACACAACTCATCTCAGGTCAACGCATGAGAAGGGCAAGGCAGGATTGGGGACACAGGTCACCGATGGCCAATTCAGTGCAGCTGCTGTGTCTGCAAGGGACACCCATCTTTGCTGTCCCATCCTCATTGCTGGGTCCTCTGGATGAGTTTGGGGATGTCGCCGAAAAAAGCATTACAATGAAGCAGCTCAGAGGTAGAGCCTCTGAGTTACCCCCAGGTTCAATCCCCGGCATCTCCAGTTAAAAGATCTGGCAGGAGATGATGTGAAAGACCTTTCTCTGCCCGAGACCCTGGACAGCTGCTGCCAGTCTGAGTAGACAATGCTGACGATGAACCGAAGGTCTGATTCGGGACCAGGTAGCTTTATGTGTGTGTACTTAATGAGCTTGAGGAGCTGTGGTGGCTCAGTGGTTAAGACACTGAACTGCAGGTTGGAAGATCGGTAGTTCAGCAGTTTGAGACCCAAGTGCTGCATGATGGAGTGAGCTCCCATCTCTGGCTCCAGCTCCTTCCAGTCTAGCAGTTCGAAAGCAAGAAATTGCAAGTAGATAAATAGGTACCGCTTCGGTGAGAAGGTAACGGCGTTCCATCCGCCTTGGTGTCTACTCATGCTGGCCACATGACCACGGAATCGTCTTCGGACAGTGCTAGCTCTTCGGCTTGGAAATGGAGATGAGCACCGCAACCCTAGAGTCGGATTCGACTGGCTTTTGAGCAAGGGAAGCCTTTACCTTTACTTAATGAGCTGGCAGACAATCCAGCAATGGTGTTGTTACACTTTCGAACAATCACCTGGTGCCACCATCACATTCTATGCAACAGATCGCCCCAAACGATCATATTGGAAGGTCTTCTGAGAGAACCACTGCCTGCTTGATCCTCTAGGTATAGGACAGGCACCCAATCAAACCATCATGCTGGCCTAGAAGTTGGTATGCATAATACACAACACGGAGGAAACGGCTCCGTTGATGCCGCACGATATCGACATGTTTTCCAAATGTTGCCGCAAACAAGCAGCGTTATTCGTGGGTGCCTTTTACCAAGCCATGATGTGAAGAAATGCTCTTGGTGCTATTCCAGAACTTCCAGTGCCAAGAGACTTGGCATATTGGGTCTGCACCCTGCTCTGGAGATGCCCAGGTCCCATTCCAGAGGCAAGTTTGGAAGTGACCTCTTGCTGATGGCGAATGCAGTGCCCATCTATGTGACACAAATACCACGAAGTTGCATTCTGGTGTGTGTTCATGTGATGCAGCAATGGGCATATCACCGACCCGAACATGCACGTGAACCTAATTGAGGTCAAAATACCTGCTGCAGGTTAACGACTGCCACAGGAACGAATGGGCAGTTTCTTGCCTTAGTTGGCACCTTGAAAGCATTTGAAAGTTTTGACAATTACATCCCAGTTTTACATAATGTACTTTCAGTTCCAACATTTTCTTCACTAAATGCAACTGAAACTCTGGCAAGTTACATTTAGACAGTCGAGAAATCAAACAAACTTCTGAAACACGTGTGGACAGACAGGCGTGTGCATGGCACATACAACCCCCCCCCCAATCATCTATTTTAGAGGCTTGATTTCTCCCCCACCCGATAGATTTCAATTTGGAAATCCACATTTTCAGACACAGCATACCCAAATTTGTTAGCTGGCCTGGTTCCCCACTTTTACCCCCAAACATCTCTTGATTAGGGGGCCCATATTTTGAAAAGCAAAAAAGACGAGGAGTTTCCCGACTGACTACGTCGAACAGGCGATCAAACAAGCAATCACTCTGACCAATCCCCTTTGAAAGACCCCGCCCTCTTTAAGCTCTGATCAGGGCTACCCACTTGGAGTATTCCTAACCTTCCAACCCATAAGGTTGGAATTTATCTGTTTTTTTAAAAAAGGACCCAAAACAGAACAGGCACCAAAACAAGAGGACGTGTCCTATAAAAAGGGGACACCTGGGAACCCTGTTCTTGATACGCTTCCCAGTCCACCCCACCCTCTTTTAGGGGGAAAAACTCACTAGGCTAAAAATCTCACTGGATAATACTGAGCTGCCCTTTCGCGGCCTAGCCTACCTTCCAGGGTTGTTGTGAGGGTAAAACGCAAGAGCAGCCAGATGCCCAGCCCTGGGCACTGTGAGAGCAATACGAGATTTAAATGTAAATTATTATGGGTCAACTGCAGATTGCTTCGGGGGAACAGCCGAGGCAGAGATGGGGCCACCCTCCCTCCACAAGCTCCTTCCCCCACTTACGGTTTCCCCGAAGAGGTTCCCGCCGGCATTCCTGTGGAGAGTCCCGGAACCCGCAAGTGCGAATGGGGATCATAGGTAACCTGGCCAAGGAATATGTATATATATTAACCTTAATATACCGGGGAGGTTCCAAAGACCACCTCAAGACCTTCGAGAGGCTGCCCTTCCCTCAAAACACTTACCAGTGGAGAGCGTCCATAAGTGCTAGCCCCCACAACGGCGGCCCCATTGATCTGGGGAGCCACAAGATGCAGTCCGGCATAAGCCCCGGCACCGGCCATTTCCCCGTTGACAGACGCGTGGGCTACGTTGAAAGCAGCCGGGTAGGTGCCCTGGAGAGCGAGCGGGTTTCGCAGGCCAAGGGCTAAAATGGGGGGTGGGGGAGAGAGATTGCAGAAACACATCAAGTCAGGAAAATCAGAAGGGACCCGAAGCACCAGCAGGAAATATTCTTATTTCGTACCGATTTGTTGCCATCCAGTTTGTATTACGAGCTCATCCACCCGAGTGCCTTAAAAATGGTCTCTTGATGACTTCCTCTTTTGGTCTAGTCCCCTCCGGATTTCCTTTCCCCCTTCCCCACTTTTCACAGCTATGCTCCCCCAACCCTTTGCAAGGCGGTTTTGGTGTTTTGGGGTTGTTTTTTTTTGGATGAATTGTTACGTTTCTTCCCACCCCACAAGTTATTTATTTATTTATTTATTTTATTAATTAGATTTTTAACCCACCCTCCCGCCGAAGTGGCTCAGGGCAGTTTACATACACGTTTAAAACCAACATACAATTTTAAAACCAGCAAAATACAAACTTAAAATTCCAATTGCATAAAATTCCAGTCCTTTCCTTGGCTTCTTTGAAAAATAGCCTCTCGAGGAGGGGAAAAACCAGTCCTAAGGTTCTAGCCCTCATTCGTGCTCCAGAGGAGCCTGACTGACGGAAAAAGAACTGGTTCCCACCTTAACTTGTGAGATTCGTTCTGGAAGCAGCCATGCCCGTTTTCGAGTTTCTCTCTGCAGCTATCAGGACTGGGAGCTTACTGAAATGCTTCCCAAAGAGACAGATTTTTTTTTAAAATGTAACAGAGCCGTATGACTGCTTGCCTTCAGCAGCTCTACACTTTCCCAGGCTGCGGGTGCAAAATTCAACAGACTGATTCGCACGCAGAAATCCAGCATGTCAGGGAGCAGATGTCTTAAGAGAGGAGACCTGTTTCTGTAACCACGCACACCTCGCTCCCCAAATGGGTCCCCCGACCACAGATCCCAGAATGGCCCCTCCCATTTACCGAGCGACTCCACCATCTGCTTGGCCACGCCTGGGCGGAGCTGCGGGGTGCTGCTGCTGGAACCCGGGCCCGTCCCTTCGCCTTGGGAGGTTGGGGTGCTGGATTTCAAGCCCGGGGTGCCGGCCTTCTCCACCTGCAAGGGAGCCATTCAGAGCTGGGTGTCAGTGACTGGCGTTGTGGTTCTTCCCTTCCCCATCATTCAGGGGTGAGGAGGAGGAAGGGGGAGTTAAAATTCCTCATGCAACATTTTTTTTAAAAAAAATTACATACATGACGCTGCCCTATCTTGAATCAGACCCCCGGTCCACCAAAGTCTGTTCTGTCTATTGAATAGGGCTGCCAAGTCCCCCGGGGGGGCAAGGGTTTGCTGGCCCAAAAGGCCCCCAACCCGCCGGTCCAGATCAGGCTGGCGGGGGGAACACCACCCCCAAAGGGCCCAGATCGGGCTGACATGGCTGGCACAATGACGTTGCCTGGAAGTGATGTCGTCGCAGTAGGCACGTCATCAGGCGACGCTCTAGCAAACAGCCTGAAAACTCTATGGTCCCATCCAGCAGGATGACATCACTTCCAGGCGACATCATCACAGCACACACGATCTACGCGCACACCACAAATGTCCCAGCCTGGGACCAACTTCCCCCCGCTCCACAATGTAAGTCACTCAGCGACCCTACTACTCAGCAGCCCAGGGTCTTTCCCATCACCTCCTGCCAGAGCCTTTAAATGGAGATGCCGGGACTTGAGCCTGGGACCTTCTGCATGCCAAGCAGGTGCTTTGCCCTTGTGCTGCGGCCCCTCTTACATCAAGGGAGAGTGCTGCAGGGACAGGCCAGCAACTAGCAGAGAAAAACAATGGTGGGCTGGTACAGAGGCCAGCGAGATGTCTGTATCAGAGTTAACGCTGCCTCTGAACATGGAGGCTGCATTTAGCCTGACTTCCACTGGAAGCCTCTGACGCAGCCCTCTGCTATGGTTGGTGTACCCTCCAGCAATGGGTTTTCAGAGACACCTTCCTTTCCCCGGAACATTTAGGTTTCAAGTTACTAGACCAGGGGTGGCCAAACTTGCATAACGTAAGAGCCACAGGGAATAAAAGTCAGATGTCTGAGAGCCGCAAGACATGAACAAATATCACACACACATTTTACTGAGAAATATGCAAACTGGCTTTTTATTAACATTAAATGAGAGTGCCAAAAATAAAAACAAAAGGGGTAAAAACAGATACTGATGATGATACTTGTTTGCTAATGATATTTGTTTGTCTAAGAGAGAGAGAAGAGACAGAGGTGGAAAGAGAGAATGAAAGAGGTGGAAAAAGAGAGAGAGAGAAACAAAGAAAGCAAATAGGTGGGGGGGAGGTGGAGGTGGAAAGAAAGCAACTTTAATTTTAAATGTGTCCTCCAAGCCCCAACCAACTGGCAGGCTTGGCAAAGGGATTTAAAGAGACAAATGCCTTCTTCAAGCCAGCCAGCGGGAGGGTACCTTTGAGAACGCATTTAAAGTTAAAGTTGCTTTCTTTCTCTACTCCCCTCCACCTCAAGCCTACCCAGGGAGGGGAACACTGGTGGGGGACAGGAAGACTGATCAGGGAGGCACGCCTACCCTTCGCTTCCCCAGCCGCCCTGCCTGGAGCCACACAATAAGTGTGAAAGAGCCACACGTGGCCCCCGAGCCACAGTTTGGCCACCCCTGGACTAGACCATGAGGACGAGGTCCCCCCTCCAGCCTCATTTTCCCACCACCAAATGCCCTGACACTACTTTATCCTGATCCTTACTACTACAACAGCAAGTAGGGGCGGGGCGGGGGAGTCCACCCTTCTGAAAGCAAAAAACCCAGTGCCCGATGTTGAATCAAGAGGCAGGACAAATACAAAGATCTCCAGATCTCTGCTGTTGTCTCCGCCCTTTGTTTGGTTGATTTATTTTATTAGGTTTCCAACCCGCCCTCTTCCTCGTGCTGCAAGGCTCAGAATGGGGGGTACGACAAATTAAAGCGATGGCCCAATCGTGCGATCATAATCAGAGCTCAAATTGGACAGCGCCTTCAGCACTGACCGCACAGTGCCCGGGTGGGGTTGCGTAGCTGTGAGGTTTGTAGCACTGATCAGGAGACGGGGAGAGAGGGGGAGGGAGGAGAGGAGGGAGGCCAGACAGACGGAAGACCTGGCTGATGGGATGAAGCCAAGTTTCTCTCTCCCCGCCCCGAAAGGGAAGAGCAAAACTAAGAGGTAGCTTTCCCCCCACCCCAGTTTCCCAGGGGTGTCACATCAGACTCCGCTCTCCCAGATCCAGAAAGTAAGGAAAGTGAGAGGGGAGGGAGACCCTTTCCTGTTTTTCTACTGTGGACCCACCATTAGCAAACAGATCGACTCCTGCTCTCAAGCAAGCTGATAAAACGTCTGCCCAGCTATTTAGTCAATTCATTTCTAACCCCACCCTCCACCCCTCCCTTGCTCAGAGCAAGGTACACAGTTCTCCCTTCCCCATTTAATCCTCCTAACAGAGAAAACAACAGGCCCGAGGCCAACCAGCAAGCTGTGTGCTGCTGCAGGATTTGAACCCAGGTCGCCCAGATCCTAGTCCAACACCCTGTAACTGCTACATCCACACTGGGTTGTTCCATAGTTTTTGCCGATCTGGGAAGGTTCTGTTGGAATAGCCTCTGAGCATAAGCAGAGTGCAAAGAGACTTTCTCCTAAACCGAATGACTTTTGCATAAAGTTGCGTGCGGAGTGAGGTATCGTTTCACCATGGATACGAGGCAGGATTCCTATTTCCTTCTTGCTGCTGGGGCAAAGCAAGGCTTTCATGCTTGCTGTTTCAAATCCATCTCCCAGCATTGCTAGTTGGGGGGATTTTGTCCTGCCCAAAAGCTGGGCTTCCCAAGGGACCATACATGAGAAGTCTAGACTTTTTCCTCCCATATTACAGAGCTGGGAATCGTAGGTCACAGTCACACGTGTGAGATAACGTGTGTGGGGGGGGAAGCGAGGCTATTTCCCCTGGAGGAATTTGACCTGCAGTTGCGCGATCACACAGTCCTTTGAAACTGCAGGGGCAGCCCGTCATCACATGATCAGATGTAACCACGGGTGAGTCAGGTTTTTGGTGGTTTTTTGCCATTTGTTCCTGATGCACTTAAATGGGGAATCAATGAATCGCATCTCAGCACGGGCTCCCTATGGAGGGTGCGACGATGCGCATGCTGAGAAGGGGAAAAAAAACAACGGCGCGGAGTTGGGATGGCCTATCAGACCATCCCGACGCCATGAGAGCGTGCTGGAGCAATCACACAGGGGAAAGTCCATCCATGGCCCATAGCAACCTGTTTGCTGGTGGACTTTCCCTGTTGTCATTTTACTCCACTTCTGTGGCGGAGCAAAATGGGTTGTCAACAGGAGCGGGCCGCTTCCCAGATGTTCACGGCTGATCGTGCCCTTAAAATCCACCCGACATTCGCGCCTATGGCACGGCTAATTGTGCATGTGATCGCGACCATAGAATCACAGAGCTGGAAGGGGCTACACAGGCCATTAGTCCAACCCCCCAATGAGGAGTCATTAGGGAGAAACCTAATGCAGCTGATTTGGGACAGACAAAATAATAATTTGCCATTCATAACTAACATGTGGGACTCACTGCCACGAGAGGTGCTAGCTTAGAGAGTTTCAAACAGGGAAGAGGAGAGGGCCATCCACAGCTATAGGACTCAATGGCTAAGCGGAGGACAAGCAGTTGTGTAAAAGATTACAGCTTTCCTAGATGGCTGACATCTGCACTCTGGGATTGCTCAGAGGCTAAACCGAAGCTACCTTTTACCAGTCGTCAAGAGACTGAAGAACAAGTTTTCCCTTCTAAATCCTGTTTTCCCTTCTAAACCCCAGTCTGTTGGTAGCATATGCTGATGGAGTCAGCCAGAACAATGGAAGAACCTTGCTTGAAACATGCAGAAGCTGCAAGGAAGAGTGCAGAAGCTGCAAGGAAGAGTGCAGAAGCTGCAAGGAAGAGCTAACCGGCCACTTTCCATTTAGGTGGACCTGGAAGGGTCTACCGGAGAAAGGAGGAGGGAGCATGTAGAGAGACCCAAAGGCCAAGGGAGAAATGGAAACAGTTCCAGAAAAAAAGTTTAATTCTGGGTATAAGCTTTCGTGCCACGGAAGAATTACACCCAGAATTAAACTCTGTTGGTCTTAAAAGGTGCCACTGGACTCAGACGTTGTTCTGCGGTTCCAGACCAACACGGCCGCCGCCCACCCGGATCTATAAGCAAGTCTAGAATCTTCAAGGGCCCTGTGCCTACCTCCTGTTTTAAGGTGCTCTGGTGGTGCCTTAAAAGATTCACCAAGTGCCTTCCAGCAGAAGCTTTCATGAGTCAAAGCTCACTTCGTCAGATGCATGGGAGTCCGTCAGCTCACAAAAGCTAATTGCATTCGCCTCTGAAGACTCGCCAAACTCTTGCCTTGTTCTGCTGCAGCAGACTTAACACGCTGGCCCCTCTAGACCCCGCCTGCCTAATTCACCGTGGAAGAAGGGGGAAAGTTTTATTCCCAAGGCAAGGCAGTTTAAGTGCATCACTCATTTTATATTCCTGAGCTCAGACGTTGCAGGCAATCCTTGCTCAGCTACACATGCCCCCTTTCCATAACCAAGGAGAACTTACACAATTCAATCCTTTCTCTGAAACAGATGACATGGTGGCCTTTCGTAACCCCAAAACAAACCTAACTGGGCTCATGCTTGCTAAGGTACAAATAGATTCAGATGGGCAGCCGTGTTGGTCTGAAGCAACAGAACAAAGTTTGAGTCCATTGGGGCACCTCAAAGACCAACGAAGTTTAATTTTGGGTAGAAGCTTTCGTAAACATGCACGATTAGTCCCAAGTAAGTGGGCACAGGTATGCAGCCCTCCCCCTGCAAGGAGACACAGATCCTTTGTTTTATCAGAAAGCGAAGCACCGTGCCTAGGGTTGCCAACCTCCAGGGGGCGGCTGGAGATCTCCTAGGAGTAGAACTTCTCTCCAGGTGACAGATATCAGCTACTTTGGAGAAAATGGCTGCTTTGGAAAGCGGACACTATGGCACTGTACCCCAGTCAGGTCCCTTACCAAACCCAGGCTCCAACCCCAAAATCTCCAACCCGGAGTTAGCAACCCTAGCTGTGTTTCCGGATCTAAACACAACGGTCTGACTAGATTGCTTTAGGCTAGTTTTACTGAGGGTTTTGGTTTTTTTTTAAGTTTAAGCACACTGCCAGTTCCAAATGTTTTTGACCCGCGTTTATGAAACCATCTGCCGCATGTCGCTCCCATGTCGATGCAGTCTGGCGATCGTTATCTTCTTAAAGAACAACATACAGCCTAGACCTCCGCCTTCTCATAGCGTTCCCCGGACACAATCACAAAAGCAGCAAAATCATGCCTGCCAGAGACAAAGTAGGAAGGTCTACAAACACTGGGTGGGGGGCAGGGCCAGCCCGAGGTTTTTTGGTTTTTTTGTGCCCTAGGCGGGGCTACTTTCTAGCACGCTCCCCTGCCACTGGGGCTCCCCAGGGCGAGGGAGGGCTCCCCTCCTCCTCCTCCTCCCCCCTCGCCTGCCCCTGGGGTGCACTGGCAAGCCAGGGAAGAGGCGGGGGGTTAAACCCCCATCCCTTCCGTTGAAGCGCTGGCTTGTCGGTGTATCCCGCAGCTGCGGGGTGTGCTGGCAAGCCAGGGAAGGGGTGGGCGTTTAAACCCCTGTCCCTTCTGTCGGAGCACCGGCTTGCCGACGTGTCCTGCAGTTGCAGGGCGTGCCGGCAAGCCAGGGGAAGGGGTGGGGGCTTTTGGTGGGGGGTGGGGGCCTTTGGCGACCCTAAGGGCCGGCGCCCTCTAGGCGAACGCCTAGTTCGCCTAGTTCGCAAGCCGGCCCGGGGGGGAGGGGCCCTCTCCAGGTACACAGAAAAACACAGCTTTTGCAAATCAACCAAAAGGAGGACCAAAGTTTTAAACATTTATTGGGGCTGAGCAGGCACCGGGAAGCATGGGGTGCCAAGGGCAGCAGAGAGTCAGTTAAAGAAAAGAGAGGGCTGGGGAAATCAAGACCCAGTGAGTTTATAGACTCCTGGTTGGGGGGAAATTTGGGATGGGATTTCAAAAGGGTCCCTCCCCCAAGGGATTCCTTGCAGGCCCCCTGCTTGTATTTAATATTTTTTTATTCTTTCCCATTAAAATCCAAAATCAGCAATGAGATTTTTGCCCCTTTGAGATTTTAAAGGTTTCATCATACAATAGTTTAACAGATGTCCCAAAATCATGTTATTTATCCTATATCTTATATTTGTAGATTCTCTCCCCCCACCAGAAATGTCTTGAAATGTAAAGCTCCCCAACACAAAAAAGGAGCTTTTAAATTAAAAAAAAATTAATTGGGCACTTTGGGAGGGGGGCTTTTCTTGCTCTGGAGTAAAGTGCCTACTCTCTTCCAATTTACGGACGCTTGCTGGTCACTTGGTGTGGGGACCACTATCCGCCGTGGCTATTTACACGGTTCGGCTGTAGCCGAAACACAGCCAAAAATTGCGCCGAGCAAAATATGTCACAGTGCAATACGAAAAGCCGGCGTTACGACAGTTCAAAGAAGAGAAAACATCTCAGATCTCTGCGCTTGGCTCTGTGCTGAAGCTTCTGTTTGTAAAGAGGAATGTGCAGTGGTCAAGTTGTCCACTGAGGGGGTAGAAAGCACAAGTCAGGAACTGGTGGGGGAAGAGGAGAACGCACATGTCGTAATCCTTCCTTCCTCCTCCGGGACCTCCGAAATGAATTTTTCAAAACCTGGCAGCACACTTGGCTGCCCTTCCCGGAGGCCTCTCGCCGCTGTCTTCCCAAGCCGCAGCTGCCACAATCGGCACTGGAAAGAAAAACAGAAAAACCTCACTCCCCAGGAGAGCAATTTGAGGGAGGAATTCTTCCCCCCCCTTCCCCCCCAGCTATGCCACAAGGCCATTACGCAATGCCATTCCTTCTGGGCTTGGAGCCACAGGCAGGCCGCAAGGGCAGCCTTGGTCCTTCTGGTCTCCATTAAAACAGGGAAAGGGATCTTGTGATGAGACTGCTTGTGAACATTCCGTCACTGCCCCATCGATTCTCACAACCTTCGTTCAAGCTCAGCCAATAGGAACCCAGGGCGCTTCAGTCCTTCTGGTCTCCATTACAACAGGGCCAAGAGATCTTGTGATGAGGCTGCTTGTGAACGTTCCATCGCTGCCCAATATATTCCCCACCCTGTTCGTTCAAACATGGCCAACAGCAGCCAAAAGGAGCCCCGGATTCTCATCCGCCAGCATTCCAAAATACCTGACTTTGTATCCTGAACGCACTGCCCCTACACACAAGGGTCCAACGCAAACCACCACATTACTTCCCTGAAGGTGGTTCACACATGCAGCTGCATTGGCACATGCACACATAAAACCAGCTAGGGTTGCCAGCTCCCAGTTGGGAAATTCCTGGAGATTTGGGGGTGAAGCCTGGGGAAAGCAGGATCCGGGGATGGGAGGGACCTCAGCACAGTAGGGGTGTGCATGGAAAAAAAAATGGTATTTTTCGGGTTTGGGTAAAAACATCAGTAAATACCAATATTCTCAAATCCGAGGATTGGTATTATAGTGGGATTTGGAAATACTGGGCATTACTGAAAATACTGTGCTTCCAAGTAGAGGGGGAGTGAAACTGACCTGCTCTCCCTTCCCTGAGCTTCCCCAGCCGGCTGCCACAGCAGGCTGACTAAGCAAGCGAAGACAGAATGGGGAGGCTTTTAAAGATGCCTCCCCTTCGTTTCCCCAGCCAGGGAAGTGAAGTGAAGAGAGAAGGAATTTAAAAACTTTAAACCCCTTCCCCTCTGGAGTTCCCCACAGTGGCACGATCTCTCCTTTGTACCCTATGACCCTATAGGGTACAAAGAAGAGATCGTGCCATTGCTGCAGTGCAACTCCAAAGGGGGAGCCCGGTTGGAGAATGGAGAGGATAGGATTTAAATGCCTCCCCCTTTCTCCCCCAGCCATACTGCTGCTGCCTTCCCTTCCCCAGCCACCCTGGCACAGCAGACTCGCTAGGGAAGGGAATGGGAGGTAAGGTGGGTCAGTTCCACTCCCTTCACTTTCAAGCAGAGGGAAATGAAACTGACCCGCTCACCCTCCCCTTCACTTCCCCAGCCTGCAGGCCATGGCAGACTGAGTGGGGGAAGCGAAGACTGATTGGGGAGGCTTTTAAAGATGCCTCCCCGATCTGGTTTCCCTTCCCTCCCTGATTCGGGGATGGGCACCCGAATAAAAGCCAAATAAGATCAGCTGTTATTCAGGAGCACCTTATTGGTAGCCAAATCAGATTAGACACCCCCAGTGTCCGCTGTTCCATGACAAAAAATACATACCTGAAAAATACTGATAAGGAATAAATACCCGAAAAATACCAATACGGTATTTTTCCCTGTACCCAAAATACCCGAAAAATACCGATACGGTATTTTTCCCTGTAAATCTATGAGATCCCACGGCCCCACCTGGATGTCGGCAACCCTAAAACCAGCCCCACTGTAGATTTAGAGGGGAGGCACAGCATTCCCATCCTTATCAATTCAGTCCTCCAAAACTGAACACACTGGAAAGCCCCAACTCCAATTTTTCCATTTCAGAACTGGAAGGAGCAAAATCATTGCCTCTTTCCCCAATTTGTTCCCACACTAAAATACACTCTCTTGCACACGTGCACACCAAGCATCATGCACAACCAATGCTACACTTACTATGGCCACATCCTTGGTGATCCGTGGTGGGGAGGCGCTGCTGGAGGAAGCCATGGAGGTGGGACTGAGCTGAATTGTCTCCTTCCGCTGCAGGGAAACTTTGTCTACCCCATTCTCTCGGGAGGAAAAGGAGTGGACGCTGTGGGGGAAGAGGGGTCCTGTGGGGGGCAGGAGGGAAGAAGAGCATCACAGAGGGAAGGAGAGCATCACTGGCACAAGCCAGCTTCCCTGGGAGGCTTGCTATTCACAAGGGGCCTGGCAGAGAGAGAGAGAGAGAGAGAGAGAGAGAGAGAGAGAGAGAGAGAGAGAGAGAGAAAGCGAGAGAGAGAGAACGCTCAGCGGGAGAACACCTGCTTTGCTTGCAGAGGGTTCCTTCCAGGTTCCTTCCTGCTGACACCCTTTCTAACACCCTTCAAGTGTTGTTAGAATGTGGGTGGGGCCAGGTGTGACACTTGCCCAGCAGGGTTTCTGATTGCACCGGGCAGATTAAAATAATGTTGTTTCAGCTGCTACCACAATGTTGCTTTTATTCTATGTCATTCCACTTTCCCTGTGCATTCCCTTCTCCCTGCACTTGGGTTTACCATGTGTGTGGCTGCATCTTCCGGTGGCATCCATTTTGTGGTTGGCTCCACCTTGCGAGGCATCCATTTTGTAGCTGTGCCCGTCACCCTGTGTCAGAATTCCAGTGGTGCACAAAGGCTCAAAAAGGCTGGGGACACCTGCATCTAGCTAATGTCCTGTAGGTGCCGGCAAAGACCTTTCCCTGCCATTTAATGACTTGGGAAAGTTCCCGTAATTGCCTGGACTCAGATGTTTAGTTTCAAGAAATTTTATGTTATTGAGCGATTGACTGGATTTCTATCACGCCAATCCTCAAAGGAGCACAAGGCAGTGCACACGGTATCTCTACTGTTTTATCCTACCTGATTTGTTCTCAAAAGAGCCCTATGATGTAGGTTAGGCTGAGATAAAAAGTGCATGATTGGCCCCAAAGGAACTGAGACGGACTCTCAAGGGTTAATGCCTAACAGCTTCGGAGAACCCTTGAGTGACAGGCTCTTCCAATGGAATTCTGTGGAAGTTAAGAAATGACAGTCAGGAACTGAGAGTTGAAGAAAAGACAATTAAGTGCTGACTATGGAGTGGGAAGAAGGCAGAGTGACAGAGTGTTGGACTAGATGGGCCATTGGCCTGATCCAACATTGGCTTCTCTTATGTTCTCTCTTATGTTCTTAAAAGAGTGAGAGGATCAGGGAGGATCCACATTCAAGCCTAAAAGGGACAGAGCTTCTAGTTAAGAGAAGTAATCCCTGCCCAGTGAAAAGGGAGATAGCTCTTAAAAGAGGAGTGATCCCTGGTCTGTATATATAGCAGGATTTGGGGAATTTGATTGTAGGTTCCTCCCTTCTAGACTTTATCAGTGAAACTCAGAAACCTACACTTAAGTGCTTAAGCAGAAAGTGAAAAGAAAGCCTCTTTCATCAAAGTTTTACAAGACCTTTTTGAATAGCAGGCACACTTACTTGTTGGCAACAAATCTTCCAGAATTAGTGTGATTATAAAGTTAACTCAGTTTTATTATCGGTCCACCTCATATGTCCTTCTCCTGATTCCACCTGATCTTTTCTCCTCTAAGTTAAATATTTTTTTTTGCTTATTTTGAATTGTCAAAAGCCACTCTTGTGCCATTTCAGTTGAATATAAGAAGGTGATTTGATCCCTTCCCTCAATTCCCTGGGCTGGACCAGCATCTCTCTCTCTACCTATCTATAATAAAGCAACTGAGTGGGACAACCACAGACAACCAGATAAGAAGAAAATAGATATGGGGGCTGCTCAGCAAGAAAGAAGAAAAAAAGGGGAAATCCTGTGCGTGAAGGAGGGGAGAGGGTGAGATCATCATAGCAACCGAAGAGACTTCGTTCCCAAGTTCACATTCAAATCCAGACACTGAAGCCATTACACTGGCCCTTAGATTTAATGATGACCTCTCTGCCCTCAATCACAGACGAAGCTGCCTTATCAACCATTATCAAACCATTACTCTATCAAGCTCTGACTGGCAGCTGCTCTCCAGGGTCTGAGGCTGAGATCCTTCACATCCCCCTACTACCTGATCTTTCAGCTAGAGATGCTGGGGATTGAACCTGGGACCTTCTGCACGCCGAGCAGATGTTCTGCTACTGAGCTGCAGCCCCTCTCATCCCAGTCCTGACATCCATTGCTGGTACAGAAGGTGCGTACGACTGGCTCTCCACAGTGGCCTAGAGGTTGTCACTCCCACGCAGAGCTGTGCATTTATGCCCCAAGTTCCATAAAAGAAGACAAGCTTCTAGGCTTCATGGGTTGTGAAGATATGCTCGAAATGGCATGCACAATGCCCTTGCTGATCTCTTTGAAGCCAGAGGCAGTGGCTGGACATCACAGGATTTGGGGCTCTCTGTCTTTTCAGCAGCCCTGCACACTGGTATTTCACTGCCGGAGGAATCCTACCTGACTTCCCTTCTCCCAATGCAAATTCTACAAAATGGAAATATGTTCCATATCACCCCCCCAAACACTGTAGGGCCAAGTGGCGTGAATCTTCACTCCCGTAAAGAATGCTTAAGCTTCATCACGCATGACACACGTACACCCCAGCCAGAAGGCAGCACACATTCTCCTACCTCGTCCACCACAAGGTTATCGTCGCTCTTCTCTCCGTCGCTCCCCTGAAAACGTCCATTTGGGGGGGGGGGGGAGAGCAAATATTACTGCACAGATTCACGGAGCCGCCTTCTCAAACCCCACAAAGATTCCCTCTCCTGCCCCCCCCACCCCCCATCTTCAAATACCTTGCAAGGATTCCGAGCATATGCGAAGCACATGGCCAGAAACATCCCCCTCCCTTCATTTTAGTTCACGCTTTCAGCAGCGTTTTCAAAAATAAAAGCAGAGACCGGGGGGCAAAGTCCACCTGTAAATATACCTGACCTGGACAGTGCTCCTTCTAACCCAAATCGGTACCACTTAGGACTCCACAAACTGAACGTACACACACACACACCCCTTGCAGACCACACCAGTGGGAGATTTTCAAAACAGGCCGCAAGGTACAGCTTGCATGGGGGGGGGAGTCCCATGCATAGCTCCCCTCCCCCGAAACATTATATGGCCAAGTGGGGGGAGGAAGGAGAGAGCATGGATATTCCACCACATCCCACCCTGAGACTGGGGGCGGGGAATCTTCAATGTGCAGTTCTCACATCTGTAGCACCAGTATTTAAAACTGGATGTCTATATCTAGCTAGAACAAAGCGGGGCAAGAAGGAAGAGAAAGTCCCAGGCAGACTAATTCACTGGGCAAGGGGTGGCGGGGGGAGACACACTGCATGTGCTCAAGGGGCATGCCTTCTTTGCCATTCCCCCCCCTTTGGCGCAGCAAGACCAAACGGGCGAAAAGTTCCTCTGGAGAACACGCCCTTCTCCAGTCCCCACCGGGTAGCTTCCCTCACACCACGGTCTCCCCCCCCCCCCCATGAAAACGTACATAGTCTGTGCCGTAATCTTTCTCCTCCGACTTCCTCTTTTTGCCACCGGTCAGGTAGTCCGAAATGGCCCGCATCCTTTCTCCATTGGACAAAGCTAACGAACTCTGGAGAAGGGAGAGGGACAAAGAAGAGACCCACCCCCCATTGAAAGGAAACACATCAGTGATGGCAGGTAAACTTCTCAACCACCACCACTACCACACACATCACTTTTTAGAGAGGAGGCCCCTAGAAACATGTGTCTCCATCCCCCTCCCGACAATTCACAGTCACGTCCTTCCTCAACGTAAACACAAGACTACAGGCACACGAAGACATTGAAAGCTTGACAGTGCCTTTGGGCATTAACAGAATACAACTTTCATACTTTGGGACCCTTAAAAAAGTTCTGAGGCGCCACGGGAGTGCCACGAGCTCCAGTCAGGTAGTGCCCCCCCCCCCGGCTCTTAAACCAGACCATGAACTGCAATTCACATCTTGAAGACTGCTCTCTGTTCATGCTCAGAAGTGCTCTAGGGCTGGCATTGAAAGCTGTGCCTGAGATCTGGCCAGAGGTGCCCACCCACCCCCCGCCAACATGTTAGCCAATGGAAAAGCTGTTCAATTTATCATCTGACCCTTGACAGCATTCTACAGGGCATTCCCTACTCAACTTTACGCTGACGCATGAACCAAGAGAGATCGGACATTTTGGCTACTCATCACAGATTTTGTGCTCAGACATGACGCATTGCAGTAAGCAGAAGACCCAGAGATCTCTCGCTTATGGTGAGAAATGAAAAAAACATTAACATTCCCTGCATGCAGAAATTTAGCATGTCCACTTTTGTCTTCTGCTTGATGTGCCATGTTTCAAGGCACACCGGCTTTAATTTATTTATTTTGTCCTGTGTGGAGAAAACATTGAGATTTGCTTGAGTCCAGGCAACTTTTTAAAAAAAGCGCTATAGCTTTGTGTTTTATCGTGCAATACTTCTGACTGTATACAAACGTCCTTTGGAACGGGGCATGGGGAGAAGAAAGATCTCAAGGCTGCTAACCAACTAAACTGGATATGGGGAACAGCCGCCCCTATTCCATCCCCCCGCTCCTCCAAAAACCTAAGGGAGGCATACACATCTCTCATTTCATCCTCTTAAGAACCCTGCAAGGTAGACCGGATGAAGAGCTGGCCCCAAACCGAAAACGCTTCGAATGCCAGGCTCCTTCATCAAAAGCCTGATGAGGCTCATGCACAGGGCTCTGTCAGGATCACGCCCGCCAAAACATAATGGGAGGGTGCACATGACCTCCCCCCATCCTGAGACCTGAACACCCCACAACGAAGTGGGGAACAGTGGGCTGCTCTCTTAGCTCGCCTGCCAACCAGTGGGACAGATCGGTGCATTTGCTCCTCACCCCATTGCTGAGTAGGTCCCCCGCTTGCTCCAAATACACACAAAAGCAGCTTTAAGAATGCGCGCGCACACAAACACACACACACACACACACAATGAGAAGAGCCAAGCGCACGTCCAACCAGCCCTTTCCGCACCCCTCCTCCTCCTTTTGGCCAGCGCTTTCTCTCGGCCAAGGAAGGGAGAAGAAGCCCAAACAACTGGAAAATGGGGGTGGGGGAGCAAGAAACGGAAAGGAAAACAGAGACTTACGGGACCCGGGTCTCTCTCTGTCGCCATAGCAACACCGATCAGCAACAGTGCGGGGGGGGGAGACAAGAAAGGATGAGAATTCAGCAACACGCAAGACACACAACACATGCTTCCCCATTTCATTTCAAATTTGCAAACAAGACACTGTCTGTGTGTGCATGCGGGGGGGGGGGGGCTTTCATCCCTCCCCTTCGCTATTATGAAATAGGTTAGAATAGCCTTTATTTCTAAGCTGCAACTAAAATTTTAGAAAAAAACCCAATAAAACCCCTAAAGGTGCATTGCTGCTGTTTGTTTGATAGCACCCTGGCAGAGCTAAGTGCAGGATCTGTTACTTATGAGGCTTGAATACAGCCTGGTCACCTATGATGAGAGGAGACTCCCTCCAGGTGACTAAACGGAGACGTTTGCTAAACCCTTCCCCCCCCCTTTAGGCCATAAACAGGCACACTGGGGACCAGTCAAGGTATTAATGTAGGTTTACAGCTCCACAGTCTATATCTACCAGACTGCGCATCTATTTGATGGAGGTTTTGAACATTTTGTCCCACATGGCCACAAAAGTACATCTTTTTTTTATCCTGGCGTGCTTCCATAAGTGGTTCTCCCTTCCTCCATGTTCTTCTCAACAGCCCTGCAAGGCTGAGAGGGGGCGACTGGCACACAGTCACGCAGTGAGCTTCAAAGCTGAGTAGGGATTCAAACCCGCGTCCTCCTCTAAGCACTATACTATACTGGGTCAGAACAAACTGAAAGACTGAGGGTTGTTTTTTTTTTTAAATTGCTCCTTAACAAAAATGGATTTGATGTGTTCATTTCCACAACATTCATCTTTCAGATGATCATCATTTTTCAGATGATACTTTCCCTCCCAAGATAACACTGTGTGTTGGGGGGGAGTATTAGCAAACATCTGCAAGATTTACATCTCTACATTCTGGCCTTTGAGGCACCTTAAAAGTAAAACTCAATTTTCAAAAATTCCAGAGCCACCCACCCACCCAAAAAACTTAGACTTAAAAGACCACATATAAACCACATGTCAAAGGGGGAAGGAAGAGCGGCTGAGAAGTGATAAACATCAGTAGCACAGCAACAGAATCCAAACACAGCCCGGCCCACAGTTGTGAAAGCGAAACTCAAAGAGGCAGGCCACCCCCCCATCCTCATTTTCCCTGCCCCTTGCACCCCCTCCCCTTAATCCTAACATTCCCAAATCCATCTCCTATCCCCATAATTGCTTAAAACCAGGGCTTTTTTTTCCTGGGGGAACGCACCGGGACAGAGTTCAGGAACCTCCTTAACAAAATTATTTTTAAGTTGTTTAAAAATTCATGAGTTTTCAACATACAGACTGAAAATTTCATTTTCCTCTTGAGAATTCTGACACCTCTTTTTCCAAAACAAACAAAAAAAAGCCCTGCTTAAAACCACTATCTTCTGCTTACCAAAATCACAAATCTCAGTATGGAAATGGCCAACTTGTTCTTTGAGGACCTAGAAAAGCTAAACTGAACCTCCATGGACAGAGGCACTCTACCACCAAATTCCAGATGCTGGGGATAATCAACAGGACACATGTTTCACTTCTAGAGGTTATTCTAGGGGTCATTTAATGTACTGGGGATGCTCCTGTTGGACCCCTGACAGATTGTAACAACTAGACCCCAGTTCCAGCCACTCACACCAGGCCTTATGTTGTTGCCCAGGTCTCAGCTGAAACCACCAGACTGGCATCATTGGGACACTCAGTTTGGCTTACCTGGGTGACTGAATCTCCCCAGTCCACACACATACCCATCACTTCCTCACTGGCTTGCTAAAGGCATTTTATTGAAAAGATCAATGCCCCCACTGTCTCCTGTAAGTATCTGCTTCTGACACTAAGGATTCTTTAAAAACAGCAAAAAACAGCAACCAAAAAAGAGAGAGAGAGAAATGCAATCAATTCTAAAACTGGGTCATGCTTATTTATGTTGCTTACCTCCCTCCCCCACCGTCTTTCTCACCAGCAGGGACCACATCGTGCTCCTCTCCTCCATTTTATCCTTACAACAACCCTATGAGGTAGGTCAGGCCGACTGGCCCAAAGCCACCCAAGAGAGCTTCCACGACAGAACGGGGAACTGAACCTGGGTCATCTCAGATCCTAGTCCAGATCCCTTAAAATCAGCCAAGAAGTTGTCTTGCTGAATTCAGGCAGACAACCAAGAAGAACATGCCTGCTGGTAAAGCCTGTGCATTTGGCGCCAGTCTTGGCGGGTGGGCCCTAGAGCCAGGATCCTTTTAATGGTGGCGCCTGAGCTCTGGAACTCCCTTCCTACAGAAGTTTGCCCAGTGCTGAATTTACCAGGCTTGACCAGGTGAAGATGGGAGCTCCGCTATAGCTGTGTGGTATCACTGACCCGCTTTTATCCCCTGGTTCTCCTAACAGGCGCTCCCATATCACACTGCTGCCAGCATCTGCCCCGTACCTCTGTGCTCGGCATCATGAAGTCCTCGATCGTCCTTTGGGACAAGCTGGGCCTGAGCCCCCAGGGCCCCGGAGAGCGCCAAGAGCCCGGAAGCACTGCCGATGGTAGCCAGGCTAGCCGACTGCACGCTGGAGGGGTGAGGGGTCAGCGGGATGGGGGGTGCATGATGGGAGAGGTGCTGGGCCTGAAGCTGGTGCTGGTGAGAAAAGTAAGGGAGAGGGGAACAGAGGCACAAGCAGTTCTGAGATCACACCAAGAGTTCGAGAGCCCAGCGCTCAGAAGCACGGGGGGGGGGGGGATATTATTCAGTTTGCCTGGGACACCAGGAGAATCAAGAACGTGAAATCAACAAATTAGACCGGGGTCCCCACCTTTTTTGAGCCTGTGGGCACCTTCAGGATTCTACCACAGCGTAGTGGGTGCAACCACAAAATGGCTGCCAAGGGAGGTAGAGCCGAGCACAAAATGGCTGCCAGGGGAGGCAGAGCTGCACACACAGAGGACGCCCAAGGGTAAGGGAAAAGAGGGTAATTAAAAATACACTGAAGAAGAAGAGTTGGGTTTCATACCCCACTCTTTACTACCTGAAGGAGTCTCAGAGCGGCTTACAATCACCTTCCCTTCCTCTCCCCACAACTGAAACCCTGTGAGGTAGGGGGGCTGAGAGAGTTCTGAGGGAACTGTGACTGACCCAAGGTCACCCAACTGGCTTCACGTGGAGGAGGCGTGGGGAATCAGACCCGGTTCTCCGGATCAGACTCTGACACTCCTAACCACTACACCAAACTGGCTCAGTGTGGGGGAAAAGGTGTGAAACTAGGGGAAAGGGGTAAGAATAAAACCAATACTTCAGGGGCAACTGTCCCCAAAACAATATTATTGTAATCCCCCTAGCCAATCTGAAACCCTGTGAGGGAGGAGCCCCATCTAGCCCCACCCACTTTGGTAGGTGCCAAGAAAGGTCAACCTTGGGGGCGGGCACTCTGAACAGTAGACAGCATCGCTTCTCACAGCCCGCAAAAAACAAAGAAAAGATTTTTCGGAGTTGGAATGATCGCAAACCGTCCTTCGGTTCCATCAATGTTTCCCACAGCTGCATCAAGCTTCCCTTAAAAATTACAGAAAAACTGGTCATTGTCAAAGTGTTCAGCAGACCCCGCACATCAGCCACAAACTGGTGAGACTTCCGTACGCATTACACCCAAGCCCAAACAGCTATGAAGGGTCGCAGAGTCTTCAGAGACAAGTAGTTTTGGAAACGGGAAGCGGCAGCTTAAAAGACAGGCTGATTTACAGGATTTGCAAGGAAGGTTTTTCTGAGAATTTTTCCGAAATCCAGAATCCCGGGATCATTAAGGACCGTGTCAAATCTTAGTTAAAAAAAATAATAAAATTCCGAGACTCCTCCTCCTGGAAGAAACAATGGGTCGGCCGCTGCACAAGGCACCTTTATGAGACTCCACGGCTGCAAACTCTCCTTGGCAAATGGGTGCCAAGGCGATTCCTTGAGCGGCCGCTCCCTGAGCGGAACAAGCCAGTGTGGGCCAGTTGAGACGCTGCCGCCCTCAGAGAGCAGACGCAAAATCTATAACTGCATCAGCCCAACCGAGCTTAAACGCTTCCAGGTGCACATTCTGGGGTCAGACGTGCTCAATCAATAGTGCACTTCTGGCCCACGTGGGATCACTTGGCCAGCGCTAATGTTTTTTTGTAGGTATGGGGCTTCGAACACAAGCGGGAGACCGGGGGGGGACGGGGACACTCCGTCGGTTGCCATTTGGGCCCTGTTTATTATTGCTGTGCATTGTGCTTCTATGTATTACGCATATTTCAAACTCCTTCGTACAGAGCACAGATTATATCAGCACCAAGACTCGGGGAGGGCGGATCCCCCCCCCCCGACTGCCCACTGACTCACAGCCAAATGAATTTTTGGCTTTCGCCCAAAGACCTAGCATATCACCAACTCCCATTACTGCCGGAGGGAAGGAAAACAGCATTCTTATATTCTTTTTTTTTTAACCCCTCCATAATTTATCTTTCTTATGAATGGGGTAGCCCATCATTCTAGAAAGCCTGACACACCCACAGTCTGGGCGCTCTGGGTGGGGGATTGTTCTTGGACTGTTTCGAGGCAAGTTTTTCTTGGGAAATGAAGACACCTTGGAGAGAAAAAGACCTGAGCGGGAACAGAAAACTGGTTCCCAGGAGCTGTAGGAAGAAGCTACGCTGCGATCGAGGGCCAGAAGGGATCAGGCAGAGGGGAAGGCCCCACCCGGAAGAGCTGGGCCCGGCCACTGGCAAACAGAAGGAAAATCCCTGGCACGACAGGAAGGAAATATTCCAGACTCCAGTGACAGTGCGGTTGGGAGACAGAAAGTCAGGAGGGACCATTTCAAGACCACATCCCTAAGAGGAAGGGTGCGTATCACACGTTAGAACAGACTTGCTGAGCTGTCAGGTTAGAACAGAGTAAAGGAAGTCCTTCACCCAAAGAGTGATGAACACATGGAATTCACTGCCACAGGAGGTGGCGGTGGCAGCTACAAGCATGGACAGTTTCAAGAGGGAATTGGATAAGCATATGGAGCAGAAGTCCATCAGTGGCTACTAGCCACAAGGTATAGATAGGAACTCTCAGTCTGGGGCAGGTGATGCTCTGTATTCTTGGTGCTTTGGGGGGGTCAACAGTGGGAGGGCTTCTCGTGTCCTGGCCCCACGGCTGGACCTCCTGGTATTTTTGGCCACTGTGTGACACAGAGTGTTGGACTAGATGGGCCATTGGCCTGATCCAGCACTGGATTCTCTGATGTTCTTATGTTCTCATACTGAAACAGGCCCTCAGTCCACCAAGATCAGTCTTGTCTGCTCTGACTGGCAGCAGCTCTCCAGGGTTTCAGGCAGAGAAGGGTCTTTCACATCACCTCCTGCCTGGCCCTTTTCACTTGGAGATGCCGGGGACTGAACCTGGGACCTTCCGCATGCCAAGCAGAGGCTCTACCGCTGAACCACAGCCCCTCCCCCTATGTTTCAGAGAAGAAACATGCAGCACATTGGGGGCTTTTGATCCAGGAAACCCGGCTTCAAACCGCAGCTCCTTCCGCAGGTTTGAGGTGTGCCGCACTCCCTCGCAACCTCTTTGGAAACGGAAACATCCCCCCCTCAGAGCTTTGGCAAGGTCAAAGACAAGAAAGTCGGCAAAAGCACTCTGGAAAGTTAGGGATTGGAAGTTTGGCACACGTTGTGTTAAAAAAAATTAAAATAAACAGACACAATACCTTGCCTCAGAAAGCGGCATTCATTTACGCAAAAGGAAGCATAATCGAGCCAGTCTGCAGAATTTCCTCTGCAGCCACAAAGGGGGAGAAATGCTGGAGCAGCGAAGTCCCAATCTAAGCTGTTTTGGCAGGGCTGAACTGGCAGAAAGGGGGGTGGGAGGCAGAAACATTCAGTAATGGCAGGGTCGCAAGGTGGGGGGGGGGCTACAGGTTTGCCAGCTCCAGGTTGGGAAACTCCTGGAGTTTTGAAAATGGAGCCTGAAGGAGGGCGGGACCTCAGCAGGGCCTGCTGCCACAGAATCCACCCTCCCAAAGCAGCCATTTTCTCCAGGGGAACTGATCTCTGTAGTCTGGAGATGAGCTGGAATTCCGGGGGATCCCCAGGTCCTACCTGGAGGGTGGCATCCCTGGTAAGGCTCCTTCATCCCTTGGTTGGGGAGGGAAAGATCCTACCCCTTGTGACTCTGAGCAACCCGTATTACGTATTATCATATGCATAAACTGCATGGTTGTTTTGTTTGTGACCCTCAAGAGTCCAGGAGCACCTTCAAGACAAACAAAATTCGTGGCAGGGGAGGAGCTTTCATGAGCCACGGCCCACTTCTTCAGATGACTCACGAGAGCTCCTCCCCTGCCACTGATTGTGTTAGCCTTTAAGGTGCGACCGGTCTCTTGCTCTTTTCTCCTGCTCCAGACAGACTAACATGGCTACCCGTCTTCATCTGTGACCCCCCACAAGTTACGCATGTACCAGATTTGCAGTTTTCAAGGCTTGAGGAAGTACCCAGATAAAATGCCCCCGGTGAGCAAGGACCAGTAAGGTTGGGGCACACTTTAAAGACATAAATGACCAAAGGATCTGGGCGCTTTCTTACTCTAAGGGGCGCACATCGCCAAAGACGCAGAGATCCAAACTCTGCAGCAGACACAAAGCTCCTCTATAACCTGACAGCTGAATGCAGGTTATAACTCAGCCAGGCCTGGAAGGTTAGGAACCCCACTGCCGGATGGAAAACAAAACCATCCAGAGAGCAAAAAAAAAAAGGAACTGAGTGGTGGGCACTGTGCTGATCCGGTGCCCTGGCTCCCATTTGCATCCGCCTGGCCGTTCGGGCTGCGTGGGCGCAATTTCCAGGAGCAGCCAGGAATGTGCAACACCGCTCGCGGAATACAAAATTAAATTTGTGCTACTGCATGTATCGAAGGGGCCGTGCCAGAGGATTTGTGAAGGGACTCTTGTGTTTTGTGCGATCCCAGAGACAGACTCGGTCTTCCCACCGCCCGACGTGGGGGTCTTGTGAGGAGGGGCACACACCCCACACACTCCGGGACAGACAGGTAGCTTCCCCCCCCCTACACAGGCAAATATGGCACACCTACCCTTCTTGATTCTGGAGAACAGACTGGGCAGGTTGCAGCCCCGGAACTGGGAGAAGAGCCAGGATCTGATCGGAGAAATCCTCTTGCCTCGAAGGGTGGGCTGATTCCACTTTTCCACTCCTCCCCCTCCCCGTATTTTTAAGTACATGGGTTTTGACAGAGCCCCAGAAAGTGGGTCAGCTTTCCCTTCCCTGGCCTTTTAAATTAAATATCACCGTTGGTACTCAAAAAGCTTTCAGGAACAAGAAGCCAATCGCTTCTCCTCATTGGTTAACCCAATCCGACGCCCTGCCTGGATTGTATTCTGCCTCCGCACTTGACACCCTCATTCCTGACAACTGGCAAAGGCAGGCACACACACCCCCATTCGTCTTTTTAGCACTTCAAAGTCACCCTCCCCCAATTGCTCTCTCCCCCCCACCACCACAGTAATTAAATTTGGAAGAACCAGGGTTACAAAAGGGTTCCTTCTGTCTGAGCACACCTTTGCAGAAGAGCTTGGGATTTGGAGTTGCGTGCAGAAGTCAGCAGACGTAAGAGTTTTCCACCCCCCACCCCCCAAAAAAAGGTCAAGCTTCCAGCCCTCAAGACAGTGTTTCCCGAACTTCTGACTCATGACGCTCCTTTCTCCTGCATTACACTCAGAGGCACACTTGACACCTATCACCAATGCTCCCTCTAAGCTGCGGAGTCTTGTGAGCAACAATTCTCCTTGGTGAGCGACTGGCATTAAAGTTGTGAGCCAGTGATTTGCCTGCTGCATACATTAGTTTGCTCTGGAGCCATTCCCCCTGAGCTAAGACAAAAATGTGTGAGCCGGAGGCTAAAAACTGGTGAGCTAGCTCACACTAACTCAGCTTAGAGGGAACACTGCCTATCACCTGTTTTCAAAGGTTCAAGAGTTCAGAATTACCCACCCTCGGGAAACAAGCCGCCTTAGTGTTTTCTACAGGACTCGCCCTTCTGGGGATGCCTCGAAATGGGAAGAAAATTAAGCAGGCCCAGACAAGTGACTCATGCAGAGATGCAACAGACAGCCTCCTCAGTAGCAGTGTTCCCTCTAAGCTGAGTGAATGTGAGCTAGCTCACAGTTTTTTAGCCTCCGGCTCACACATTTTTGTCTTAGCTCAGGAAGGATGGCGCCAGAGCAAACTAATTTATGCAGGAGCCAAATCGCTCGCTCACAATGCCAGTAGCTCACAAAGTCGAATTTTTGCTCACAAGACTCCACAGCTTAGAGGGAGCATTGTTCAGTAGGTGCATACTTTGGGGTCGGAGGAATCTTAAACCATCCCACTAGTTCCTTTCAGCTGGTACACTGGCTGTGATCTCACAGCATCAGGGTCTTTCCCCTCAGTTTGGGGATAAGCGTGATTTGGTCACCAAGAATTACCTAGGTGATGACCTAGGTAAAGGTAAAGGTTCCCTTGCTCGAAAGCCAGTCGAATCCGACTCTAGGGTTGCGGTGCTCATCTCTGTTTCAAAGCCGAAGAGCCAGCGCTGTCCGAAGACATTTCCGTGGTCATGTGGCCGGCATGACTAAACACCAGGGCGCACAGAACGCTGTACCCTTCCCACTGAAGTGGTACCTATTTCTCTACTTGCAATTTCTTTCTTTCGAACTGCTAGGTTGGCAGGAGCTGGAACTAGAGACGGGAGCTCACTCCGTCATGCGGCACTCTTGGGTCTCGAACTGCTGAACTACTGACCTTCCACAGCCTGCAGTTCAGTGTCTTAACCACTTGAGCCACCGCAGCTCCACATGCATCACCTAAAAAGCCCAAAAAAGGTCTGGGCCCTACACAGCTCAGAGAATCCCTCCACAGCAGAAGCCAGCCTTTAAGTGTGGGAATCGTCCCCCAGCCATTGTAGGCTCACCAAAGGTTGGGCCTGTGCGTCTCCCGGAAAAGGCACGAGACATTTTTATTCCTCTGTAGGGGAAGGGCTCCTGGAGAAGGCGACAAGGCCAATTTGATTCATCCTTATGAACCTGCTTGAATCTGCGGGCCGTTCTCAGTGGGAAAAGAAACGGCAGTAGGATTGGCCGGAAGTGGGGCAGAGAATATCCCATTCTGCGTGAATAATGCTGAATTCCCCTCGGTCCAACCAGCTGCAGCCTGTTTTGTTCTCAATGGTGCCCTGTGGATCTCCGGCCCCCTACCCCCCTCCCGCTCCCCGGCTCACCGCACCAAATCCAATTACCCGCTGCCATTCCAGTCACATCCCTCCCCTTTCGAGGCTCTCCTAATCCGCACATTGACCGCGATGCAGTTACGGACACCACCAGCAATACACCCATTTCCTTCCTTCCTCAGCTTCCAACTTTAGCCACGCTGGGCTTTTCAGAGAAGTCTGGGGAGGGGGCCGGCTGCACAGAGAAGGGCCTCGAAAACAGAGAGACAAGCAGCCGGCCTGCTTCTCCCCCCAAAAGCGGTGATTCTGCAGGGCTCCGGAAACAGAGACACCCCAAGTGCCAGGACATGCCAAATATCCGGTCAGAAAAAAAGGGGGCATCTACTGCTCCCTCCTGAAGACAGTGGGAGGAACAGGGCATGGACGTACACCCTCAGCAGATTAACTGGATTCGAGTCCTTAGAGAAGAACCTTTGAGAAGAACAGGATTCCGGAGATGAAAAGCTTTCAAGGATCAAAGCTCCCCGGGTCAGATAGGGACCATTCTTATTTGTATCTGACAAAGGGAGCGCTCACTTATGAAAAATCATACCCTGAAAAACCTGTTGGGTGTCTAAGCTGCTGCTGGACTCGAACCCAGCTCTTCTAACTGCAGGCTGACGGGGCGACCTTCTGAAACCGTCTCCCATTGATTAAGGCACTGAAGCATGGCCTAGACAGCGGAAATTTGGCCCAGGCAAGGCCCGAGGAGTAGCAGCCCTTAAAAATAATGGGACAGTTGGATATATTCAGCAGCTTTCTCATTCAGTTAGTCAAGTCTCTGGCTGCAAGTCCTGAGCCAAGCCTCGGTTTCCTGCATCTGTTCTGGGAGCTGTCTGGGATCCCAGCCCTCAGCCCCAGCTGAGAGTCTGGAGGGGATTCTCAGAAGAATCGAGATGTCGACGGGCAGGACGGCTCCCCGAAGCCGATGAGCTACGGAGCTGGGCACATCAAGCACAGATCAGGCCTGGGTTTCAGGACCAGGTGGTGGGCCCAGGAGAGCACAGAGAGGACCCCCACCTGCCATCACCCCGCCCCCAGTCAGAAAGGGTGACTAAGAGGATCCACCGACAGCACGGGATTCGGGAGGAGGGGAGGGGTCCACATACCCCAATCGCCACGTTCAGTTCTGCCATAGTCACCTGCTTGGCACGTTCCACGGCTTGAACCACCTGCTGTTGATGCTGCAAGAGGTTAGAAGAAGACGACGACAACAATGGTCAGGTTAGCAGAGAGATGAACACTGACCCGTCCCTGTTCCGCCGCGGCACAGGGACCTCAGAACTGACCACCCCCAAGGGACGCAACATCCCCTATCAGCAGCGCCCTAGGCAATCTCCTTACCCCCCATTCCCAAAGGCCTGCTCTCTCCTCATTCCCCCCAACCGCCTCCCCGAGTCCTCTTCAAACCCCACTTCTCCCCTCTGGCTGAAGCACCCTTATCCTCAGCCCCCACAGGAAACAAAGCTGTCTACTCTGGGCCCCTGCTGCTTCTTCTCCCTCCAGGCTCCGGGAGGCAGAGAGAGGTCTCCGGGGCTCGTCTCAGCCACCAGACTGAAGATGCAGAAATCATCGACAATCGAATCTGAATTCTAACACTGGGTTGCGACGTGGCGCTACCAACAGCAGCACGCTCCACGGAGGTAAACAAACAGGAAGGGAGGGACCGTGGCTCAGTGGCAGAGCATCTGCGTGGCACGGAGAAGGTCCCAAGTTCAATCCCCGGCATCTCCAAGTGAAAAAAAGGACTAGGCATGAAAGACCTCTTTGGAGGTTTTTAAGTAGAGGCTAGAGGGCCACCTGACAACAATGCTGGTTGTGTGAACTTAGGCAGATCATGAGAGGGAGGACAGGAAGGGTGGCCTCAGTGCTTAGTCCTCGTGGCCCTTTCTTACACGCCCAGGGAAATGCCAATCGCCACGTTGGGGTCAGCAAGCAATTTTTCTCCAGGCCAGTTTTGGCCAGGGTTCCTGAAGGGTTTTTTTTGGCCCTCTTCTGAACATGGAGCAGGGGTCACTGGGGGTGTGGGGGGAGGTATCTGTGGATTTCCAGCATTGTGCAGGGGGTTGGACTAGATGACCCTGGAGGTCCCTTCCAACTCTATGATTCTGTGGACCTCGGGGAGCTGCCTGCCAGTCAGGAATAGACAAGGCTGACTTTGATGGACCGAGGGTCCGATTCAGTAATAAGGCAGCTTGGTGGGTCCATGTCAGCGGGTTAAGAACATAAGAGAAGCCAATGTTGAATCAATCCAATGGCCCATCTAGTCCAACACTCTGTGTCACACAGTGGCCAAAATATAACAGGTGCCATCAGGAGGTCCAGCAGTGGGGCCAGGACAATAGAAGCCCTCCCACTGCTGCCCCCTCCAGCACCAAGGATAGAGTGCATCACCTGCCCCAGACTGAGAGTTCCTATCTATACCCTGTGGCTAATAGCCACTGATGGACCTCTGCTCCATATGTTTATCTAATTCCCTCTTGGGTTCAATCCTCCACAGCCACCTGAAAGGGGAGGTGGGGCAAGACAACTAGGAAGGCATTCCCGGAAGCTCCAGGGGTCGCTGACAGACCTCACCCACATCCCAAGGGCGTCACTGCTCTCTTCCCTCATGGCCGCAGCTCACGCCGCAGAGCCCCTCCCCTCCCACTAAACACTCCAACCACCAGAAGGGCCACTCCGTCGGCAGCACAAACGTTCCAGGCTCTATGGGGTCCCACCATATTTCCCCACATGCTTAAGCCAGTGTGTGTGTGGGGGGGGGATGACGCAACTACACCAACAGCCGTCGTGGATTAAGGGGCAGGCAGAGCAGGCGACACCCACCTCTTGGGACAGGAAGGGGATGAGCTGGGCGCAAATGACGTTGAGCCGCTTGGCAATCTCCGTCTGCAGGGGGAAGGAGAAATATGGGGGGGGGGAGAAAATCAGCACAAACCCCGAGATGAGATACGGCCTTGCAGAGAGAGCAAGGGGCTCACACGATGCAGGAGGTCCCAGCCCCCCAAGCGGAGGTGGAGAAGAGGGGCTGCCCTCCGCCCTGGAGAGGCGCAGCCAGGCAGGGTGGATTAGGGTGGATCACTCCAAGGCGTAACAGAAAAACATCCCAACTCCATTCAGTCGGTTACCTTTTTATTCCCATCCCCCCCCAAGACCTCATGGTCCTCCCTCCCCCCATTTTGTCCCCACAACAACCCTATGAGGCAGGCTAGGCTGAGAGAGAAGAACCGGCTCTAAGTAACTCAGGCAAGTTTTATGACGAAGTGGGAATTTGAACTCAGGACTCCCATGCACTAAGCTAACAGCTAAGAACATTTGTATCTCCGATCTGTTTTTCTGATACCTAATTCACCTTCCAACGGAGGGCATGACATACGGATGTCAGGGGTGGGGGTGGCATTCTTCTAGCTCTTGTAACCCCCCTGCCTGTTCCTTTAACCACCCTCCCCACATGACTATCCCTAATCTTTGGCAGGCCCCTTTAAGAAGAGCTACAATGCCAGCATTGGATAACAAAGGATCTCTGAGCATGCGCAAAGTCCCATCACCAGTAGGGGCTAAGCCTTCCTGCTGCAGGGGAACTGGCCAGGTTAGGCTATTAGACACAGAACACCCAAATCCCCAGGAATCTCTCTGGGAGACCATGGGCCAGTCACTCCCCCCAACCCACCTCACAGGGCTGTTGTGAGGATAAGCGGGGAAGGGAGAACCACACCCACTTCTGGAGCTCTGCAGAGAAGAGCGGCTGTTGCTTTTTTTTTTTTAAGAGCTAGATTGCCTAATTTCAATCAAAGCGCCAGGACCAAGGTGTGCCTGTTGTGGTTTGTATTCCAACCGTGCATTTGAAAGCATCCGGTTCGATTCCAGTTTTGGAAATTAAGCATTTTGCACGGAAAGGGATGGGGGAGAGAAAAAGAGAGAGACAGAGAGAAAGAAGGAAGGGGGGAAGGCAGGGAGGGGCAAACTGCGTGCACGGAATTGGCGGCAGGTAGTTTCTGGGAAAGATTTAATTCTCTCCTGGGGCCTGCGGTAATGGATTCTCCTTTCTAATGCACTGATGGGCAGCTCAGCTCCTGGGGGAAGCGAGGCCTCCGATTCACTCGGCCTCGTTAATGTTCAATTTAGTGGCACTTTAACGCTCGCGGTATGAAAAATGATCAGGCCCAGCTCACTGGCTTCCCCTCCCCAACCTCCTTTCCTTTCCTGTGTGTGAGGGGGAGAGAGAGAATGAAACACACACACACACACATACACACACACAAACAAGCCAGCAGAGGCAATCCTCCTTTTCCAAAAGCTACCGTTAAAACCACTGCCACTGAAAACCGTGAAGGATGGGCCATTCCAGTCCCTCCCCCCCTCTTTTTTATTTTTTACCCGCTTAAGGCATTTATAAGCCACCTTCCCCATTTCATAATTGCTGCAAGGGGTTCCCAATTAACACACAGTTAACGACTAGAAAAAAAAAAATCACAAACGAGCAATTTACGGATTTAGCGTCCGGTGCTTCAGACCAGCACGGCTGACCACCTAGGTAAGTTTACAGAAGATGGAAAATAAAACACCTTTTTTGCGTTATCACAAGCCACAGTTAAAAAGCCAGGGGAGAAGTCTAGGTTTTAAAAGGGCTTCCAGCCTCCCAAATGGTACTTTGCTGTCTCGCCAGAAGGCCTGTGACGAGGGGGTGACATTGTGATCCACAGGGGAGGCAGGGGTCCCAGAGATTAGGAGCTGGTGACTTTACAGCAAATGGCATGTGGCCCTCTCACTCCTGACTCTTGGCAGACTTCTTTTTTTAAAAAATAATAATGAATTTTTAAAAAAGATGAGCCCGTTTGTAGGGTAGGGCGGGATACAAGTTGGATGAAATAGAAATAGACACACCATAGATTGATAGAGCAGCATTATCAGGAAGATTCTGGTTTTAATCTTCCATGTATCCTTTGTATGAATTTGTCTTTTTTAAAATGCAGCTAAAATAGTGCAGCTGACATCTGAATCTCTCTCTCACACACACACACCACGCTTTCCACCTCTGGCCAGTTTTCTACTCTGCACGTATTTTCAATCTTTTGCAAATCCAAATCAAAGCTGAACTCAGACAATCAACTTACGCTGGGCTAAGACTGCTTCTGATGGGGGCTTTCACAACGGGATGCATCTCCATAAAAAAAACCCCAGCACATAGAAACTTAGACATACAGGGTGAGGTGTTCCAACCTAGCTCTCTACTAGCTTTCTATGTTTGGGGAATGCCTTGCGTATAGAAGCACTTTGTCCAGGTAAAGCACCACCAAAAATGTTACATTCCAGACAGCTGGCCAGACAAACTCTTACTTGGCTGAAGCAAGCCCGGAAGAGCCTGTAAGCATGTGCAGACTGTTCTTCCTTTACTCCTGAGCAGACACAATATATTCTCCCGCTGAAAAGAGTAAGCCAGAGCCCAGGAAGCTTAACTCTCAACACTGCTACAGCTGAGCCAGATGATGTGGGGCAAAGCATTCTCTCTCTCACACTCCACATAAAAGGCAGCCCCATGTTACAGGGCTGTTGTAAGGACATAAATGGTTCCCTTGTGCCTGGATCCAGCTTTGGGTTGCCAATCTCCAGGTGAGGCCCAGAGGCCCCCCAGAATTACAAAGGATGACTATAGCACTTGGTTCTCCCAGAGAAGATGGCTGCTTTGGAGGGCGGAGCATATGACACCCTACCCCACTAAAGTCCCTCCCCTCCACAAACCCCAGCATGGAGTCATCTACCCTAACCCAACCCCAGCTGGACTCCCAGATGCCAACTGCAAAGCCAACGGGAGATGACAGATCAGGGGGACACCTTTCTGTCCTACCCCCAAAGCACTTTTCCCACCCCAAGAACCCTTCTCAGCAAGGTCAGTATCGATTAAGCAGTTGGCTTACAGCTTAAAAGAAAAGCAGCGTTAAGAACACTGGGTAAAACAAACAACATAAGACACCAAGTGCTTAATAGCTATTTAAGTGCTGTGCACTATTATTATTAATAATTATTATTATTACTATTATTAACGGTTACTTAGGTTTGGAAGGACGGGCGGCTGGCTCAAAGGGGGAGGTTTAGGCTCCAGAACCTCTCCAGCGAGGAAAGCAAAAATGAAAAACACCAAAATGGGGGAAGGGGAAATTTACAAAAGCAAGCCAGGCCCCCCCCCTCGGACCACCAAGTTGCTCCTCCGGTGACCCTTTACATGTCAACAATACAACATGCAATGGGACGGGGGTGTGAGATGACAACCAAAAGAGCTTAGGGGGCAGGATGGGGGGGCTTAATCCGAGAGGAGGCTCAATCCAGGGCCCAAGAGGAAGCCGGGAAAGGAAAGGAGCCGGCAGCGTGCCGAGGTGATACCCCCCCACCCCACCCAAGGCTCTGGCTGCAGCAGCGTCTCCCATTTGTCACGCCAGGGGGGCCGTCAGAGGCCAGAGTTACGAGCACTCGTTAAAGAGAGATTGGGGGGGGGCGGGGGAGAAGGAGCCAAGCACAGACAGCCGGTTGGCAGCCGGCCAGCAGCCCCACCTGAAGCCAGCAGTAAATTCAGCCGTCTGCAGAGCGCCAGAAGCAGCTGGAGGGAAGGAGCCGGGGAGAGAGAGGCCGAGGAGGACGGCAAATTCCACAGAGGAGCAGAGGAAATAAAATTGCCGCCCAAGGGGGAGGGGACGGGCCAAAGCCGATTTGCCTCCCCCCCCCCAGGCTTTCCCAGGCCATGGGCAAAAAAGGGGGACTGTGCGGCTAGAGGGGACCAGAAGCCTGGCTAGCACCGGACGGGAGCTTGTTTCCCACAGGGGCTAGGGCAAAGGGGCTGCTTCTCAAGAGGGCAGGAAGGGGATGGACCCCCCCCCCGTCTAGGGATGGGAAATTAGGGGTGCTGACCTCCAGGTGGGGCCTGGAGGTGTCCTGGAATCGCAACTGACTACAGCGATCAGTTCCTCTAGAGCAGGGGTGTCGAATCTCATTTGTTACGAGGGCCGGATGTGACATAAATGAGACCTTGTTGGGCCGGGCCCTGCGTGTGTCATAAAACGTCATGCCAGGTAGCGGAGGTATAAACTTTATAAAGGACACAAACACAGAGGGTTTTTTTTTTAAACTTAAAATAAAAACATGCCTAAAATATATAGCCCTTTTGCAATATTTTGTTTATTTAACAGTGCCTGATAACTGACACCTCTTGCTCTGAATTATCGCATCAAAATGTCTGTGCTGTTGCAATCTTTGAGTATGGCGTTCAGGTGTTGTATCTGTAAGCTGCAAACCTACGATGATGCAGCAGCAGAACTGGAAGAAGAAGAAGAAGGCCGCCAGTTCCACTGCGGGCCTGATAGAAGCCCTCCGGGGGCCTGATTCGGCCCCTGGGCCGCTTGTTTGACACCCCTGCTCTAGAGGAAATGGCTGCTTTGGAGGGTGAACTTTGTGGCAATATACCCCACTGAAGCCCTGCCCCTCCCCCAAACCCCACCGTTCCCTCCCCCTTTCCATGCAGTTTCCTACATTTACTGGAAAAGCGGCCTGTACTTTCTCTCAAGGAAATAAATCTGCAATTTTGTACAAAGTAGGTGGGGATTCGATTCCTCTCCCTTCCTCTCTCAAGATAACACACACACACACCCCCGGTGGGGGCAGTGAGCCCTGCTGATGAGCTAGGGTTGCCAACCTCCAGGTGGGGTCCAGAGACCTCCCAGAATGACGACTGATCTTTGGATGACAGAGATCAGTTCGCCTGGAGAGAAAGGCGGCTTCGGGTGGGGAATCGATGGCATTACGCCCTGCTGAAGTCCCTCTCTTCCCCGAACACTGCCTGCCTTCACCAGGCCCACCCCCAAATCTGCAGGAATTTCCCAATCCGGAGCTGGCAACTCAAAGACAGGCCCACCTGGGCATTATCAGAAACAGGAGGTCTGACTAGATGGACTGTGGCTGCCATCCAACAGGGCTCTGCCGTGTTCTTAACTCAAGAGGTCAACGGCATCTACCCACCACTTACACCTTCACTTCCCTCTCACCCTTTCCCTAAATTTAGGCTCCGAAATCCGGGGGGGAGGGGGCGCGGAGATCTCCCTTTTGGTGATCAGGCTGAAAAACTGCCTATGTGGATTATCTTTTTCATTTGCCCTCCATTTTCACCCCCATTGGGGACCCCCAAAAGCAGCTTACATCATTCTCCTCTCCGTTTTATCCTCGCAACAGCCCTGTGAGGTAGGTCAGGCTCCCAGTGTTTAACTGGCCAGAGGTCACCCAGGCCACTTCCGTGGCGGGGGGGGGGGCTTGAACTTGCGTCTCCCAGGTCCCATTCCAAGACTCTGACCACTATGCCACACGGGGTCTCCGTGTCAGTGCCTTAGGGTAGTTAATTCCAATTTTTAGAAGAATTAAAAATATTCCTCGTACTCACCTGTTTATGCATTTCGATGTTCAGACCATAGGACATTTCATAATACTGTGAGAGAGAGAGAGAGAGACACAGAAAGAGACAAGAGAAAGGTTTTTTTAAAAAGACATTGCTAGGAACAGGAATCTTTAGCCTCATTACCTGGGATCTCCAGAATTTACTGCCAGGCTCTGGTGCTCAGGGAATCCCCATTCACCCTCCAGCTCATGGCAAATTTCAAAGAAAAGTAGATCCCAGAGGCAGAACAGAGGCTAAGAACACATCAAATCAAAGGGAGTGAGAGAGCATCAGAAGAGCCCTGCTGGATCAGACCAGCGGTCCATCTAGTCCAGCATCCTGCCTCACAGAGGGGCTAACCTGGAAGGCCAACAACAGGGCACAGAGGCCAAGGCCTTCATAAGAACATCAGAAGAGCCCTGCTGAATCATACCAGTGGTTCATCTAGTTCAGCATCCTGCCTCACAGAGGGGCCAACCAGTTCCTCTGGATGGCCAAGAACAGGGCACAGAGGCTGAGGCCTTCATAAGAACATCAGAAGAGCCCTGCTGGATCAGACCAGTGGTCCATCTAGTCCAGCATCCTGCCTCACAGAGTGGCCAACCAGTTCCTCTGGAGAGCCAACAACAGGGCAGAGAGGCCAAGGCCTTCATAAGAACATCAGTAGAGCCCTGCTGGATTAGACCAGTGGTCCATCTAGTCTAGCAACCTGCCTCACACAGGGGCCAAACAATTCCTCTGGACAGCCAAGAACAGGGCATAGAGACCAAGGCCTTCATAAGAACATCAGTACAGCCCTGCTGGATCAGACCAGTGGTCCATCTAGTCCAGCATCCTGCCTCACACCGTGGACATCCAATTCCTCTGAACGGCCAAGAACAGGGCATGGAAGCCTCCATAAGAACATCAGAAGAGCTCTGCTGGATCAGACCAGTGGTCCATCTAGTCTAGCATCCTGCCTCACACTGTGGACAACCAGTTCCTCTGGAGAGCCAACAACAGGGCAGAGAGGCCAACAACAGGGGCCAAACAGTTCCTCTGGACGGCCAAGAACAGGGCATAGAGGCTGAGGCCTTCATAAGAACATCAGTACAGCCCTGCTGGATCAGACCAGTGGTCCATCTAGTCCAGCATCCTGCCTCACAGAGGGGCCAACAAAGTTCCTCTGGACAGCCAACAACAGGGCATAGAGACCAAGGCCTTCGTAAGAACATCAGAAGAGCCCTGCTGGATCAGACCAGTGGTCCATCTAGTCTAGCCTCCTGCCTCACACCACAGCCACACACCCCCAAACTTCTCTTCCTCAGGAATTAATCACTGCCAAACCCCTCCCCAATAAAAAGCAGAAACACCCTGAAGAAATATGCACCTGTTTAAAAGCAGGCTGTTCTCAGGGTCACAGGGGCCAAGAAACCCAGAACAGACTGGTGAGGCCAGCAAGTCAATGGCAGAGGATACCTGGGCCAGTTCGATCTGCAGGCCAGCACGCTTGGGGGCCAGCCTCCAGCTGAGGCCTGAAGACCTCCAGGAATTACAACCCATTTTCAGAATACAGAGATCAGCTGCCCTGGAGAAAACGGCTGTTTTGGAAAGTGGCCAGTGTAGAATTATACCCTGCTGAGGTCCCTCCTTTACTCCAAATCCCACAGTCCCCCTGGGCTCGGCCCCCAAAAACCCAGAGTTGGCAACCCAGATTCAAAGAGCAAAGCCAACTCTGGTTCTCTTCTCATTCAGCTCCACAAGTCCCCCTTCCCTGGGGTGTGTGTGTGTGTGTGTGTGTGTGTGTGGGGCATGGCTGAGTGGTTGAGCATCCGCTTGGCATGTAGAAGGTCCCAGGTTCAGTCCCCGGCATCTCCAGTTGAAAAGGACCAGGCAGGAGGCGGTGTGAAAGACCTTTCTCTGCCTGAGACCCTGGAGAAGCCAAGACTGATTTCAGTGGACCAAGCGGCTGACTCAGTACTGAGGCAGCTTCATGTGTGTTCCTTCCCACCCCCAGAGGGAACAGCTCCAGCGGAAAGCTACCAGCGCTGGGATTATCACCTGAGCAGGCGGCCCAACTCCTTTGCCAAGCCGGGATGCAGCGGGGCCACAGCCCAGTGGAAGGAAAGCGAGCAGCGCTGGCCTGCCTGGCTCAGGGTCACAGCTGCCACCACCCCCCTTCCCACCCCCCGCCGCTCCAGGTAGGCCGCTCACCATGACATAATGCCGCTGGATTTCCGTCTTTTCCGTCGCCAGCTTTTCGCATTCGAGCTTCAAGCTGTAAAAATAGAACAGGGAGGGCAGCAAAAGCCCAGCACGTTCCACGTACACAACAACAACAACAACAACACACATATACACACCACGCAAGGCTTCACAGCTCTTTTGCACAACCGAAACCTTGGGACAGGTCTCCAGGGGACTGTTAAGGAGAGCACACCGGCGCGTGCAGGCCTCCCTGCCTGGTTTTACATTCGCAACAACCTTGAAGGGGTTGTTAAGGGGAGAGAAAGGGACTGGCCCAAGGTCGCCCAGCGAGCTTTGCGGGTGAGGCAAGACTGGAACCCAGATCTCCCCGATCTTAGTCCAACCATTGCACTAATTGTTCGGGGTTTTTTTCCATTGGGGGAAATTCTCCATTTGTTTGTGGGAAGCCAGTTACTAAAGTTATTTTCAATAACCCAATATTTATTTAATATGTTTTTATCCCATCTTTCCTCTAAGGGTGACGTACGCTATCCTCCCCCAACCACCTTTTATCCTCACAACACCAGTGTGAGGTAGGTTGGGCTGAGGGAGAGAGACTGACCCACGGGCACTCCTAGTCCAACATCCTAACCACTGGGCCGTGCTGCTACTTTGCACAGGCTAGGCTGTTTGCAGGGAGGAAGAAAGCGTTCCACCCCCAACCTCCACGGCCCATCACGTCCAGTCATTCCAGGCTAACTATCAGAGACTGCTCCAACATTACTGATACTGTGCCCTTCCATCTGCCTGGCACTTTACCCAACAGAAGAAAAGTAAGTCTCTGCCCCAAGGAGATCCCAATCTGAAATTTCCCGTTAAGGTAGCCAAAACAGAGGGGAAAGAAGGCAGGGATAAAGCAAAGGAAGAATCTGTATAGTGCATTTTTATCCTGCCGCCCCTCTAAGCTCAGAGAGATTTATGGGGCTCTCCCTTCCCCCCTTCATTCTCACAACAACCCAGTGAGGTAGGTTAGGCTGAGAAAGTAACGGGCCCAAAGTCACCAGGTGAGCTTCACTGGCTGAGTGGAAATTTGAACCCGGGTCTCCTAGACCTCTAGCCCCTTATATGACGCTCTAGCCCACTGTACTCTACTAGCTCACGAAAAAAACCCTAAAAACCGTTTGAAATGGTAAGTTCAAAAGATGCACGGCTTTACACCTTGCCCTGTTAGTCAAGGCAGCTTCTAAATTTGCAAAATTATTATTATTTAATATGTTGTCGAAGGCTTTCATGGCCAGAGTTCGTTAGTTGCTGTAGATTTTCCGGGTTGTATGCCCGTGGTCTTGGCATTGTAGGACCTGACGTTTCAACTCAGGAAGGTGGGGTAGGGCTGAGTCATTATCTTGTAGGAGTTCCCCAGGCTATAAGCATGCTAATAGATACTACCTGCCTAGCATTTTTGTTCTCATCTTGACACAGAGAGTACTTTCTGTGTTCTACCTCTGAGGATGCCAGTCACAGCTGCTGGCAAAATGTCAGGTCCTACAATGCCAAGACCACAGCCACACAACCCGGAAAATCTACAGCAACTAATTATTATTATTGTTTACATTATCATTAAACTAATGGGCCACACAGCTTCCATTCTTGAGAACGCTTTGGAGAAGATAAGCAGTTAAAATTTAGGGGAGGGTGAAACGCCAGAGCTAAACACTGTAGAGATGAGAATTTGGGAAAAAAATAACAATAGAAAAAGAGACCTTTAATCCCACATACAGACGAAGCTGCCCACTGCACCTCTGCATGAACCACTGCTCTGGTTTGCTTCCAACCAGCCTCCACTTGGACTGGGAGATTCTTTGGCATATGTGTGGTGGGTGCAACTGAACAACCCAATTCCACCCAATGCAGAGAGGCAGCAGAATTACCCTCTGAGGAGGCTTTCTGTTGTGTCTCTGCACAAGTCATTATCTCCTTCTAGTCAGGAGGCACATCCAGACCAGTGACTCATGCAGAAACACAAGAAGCAGGATCTCCCAGGCCATGCCATTCCCCCATGCCCAGAACCAGAAGCGGACCAATCCCCTGAGATTTAATTCAGAAACCAGCTGGCCCCGATAATCATCGGACACTGGAGGAGGGCAGAACTTCAGCAGGATAAGACAAAGGACCATTAAACAACGAAAACGTATTTTACCTGTGATACTGGTTCTGCAGGAACTGAAATTCTTCTTTGATGCGATCCAAGACCTCTGGGTACGTCAGCTTCAAGGACTGGGGGGTGGTTGCAACTACACTGGCCGCGGCGGCAGCAACAGCAGCTGCTGCAGTGGCTACAGGTGGAGCCTGCAGGTGAGCCTGGGACAGACAGCACCTGTCACTACCCAAATCACTACTTCGTCACCCAAAGAGTCATTAACAGGTGGAATTCACTACCACAGGAAGTGGTGGTGGTGGCTACAGGCACAGACAGCTTCAAGGGGGGACTGGATAAATATATGGAGCAGAAGTCCATCAGTGGCTATTAGCCACCAGGTATAGATGGGACACTCTCTGGGGCAGTGATGCTCTGTATTCTTGGTGCTTGGGGGAGCAACAGTGGGAGGGCTTCCAGAGTTCTGGCCCGGCTGGTGGACCTCCTGATGGCCCCTGGGTTTTGGCCACTTTGTGACACAGAGTGTTGGGCTGGAGGGGCCACTGGCCTGATCCAGCATGGCTTCTGTTGTGTTCTACTAAACAGGGACCTCGTCCTTTCTACTATAAGGCCACTTACATTAACCAATCTGAGATCTAGCAAACCCCAATTAAATAAACCAAAGCAAGCTATAAATAAAGTAACAGAAAGGGGGATTTTTATGTCTCCTTTCCCTTTATTCATCAGGATGCTAGTTCTTCTCCAGCCCTAACAGCCTTTCTCACTGTAGCAAATTCTAGGTAAGGATCTTCTCCATACTGATAGGTTTTGAACTTGTTTATCTTGGGAGGCTTTTTTTGTGCATTACTCGCACCAATTTAAGAAGAACGCATACTCTAAGTGTGATGAAAAGGGACGATTTCGAACAGGCTTCTTGATCCTAAGCAATATCACCCCCCCCAGTTTCCCATCCACCCAAAACCTCACCAAGGGTTTACAACACGTAAGATTTCATTAACCAGTTCAACAGGGAGTTAATTCTGTTTAAGGAAAACCTCTTAAGCAGTTGAATCCCCTACAGAATGAGAAAACTGAAGTCTGCAAGGAACCTCAAGCCAGGCTGTTTGGGGGGGGGGGAATAACTCACCGGGGGCCGGTTTTGGGGGAACATGTTTGATGAGACACCATACACCCTCTTCTTGCAGTATGACTTCTGAGATCAGAGTTGCATCCCAAGGAACAGAACTGAACACGGCCAGAGGTAGCAACAGATGGGCAAGAGGACAGAGGGAGAAGAAGAGACCACCAGTCACAAGAATTCACGATAATTAATTAGAAAAAACACCAATCTAATAGTCTCAAAAACAGCCCATTTCCTCCATAAGCTTTATAGTTTTTCCTTCCCTCCGTTTGCCCCCCCCCAAAAGGTACATATGGACATTATTATTAAAAATGGAATCAAGATGGCAGAAGTGCTGAATGTCTTCACACAACACACAATTACGAAATGCCACAAGAAGCTGCAGCCACCATTGGTCAAGAGATATTCACAGGCCTGTCGACAGCACAACAACAAAACGGAACCGCCACACTTAGACGCAGTATACTCCTAAACCCCAGCGGTGTGCTGGAAAGTTTCCTTTATGTCCCGAGGAAGGGTTTCCCAGATGCACCTGTTTGGACACTACTGGATGTAGAATCCTCAGTTAGATGAACCTTAGGCCTGATTCAGCCAGATATAATGTCTTGATACATGGAGGTTCTGCTTCATTATCATGGCTGTCAACAGAAAGGGTACTATATACTAACCAATGCATTTTAATCATACAATCTTTTAGCTGTTGATGGAGAATCGCCACTAGAGATAAGACAGCCACGGCTGACAGAAAGAGAGTGCGCAAGACTACATTCCCCCAGTCCTCATTAACCAACCCAGAAGGACAAGGTTTAAGAGCTTCCCTGCAGCCTGAAGAACACTGGAATGCAGATGTACGGGGCCAGCCAAGGCTATTAAGAGATATCAAGCCCCGAGTAATTCAGGAAGAGCAAAGTTGAGTGCTTCTACTCAAGGCCGCAGATTGCAGCAGGGACTGGAACTCGGGACTCCTCAACAGAAACTGGCTCAGCAAAGGAGTAAAGCACAGCAGCCAACTCTGAAAGCCATGCAGGATAGATCCAACCCGTGGGCTTGATCCACCAAGAAGCCCCTCCTGCGCAAGCCTCAACACAACAGAGTGACACAACAGTTCGGCACCGGATTTCAACAGAGGGAGTTTTCCTGGAAGTTCACACACACACCCCTTTCTAATCAGTAGGGCAGGGGGACCCTTTGGACTTTCCACGAAGATTCGGGCCCAAAATATAGACACCCCCGCCCTGGCCACCACACCCCGCTCTGAGATTAGGGAAAGCCAGATGGGCAGGCCACGGCCACCCCCACCAGACTGACTACACGCCACAACTCACAAACTGACCCATCCCCACCCAACCACCAGCCAGGGGCTCCTCGGCCTCCTCCATTCAATCTTCTCCGAGCAAGGAGGTCAAGAAATTGGCATCCACGCCCACCGAGCTCCTTCCCCCATAACCCTGCAGGGGTGAGAGCTGGCCAAAACCGGCACCTGCAAGAAAGCACTCTGCCCATGCTCAGGGGTGCTCTGCTTTTCTTGCCGCCCTGGGGACAGGAACCAGCCTGGGGTGGGGACTGGGAGGAAGGTCAGGTGAAGCCATGTTTCCCCCTGGCCTGCTCTGAACCCTGAGGGAATCCAAGAAGGGAAACAAGGGGGGGGGCACAGAAAGGGGCTGACCTAGATAGCAGGCGAGCAAGGAGCAAATGGGAGCCCGTACAGTTCAGACACCCCCCCCCACACACACACACACGCACCTTCCACTTTGGGAACATCGCTCCCCCCACAAACACCCCCCGCACACTTCCTGACCCCCCATTCCTTGAGGAGCCCCCTCCCGCTGCAGCGCTGCCCTCCTCCCCCCGAAGCTGGACCTCCCCTTCTCTCGCACCCTCCCTTCCCATTGGCCCCGCTCCCCATCAGAGCAGCCCAAACAATGGGGTCTCTCTGTCGCTCTCCCTTCCTTCCTCTTCTGACGGCCCCAACGCAGCAGCAGCAGGTAGAGAGATCAGTTCGAGGCTCCTCCTGCCCTCCCCTCCGCCGAGCCCCCCCCCGAATTTGGGCAGGATAGAGGGAGGCGGCAGAGCCACTCACCCAAGCGCCAGAGCCCGGATCGGGGCCCCTGGAGCCCAGCCGCCTCCAGCACGCCCAGGAGCAGGGAGGGTGGGCGGGGTGGGTCGCAGTCTTCCGTGTGTAAACGCCCCCTTCTTTCCCCCCGCTTCCTTCCTCCTCCTCCTCCTCCTCCTCCTCCTCCTCGCCAGCAGCTTTGCGGGGGAGACCGTTCAATGAACGAGCGGCGGCTCCACGTGGGGTCTGGCTCCTTCTCTTTTGCCACAGCCGAGCGCGCCGCAGCCAATCGGCGAGCCGCTGAGAAGCCCTCGGCCCCCACGTGGGAAGTTGGAGGAGGACAAAGCCGAGGGGGCCGCTGATTGGTCCGGGGCTGCCGCCCGTAGAAAATGTGTCAATCTGTGGGAACGCGAATGTAGCCAAGGGATGAAAAGGGGGAGAGAGAGAGAGAGAGAGAGAGAGGGAGGAAGAAAGGAGAGGGGGAGCGGAGGGCGGGGGAGGAAAGGTTTTTAACCCTTTAATGGGACCGACAACGCCAAGAGAGTAAATGGCTTAACCCTTACAGGACCGGAGCAGCAAAATTGGTTAACCCTTCAGAGTCTGGGTCAATGGGGGAGAGAGAGAGAAAGAGAGCGCGTGAGAGAGACGGTTAACCCTTTCGGGTCTGGGGGAAGAGGAAAACTGGTTAGCTCTGGAGGGGCAACCGCGGAAGGACGGGGGCACTGGAGAAAAAGGGGGGTCTTTTAACCTTTAAATGACTGGCTGGGGTGGGTGGGTGGATGGAGGGGAGGGAAGTTGGATAAAACCGTGAAAAGGCTGGAAAGAGAATGAGACAATCCTGAAAGAAGGGGAGAGGGCGGGTTTGTTTGTTTTTAACCCTTAAAGGATCAGAAGGAAAAATTGGTGTTGATTGCTGGGGGTGGGTGGGGCGCTGACTGGCGAGGAATCGTTCTTCTCTCAAAGGGTACCGTAATTACTCTCCGAGTGGCCCATTCCCGGCAGGGCTCCGTGCTTTCTAACAGGCAGAAGTTCAACGTGTGAAGCTTTGCCCTCTAATAGGAAAGATTTCTCTGCCGTTGGCCTTTTGACTGCGGGGCTCTTAAACGGGAGCAGAGACCGCCTGGGAAGGAAATGAAAATTTTAAATAAGAGAGGGAACACGGGCAAATTTGTAAATTCGTTCTCCAGGAAACTGAGAGCTACTGGAATCGACGCCACGGACGAAACGCTTCTCGCTCCTCACCAATTAAATTAATTATACTGCCAACACACACACCCATCAGTGGTACTGTACAGAGAAGCAAGACAGACACGTGTTTCGCCCCCGTTTGCAGGTCGTGGTCGGCCAACCAGGCAGGTCGGGGGGGGGGGGACACGTGCTAAACCCAGCTGGATCGGGCCCTGCAGCGGCCTCTGACTAGTCCAGGTCGCCAGCGGGGAGGAGGGCGGCACGAAGGCACCAGCCTTCCCTCTTCTTCGTCACCGCTGTCGCGTAGACTGCGCCGGTCCATGGAGGCTTCATTTCGCCGTGGTGGCGAAGCGCGCCCGCCCTCTGCCTGACTCGCCCCGAAAAGCCACCGGCATGCAGGGCAGAGACCAGGATCCCGGGCTTCAGACGGACTTAGCTCGCTTCAACAAGTTCTGGAGGCCGGAGCGAAATCTTGGCCATCTCTCTCCCCCCCCCCCCCGCTTTAATCCTCTTCTCCCCGCCCCGTTGAGGTGCGGCTGGAGGTCGTCTCTCCCCCCCCCCCCCCCCGTGCTGCCCTCGCGCCCTTTCCAAGTCAGCGGGTTCCAAGAGCCCCCTGCCGGCAACAAGAGCGATCCCCCCCCCCCGCCGCTCAAGGATAAGCAGCCAAAGCTGTCTAGCCTCCCCCCCCCCGCCCGGCCGCCTCTCTGCCATGTGTCAGAACTGATCTTTTCCAATCTGCTTCCTTGAGCACGGATAGGCCGGTGTGAGCCGGATTAAAGGAGGCGAAGAAGAATGAATAAATCCAGGCCCTGTGGTTAAAGACTGGGCGGGAGGGGGGAGAGAGAGAGAGAGAGAGAGACATATTCGAGTTTGAGTTCTTGGATCTTCCGATGGGTTGTCTATCTAACCTTGGGAAGAGGCGAGGGAGGCGGACCCAGAGACAAGCCGGAATTATACAGCAACACTCTCCACCACACAAGGGGGGGGCATTCCAGTCCAGAATATTTCTCCACCCGCCCCCAACATCAGAAAAATCAGTTCTCTGGAATGGCTCTCCCCAAAGAGTAGGGAAAACATGTAGGTTAAAATCGAGGTTTTCAAGAATATCTTGCTTTTGTTGTTGTTGTGTATGTGCTACGATCTGAAAGGCAGGCTTTGTAGGGTGACATCTTAATCTTACGACTTTTAAACCTCTTAACAGCCACCTCGGGCCCTGGATTCCAACGTGAGCCTCCCAGATCCGAGTTCAACACCCTAACCAATCCACCACACTGCCTCTCGATCCCTGAATTAGGGGGGGAAAGACAGATTTTTGCGTGTGTGGATGGTTGGATGCCTAACGCTGTCTGGCTGAACGGGTTCTTATATTTTGTAATCCATTTTGTTTTATTGACACCCTGCCGTTTTATTGACACCAAGGGGGATCCAAAGCAGCTTACATCATTCTTCTCTTCCCCATTATATCCGCACAACAACCCTGGGAGGTAAGGTAGGCTGAGAGAAAGTAACTGGCCCGAGGGCACCCAGCAAGCTTCCATGGCATGAGTGGGAATTCGAAGCTGGGTCTTCCAGACCCTAGACTGACACCCTAACCAGTATACCCTGCTGCTTCTCAGTCTGGTTTAAGTCTTTCTGAGAAAGGCTGGAGAAGAAAGAAAGAGAGAGAGAGAGAAAGAATGAATGAATGAATTTCAGGGTGCTGTCAAATTCTGCCCAAACCAAACTCCAAATCAATTCAGAATGTGGCGAGAAGGGGGAGCCTTTCTTGATGCAACATTTGGAGTAATATTTATTTTTTAAAATTTGTAATTTGTTGCATTTTATGGCTCCTTACAGCCTAAGAGGCAGCCTGTGGCATATAAACCCCAATAAGAATATTCAAATATAAACACTTTACTACGAACAGCAGCCAAGCAACAAAGTATAATAGTTCTAAACAAAACAAAAATACTGGATCTGAGTCATGGCAAATAAGATCCTAAAGGCAGCTTGAGAACTAGAAACTTGGAACTGACACAGAATAAGTCAGGCAGCTAGTCCATCTATGCAGCTCTATACCTGTTACATTCAGGGTTTGGGTCAGTTTATAAAATTGATGGAAGTATACGTTAAAGATTTCAGGCCCGGGGAACTGCCTTTGTGAATGCTTCCACAATAGGGAGAAATAATATGCCATGTAGAAGGTTAGGCTGAATTGTTTCCCCGAACATGCTAGTTTTCTACATGCAGGTTTTACTTGTATGTTAAAATACATCACCACTTGGCAGACTGAAGTAGCACCACCTAGGAAAGCAGGAGGAGGAGATTGGATTTATACCCTGCCCTTCACTCGGAGTCTCAGAGTGGCTTACAAACTCCTTTCCCTTCCCCTCCCCACAGCAGACACCCTGTGAGGTAGGTGGGGCTGAGAGAGCTCTGACAGAAACTGCTCTTTTTCAAGGACAGCTCTGACAGAACTATGGCTTGCCCAAGGTCATCCAGCAGCTGTGAGTGGAGGAGTAGGGAATCAAACCCAGTTCTCCCAGATTAGAGTCCGTGCATTTAACCATTACATCAAACTGGCTTTACAACTTGATTCTCCTATTCGTCCTTCATGATAATTAACAATCAGTCCTGATTACTACAGATGTAATTTAGGACAAGACCGGCCTCCCAGCCTCAAATGGGCAGGCAATTCCTGGTCTTCTTTGGCGTCACCCATGATGCAAAACAATCTCATAATTATGGCCCTTTTGGGGTAAAAATAGGCTCACTGAAGGGCAATTCATGCATATAGTAAGCACAGATTCAAGCCTGGGTCCTTTCTCTGTCCATCACCTGTCATTCAGAAGTCTCCAGCCATTGGCTGAGCTGCTGTGATGTCATGGCATCCAGAGTTGTACTTAAATACTGATCAGCTGGGTGGCAAAATGGACCAACCCAGACGGAGGGAGAGATTTTGGTATACACACCACACCACACCACACCAATATGCACAAAAATATGAGTTTGCAAATTAGCGGAAATAATCCCCAATCACCTGATGAGGACTCAGGGGGCTCACGGCCCTCCATGGGCTACAGCATGTCAAGAGCATTTGAGCTCTCTGACGTTCCATGATAATTGCAGCATCTGACCTCCCTGAAGCTGGGAGTGTCTTTAAGGTAGGCATTGATCAGGTCTGGAGCAAAGTATCTCCAGCCCTAACTCATCACCCCCCCCCAGGACCAGTGTTCCCTCTAAACTGAGTTAGTGTGAGCTAGCTCACAGCTTTTTAGCCTCCAGCTCACACCGTTTTGTCTTAGCTCAGGCAGAATGGCTCCGGGACAGACTAATTTATGCCGCAGCCCAATCGCTTGCTCACAACTTGAATGCCAGCGGCTCACAAATTAGAATCTCGGCTCACAAGGCTCCACAGCTTAGAGGGAACATTGCTGCCCCCCCCCCGATCTATAAAACAGAATGTAAGACAAAAAGCAAATCACGGGTGGTCACAGGTTAGCAGAACTGGACGGGCAAAAGATGCTGGTGAGGACTCCTCTCTCCCCGTTTTGTATCTTCTAATTCTAATTCTATTACTATTCATTCGGCCCAGTGGTCCCGAACATCACCTTCAAATTGGTGGAGATGTCAGCTCATAGAGTAGCTAAGGGGCTGGAGCACCTTCCCTATAAGGAAAGGCTGAAGAGCCTGGGACTTTGCAGTTTAGAAAAGGAATGACTAAGCAGGGATATGACAGAGACGTATAGAATTATGTACCGGGGTGGGGGGAAGAGGAGAACTAGGATGATAAAAGGGCAACTAGAAAGATGAAAGGGTTGGAACACTTTCCCTATGAAGAAAGGTTAAAGCGCTTGGGGCTCTTTAGCTTGGAGAAAGGATGGCGGAGGGGGTGACATGACTGAGGTTTATAAGATTATGCCTGGGACAGAGCAGGTAGAGAAAGAGGTACTTTTCTCCCTTTCTCACAACACAAGAACTCGTGGGCACTCAATGAAATTGCTGAGCAGTCGGGTTAGAATGGATAAAAGGAAGTCCTTCTTCACCCAAAGAGTGATTAACACATGGAATTCACTACCACAGGAGGTGGCGGCGGCTACAAGCATGGGAAGGCTTCAAGAGGGAATTAGGTAAACGTATGGAGCAAGGATCCATTACTGGCTATTAGCCACAACGAATAGATAGGGACTCTGGGGCAAGGGATGCTCTGTATTCTTGGTGCTTGGGGGGGCCACAGTGGGAGGGCTTCTGGAGTTCTGGCCCCGCTGGTGGACCTCCTGATGGCACCTGGTAGTGTTGGACTGGATGGACCACTGGCCTGATCCAACATTGGCTTCTCTTATGTTCTTATGAGAGCGTTGACAAAGACACATTTCTCCCCCTCTTCCAAAATGCTAGAACTCGAGGCCATCTGAGCAAGCTAAACAGCTTGACCAAGGGGATTAGATAGATTGACGGCGGATAGGTCTATCAGTGACTGAGGGGAACCTCCACATTCAGAGGCACTAATGCTCTGAATCTCAGAACCAGGAGGCAACCTTGGAGGGACTGGTTGGCCACTGGGTGAGACAGGCTGCAGGACTAGATGGACCACCTATCAATCTGATCCAGAAGGGCTCTTCTGATGTTCTTATGTTCTTAGACCCAAGTCCCGTAGCACCTTAGAGACCAACAAGATTTTGGTTTCTAAGGTGCTGCAGGACTCCAATCTACAGGTGTTCGACTGTAGGCCAACATGGCTGCCCTCTGACACTTATAGAGTGTTGACCGGTAGAGGGACGAGGTAAGACTGGGCTGGGAATCGGGGGTCTGCCAAGGTCCTGGGCATGCCAGGACTTTGGTGTAGAGGTTAGGAGGGGTATAGTGGTTGAGCCAGTTTGATGTAGTGGTTAAGAGTGGCAGACTCTAAGCTGGAGAACCAGGTTTGATTCCCCATTCCTCTACATGCAGCCAGCCAGGTGACCTTGGGACAGTCACAGTTCCCTCAGAGCTATTCTCACAAGAGCAGTTTCTGTCAGAGCTCTCTCAGCCCCACCTACCTTAGAGGGTGTCTGTTGTGGGGAGGGGAAGGAGATTGTAAACTGCTCTGAAACTCCAAGTGAAGGGCAGAGTATAAATCTAATCTCTCCTCCTCCTCCACTGAGCCTGGGGTAAACCAACAAAGAAAAAGCTTAAGAGGGTTTCAGCAATCCTAAATCCCTCCTTCCCGTCTCTGTCCCAGCCTGCATCTGCCGGTGGGCAAGACATTCCCAACCCGGAATGACGGCCTGTGTTTTTATGTCGGGCTCTTAATGCTGTATTTTGATCAGTTCGATTTTCAGTGCTTTGTTTTTATAATTCTTTATTTTGCAAGCTGCCTTGCAGAACAAATACATAAGTAAATGCCTGTTCTTGGAAGAGACGGCCTGTTGCCTCTCTCCAGGAGTCACTGCTTTGGGCTTACTCCCATCCAAAGAAGGAGGCACACCTAGAGTAGTAATTTGTACAGAAATATAAAAGAGGCCCACGGGGCAGAGCAGCAACTCATGCAGAAAGACAACGGGCAGTCTCATCCAAAAGGAAGGTGTGTGAGTGTCCAGTGTTAAATTCCCCTTTGCACACTATGATGTACACAGCTTAGGTCTGGGGTCAGTCACATCAGGATGAGGCCCCCACCCTTTCCCCAAACTGAAAGAGGCCCGTGTCCTTGTGCTCCACAGTGACTTCCTCAACGAGCCCGATAGCGTCCTTTGGGACTGTTTTGGGTTGGGGAAATGGGTTGGGGAGGGGGGAAGGCCAATTCCCATGTGCAGGACAGTTCTGAACTAACCAGGCACCGCAGGCCCAAAACTGACACGCGATTGTGTCACATCTGACCGAGACCCAACAGAATGCCGAAAAGAGACAAGAGTGTACGGAAAGCCACAAGTCCCTCCTGGGCGGCTGCAAATGCCAGGGAGGAAAGCCTTCTTTGAGAGAGACAAAAAACCCCACCCTGCAGTCCCCTGCCCTCCAGCAGAGGATCCTGGTTCCTGCTTAAAAGACCATTCCCTTTCCCCCCCACCCGGAAAGAACAGCTTTCACATCAGAGCCCCAGAAGAGAGAGACCCTATGAGGACAACATGCCCCCCCCCCCAACTGATCTCCAGTCGTCTCTTCCTTTCCAGAACAAGCCCGTGGAGATAGCCGGAGGCTTGCTGCCCTCTAGTGTCTGCTCCAGGCCTTCTTTTCCAACGCGTTCAGTGGTCTTCGAGGCTCTTGGGAGTTCTTTCCCCCACTATTCCCCAGCTTCCTTAACATAATTTTTAGAAATTTCCAATGCATTTTCACGTGTCGACCAGATGCCAGTTCTGGAGGAGGCCGAGAAGGGGAAGAGTGACGACTCCAGCCAAGCTGTTGCTGCTGTCAGTGCACGTAGCCGTGTGTTTCACACCTGTGCACTAAGGCGTAGCTTATTCGTAGGTGTGTACACATTCACTGCGGACTCCCGAGACAGAAGCCTGAAGGAGACGGGTGCCATTTCCCTGGGGGCAGCATTGGGCATGTGCAAGGTTAGTTTCTAGCCAGGCCAGAGTCAGGACAGAGGGAGCCTCTCCCAGACCTAAAATGCTGCCTCTGCTCCCCCTCCCCATCTTTCAAGGGGATGGCACAAGCCACAAGGCATCAGCTTCCACAGCGCACCGACTCCTTGTAGTGCTTAGAAAGTGTGGGAGTAGGATCTGCGAGACCCGGGTTCAAATTTCTGCTCTGTCGCGGAAGCTCACTGGCGGCCAGTCTCAGCATAGCCTACCTCGCAAGGCTGCTGTGAGGATAAGTCAGAGGAGAGGAGAACAATGAAACCCACTCTGGGTCCATGAGGGGCTATTAGACAACCAGGTCTAGGTGGAGCGCTCTGTCTGGGGCAGTGATGCTCTCTATTCTTGGTGGTGGGGGGGGCCACAGGGCTTCTGTTCTGGCCCCTCTGGTGGACCTCCCGATGACCCCTGGGTTTTGGCCACTGTGTGACACAGAGTGTTGAACTAGATGGGCCATTGGCCTGACCCAACATGGCCTCTTTTGTGTTTGTGGAGGCCACAATGGGAGGGTTTCTGGAGTCCTGGCCCTGCTGGTGGACCTCCTGATGGCACCTGGGTTTTGGCCACTGTGTGACACAGAGTGTTGGACCGGATGGGCCACAGGCCTGATCCAACATGGCTTCTCTTACATTCTTACAATGAATAATAAGCAGCATACCCAAGCATGCTCAAAGCCCCCTCCTATCCAAGATACAACCAAATGCCAAGTATCACAGGTGCTGCACGTTCCAGGACAACAACAGTTTCCAAGTGGTGTGCCCAGAACCACATCAGAGAGTGGTTGGTGACTCATGAGAAAGATATGCATTAAGCAAGTCAAATTATCTGTAGTAACCAAGCACAAGAGGCTGCCCAAGGTATCTCAGTATGATTCACTGTTCTTGACTTCCCTCTTTCCAGTCAACATCCTCTGAAGGAAGGTACTTCTGCCTTGTTTCTGTAGCAGGTGTGATTGAATGGGGAGAAACTGGATTATTGCAAAGATCCAGCAAAATTACCTGCAAAGGAGGTTGCCAGCTGCATCTCTGTATGAGTCCCACTGCGGTGTCCTAATCAGGGGGGAGTAATTTTCATTCTTTGGTGCCAGTTTGGTGTAGTGGTTAAGTGCGTGGACTCTAATCTGGGAGAACCGGGTTTGATTCTCCACTTCTCTGCTGATGTGACCTTGGGTCAGTCACAAGCTGTCAGAGATGTTCTTGAAAAAGAGCAGTTTCTGTCAGAGTTCTCTCAGCACCACCTACCTCACAGGATGTCTGTTGTGGGGAGGGGAGGGGAAGGGAAAGGAGTTTGTAAGCTACTCTGAGACTCCTTTGGGTAGTGAAGGGCGGGGTATAAATCCAATCCTCCTCCTCCTCCTCCTCTTCCTCTTCTTCTTCACATACAGGGCAGTTACCACAATGGACAATTGGCTTCATTTCCATTTGGATTCCTAAAAAGTCTGGCTTGTACACAACTGAGTGTCAATAAATTCAAATTCTCCCCCAAGTCTCTTCTTTGCCCTCATTTGCCTTGTTCTTGTGGCCAAGGGGCACGTCAGCCACAATGGTTTTTGGCTGCCACTATCCAAAAGCTACCAGGTGAGAGGCTGATCAAACAGGAGAGAAAGGAGGTCTGGCAGGGCCAGAGGCTGACGTGCCCAAACGGTTGCCACTCCCTGTCCAAGCTGTGCGTGTGTCAACTGCGCTACTGCCTCTTCCCCCTCCTGGCCTGCAGGCAAGTGAAGGCCCCAGTAGTCACACGGGAAGGAGCTAGCTGTGGAAGCCGAGGGGTGGTGGTGGGCTAAGATGGACAGAGCAGCCCGGAAGAACAGGCCAGGATACAACCCACCCTTTTCTGCCACTTACATAACACTACCATGCTCCAGGGAGTTTTTCATCAAAATCAAATTTGTCAGTCTAATGGCGTTCATGTTTGTAGGGCTGCCAAAAAATTAAATAATTAAGCCAAGAATTTATAAACTAATAATATAAACTAAGAAGAATATTCCATTCAGCTCCGTGTTTCTTTTCATTTAAAATACCATGGATTTTTTTTCTAGGATAAAGTGCAGAAAATAAAGTAGTTGTTAAGCATTGGTTTGCTCTTAACAGGCATTGAACTGTATCAAGAGGCTGATACCTTGCAATACAACAGGATTACTCCTGAGGAAGATTGGGATGAAACGAGTTTATATCCAGGTGCTCATTGAGTATGATGGACTTTCCTTGTAATCGAGTATGATGGACTTTCCTTGTAATTTTGTAAAGTTTGATTCATTATATAACATGATCTTTACTAAATGTTCTAACCTCCAGGTGGTGGCTGAAGAGGGATTCTACCTCATCTCCAGGCGAGAGAGATCAGTTCCCCTGGAGAAAGTAGCTGCTTTGGACTCTGTGGCATTGTACCTCATGGAGGTTTCTCCCTTACCCAAACCCCGCCCTCCCCAGGCTCACACCTCCCAAATCTCTATGCATTTTCCAATCCAGAGTTCGCAACCCTAGTTGTGTAACTGGGACATCAAAGTTTAGGACTTTTGAAATGTCAGGGCTGTTTTGTATTGACACAAACTGGAGAGCCCTGCTGGATCTGACCAGAGGTCCATCTAGTCCAGCATCCTGTCTCGCACAGCGGCCAATCAGTTCCTCTGGAGGGCCAACAACAGGGCAGAGAGGCCGAGGCCTTCCTAAGAACATCAGAAGAGCCCTGCTGGATCAGACCAGTGGTCCATCTAGTGCAGCATCCTGCCACACAGAGTGGCCAACCAGTTCCTCTGGAGGGCCAACAACAGGGCAGAGGTGCCAAGGCCTTCCTGAAAACACCAGTACAGCCCTGCTGGATCAGACCAGTGAGGGTCCATCTAGCCTCCTGCATCCTGTCTCGCACAGCAGCCAATCATTTCCTCTGGAGGGCCAACAATAGGGCAGAGAGACTGAGGCCTTCATAAGAACATCGGAAGAGCCCTGCTGGATCAGACCAATGATCCATCTAGTTCAGCATCCTGCCTCGCACCGTGGCCAGCCAGTTCCTCTGGAGGGCCAACAACAGGGCAAAGAGGCCGAGGTCTTCCCCTGATGTTGCCTCCTGGCTCTGGGATTCAGAGATTGACTGCCTCTGAATTTGGAGGTTCCCCTTAGTCACCATGGCTAGGAGCCGCTGAGAGGTCTCTCCTCCGTAGGAAGAAAGGCGGCCTAGAAATTTTTAATAAATCCAAGAAACAGAGGGTGAAGAAGGCAGGAAGCTGAGGGGGGTTGGCAGCCCGGAAGAACAGGCCAGTGTCCATTGTGTGTGGGGAGGGGGGGGCGTGTGCTGTGTTTGTACAGGGGCCACAATTCAGAGAGGCAAAAGGAAGAGGAAGACTGCCGACGGACTGGAAGTTCTTCCTGGCTGATGAGAACATCTTTGGCCAGGCTACCAAAGGAAGCAGGCGGCGGGGGTGGGGGTGGGGGGCTCCAAGACCTGCCATTGAAACCAGGCCGCCCTGCCCCACTCGCCTTCCCAGGTCGTCCTTGCAAAACAAACAGTGGGGCTGCATCCCAGTCCGTGGGCTGGGACTGTGTTTCTCCGCCCCGGCTCAGGGATTCCAGGAACAACCCCCCCCCTTTGCTCTGTCTGTACACATTCTGAGCTCTTCCTGCCAAGAATCCGGAATGTGAGACGGCAGCCAGAACGCTCTCCAAAACGCTGACCCCCCACTTCTCCCCACCACCCTGGCCCTGCGCCTCTTTTTGGGTCTGAAACCACCCCAATTCACAGCCAGAAACGAACCAGACTGGAGTTCCAGCAGTGGCCGTTAGTGCACACACACACAAACACCCCACCCCAGGGACACACGTTTATGCACGTGGCACCGTTCACAGACCAGATCTGGTTTCCTAGAGGGGTTCAACGGAGTGGGAGAAGAAGGGCCGACAATTTAGGGAGCACAGGGATGCCAGCCTCCAGGTGGGGCCCGGAGATCCCCTGGAATCACAGCTCATCTCTGGACTACGGAGGCCAGTTCCCCTCGAGGAAAATGGCTGCTTTGGAGGGTGGACTCTCTGCGGCATTGTACCCCACTGATGTCTCTGTCCCCTCCAGGCTCCATCCCTGAAACTTGAGGAGTTTCCCAGCCGGGATCTGGCAACCCCACCCTCAGCCCCACCCCACTCCGCCAGCAGCCGGGGGAACCTGGCGACCTTAGACCACTGTTAGCACAAACGCACCAGCTCCGCAGCAGAGGAAAATACATATCTGATCCTGTATCGCCTTGGATCGTGTATGACACCTCAGGTTGTATTTCCAGGAACGGGAATCTCTAAAACGCAATTCCCAGCACCCAAACTACAGTTCCCAGAATTCCTTGGGGGAAAGCCCTAAGAGTTGGCAGTGCCAGTATGGGAATAAGTGCCTAACCAAGTCAGCTACTAGCATCCATGGCCACGGTTTTTCCAGTTTGCCTCTCAGCTACCCAACTGTCACCTGTCCAGAAGGGGAAAGTGTCTCCTCTTTTTAATAGAGGGTTAAAGAGAAGTGCCTCTGCGGTGGCTCAATGGTTAAACAGAAGTGCTGCGGTGGCTCAAGTGGTTAAGACGCTGAACTGGAGGCTGTGGAAGGTCAGTAGTTCAGCAGTTTGAGACCCGAGAGTGCCGCATGACGGAGTGAGCTCCCGTCTCTAGTTCCAGCTCCTGCCAACCTAGCGGTTCAAAAGCAAGAAATTGCAAGTAGATAAATAGGTACCACTCCGGTGGGAAGGTAACAGCGTTCTGTGCGCCTTGGTGTTTAGTCATGCCGGCCACATGACCGCGGAAATGTCTTTGGACAGCGCTGGCTCTTCGGCTTTGAAACGGAGATGAGCACCGCAACCCTAGAGTCGGATTCGACTGGCTTTCGAGCAAGGGAAACCTTTACCATTACCTAAAGAGAAGTGATTTACGAAGTGATTTTTTAAAAAGTCTCCATGCTATGAAAAGCCCGAGTTGCCCATTTCCAGGCTTTAAGCCCCTATTGAAGGGCCCAGGCATTTCCTCCAGGCGTGTTGGCAACACTAATCCCACCATTTGGGGGCAGTATAAAAGATTCTCTTTCCTCCATATATCCTCACATCAACCCTGTGAGCTAGGCGAGGCTATGAGACATTGACTGAGGGGCTCAAAATCAAGCAGCAAACTTCATGGCAGGGTGAAGATTTGAACTCAGGCCTTCCGGACCGTAGTCCAAAGCTCTAACCGCTACATAACACACCCTAGGGCAGCGCATACTATTCATCCCTCCCTCCATCCCTTTCACTTCGAGACGTTTATTTTGCTTCAAGTTTGGGGTCAGGTATCCTAATTCATGGCCAGATCACCACGGGCATTGTATTAAGTAAAAGGTAAAAACACACACACACACAAAAACCACAATCACATCTGAGTGAAGATATGTTATGTATTTAAAACACATTGTACAGAACCAGATGTACCCAACAGAAGGAAACTGCATATCTACAATAATACGGTTGCCACAATTTTTTCCGGGTGGGGATCCCATGCCTTTACGATTGACCTGCAATATTTATACCCCGTCCGTCTGCCCTCGTCAGAACCACCAAGGGAGCTCACAGATTTCTAAGAACGCAGAATGATTCAATGCACAGTGGGCTTGGGTTCAGCAAAGGAAAACTTCTCCTACAACTTTGGTCCGAGGCTGAAGAGCACGTACTACGCTCGCCGGACGATTGTTTAAACATTATCGGGAGCCTTTCCAAGCGATGGCTCTCTGACAGCCCTGTGGACACTGTTCCGTTTTACAGCTGTGCTATCCTGTCTGCAAGCAGGAGAGAAGAGCCAGAATCCAGGAGCAAGACTAACAAAATTTGTGGCGGGGTAGGAGCTTTCATGACTCACAAAAAGCTCATCCCCTGCAACAAATTTTTGTTAGTCTTGAAGCTGCTCCTGGATTCTTGCTTTTCTCTCCTGCTCTTTTACAGCGGAGTAGAAGCCCAGGCTGGATTGGGCCCAGTTGCTGACCTCCACCTAGTGTCACTTATTACCAGATTTGAACTCTCTTCCAAACTTGTTTAAAATGGCACCACCTAGCCAGCCAAGGGACCTTAGAAACCGTTAGCTCGGCAAAAGGGCGGCAGAGATCTCCCGGGGTTCTCAGCGATCTTGGGAAAGTACCTTTCCCCAAGGCCATTGGAGGAAGACAGAACTGACTTCCCATCTGTAATGAAGCAACGTTCCAGATCTCTGCTTTCAAACACTGGCTGCCTCCAGTGTGAAAGGCTAAACTCAGTGTCCGCTTCACAAATCCGCAAACCACCACCGGAGGAATTAGCCATTTACTGTGTTCTAAGCCTGCTCAACATAAAAAAAACCAAAAACTAAGATCATGGCATCCGGCCCCACCACTCCTTGGCAAATAGAAGGGGAAGTCGTGGAAGCAGTGACAGACTTCACGTTCCTGGGATCCAAGATCACTGCGGATGGTGACTGCAGCCATGAAATTAAAAGACGCCTGCTCCTGGGGAGGAAGGCGATGGCAAACCTAGACAGCATGATAAAAAGTAGAGACATCACCCTGCCAACAAAAGTCGGTATGGTCAAAGCAACGGTATTCCCAGTAGCAATGTATGGTTGCGAGAGCTGGACTCTTAAGGAAGGCTGAATGCCAAAGAATAGATTCTTTTGAACTATGGTGCTGGAGAAGGCTCTTGAGAGGCCCTTGCAAGGAGATCAAATCAGTCAATCCTAAAAGAAATCAACCCTGACCGTTCCCGGGAAGGTCGGATACTGAAGCCGAAGCTCAAATACTTTGGCCACCGAATGAGAAGGGAGCATTCACTGGAGAAGACCCTGATGCTGGGAAAGACTGAAGGTCAAAGATGAAGGGGACGGCAAAGGATGAGATGGTTAGACAGTGTCACCGATGCAACGAACATGAAATTGAGCAAACTTCAGAGGACAGCGGAAGACAGGAGGGCCTGGCGCGATCTGGTCCATGGGGTCACAAAGAGTCGGACTCAACTGTGCGACCGAACAAATTTACTCCATTTACATCCTGCCCCTCTCCCCAAAGTGGCCTGCATCATTCTCCCCGTCTCCACACAACAAACCTGTGAGGTAGGAGAGGCTGAGAGGGTGCCACCAGCCCAAGCTCACCGGGTGAGCATCCATAGCAGAGCAGGATTCGAACCTGGGTCTCCCACATCCTTGTCTGAAACCCTTACCCGCTATGCCACACTGGCTTTCCAGGATAGATATATGATCCCAAACAGCTTTCAGATTTTTTTAAAAAAATACACATCAAAATAGGATTTTAAAAGGTCCTTTGGGAAAGCAGTTTTCAGTAAGGTTTTGCTGCAGGCTCAAGGGCTGGCTGGCTCCTCTCCCCCCCCCGCCCCAGATTTCACTATCTCACAGTTGCCTCCAAGAAAAGCGTCAGCAATGCGGTTTTCTCTCCTTGTTTGAGAAAACGTCACTACCAAATCATTTCTATTGATTGAAGGCTTTCGTAAAACCCTAGAGGAAAAAATGCTACGGTATTCTTTAAGGCACTCCACAACTAAGGAAAGAGGGAGAACCTGCCGGAGCCATTATTTAAGGTCGATGTGGATTTTAAAAACTAAGAAAAGGCTGAACTTATGAAAAGGAGGGAGAGCGAATGGTCAGGATGAGAGCAGAGACTAGATTTCCACCCCCAACATTTCCAACACGGCCAGTGATTTAGAGAATAACTCTGAATGCTGAACGTGGAACTCAGTTCTTTGGGTGTGGGCAGGCGGCAGAGAAGTGTTAAGGCTTGGAAGAGAGTAAATTCCACTGCATTCAAGCAGATCCACAGAACACCAGGCATCCAGTGCCATTAGACATGATTAAATTATCCAAGGAGCTCAGGGCGGCATGCACAGATCTCCTATTTTTTCCTCATAACAACCCTGCGAGGCAGGCTAAGCGGACAGAGGCTGGTCGGAAGGCACCCAGCAAGGTTCACGGCCAGAGGCAAACTGACCTTTTGGCTGCCTTCTACCGAATTAGACCCTTGGTCCATCCAAGTCAGTATTTTCTGCTCAGACTGCCAGAAGCTCTCCAAGGTCTCGGGCAGAGGTTTTCACATCACCTACTGTCAGGGATTGAACCTGGGGCCTTCTGGGTGCCGAGCAGATGCTCTACCACTGAGTCACAGCCCCTCCCGTGGGCAGCCAGTAAGAAGACAGCCTTAAAGTCAGGGCCCATTCGGCTCACTTCGGGATCGTTTTAACTTCCCAGTCTGCCCCAATTCACAGCTTGACAGGATTTGAACCTGGGTCCCTCTTGCCCTAGACTGACACTCTACGATTAATACATTCATTATTCAAGAGGGCTTTTTGCAAAGGCGAGAAGAGCTGCACTGTATAGTTCAGAAAGAAGCTTGGGTAGAGAGTTGAGGATTGCAGGGACTGTACCACCGAATATAGCTAGTACCAGCTCTGTTGCTATAAGGTACCTACTGCATTGTCTCTTGGACGTCCCACGCTGTTGACTGTATTGATTTATTCTGTGTATTCCTGAGCGCCAGTGAGGAAGGCAGACGATAAGAAAGATAAATGAAAGAAATGATCAGCCACAGGGATTTTTTTGGGGGGGGGTGGTGGAGAATATTTGTCTCCAATTTAGTCTAGATGACATCCTGACCAGAATGCTCTAAACCAGAGACTTCAAACCCATTTGCTACGAGAGCCGGATCTGACATAAATATCATTTTCTCGGGCCATGTGTGCCATAAAACATAACTCCAAGTTCTGGAGACAGAAACTGTATAAAGGACAGCGGCTTCCAAGCTCCGAGTTGGTGTACCCTCGCTGCAGGGCCCCAAGGGCTGGGAGGGGGGGTGCAGAGGAAAGCCCATTAGGTGGACTGGAGAGGCAGCAGGGCCGTGCTGGGCAGATGCTCCCATGATGCTTGACTGCTGCAGATGAGGGTGTCCTGCCGTGCTGAAGCCACAATGGAGTGGCTCCGCCCACTCCCCTCAGCACTCCTTCCTTTGCCTCAGTTACTCGTGGGCCACCTAAGAGCCCTGGACGGGCCACTTCTGGCCCCCAGGCCTTATGTTTGACACCCCCGCTCTAAACACTCGGTTAATTCTTTCTGAATCAAGGCGCAAAGGGCCAACCCACGTGCTTTCCCACTCACACGTGGAGAACACCCTGTGCCCACGAAGAGAATCTATGTCCTGTGGAGGGCTACAAGCCCTGAAGACAGCCATACTCTGTCTAAAGGGAATCTCCGCCTCAGTCGCTAATAGATCAAGGATGGGGGGGAGGAGAGAACAAAACAGGCTCCAGCGCATCCAAAGACCCCAACACATCCATATCCCATCCAATGCTCCCTCTAAGCTGTGGAGTCTTGGGAGCAAAAATTCGACTTTGTGAGCTACTGGCATTAGAAGAAGAGGAGACTGGATTTATACCTCGCCCTTCACTACCCAAGGGAGTCTCAGAGCGGCTTACAATCTCCTTTCCCTTCCCCTCCCCACACCAGGCACCCTGTGAGGTAGGTGGGGCTGAGAGAGCTCTGACAGAAATGGCTCTTTTTCAAGGACAGCTGTGCCAGGACTATGGCTTGCCCAAGGTCATCCAGCCAGGTGCAAGTGGAGGAGTGGGGAATCAAACCTAGTTCTCCCAGATTAGAGTCCGCGCACTTAACCACTACACCAAACTGGCTCATTAACATTGTGAGCGAGCAATTTGGCTGCTGCGTCAATTAGTTTGCTTTGGAGCCATCCCTTCCTAAGTGAAGACAAAAATGGGTGAGCCGGAGGCGGAAAAAACGGCGAGCTAGCTCACACTAAGTCAGCTGAGAGGGAACACTGGTCCTGACACTGCTGAACTATTCACACGGTAGGAATCTTCACTGTGGCTGGAAAGAAAGAAAGAAAGAAAGAAAGAAAGAGAGAGAGAGAGAGAGAGAGAGAGAGAGAGAGAGAGAGAGAGAGAGAGAGAGAGAGAGAGAGAGAGAGAGAGAGAGAGAGAGAGAAAGAAAGAAAGAAAGAAAGAAAGAAAGAAAGAAAGAAAGAAAGAAAGAAAGAAAGAAAGAAAGAAAGAAAGATCATGTGCCCAGCAACATTTTAAGATTCTCCCCTCATCTCCACTGAACTCTCATCAATTTCCGCTCAAGAACCTGTTGCTTGGAAGCTGTGGCTGGAAAGGCTGTCTGGGTGGCAGAAATTTTATTTCAAAAGGCCGAACAAAACCACACCTCCTTTCACTCAATCCGGAAACGCCGTCTTCCTTTCGTTTGCTCCCCCAGGAGACGGACTGGACGTTAGCGGTGTAGTAAGCCAAGGCCTGCGGGGCCCTGATTCACCTCTTCCGCTCCTGTTTCTACTCAGAGCACAGAAACCTCATGAATCGGGCTGGTGTGGGTGCAAGTCCACACCTTGCGCGCCCTCAGGGGCATTTCACGCTGGGAAAGCAAGTGCCCACTTCTCTAGGGGTGTGCAGGCAAAAGACCACACACACACACCCCTTGCCAGATGGCCAGGAAACTACCTCCCAGCCTGCATCTGGGCCTTCAGAACAGCAGGAGGCTCTTCAAATACCAGCAGGTGAGGTTCCCCACAGCAAGCACAGAAGGCTTTAGTGCCTGTGGAGTGCACACTTGTAATAAAAGGTAGGAGCTGGATTTAAAAAGAGAGAGAGAGAGATTGGCAACACAAACTCCACCCTACCCCCACGAAGAGATTTCTTTTCTTTTTCTTTTTTGGCAAGTCTGCAAAATGTGCAAACACAGCGCATTCTACAAAACACGTTCTGCATTCCGCGACCAGTTAAGCTATTCGGGGGCGGTGGGGCGGGAGGCGCATGGAAGATTTCCGGGGTGCACAAAAGGCACCGTTGCAGCGATAAAAGGGCATCTTAGCCTCAGAGCAAATTGTAAAAAAAAAGGGGGGGGGGATTACAGGCAGATCCAGAAAGAACTCCCATCCAGGGGAGCACCCAAAAGAAGATCTTGGGTCACCGGCAGAACTCGCCCCGCCGACCCACAGTTCAGGTAGACACCCCATAGCTGTAATGGTTGTGCTCCGGATTGCTGGGCACCAGGGCAATGCTGGGCTTCCGCCTGGCGGCTTCCTTCTCGTCACAGGGTGGCAGCAGTGGCGGCAAGCGCTGCTTGAAGAAGTCGGACACGTAGAGGACCTGGAGAGGGAGAAGAGGGTGAGAGAAGGATGGCTGGAGGCAGCCTGGCTTGGAGCGGGGCTCAAAGGACCCCCTCCTTCGCACCTGCTGACCTCCTGCCACCTAAAATGGGCACTGTGGGCCCCCACATCGGCCTACAGTCAGGTCTCATTCATCTGTGGTGCCCCGCCTGCTCCTCTTTGGCACTAGCCAAAGTAATTTGCATTGGCCCCGGGGTTTCTGTTCATCTGCTCTGGTCCCGGTTGGCACGTCTGGCCTGCTCCATATCTTTGATGCCATCAATTCTAAGAACTGCCATTTCCTGTGGAGTCTCTGCTGTGCAGACTGCGTTGTGTGTGTGTGTGTTTTATTTTTAAAATATGTGTTTTGTTTTCGCTATGCTAGAAAGCTGCTTCAGTCACGCAAAACATGCAAAAAACCAGGGCTTTTTTTTGTAGAAGCAGCCCAGCAGGAACTCATTAGCTTAACAGGCCACACCCATCAGCAGAAACTCATTAGCACGTTAGGCCACACCCCTGACAGCACGGCTCATTAGCATATTAGGCCACACACCTATGTTATCGGAAGTGTGGTCATCCAGCCACACCCACCTTTTGCTGCTTATTCTGTTTATCTTATTTGTTGTCAAAACCCAGGGCTTTTTTTGGAGCAGGAACTCCTTTGCATGTTAGACCACACACCCCTAGTGTAGCCAATCCTAAGGAGTTTCTGCTGTTGGGTGTGGCCTATTATGCTAATGAGTTCCTGCTGGGCGTGGCCAACTCGGGAGCCAGCCGGAACGCCGTTCCTGTGCGTTCCTGCCCAAAAATAGCCATGCAAAAAAATAATAATTCAGGTGGGTTGCCATGCTGGTCTGAAGCAACAAAACAAAGTTTGAGTCCAGTGGGGCACCTTTCAGACCAACAAAGCTTAATTCTGGGTAGAAGCTTTCGTATACATGCACACAAAAGGTGCCACAGGACTCAAGCAATTTTTTTTTTAAATAAATACTTAAATGCCCCTTTTCTCCCAGTTTTTAGGACTTGAAACAAATTAAATGTTTAAGACCAGTTTATTTTTATCCTGCCCTTTGTCTAAGGAGCTTGGAGCGGTGTTCTTCCTCCTCTGTCTTTAATCCTCACAACGACTCTATGAGGTAAGTTCATCATTGTCGGAGAGACTGGATTTATACCCTGCCCTTCACTCAGAATCTCAGGCCTTCCCTTCCCCTTCTCACAACAGACACCCTGTGAGGTAGGTGGGGCTGAGAGAGCTCTGAGAGAGCCGTGACTGGCCCAAAGTCACCCAGCTGGCTGCATGTGGAGGAGTGCAGAATCAAACCCGGTTCTCCAGATTAGAGTCTGCCATTCTTAACCACTACACCAAACTGGCTCTCACCTACGACTGGCTCAAGGCCACCCAGCGAGCTTCCATGGCAGCGTGAGGATTTGATCTCACGTCTCCCAGCTCCTAGGATGAGACTCTCATTGCCACACAACACTGCCTCTCATTAACAACCTAAAAGCAGAATATATCAACCAACTGCCCCTCTACCATTTCCAGTGTAATAATACTCACAAACCAACGGAAGATTCTGGTTTGCTCATTGGGCGAGTGTGAGAAAGCGATATTCCCCTCCTCTGTCCATAACATGCAGCTAACTCACCACACACAAAACTTGCTTATTCACTGTTCCATTTCCTCCTATACTTAGGCTACGCCTGCAGAATTGGAAGGCTCTCGACGGCTGTGGAGCCCACGGAATATTCACAAGCATCCCAACTCCCAGATGGGTTTGTGTGGGTGTTAAGTGAGGTCAACCTGCTGACCCACGGGGACGCTGTATACGAATGTCCTCCCCAAACCTCCTCTCACTAACAGTCCTCGCTCAGCTGTTGCAAACGGAGGGCCTCTGTGGCTTCCCTGATGGGAGTCCATCCATCTCCTGTTGGGTCTCCCTCTTTTTCGGCTGCCTCCAACTTCTCCTAGCGTCATCGTCTTTCCCGGGGACTCCTGGCTTCTCATAACGTGACCAAAGTACGATGGCCTCAGCTCAGTCATTTTAGCTGCTAGGGAGAGCTCAGGCTTGATTTGATCTGCAGCCCTCTGATTTGTCTTTCTGGTGGTCCCCAGTGCCCGTAAAACCCTCCTTTACCATGAGGAAAAACCAGACAGAGGTATCTCTGCTATTTTTTTAGGACGATCAAGTAACGGATAAAGATACACTGCAAGAAACTTTTGTAAACTGATGTGTTCTGTTTATAATTAACATTCTATAAAGTGCATTGTGTATTCTTATAACATCCTAATCAGGTATATATATTCAGTACATTCAATGTAACAATAACATACAGTTCATACCATATAACAAGTACCAGTCAATCCTGCATCAGTATTTTTAAAAAGTCAAACCCCAACGGGAATTTCCAGAATTACCCGCCCGCTTGTATGAACTGTATGTTATTGTTATATTGAATGTTAATTATAAACGGAACACATTAATTTACAAAAGTTTCTTGCCGTATATATTTATTTGTTACTTGATCTTCATTACTTGATTCGTTGCTTGATTTATTCGTTACTTGATTCATTACTTGATCTTGAAGAAGAAGAGGAAGAGGAGAAGAAGAAGAAGAGGAGGAGGTTGGATTTATACCCCGCCCTTCACTCAGAGTCCCAAAGCGGCTTACAAACTCCTTTCCCTTCCCCTGCCCACAACAGACACTCCATGAGGTAGGGTGGGGCTGAGAGAGCTCTGACAGAAACTGCTCTTTTTCAAGAACAGCTGTGCCAGAACTATGGCTTGCCCAAGGTCATCCAGCAGGTGCAAGTGGAGGAGTCGGGAATCAAACCTGGTTCTCCCGGATTAGAGACTGCGCACTTAACCACTACACCAAAGGTGGATTCTGAAGAGGCAGAGAGACACAGTAGCTAAAGGAAATGGAGCAGAGAGAGAAACGGTATTTCCCCAGCGCTACCCCGGGAGCCTCTGAACAAAAAAGGATTCAAAACAAACCTTCCCAAGCCCAACAGGGTGAAAGAGATCAGTGGGCCATGAGACTCCACTCTACCACTCTTGCCTCCTCCCTCCGGCCTACGTTGGCCCTCTTGTTCGGCCCACACGTACCACGAGAATGGCAATGAGCGCCCCCTGGAGGAGGCCCATCAGTACATCACTCCAGTGGTGTTTGTAGTCTGAGACTCGGGTGCAGCCCACGTAGATGGCGAAGGAGAGGAGGAAGAACTGGACCGTCGGGCGCACCAGCCGGGCCCATCGCCCCACAAAACGGGCCTGTACATACAGCTGGAAGCAGGGACAGAAGACGGGTCAGTTGCCAGCCAGGCTCAGGACTCAAGACAGGGCCCCAGAGCAATGGGACACCGGGGGCGGGGGGGCGGGGGGGCGGGGACGACGACATCCAGCCATTTTAGCCAGAGGACCACTTACCGCCAGGAACATCATGCAGTACATCCCGAATGAGGAATGTCCCGAATAGAATGATAACCTAGAAGAGGCAGCGAGAGAGAGAAAACAGTTGGCGTCTGTTCTTTGGCCCTCTCTCCAGCGGTTGGGAGACACACGGGGCCGGGCTACTTTCTTTATTCCTTCACTTATTTAGATCCTGCTTCTCTCCCAAATGGGGACCCAAACTGACTCAGTGTCACTCTCTTGTCCTCCAATTTATCTTCACAACAACCCGGCGAGGTAGGCGTGGCTGAGAGGGTGCGACTGGCCCAAGGTCCCCCGTCCGGCTTCCACAGCAGAGGGAGGATCTGAACCTGGGTCTCCTTCCAGATCCGAACCCAGCCCTTTAACTACGACACCAGGCTGGCTCTTCTACTGCTGGCACAAAGAAGCTCTCGCTCTGCAAGCTACCAGGAGGAGGCAAGCAAGGGGGTTCTGGTCTCTTGGATGCAGCAGAAGGCGGCTTATGTCCATAGGACTGGTAAGTAGCAAGTGCTGCGTTGTCCATCCCTGGCTGGCCTCGATGCATACCAACCAGGCGTCTCTGGAACGCTCAAGGGGTTTCAGCGATGCCCAAAGAAAGTTGCTCAGGGGTACTAGAACTCACCTTGGCAGTTCGGCCTCCCTGGCAGTTAGCTGTTTCATAGCTCTGTGACATCACTGCAGCTAAGCCAATGGCAGCTCCCACCCTACCATGACATCACAGCCGCTCCTTCCTCCCTGAGAGGCAACCCCCCTGCCTGACACGCCCGACGGCATTCCTGCCATACTGACCTGGACTCTGTGACGTTCTTGATGCTTCCCTGGCACACGGCTTCCAGCTGCACAAACTCCGAACAGTTTATTTTCGACCAAACGGGACTGCAGACCGCCAGGAAGTTTGGCCGCAGGCGCCCAATCGTATACTTGGCCAGGTCCGTCAGTGATTGGCTGACGGCTGCGCCAAAAAGGAAAGTCCCCAACACTTTGTAGAGGGCAGCCACATAATTGTTGAACTCAGACCTCGAGTACAGGCGCTTCTTGTAAACAAGGAATGCCTCACCAAAGGAGACCTAAAAATAAAAGAATGTTGTTTGTTTATTTATTTACATAAAAACAGATAAGTTACATTACAATTAAAACAATTCTAAAACCATAATAAAGTGCTAGTAGTTGTCGTTGTTCGTATGACGGTAGCAGCCATTATTCAGAGTTCTCAGCTCACAGTGTTCATTTTGATCGTCCTTGCAGTCCTTGCTATTCTTTGGTGTAGTGGTTAAGTGCGCAGACTCTAATCTGGGAGAACCAGGTTTGATTCCCCACTCCTCCACTTGCACCTGCTGGATGACCTTGGGCAAGCCATAGTTCTGGCACAGCTATTCTTGAAAAAGAGCCGTTTCTGTCAGAGCTCTCTCAGCCCTGCCTACCTCACAGGGTGTCTGTTGTGGGCAGGGGAAGGGAAAGGAGTTTGTAAGCCGCTCTGAGACTCCTTCGGGTAGTGAAGGGCGGGGTATAAATCCAATCTCTTCTTCTTTAGGCTGTTGGTGGCAATTTCCGGAATCCAGGGCCCCTGGATTAGTGTGAGTAGCCAGTAAGCCCCAGATGGGTCACTCTTTGGGGGAAAGGGGAAGGCATCATCAATAGGGCATGGCATGTTGCTACCCAGGAATCCAGATCAGAGGGAGGGGCCCCTTCTGACTGTCCCATCAATCAAAGAAGCTGGTTTGTTGGGCCACACGAGACAGGGCTTTTTCAGTTGCTATCCCACAATTATGGGACAAGCCTCCCGAGAGAGGCGCACCTGGCCCCCTGCTTGTGATCTGTAGGAGGCAACTGAAGGCGGCTTTATTTCGGAGTGAATCTGATTAAAGCAGTCTTAAACTGTGACTCTAAATTTTGGTTTTCTGTATTTTCGTGTACTCTTGTTTTATGCATTCCATTTCTATCGTAAGGCAAACTTGAGCTCCAGAAGGAAGGAAGTCGGCTGAGAAATGTTTTAAATAGATATCATTCCACAAAAAGCACGCCCCAACTACTGCTATACAGTAAGCCGCCTTGAGCCCCGTAAAGAAGACAGGTGGCTAATAAATGTTTTAAATAAATAAGCAGCAGATCCTGCGCACTAACCAGATTATTGTGCGCATTGCCATTTGCGGCTGATCCACCCCCCTTGTGCTTTCCCCAGCAGGCAGAGATTGACAGCTGTCCCAAATCAAACTGGAAAGCAAAGTGCATCAGTGTGTTACTCTAGTTATTAGCAGTTCCATCTCTAGGCTTGGTGCCACACTTTGCCTCCAAAGACCATCCTCCAACTCAACACCGTCTTTCACGGCTGGCATCTCAGTCGGCAGGCGCGGACACCGGCAACCTCCTCCTACGGAACTCCGTGCCTCGTTTTCTGAAAAAAAGTGCCACAGCAAGGTGGAAAGCTTTCTGGTATGCCAACAGCTTAAATCAATTCCTCACTGGGGACACGCAATTGAAAGCAAAGACTTTTGGAACTTCCAGTGAGGAATGTGGCGGCCTAGCATCTCTGTTTGTTACGGAGAGACACTGTGAGGGGGAAATCCAGCTGGGATATCTCCCCAGATTAAATGGGAGATCAAGAAACCAACCAATTATTTTTCAGTAGGGTTGGCCCCTTTGGTAAATCACTGAGGCGGTGGTCTCTGTGATCTGCCGGAGTTGAGCAGCATGAAGATCCAGGTAACATTCTTGCTCATACCCACGGTCAAAAAGCTTAAGTCCTTCTCATTCTTCGGAGAAACTATCAACTACACGCTTGAGAAATTTTATCGCTCTACGGCCAAGTCATCAAGAATTTATTACTACTTACTCAGGGTGAGACGGTTCTTATCTCCTTGAACTTTTCTTTAAATACAAACTTACAGAGCCTCGTTTTGTTAAGACTGCAGAAAGCAGGCTCTAGAAGAGGCCTTGAGAAAGGTTATAATGGATAGAGGCTGCCAAATGTTGATACTGATAGTTGAATATATATTAACTTGACCAGTGAGTTTGTTTGATCTTTGGAAGAAAGTCTTGCTGTATACTACAAAGTTAGTCTTTGACTGGTGAATCTACAAAAATACCGGATAACAGACTTTAGATATACTCTTTATGCTGAGAAAACTTCCTCTCCATTTTTGGATGGAGTAAGATTGACATCTACTGGCTGTAAGAAAGTACTACAAATAGCTTGTTTTCAATGTAAACATGGCTAGCCCTAGAAGACACATTAATACATTCAACTTACAGAAAACCCCACAAAAAACTGTTACTCCTGAATTTATACAGAACTTATTTGGCCAATTTGAAGAAAAACTGGATATAGAATCTGAAAAAATGCAAAAAAAATGTGTAAATATGAAAACAGAGGTTAAAGAGGATATTTAAAAGTTTGAGAATTCCATTAAGCAAATGTCTGGTGAGATTAAACAAATCAAATCTATTTTGGACTCTAAAACAGAAGTTTTAACTATAGAATTGTAAAAGCATATGAACTCTCTGGTGCTGTTGGAACCAAATGAGAAGGAATATTCCCGAAGATTCAGATCCTTTCCAGAGGGCTCTGGCAAGAATATCAGGGGAAAAGTTGTGGAAGTGTAGGCAGACTTCTTAGAAGCAGTGTTCCCTCTAAGCTGAGTTAGTGTGAGCTAGCTCACAGTTTTTTAGCCTCCAGCTCACACATTTTTTGTCAGGAAGGATGGCTCCAGAACACACTAACTGATGCAGCAGTCAAATCGCTTGCTCACAACTTTAATGCCAGCAGCTCACAAAGTAGGATTTTTGCTCACCAGACTCCACAGCTTAGAGGGAGCATTGCTTACAGGTTGATAAAGACAAATATTAAAATATCAAATATTAAAAAGACAAATGGTGTTGTTTTATATGTTAAGTCTCTGAAGTTGGTACTTACAGATGCTTATAGTAGGTATGTTGGGGTAGAAGTTACTTTATCTAAGGCTAAGACTTTGTTATTGGGAATTTATGCCTCCAAAGAAAATAGAGGGTTGTTTTATAAGCAGCTGATGGATACACTTCTGAGTTTTTCTTACAACAGTTGGTGCCTGATGGGTGTTTGGAGCAGAGTGGTCTCTCCACAGATAGATAAACTGTCAGAAAAGAACATCAAAAATACCCAGGGAAAGCTTCCCAACTGTTTTTTTAATTTAATGGAAAATTTAGGCTCAGTGGACATTTAGAGACAGTTAAACAATATTTCAAAAGAATATACTTATTTTTCAGAAAGACATAGATCAGGGGTGTCAAACTCATTTGTTACGAGGGCCAGATCTGACATAAACGAGACCTTATTGGGACGGGCCACGTGGGTCATAAAATGTAATGCCAGGTAGCAGAGATATAATGTTTATGTTTATAAACATATAGATATAATGTTGATGTTTATTATTGTTTAAATAATTAACTTGTTTAATTTTAATCATATTTATTGTACTGTTTTATGATGTTACCCGCCCTGAGCCCACTTGCGGGATGGGCGGGCTATAAATACAAATAATAAATAATAAATAATAAAAAATAAAAATAAACTTTATAAAGGACACAACAGACAAACACAATTAAAGATTTTTTAAAACTTTAAATAAAACATGCTTAAAACACTAGCACTCTTGCAATATTTTGTCTAGTTAACAGTTTCTGATAACTGACATCTCTGAATTATTGCATCAAAATGTCTGTGCTGTAGCAATCTTGAGTATAATGTTCAGGTATGTATCTGTAAGCTGAAAACCTAATTTTGATTTATTGACATTCATTACAGGAATCTCATGCTCAGTGTTCTGAGCCTAGGACCCAGGGTAAAACATGACATGGCTGGGCATCGCCACCTTTTGTACATAAGTTGCTTCATATGCTGGTCAAGAACATGAGAAGGCATCCTGACACAGACTGAGGGTCATGTGTGTCTACAAAACTATAGTCTTCCCCAGAGAAATAATTACAACTTCCTACAAAGGGAGTGTGCCAGGTGAACTTGGTCTGCACACATACTCTCAGCCTAATCCATCTCACTGGCTTGTTGCTATTCCTCCTCTAAAATAGTTCACATTGCTTTCTTACTGAAAAAGACTGGATCACGAGGGCATGAATACAGTGAAAAGGTGGAAGGAACCCAGTTGCACCCAGGAGAGCACAAGGCCCTGGGTCATTTATTTATTTAATTCATTTATACTCTACCCTTCTCCACAGTGGGGACTACAAAGCAGCTAACATCCTTCTCCTTGCTTGAATTTTATCCCCACAACAGCCCTGTGAGGTAGGTTATGCTGAGTGTGTGTGACTGGCCCAAGGTCCACCAGCGAGCTTCCACTGACATGAGCGGGGATTCAAGCTTGGTTCTCCCAAATCCTAATCTGATACAGTAGCCACTACACCACGCCGACTCTCAGAATCATGAAAATCCTATTTAAGCTCTCATGGCTCACAGTGAATTTCCTTACAATGACTGTGGTGCAGGTGATGGTCACGCCGGCCATCAGTCCGTGAGTTATGGTGTCCGCCCTGTAGGGGTACCGGATGGAGTTGTCGTCGCAATAAAATCCACGCTTGTAGGGGGAGTTCACGAGGCTCAGAATGGCAGAAGGCAGAGATGCTGCAAGAAAGAACAAGAATTAGGAAGGTATCCCCTCCTCCAAACCCTAGTGTCTCACACCCCCTACAGCTCAAACCCTGCCCGGATCACTTCGACAAGCTTCCTTGTGAATACAGCAAAAAGACCAACATTGCAAACAAAACTACTGACTAAACACGCCCCCCCCCATAAAATTAAAGAGTGACCTTTTTGTGTGTGTTAAGCTCTGCTTCAGCGGTCCCCAACGTGGACAGAAACCTTTCCTGGCACCAGCAACGTGTTTTTGGAAAGCGTGTGGGGCTAGGTGAGCTGTTCCCTGCAAGGCTTTTGATTGGCCATTGGAGAGTGGTTTGCCTTCGCAGATTTTTAAAAAATGTTGTTTTCACAGCAGCTGTAACTGAAGCACAAGGATCTTCACTGTGTGACTGGCTGGCCCCGCCTCCATCAGCAGCCATTTTGTGGCTGCCACCACCATGTTGTGTCAGAACTCCAGTGGTACCCGTAGACTTAATAACGTTGGGGAACCCCTGTTCCACTACTTTCCCTATGGAACATGTAGTGGAAAGCTAACAGAACAAAGAATATATATTTGGAATGTCAAAACTTATACCAGACAGCTAAGCTCTTCTGCAAGTAGATTTTATTTATACCCTTCGTTTTTCCCCAACGGGGACCCAAAACAGCTTAGATCATTCTCCCCTCCTCCATTTTATCCCCACAACAAGCCAGTGAGGTAGGTTATGATGAGAGCATGTGACAGGCCAAAGGTCACCCAGTGACCATTCACAGCAGAGTGGGGATCTGAACCCGGGTCTCCCAGACCTAACCCTAACCCTCGCACAATAGAGGGATGAGCTTCCACCTTCTGCGGCACAAGGGCAACCACAACACCACACCTTTGGGAGGGGCACCTGTGGAACTTTCCCTACTCACCTATAAAAGTTTTGGCAACAAGTGAAAACCACAGATTGCTGCCTAGACCTTTAATCTTCACGCTCCTCCTCTGAGTGTTACAATACATTGTCGACAACTATTTGGTCCAGGAAAAAGGGGGGGGTACACTGCTCACACTCCCCTCCCCTGTGAGATTCCCATCAGCAGAAACCAAGTCCTTGGGGTTAGGACTGGCAGGAGGCAGGATTTTGCCTTCGGCCCAAGAGGGCGTTTCTGCACAGGCACAATAAGAGTTCCTCTGTACAAAGCTCCTTCAATAAATCATTAGGGGCTGTGGTCTATACTATGGCCTGCTTGAACAATGATGACTCTATAGAATTTTGCATTCATTTAATGTGTCATGTTAATACATACGCTTTGCTTTAGTTCTGTTTTGAGACTTCTGGTTGGGTCCAGAACCCTAATCCGGATTGTACCATTTGTGCCCTGAATGACTCACAGGTCAATTGTATTGACTCCCATCTTTTATAGTCCGCCTTTCCCAGAAGTAATAATGTAAATAGTGTAAATCAGGGCCTTTTTTTAAGAAAAAGCCCAGCAGGAACTCATCAGCATAATAGGCCACACCCAACAGCAGAAATTCATTAGCATATTAGGCCACGCCCCCATGTTACCAGAAGTGTGGTCATCCAGCCACACCCACCTTTTCCTTCGTATTCTGTTTACCTTGTTAGTTGTCATAACCCAGGACTTTTTTGGGGGGAGCAGGAACTCCTTTGCATGTTAGACCACACAGCCCTAATGTAGCCAATCCTGATGAGTTTCTGCTGTTGGGTGTGGCCTGTTATGCTAATGAGTTCCTGCTGGGCGTGGCCAACTCGGGAGCCAGCCGGAACTCCGTTCCTGTGCGTTCCTGCCCAAAAATAGCCCTGGTGTAAATAAATAAAAATATGTCCCACTGCTATGAGGATTTGTGCTTCCCCACAGGCATCTGGGGCAGCCCTTCATTCATAATGGAGGGGTGCCCCTTGGGGTGAGGACTTAACTGCAGCCGCCGAACCGAATTTGCAACTATCCCCGGAGCAATGCTCCCTCTAAGCTGTGGAGTCTTGTGAGCAAAAATTCTACCTTGTGAGCTACCGGCATTAAAGTTGTGAGCGACTGATTTGGCTACTGCATCAATTAGTTTGCTCTGGAGCCGTCCTTCTTGAGCGAAGACAAAAATGTGTGAGCCGGAGGCTAAAAAACTGTGAGCTAGCTCACACCAACTCAGCTTAGAGGGAACACTGCCCTGAAGCCCCATTTGGAGGGGCATTCTTTGGCCTTGATTCAGACCTCACGAAAACCCCGGCTTCATCTTAACAACAGTCTCTGTTCACGCATGCTGAATAACGCCGTTTCAATCCACTTCAGCAACTGTTCACAAGTGGATTTTGCCATTTCACACTGTGAAATCCAGCCGCAAAGAGCACTGAAAGCGGGTTGAAAAGTGCGTTATTTAGTGAGGGTGAAAGTGCCCTTGAAGTCTTGTCTCGGCAACCAGGATTCAGCTCACAAATGTCAGTCGTTCAAATCCCAATTGCCTGGAGGGATCCCGATTTTGGCACCTTTGCTCTCCCTCTCACAGGAACCCCAGCCGGCATCGCGGGCCGGGTGGCACCAGGAAACAGGCCAGAAAGCCTGTACCCCTGTGCATCAGCTGAAGTAGTGAAGGTTATGGAGTAGTGGAGGAGTCTGACAGGCCCCCACTAACCGAAGGACCACCTTCTCTCACATGAACCGACCCTCTCCCCCCAGTCGCCTTTAGAGGCCCTGCTTTGGTTGCGCCCAACCCCTGAAGCTAGACGGTGGAGACCGGAGAAAGGACCCTCTCTGTGGCGCAATCCTGGATTAACCATCTAGCAAAAATGATCATGTGCTGAGGGCGACGAGGGAAAGGGGGCCACCTTGAAGGTGGAATATTTTTCTCAGTAATTCCTTCTGTTATGGCTATTCATAAGGAATGACAGGCTGAAGGGAGGGGGGTGACGGCAGCCAGGGTGACTACGTAACAAGACCGGCTGGATGCCTTGCCTGTGCTAAGAGCTCTTCCACCAGGCCTTCGATTAGGAGCTGCCACTGCTGAATGGCATCCTACTGGGACACTGGTTAGTCATACCGGATCACCGTACGACGATTGCCATCCGCACTTTGCTATTTGTACTTAATCTGCACTTTATATATCATCGTTGGAATTTTAATCTGTGTTTTACTGTAATTTTAACTCATGGTACGCCGCCTTGAGCCTGCCTGCCAGGCAAGGCGGGATATAAATCGAAACTAATAAACAAATAAATAAATAAATAAGCAGAGAAGATTTGTTATGCCAAATTTGTTTTGACGACGTGATCAAAGACTCTGCAGTTTTAAAAAGTGGGAGAAAACTTTTCGAAGTGTACATCAAGTTACAAGTAGGAAACCATAAGCATTGTTTTCATAGAATCATAGAGTTGGAAGGGACCTCAAGGTCATCTAGTCCAGCCCCCTGTGCCGTGCAGGAAAGTCACAAATATGCGTCCTCCCCCACACCCCCAGTGACCCCCCCCCAGAAGAGGACAAAAAAGAAAAGAAAAAGAAAACCCTCTGGGATCCTTGGCCAAATTGGCCTGGAGAAATTGCATCTTTGGAACCATGTATATCAAGATACTATATATCTTCAAGGTTAGAAAGCAGTGAAATAAAAAAGTTCTGTTTCACACAAAGCGCAATATTTCTCTATTAGAATATCTCTTTTTTTAAAAAAATTGTTCACCAGCATCGATTTCTGTAGAAAGAGGATTTTCAACACTGAAAAGCATGCTCTCAAGCTCACATAATCTCAGTAGAGATAATATCAGTTCCCGTTTCACTTTATAATCTGTGGGAGGGTGAATAAAAATTGTTTTCAGTAAATTTTTGTATTTACACTTGCCCCTTAAAACAATTTGCTTATATTGCTCACTACTACTTAGTGTTAAATAAGTAATTAAAAAAAAAATGTTTATATTTAATATCGTCGTGGGATCTGGCCTGGAAGAAAACTGAATTTTTAATCTCTTGGTTCACCTTTCAGCACTTATTGAGTCTCAGGGCCCTGTCATATTACTGTTCTACACCAGAGGTTACCCATTGTTGGCCAGATTCCAAGTAAAGCGGTACAGGGATGGAGTGTGTGTGTGTCATACAGCGAATTTCATTCCCTTAATGAGCTGTCTCTGAAGCTATCTCACCATTTCAAACAGTGCCGTAATTCTCTCTACCGGTGTTTTTCATTCCGCATGCCCCTGTAAATGGTTCCTGGCCCTCCTTTTGGTGTTGCTTATGCGTTTTTAACTGAATTTTATAACTTTAACATCTTAATGTACCTCCTCGTGTTCACCTCCCTGTGGGTCCTGACTGAGTGGAAAGGCAGCATAAAAAATGTCTTAAATAAATAAAAATAAACCCTAGTGGCTCACAGTCCCATACCAGACTAAGCACAGTTGAAATTAAACCCTGGTTTTGTGTGACATCTGAACCAAGCCTTGGTCACCCACAGGGGTTACAGAGAACTGGAAGGGGACTGAATGGTTGAAGCTGAAACAGATTCCATATACTGTGCCCTCAACAGACAGGGATGCCAGCCTCCAGGTGGGACCTGAGGATCCCCCAGAATTACATCTCATCCCCAGACTACAGAGATCAGTTCCCCTGGAGGGTGGACTCTGTGGCACTGTACCCCACTGAGGTCCCTGTCCCCCCCAGGCTCCATCCCCAAACCTCCAGGAGTTTCCCAATCTTGATGCGGCAACCCTACCCCCTATCTCTGCCAGTGACTGGGGGGACTTGGCAACCCTGTCAACAGACTGGTACAGCCAGAAAGAAAGTCCATGCACCGCACAGCTTGCTACCTACTCCAGAACCACCAGCGGCAAAGCACCTGCACGCTTCCCCGGCCAATCTGCTGGGGGTCGAACAACTGCAAGCAGAAAGGAGCCACGATCGCGTATTTCCTTGCGCTGAAGAAGGCAGAACGCTGCCTACTGCAAAGGTCCGGGCTGGCCAGCTCTTCTCTGCCCTGGAGGACAGAAGCCACAACACTCTGCCAGAGACCTGGTCGCAATGCCCGTCGTGGCAGGCCTCTCACACCAGCAGTGTTGAAGCAAACAGCTAATTTATTGCTTCTGTCCCAACACCCACACCGAGTGGAATAATGCTGCCACACAGTAAGCTCTGCTAATTCACAGAATGAGTCTACATCCTGGAACCTTTATTTGGGACAGTCTTCCACCCCTCTCAATGCCTTGCAGTGAGGAATAAACTAAATAACCCAATGCTCTTTTGAGCCCAAGGTACCCACCCACAGAGGAGGGGCCGTGGCTCAGTGGTAGAACCTCTGCTTAGCATGCAGAAGGTCCCCAGTTCAATCCCCAGAATCTCCAGTTGATGGATCTCTCAGGAAGTTCTGTGAAAGACCTCTACTTGAGTCTCTCAAGAGCTGCCATCAGTCTGAGAAGACAGTATTGGCCTAGATAGACCAATGCTCTGATTCTGTATAAAGCAGCTGTTTTAAGAAGTCCCTGTTGCATCTCTGCAAGAGTCTCTGCTCTGGCCATGCCACTGCCAATGCAGACAAACGGCAGAATCGTAGGAGGCTGCTTTTCCTCTGCATGAATCACGGCTTGTGGCCAACCTCCTTTCAAGTAGCGGCTCAAAAAGAAAAATGGGGGAGGGGCATACACCATGAGAGATTTTCAAGTGCAGAGAATTAGGCATGGTTCCTGAGCTGCCCTGAGACAGACCTTGAACTGAAGGTCACCACTGTTGACAAGAAAGCCTCTATCATCTCCCACCAGTCCTCTATGAGCTTGCAGATGTGAACAGTGGAAGCAGAGGATGAAACCAGCAGAGGATGAAAAGGTCTAAAGGATCTGGGTAGCCAAGAAATTGAGCCTGCAGTGTGATGCAGCAGCAAACAACACGAATACAGTTCCGCATCGTGCAGAAACAATTATTCAAACATCCAGACACATGGCTGTCTTGTAGCTTCCCATATTTAGGGAAGACAGACTTTAAGAGTGTTGTGGCACTCTTTTCATACAACAGCAAAGCTAGCCCAAGGATCTTTCAACCCGAGAGAAGTGTAAGTCCCCCCTCCCCAACACATAAACACAAGTGTCTTGTTCTAGGCCACGTACTGCCGCATTAGGACATGCAGTGACCGAAGACTGTCTCAGCCGAGAATTGTTTTCCTTGGTCTCCTAACCCTCACGGTACCACTGCGTTACGTTTCTCCCTCCCACTCCTTAGGGCGATGAGTAATACAGACAAGAATCCTCTTTATAGCTGCAAGCATGTCAAGAAAGCAGATCAGTCCCGGAAGCGCCAGGCATCCGATTTATTTACACAGCTGAGGCAGGCGCCACTGGAACTTTGGCACACGGGCCTGGTTGCTTGGTTTGCTTTATGGATGGGCTGGGCCCTGATGACCCACCTATTATTTGACAATTATTTTATGGTGGTCAAATAGGCCGTAAAACCAAGAATGCCTTTGTGTAAGCAAGCAGCCGATCTCTGTCCTTCAATCCATCATGGTGTCAGAGCCACACGGTGGAAGGCAGACTGGCCTAGCTTTTGCCGGAGCCTGCCAGCCCATCTCATTCACAAGTGGACTCACCGTCCATTCTGTACACCCATAAAAATGAAAGAGAGAACAACTGTTAGCCTGTCAAGCTTGCAATGTACTTTCTAACTCAGGGACAAAAATAAATAAATCATCTCATTGTTTGGTTCACCCGCAGGGGCCACAAATCCAAGTCCCCGACAGCCTGTTTGACCTCTTGTACCACTTGGTCCTATGTGTCTAGATCTGTGCCGTATCTCTACGTGGGCACTGGAGTATCTGAAGGACTGCTCTCTCCCCTATGTTCCTGCCTGGGAATTAAGATCACAGGGAGAGACTAAATATACGCTGATGGGGTCCGAACCGGCAGAGACTGACCAAGAGAGAGATCTTGGAGTCATAGTAGTTAACTCAATTAAAATGTCAAGGCAGTGTGCAACTGCAATAAAAAAAGCCAATGCTGTGCTGGGGATTATTAGGAAGGGAATTGAAAACAGATCAGCCAATATCATAATGCCCCTGTATAAATCAATGGTGAGACCTCATTTGGAATACTGTGTACAGTTCTGGTCACCACACCTCAAAAGGATATTATAGCTTTGGGAAAAGTGCAGAAAAGGGCAATGAGAATGATAAAAGGATTGGAGCACTTTCCCTATGAAGAAAGGTTAAAGCGCTTGGGGCTCTTTAGCTGGGAGAAACGACGGCTGAGTGGCTGATATGATTGAGGTTTATAAGATTATGCATGGGATAGAGCAGGGAGAGAAAGAAGTACTTTTCTCCCTTTCTCACAATACAAGAACTCATGGGCACTCAATGAAATTGCTGAGCAGTCGGGTTAGAACAGATAAAAGGAAGTCCTTCTTCACCCAAAGAGTGATGAACACATGGAATTCACTGCCACAGGAGGTGGTGGTGGCTACAAGTACGGATGGCTTCGAGAGGGAATTAGATAAGCATATGGAGCAGAAGTCCATCCAGTGGTTATTAGCCACAAGGTATAGATAGGGACTCTGGGGCAAGGGATGCTCTGGATTCTTGGTGCTGGGGGGGGCAACAGTGGGAGAGCTTCTAGTGTCCTGGCCCCACTGCTGGACCTCCTGATGGCACCTGGTATTTTTGGCCACTGTGTGACAGAATGTTGGACTGGATGGACCATTGGCCTGATTCAACATTGGCTTCTCTTATGTTCTTATGATGTAGAAATTTGACTGTCCCATGTGACTGTTATGATTTTAAATTTTGGTTTTCCATAATTTTATGTACTCTGCTTTACACATTTTATTTATTTATATTCTAAGCCACTTCGAGCTTCCATGAGGAAGAAAGGCAACTGAGAAATGTTTTAAGTAAATAAATATCCATCAACATAAACAGTCTCCTGACTATTGCAGTCAATGACCATCGAAACGGAACCTCCATATACAGAAACAGTCTTCCCCACAGTATCAAACGCTGGCGACAAAGGCCATTCAGAAGCTTCATGTCCCAGCACTTCACAACTGCCTCTGTACATGGAAGTTCCAGTCAGAGTGGCACGGCGCCTGAAGTCACCCGGCAGGCCACTGCGGCTAACAGGATGCAGAACTAAACAGCCCCATGGGCCTGATCTGGCAAGGCCCTTTGTCAGTTGACCAGAGTGTGTGCTTTTGACCCATCTCTCTTTGCATCCATTTCCCTGTTCAGCTTGATCAATACTTGCCGTCCCTTGCAATTATTTGATAGTATCTGGCCAGTCAACTTTGTGTTTTTGTTTACTGGCACCACTGAATCAGCCCTAAATTTCTGTCCCTCTCCAAGGCGGGGGAGGGGGGGGAGCGGAAATTCCTCGGGGAACCCTCCCTCTGGCTGGGGGAATCATCAAGGTTATCAACAGAACACAAGGAGACTTCTTTAAAAAGAAATGCAGCTGCTGAGCTTCAGGAAGTGAGCTAGAGAGAAAGACAGAGATTTGCCAAAGGCTGTCGGCCCACAGGTGTGCTTTGAACCCAGGTAAAGCTGCTCTGCCGACCCATGTTGATTGCACAACTCCCAGCACGCCACACTTCTGATGTGATGCTTAGCAACCGAGCGCCCAGCCTGCCAAGTGCTCCACTATCAACAGGCCTTGGAAACCTCCCGCCCACTTCTAATAAAGTCCGCCTCACCCTTCTTTTACTGCTCATCCTGAAACTCGCCAAACCGGTTCGAAGCAGGGTGAAAAAACAGACTCATGCCAAATCCCCAGCTCCGCTCTCACTTTCCTGGCAGGAGAAAACCCCAAATCGGAGCCACTTTTACGGAAGCAGACCAAAAAACCTACGCCGTCCACCAGGTTCTGTTTCCAACAGAAGGCCAGCCGTACACCATCCTTCCTATTGTCTAATTCTAGCGCTTGGCATTCAAAGACAGACAGCCTTTAGACATAGGAGTTCTGTTTAGCTACCACAGCTAATAGCCAGCCTGAACTTCCTACCCTGGTTGGGGTTTTTCTTTTATAAGACTTCTAAGGCCAGATCGAAGGTTAACTTAGTTCTGTCCCACGACAACCACTTTGCTGCAGCTGAACTTTGTCACATCTTGTGGCGGTGCATGTTAATTATATGCTGCGTGAAGGAGTAGTCCCTTTTTGTCTGACCAAGGTATTTATAGCCCCTTCGTTCCCACAGAGAAACTATACGGTTTTCTATTCAGGTGAAATCTTTAAATGCAAAGCTCTCTTTTGTATATACGACCAAAAGAGAAAGACCCTAATTTGCAGACAGTTTTAGGCTGTCATTTCAGTCCCGCTCTCTTCCCCAACTAAAAATACAGGCAACCAAACTGGGCCAAACCAAAACCAGGAACTCAGCCGTCATCGTCCACCTGTGGTCACGACAGACGTAGGTGTTTGGGGTGAGGGTGGGGAGAGGAGAGGAGAAGAGGAAGCCATCCCAGCAACGGAGGTGGCCGAAGCTGAAAATTAAACCTCTCGAGTACCTTTTTTAAGCACTTGTAAAATTACGGCGGTGTTGACTGCTATTTTGGAGGAGGCCTGCCCTTTATCTGTTTCCCATAGGATGGGGCCAAAGAGGTCGTTTCGATTGTCTGAGTAGCTTGTTAAAAATATAAAAAGATTTACTATGATGGAAGGTATGTGGGGGGCGAAACGCATAAAGAGGAGGGATAAAAGGCTCTGGTTTCAAAGTGCAGTGCAAACCGGAAACACGTGAGCACACCTGAAGCTGCCTCACGCTGAATAAGACCACCAGGGTCCATCAGGGTCAGTACCACCTACTCAGACCAGCAGCTGCTCTCCCGGGTCAGAGGCAGATGTCTTCCCCATTGCCTACCATCTGATCCTTTTAGCTGAAGATGCCAGGGACTGAGCCTGGGACCTTCTGCATGCCAAGCAGAGGGCACCCAGTAGCTGCCTTCATATCTCCATCTTATGATAGGGAGACAGATCATAAGCGTTCCCTTTGTGGGACCGTGACAAGCTCCAGCATCTTCTTGCATACGTGTCTTCTATCCGGCCTTTGTCCCAAAGGACTCGAGCATTCCATTTCTGGTAGAGGCCAACCAGCCGGGGACATCCCCCAAGGTGGGCATGAAGGCAGCCTCTTCCCCCTGTTGCTGGCCTCTGACACATAAGAACATAAGAGAAGCCAATGTTGAATCAGGCCAATGGCCCATCTAGTCCAACACTCTGTCACACAGTGGCCAAAATTACCAGGTGCCATCAGGAGGTCCAGCAGTGGGGCCAGGATACTAGAAGCCCTCCCACTGCTGCCCCCTCCAACACCAAGAATAGAGTGCATCACCTGCCCCAGACTGAGAGTTCCCATCTATACCTTGTGGCTAACAGCCACTGATGGACTTCTGCTCCATATGTTCATCTAATCCCTCTTGAAACTGTCTATGCTTGTATCTGCCACCACCTCCTGTGGCAGTGAATTCCATATGTTAATCACTCTTTGGGTGAAGAAGTACTTCCTTTTATCTGTTCTAACCCGACTGCTCAGCAATTTCATGGAATGCCCACGAGTTCTTGTATTGTGAGAAAGGGAGAAAAGTACTTCTTTCTCTCCCTGCTCTATCCCATGCATAATCTTATAAACCTCGATCATGTCCCCTCTCAGCCGTCGTTTCTCCCAGCTAAAGAGCCCCAAGCGTTTTAACCTTTCTTCATAGGGAAAGTGTTCCAACCCTTTTATCATTCTCGTTGCCCTTCTCTGCACTTTTTCCAATGCTATAATATCCTTTTTGAGGTGTGGCGACCAGAACTGTACACAGTATTCCAAATGAGGTCTCACCAATGATTTATACAGGGGCATTATGATACTGGCTGATTTCTTTTCAATTCCCTTCCTAATAATCCCCAGCATAGCGTTGGCCTTTTTTTACTGCAGTTACACACTGTCTAGACATTTTCATTGAGTTATCTACTACGACTCCAAGATCTCTCTCTTGGTCAATCTCTGCCAGTCTATGACACCCATAGGTAGACTGCCTCTGTACAAAGAGGTTCCATTCATCGTCACTTGCTTGCTCCTGGGATGCTGCCCAAAGGGATGCTAACAATAATTTAAGGAAACAGATGAATAAATATAAATCTTGTATGACTTAAAATGCAATAAGGCTCCAAATATTTCTCAAATATACAATAGTATTCAATACATGAAATACAAGAAATACAAAAAATTGCAATGGATAGGCTGTGGAGTTTAAAGCAATATCTACCGTTTACTATTTAACACTCCCAAAAGAAAGACTTCACAAATTCCAGTTTCGATGGACTGAGAAACATGATCTTCAAACGTCCATAAAGCAAGTACATCCACTTCTTAAGGCTTAAGATAAACAATGTAAAGTACGCTGCAGTCAGCAAGTAGATCCAGTCCTTAGGACCTGAGACAAACAATAAGGAATAAGCTGCAGTCCACTCATCCTCCAGAGTATTCAATGAGTTTTCGATCCCTTCCCCAGGACTTTCTTTCGGGAGCCCAAAGGGATGCAGCCTTGTCTCTAAACAAGCCCGGCTGTCAGAGAACAAACCTGCCCGGACAAAACAAGATGGAGACCTGGACCTGGAGAAGTCACTATCAAACCTAGTCAGCCCGTAAAATGGGAACGCAGCCCTCCCTCACACGGCTGGCACTGAGGGAGGATTTTTAAAAATCAGACTAGCGCGCACACTAAGAAGAGCCATTATAATAACTGGTTAGTTAAGAGTACAGAAAATCAGAGAAGAAAGGGAAAATCCAGAGGCTTGAAGAAAGGGAGAAAGGGGCTAGACCCTGGTGGGTGGCTCAGAGATACTGAATTCTTGCACCCGGACTGGGCACGATTATCCGGGGAGACTGGGCAATGAGTTAATTTATTTATTTTACCTTTCCCTGCCTTTCTCCCCATGGGGACCCAAAGCAACCCACATCTTTCTCTTCGCCTCCATTTTATCTTGTTGGGTGTAGCAAGTTAAAACACTTCAGCAGTTACAGAGTTAACTTTGTTTGTATTAGCCAACAGGAAGTCACATGTTTGTTTGTGCCCAATCTGTTTACTCAGTGGAAAGCCTGGGGGAATTGTGTGGGAACTTTAGCTCTCTGATTGGAAATCAATGTATCAGGTATTTAGCATATTGAGGTTCTCCGTCCTGCCTTTTGTCTTGCTGGAGAAGGAGATGGCCAGTCCTGTTTTATCTCCCGTCCCTGTAACACCTACTTACTTGTAAGGATGTAGCAATATAGCCCTTTGTTATTTTGCATCCCGTGGACCTTTTCCCCATGTTAGTTTTATAGTAAACTTTTATATTTTACATACACATGGACTCAGTCTCTCAATCTTTTACTCTGCTGATGCTAGTGATTTTTATTTCTGCTTAACTATATTATTTACCAAGAATCCCGTCATATCCTCACAATAACCCAGTGAGGTATAATCAGGTGGGTCTGAAGCAATAACCTGATGAAGCATGCACACACTCGAAAGCTTCTACCCAGGATTAAACTTTGTTGGTCTTAAAAGTTGCTGCTGGGCTCAAACTTTGTTCTCCTGTGAGGTATGTTAGGCTGGGAGTGGGTGCCCGGCCCAAGGTCACTCAGTAAGTTTCCACAGCAGGCCCATAGCTGGGTGGTGGTGGTTTGGGGGGCAATGCCCCCCACAGATGAGCACTGTCCCTGTGGACAAAATTTCATTTTTAAAAAAAATATAAGATGTACGTGGGGTTTCCAAAATGACCCCGGACACAGTCAGGGAAGCTTCAGTCTCATTTTCTTTTCTTTTTTTCCCAGGCTGAAAAATAGGTTTTTAACAATGCAAAGGATTAAAAAAAAAAAATTAAATTGCAAAAACTGAACTAAATTGTAAAACGTAAAAGAGAGAGAGAGAGAGAGTCAGAGATCCCCCCACCCCCGGCTGACACCGAAAAGCAGCCCAGAATCGAGTCTCTCCAATCGAAAGGACTAGTGGACTAGAGGTCACGATGAAGCAAGAGCTGCTGGTTCTAATTGCTGCAGACGGAGCAGCAGACATGGCCGGGGTGCCCCCTGGATTTCCCAAACCCTGCCAACCAAAATGTTCCACCGTGGAGTAAAGATTCCAACGGGGTCTCAAGGATCTTTCTCTAACACTCCAACCCCTGCACTCGCAAGATCTATCCCCTAGCCAGACTGGGCTGCAGTCCTTTGCCTTTTGAGAACTCAAGACGCGGCACAATCGTCGGCACAATCAATAGGTAGCGGAAGGAGGCAGATCCAATACCAACAAGAAGGGAAAGAGAGCCAATGCACGGTGAGGGGCTGTGAGAATGAACTGCGACTGGAAAGCCCCGGTTCAAATTCCACCTCTGTCGAAAACTCACCAGAGAACTTTAAGAAGGCGCCTGGCCAGTGTTCCCTCTAAGCTGAGTTAGTGTGAGCTAGCTCACAGGTTTTTAGCCTCTGGCTCACACATCTTTGTCTTAGCTCAGGAAGGAGGGCTCCAGAGCAAACGAATTTCTGCAGCAGCCAAATCGCTCGCTCACAACTTTAATGCCAGGAGCTCATAAAGTAGAATTTTTGCTCACAAGGCTCAACAGTTTAGAGGGAACATTGCTCCTGACCCTCAGTATCCACCCTGCATTATGGGCATAATAATACTGGTCTGTTCCCATGAAGTCCAGGGTCCCTACACAGAGAAAGGCGAATTAGCCACAGATAATGGCTTCACGTGAGCATGGGATGCCCCAGCATAAGGCTGGCTTGTTTCCTGTCCCCGTCCCTCCCCAGCTCCAGGGTGAGATTAAAATAAAGCTGAGCTTCACATGATATTGGGACTGGGCCACGCCCTAAGCAATTTCGTGTGGGAGCTCCTCGGACCGGGGATCGTACGACTCAATTTATCTAGGACTTTGAACGCTGACCGTGTCCTGTCGACTGTATTGACTCACTCTGTGTAACCCACCATATGTCCCTGTGGGAAAGGCAGACGACAAGTAACTTAAATAAAATATATAAACAATAAAAATATCATTGTTACTATTAATCATACTGAGGTCCTTCTCAAAAACTCAGAACAGCAGACGTTCTCCTCCAAAGCTATGTTCACAGCAACCTTGCAAGGTACGTCAGGCTGACACAGAACAAACAACCGATGGTAACTTCCGTGCTGGTGGAGGGGGGGGACACATCCTGCCAGTGCACAACATTTCACATGCCAAGCATCTCCATTCTCATTTGCAAAATGGCTTTAAAATTAAACTATTAAGCAAACTTTTCATTCCTCGTGGGAAGGTAAGAAGGACTCTGGGGAAATTCCAGGGAAGGGAGAGAATTAGTTGTGCAAAAAAAAAAAGAAATTATGAGAAAGCTGTATGATTGATAGAGCATTTCATGCCTTAAGGCTCACTCTGTGAATTCTCCTCTTTTCCTGCCAGGCAGACCAAGCCAGAAAAAAAACTCAATGATCAGGTTCCAAATAAAGCACACAGGTTTGTGCAGAACAAAAACAGTTGACACGTCTTTAATTGATTGGTGGGGTTTTATTTTGGGTAGCCAAGCACCACCCACCCACGCAGCCCTTGTGTATTTATAGAGCAAAACACACTTCTGTCCCCCCCACCCTGCACTATACTTTATTTGACATAAAATCCTATTTTGCCTCAGGACCAAGAGCCCTTCAGATCTGGCCTCCTATATCCCCAAGTGGCCAGCCGGGGCCTGCAAAACGGAGCTCTTCCACCAGGCTTTCGATTAGGAGCCGCCACTGACGAATGCGCCACCAGAACACACTAGGGCCTGCTTGAAACACCGGTTGGATATTGCCTTTCTCTGTATATTGAATGCTGCCATCATCCGTTGCACTGTTCTTGTTAAGAATTTTTACGATGTTAGGTAGTTGTTATTTATATTTTATTGTATTCACTGTTTTATTGCTTTTAATGCTTGTTCGCTGCCTTGAGCCAGTTCTCTGGCAAGGCGGGATACAAACTGAAAATAAATAAATAAATATTTTGGGAAGCCCACTGCCCAGGCATGGATTCAACAGCACTTCCCCCTCTGTTTGACACAAGATAAAGGTATATTGCTTCTGTATATGGAAGCTCCATTGAGCTACCGTGGCAACTTTCCATCCATTGATGCCCACCTCCACTCCCCCTGGGAAATCTGTCTAATCTTCCCCCCAAATCTGCCTAATCTAGAAGCAAGAAGGATCCAGTGGTATCTTTAAGACCAACAAAGTTTAATTCTGGGTATAAGCTTTCAGTTTCACAAAAGCTTATACCCAAACTCCTACCCAGAATTAAACTTTGTTGGTCTTAAAGGTGCCCCTGGACTCAAAACTTTGTTCTATTGCTTCCAACCAACATGGTGACCCACCTGAATCTAGAAGCGCAGAAGAAAACTGTGCAACCAACTCCCCCATCCTGCAACCCATACACTCATTCTAAAGTCAAATGCACAGTACCCATGGCACCCAGTGGTGACACTGCAAAACACCAACAACTGAGTGTGCCAAGAAGTTTTGGGAAAGGAGGCCAGAATAAACACAAGCACTTTATTAAGAGGGTAGTTTTTAAAGTACTACCTGGGCAATCTGCAAGCCAGAATTGTAAGGATGAGGGGAGATCTTTGACACTGACTGGCAGCTGCCACTGCCAGACACTTCTCTGGAGGGCAAAGTCAATGCAACAGTTCTCCTCCTTCTAGCCTGTACTTGTATTCTTTGAAATCTGCCTGGTAAAAAACAAGCAAAGAAACCAGAGAGTCGATGGAGTCCTTCCAAAAACACCTCGTTGCACGCATGGCTCCCCTGCTAGCCTCATAATCCCCAGCAGAGACTGGGTCCTCCCAGAACCAATTTTCTCCACTGGTGCTCAACCGAGAACCAATACATGTTTATTATTTTTATTAGCTTCTATGACCAAAGGTCTCAAGCTCAATTGTCAAACATGGATAAATACACCATTAACTTATGGAACTCACTGCCACAAGATGCGGCAGAAGGTCACTTGGATGGTTTTTTAAAGATTGGACAAAATTCACAGAGGTCCAAACTCTCTGTTGTTGTCTGCCATCTCCAGGAGTAGTGTGCCCTTGATTATCGTGTGTGTGTGTGTGTGTGTGGAACAAAAGGGGGCGCAGTCACAGGCATTTTCTGCTTATGCGCTTCCAATGACTATTCACATTTGGAAGGGGAAGCATAAAACACAGAGAGATTCTGCTCTAGACCTCCGCGAGAGGTGGGAGAGAAATTGGTACACACATTTTAATACTGCTAAGAACTCACTGTAAGTGAATACAAGGATTATTCACAGACAAGTCAAACTATTGCTTTTTTTAAACAGGCCCCTTTCTGACGGTGGCCACTGCAGTCCAGCACACTAGTCAGGATCTCTGTGCTCAGAGCCCACCGCTAACACCATTTGTCACTGTCTCCCAGACTCCTCGCCATCTGGATATAGCGGGAACAAAGCTGATGTATCCCACAGAAGTGCCGAAAGACCAAATCACATGACTGGCTTGATAGATCCTTTCACAGACTTTAAACGCAATTAGCAGTACGGAGTGTATCCAAAATTATCTGTTTGATAAAGGAGACGTCAGGTTCAAAACCCACAGTGGTCCCAGGCAGTGTTCCCTCTAAGCCGAGTTAATGTGAGCTAGCTCACAGTTTTTTAGCCTCCGGCTCACACATCTCTGTCTTCGCTCAGGAAGGGATGGCTCCAGAGAAAAATGATTTGTGCAGCTGCCAAACGGCCCACTCACAACTTGAATGCCAGTAGCTCACACAGTAGAATTTTTGCTCAGAAAACTCCACAGTTTAGAGGGAGCATTGGTACCAAGGGGTCAGTCCCAGTCTCCCTCCCATTCTGTTTATCCACAGATTTGCAGACTGATGGGAATTATGACAGAGGTAAAAGACAGGAGCCACCCAAGACATTCTGGCACTCAAACTGGGAACTCCATGATGCCCCAACCTCTCTTGGAAAATATATCGATAATCAAATGAAAAATAAAGTTTGCAGCCCCAAAGTCACTGCCTGTCCCCGTCTAATGGCACAGCAGGCCTTGGGTGGAACTGTATACACTGTTGGTAGAGGCACGGGAGATCGCCTACAGCGATCAGAGGAACCTCCAGGCCATGATCATCTCTTGTGGGATTCTGGACCTCTCCAGGCAATGCTTTTTCTCTCAGGCTCACCAACTGCACCAAGGGGGTAGGTGGTGGTGAATAAGTGGCCTACCCTACAGGGCTGTTGTAAGAACCCACCAAATAAGTGCCAGCCGAATTCTATGCAGAAAGCAAAGGAAACATTCATCTTTATCCACTCTGCCGAACATAACTGCTGCCTGGAGCCCTGCCCCACTGAAGCCAGAGGAGCTGATCCGGGCTGGGTTCAGACACCCGCCCCACACTTTCTCCGAAGAGGGGCCGGGTCAAGCGTGGGAGGGAGATCCCTGGCAGGGAAGCCTCTGCACAGCCAGCCAGCAGCGGAGGAGACACCGGGAGGGAGGGCGGGAGGGAGAGGCAGGCGGAGCTCGCCTTTTGGTTGCGCCGACCGGGATCGGTGGCCCCCGGCCGGCCAGAGGAGCGCACGAGGCGGGAGGAGGGTGGCTGGCGCTGGCGGTGCCCCCGGGCCGACGATGAAGGAAGTTCTACAAGGGAGGGGGAGAGAAAGTGGCCTTCCAGTGCGCCCCCCCAGCCCAAAGCACCCTGCTCCTCGTCTGGAATCCAGGCTGGGGTTGCACACGCCCCAGAAATGCCTGAGCTGACAGTGGCCAACACACCCCACCCCCATATACGATCTACGACGCCCCACATGCGGGCACCTGGGTGGGGGAGAGAGCCAAATGAACCCAAAAGAAACGCAAAAGACGGCAAAGAGCCCGCCGGCGAGTCCCCGGCGGTGGCCAAGGGAACCTCCCAAAGTTTGGGGGACGCAGGAGGCGGGCCTGGGGGGCGGGGGGTGGCGGCGGGCGCGGCGCTTACCGAGGAGGAGGCAGAGGACGTCGAGCGCCACGAAGAGGCGGGCGCGCTCCATCGGGCCGGCGGCTCATCTCCCGGCGGCAGCGGCAGCAGCGGCCCGCGCGGAGCGGCGAGTTAAAGCCCCGGCAGGAAGCGGGAAGGCGGAGCCGGCCGGGCGGGGTCGGGAGCGGGGAAGGGAAGCCGAGAGGCCCGGCCGGGAGCCTCCTGCACACGGCCCCACCCCGCCGCCGCCCTCGAGCATGTGCAGAGGGTGGTGTGTGTGTGTGTGTCCCGCTCCCCACTCGTTTGCGGAAAAGGGGAGGCGACGCGCCTCGGGGTGGACCACGGGCTCCTGAGCGCGCGTAGAGTACCTTTCCGCTCGACGGGTCCCAAGCCCGGGGCGGCAGGCAGGCGTCGGGGGGCCATCCGCGAAGCGTCACCAGAAGGCTAGCTGGTGCGCAGAGTCAAAGAGCGGCCGAGCGCGCACCGAGAGCGCCTCTGCCACGGCGTCTTTACGGGCGGCGGAAGCCAAGCAAGCGGGGCCGCTCTGCCAGCTAGAGGGTTTCTTTCGGCTGAGCGGATTGGCAGAAAGGAGGACCCCGGAGAGTCCAGCGTTCCCGAGCATGAGCAAAGAGGCTTTTCCAGGCCCCCCGAAGAGAACCAAATGCCTTCCGGCATGCGCCTTTCCTTTCTGCCAGGGAGCAACTGGAAAAGCGAAGGCGTGTGGGACTCGTTGCAGAAAGAAAACTGGGGTTCCCTCTAAGCTGAGTTAGGGTGAGCTAACTCACAGTTTTTTAGCCTCAGGCTCACACATTTTCATCTTAGCTCAGGAAGGAGGGCTCCAGAGCAAACTAATTTATGCAGGAGCCAAATCGCTCGCTGACAACTTTAATGCCAGGCGCTCACAAAGTAGAATTTTTGCTCACACGACTCCACAGCTGGTGCAGTGCCCGTCCTCTTTGGGGGCTCTTTTTTAAGAAAAACGGATGAAAATGTCCTCCTTGCGAGTTGGAAGGTTAGGAACATTCCTGGTGAGCGGCCCTGATCACAGCTTAAAAGAGGAAGGGTCTGGTTTGAAGTGGCCCGTCGGGAAACACGCCCTCTTTTTTTGCTTTTCAAAACGCTCCTGAGCATGCACAGAGAGAGAGAGGCGCGTCTTCCTTCGGGCGGCGTCTGTCGTAAAGGGCCCAGGAGAAGACGCACGGCCCTGGAATCAGAGCGCGAAGCACACCATCTTTTTAAAGAGGCGCCTTGGCCCTAGGGTGTGGGGCCCGGGAATCTCCCACTGATCTCCGAACCGCTCGTGTTCGTGGGCCCCCTAAAGTCGCTTCCCATTCACCACGACCCTGCGAATGAATGGTCTCCAAAGCGTTAAACGGCATTGCTCAGGTCTTGCAAACTGAGGGCCGCGGCTTCCTCGATGGAGCCCGCCACTCTCAGGTTGGGTCTTCACCTCGAACTCCAGACTGCGAAAATCAGTTCCTCTGGAGAACATGGCTGCTTTGGAGGATGGACTCGATGGCTTCCTACTCCACCGAGTTCCCTGTCCTCCCAAACCCCGCCCTCCCCAGGCTCCATCCCCCAGACCTCCAGGAATTATCCAACCCAGAGAAGTTGGCAACCATGTGGCTAAGATAGTGCGTTGTTGGGTTTTTGGTGCTTTTTAAAAAAGTTGGGACAAAGTGTTTCTGAACACAGAGTGTTTTTCCTTTCCGCAAGGCGGAAGGAAGGAAGGAAGGAAGGAAGGAAGGAAGGAAGGAAGGAAGGAAGAGAAAGAAAGAAAGAAAGAAAGAAAGAAAGAAAGAAAGAAAGAAAGAAAGAAAGAAAGAAAGAAAGAAAGAAAGAAAGAGACATTTGCAGCCTCTCCCCCGCAGGCGCTTATCTGCAGCCTTTAACGCCAGAGAGCTTTACAGAGGACACAAACCAACCAGGTTTCCGCTGTTGCGACACCTGAATTTCATAAGCCCGATGAGGCGCATGGGTGGAGCAACATCATCCTCTGGAGTCCGAAATGGAGAACTGCAGTGCTACTCGCTCTGGATTTGGTGGGCGGATGTAGAAGAAGCAATGCCATCGATTTGAGTTGCCTTGAATCTGGATTTGTCTGTCTACAGCTTCCCCACACAGAATTCTGGGACGTGTAGTTTGGTGGCATTACCCAAAGAATCTTTTATCAGTGATTCGAAGGGTTGCCAGATCCAGGGAATTGGAGGGGGGTAGGGTTGCCAGATCCAGGTTGGGAAATGGAGATTTGGGGGTGCGGCCTGGGAATGGGCGGGACCTGAGCGGGGTACAGTGCCACAGAGTCCACCCTCCCAAAGTAGCCATTGTCTCCAGGAGGACTGATCTCTGCAGTCTGGGAATGAGCTGTAATTTTGGGGAATCCCCAGGCCCCACCTGGAGGCTGGCATTGCTAGAGGTTCCTAGGGTCCAGCCTCTAGGTGGGGCCTGGTGATATCCAGCTTTTTCAACTGATCTCCAGCTGACAAGAGATCAGCTCCCCTGGAGAAAATGGCTGCTTTGAAGGGTAGAGGCCCCTCCCCTCCCCAAACTCCACCCCCAAAGTCTCCAGGTATTTTCCAACCCAGACCTGGCAGCCCTAGTGGTTTGCCTTTCTAAAGCCTTAATTCTAGGATTGCTAGGTCCAGGTTGGGAAATCCTTGGAGATTTGGGGTGGAGCCTAAAGCATAGTGGGAGGGGCCTCAGCAGGCTATAGTCCCCTACAGTGAGTTCACCTTCCAAAGCAACCATCTTCTCCAGGGGCACTGATTTCTGTCTTCCTGGAGGTTTGCAATCCTAGTTTAATAATGTTAATGAGATCCAGATGGGTAGTCATGTTAGTCTGTTTGTAGCAGTAGAAAAGACCAAGAGTTCAGAGAGCACCTTAAAGACTAAGGACATTTGTGGCAGGGGAGGAAGATGAAATTGGATTTATACCCCGCCCACTACCCAGAGGAGTCTCAGAGCGGCTTATAAACTCCTTTCCCTTCCCCTCCCCACAACAGACACCCTGTGAGGTAGGTGGGGCTGAGAGAGCTCTTTTGAGGACTGCTCCTGAGAGGACAGCTCTGAGAGAACTTGTGACTGACCCAAGGTCACACTAGGAGCATTCCTGAGTCACTGCTTACTTATTCAGATACTAAGTGAGCAGTGACTCAGGAAAGCTTCTACCCTGCTACAAATGTTGTTAGTCTTTAAGGACTTTTTCTACTGTTAAGTGGATCATCATTCGCAGCAGTATTTCATTGCTCTTTTCTTGAGCCTTTAAAATGCTTCAGAGATGTGATCCCAGTAATCCTGTACAACTGTCCTGTAAGGTAGGACAGTATTGTCCTGATACTTCCAGTGCAGTTGGAGAGAGTGTCTGTATTTTCTAAGGCCACCTAGAGATCTCATGGCTCAGACTGAACTTTGAATAGAGGCTGTCGTGGCTCGCACGTGATCGCTTGCTTCAAATGCACAAGGCCTGGAGAATGCCCCCTTCCCATTGCACACTAATTAACAACCTCCCTTCTGATCACAGTTTGCCATTACTTCTGGAATTGCTTTGTGCACGCCTGGCAAACCAGGATTCCCAGCTGTGGGTTGGATTTCACTGTAGACCATGGCTGGCTATCAAAGGGAAAATAAGTAGTCAGCTGGCTGTGTGTGGTGTAGTGGTTAGGAGTTAGACAGGAGTCTGGACTACACGGACCACTGGTCTGATCCAGCAGGGCTCTTCTGATGTTCTTATGAAGGCCTCGGCCTCTGTGCCCTGTTGTTGGCCCTCCAGAGGAACTGGTTGGCCACTGTGTGAGGCAGGATGCTGGACTACTAGATGGACCACTGGTCTGATCCAGCAGGGCTCTTCTGATGTTTCTTATGAAGGCCTTGGCATTTCTGCCGTGTTGTTGGCCGTCTAGAAGAACTGGCTGGCTGGCCACTGTGTTTGTTAGCAGCTTTCACTTTGGACGGCACGTTTACTTTCTACTAAATAGATTAAGCTACATGCCCGCTTTGTAAAAATTTCTAGTGGCTTTCCATTAGAATCAATTGATGTGGAGCAGCTTACAAGTTTTTTACTTGTGGAGAGAAGTGTCTTTTAGGATGCAATGAGGGACGTAAATACATCCGGGACCTCGTGATCTATACACACAGATCTGGAAAGTTACACTGGACATTTCTGCCTCTCCCTTGTTTCCGACAGAGTCTGCAATTGTTTTTCATTGTGATATGTTTTGGACTAAGATAATTAAATGTACATGAGTATGAGTCGGACTTAATGACTGTATTTGTACGTACATTTACTGGCCACTGTGTGAGGCAGAAGTCTGGGCTAGATGGACCCTCACTGGTATGATCCAGCAGGGCTCTTCTTAGGTTCTTATGATAACTTTGGGCCAGCCACTTTGGTGGGAAATACTCAGCGGCTACCAAGGGTAATTCTCACGTAGTTTGAGAGATTATAAGTGACACGCCCTCAGTGGTGGGTGGGCTCAATTCCCCCTGAGAGCCAGTTTGGTGTAGTGGTTAAGTGCGTAGGCTCTAATCTGAGAGAACCAGGTTTGATTCCCCACTCCACAATTCCCCCCCACATGCACCTGCTGGATGACCTTGGGCAAGCCATAGTTCTGTCAGAGCTGTTCTTGAAAAAGAGCAGTTTCTGTCAGAGGCTCTCTCAGCCCCACCTACCTCACAGGGTGTCAGTTGTGTGGAGGGGAAGGGAAAGGAGTTTGTAAGCCGCTCTGAGACTCCTTTGGGTCGTGCAGGGCGGGGTATAAATCAAATCACTTTTTCTTCTACCTTTAGTATGGCGGTGGAAAGTGTAATCAACAAGTCAGAGCCGACTTCTGGCAGCCTCTCGTGGGGTTTTCAAGGCAAGAGATGCTTCAGAGATGGTCTGCCCTTGCCTGCCTCTGTGTGGCGACTCTGGACTTTTCCTTGGTGTTCTCCCATCCCAGTAGTGGCCAGTGTTCAGTTTCTGACAAGATCGGGCTATCCTCGGCATCCGGGTCAGGGGCATGATCTAGTGCCCATCCCTGCAAAATATGGTAATTAATTATTGTGGTTAATAATGCCTTTGGGGGAAAGAACAACCTTTTTGTTGCTGTTGGTTCTGAAACTATTGGCAGTGCTTATGTCCTGATTTGGTGGGAGCGCAGCAAAACCTGGTGATGTGGGAGTGGGCACAGGCCTCATTTCCCCGAATAATTGCTCAGGTCCTTCGAAAGCAAGCAAGTTTCTAGTCCTCTTGGTGGTGAAGACATGTTCGAAAACAGGGGTCCGATTCTTAAAGGAGCCACGGAAGCCAGAGAAGGTGCCGGACGACATTTGCACTCATTCGAGAGTCTTGCATATGATTAGCAGAAGCAGAATTAATTACACGACATATGAAAAACTCATGCGCATCTAATGCAGTATACAGCCCACTGAATCCAGCTTTTCCTACTGGCGAACTTGGGTTTCCTTAACCCCAGAGATGAGCGTTCAGCACACAATTTTTAGTATGAATTAGTTCCACTGGCCAAGACTCAGGACTTCCTTCTGGCGTTTGGAAGGAGAGGAAAAGGTCCATTCTGCTCTGGTCATGGTTTTATAAACTTTGATCGTGTTCCCTCTTTTCCCCTAGGCCCAGAAGTCCCCAAACCAAAAGGATCTATTCTCTCTTGCTCCGGATTGCAAGACTAGATCTAATGGGTGGAAATTACAAGGGAGTCGTTACTGGCTAGATATCAGGAGAAACTTCCTAACTGTAAGAGTGGTTGAGCAGTGGAACAGTCTGCCTCGGGAGGTGGTGGATGCTCCTTCCCTGGACGTTTTCAAGAGGAGGCTGGATGACCACCTTTTGAGTATGTTGTAGGTATGTAGGGCTATCTTTTGGCTTTGCTCCTGTAGAGTGCAGGGGGTTGGACTAGATGACCTGCAAGGTCCCTTCCAACTCTAACATTCTATGATTCTAAGGAGACCAGGCTGTTAGAAAGGCCCAGCAGGAACCAGAGAGAGGCAGAGAGGAGAGGCATCGACTCTTCTGTCCCCCCCTCCTCTGCTGCTGCCAGCTGGGTCCTGCAGACCCAGCGGGTACCAGCACAGGACAGGCAAAGATTATGTTCCTGGTCAGTTAAAGGGCCAGTTCGCCCCCTGCCCTGTATGCAAAGGGACTCTGACCCTTGGTTCATGTTCATCCCCATTTCCTGTGCTATAAGGCCATACCAACACCTGAGGAGATGAATGTATATATAATTCTTTGGGATTTTTTTGAAAAAGATATTAGCAGGCATCACCATTTCAGGAAGCATCGGAGCAGGAAATCTTTTCTGGATTCAGAACCCAACAAACCAATTCAGTGGGTGGCCCCCTCAAGCTCTAGCCTGCCAGCTGAGTTCTGCAATGGAGACGCTGCTCCGAGAGCCAATGCAGTGTGTCACAGATGTTGGACTAGGACCCTGGACGAACTGGGTTCAAATACCCACTTCTACTGTGGAAGCACATGGGGTGACCCTGGGCCCATTGCAAACTCTCAGCCTGACCTACCTCACAGGGTGGTTGTTGAGGGAAAATGGAAGAGGGGAGAATGATGTTCCAAAGCTGTTCTGAATCCCAGTTCTGGGGAGGAAATGGGGATGTAAATAAATGAACTTATAAATGCAGTGCATGTCCTCACCTTCTGGAGGAAGGGGGTGCGTGACCAGAGACAGAGCCTACTTTGTGGTGGTGCCTCAGCCACAGAATGCCCTGACCACAACAGCTCCGCTGGCACTTGGCATGTCTTTAGGTGCCAGGCGAAAAGATTTCTTTCTGTTCAGTCTTTTAGTTAATTGGGCTGTGAGGTGTTGTTGGGGTTTTTTTTGGACCCTTTCAGTCTCACATGAAAGTGAATTTTGTTGCATACTCCTTGCTGTTGGGGGTCTTTAAAAAATTATTTTAGCAATGGTTTTAGGGCACTCACTGGGGGGTTGTTTTTATCTTGCATTATAATGTATTAATAGTTTTGTAAAACTGCTTTTGAGCACTGGGTTGAGAGCATGGTTTAGAAATGCCTCCAATAAATTGGGGCCTTTAAAACCGCTGTCATTTCCCCCCCCCTTATGTTTGTCATCTATTTTCCTAAGCCCAAAACACACTAATCAATTCATTTAAAATATTTCTAATTGCTTCTTAATCTCCTGCTGCAGCCCTTTGCAGGAGAGGCCATAGCTCTGTGGCAGAGCCTCTAGGTCTCAGTTCCGATTCCTGGCATCTCCAACTCAAAGCCTCAGATAACAGGAGATGCAAAAGACCTCCAAGGCCACACTGTAGGCCACACTGAGCTTGATAGGCCAAGGGTCTGACTTGGTATAAGGCCACTCTGCATGTTCAACTCCTTGATCAAGCTGGTTGCCCTTTCCGGCACTTTTCTGAGTTCCATAACACCTAATTTGAGACTGCATCCAGAAGAGTACATGGGAGTGGGGAGCACACTATAGTGTGGTTGCCAACCTCCAGGCGGTGGCTTGAAATCTCCCAGGATTACAACTGATCCCCAGGCAATAGAAATCCATTCCCCTGGAGAAAAATGGCTACTTTGGGTGGACCCTACGGCATTATACTCCATTGAAGTCCCTCCCCTTTCCAAACCACATCCTCCTTTGGTTCCACCCCCAAATTCTCCAGGTATTTATGAATACAGAGTGGGCATCCCTATGACACCCACACATGCTTCAGCTGGAGGAAGACTGCCAGAGGGGGCTTTGCCTCTGGTGGCCGCTTCCCCTCCACCCACTAGGTAATGGCCCCGGTCACACAAGTGGGATAATCCGCAGGGAACAGGAGGCTTTTAGAGCTGGAGCAAAAAGACGCGTGGTAGCGCGATTTCACCTTCCCCCGAGGCTCCCTGCCCAAGCCTCCAGCAGCCGATCACACCACATGAGGCAACACAGCAGCAAGGCATTTGTGCGCATGCGTGGGACACCGGGTGCTGGCTGCGACAGGCTACCAGCGCTTCCTGATCAGACGCCCGCACGCGCCTTGCATTATCAGGAAAATAGTGCATGGTTCCCGGTAGCTTTTAAATCTGCATCTTTGGGCTGAAGCTATGGGTTAGAGTCTGAGACAGGAGTGTGAACCTTCCCAGATGTTAAAGTATGATTGCACCGGTTTAATCTGCAGGCAAGCCGTCCCTCTCGTGGGGCAAATTCTCTGTGTGACCGGGGCCAATATTACCAAATTCTGGCTTCCATTGACTCTTTACATACTGCCAACTCCTCCAGTTAATCTCCGGCATTAATATGAAGACGGCCGTGTTTTTCTTTTGCTGTGTACCTTTCAAGGAACCTGCACTTCTCAGTGTCAGAGAGGGATTTGATTGACCGCAGCCTGTCGTGTTCACCAAGGCAGAATGCAAGTTCTCCCTCTTTTTCTTTGCATCTTAGTCCAACTGGGAAATCTGTTTACATTCAGTGCTAGCTGTTTGCCCTGGCATTGCCCAGCATTTGTTCACTGGGACAGTATCACTGGCAACACAGCTCATCCCTTGTTTTCCGTGTTATTTTCTTGTCTTTTTTTCAGGCTTGATTGGTGGTGATTTTTTTAAAGAAAACTCTTAATGCACAATCTTACATCCGATAAGTCTCAGGCACAGCCAGAAGGTGAGGGTGCTTTTCCATTCCCCTATTTCCTGATCCTTCTGCAATCTTACCTCCCAAAGCCAGTTTCTGGGTTGGGGGAGCTTTGTTAGGTTCCCCTCCCAGGGTTCCTGCTGCTATTTTTAATGTACTAATTCAAACTGTGTTTAAATGCATACACTGCTTTGTACAGAAAAGGGACATAGGTAAACAAAATGCATGACATTTCTGTCCATTAAACATCTCTCCTTCTCAGGAGCCTGCCTCCTTGCTTGGACCTCAGCAGTGGCTGGACGGAGGGCAAGAGGGAACGCATCCACACCAGATCGACCCAGCCTCAAAATTCCTTGTCCTGACTAATACTCCCTCTAAGCTGTGGAGTCTTGTGAGCAAAAATCCTACTTTGTGACCGGCATTAGAGTTGTGAGCAAGCGATTCAGCTACTGCATAAATTAGTTTGCTCTGGAGCCCTCCTTCCTAAGCTAGGACAAAAATGGGTGAGCCAGAGGCTAAAAAACTGTGAGCTAGCTCACACTAACTCAGCTCAGAGGGAACACTGGTCCTGACTTAGCAAATATCCGGATTTTAGCAAACACATACCTATGGCACAACACAGACAGTCAAAACACTAGCGAGGTTTTGTTAACTCCAAATTAATGTTATTTTAAAATTGTTGCTTTAAATTAACTATTGTTACTTTAAATTAGCCAACTTTGCTACTTTAAACTCACTACTTCCTGCAACGGCCGGGCGTCTGCTGAACACCCAGCCTGGTAAAGAATTCTGGGGGAGGGCAGAAGTTGTGAGAAGTGCCAGTCTTGTGCTCTAAAAGGACTGGGAAGGAGCTACTGCAGAGTTCCAAAGGAGCTGAGCTGGTTTCCGGAGGGGATTCCTCTAGGGAAAGGTTTCCTCTCACAGGCCAGGAGATCGGAAGACAGAAGTGCTCCTTTGAAGCTGTCCCACAGGTAGGTCCTCGCTTCCAATGACAAAGTCGAAAGAAACATTCCAGGATGACCTCCCTGAGTGTTGTTTCCTCTGAGTAAGGCTTCCTGCTCCCCCCCATGTCCTTCCTTGCTCCTCTGACACATTCCTCTCCCCCTCCCCCGCAGTCCTCTACTGCATTGTCTCTTTCCAGCCTTGCTCATTTAAGGAACACAATTGGGTTCTGAATACGCTTTTCTTTGCCAGTCGTGCAAAGACCCTTCTCCCGTGTTTCTTTTCTTCTGCGCCATTGTCCTCCGTAAAGGGCCCCTCCTCCCGAGACCTTTCAGGATTCCCCCTACACAGCCACTCACATGGAAGAAGAGCGGGCCTGGAAGTGCCGTGGCTCTTAAAGCTCAAGGGCAGGAATGGGGAGCGTGGCCCAAAGCCCAACAAAAGGAAACTCTCAATTCAGGATTTGATTCCCTGGTGTGTCGTGAATCATTCCTTTGTCTGTAATTCTCTCTCCCCCCCACTCTCTTCCTTTTTATTTTTAGATCCAGCCTTTTCTGCCTCTTTTCTAAAGTGTCTCCTCCTTACCAACCTTAAAAAAAAAAAGGCTCTAGAGCCTCTGTCAGGCAGAGCCTTCCACGTTCTGCACATGGGGTGGGGGGGAGACACACACTACTGAACTACAAGAAGAGAAAGTTGAACCCGGGCACTTCTGGCTATAGAGCATAACATAAGAACATCAGAGAAGCCAATGTGGGATCAGGCCAATGGCTCATCCGGTCCAACACTCTGTGTCACACAGTGGTCAAAAATACCAGGGGCCATCGGGAGGTCCACCTGTGGGGCCAGGACTGTTGATCCACCCCCCAAGCACTAAGAATACAAAGCATCACTTGCCCCAGAGTCCCTATTTATACCTTGTGGCTAATAACCACCGATGGACCTCTGCTTCATATGCTTATCTCATTCCCTCTTGAAGCCGTCCGTGCTTGTGACCGCCACCACCTCCTGTGGCAGTGAATCCCAGGTGTTAATCACTCTTTGGGTGAAGAAGGACTTCCTTTTATCCGTTCTAACCTGACGGCTCAGCAATTTCATGGAGTGCCCACGAATTCTTGTATTGTGAGAAAGGGAGAAAAGTACCTCTTTCTCTACCTGCTCCATCCCATGCATAAACCACGGGGTAGAAACTGGGCACCAGGTTGGGAAGGAACTCCAGCTCTGCGTTGTAAAATTCCTGGAGATTTGGAATTGGAGCCTGAGGAAGGCAGGGTTTGGGGAGGGGAGGGACCTCACCATGAAGTCTGCCCTCCCAGGCAGCCATTTTCTCCTGGGGAACTGATCTCTGTGGTCTGGAAATCAGTTGGAATTCCGGGATATCGCCAGGTTCCCCCTGGGGGTTGGTAACTAGCACTAACTTTGACAGTTGAAGCAGTCTGACAAAGGAGCCTTGACCCTCCAAAACTCATGCCCCAAAATTCCCACTGGTCTCTAAGGTTTTGTAAACCTGCACACCTGGCTGCTGGATTAGAAACTAGCTGTCCTATCGCAGAACGACACATGGTTACCCTATGAAACTGTCTCCATGGAGAAGCGGCTGTAGGCTTGTCAGGGCTGTAGCCAGGATGTTTCAGTTTGTGGGGCAATTTTTTTTCTTATTGGGCACACACACTCTTCACCTAGAATAAGCAATACATCCTCTGTTTCCAAACGGTTTGTCAGCCCACAGACCTCTCAACCTCTGTCAGGGGGCCTGGTCTGGATGGGAAGTTGGGGGGGGCCTTGGCAGTGAGTTGGGGGGCAAGGCCCCAAGAGGCCCCATGGTAGCTATGGGCCTGACACGTGTGCAGATGACAGAGATGGCACTGAAAGAGCAGCAGCCAAAGGGAACGATGGAGCCGAGCAGGACTGCATGGTCATATGGCCATGCCTCTGGGCTGCGTTATGACTTTTCTGGGCCCGGCCCCTTTCCTCCACAGAAATATTAAAAATTATATTTTATGACTTCACTGGTATATAGACAAATATAATAATCCTTTCAAGGCCTAAAGGCATGGAAATAAATTATTACCGCTCCATTTTAACTTTTTTTCCTATGTAAGGGAAAAGGAAACATTTTTGTGGGCACAAGTTACTTATGCCTTTCTGGGCCCCTCCCACCATAAGAATATCAATATTAAAATTCTTTTGATACAACTTTAAATACATCATTTTTTTCTGTTTTAGGCAAGATTTAATAGGTTTTCATGGGCCCTAAACATTTCATTTTTTCCCCCTGATGTGAGAGAATTTTTTTCCCCTTCAACCCTAAAAGTTCATTCTCCCCCTTCTGATCCTGTCCTTATATATATTTGAATTTTGGTTCCACCACATTCTATGCTTGCCATAATTGATTTGGCTCAAGAACTGGCAGTCAGAAGACACCGGCCAGGGCTGACTGGCTGCTTCGCAAAGTCCCGCCCACGTCAGCCCCGGTCAGTGTTTTCAGCTCAGTCTGCTCCAGTCCTCCGACAGGAGAGGACCGTCTGGAGTGTGAGCGCAGGGACAGGCCCTCAAGGCTGAGACAAGTGAGAGAAGCCCTTTTCCGCCCCCCACACCATCCCCTGGGCCTTCTATGGGGGCAGTAGGTCCAGAGAAGCCCTTTTCCGTCCTCCACACGCCATCTCCTGGGCCTTCTATGGAGCACTAGGCCCAGAGAAGCCCTTTTCCGTCCCCGACACACCATCCCCTGGGCCTTCTATGGGGGCAGAAGGCCCAGAGAAGCCCTTTTCTGTCCCCCGCACGCCATTCCCTGGGCCTTCTATGGGGCACTAGGCCCAGAGAAGCCCTTTTCCGTCCCCCACACCCCATCCCCTGGGCCTTCTATGGGGCAGTAGGCCCAGAGAAGCCCTTTTCCGTCCCCCACACCCCATCCCCTGGGCCTTCTATGGGGCACTAGGCCCAGAGAAGCCCTTTTCCGTCCCCCACACCCCATCCCCTGGGCCTTCTATGGGGGCAGTAGGCCCAGAGAAGCCATTTTCTGTCCCCCACACACCACCCTCTGGGCCTTCTATGGGGGGCAGTAGGCCCAGAGGGATGGTGTGGGGACAGAAAAGGCCTTCTCTGGGCCCAGAGAAACCCTTTTCTGCCCCTCTTCCCTTCCCTTCCTTTCCCCCTTTCCTTTCTTCCTGTCGCCTTTCTTTCACTCTACCCCCCTTCCTTCCCCCCTTCCTTCCTTCCTTCCTCCAGCCCTCTCTCCCTTCCACCTCCCTCCCTTCCTTTCTAGGGCCTGTTGTCTTCCACCACAACGGGCTTTGCTTCCTAGTTTTAAAATAAATGAAAACCTTTTCATGACCCCCTAAAAGTATCATGGGCCCTGGGCACTATGCCTGCTCTGCCTCAGGATAAGTCAGCCGTTGTAATCAACGCTCCCCCTCAGCTGTGGAGTCCTGTGAGCAAAAATTCTCCTTTGTGAGCTACTGGCATTAAAGTTGTGAGCGAGCGATTCGGCTACCGCATCAATTAGTTTGCTCTGGAGCCATCTTTCCTGAGTGAAGACAGAAACGTGTGAGCCGGAGGCTAAAAAACTGCGAGCTAGCTCACAGTAACCCAGCTGAGAGGAAAACATTGCTTGTCATGCCCCTGGGCCGTGACTGGCTGACCTGCCTCCGTGTCACAGAAGGCCTGGTCTGAGGAGAGAACTACAGTCTTGGGGGGTGGGGGCGGGGAGGCATTCCCATACCATCAAAATTGCACACTCTGATCAGGAGATCGAGAGAAAGAAGCAGTCGGTGCCACCCTGATGCAACTGTCAGGGCTTCCCCCTCCCCCAAGAATCCTGGGGACTGGAAGCTTGTTCAGGGCACTGGGAATTCTGCCCGTGGTGCTCGGCCATTCTTTCTCCTCCTCATTCCTAGGGTGAGGATCCAGCCCCTTTGCTGTCCCACCCAGTGCCTCTCACTTTTGGATTAATAAGAACAAATATCACCAGCTGCTCAGCTGTCCTTAGAGTCGCCAGCTCTGGGTTGGGAAATTCCTGGAGATTTGGGGCAGAGCCTGGGGAAGGTAGGAGGTGGGAATGTGAGGGACCTCAGCAGGGAGGGGGGTTTGCCGTAGAGTCCACCTTCCAAAGCAGCATTTTTTCTCTCTCCAGGGGAACTGGATCTCCGCAGTCTAGGGAACAGTTGTGATTCCAGGAGATCTCCAGGCCCCACCAGGAGATTGTCAACCTGAGCTGTCCTTAAGGTTTAGGTTTGAATTAGAAGTAGATCCAGATGGGTGGCTGCGTCATGTCTGTCTGCAGCAGGAGAAAAGGGCAAAAGTCCGGCAGCACCTTCAAGACTAACAACATTCGTGGGCAGGGGAGGAGCTTTCCTGAGCCACTGCTGAAGAAGTGGGCGGTGTGACTCGCAAAAGCTCAGATCCTGCCACAAATTTTGTTAAGCTGCAGTCACACAGGCTAGACAGTCCACTTTCAATCCACTTTCAGTGCACTTTCCAACTGGATTTTTATTGTGTGCACTGGCAAAAACCAGTTGGGAAGTGGATTGAAAGTGGACTGAAAGTGGATTATTTAGTGTGGGTCTTTAAGAAGTTAGAAGTAATTTTTTTTTTTTAAATTACTGAGGTAGATTGCTCCAATGGTAACATCTGTGCAGACTGAGTATTCCAACCAGGCCTGTGTGAATCCCACAGACCCAAGAAATTAATCCTGGGTTAAAAATTTAACACTGTGAGGATCTCAGTTGATAATCTCCCCTCCTGCCCAAATCCAAGTTTCTAGCCCTCATGACTGCGTAACTGTGGCCAGTGTCTGAAGGAATTGTTATGTTTTGTGCTAGGAAAAGCTGTGGATTCCCCCCACCCCACATGAGAGAAGGGGAGAGAGCCCAGCGGTTCGAAAGCCCGTACGGGCAAGTAGATAAATGGGTACCTGCTCCTTACGAGCGGGGGGCACCCTTCCCTCCCACCCTTGGGATCGGTGTTAGCAGTGGCGACAGGCGGCAGCAACAGCAGCGAATGATGAGCGGTGAGCATGAGCACGGAGACTGGTCCCAGAGAGGTGTGGCGGCACAGCGAGGCTGGAGACGATAGGACAAGAAGCCGACTTCTGCAATCATGTGCTGAGGGGCTGTTTCTAGAAGAAGTCGCTATTGCAAGATCTGTGCCTCGGCATTGAGATGTCTTCGCCCAAAGAGAGAGAGAATCTACCACTGAAGCCAATAGATCCTGCTGCCGGGTGTCATGTTAGGCATACACCTCCCCTTATCACTGTGCCCCTAGTATAGATCAAAAACTATGTGCTCTGTAAACCGCTCTGAGCCATACGGAGAGAGCGGTATATAAATCGCAAATGTAACGTAACAGCAAGTGGCAGCATTGGGACCATCGGCAGACATTTGGTGTGGTTGGGGGGGGTTTCCCTTGTAAGTGTCGGTGTTCTAAAACCCCACTCTTTGATCTGACTAGTTCATGAAGTTATTGGCAATTAACACAAGCAGTCCAAAAGCTGGCTACATCAAAGCTAAGCACTCTGCCGGGCCTTGGAGCTGAACTAGTTCAGCAGAATGGGTTCACGCAGTTCTCTTTAAACCCTCACATCCAGCAACGTCTCCCGCAGCGACGCTGACTAGGAGAGGAAATTCCCCCGTGACTTCCGGGCCCCCGCTGTGAGACCCAACACCTACCAGGGCCTCATAGGTCAAATTCTGGAGCCAGACTCCTTTGCCAAACTTTGGTCCCGGGCAAGAGGTCAGAGGAGTCTGGCATCTGGAAAGGGACCCGTTCAGGCGTACCCGTGATTCTTCGGGACCGTTGTTCTTTTGGATGACGACAACCCGCGCGTATTCCACCTCACTCCAGGTTTCTGGGAGTTCCGAGGGCAGCCCTCCCTGTTTCCAAAAGAGGGTCTTCTCTCCGATCACAGGAGTAGGCTGGGGGTATTTGTGCCAAGTTCTGGGGATCTCAGCTTGCCGCTGGTTTCCTATGAGCACTTTCGGATCTGGGCCCTCCTCCTTGGACGGAAGGACTCTCAAGAGGTCACTGATGGTCAGGCTGAGGTAGCCAGGGCTCCGTTTCTCAGGAATGTCCTGCAGGGAAATGCAGAAGGTCATCTTAGGCGAGGTCTCTTTGCTGGCCATTTGGTGCCAACATGGTCATCGCAGGGGTAGGGAAAGCTGCCCTTCCTGTGGAAGCAGTGGCAAGTGAGGGGAAGGTGGGGGAGACAGGGGCCATGCGTTCCCTCCCTGTGTCACTCAGCTCCTCCCAGTTCTCTGTCTCTCTGCCTTCCTGTCATAGGAGGGCTGAGCTGAGAGACATTCTCTGCCTGCCATTGGCTGAGCTGCCTTCATGTCACAGAAGGGCCGAGCTGAGAGATTCTGTGCCTGCCATTGGCTGAGCTGCCTTCGTGTCACAGAAGGGCTGAGCTGAGAGATTCTGTGCCTGCCATTGGCCGAGATCCCAGCGCATCTGCCAACATCTGTATGCCAAACTTTGTTGGTCTTAAAAGTGCCACTGGACTCAAACTTTGTTCTGCACGCCAAACTGTTCTGCTCGGCACCCAGAGCCAGATCTCCGTCCAAGCAACCGAGAAAATAACAAAATTATGTGGGCCAGCAATGTGGGAGAAAGCACCAGGCCTGGTTCATCCCCGTCACCCCCACCCTTCCAGACCCCTCCCGGCCCCTGGCTGAGATGGCAGCAGCACCACCAAGGCTCGTCTTCCCCCCACTCTCATTTGTATCTGTCAACAGACGTCTTCAGGTACCCTTTGCATCGCTGTTCGGCATTTGGGTTGAAAAAGTCACCTGAGCTTTGCCTCCCTAAGTCCACCAGACGGTTTTAGGAGGGTGGAACTCTGCTTAGAATTGCCTTGCAAACCCTCAGTAGTATAATGACTTTAAGTCCCATTCCTCTGAAGTCTGGTCACATACATTCACACTGGATCAGACCCTCAGCCCATCAAAGTCAGTATCGCCTACTCTGACCGGCAGCTGCTCTCCAGGATCTCAGGCAGAGAAAGGTCTTTCCCATCACCTGTTGCCAGATCTTTTAACTGGACATAGTAGGGATTGAACCTGGGACCTTTTGCATGGCAAGCAGATGCTCTGCCACTGAGCCCCACCAGGTAAGGGGCAGATTGGTGGTCGGGTTGGGACTCTCAGGTGTGTCGTGGAACATCGCAAATCTCCTACAGTAGAAAAGAGTCAGAGTCCAGGAGCACCTTAAAGACCAACAAAATTTGTGGCAGGGGAGGAGCTTTCGTGAGCAGTGATTCAGGAAAAACTCCTCCCCTGCCACAGATGATGTTAGTCTTTAAGGTGCTCCTGGACTTTTGCTCTTTTTTCCTGCCACAGAAAGACCAACCCATGCTGATAAATCTCCTGGCATGTCTAGAGTGCCAAAGTGCCCTGCTTCCGGTGTCTCTCACGGGCAGCAGGAGAGCGTGGCAAGGTCACATGGTAAGGGATATCCCATCTTCTCAGTGGCCCCTTCCTGTCACGTGGCTCTGATGTCACCTGCTTGCCATTCAGAGGGTCCCAGCCTATGGCCTAAGGGTTAAAGGGTGGGTCTTCTACTTCCCCACAATAAAAAAAACCCAGGACTCACCAAAGACATCTTTTGTGGCACCCACAAAGCCAGGTTGCTTTTGGCTGGGTCGGGGATTTGTGGCCACAAGTAGTTCTGGAGCCTGAAAAACACACGTCTCTATGAGGTTGGAGAATTGTGAATGTTTTAAAACAAAAGTATTTATTCAGACATTTATCTCCTGCCTTTCCTTGTGGTTCAAGGCAGCTTAGAGCCATTTTTATTTTGAAAAGCAGAAATCAAATAGCAAACCCCAAATTTCTCCGCTTCTTTAAAAGATGCCCACCATTCAGCCCCCTTCAAAAGCCCTGGCAAAGAGGCCGGCCTTGCAGCACCTCCTGCAGATCTCCAGAGAGGGGGTCCCCCTCGGGGAGCCGATTCCGCAGAGCTGGAGCCACGATGGAAAAGGCCCTGGCTCGGGTTGATGCAGACGGGCCACCCAAAGTGGTGGGCTAGTCAACAAATGGTTGCCTGAATACCATAGTTGGCACACAGGGACAGAGGGAAGGAGACGGTCCTTCAGATATGTGGGTCCCTGGCTGTGAAGGGATTTCAAGGCCATCTCTTTTTAACTCTGAAGCAAACTGGCAGTCAATGGAGCTCTTTCAAAATGGGCAACGTATGTTCCCGGCAGCTGGCCCCTGACAATAGCAGGGCTGCTGCATTCCGGACCAGTCCTGGTTGTCTTCAAAGGCAGCCCCCTGCAGACGTGAGTTGCCACCACCCACCCAGTTGTCCTCTTTGAAAGAGAAAAACATAGTCTGGCACTAGGGAGGCCAGCCTCCAGTTGGGACCTGGGAATGCCCCGAAATTACAGATAATTTCCAGACTCCAGAGATCAGTTCCTCTGGAGAAAATGGGTGCTTGGGAATGTGGACTCTATGTGGCATCGTACCCCACTGAGGTCCCTGTCCTCCCCAGGCTCCATCCCCAAAACTCCAGGAGTTTCCCAACCATGATCTGGCAACTCTACCCCCCCCCAATCCCCCACCGGGGGCCAGGAGAGACCTGGCAACCCTGTCTGGCATGTTGGTACAGGACACCTGCAAAGCCAGTAAACTTTACTCCAGACCAAAACTGCTTTCTCTTGCCATTTTTTTAAACCCGCTAACCAAACCACAAGAAGGGCACGGCTCTACCCATCGTCCCCCAAGTGCTGCTTTGGATCTGCGCACTGCACCCTCTGTCCTAAACAGATGGCACAGCCCCCCTCCTGGGGGCCAGTGTGCAAGAAAGCAAGGTGGCAGCTCTCAGCCTGGAGCGGCAGAGGGGCGGGGCAGCGGAAGCCCTGGGGTGGAGGAGGAGGGGCAGGGCCAAGAGCAGACTGCTATACTTAGGGGCATACAGCTGCAGTTTGCAGAGGCAGGCCAGGGCCCCAAAGAGGAGGAGGAGGAGGAGGAACCCCACACAAACCGCCAGCAGCAGCACTTTGGCTTCCATATAGTCTGTCGAGAAAGCAGAGAGAAAGAGAGAGAGAGAGTGACTGCAGTTGCCAGGCGGTCAAAGCAAGTTGGGGATGTTCATCCCCTGTTCTAATCCTCATGGTGCCCATGAGGGCAATCTCACCCCCCATCGACACCTTTTCTGGCACCAGGCAAGTGTTTCGAGGAAGCAGGTGAGGCCAGGTACAGCTTTTGCCGAGCAAGGCTTCCAGTCGGCCACTGGATCTGAATGGCTGTGCAGGCATTGAAAAACGTCGGCTTTGGCCGCAGCTGCCACCACAGCACAAGGATCTTCACTGTGCTGTGACCGAAGGGAAGCTGCGGCAGCCATTTTGTGGCTGGCTCTGCCTCCAGTGGCAGCCATTTTGGGACTCTGCCCACCTTGCTCTGTCAGAATTCCAAAGATGCTTGCAGGCTCAGGAAATTTGGGGACCCCTTTCCTAGGGTGCGACACATCCCATTTCTGACAGGCTTTCTTCAGATTAGAGAGAGGATTTTTTTGAATATGCCCCCTCCCACACAGAGTCTTTGTAGGGTTGCCAGCAGACCAGCATTATGACCCCCAGCCTCACTCTTGTGCCTGTAAGAACGATTTGAAATCAACAGCTAACATTTTTCTTGGCACAGAGAAAAGCAGAAGACCTGTTCACATCTGCCCATGAACACACACACATCCTGACTGTACATGCGCATGCCTGCTTATAAGAAAGAGCCAAAGGGCACTCACTTTGCAAGTGAAAGCCAAGAGCAACACCTCAGGAACATTGTTCCTTCTAAGCTGAGTTAGTGTGAGCTAGCTCACAGTTTTTTAGCCTCTGGCTCACACATTTTTGTCTTAGCTCAGGAAGGATGGCTCCAGAGCAAACTAATTTATGCAGTAGCCAAACGCTTACTCACAACTTTAATCCCAGTGGCTCACAAAGTAGAATTTTTGCTCACAAGACTCCAGAGCTTAGAGTGAGCATTGCTCAGGAAATGTGGGGTTTGTATCACATTAAGCTGTACACACCTTGCATGTAATGTGAGTATTGTATGCACATTAACTGTAACTTGTGGACAAGACTACAATCCCCTGCTAATACGAATCAAGCATCCATTAAAGGCACAGGCGCAGTGGCTGATTGAAAAGTTGGCAACCCCACAGGATAGAAACAGAGAGAAAGGGGGAGTCATAGAATCACAGAGTTGGAAGGGATTTCCAGGGTCATCTAGTCCAACCCCCTGTACGATGCAGGGAATTCACAAATACCTCCCCCTTTTGGTCTCACTCTGATTAACCCATGGAGCCCCCTTTCTCTCACCATCATTTTTGGTGCGAACGGAGAGAATGGCCCCGCTCGTGCTTCCCGCATCATTGGTGGCCACGATGTAGACCTGGATGACGGTGCCAGGGTCCAGGCCCTCAATGAGGTGGCGATGGGTGAAGCTGTCCAGCACCACTGCTGCTGGGAAACAGGAGAAGCAGTTAGTTGCTGTAGATTTTCCGGGTTGTCTGGCCGTGGTCCTGGCATTGTAGGACCTGACATTTCACCAGTAGCTGTGACTGGCATCCTCAGAGGTATAACACAGAAAGATAGAGTACTCTCTGTGTCGAGGTGAGCAGAAAACTAATAGGCAAGTAATTTATTTCTACCCTGGAAGGTGGGGGTAGGTCTGAGTCAATTATCTAGTGTAGTTCTCCAGGCTATTAACATGCTAATGGAGGAGCTTTCCTGAGGAGGTTCTTTTGTCTATGGATTGTTTCCTGAGGAGGTTTGAGGAGGTTCTTTTGTGTGTGGAATGGCTATTGAAACTCTAATCTTATCTGTAGTGCTATTGCCAGCTGTCGAGCAAGAAAGCCTTTGACAACGTATAGGAGAAGCGGTTATTCCAGAGACATCCAGACCACTGACAACTTTGGAAATCCTTACCTGTGTCCAGGCTAGGGTAACCAGACCCCCCCTCCTGGTGGATATGAAGGTCCCCCCCTTCAGGCCCCACTGCCCTGCAACCGATCAGCTGGCTGGTGGGGGGACTTGCCCATAAAAAGAGGAGGCCCAACTGACATTGCAGCGATGCGCCTATGTCACGTTCGACATGACCGAGAAGTGACATCATCATGTCAAGGTGACACTCTGGTATCTGGGCAAAAACTCTCCGGCAGAAGCCAAATTGGTTGGTTGGTTCACTTACTGAACCACTTCGTATTGGTTCGTGACCCTCTGCTTTCTGCTCCCCGCTGCTTTTGAATTTTTTTCGTGAGCTGGTTCATGCCCATCCCTGCTAGTGTGGTGTAGCGGTTGACATACCAGATTAGGACCTGGGGAACCAGGTTCAGATCCCCACTCGGCCATGAAGTTCACTGGGTGACCTCGGGCCCGTCACTCTTTCAGCCTCACCTGCTTGTTGTTGTGAAGTCAAAATAAAAGGGGGGGATGACTATCTTTGCATGTCCCAAGTTCCTTGCAGGAAGGGCGGGTTAAGAAAGTTATAGACAGATATTCTTTTTGAGTACCGTATGAAGACATTTCTGTTCTCCAGGCATCTGGTAACTTGCACAGGACAGTTGTTACTATTATTTGGCTTTGTGTTTACCTTTTCATTCTGCTGCAAATATGGTTTTAAGGCCACCACGTTGTATTGGGGTGCTGATTTTGCTGTTCTGTGTTTACTGTGGTTCCAGTTGCTGGTTTAAATGCTGTCAAAATTGGCAGTTCTAAAAAAAATCGAACTCTTCACCCTGGCAACCCCAGTTCTGTGCAAGAAAAGCTGGTTTCTGCAACACAGACGATCCCTTTTCTTTTGCACGTGGCAGGGGGCAACTGCCCTGGCCTGAATGGCCCAGGCTAGCCCACCCTCATCAGACACCAGAAGCTAAGCAGAGTCAGCCCTTGGTTAAGATCAGGATGGGAGACCACCAAGGAAATCCAAGGTTGTTATGCAGAGGCAGGCAATGGCCAACCACCTTTGAACGTGGTTGAATCTTGCCTTGAAAACCCAGTAAACAATACTGACCTTGGTGGACCGATGGTCTGGTTCAGTATCAAGCAGCTTTATGCGCGTTAATGTGTATCTGGCAACAACCCTAGAACAGTACTCTACTTTTATAATACACTTATATTTCTCATACACTGATATCTACACTTATATCTCTCTGAGAGCCAGTTTGGTGTAGTGCTTAAGTGTGCGGGACTCTAAACTGGGAGAACCAGGTTTGATTCCCCACGCTTCCACCTGCAGCTGCTGGATGACCTTGGGCAAGCCACAGTTCTGTCAGAGCTATTCTTGAAAAAGAGCAGTTTCTCTCAGAGCTCTCTCAGCCCCACCTACCTCACAGGGTGTCTGTTGGGGTGGGGAGGGAAAGGAGTTGGTAAACCGTTCTGAGATTCCGAGTGAAGGGAGGGGTATAAAGCCAATCTCTTCTTCTTCATTGCATTTTATGGCACGCATGGCCCAGCCCGACAAAGTGACATTTAGGTCAGATCTGGCCCTTGTAACAAATGAGTTCAACACCCTTGCCCCAGGGCTTAAATTGGCTGTGACTTAAAGTAACTTTCCACCCCTTATTCAGCAAATTTTGTTGTTCTGCCGTCTTTGGGGAGGGGTGAGAAGCTCTACCAGTCTTCCCCAGTCATCAGAAATCTTATTCAGATACCCCCTCAGCCTGCTGAAATTTCAGCACACCGACATTTTCAAGTATTTTTGTTGTTGTTATTGCCAAAGGGGCTAGAAACTTGCTTCTTTAAAATATATAAACTGCCGTTCTCAGGAAGCTAAGTTCTGTGGATGATGCCACTGCCTCGCTCATCATATGCTCGACCACCTGGATCTGCATCAGAGGGTCCACGGGCATGCCCCCCATTCTCAAATATGAGGCAGGTGGCTGTAAGGGGCAGGGCCTTCTTGGTGGTGGCAGCTTGCCCACAAAGGTCCTCCCGGCATCCTTTGGTGATTCTTCAGCAGACGAGCATATACTGTCCACTTACACTGTTCATCTTTTCCTTCTTCCACATAATAGATGGTGTAGTTTCGAATCTCTCCGCCGCATTCCTCCAACGGGATCGGGTCCCACTGCAGCTCCACCTGGGACTTCCAGATGTGGACAGGATTCAACATTGGGGCACTCCGAGGAGCTGGAAAGCAGCCAAAAAGAGCAGAGGAGGGGCAAAAGTTGGAACATTTCTCACTCCCCTTGGATTCAGAATTCAACTCACCTTCAAGGATCTGAGAGCTGATAGCACGAAGCAGCACAGCAGATGGACACTGCTTACATGTGAGATGCTTTTGGAGCAGCTAAGTTGGGGTTGTACAAGTTTTCACTTACTTGCACCCTCTCACCTCCAGTCCAGGAGATAAGAAAGGTGCAAGTCTTGTTACTATGCCAGCATGTGGAGAATCTCACATCTATCCCATGCCCCTCCAGGAGTGAGAGATACCAAAGACCCACATGCTTCAGGAACACTGAAATCAGTATTCTGCCACCAGGACCTATTTAAGGATGTTCCCAACTCAGACAGGAGAATAGGTCCCACCTCCTGCCAGGTTTCTGGGAATTAACAACTTATCAGCTCTGGGCTAGAGCTGCAGGTAATTAACACACAGTAGTAGCTTTCTAGGCGAGCAGCTTAGGTGCTAGATCTAGGCTTGGAGTTCCCATTTACAATGCATGAACAACTCACAATCAGATGAGATTAATCTATATAAAATCTTTATTAAGCAAAGCAGTTATATAACAAGAGACTTGCAAAGATTAGAAAGCAAAGAACAAGGCCTATAGCTTTGTACAGCTCTTACTAAACATAAAGATAAGATATTCCATAATTACCAGATAGAACAAAGTCCATTGCCCAGGGAATCCTCAAGAGGAAAACCATGTTTGCAGTGAGCAGTTAAGTCCAGACTCACTGCCCACTAGTCAAATTCCATGTTGTAGGTTTGTAATCCAAACAGACACTAACTCTTAGAAAGGGGCCCTCCTTCCAAGAGAGTTCTGTGTCTTATTCCATAGGCTGAAGACAAATCCCCTCCTACCTCTGTCACAACTGAGTATGGCCATTTACCCAATCACGACAGAGCAGAAAGGCGTGTCTAACTATGTAGGAGCCGCCATTGCTTATGTGCTTAAGGCACACGTCTGCTGTGCTTTGAAGCTTGGGAAGAGTCTCAATGTCTCGTCTTCTCCTCAGAGTTGCCAAAGTGGCTTTTGAAATGGATATCTAGGCCTGGCATCTGTGCATGCCATTTGGTCAGGTGTCAAAAATCACAGGGACATGTTCTCAGCTAAGCCATTTGGGCCTAGTATGAATGAACCAGGAAAGTTTTTTCCTATACAGGGGTTCCCCAACATGGCACCCACGGGCACCAAAGCACCCATCAATACTTCCCCGGTTGCTTGGAAAGTAGGTGGGGCCTGTATGGCAGGGCTTATTATTGGATGCCCTCTTTCAAATGAAAAATGTTGTTCTGAGGGAAGGATAAATAAGTACTTTCACTTTGCAGTCAAAGCAGCTACTTACCTTTTACTGTCGTAGTATAATAAATGACAGCCCTTTTAAGTATGAGCCATTGGCCACAAAGTCAAAAGCAGCACTTAAATTCCCTTCTCTCCCCCATAAAAAAGAATGGTTTATTACTCTTTCAGAAATTCTGAGAGAACAGGAAGTGATTAATTTTAAAAAGGAGGAAGACAATTAAGGGACTATAACCTTGGCTATAGAACCATTCTCTATTTTCAAGACATTTAAGGAATTCAGCTAGGCGGTGAGAGCTTTAGGATTTCCCTGCACGTGAACATGACATTTCCCTTTTTTAACACAGCCACTTTTCACCAGTCATAAAATTAGAAGAACACAGTTCAAATCCAGTGGCACTTTTAAGACCAACAAAATTTTATTCAAGGTATAAGCTTTCATGTGCACACAAAAAGCTTATACCCAGAATTAAACTTCATTGGTCTTCAGCTTGCCACTGAACTCAAACTTGGTTCGAAAAGTAAAAAGAGTGTGTTCGAATACTACATCTAATTGTTCTTGATTGTCTTCATTGATTCCAGAAAGTTTCCCATTGATGGGAAGTACCTATTTATTTACTTACTTCATTTATACCACTTTTCTCACCATGGAAACCCAAAGCAGCTTACACTGTTTCCTTTTCCTCTATTTTATCTTCACAACAGCCCTGTGAGGTAGGATAGGCTGAAAGAGTGTGACTGGCCCCGGGTCACCCAGCGAGCTTCCATGGCCTGAGTGGGGATTCGAACCGAGGTCTCCCAGAGGTCCTAGTCTGACACTCTTAACCATAACCTTCCCCCAACCTACCAATCTGTTCTGAGTAAGCTGTGGTTGAACCGGAGCCCCAGATGTTGCCGTCGACGAGGGCAAAGATATCCACGTCATAGAGGTACCCTGCCTCAATGGCCTCTGCAAAGAAAGGAAAGGAAGCTGTAACAGAGATATCCATGTACATTCATTTGTGTGTCCTGTCCCCGCCCAAACATTGGTTTGCCCTCTCACCTAGCTGCGTAGGTTTAGTAGAGCTAGAGGGTGGGGTCTCTCTGTGGCATACCAGAAACAGCCATGTAGTTACAAACTGAACAGAGACAGATGCAGAAAAGTATTTAGCTGGGTTTTGCTAAAACTGGTATGCAGCCATGGAAAAGACCAAAAGGTTCAATTGTTGCTCTGTAGGAACTCGAAACAGGACTAGAAAACAAAGCAAATGGCACAAACACACCGGAAGCGTCCAAGTCTCTCTCTTTCTTGTGGAACTGACGCCTGACCTCACCCTTTGGGGAAGTGGGAAGCACATTATGAAAACCAGGAGTTTTTGTAGAGCATCATCAGAATAAACAACCGTTTGCAGGGTAACATAAACAAGAGAGACAGGTCTCTGCCCCAAGAGGCTTCCAATCTAAATTTCAACAGAGGGGAGTGATTAACATATGGAATTCACTGCCATAGGAGGTGGTGGCAGCTACAAGCATGGACGGCTTCAAGAGGGAATTGGATAAACATATGGAACAGAGGTCCATCAGTGGCTATTAGCCACAAGGTATAGATAGGACCTCTTAGTCTGGGGCAAGGGAGGCACTGTATTCTTGGTGCTTGGGGGGGCAACAGTGGGAGGGTTTCTAGTGTCCTGGCCTCACTGGTGGACCTCCTGATGGCACCTGGTATTTTTGGCCACTGTGTGACAGAGTGTTGGACTGGATGGGCCACTGGCCTGATCCAACATTGGCTTCTCTTATGTTCTTATGATCTTATGAGACAACAGAAGTGTAGGAAGAAAGAGAAGCGGCGGGCAGGGGGAGAATCTACATGAATTCCTTTTCTATACAGCAGAGGTCCCCAGCCTTTTAGAACCTGTGGACACCTTTGGAATTCTGACACAGGGCGGTGGGCGCAACCACAAAATGGCTGCCATGCCTTACCTTCAGTCACACAGCGTAGGCCCTTGTGCTGCAGTGGCAGCTGGTGCCAAAGCAACATTTTAAAAATCCACACCACCTCTAATAGCCAGTCAGAAGCCCTGCTGGGCAAAAGCCCCACCTTGCCCCACCCAATTTCTAAAAACACTGGGCGGCTATGTTCCCTCTAAGCTGTGGAGTCTTGTGAGCAAAAATTCTACTTTGTGAGCTACTGGCGTTAAAGTTGTGAGCGAGTGATTTGGCTACTGCAGAAATTAGTTTGCTCTGGAGCCATCCTTTCTGAGCTAAGACAAAAATGTGTGAGCCGGAGGCTAAAAAATTGTGAGCTAGCTCACACTAACTCAGCTTAGAGGGTGGGCGGGTGCCAAGAAAGGGGTCAATGAGCACCGTGGTGCCCAGGGGCACAATGTCGGGGACCCTGCTGCACAGGGTGAGAGTTAAATGGTTAAGCCAAATATTCCACAGTGCGTTTTGTGGAGTGGTTTGAAGAGAGAAGGAGGCAACACGCACACAGTCTGAGGGGGCGTTCCAGGCATAAGAGGCAACAAGGGAGTCATTGAAGGGAGCAGGAGATATCTGCCCAGTTGGAAGAAGGAAGGCCCTGGGACAGGGTGCAAATTAAGGGCCAAAAGGGGAAAGGGGATAGGCTAACGATCGGCACCCCAGTCACCTGTAATGACCACATGATCAGCGGTCCCAGGATGATAATGCCAGCAGCGCTCATTCCCTGGTTTCCTGGGCCACCGGCCCCATTCGAAAACATAGCTCATCCCTGGGAACCTGGGGAAGGTCCACTGCAAGAGGAGGCTGCGTTCGCCAGCTGCAGATACCTGGAGCAGCAGCTGGGCAGGCGGTGCTAGAAGATAAAAGATTTGCAAGTGCCACGGAAACTTCACGAACATCCTGACGCGCTGAAGCGAAAGGGCGATCCACGGAATGCTGGAAAATACCAGATCAGAGCGGCTTTGCACAAGGCTTTGGAAGGAGAGGGAGCAGGGAACAGGGGTAGAAAGTCGGGGAAGGGAGGGAGGGTGAGGGACAGGGACAGGGGATGAGTCAGGAGCTGACATCCCATGATCGTTTTGCAGCCACCTGGATCCCAGATGTTTGAGAGGTGACTAGTGGCTGCCGTTCCATTTGTCGATCAAAACAAGCCAACCTGTGTATCAACCCGAATGTCCAAAATGCAGGGAAGTGCTGAGAAACCCCCAAGTGTTTGGTAAATGACCAAAAACACAGACAATTCTCTAATGTCGGTTAAAGTGCCTGGGCAATTCCAGGCATTCAACCAGAGGTGTCTTGGATCATCCGCATCCCTTTGTGGTTCTCAGTTTCTTTCCATCTCAGCATGTGAGGACAACAACGTTGGGCCTTAGCAAATACAGTGGACCCGGTCCATTAGTGGCAGCTCTTTCCTCCAATGCACGGAGGTTTCCCCCAAGCTCACAAGAACCTCTTCTGTCATTCAAGGAAAGTGGAATGGATCCCATGCCATGTTCACTACCAGTCTACAGAACTTCTGCCCTGAACCTCACTCACCTGCTTGGCCACCAGATGGTGGGACCACCAGCTTGGTTGGGGGCGATGTGCCCATCGAATTGTTGGCTGTAACAAAGAAGGTAAACTCCTCCCCAGCCTGGAGGAGAAGCGTGCATCGCAGGTCTTGAGTGAGGCATTGTGGGATAGCAGGCTGCCCCTCTCTCTGTGAATAGAGGCTGTAGGCCAAGATCTCACCATTGGCTTCCTTGGGCTTCAGGGGCTGGGGGGGGAATATGGGTTAATCATCAATGGCGAGCATTTGGTCAACAATCAGAAAACAGTCCATTTATACCTTGTGGCTAACAGCCACTGATGGACCTCTGCTCCATATGCTTCTCCAATCCCCCTTTGAAGCTATCTATGCTTGATAGCCACCACCACTTCCTGCGGCAGTGAATTCCACAGGTTAATGACCCTTTGGGTGAGAAAGGACTTCCTTTTATCTGTTCTAAGCCTACTGGTCATTAATTTCATTGAGTGGCCACAAGTTCTTTTATCGTGAGAAAGCGAGAAAACGACTTCTTTCTCTATAATGTTGAAGAACGGAAGCACTGAAAAAAATCCTCAGGAAAAGGAGGGGAAAAAGAAAGGAAAATTACAACCTCATTCACCCCCCCCCAGGTCATCAATCTCTGGGTGAATAGGCACTCCTACCTTCCACATTAGGACAATTTCTCTCTTCCCCTCAGCATCGGGTGGTCCTATTCTTCTCCAAAGAGATGGTCCTCTGGACGGAACTGAGGTGGAAGACACAGGAGAAGACACCAAGGCCGAGTTCAGACTGGCAGTTTGGCCCGATATAGGCATGCTTCAGAAACGTTTCACAAACGGATTAAAGGGGCCGGCTCACACGGGCACAGCTGTCAGGCGTTCCCCAGCTGTACTCAACCCGTCTTGTAACGCTTCCCTCCCGTGTTTAAAAAGTACCGGGGGGAAGTGGTAGCAAACCCTGGAGAGGTTGTTGATCCCGCTTCCCAGAAGTGTGAATGCTGAAAGCCGCGGGATCCTGCTGCAATTGCTGATGCTCTTATGCACATATGCGCATAAGTGCATAAGAGCATATCGCCAGATTATAAAAAGAAAGCTGCACCTTACAGCCGCAGCTCTGCCAGGGGCGGGCCAACTGTGCAAACACTCCCTTGCGTGTCCTTCCCGGCATGCTCCCGCGTCAGTCGGTGCAGTGTGACCAGGAAAATCCTGGAACAGGTTGTGCTGGGTCTTTTTGCCATGACTCCCTCGCGCTTCAAACTGCCAGTCTGACCTCAGCCTAAGAAACCCATCAAAAGCTTATCAAGTGGGAGGTATCTTTGGGCTCCTTTTTCTTCAGGGAGAAAGTTGGTTCATTTGAAATGGGGTGCTGGAGAAGAAATTTACGGATACCGTGGGCCACCCCAAAAGACAAATCGGAGGGTTCTGGATCAAATCAAGCCTGAATTCTGCTTAGAAATTAAGATGTCCAAACTGAGGCCGTTGTATTTTGGACACACTATGAAAAAGACAAGACACACTGGGAAGGGCGATAACGCTAGGAAAAGTGGAAGGCAGTCGGAAGAGAGGAAGACTCAACCCGAGGTGGGTTGACTCCATCAAGGAAGCCACAAAGGCCTTCAGTCTGCAAGACCCGAGCAAGGCTGTTAAGCCCTATATGGTCAGGGACCTATCTGCCTAAGGGACCGCCTTTCCCCACATGTTCCCCGGAGGGCACTAAGATCGGGGTCCCAAAACTGTCTGGCTCTTCCAGGCCCAAAAGAAGTCAGACTAGCTGTGATGAGGGCCAGGGCCTTCTCAGTGGTGGCCCCGGCCTGGTGGAACAAGCTCCCGGATGACATCAGGGCCCTGCGGGACCTTTTACAGTTCCGCGGGGCCTGTCAAATGGAGCTCTTCCACCAGGCTTTCGATTAGGGTGCTGCCCTCCCAACAACCAGGCCCTGGCCCCAATACTAACACCCACTCAAAATATGATCAACAGCCTGACAAAACCCAGACTATAGTGGTGGTTGATCACATGGATGCTGTGAATGCCACCAGTGGCTATGAATTATACTAGCACTTTGTGATATGTTTTATTCTGTATTGCTTGTGGTTTAACTTAAATATGGTGTTTTAACTGTTTTAGTATATTGTCTGTAAGCCGCCCTGAGCTTGCCTCGGTGGGGAGAGCGGGGTACAAATTAGAGGAATAAATAAATAAGAACGGGACATTCTGGAGGCCATTCGTTCATTCACGGGGTCCCCATAGGTCAGAAGCAACTTGATGGCACTTAACTCACCCACCCACCCCTATGGAACTGGCCACCTTAAAGTCCACCAGGCCAAAGTGCGGACCACCCAGCTTCATTCTTCTCTTTGTTCCTTATCTTATGGGATGGTGTGCTCAGCTGCTGCACCGTTGTAAGCTTCTCCCGCCACCTCCAGCACATGGTTTTCAGAAAGCGAAGCAAAGCAGCCTCATTTGAAAGAGGCTTTGACGAAACATTGGTTGTGTTCAGACTGGCAATCTGACCCGATATAGGCACATTTGACAAACAGATTAAAGGGGCCTGATCACACAGCCACATCTGTCAGGCATTCCCTGGGCGTACTCACCCCATCAGAGGATGACTTGGAGCCAGGTTAAAAAGCCACCACCTCCGAAGTGGTGTTTTTGTTTCCCCGCACATTCATTGCGCATGGCCGGATGTCTGAACTTGGGGTAGCGCGCGCAGAATGGATCTGGCAGTCTGAACTTGCAGATCCATTCTGCCCCTACAGAGGCAGGTGTTTTTTTTAATTGCCTATGTGCGCATGCGCACGCATGCACACTACGGGCACACATGGATGTTGGGGTTTTTTTGCCGTTCACTCTGTGGCTGAGGCACCACAATAATGTGGATGCTTTACCACGGGATGTCTCCATGGGTAACCTGCAGCAGGGTGTGCTGTGTGGCTGATATATACCACTACACTTAAACCCGGTTCAATTAGAGGCAGCACCATAACACGCCAAGCCGCCAGTGTGATCACAGCCATTGTCAGGTTCTTGGCAGTTTGGTAAGATGGACTAGTCTGTAATTGGTGCGGCTGTTATTTAACCTTTGTCATTTTGACATGTGTTTGTCCACCGTAGGCATCATGGGCCAGGGAGAAAGGCGGGGCGTGAATATTTTAAACGAATGAATTTCTCTGCTGAAAGGCAGCTCCAGTTCCCTACCTGCAGGAAGGGTCCTCACAAATCTCTCCGTACTCCACTCACTCCAGAAGGGACTCTCTTCGCTTTGGAGGGAAGAGCTGGGGAGGTATTTTGCTCGCAGGCAGACAGAGTAGTTGGTGAAGGGGAACACCCCGCAGATGTTTGCAGAAGTTGGCGCGTTCTCGATTGCTGTAAAATTCACCTTGGTGGAAAGAAAGATGGGCAGCCCGTTTAGTATACGTTCTCCCATTCATTCGTATTTTCATTGAGTTGCTGCTGAAATTTCACCTAAAAGGATTTTCAAAGCAACATGGGGGGCAGGGGTTGCCTGCACACTCCTCATGCAAGAAATCTCAAGAGTTTTAGTTAGGCCAGAGTCAATTTGTTCACCACCAAATGTCACAAATCATAAAGTATAACAACAGGACACTAGCCATCTGTTTTACAGAGCACTGTTTGAGTCCAGTGGTATCTTTAAGACCAACAAGTTTCATTCTGGGTAGAAGCTTTCATTGGTCTTACAGGTGCCCCTGGACTCAAACTTTGTTCTATTGCTCCAGACCAACATGGCTACCCCACCTGAATCATTTAATGTTTTTAATTTTTTTTAAAAATGTGGTTTTGCTTCTTAACACAAATTTTAATTAAATCAGTTACGTGATTTCTTCATTTAACAGTCAAGGGCTATCTCTCTCCATGCAGACTGGTGAATCCACACAGCGGCCAAGGAGAAGCAGATATATTTTCAATGTATAAGGAAAAACCGGACAGTGAAAGGAAGTTCCCAAAGCTACTTAAATGAAATGGTCTCACCCTATGATGCTCAGTTCTGCCAAGTCAAACTTGGTCTTATTTCTGAATCAAAAACTGAAAAAAAAGGGGGGGGGGAAACTCAGCCAAAAATCAGCTGCGAATTAAGAGGGTCAAGCTACAAACTATATTATACAAAAATACAAAATGTTTATTAGGGTGGACACATAGTGTTCCCTCTAAGCTGAGTTAGTGTGAGCTAGCTCACAGTTTTTTAGCCTCTGGCTCACACATTTTTGCCTTCGCTCAGGAAGGAGGGCTCCAGAGCAAAGTCATTTATGCAGCAGCCAAATGGCTCTCTCACAACTTTAATGCCAGTAGCTCACAAAGTAGAATTTTTGCTCACAAGACTCCACAGCTTATAGGGAACATTGCTTACTGCGGTTAAAAGAAATAGTCTAAGTATCAGGCTTAAAAGGTTTATACAACCAAGTTAGTTATTATACAAATACAATGGATGGCTAAAAATCTTTTGACCTAAGGACCATATGCGTTTTGGCCCCTTTGGGCCTTCCTCAGTGGTCAATATTCTTTATATTACAATGACACACATCCAGAAATGTACACACAAGAAATTTATATATATATATATATATATATATATATATATATATATGACCAGATGTTTTCTTATATGTTTTTGCAATTGCTACAAGTTTATATTGTAGGCCATCAATAGTAGGGCCTAAATAGTAGCCGTATCAATTTTTCAGATTATTCTGGTGTCAAAGATTCCATTAGTCAGGATGTGTGTCACTTCCATCAAAGGTAGTAGTCAAGTTCAGTTCTGCCAAGTCAAACTTGGGCTTATTTCTGAATTAGCCAGATAAAAATTGGCAGCCAGACACCAATTTGTCAATACTTTTAAGTAACTTTGTCAAATAGCCAAACAAGTAACCAATTAATAAATAATACTTTGAATAAGATCGTTTGAGAGAGTGGCTGTTTCATTCTCCAGAATACACCAACAAGACATACGCTTTCATGAGTCAAAGGTGACGGAAGGAGCTTTGATTCTCGAAAGTTTATACCCCCAAAGTCTTGTTGATCCCTAAGGTGCTATTGGACTCAAATCTAACTTTCAATGAACATCCCCCAAATTTGCAGGACTCTAAAATCAGGGCAACGGCTGGCCCCGCTGTGTGGATCCACCAATCTGCATACAGAGAGATAGCCCTTGACTGTTAGATGAAGAAGTCATGTAACTGATATAATTAAAATTTGTGTTAAGAAGCAAAACCACAAATTAATTAAAAAAAATTAAATGGATTCAGGAGGGGAGCCAGGGGCGGATTAAGGCTCACTGGTGCCCTAAGCACTGGCCAATCTTGGTGCCCCCCCTCCTTTCCGCACTGACCCGGTCCATTTGAATTTGGCGCCATCATTTTACTTTTAAACGCATGCATTTTACTTTTAAACATAGCCTATGACACTGCACCTCGCCAACAAAAAATAGAAGATAACCCTAGGGTGCACCACGATCAATTTGCACTAGTTTTATCATTTATTTATATTTTACAAATCTTCATTAGTTTTTTTTTTCCTTTTCACCCTTTCCCCAACTTTGTGGTGCCCCCTTTGGCCCTGGTGCCCTAAGCACGTGCTTCGTCTGCTTAGTTGGTTAATCTGTCACTGTGGGTAGCCATGTTGGTCTGAAGCAACAGAACAAAGTTTGAGTCCAGCGGCACCTTTAAGACCAATGAAAACTACTACCCAGAATTAAACTTGTTGGCTTTAAAGGTGCCGCTAGACTCAAACCGTGTTCTATAAAATTGATGGCTAGCCTGCCCGTTGTCTTTTGCTGCACAGCACATGAGGAATTTTGGAAATCAATGAATTATGATCATTAACAATCAGAGATCTCTACTTTCCAACCCACCTCCCCGCTCTTTCTGCCACCAGCACCGCTGGATTCACCTGAGTCCAGGATGTCTCTGCCAGGTCACGGTATCCGATCTCGTATTGGGCCTCGGCTGCCGAAAGAACCTCTTCCCCGGAGAGATGCCATCCCAGCTGGAAGCAGCGGCTCTGGTTTGCACTGAGGCTGGTGACCTCAGGTGGACTCAGTTTTACTGGGAGGTGGAATGGAAGGAAGAAGACCACATTGGGGTGGGGGATCTTTTGCACAGAGATCTTTGCACTCCACTCAATGTTTCTGGATGTAGTTACTCCGCTTTCCATGAAATACACTCTGCCCGTGATCAGTGCCAAGCCCCACTACTCACCTGTAACCCCCAAAGTCCACTTTGCCTAGTGGAGGCTCTTCCACTGAGCCACTGCCCTTCCCCTTGTCTCCATGCTTACCAATGTTCATCCCATGAACACACTTCTCCTTGGAGCTTGCCTGGACTAGCTGATTCTCTGCAGTCAACATGATTTTGTAAAAGGCAAAGAGCCTGTCCACTGGAATGCCACAAGACTGCTCTCCCCGGGCGGCGACACATTTCCTGGTCTGGCCGAAATCCCATCGGCAGCGCCCTGCTTCCCTGGAATGAAAACAAGCCCCGCTATGAAGACCCCGTCCAGTTTCCCCCCTCAGAGGCAAGATTTTTTCCCTCCATTTTTCTTTTCCTCTCTGACTGAGCAGTCCTAGTGGCCTGTTTTCTTCTTTCCTGGAGGACTTTGGCTGTCCCAACCCTGTGTCAGTATGATATTTTACTGCTGGCTCAGCCCAGGAACCTGAGGGAAGGGTTGGGATAGCCCTTTAACTTAAACCACTGAAAAATGGCACTCGAGATGTTTTAAAATTCAAACTTAACTAAATGTTTATTCAAAATAGAGGGGAAAGGTCAGGTGAGATTGGGTTGAAATTTCTGAAGTAACTCAGTATAGATAACTCTGAGGTAAAATCAGTACATGCACAGACTTTAGTTCTTATATTTCAGGCTAATGAGAGTTTCTTAAACTATTCACAGGCTGTTATCACAAACACTAAATAATCCACTTTCGATGCACTTTCCAACTGGATTTTGCCAGTTCACACAGTAAAATCCAGCTGGAAAGTGCATTGAAAGTGCATTGAAAATGGATTGAGAGTGGATTATTTAAACCTTTATGTTGAGAGGCTTTTGTTCCAGTCTTTCCCCAAACACTCTCGTACACTTTGAATATTCTGACGCTTTTGGTTTTCAGATGGCTGGTACACTCTTTCCAGTACCCAGCCCCCTTCTCTTGAAACATCAGGACTCATCTTGAGTTTTTAACTGACTCTTAAGGTTTCTATGGGCAGTTCCTAACCACACCAGACTAGGGATCTGCACTCTTTAGAGCTAACTCCCTGTTTGACTGAGTAGGAATTTTTTTTCTTTCTCTAAAAGATCTATCCCCTTTCCTTGGCCAAAATGGGAGTCTTCGTCTACTTCCCAAACTTCCTTGCCAACTTTCCGCCAGTTCTCCTGTCTCTGTTAAACTGCTCTCAGTCAGGGCTCAATTCAGAAACTGTCAGCACTCAACCAATGTTCCCTCTAAGCTGTGGAGTCTTGTGAGCAAAAATTCTACTTTGTGAGCTACTGGCATTAAAGTTGTGAGTGAGTCATTTGGCTACTGCATATATTAGTTTGCTCTGGAGCCACCCATCCTGAGCTAAGACAAAAATGTGTAAGCTGGAGGCTAAAAAACTGTGAGCTAGCTCACACTAACTCAGCTTAGAGGGAACACTGCACTCAACTCTTCTCAGCTAGGACTGAAATCAGACGGTCAGTACTCAACAGTGGCGAGGCAGAAATCTGACTGACTGTCTCCTCAGCATGCAACATTCAAGTCTTTCTCTGCACAGCGGGTTAAATCAGATTGCTTGGAACATCCTGTCACTCAAGGCTCTCTGTTTCTGTGAAGAATTAACCCTTCACATTCCTTTACTCTGTTTGTACAGCACTTCTAAGCTTCTTGAAAGTGCAGTCTGTCACACCTGCTTAGCAGCTCCCAAGTCTGCGGCAGGAATTTTCAAAAGAAGAAAAAGAGGAGGAGGAGATTGGATTTATACCCCGCTCTTCACTCAGAGTCTTTGAGCAGCTTACAATCTCCTTTCCCTTCCCCTCCATGCAACAGACACTCTGTGAGGTAGGTGGGGCTGAGAGAGCTCTTTCAAGAACTGCCCTTTCAAGGACAGCTCTTGTCAGAACTATGGCTTGCCCAAGGTCATCCAGCAGCTGCATGTGGAGGAGTAAGAACATAAGAGAAGCCAATGCTGGATCAGGCCAACGGCCCATCCAGTCCAACACTCTGTCATACAGTGGCCAAAAATACAAGGTGCCATCAGGAGGCCTCCCATTGTTGACCCCCCCCAAGCACCAAGAATACAGAGCATCACTTTCACCAGAGTCCCTATCTATACCTTGTGGCTAATAGCCACTGATGGACCTCTGCTCCATATGTTTATCTAATTCCCTCTTGAAGCCGTCTATGCTTGTAGCCGCCACCACCTCCTGTGTGGCATATGTGTGGCTTTGTGGCATAGAGGGGAATCAAACCTGGTTCTCCCAGATTAGAGTCCGCACACTTAACCACCACACCAAAAAGCATGCTCCGGTGCAAGAAAGGGGTGAAAACAGCTCCTAAGAGCAGGCTTATGAATGGAAATCATCCACGGTTGCAAAGAATGTTCAGAGGCATCAGAATCACCAGCAAAGAACAAGCTTGGAAAAGCCAAGCCTCTGGGGCTATGCAGAGTGCTTTCCACCTCAAATTCCTACATCCAAACCCAACTCTCTTCAACTCATCCAAGAGTCTGAAAAAGAAAGAAAAACCCTCAAAACCTTAGTTGTGCTGCCACCACTTTAGATGTTCACTGTGCACCAAAGACAGTGGAAGATATGCCACTTCACACAATGGGTAGTTAACTTGCGGAACTCACTGCTACTGGATATGGTGATGGACACTGGCTGAGATGAATTTAAAAAGGGCTGTTGACCAGATTTATGGGGGATAGGTCCATTGGCAGCTAGCCTCAATAGCCAAAGGTGGCCTCTAGCTTGAGAAGCAGAAAGTCTCCAGTGGTCCGATGCTGGAGGAGCATTTGACCCTCTTGAAACAGGTACCAGATTGGCCATGGTTGGTCTGATACTGTAAAGCGGCTCTTATCATCTTTTTCTTATTAAAAAATATCGAAGAATTCAAGGGAAACAACCCATTGCGTATCACCACTATTGAGGGGCAGGGTGTGAAAAACAGGAGGTTGACTGGAATGGGTCATAGGGAAGAAACCACTTCAGTCTTGGCCCACCTACACCGGCTCCCTATCTGTTTCCAGACGCAATTCAAGGTGCTTCAAAGCCATATTACAGTTTGGGTCCAGCAGACCTGAAAGATCACCTAACCCCTTATTGATCCGCCTGACTTTTTACGTTCATCTTTGGAGGTCATGGTTCTGAGGGTAGAAGGCCCTGCCTTCAGAGATTAGTTTGGTGGCAACCTGGGACGGGGCCTTCTCAGCAGTGGCACCAAAGCTCGGGAACTCTGTCTCCCCGGAGAGAGTCATCTGCCCCCTTCTGCTGCCGTCTTCTGCCAACAGGTGAGGACTTTTTTGTTTCATTCGGCATTACTTCAATGATCCCTCATTCCTAGCCACTGTTTTGTTTTTATGTTTTGTGTGTATTTTAAATTTCTTATTGAAATGGGTGTGTGTGTATTTTTTATGTGTGCGTGTGTGAGAGAGCATGTGTGCGCGTGGAAGTCAAGGAGACCTTTGGTGACTGACCCCTACTGGGGGCTCGGAGAATATTCAGAGAGATGGCCGAATAAAGCTTTCATTGGAGCCCTTGGAGCAGAAATCCCTGGGCATTCTGGGCATTGAGCAAACAACAGCAACTCAGCTCCAGAAGACAGTGTTGCTTGGAACAGCAAGAATCCTGTTAAGATAACCTGCAGTTCCCAAGAACATGGCTAGAACCAGTTTGGTGTAGTGGTTAAGTGTGCGGACTCTAATCTGGGAGAACCAGGTTTGATTCCCCACTCCTCCACTCACAGCTGCTGATGTGACCTTGGGTCAGTCACAAGCTCTGGCACAGCTGTTCCTGAAAGAGCAGTTTGTGTTAGAGTTCTCTCAGCCCCACCTACCTCATGGGGTGTCTGTTTTGGGGAGGGGAAGGGAAAGGAGTTTGTAAGCCGCTCTGAGACTCAAAAAGTGAAGGGCAGGGTATAAATCCATTCTCTTCTTCTTCTCTCTTCTTCTTCTAGATCTCATTGCAGAACACCATCTACCAGTCAAATCTTCTTCTTCTTCTTCTTCTTCTTCTTCTTCTTCTTCTTCTTCTTCTTCTTCTTCTTCTTCTTCTTCTTCTTCTTCTTCTTCTTCTTCTTCTTCTTCCTTCTTCCTCCTCCTCCTCACCATCACCATCACCATCACCATCACCATCACCATATCAAATTCAGGAGCCATGCACCCGAAGCCCACCAAGTCGCCTAGGAGAGACAGAGTGCATTCCTCCCTGGTAGTAAAAAGGCGGCACTCACCTGGATGGCCCAGGCTTGCCTGATTTCTTCAGATCTTGGAAGCGAAACAGGCCCCGGTGTTAGGAGATGTACTTTTGAACTGGTTTTATTTGCTGTTTGCTGTCCTACACGCACATCTGAATGGTGCATACAAGTGTCTTTGGTTTGGAAGAATGTGTGCTTTGTTTGATGTGACACTCTGCAATAGGAAGTTGCCCTGCAGTCTGCACTTTCATGCTAATGAAGTCACACACACACCTACGCACATACACCTACCCATCATGCACTTGGAAAGGGAAAAGCATCTCCATTATGATCGGCCAGAAGGATGACAGAAACAACGACATGCCTACCATCAAGGAATTCGGAGTCAACACGTAACCCACAGGATGCTTGGTTTTTGCAAGTGTTAAGACTGTTTCCTGTTTATGACTTGGACCAAGCTAGAGTCATCTGCAGTTCTAAGGTTTCCATGACAACCCATCTTCACACCTTGGACCAAATGTCCCCTTTAGTGTAAGGTGTAGATTTTCAATATTGCCCCCCCCACATAGGAGGGTATCCCACATCCTATAGGCTAATGATATAGGGATGGGACGGACTGGAAGAAGACCCCAATGCCAGCCCCCAAAACTAGCTGATAAAAAGCAAGGTTCACCTTTTGTTACGCACGCCTTTTCCAGCCAACTAGCTAGTCCTCTAATCCTCACACGTGTTGGCAGGTTCCAACTGTGTGCAGTAAGAGTTTCCTATAGTTAGAATCAACTCTTGTATTCTTCACTGTGAAGGTCGAGCTACAGGAATCAGATAAGTATCACGTGATTTCCCTCTCCTAAAACACTTCTAGTGTAAACCCCATATTGTATTCCATTTCTATTGTATCTAAAGGAACTTGTGTGTATGTGTGAATGAATCTGTTTTGTTTGCTTGTGTACCAAAAGATATTATTCAGTAAAGAGAATAACTGATTTTACTAAAGAAACCTTGTCACGTGTTCTCTTTGGAAACGGATTCTTTGGGGCGAAACTGCTTTCTCTGTATACATAGGCCAGAACGCAATTTAAGTTTAGTCTGATTAATGCGTAAATAAGCATTTCGGCTAACACCGGTTAGTACTTGGACAGGAGGCCACCAAGGAGACCCAGTCCACTCCACACAGCCAGGTGATGGCCAGGCACCTCTGTTTGTCTCTGCCCTTTCATGGATGGCCCAGGCTACCTCGATCTCATCAGACCTCAGAAGCTAAGCAGGGTTGCCCCCCGGTTGGAATTTGGATGGTGCACAGAGCCAGGCTATGGCAAACCACCAGAGAGTATCCCTTGCCTTGAAAACCCTACGGGGTCACTATAAGTTGGCTGCAATTTGATAGGACTTTCCACCACCGCCAGTGAAAAGGTCAATGCCAAAATCTTGGCTAGAGAGCGTTGGACACCAAACAGCTGGCTGGAAAGAAGGAGGTAATTTGGCCAGAGGGAAGTAGTGTTTTGTAACACCTAAACAAGACAGGCCTGGCTCCAAGCTACTTAACATGGGGGTGCTTCATTCACAACGTGGCCCAAGTTTAGTTGATCCTACCTGAGTTAATTCTAACCTGCCAACTAAAGTCCATATGGTCAAAGCACTGGTATTCCCAGTAGTACTGTATGGCTGCGAGAGTTGGACTATGAGGACAGCCAAGCGCCAAAGCATAGATTCTTTTGAGTTATGGTGCTGGAGAAGACTCTTGAGAGTCCCTTGGACTGCAAGGAGATCAAATCAGTCAATCCTAGACGAAATCAACCCTGACTGTTCCCTGGAACTGGAAGGCCAGGTACTGAAGCTGAAACTCAAATACTTTGGCCACGAAATGAGAAGACCTTGATGCTGGGAAAGATTGAAGGTCAAAGAAGAAAGGGATGGCAAAGGATGAGATGGTTAGACAGTGTTATTGAGGCGACGAACATGAAATTAAGCAAACTTCGGAACACGACGAAAGACAGGAGGCCCTGGCATGACACTGCGGTCCATGGGGTTGCGAAGAGTCAGACTTGACTGTGCGACTGAACAACAACAACACCTGAGTTCATGAGAGCGACCTTTATGCCTGGCTCTGGGGGCTTTTCTGAGACCGACCCTCACTGGAGGCAGTATACTAGGCTTGGTGGACCTTGTGTCGATCCAGCCAAGTGACCCTTAAGTTCTTTGCAGGTGGGGCCTTCAATTACGAAATTTCGCTCAGCAACCAGCCTCCCCACCCACCCAGAGTCCCACAGAACACTCACTCTGTGATGTGGAGGGTGTATGTCATTGGAAGAGCTGTCTCCGGCACATGGTCCCAGTAGCAAGTGATATTTTCAGCCCAAAAGCTGACGCAGTACTTGATCTTCAGTTCTTTTGGAGTCACTTCAGGAAACAAGCAGAAAAGCAAGGAGTTGGCATTAAGAAAGAGGATAAATTTGGGGTTAAGAACCACCATGTGTAAGGGCAGTCTATCTTTGATTATCAAATGCTGGGAACAAGCACTGTGCAAGATTCACAGCCTTCACGCCCTTCTAGTGTTGTTTCTCGGAGGCATCTGGATGCCTTCTGATGCTGGCCAAGAAGGGCCAGTTCTTCCCTTGAGTTCCTTCCTCTTGTGCCCAACTGGGGCCATCCCCCATCTGTCGCCTTGACTTTGATCTTACCTCCTTGGCTGTCTTCCCACCCATCAGGCCCCCTGCCCTTGACTCCATTCTCTTTCTTCCCTTTCCCTGCCTAGCCAAACTGACCTTTCACTTTCCCAACAGCTGGAGCGCCTTGTTCAGATTCCAGGGCCATCAGTTCCTGTTGGAATCCGCAAAGGCCTACCCACAAGGCCGCAGTTCACATCCCCTCCTGGCTTCACCTCCAGGGAGGGTCAGTGGCAGAGCCTCTGCTTGGCATGCAGAAGGTCCCAGGTTCAGTCCCCAGCAGCACCACTAGTTAAAAGGATCAGGTGGAAGATGAGGATGAGGAAGGCCTCTGCCTCCGACCCTGGAGAGCCATTGCCAGTAGGGTTGCCAGATTCAAGGTGGAAAATACCTGGAGATTTTAGGGGGTGAAACCTGAGGAGGGCGGGGTTTGGGGAGGGGAGGGACTTCAGTGGGGTATAATGCCACAGAGGCAATCTGCCAAAGCAGCCGTTTTCTCCAGGTGGACCAATCTCTGTCTCCTGGAGACTGATTGTAATAGTGGGGAGTCTCCAGCCACCACCTGGAGGTTGGCAAGGCAGCTCCAGATACCAGTCACCAAAGTCAAGACTGACCTCGATAAACGGAAGACTGGACTCAGTGGAAGGCAGTTTCCCGTGTTCATTTTGTCTGTTTTCACTTCCTCACCTTCCCGATCCACCAAACTCAACTGTGGTCCTGGTCTTGCTGGCGGTAGGGTTGCCAGCCCCCAGGTGGGGCCTGGAGATCTCCTGCTTTTACAACTGATCCCCAGCTGACAGAGATCAACTCCCCTGGAGAAAATGGCTGCTTTGAAGGTTGGACTCCGTGGCCTTGCACCATGCTGAGGCCCCTCCCCTCCCCAAACCCCGCCCTCTCCTGGATCCACCCCCAAAGTCTCCAGGTATTTTCCAACCCAGACCTGGCAGCCCTACTGGTGGGAGAAAGGGGACAGTACTTTTGAAGACAAAGTTGGCAACTGGGTAGGCTAGGGTTGCCCGACTCTAAGCTGGGAAATTCCTAGAGATTTGGAGGTGAAGTCTAGTCAGAGCGGGGTTTGCGAAGTGGAGGGACCTCCTCAGGCGATGATGCCGTACAGTCCACCCTCCAAAGCAGCCATTGCCTCCTGAAGAACTGATCACTGGCAACCCCAGTGTAGGCAGACAAGGTTTTAATGGCCAAGGTATGAGGCCTACTTCCTGTTTGCCTAACTGAAATACTTCCTGTTTGCCTAACTGAAAAATCATGCCTCAGCACATGATGGTGCAAACTGTAGGGAGTTTATAATTTGCCCCGCAGACAACAGCCGATGCCCGCCCCAGACTCTGGAGTGTGTTTCTGGGCTCCGCTCTTATCCTTCTGCTCACATTTCCCAAAGGCTGCTTGCTGTTTGCAGCTTAGCGGGATTCACACTGAATGTTCCCCAGGGGCCGAGAAAAGAACCCCGGGGTGGGGGGAGTGCCAGCGGGAGAAAAACCATGGGGAATCTCTCAGGAGAAGATGTGCAAATGGCTGTCCCCATTCATGATTTCTGGGCCTGATCCACCTCTTTGCCAGCACTCCGCATTTGGCTTGACCAGCTGTGGCCAACAGTACAGTAAAAGACACTGGGAAGCTGGAAACTTTTATCCTCCGGTCGGCCAGGCGAGCAAGGCTCTGATGATGCCATTTCCAAGCCTCCTCCGGGCACGAGCCCCTCCTTTCCCTTTGGGAGGCCTATCCCATAGGGAGCAGAACTGCCTATGGCACCTCTGGATTTAAGGCGGGCCAGGCCATTGTTGAATTCTCCCCACCCCATCGAGATGAACTCAATTTAAGAAGAAAGGGACACGTCCGGGAAAAAGGTCCTAACTTGGCCCCACTGCCTGTGTGCTAATTTTCTACTTGCAGGGAGTTTTATTTACATTGGGGAAGCACAGGGAGATTGCCCCCTCACCTCCTGGCAGTGAGAAAAGAAAAGGGAAGGCAGAACAGCTACATCCCCTCCTCCCTCTCCCCTCTGTCACCCTGCCTCCCCACCATTCATTCCCAGGGGCTTGGCCCTCTCTTGGGGTTGCCAGTCTGCAGGCAGGGGCTGGAGATCTCCTGGAATCCTGAGGGGTCTCTAGGCTGCAGAGATCTGTTCCTCCAGAATGAGGAGACCTGGCCCAATTCAAGATTTTCTTCACTTGCCATCCCACCCCCCATCTGTAAAAATCGGAGTTTCGTCACCAGCTGCCCAAGACTGCTGCCAAGATCAGTGCTACGATGACGGCATACAACTTTGCCTTAAAAGAAGAATAAATCAATATTCAACTGGAGAGGCTGCGGGGATTGGTCACTGCACATCCCCTCCACCTGAGCCTTGCTGTGGCCAGGGAGGCAGACAGATGGGAGGATTAGTGGAACTTGCTCTGGGGAAAATGTCAGAGAGCCCTACGATGTTCTTGCAGGCGGGGGGCCCAAAGTGGAGGGTGGGGGGGAAACGGGACATGCACAGTCACCCTCAGCAGCAGCTACCTTGGCAGTGGCAGAAGCCAACAGATTGGAAGCGGCAGGCGGATCCGCAAAGAGAACCTGCTTTCCACGTTGCCAAAGAATTGTACAGCAAGTGGAACAAGTGTGTCTGTCGTCAGAGAGGGGAGGTGGGTCTCTGTGTGGAGAGCAGGCCCATAGCTACATGGGGGCATCTTGGGACTAGGCCCCCTGGCTTACAGTCAAGCCCCCCCACTTCCCATCCAGCACAGGCCCCCCAAGTGATGGCGGATGCGGGGAAGGAGCCGGGTATTCCTTTAATTTGGTTGGCCAGTGCCACCTAAGAAGGCTGAGAAGCAAAGTATTGGCCTGATTTCTTGTGGCATCAGAATGAGCTTTCCTGCCCTGCCTTGAATGGCCTGGGCTAGTCCAATGTTATTGGATCCAAGCAGGGTCTGTCCTGGATAGTACATGGGTGGGAGGACCACCAAAGATGTCCAGGGATGCTTTGCAGAAGAAGGCAACAGCAAACCATCTCTGCGTGTTTCTTCTCCAACTTAGATGGCCCAGGCTAGCCTGATCTCATTAGATCTCAGAAGCTAAGCAGGGTCAGCCCTGGTCAGTATTTGGATGGGAAACCATCAAGGAAGTCTAGGGTTGTTCTGTGAAGGCAGGCAATGGCAAATCATTGACTCTTGGAAGCTGAGCAGGTTTCATCATAGAATCATAGAGTTGGAAGGGACCTCCAGGGTCATCTAGTCCAACTCCTTGCACAAGGCAGGAAATTCACAAATACCTCCCTCCCCACACCCCCAGTGACCCTAGCTCCATGCCCAGAAGATGACAAAAAGTACTCCAAGATTCCCGGCCAAACTGACCTGAAGAAAATTGTTTCCTGACCCCAAAGTGGCAACTGGCGTTTCTCTGGGCGTGTAAGAAAGGGCCAAGAGAACTAAGCCCTGAGGCAACCCTTCCTGTCCTCCCTCTCACGATCTGCCTAAGTTCATAGAATCAGCAGTGCTGTCCGATGGCCATCTAGCCTCTGCTTGAAAACCTCCAAAGAAGGAAAGCCCACCACCTCCCGAGGAAGCCAGTTCCACTGAGAAACTGCTCTGTTAGGAAGTTCTTCCTACTGTTTAGCTGAGAACTCTTCTGATTTAATTTCAGTCCATTGGTTCTGATCCGACCTTCTGGGGCAACAGAAAACAACTCCACACCATCCTCTGTATGACAGCCCTTCGAGTATTTGAAGATGGTTATCGTATCACCTCTCAGTTGTCTCCTCTCCAGGCTGAGCATACCCAGCTCCTTCAGCCTTTCCTCACAGGACTTGGTCTCCAGACCCCTCACCATCTTCGTTGCCCTCCTCTGGACATCTTCCAGATTGTCTATATCCTTCTTAAATTGTAGTGCCCAAAACTGGACACAAGACTCTAGGTGAGGTCTAACCAGAGCAGAGCAAAGTGATATCACCGCTTTGCATGATCCGGACACTACACCAACTGACACAGCCCAAAATCTCATTTGCCTTTTCAGCTACCACATTTGTCCCTAGTTAGTACTGGGCTGAGAGACCACCAAGGACATCCAAGGTTGCTTTGCAGAGGAAGGCAATGGCAAGCCACCCCTGAACATCTCTTGCTTAGAAAAATGCCACGGGGTCACCATAAGTCAATTGTAACTTGATGGGGGAAAAAGGAATTAGATTTGCTCCTCCTCCTCCAGATCAGGCGACCACATGCCAATGAGTCCAGTGCCCCCAAATGCTGGTGCAGCTATTTACCCCCCCAGTAGTGGCCTTCCCAAACTGATAGCCAGGGGGGGTGTTGTGGTTAGAGCATCAGATCAGGATTGTGGAGGTGACGGAAAAGGTCATCAAGTCACAACCGATTTATGGCAGCCCCACTGGGTTTTCAAGGCAAGAGACTTTCAGAGGTGGTTTCCCACTTGCCTGCCACTGTGGAGAAACCCTTGCTGGTCTCCCATCCAAGGACTAACCGGGGCCAACCCCGCTTAGCTTCTGAGACTTGACGAGATTAGTCTAGCCTGGGCCATCCAGGTCAGAGCAGCATTGTGGAGACCCAACTTCAACCCCCCGCCAGTCATGAAACCCGCTGGAATACTTTGGGCCAATCACTCTCCCTCTCGTCCTAACCCACCTCACAGGGTGGTCGTCTCAATGTTCCCTCTAAGCTGAGTTAGTGTGAGCTAGCTCACAGTTTTTTAGCCTCCGGCTCACACATTTCTGTCTTAGCTCAGGAAGGAGGGCTCCAGAGCAAACTAATTTATGCAGTAACCAAATCGCTTGCTCACATCTTAAATGCCCAGTAGCTCACGAAGTAGAATTTTTGCTCACAAGACTCCACAGCTTTGAGGGAACATTGGTGGTCGTGGGTCTAAAATGAAAGAAGGGAAGAGGTGTTCCTTGGAAAAAGGTTGGGGGGGGGAATGTAACTTGATATACAAACTGACAGAGCAGAGCCTCATGCAGAGAGACAGCGGGCAGCCTCCTCCGTAGGCAGTTTTGATCGTTCCATCGATTTATTTCTTGCCATCTCTTTGGGGCCCACTGTGCCGGAGAACGACTGTTTGCAAGGCTTTAGCAGAAGTTCTTCGCTGATCAAGAGAAGAGCAGTTAAGCCCAGCTGTTTCTGCAGGTTTGTCTGTGTCTGCCCCCCCCCCACAAAGCCACTTGAAGCCCCGTTGGGGGGGAGGGGGGCTGATGAAGCACAGCTCCCCAAAGAACCAGAGAGAAGACCTGGCCTCATGCCAGCAATTTCCAGCTTCCGGACACAATGTTCTCTCTGCTTTGGTGATGGGGGGGGGAGGGATTCAGTTCTGCAATATGGAACAGCACCAGACACGACTCGAGAGGAGACAAACAAGTCATCGCAAACACACCCGGGGAGGGGGGGGCAGGAAGCAGCAAGGCTGGGCAGCTTGCAAGGAGCTGGCCCAAGAGGCATCTCCACTGAGGGGGAGCAGGGAAGGGGGGCACCGCTCTGAGCTTGAAGAAGCTGCAGGTCTCTTCGGCCTCCTTCCCTCCCCCCCCGACTTCCCCAGCACTGGTCTGAACCTGCTCGCTCTCGCCCTCGCCCTCTTTGCAGAACATTTGCTTCCCACAAAGTTCCATTTTCACCTCTCGCCTCCAGCGGCAGATGCCCTGTGGCTTCGTCCCCCCTCTTGTGCCTTCGGTTCTTGGGTGACACACGATTGCCAGACATTGCGCGAGAAGGATGGGGTGGGTTTGCCACGTGTCTCTCAGTCGCACCTGATACCTGGTTGTGGCTCATCTCTACACTCTACCAGTTTCCCTTTGCTTCCAGTTGTGCAGCAGGGCAGCCTCTGTGTACCAGCATTGGTTGCTGGGCATGCAAAGAGGGCAGAGAGAGAGGGGCAAGGGATGGTGCTGGGGCTGCCAATGTCACAAGGGAGTACGCCTCGGCCCAAATTTACCCTCGCCCGGCTTATTGCCCTGCCTACAATTTATGCCCCTTCAGTTAGGGAGGTGCATAGAGTATTTCAGCCCATCCCAGAACACATTTCTATTAACAACTGGACTATTACAGCCCCCATGCTGCTGGCATTCAGAACAACTCCGGACACCGCTCTGGCTTTATCGGACCACCTCACAGAAATTCGCCATCAGTACTCAACTGCACTTTATGTAATTTATTTGTAATTTGAAATTTTATAATATTGTATTTATTGTATGTTAAACTGTCGTACACCACCTTGAGCCTTCCTGTGCAGGCAAGGCGGGATATAAATCAAAATTAATTAATTAATAATAATAATAATAATAATAATAATAATAATAGAAGAAGAAGAAGAAGAAGAAGAAGAAGAAGAAGAAGAAGAAGAAGAAGAAGAAGAAGAAGAAGAAGAAGAAGAAGAAGATTTCTGTAATAGTTCCAGCATCTTCTACTGGGACACACTTCGCCTTCCTTGCCTTTCCCATTTATTTTTTTTCATCCCTTCGTGCATTTCTTACTACCAATCTGATCTCCTGGGTTTACAGAACCCTTTGCTGTAGGAGTCGTTGGATCTGCAGGCTTGCTTTATATTGGGGGGCGGAGGCTTGGCCCTTAGATGTATGGACTGCTTCCACGATACATTGTCATGTTTTGCACATCAGCTTGAGTAATCCCCCCCAAGCAAAGCAGCTCATAAACAAATAAAGGGATGTATCCCTCCCCCCTCAAAAGTGGAAGACAGCAGTGCACTTCCTCTCTGCAGCTTCTAGGGCAGGGGTGGCCAGAAATGCTCAGCATAAGAGCCACATAGAATAAATGCCAGATGTTTGAGAGCCACAAAACATGAATAAATATTTCAAGCACGTTTTTATTTAAAAATATGCAAATTTGCTTTTTTATTAACGTTAAATGAGACTGCCGAAAATCAAAACAAAAGTGGGTAAAAACAGATATTGATAATGATACTTATTTGCCCAATGATATTTATTTGTCTAAGATAGAGAGAAAAAGAGAGAGGTGGAAAGAAAGAATGAAAGAGGTGGAAAGAGAGAGAGAGGGAGAAACAAAGAAAGCAAATAGATGGGAGGGAGGGAGGGCAAAAAAGTCTGCCTCCCCTTCGCTTCCCCAGCTGCCCTGCCGGGAGCCACACAATATGTGGGAGCTATATGTAGCTCCCGAGCCACAGTTTGGCCACCCCTGTTCCAGGGGGAAGGAAAATTTGTGGGGTGACTCCGCCCCCAGAGACAGATGCCCCAATACAATGTGCTACCTCTGCTGCCATCTCTGGTGGTTCCCCTCCTGCCCACCACAGCAAAAAGGGCTTTGGAGGTGGGGGTTTATATAGTTCAGACATAGCAGCTGTCCATTTGCAACACGGGAATCCCCCACCTTCGTGTCTGAGTGGGAGAGCGGGGTGCTTTGAGACCTGTGGCTCTGGCTAGGATCGCGCCCTACGAGATGGTGCCCTTGCATTTATCTGTTCATATCCCACTTTCCTCCCCAGCAGGGATTCAGAGCAGCTTAGAACGTTATTCTCCTCACCACCAGTTTCTCACAGCTACAACGACAGTTGCCAGTCTCCACATGGTAGCTGGCGATCTGCTGCTGTGACAACCCATCTCCAGGCGACAGAGATCAGTACCCCTTGAGAAAATGGCCGCTTGGGAGGGTGGGCTCTATGGCATTGTAACCCCACTGAAGCCCCGGCCCTCCCCAAGCCCCGCCCTCCTCAGGCTCCACCCCCAAATCTCCAGGTATTTCCCCACCTAGGGCTGGCAACCCTAACTACAGCCCTGTGAGGCAGGCCAGGCTGAGAGTTTTGACAGACCCAAGAGCTCACCCAGTGAGCTTCCAGAGTAGAAGCGGGCAGGGCTCTTTTTGTAGCAGGAACTCCTTTGCATATTAGGCCACACACCCCTGATGTAGCCAATCCTCCAAGAGCTTACAGTAGCTCCTCCTACAGAAGAGCCACTGTAAGCTCTTGGAGGATTGGCCACATGAGGGGTGTGTCGCCTAATATGCAAAGGAGTTCCTGCTACAAAAAGAGCCCTGGAAGTGGGGGTTCTAACCCAGGTCACCCACAATCCTAGTCAGCTACACTGCCTCTCACAGTTTGTCCGGCAGCCCTCAAATACTGCATCAGACCCTCTTGGCCCATCAAGGTCAGTATTGTCTACTCAGACTGGCAGCAGCTCTCCAGGGTCTCTGGCAGAGAAAGGTCTTCCACATCACCTACTATCGGTCTAGGGATGCCAGTCTGGAGACTGAACCTGGGACCTTCTGCGTGCCAGGGAGATCCTCTGCCATTGAGCCATGGCCCCTCCCTTGCCTGACTCAACATCCTAATATTTTCTCACCTCGCCTCACCAGCTCCTGATGTTCACAACCAAAATTTAGTAGCATTGTGCTGATTCACAAACATGTTGACTACTCAAGCTCCCCTCTGCCCCTCCGGTCGTGTTCTTACACCCAGGCTAAATTTCTAGGGAGTGGAGTACATACATTCATTTATTAATGCAATAAGGGCTCAGTGCTTCACTGGCAATTGTCTGCTTGCAAAATACACCCGAAGAACCAGAGAACAGCTTTTGGTGGCCTTCTTTGGCCCTTGGGCCAGCCAAGAATAAACAACCCTGGTTTACTTTTTCAAAAAAAAAAAGATACCATCACAGATGCCTATGAACCTTAGTTAAAAGCTCTTTCCTTTTCCAGTCTTACCTGAGCACGAGACAGGGCTGAGGAGAGCCACAATCCACACCAGGATCAGCCACATTCTGAAAACCAGAAAGCGTAGCAGTTCAGACAGAGGGAAGGAGCAGTCTCCTGATTGAGGGGGAAAATGTATGCGGGGGGAAAGCGGGAAGGTGTCAAGTACATATTGGCCACAATCAATAACCGTTACTGTCCCACTCTTTCACTGTGTATGATCTGGGCAGAGGGCAGTTTGAGAGCAGAGGAGATGAGAGGAGAAGAAGAGGAGGAGGAGGTTGGATTTATACCCCGCCCTTCACTACCCAAAGGTGTCTCAGAGCAGCTTACAAACTCCTTTCCCTTCCCCTCCCCACAACAGACACCCTGTGAGGTAGTCGGGGCTGAGAGAGCTCTGACAGAAACGGCTCTTTTTCAAGGATGGCTCTGCCAGAACTATGGCTTGCCCAAGATCATCCAGCAGCTGCAAGTGGAGGAGTGGGGAATCCCAGATTAGAGTCCACACGCTTAACCACTACACCAAACAATCTGCCCCTGCCACTTTTTTGTGCTCAAAATTGTACATCCTGAATATTCCCCCAGTGAGGAACTTGGGCCTGGATCGAGAGGAATAGTCACTGTCAGACCTTCTGTCACATCTCTGGTGTGAAATCTGGACACGCTTTCTGCACATGGAGCTCCAACTGACAGTGACTCTCCAGGGCCCCTTTCACGTTACAGTTCTTCTAAACCGGATGTCATCCATTGTTGGCCTGCTTCTTAGTAAAGCCATTCAGGGATGAGGGCTTCATACAGCAAATTTCATTCTATTAATGAGCCATCTCTGAAGCGATCTGGCCGTTTCAAACAGTGGCAAGCCTTTTTGCCATGCAATCTTTCCCGAACTTTTTGGGGGAACATTCTAAGTTGAGCGCTTTCTTTCTTTCTTTCTTTCTTTCTTTCTTTCTTTCTTTCTTTCTTTCTTTCTTTCTTTCTTTCTTTCTTTCTTTCTTTCTTTCTTTCTTTCTTTCTTTCTTTCTTCCTCTCTCTCTCCTCTCTCTCTCTCTCTCTCTCTCTCTCTCTCTCTCTCTCTCTCTCTACCTTTCTTTCTCTTTCTCCTTTCCTTCCTTCCTTTCTCTCTCTCTTTCTTTCTTACCACCTCTTTCATTCTTTCCAGCTTTCCCTCCCTCCTTCCCTTCCTACCTCCATCTATTTGCTTTGTTTCTCTCTCTCTCTCTCTTTCTGTTTTTCTTTCCATCTCTTTCATTCTTTTTTCCCACCTATCTCCTTCTTTGACAAATAAATATCATTAGCAAATAAATACCATTGGACAAATAAATATCATTATCTGTTTTTACCCCTTTTGTTTTTATTTTGGGCACTCATTTAATGCTAATAAAAAGCAAACTTGCATATATTTCAATATAAAACATGTGTAATATTTGCTCATATCTGGCGGCTCTCAAACACTTGACATTTATTCTATGTAACTCTTACATTAAGCAAGTTTGGCCACTCCTGGTCTTGCACTATAGTGTTCAACTTAGAACGTTCCCAAAAAAAGTTCAAGGAAGATTGCTTGACGAAAAAGGGCGGGGGAAAGTGTGGTGCTATTGGAAGAACTGCAGACATTTTATGGTTTTTTTTTGGTATTTTTCATATATGCATGCACATGTGTGCATGCGTGCACCTAGAAGTCATGGCGTCCTCTGGTGACTGACCCCTACTGTTGACCCTGCTTAGCTTCCAAGATGTGACGAGCTCATGCTTGCCTGGGCTATCCAGGTCAGGGCTCACTGGAGACGCTTCAAACAGCACATGACAGTGATTCAGAAGAGCAAAGAAGAGGTGGAAATGGAAGAGAGCAGCTTACCCCAAGAACAGCTCGACTGCGCTCTGCGAACCAGACACAACCAGCTGCGCATGAAAAAGTACAGAGCTATTTTGGGGCAGGAACACAGAGGAACGGAGTTCCAGCTGACTCCTAAGTTGGCCACGCCCAGCAGGAACTTATTAGCATAACAGGCCACACCCAACAGCAGAAACTCATCAGGATTGGCTACAGTAGGGGTGTGTGGCCTAACATGCAAAGGAGTTCCTGCTCCAAAAAAAGCCCTGGTTTTGACAACAAACAAGGTAAACAGAATAAGAAGCAAAAGGTGGGTGTGGCTGGATGACTACGCTTCTGGTAACATGGGGATGTGGCCTGATATGCTAATGAGCGGTGCTGTCAGGGGTGTGGCCTAATATGCTAATGAATTCCTGCTGGGCTTTTTTTTTTTTTTTTTACAAAAAAAGCCCTGAAAAAGTAAATACAATCCGTTAGCGGCCGGTTGCTAAAACGCTTGCGTCTGAAATGACACGGGAAAAACCTATTAGCAACTGGCTACCAAAATGGATTACAAAGGCTGTCTGAAAGGGGCCCTGGTGTCCTGACCTGTCCTGCCCCATCCTCGATGCCAGAAGAAGGCTCCCCGGGGGGAGAGGAGCCCATGATGGCCCTCGGTTTGGTGTAGTTGGTTAAGTGTGCAGACTCTAATCTGTGAGAACCGGGTTTGGTTCCCCACCCCTCCACATGCAGCTGCTGGATGACCTTGGGCAAGCCATAGTTCTATTGTAGCTCTTCTTGAAAAAGAGCAGTTTCTGTCAGAGCTCTCTCAGCCCCACCTACCTCACAGGGTGTCTGTTGTAGGGAGAGGAAAGGAAAAGAGTTTGTCAGCCGCTCTGAGACTCCGAGTGAAGGGCGGGGTATAACACCAATCTCTTCTTCTTCTTCTCATTCAACCCAGGGCTCCTCGCCTCCCAAATTTCCGGGGAGGAGACCCCCCACCTCCCCTGCCACAGCTGGTTCCCATTCAAGACCCAGAGATGCAGGTAGGTCAGGAGTTCTCCAAGTGGCCTCTTTTACCAGTCTTCCCCACAGCTCAGTTGCCAGCCTCCAGGTAGGGCTTGGAGATCTCCTGGAACTGCGACCGATCTCCAGACGACAGAGGAAACGACTGCTTGGGAGGGTGGACTTTATGTCATCAGACCATGCTGAGGCCCCTCCCCTCCACAAACCACACCCTTCCCAGGCTCCATCCCTCAAATCTCTGGGAATTCCCCAAGTGGGAGTTGGCAATCCTACCCAGTCTCCCCTGTGAGGCAGCGAGAGGGCCGAAGCCTGGACCTGGTGGGCCCAAGCTTCCCACAGGCCAGTTACACTCACGAGGAAGCCGAAGCCCCCAGGCTGCGTCAAAACTCGCTCCCAAACTCTGGCTACAGGGAAGGGTGAGGCCATCAGCTGCCTTTATTATAACCCTCCAGCTGAGCTTCAGCCTTCCCTGGGGCAAAGGACATTCTACAAACCCACTCGGGTCATGACAGCTCCCTCCTACAGGTACATCGGCTTTCCATGCACCTGTCCCCTCCAGTGGAGACACCCTCACCTCCTACTCCTGGACTGACGAGCCGGACCAGCTCAGCTCCATCTTGGCCGGTTGCCTGACCTTGGAAAGAATGGAGCACAAAGGGAGGGATCTCTCATAGCCCAGGAACCTGAGATGCTTCCAGCTGGAGAGACTGAAGTTAAGACCCTTTTGCACATAAAGTGCGGGCTCAGCAAAGTGTCTTCTTTGGGAGAGAGAGAGGCTAAATGGAAGACTGCTGCTCTGTTTTCTTGGTGCATGGGAGGCCACAGTGGGAGGACTTCTGGAGTTCTGGCCCTACTGGAGGACCTCCTAATGGCCCCAGGGTTCGGGCCACTGTGTGACACAGAGTGTTGGACTGGATGGGCCACTGGCCTGATCCAACATGGCTTCTCTTATGTTCTTAAGACCTACCTGATTTAGTAGATAAGGGAGGAGAACACATCCCAGGAAGGGAAAGTGTGGTAGGCAGAGCACCAGAAGAACTCTCCTCCACTGCACACCCGTTGCTAAAGAAATGGGCTCTGCTATGTGGTCTTGGCAGCCCTTCTGCTGTTTCTACGAAAGGCGTTTGCTCATCTTTGGCTCTCTGTTGGCTTTGTTTAACATACGGATCCCCCAAGTACAAATGCCCCCCCTCTGACTCCCCATTCACCTTACCCCTCTGCTCTCTGTGGCAAATGACATCCAGCTCTGTGCATGTGCATGCGCTAATTAATTCCGATTCGGCTCTTGGGTCCTTGACATTTTTGTGAAGACAAGTGGAAAACTATGCTGGAGGTGGAGACGCAGTGCCATTAAACAAGAAGTCACCCCCCCAAAAAAAAGCCCTTTGGTGAATCCATTCATCTCCTTCTCTCCTTTTCTGTTTGTTTGATTATTAAAACTTCAGGTTTGGGGCCAAATGTAGCCAGAAAGTATTTGTTCCTTAAGATGCCTGTCCTCATTTCAAGGAATGGGTGACAGAGCAGTTTTTAATATTTTTCTAGACGAATTCACACAAAGACTGTTTGCGTGGTCTCATGCACTGCATCCGTTAAGCTACTATTAGTTATGCTGTTTGTTAAGCTACTGATAGCACATCGATCGAGAGCCAACCAGGTGGCCTAGCAGAACTGCCACCAGTGTTCCCTCTAAGCTGAGTTAGTGTGAGTTAGCTCACAGTTTTTTAGCCTCTGGCTCACACATTTTTTTTTTGTCTTAGCTCAGGAAGGATGGCTCCAGAGCAAACTAATTTATGCAGCAGCCAAATCGCTCGCTCACAACTTTGATGCCAGGAGTTCACAAAGTAGCATTTTTGCTCACAAGACTCCACCGCTTAGAGGGAGCATTGCCTCCTGCGTCCACATTAATTAACCTGGACTACAGAACTCATCTGGACTAAACTCTCCTGATTTGCTAATCACCAGTGGTGATGGTGGAGGAAAGCGCCATCAAGCCACAGCCCCTCCTGGGCTTTTTCAAGGCAAGAGATGAGCAGAGGTGGTTTGCCAGCTTCTGTGTAGCAGCCCTGGACTTCCTTGGTGGCCTCCCAACCAAGTATGAACCAGGGCCAGCTCTGTTTAGCTTCTGAGAGATTATCAGATTGGCCTAGCCTAGGCCAGCCAGGTCAAGGCAAGAGGAGTCCAGAGGTGGCTTGCCCTTGCCTGCCTCTGCATCACGACTCTTGACTTCTTTGGTGGACTCCCATCCAACTCCTACCCAGGGCTGCTTCTGAGATCTGATGAGATCGGGCTGGCCTGGGCCATCCAGGACAAGTGAATGACTCCAGTCCTCTCATGTTGGCCAACCACCCTCGCTTGTGAACTCAAGGATCTATTGAGCACTGAAATGAAAATGGTTGAAAGGAAGGGGTAGAGGCTTTCCCAGTGCAAAGGATATCAGTGAGCCCACCAGCTGCTCAGATGCCCACATGCCTCCGTAGCTGAGGAAGGCACTCCTGCAATTGTGGTGCCCTCTGTGGTCACCCTAGTATGCCTATTTGGTGGGGAAACCACCCAGTCAGAACAGATCCCAAGCCCATTTCTCTCATTTGGAGGATAACTAAGATGGGCTCCTGTATCCCAAGTGTTGTGCTGCAGACCTCCAAAATTGGACCCCAGCTGGAGGGGCTGGATTAATTCACCCATGTTTCAGCTTTTCTCTGTCACTTAACTGCCACCTACTGGAGCCTTTTTTTCACTAGCAGTCTCTTTAGCAGCTCTGTGACTGCCAAGCGGTTTTTCAGAGCACAGGATGGTTTTTTAAAAAACTGCGCCACTTTTGTGGGTTGTAGAAACAGAGTGCTTAGCAGCATGGTGCAGTGGTTAAGAGTATTGGACTAGAACTTGGATGATCCAGGTTCGGTTCCACTCTCAGCTGTGGAATTCACTCTGTGTGACCCTTTCCTAGTCACTCTCACTCAGCCTCACCTACCTAACAGGGCTGCGGTAAGAAAAACAGAGGTGGGGAAAAACACCAGTGCTCCGTCTTCCTGATAACACACTTACTGATTTCTACCTTCATTCCTTCAATCCGCAGTCGCTACAGGCTACACACAGCTTTTTGGAAAGTGACAAAGGTGCCCCCAGGCTTGTTCTTTGCCACGTGCGGTAAACAGATCTTGTAGGGTTTCCAAAAAGCAGCCCACATAATCTGTTTGGCCAGAGGCAACAGTAAGACCTAACAGGAGTGCCAGAACATTGCAAGAAGCAAATGCCTCTCTCTTACGGCTTTCCTTCTCTCCAAACACAAAGCTGCCGTCTCCAGCCTCTCGTCTCCTGCCTGCTGTTAAGTTCCACTTTTCCTGCGACGCACTGACAATTCAAAAGACAGCACTCACCTCCAAGATGAGCTCCTGATGATGTCCTCAGAGAGACGTTCCCCGTCACCCTTCCAGTAGTCCTTACTAACTAGACAAAGAGGCTCAACCCTGCTGGGAATCTCTGATCTGGAGGCTGTCCCCCTTAGTCTCTAAAGGGGGCTCTCTGAAGTTGCTTAGGAGTAAGGGGTATGCACTCTGGACCTGCTCAGAGGCATTTTTAACTAGGTTGGCTTGCACACAGAGACTGGGACTGTCTCTCTTGGCACAAAGAAAGCCACGAAAGAGACTCCATTACTCTAATTTGGCTGTGTAGAACAACCCTATTCAGACCCCACTCCAGAAGTGTCCAAGGATGAAGCCAACAGGTGAGTGAGAGAGAATGGGAAAGGTAGACTCACTATTTGCATGATGAAGGGGAGTGGCCAGTGGCCTCTGGCCAATCAAGAGAGGAGGAGGAGCCCCAGGGTCTGATTGGTCTGAGAATACCTGATGCCACAGCAGAGGGGAAGCCTGTCCAGAAGACCAGCAAGAGCCATGTGGAAAGTTTTGGCATGTAATCTCTGCTGTTTCCTTCCCGAAAAATCCCCATTTCAGTGCAATTTCTCCCTGGTGCAAATCAAAGCCAGGATTCTTTATTTTCATGCCGTTTTCTCCTTCGTTGCATCAAATCTTCCCTGGCACACAACTTTTGTCTTCATTCCAACAGATGAGCATCATTGTAGGTAGAAACAACATATGTGTAAATACTGCTTAAATTGCACATAAATGCCATGCAACCTGTGTCCACAACCAGGGCTTTTTTTTCAGGGGGAACACGCCGGAACAGAGTTCTAGAACCTCTTTTGTCAAAATGCTTTTAAAAATGTTTAAAAGTTCACGAGTTTTCAGTGTACAGATTGAAAACTTCATTTCCCTCTTGAGAGTTCCGGCACCTCTTTTTTTTAAAAAAGAGAGAGCGAGCCCTGTCCACAACACAACTGAATCGACAAAACCAACAGAAAACGATGGCAGGCACCACCGATTAAATCCGGAACATCTGTTCTTCCTCAGTTCATACGTGGAGCATTTTTAGGACAGCAGAAGTATAACAAACAGGCAACTTGGAGGAAGGATGAGAGCTGCCACTCAGCTCAATACCAATTTGGGGCCAATGTCTTATTTTATTTTTCAAAGTTTGGGCTGTGTTCCCTTAATGTTGCCCATGGAGATGCTGCCAGCGTTCTCTCTAAGCTGCGCACTTGAGCAGTCACTCATTGACACAGGAAGCCCCGCTCAGCAGCCTTCTGGAGCCACACCCATGGCCCATTTGAAGGTTACAGCAGTTATCTCCTGCTCAGGATGTGAACTGCTCCACTCAAGGGTGTGTGTGTGTGTGTGTTTGTGTGTGTGTGTGTGTGTGAGAGAGAGAGAGAGAGAGAGAGAGAGAGAGAGAGAGAGAGAGAGAGAGAGAGAGAGAGAGAGAGAGAAGGAACACTGAAGCTGGCCCATTGTTCTGACCAAAGAGGGAGAAGCAGCTCTGTGCCCAATTCTAAGTGCCTCCCCAGAAAAAGAGACACATGATGTGGCAGCCATGGATCACCACGCTCCTCTGCCCCCGCCCCTCTCTCTGGGGCTGAAGGCCAGTGGGAGGCTGCCATGCTTCTTTTGCTAGGTGTAAAATGTAGGGGAGGGATGCAGACCGCAACGAGGCCGGTCGGTCGCAGAGGCTGGTGTGGGGATTAGGCAGCCCCCTGGGCGCCGAAGCTTCAGGAGGGCTCCTGGCCAACCCAGCAGCGGGCTGTGGGGCCCCAGCGTGGATTCCCGCACCAAGAACAAGTGAGGCCTGGATGGAGGACACGCTCAGCTCTGCCCCCGAGGAGAGCTCCCATTTCTGGATGGGAGAGGAACCGAGCAGAAAGGAAACCCCAGCGAGACTCTTCCACCCTCCTTCAAGCATGAGCAGCAAAGGAGTTGCCAAGAGGGAGGGGTGTGGTATGCCCATGCTCATATGTGCCCCGTGGGTCTAAGCAAGTGCATGCAAGGAAGAGCTCAGTTTTGTTAAGGCCCCCCCTCCCAAACCTCACCGTGAAGCTGGTAAGTTGGCGGTTGCTGAGTGGTAAAGGCAGTCTGTGTACACTCAGAAGACGCTTTCCCTATGTCTTAAGAAGAGCTGGTTTTTGTACCCCGCTTTTTTCTACCGTAAGTGGCTTCCAATTGCCTTCTCTTCCTCTCCCCACAACAGGCACCTTGTGAGGCAAGTGCAGCTGAGAGTTCTGGGAGAACTGGGACAGCCCAAGGTCACCCAGCAGGCTGCATACAGAGGACTGGGGAATCAAACCCAGTTCTCCACATTAGAGTATGCCGCTCTTAACCACTGTACCAGCTGGCTTTAAAGAAGGGGCACAACCCCAAATGGGAGGGCTGGTGCTAAATGGGCAGAGTTAAGAACATAAAAAGAGCCCTGCTGGGTCAGAGCCGGGGTCCATCTAGGCCAGCGTCCTGTCTCACACACTGGCCAGCCAGTTCCAGGAAGATGAAGACTATGAGACCAAGTGAAGGGGCTAGAGGTATTTTTCCCTACTTGTTTTCACTGCGTCTACCAGATGATGTCAACAGTTGTCGTCCTTTCGGGCAGCAAAGAACGCTACAGCTGTTCAGTCAAGCCCTAATGGTGGACTCAGACCTTGTTCTTGGACAGGAACCCCCCAACGCACTTCTGAGGAAGTCCAAAACGGTCCACTAAGTGAAAAGGGAGAAGACCCGTGCGTCAGAACCAGGCGCTTGTTGTTCTGAGAAGTGACAGCAGCGCCAAAACACCCAGGGGGCTTTTTCCCTCAAGGCTGCCAATGTAATTATGCCCCTTTCGTCATTTTTCCTCCTGGAATCTCTCCACCACGCTCCTCAGCCGTTATGTGGCTCCAAAAATAGTAAGCAGCACATCTTGGATCTTCTGCTGAAAAGAGCCCCTGAGACTTTTCCCCATGGGATCCCAAGAGATAAAACAAAACAGCACTTAGCTTAGCTGTCGGTTCAGAGAGAGGACTGTGTGCCTCCCGACTCACAATCCAGACGCATCCTGATTCACTGGCAGAATTCTGTGACTCCCAAATGGTGTGCCTGTCCATAGAAGGGTGTGGTACAAACAGATGGACATCTTGAACATTTAAGCTTCCCGTGCCAGATGCAACCAGCAGTCTATGCCCACCTCGTGTAAAGGCACACCGGGGTGCCCCAAAGCTTCCTGTGCTACAACTGAGAAGCTCAGTGGAATCCCAGAAACAGGTCGGTCCAATCCCTGAGCCTTGGGGGCTGGTGAGGTGACTGGCAGAGCCAGTTTGGTGTAGTGATTAAGTGCGTGGACTCTACTCTGGGAGAACCCAGTTTGATTCCCCACTCCTCCACATGCAACTGCTGGATGACCTTGGGCAAGCCATAGTTCTGTCAAAGTTGAAAAAAGAGCCGTTTCTGTCAGAGCTCTCTCAGCCCCACCTACCTCACAGGGTGTCTGTTATCGGGATGGGAAGGGAAAGGACTTTGCAAGCCACTCTGAGACTGCGAGTGAAGGGCAGGGTATAGATCCAATCTCCTCCTCCAGAGCCACCCAGTAGTTGCAAGGGGGATGAACAGGTCTTCTGGGTCATGCCGGGCACCCACTTTGCCAGCCCTGAAGGGTCCCATGGAGGGCAGTGTGGCTGTCACCTCACCTCTTCCCCACATGCACAGGTCCAGCCCGGGCCAGAGATCTGCTGCACTGTAACCCACTTCCTGAATGGGATAAGGGGACATACTCAGGGCATGCAAAGGCTGTGTTGGAAAAGGCCCTTCTTGCACCAAAGAACAGGGCCGAGATCCTCCAGTTGCATCCAGTCAGGGTTTAGCAACGACTCCGTCTCAGCCAAGGCTCGGGCAGATCTTCATGGCAACCCCAGCCGTGCTGTCTGGTCCCGCCTCCTTTTCTTGGCCCTGCAAGTCCCCCCCCTCCCCCCAGTCCGATTTCCAGTCCCCTTCATTCCCCACCAGCCTTTGTCGCATCCTGGCCTCGGCCTGCGGGCAACCCTGGCTCTGCCCTCTGGGACCTCTCTCTCCCTGTCTCCATGACTGTCCGGCCAAGGGCACAAGAGGCTTTTCCTTAGAGAACCAAAAAGGAAGACTCGGCACCCCCAGGTTTTTCAACATAGGCTTTTTAATTAAATAAATAAATGGTAAAGGGTATTTCAAGGCATTAGAACTTCACAGTGGAGGCTTCCCAGCTGCCCGGGGGGGGGGCGGAATGTAGGGGGCAGGCAGTTCAGAGGAAGCTGCTTTTCAGAGTGACATCCCCCCCCCGGAAAGAAGCAACCCCCCCCCCAACAGCTGTCAGTTCCTCTCACTTCTTCTTGGTGGGTGGCTTACCCACCTTTTACCGCTGCCTTTCCTTTATTTAAAAGACAGACCACCTCCCCTAAATCTGTAAACCAAACTGAAAAATATATTTATATATAAATAATAAGACATATTCGAAGTATGAAAATGGAAATGAAAAGAGATAATGGTGGGTGGAGAGAGAGAGGGAGGGAGAGGGAGAGAACGGGGTGCCTCCCCATGCTGCCAGTCTGCAGCGCACCAAGCGTGTCCGGGGTGGGGTGGGGGGCCAGGAAAACGTATGTAGCAAAGGGGCTCCTTATTGCAGGGAGGGGATGGCGTCTGCTTTCCCTTCTCCCCTGACTGCTAAGTGTGTGTGTGTGGGGGGGACTGTATCACCAGAGTGGCGGCCCCAGAAACCAGTGCAAAGCAGGAGCCTTGGAATGCAAGGGACCGCCAGCCAAGGCCCTTCTTCTCTCCCAATCCACCAGTCAACCCGAAGGAGCAAAGGCCGTGCCGGAATGGCTTCCTGATCCAATCTCTGGGGATGGGGCTGCAGGGTAAGAGCTCCTGTCTTCAGTGCTGAAACACAGAAAGGGACGACAGCCCGCCCGGGGACGTTGGCACAGTGATCTGTGGAGCCCTCCGGCCTGAGGAAGTGCCGCGACGCACTCAGCCTGCCTGACCCCACCGTCTTGCAAGGGATGCCGATGGCCGGCCTCCCTCTCTTGTCCCCTCCAGACCCGACCCCCACCAAGTGCAAAATGACCTTCAACCGCATGGGCTGGCACTGAACCCTCGAGCACCCGGCACACTCACAGGAAGTGGAAGTACAGTGTGTGTGGGGGAAATCTAACCCCTGAGTGTGGTGAGTTGACTTGCCTGGGGCAAAGCACACCAGCATTCACATCCCACCCACCCCCGCCGCCGAAAGCGGACGGGAACCAAGAAACAGGTCACGGGCCGTGTTCCTCTCTCTCTCTTGAGATGCCGCGGTGCCCTCTACCTTGTGGCAGCAGAGAGCCAAGAGGAGACAGGCTTGACAGTCAGCCATCGTTATCACCAGACACCACGGCAGTGAAGTGTTGTGCCAGGAGCTGCCTGAGTCACCTTCTCAGCCAAAACTACTCTTAGGTGGGCGTGGGAGTAGGCGTGAGCATTTCAGTGAGTCACAGCCGAGCCTGCACCCAGGGCCACAGCACCTCTTCCTCCCTCCGTGCCGCACGACATGGGCATTGCTCCTCTTGCTAGCTTCCCCTTGCCAATGAGCCCCGGCCACAATGGCGTGCGACGCAGAGCCGGGCAAAGCGCCCAGCGGCCCCTGCCCCGCTCTCGGCTTCCTCACCCCGTCCCCAGGTAGGGATGAGTCTCCAAGAGCCCCTCCCAGGCCTTTGTGTGGCTGGTACGAACTGCGGCAGGGAGGGGTGAGGTCCATCAGACCCACAAGGACGGCCGCACCCGAAAACTCTTCTCTGTCCCATGGCCCCAACAGCTGGAGGCTGCCTTGTGGGAAAGGTGTCAGAGGGGAAATCCGTGCTGGGAGGAAGCTGGGAGAAGAACAGCAGAAGGGTGTTCCCCACATTTCCCCAGCCCATTTGCTCCAAAGCCCCCTCTTCCTGCAAAGATAGGGATGACATCAGCTGCAGATGCACAGGCTGTGTGTGGAACGGATGTTGGATCCAGAGGAAGCCCAGAAGAAGCCAGGGTACAGGATCTTTTCCAAACGGCACTGAGCTCAGGGTGCAAATGCTACACCAGCGACCACCCCCTCCAGCCAAGGAACTGTGGGGGGACGGGGGACACAGATGTACTTTTCCATGCTCGCGCACACGCGCGCACACACAGTTTCAATTTGGCACTCTGAAACAGTAGCAGCAGCCGCTCCACGATTCCCTGCCGCCGTCAGAACATGTCTTCAAGCTCTGGGAAAAGTAAACACATTCTTTCACTGACTTTGCGTCCCCCTCTCCGCCATCCACTACGTAAGACACACCTTGGCCTTGCTGTAAAGCAGGAGCCGTGCCGTGATGCTGGCGGGCAGGAATGCACCCGGTGGGTGCCAAAACTCTGGAACGCCCTCCCTGCCGGGACCGTGAGGCAAGGAGCTTTGGCGAGAGAGCGGCAGACCTTTCATCATCGTCCTCCTCGGCCACCGGGCCAGCCTTCCTCTCCAACCTCCCTCTGCGTGTGTGAGACCGCCAGCAGCTCAGCCGGGCCTTGAACGGCTGCAGGGTAGACAGGTGTCCTCACCGGGGTGCTGGTGGAAGGATGAGCTGATCCAGAAAGGGCCTTTCCCTTCCTGGTTGACCAAGAATGAGAGGGCAGGCGAGGCTCTAAGGTGGAGAAACAGAGCCAAGGTGGGGTCGCCCAGCCCAGCAGCACGGGATGCCACTGTAGGATTTGGCAAAAAGTCTTCCCTGCCCTGAAATTATACAGGAAAATACAAGGGAAAAAAGAGGTACCTATTTCTGCCACTGCAACTGAGAACCTGAGGGTCCCCCCCCATCCCCCCAGTTTCTGATTTCTACTCTCTGGTCAACTGCATTTCATGTCTGTTTCTCCAGTGCCTCAACCCAATCTGGTCTCCCCCCTCCAAAAAGCACTCACAAGAACCCTCCAGCCCTCTCTCTCTCTCTCTCTCCCTCCTGCAGCATCCCTTTTTGTGCTGGAGCACCCTGGCCAGGCGACACTGGACACTCAGCCTGGGGGAGAATCCGTCTGCTCTTCCACCTCACGCATGGCTTTGGCCTCCCTGTCTACGATGACCCCACGGGGGTCGTAAGCTCCCTCCTACCAGCTCGGTGAAGCTGCGCGAGAGCACACGGCAGGCGTTTGGTTTCGCTGGAGAGCAACCAGGACATCGAGGAAGGGCAGAAGGAGCAGCCGACGCGCCTGTGGCTCAGGAAGGTGAGCTCCCGGGCTGCCCGGGGAATGGCGACGATTGGCCCGCCACTCCGACTTGCCTCCGCGCTCCCGAGGGATATCTATCCAGTCAGGTCCAGATCGATGCTTGGCCCACGGCGGACCTGTCCCCAGGCACCGTCACTGCGACAAGGATTCTGAGTGAGTCACGGGAGCCGGGCAGGCCTGCTGAGAGGCCAGGAAGCTATTTACATCTCCAATGCCCAGGAGGCTGAAATCGGGGACCGATAAGGACACTTGCGCGGGAGCTGCCAATGTCTCTGGACCCCTGTCCAGTCCCACGTGGCCCGATATTAAAGGCAGCCCCTCCGAAACATTCCCTGGGAGGGTGAAGTCCACGGCGATGGCCTCCCCGGTACACCGCACGGGCTCCTCTTTGGCCGCAGCCGCCAGCTGGTAGAACCCGGCTTCCGAGGGGTTGGGCGGTTGCTGCAGGAAAGCCGGGGCACTGCCGCTGCCCACGGGCACCTCTTCGGAAGGGTCGAAGGAACAGTTTGTTTCTGAAGGGGTGCTGCACTCGTAGCCGTGGCCCGACTCGCTTGTGCTGCCCAAGCTGCAGGCGGCGCTCTCGATGCTCAGGGCTTCTGCAGAGGGACAGAGGACAGATTCACGCATGAACACCCGGAGGAAGCTGCCTCAGACTGAACCAACTGGGACAAAAACCTGGGATCCAGAACCTGAAAGGGTTAGTCAAGTAGAAAAGAGGGCCAACAATAAAAGCTTAATATACATAGTATATAAAAAGATACATGTATTTATTAACAAAGAATTAAAAAATATATAAGGGCCCTCACACCTCATGTAAAAATACCAGAATCTAACACACAAGGGCTAATGGACTTGACCTGACGCATTTCGGGCCTGTACGGACCTTCTTCAGAGGTCAAACACGGTGAGGGACATATTGGGTTACATAATAGTACAGTACAATCATACAAATATAAAATATTCTGTGCCTAGGGGTTTCATTTTGGAAGTAAGTCAATACGTTTTTTAGTAGAATATACTTATAATTTATATGGAGCTGCGGTGGCTCAAGTGGTTAAGACGCTGAACTGCAGGCTGTGGAAGGTCAGTAGTTCAGCAGTTCGAGACCCAAGAGTACCGCATGACGGAGTGAGCTCCCGTCTCTAGTTCCAGCTCCAGCCAACCTAGCAGTTCGAAAGCAAGAAATTGCAAGTAGATAAATAGGTACCACTTCGGTGGGAAGGTAACAGCGTTTCGTGCGCGTTGGTGTCTAGTCATGCCAGCCACATGACCACGGAAATGTCTTTGGACAGCACTGGCTCTTCAGCTTTGAAACGGAGATGAGCATCGCAACCCTAGAGTCGGATTCAACCGGCTTTCGAGCAGGGGAACCTTTACCTTTACTTATAATTTATATATGCATTTTATTGTATGTATTTAATTTCCCATTTTTCTATTTTTTACAGCAATTCTTTTCTGGTCCAACTTGTATTTATATTTTATATTTGTATGATTGTACTGTACTATTATATAAGCCAAGGTGTTATTGGGCCCTTATATATTTTTTAATTCTTTGTTAATAAATACATGTATCTTTTTTTAAAAAAAGATTTATTTATGATTTTTACATTACAAAAGAGAAAAACACAATTGCAATATATAAATCAAACTTTGGAGTATACATTAAACATTATTTCTAAACCATTTGTTAATTTTGTGCCATCTTTTTTGGAAAGCTTTTTCATCTTTTCCTAAAAGTATCATATTCAATTTATCTGTTTCTGCCACATCACAATTTTTTATGATCAACTCTTCTCTAGTACATAAGCTATCGGTTTTCCAGCACTTAGCAACAAGTATTCTAGATGCAGTGAGGATATATGATAAAATACAATACATGTATCTTTTTATATACTTTTTAATCCCTTGCTCAATTTTATGCTGTGCTAAAAGTATGCTTGTGAATATTTTCTCTTTAATAAATACTTTATAACTTTTGACGCTGGTAGTGGTTCTCTGTACCACCACCTTGGACATGCTACTTTAAAAAACAGTGCCACAGGGAAGGCAGACAGTTGGCAAGTGGCTATTCATCTGGGGCACACAAGGCAATAAATGGTTCCCCTAAATGACCAGGCGCTGGGCAGTGGGAGTCACAGAGGCAGGGCCTCAGAACTTGGAAGGAAAGTTGGGAGACCTGACCCTCCCAGGGGAATTCCTTACAAAGGTCAGGTGGTGGCAGTGGTTGCCCAAGAGACAAAGAAAAGCCTCTCCAGGTCTTGGGAAAGCCTTGAAGGGTAGGGTGGAACAGGGCCTGCAGGCCGGAGCGGGCTCTTTCCACCACACAGGCAGTTTGTAATGCTTGTAATCATGGAATCATACAGTTGGAAGGGACCTCCAGCATCATCTAGTCCAACCCCCTGCAAAAGGCAGGAAATTCACAAATACTTCCCCCTCCACACCCGCAGTGGCCACTATTCCACACCCAGAGATGACAAAAAAACCTCCAGGTTTCCTTCCTGACCACAAAGTGGCAATCAGCATTCCCTGGGCATGTAAAAAAAGTTTGTGAGTTCATGAGCTCTTCAGAGGAAAAGCAAGATAAAATGAGATAGACAGATATAGGCAGGGGTCTTTTGGGGGGAGCGCACCGGAGCGCAGCTCCGGGAGCTCAGGAGCCAAGCCCCGCCCCCAGCCAGCGTCCCGGAGAGTCTTTCAGGCAGCCGAATGTCAATTTCAGCTCCATTATACTCTATGGGCCATTGAAGTCAATGGTGAAAACATAGGGTATATTCTGGGGGCTGGAGGGGAGTGGGTTTGAGGAGAGGCTCCAAACTCACAGGGTAGCTGATGGAGCCTCTCCCCAAGATACCCACCAAGTTTCAAGAACATTGGATCAGGGGTCCAATTCTATGGGCCCCTAAACATGTTGACCCTATTCCCTCCATTGTTCTCTATGGTGGGAAAAAAGTAAGTATTTTTCCCACCATAGAGAACAATGGAGGGAATAGGGGCAACCTGTTTGGGGGCCCATAGAATTGGACCCCTGGTCCAATGTTCTTGAAACGTGGTGGGTATCTTGGGGAGAGGCTCCATCAGCTATCCTGTGAGTTTGGAGCCTCTCCCTCAAACCCTCCCTCCAGCCCCCAGAATATACCCTATGTTTTCACCATTGACTTCAATGGCCCATAGGATATAATGGGGCTGAATTGCCACTGAATTTCTTTCATTCCCTCCTTTCCTTCTTTCTTTTTCCTCTTTCCCTCATTCTTCTCTTCTCTTCTCTTCTTTCTCTTCTTCTTCTTTCTTTCTTTCTTTCTTTCTTTCTTTCTTTCTTTCTTTCTTTCTTTCTTTCTTTCTTTCTTTCTTTCTTTCTTTCTTACCTTCTTTCTCTTCCCTCTTCTTTCCTTTCCTCCTTTCCCTGTTTCCCTCCTTCTTCCCTCTCTTTCTTTCCCTCCCTTTTCCTTCTCTTTCTTTCTCTCTTTCCTTCCTTCTTTCCTTCTCTCTACTCTCTCCCTTTCCTTCCCTTTTTCCTCCTTCTGTGGCCCAACTCTCATGAGAAGGAGTTTAAACTTTAAACCCCTTCTCTCTTAGCTCCCCTACCCAGACCAGCTGCGGAAGGGGAGGCTTTTGAAGATGCCTCCCCCCTTTTGCTTCCAGTGATGTCAGGGGGCGTGGCATATGCTAATAGCCTAATAGCTCATTAGCATACCATATGCTAATGAGCTCCTGCAGCTGTTCTTCTACGAAAAGACCCCTGGATATAGGTAATATATGTGAAGAACTCTGAATGCTCAGAAAATATTAAATAATTATACAGATTAAGTTAACAGCAGAGGATCAATGGGGCAAAGATCCTTAACACAGAGCTCCCAAACAAAGTGCCCATGGGCACCATACTTACCTTGGTGCCCACTGAGCTTTTCAGAAAGTGGGTGGGTCCATTGTAAGGCTGTCATCATTCAAATACAAGGGTTATCGACAGGATGATCAGGAGGACTAGTAAGCACCTGGGCTTTCCTTAAGTGCATGTGTCTATGGGGGAGTATTCCATCTGGCTGTACAGATAGGGAGTTGCCCAAAAAGACTGACGCAACCACTTTTAACTTTAAAAGGGGTAACTTCTCTGGTATGAGGGGACATGTGAGGAAGAAATTGAAAGGAAGAGTGGAGAAGGTCAAAACCATTGGGGAAGCTTGGAGACTATTTAAAAAGACAATCCTAGAAGCTCAGAAAAAATATATACTGCAGGTTAGGAAAGGTACAAATAGGTATAGAAAAAAGCCTGCATGGTTAACAAATAAAGTAATGGAAGCTGTAAAAGGTAAGAAGGATTCCTTTAAGCGGTGGAAAGCTAGTCTTAGTAAGGTTGATAAAAGGGAACACAGACTATGGCAAATAAAATGCAAGTCTGTGATCAGGCAAGCAAAAAGGGAATATGAGGAGCATATCGCAAAAAACATAAAGACCAACAATAAAACTTTCTTCAAATACATTAGAAGTAGGAAGCCAGCCAGGGAGGCAGTGGGGCCCTTGGATGACCAAGGGGTAAAAGGAGTAGTGAAGGATGATAGGGAAATGGCTGAGAAGCTGAATGCATTTTTTGCCTCTGTCTTCACTGTGGAAGAGGAGAAGTGTTTGCCCACTCCAGAAGCACTGATTTCGGGAGGGGGTTTGAAAGACCTGAATCAGATTGCGGTGACAAGAGAGGAAGTCCTCCGACTGATGGACAATTTAAAAACTAATAAATCACCAGGCCCGGATGGCATTCATCCGAGAGTTCTGAAAGAACTCAAATGTGAACTTGTGGATCTCCTGACAAAAATATGTAATCTTTCTTTAAAATCTGCCTCCATTCCTGAGGACTGGAAGGTAGCTAATGTCACTCCCATCTTTAAAAAGGGCTCCAGGGGAGATGCAGGAAATTACAGGCCAGTCAGTCTGACATCGATACCGGGTAAGTTGGTGGAAACTGTTATTAAGGAAAGAATTAGTAGGCACATTGATGAACAAAAACTATTGAGGCAGACTCAGCATGGGTTCTGTAAGGGAAGATCTTGTCTCACTAACCTGTTAGTGTTTTTTGAGGGAGTGAACAAACATGTGGACAAGGGGGACCCAATAGATATTATTTACCTTGACTTCCAGAAAGCTTTTGATACAGTTCCTCATCAAAGGCTCCTAAGTAAGCTCAATAGTCATGGGATAAAAGGACAAGTCCTCTTGTGGATCAAAAACTGGCTTATAAATAGGAAACAGAGAGTGAGTATAAATGGGAAACTTTCTCAGTGGAGGGTGGTAAGCAGTGGGGTACCACAGGGATCAGTACTCGGTCCCATGCTTTTTAACTTGTTTATTAACGATTTGGAATTGGGAGTAAGCAGTGATGTGGCTAAATTTGCAGATGACACGAAGTTGTTCAGGGTGGTGAAAACCAGGGAGGATTGTGAGGCACTCCAAAGGGATCTGTTGAGGATGGGTGAGTGGGCGTCAACGTGGCAAATGGGGTTCAATGTGGCCAAGTGCAAAGTGATGCACATTGGAGCCAAAAATCCTAAATATAAATACACGTTGATGGGGTCTGATCTGGCAGAGACTGACCAAGAGAGAGATCTTGGAGTCGTAGTGGATAACTCGCTGAAAATGTCTACACAATGTGTAGCTGCAATAAAGAAGGCCAACGCTATGCTGGGGATTATTAGGAAGGGAATTGATAACAAATCAGCCAGTATCATCATGCCCCTGTATAAATCATTGGTGCGACCTCATTTGGAATACTGTGTACAATTCTGGTCACCACATCTCAAAAAGGATATTATAGCATTGGAAAAAGTGCAGAGAAGGGCAACTAGAATGATAAAAGGGTTGGAACACCTTCCCTATGAAGAAAGGTTAAAATGCTTGGGGCTCTTTAGCTTGGAGAAACGACGGCTGAGGGGTGACATGATCGAGGTTTATAAGATTATGAATGGGATTGAGCAGGTTGAGAAAGAAGTACTTTTCTCCCTTTCTCACAATACAAGAACTCGTGGGCACTCTATGAAATTGCTGAGCAGTCGGGTTAGAACAGATAAAAGGAAATACTTCTTCACCCAAAGAGTGATTAACATATGGAATTCACTGCCACAGGAGGTCGTGGCAGCTGCAAGCATGGACAGTTTCAAGAGGAAATTAGATAAACATATGGAGCAGAAGTCCACCAGTGGCTATTAGCCACAGGGTATAGAATGAGAACTCTCAGTCTGGGGCAGGTGATGCACTCTATTCTTGGTGCTGGAGGGGGCAGCAGTGGGAGGGCTTCTGGTGCCCTGGCCCCACTGCTGGACCTCCTGATGGCACCTGGTATATTTTGGCCGCTGTGTGACAGAGTGTTGGACTAGATGGGCCATTGGCCTGATTCAACATTGGCTTCTCTTATGTTCTTATGTTCTTATGGCTCAGCCTTCTGTGGAAGCCATTTTTTGGAGGGTGGCACTCACCACCAGTGTTCTCTCTAAGCTGAGTTAGTGTGAGCTAGCTCACAGTTCTTTAGCCTCCGGCTCACACAATTTTGCCTTAGCTCAAGAAGGATGGCTCCAGAGCAGACTAATTTATGCAGTAGCCAAATGGCTTGCTCATAACTTTAATGCCAGTAGCTTACAAAGTAGAATTTTTGCTCACAAGATTCCACAGCTTAGAGGGAGCATTGCACCCTCTCTCAAAGTTTTGAACATGCCCACAGGCTCAAAAAGGTTGAGGATCAACACCTTCTTTTTTTTAAGAAAAACAATGTCCAGTCCTGACGCTGAATCTCTCACAGAGGCCAGGGGCTATGTTTCCTCTATACACAGCAGACACAGAAGTCCTCTAAGAAAGTGCTGGTTGCCTTCCTCTAACTCTCTGAAAACTACAGTCCACACCATCACACCTGTGCTCATGTATCTGGGATTTTTCCAGGCCTCCACACCCCAGGGTAAGACATTCCCCACCTGAAGACATTACCTGTACTCTCCATTGCCAGGTGATCAGGGTTGAAGCGAGAATCCAGGCACCCTGTGGCCGAAGGGAGAGGTGGGGAGCCACGGGAGCGGCTGCCACTTTCAACTTCGCCACTGTCTAAAAAGTTATCCGCATAATCTCTGCAGGGAGAACAAAAAATGTGGAGATTATTATTAGCGAATTACCCTGAGCAGGGCAGAAGTTCAGGGGGCACTTGGACTCCCTGTGGCATTGCAGGTGCCAGATATGACAGAAATAATCAGTACTCTAATGGAGTAACACGTTCCATCCCGGAGGCTGCGGTGTAAAGAGAGGCAAAGCCTGCCTGCTACAAACCCCTTGCACTACTCAGTCGCAGTCACCTGTGGCCCAGGGTTCTCCGGCCACGCCAAAGGCTGGTTTCTAGGCAGGTTCTACTGGGGATGCTAAACAGGTGGACTGTCAGGATGCCACTTCTCATAAGGTGTGTGTCCTGCCCCCTCCTCCTGCCAGCTTCCCTGTCTGCTGCCCCCTCCTTCCAACTCTCTGCAAGACAGGCTGCCTTGGGCCCGCATGTGGATCCTGCTCCCAGACCGACTTGTGCTGTGGACCTGCCCCAGCACTCCACCCGGCTCCGATCCTGCTGGGACTCGTGCTTCAGCCTCCCCTGTGCTCGGCCGCTTAAGGCCCAGCGACGACAAACATTACTGATCGAGGTCCACGCACGTGGCTCCAGGGTGGAGGACGTACTTCTTCCTTCCGAACCGCGTCTGCTGGGCGAAGTAGTCATAGCGCTCTGACTTCTTCCACATGTAATAGTACTCCACGCACTCGCCCACGGACCGGGTACGGACCTGTGGAGAGAGAGGAGGCTTGCAAATGGAGGAAATCCCCAGGATGGCCTGTGAGGGAGTGAACCCACAAGAGACTCTGGACTGAGGGGGGTCAAGTGGGGGAGTCCACGAGGGTAGGGAAGCTCAGGGAGAAGTCTGCTTATGCCAACAGGCCACAGTGAGGCATAGGATGCTCCCGGGCCTCTCTAAAGGCTTCCTTTTCATTTAAGTTTTTCAGAAGAGGTGGTTGGGGGGGGAGGGGGAAGGCCAGTAATTTCAGTGGAGAGACACTACTTACGTGCGAGATAAAGCGGGGAGGGGGGAAGCGAGGCGTGATCACACAGCCCTTTGAAGCTGCGGGGGCAGCCGACCACTGCGTGATCAGATGCAATCGCGGGTGAGTCGGGGATTTTTTTTGTCATTTGTTTCCGATTCACTTAAATGGGGAATCAATGAATCGCATCTCAGCACTGAGGGCTCCCTATGGAGTGTACGATGATGCACACACTGGGAAGGGGGGGAGGAACAACGGCACGGGGTTGGGATGGCCTGATCAGACCATCCCGACGTCATGAGAGCGCGCTGGAGCGATCAGACAGGGGAAAGTCTGTCCGTGGCCCGTAGCAACTTGCTACTGGACTTTCACACGTGTCTTTTTACTTTGCTTCTGCGGCAGAGCAAAATGGGTTGCCAACGGGAGCGGGGCGTTTCCCAGATGTTGGTGTCTGATTGTGCCCTTCAAATCCATCCAGCATTCGTGCCTACGGTGGGTCTAATTGTGTGTATGATCGCGACCCTTGTGTTTTTTCTTGCTTATGAGCACTAGGGTGCAACCTGGTATCAAACAGGCACTTTCTATCTCTGTGCTTGCTGGCATTAAGCACAGGAATGGTGGTGAAAAAGGACATTCAGATCATATCCTGAACCTCCCCTCACACCCACTTTTTTAATGCTATTTTGGTTGGTCCTAATAAAAAGTATTGGAGGGAAGGCAGCACAGTACACCCTGGTCTCATCAGATCTCAAAAGCAAAGCGGGGTCAGTACTTGGGAGGGGGAACACCAAGGAAGACAACGGCACACTACCCCTGCTTCTCAATCGCCTTGAAAGCACCTTGCTAGGGGGTCACCGCAAGTCAGCTGCAACTCGATGACACTTTACGGGCACAATTCAAGCTATTGCATGGATTGTGTTTTGTTTTTGTCTTTTAATTTTGGACCAGTGTGGCTGCAAACAGCTTTTGTTCACTTGTATGTGTGCAGTTCCTTGCCTCCCAAGGTTCCTTGAGTGCTAAAACCTGAAGGGCCTTGAAATGGCATCGGTTTTGCATGCACTGATGTTGCCGACAGATTGTTTTGCATATTTGTTGTGGCTGTCACTATATTAATTGTTTTAAGGGATGGCATGTTTACATGTTGAAGTGATGAAGAAGAAGAAGAAGAAGAAGAAGAGAAGAGATTGGATTTATATCCCGCCCTTCACTACCCGAAGGAGTCTCAGAGCGCACAACAGACACCCTGTGAGGCAGGTGGGGCTGAGAGAGCTCTTTCGAGAACTGCCCTTGAGAGAACAGCTCTGAAAGAACTTGTGACTGACCCAAGGTCACACCAGCAGCTGCATGTGGAGGAGTGGGGAATCAAACCCAGTTCTCCCAGATTAGAGTCCACGCTCTTAACCACTGCACCAAACTCTAGAACTAATGGAGAAATCAGAACAAGCTGCCAGAACCAGAAGGCAGACATCCAAGGTTCTCCCAACAACAATACGTAACTCATTACTGATACTAGCCTCCCTGTCAAGAAGACTGGAATACATAAAAGGAGAGCTCTGTAAGCTCTTGGAGGATTGGCTACACTAGGGGTGTGTCGCCTAATATGCAAAGGAGTTCCTGCTACAAAAAGAGCCCTGCTTCTAGGAGACATAACTTCACAAGTCAACCTCCTTTCTCCTCCTTTTGTTTTCCCAGGGTAAGGTGTCCTTGAGAGGCTCTCTGTACCAGCTTGGACTGTAGATAACCAAGACATATATGTATCACTTGGTTAGGATGGCAACCATTAGGCGTGGTGTGAATGTGACATATGCTTGTGGGACAGAAGGGGCTTTTCTTTGAATTTGCTATATGAAGCCTGTACCCACCAAAAGTCCTCAGTTCTAACACAGTGTCTTACTGGATCTTGCATACACTTCAATAAACTTATCACTGCCAAGTGAGAGTTGTTGAGTGTAACCGGACTGGGGGTCTGACAGAATCCGCCGTTTAGCCCAATGTCTGTACTGGGCAAACAGGAAAAAACTGTGAAAAAGGCACAATTTTGGACTAGGTGGGTCCAGCAGGGTACCTCTTGTGTTTATATCAGGGGTCTTTTAGAGCCTGTGGGCACTTTTGGAATTCTGACAGAGCAGGGTGGGCACAGCCACAAAGCGGCTGCCGCAGTTGACCTTCAGGCCCAAGCAGCTTTTCTTTAAGATCTGCAGGGCCAGTGAAAATCTCCAATGGCCAGTCAAAAGCCTCGCTGGGCAAAAGCCCCACCCATGGTCTAAAACCACCTGGAAGGTGCCAGAAAAAGTGCTGGTGGGCACATGGAGCCAGTTTGGTTAAGTGGTTAAGTGCACAGACTCTAATCTGGGAGAACCGGGTTTGATTCCCTGCTCCTCCACTTCCATCTGCTGGATGACCTTCGGCAAGCCATAGTCCTGGCACAGCTGTTCTTGAAAAAGAACAGTTTCTGTCAGAGCTCTCTCAGCCCCACCTACCTCATAGGGTGTCTGTTGTGGGGAGGGGAAGGGAAAACAGTTTGTAAGCCGCTCTGAGACTCCCTTGGGTAGTGAAGGGCGGGGTACAAATCCAATCTCTTCTCTTCTTCTTCTCTCAGGCAACACATCAGGGGACCCCTGGTCTATACTACACAAATTTTCCTTTGTAATTCATCACAGTAGAAAAGAAAGATATCAATATGCTAAAGAAAAAGCCCTGCCTAGAATTCACTCCAGTGCCACGGTTGAAATCTGTTACCTTGTTAGCTTGAATAAGATGGAAGTTCTTCCCATGCACTCGAAAGCCGTGTTCAAAGTTTCTGCATTCTTCCTCGCTCCAGGCACAGAGTTCATCTACAGGGAGGCCAAAAAAGTGACAGGAGAATAATTTGCGACAGACCAGGCGAAGTGTCCCCAAACTTTTGTCTGCGGAAGTACATTTTTTCCTTTTTTTAAATTTAAAATTAAAGGAGGCCCCACTCTTATAGCTAAAAAGGTTTTCTTACTGGATCGGAGTGGGTCAGGATTACTTCCCCTTGGAGAAACCCACCCTCCTCTGCATTAGCTACTGGTATGGGTGTGTCTCATGATTAATGGGAAGAAAATGCAGGTCAATGGCTCATGCAGAGATGCCACAGGGTAACTGTCATCTCTGCAGAGAACTATCCAATGAGAGAGATGGCAGAGCTGCACATCCAGGCAGTGGTTGACTGGAAGGGGAAACACCAAAGGAGTAAATCACATCACACACAGATGCAGCAAGCAGCCTCTTCGACAGCTGGCCACTATGGGTTCACAGCAAACAATAATTATATAACCAAACTCAGGAATACAACTGGGGAGAACAAAAGATCATCTCTTCTCAGGCGGTGTTCTCTAGCCATGGTCACTCCTATCTGCTGCAGCTAATGAGCTCTGAGGGACACACGCACGGAGGCGATCAGCTTCAAAGCCCCATTAGGGAAGGGCCCTGTCCTTCCACCCCACGCCCACTGGAACCCTCCGCTGTCCCTGCCTGCAGACGGCACTGGTGAAGCCCAGGAAGGGAGAGCAAGAAGCCACTCCAGGCATCCCCGCTCCTCCCTGTGTTCCAGACATCCCCCTTTCCCCACTGACGCCCTCCTGGAAGCCTTCTTCATCTGCCTGCATGGCTTCTGGCGTTCCCACCCTAATGCCTCTGATCCTACCGCTGCACTCCAAGGGGCTAGAAAGTTGCCAGCCTTGCAGGCCTTGTCAAAGTCATTTCAGATCTGCAAACAGCCCAGACTATTTGCAATGCTGAGATGGCATTGCTCAATAAAATGGTGTCCTGAAGATGGCTGGCCGGCCGAGGCAGGTTCTGTTCTGGTCCCGACGGAAAGGTGACGTTTTATTTATTTATATCATTCACTTGTACCCTGCTCTTCTCCCCAGTGGGACCCCAGAGCAGCTTATCTCGTTCTCCTCTCTTCCCATCTTATCCTCACAACCACCCTGTGAGGTAGGCTACGCCGAGAAAGTGCGACTGGACCAAGGTCCGCCCGCAAGCTTCCATGGCACGGGTGGGGATTCGAACCTGGGCCATCCCAGATCCTATTCCGACACGCTTGACCGTTACACCACGCCGGCTCTCATCCAGCAGCCACAGGAAACAGCATTTGGAGGTGGAAAGAGTGTGTGGGAAAAAGCACTCAGCTCTGGTAGAAACCCTGTTCAAATCCCCACTCAGCCAAGCAGCTAACTAGGCAACTGGGGGCCAGTCACTGTCTTCCGGTCTGACCTACTTCACAGGGTTGTTGTAGAATCTAGAAGCGGAAGGGAGGGAATACAGGACCTTGCAAACCCCTGCCCCTGGCTCCTTGGAAGGAGAGAAAGGGGGAAGACTGTTGAGTCTGAGCAGTTCTACTGAGGAAGCGACGGCTGCAGCCACTCACCTCGAATGACCTTCACATTGAACCGGAGTCGCCGCAGCGCCTCTTCGGCATTGAAGTTGCACTTCACCAGCTCGTACAAGGCCTGTGGAACATACATAGGGAAGCTGTTACGTGGGGGAAGCGGTGGGTGAAGGGAAGGGAGTACGATGACAAGGGCAGAAGAGCACGAGGAGCAGTGAGGGCCCCTCCCTACCCAGACTACCCTATGTCACTCTGGGACAGCCAGCAATTTGGAATGACCAGCCAAGCAAACCCCAAAGCAGAGACCCAGGAGCATCCTTCATTCCAAATGGCACCATGCTGGGGAGGTTTGAGCATCTGGATGATATGCTCTCTTTGGTTCCTGCCCAAGCTCGAGGAATGCTTCCCCTGCTTCTAGGCGTCTTCTGCAGTGCCTCCACAACAGGAGGGCTTCAAAGATGCCATCGTACTCAGTGCAGAGACCAGGCGGAATTACTGGACCCCCACCAGCGGAGAGTTAACGGAACGATGCAAAGTCAGGCCCTGACCTGGACAGCCCTGGGCAAGCCCGATCTCATCAGAAGCTAAGAAGGGCCGACCCTGGCAAGTACTTGGGAGACCTCCAAGGAATACCAGGGCTGGGGTGCAGAGGCAGGCTACAGGAAGCCACCTCTCGGAAATGTCCAAGCCCTAACAGGGGTCGCCAGGAGTCAACACACATAATACTCGCCAAAAGGAGAAAAGAAAGACGCCAAGTCAGAGCAGTGAATCACACAAGAAGCAGAGGGAAGTCTACTCCGCAGGTGGGTATGGCAGGCTCAAAGGAGAATGAGCGCCTTTCTCACAGTGCTCTCACAGCACTCCTGTGGCTGGCAGCCCATTACTTGTGACACCCCCTGCAGATTCCCAGCCCCCTCCCTCAGACTCACTTGTTCGTTGTCCTTCATCACCTCTCCCTCGGGAAGGCTGGGGTTGGAGACCTCCTCCCACCGCCTCTTGATGGCGCGGAAAAGGAACTCTTCCACCTCTCTCTCAGGGAGGATGTTTGGATCCCAAAGCAATTGGTCGTCATTTTCATAGACTAGAAGAGAAGCATCAGTTAACAGGTCTGAGGCCAGCTGAGAACACTGGCGCAGGTCCTGTGACAAAGAAGCCGGACACGGATCTGGGAAACAGGATTCAAGACCCAGCGGACTGAGTCGTTTAGAGGCTGTATGCTTGCCGCAGACCCACAAGTTAACAGGAAAAGTGTAGAATGTGCTCCATCGGAATCTCAGCTTTTATTCAGTCCTCCCTCCCGCCCTTTAAATAGCAAGTTCCTAGCCCTCACTGTCACAAAGATATGCTTGCAAACATGCAGGCAATGCCTGCTCCAATTTCTGAAGCCAGAGGAGTTGCGGGGGTGGGGGTGCGCTTTAATAAACCCAATTCCCCCCATTAATGGCAAAACTAATCTGATGAACAACAGCAAAAACAGCAGGGTTCCTGAATTTATGTCATTTACTCAGATCACATAAATTTCCTTTTCTGGTTCAGAAGATGCACAAGAGCCGTATCTTCTCAGCCTTGGTTCCGTCCACCAAATGGGGACAGAAGTGGCCTGCCTTGCCCTTACAGTTGCAAGAGTGATCACAATGTTAACTTCTCATCCCTTTAAAACCAGGTGCCTCGTAGCTAGACAGGTGATGCTGTCAGCTGCCCCTCATCTCGGGCCTTTTAAAGTTTGCAGAAACTTAAAACCCGGTATCCCACCACCATCGAAACTGAAATGCTTGCAGGGCATTCGCCTAGAATCTCAAACCACCAGCTAGCATGAAAACACAGGCTGGAAGAGGGCAGGTGCTGCCAGGAGGGGCCTCCCACCTTTTTCGCCGTGCCTGTTCAACTGGAGGAGAGGGACAGCTGCCTGGTACTGCGGCCCAACCATAATCTCCTGTGAAAACACACGCACATGCAAAGAGAGGTCTGAGACTGGAAGGATGCCTTCGGATTCTGCCGAGGCACCACAATGGCATGCGACTCCAAACAGATGACAGTATCGCTCTTACCAATTATCGTCCACAGAACTTTTATGAAAGCTGCAAAATGGCCACAACCAGGCCAGGTTCTTTGGTCCCTGGTCCCCACCCCTGGTGGCTGCAGGCGGGAACTACAGTTTCCATCACAAACACAGACTTCCCAATCCCAGGTTTGCATTCAGTGGGCAAAACCGGGCAAGGTGGTGTTTGCCTGGCCCCAGCTGTGGGGCAGTTAAAGGGCAGGTCCTCTGCTGGTTCTTTTGTTGGCATCTCCTGCGTCCACTTCTCCTCCCTGGCCTTCTCAGGACACATCTTGCCCCCCCCCATCTCTGTCTGGCATTCTGCCCCCAAATCACTCACTTGTCCCATCAGCCCAAAAATGAAACACTCCTTCTTGCATCCTGGCACTCAAGTCCCTTAAGCTCCCGGATGGTGCTCAGCTTCTCACCCTACCGAGCCCTTCAGCTCCTGAATGGTACACACTTCTCACCCTGTCCTTATCCTGACATCTCCCTGCCCACGACCTTCAGTTCTCCACCTCCTCTAAGGGCTCCAGTTTCCTCAAGCCCTTTCTCCCATGCTGCCCCTTATTGCCGGGAAGGGTCTCCATGGACGCTTGGATGATGCCACTTTTCCTGCAACACCTCTAGCATGACGCCCCCCACTCCCCAGGCTTCATTAACTGATGAAACTAAACCTCTGAATGGAATGCACAGCCTCCCCTTGCCTCCTCCTTCCTGATACTGAGAACCTACTGAATGACTCCTCCCCTTCCCCCCTTCATTAGGGCAGGGAGGAGAACAGCTGTGGGGTGGATTGACTGGGGAAAGGGCTGGGGGAGCATGCATGCCTCCACCTCCTAATTTGCATCTCTGAGGCGAGCACAGGTTTTGGCACCCTGCGATCCCTCTCAAATGCCCCTGAAAATCTACACCATTTTACTTTTCAGCAGGCCCTTTTCCGTGGAACTCCTGTCATTGAGAACGTCAATCAGGCCAGCTCCTTAGAAGCCTTGGGAAATATACACAAAGCCTTCTTGTTCCACTGGACTTTGGCAACTGATGCCTTATCTCCAATACTCAAATGTGGGCTCATCTGTGGATCAATGTGGGCTCATCTGCGGATCAGGGGCACAGTTAATGCAAATCAGATAGTTCTGCAAACTTTGCAGAAAAATCTGCAGAATTAAAAACTATGTTGAGGGGGGTTAAATCCTCCCCAAATAAAAAGGGTGGTCTGCACTCTGTGTCTTGGAAGAGGTCGGGAGCCTGGCTGGGCCCAGCAGCAGAGGGACCAGCAATACCAGGTCCAGCTGTGGAGTCCAGGGGCTGCTATGGACCTAGCGGCAGTGCTGCAGGCCTGGGCATGGTGGTGTTCGGAAGCACTCCCAGGACTGGCTGCTGCACTGCCCAAGAACCCTCTCAGAGGTGGCTGTGGAGGCCCGGAACCACACTGGAGCAGGAGAGAGTGGTGGCAGCAGGGAGAGCAGAGGGGAAGATGGGATTTCCCCTGCGAGTCTCAGGGGCCCTCACTTATTTATTCTAGATCGGATGGTTATTCAGAAGGTCCCCGATTCAATCCCCAGTATCTCCAGATTAAAAAGGACCAGGCAGGAGGTGATGTGAAAGACCTCGGCCTGAGACCCTGGAGAGCCACTGCCAGCCTTGAGTAGACGATGCTGACCTTGACGGACCAAGGGTCTGATTCAGAAGAAGGCAAGTTTCTTGTGTCCATAAGCTACCTTAAACTCCCTGATCAAAGAAAGGTGGGATATACATGAAATAAAATACCTGGGGGCCAGAAGGTCTCAGCTTCCCCAGCCCCCCTTTCCACCTGCAATTCTGGCCAGGGTCCCCCACCACCACTGACCTTCTTACAGTCGTTGGGGGGGATGGAGTCCTCTTCAGAGTCTTCAGCCGAGAAGGAAGCACAGGGGGAAGAGCTGGGACCCTTGTCTTCGTCAGCGAGGAAGTTGGCTTATGGAAAAGGGAAGATGAGGTTGAGCTTTATTCACTGGCTGATTGAGCTTCATTTTGTTCTGCCCCAACCCTGAGAGCCTCCTCTGAGTACAGCTACTTGAAACAGCCACCCACAACATCTAAAGCAGTAGAATTTATCCCCAAAAAAGGCACTAAAAAGGGTAGCTCGCTTCAGAACACTTTTAATAAACAATAAGAAGAGCCAGTAGTGTGGTGGTTAGAATACCAGACTGGGTTCAAATCTCCCCTTGCCATGAAAATTTTGTGACACACCACCCTCTAGCCAAAAAAAGCCACACAGATTGTATGACCACCAAAGGTCTTGGATTATGCTCCAAGTTGTCAAGAAGCTCTATTTTAGTTGTGAACCGATACATTTTAATCATTGCAGCAACAAACACAGGAAGGGGATGAATTTCAAAACAGGGAAACCTGATTTAAAAATAAAGGGTTCAACTGGTCTTCCCCCCTGGCGATTTAAATCACAGCCCTCAGAACAATCGGTCCTGTCCCTAATTCAGTTTTACATAAGACCACAACCTTAATGCACAGATAATGCAGCAACTAAAGCTTTAGTCGATTAGACTGCTGGGGATGAATTTCATGCAGTGAGGCCCAGAGTTAGGGCCAAGCCAGTCTATTCAGGGAGGCTATTTTGATTGTGGACCATTACCGGAGATCAGAATCAAAACCTCTTGGGGGAAAAGTTAACAGGGTCACAATCAAGGAAACACTTGATACAGTTGCTCCCTCTATCAAGGAGTAAGGAATCTCATATTTATTGAGACAACAATAATCTGTAAATCAGTTTACCTTTTTTTCAGTTTTGCTGAAAGGGCCCCTCTGATTCTATGTGGTGGCCCTAACAGATTGATATTGCTGCTACCAATTTTATTGTATATTGTTTTTATGATTTTAATGTGATTTTTATTGTAACAAAATCTTTGACTCGATTTGTTGTGATCTGCCCTGAGCCCGTTTGGGGAGGACGGAATAAAAAAAAAATCCCAAAATAAATAAATATTTAAGGACAAGATGGTGAATCAGCGACAAACTCTTTAATTTGTTTGGCCATCCAATGGGAATTACTCGGTTGGAACTCACTGATCCATTCTGCTTCCCTCTGATGCAAGAAACCTTTCCCCAACGCATGCCTCCTGCCTCAGGGGAAGGCTCCTTGGGGGCAAAGAATCATCCTTGGCGGAACTGATCCGAGGGACCCTGCAGCGTCGAGGTGGGGGGAGGAAAGGAAGGAGACATTCATCACCCACCTCCCACAATAGTTCTTCAAGCAACATTTTGTTGATGCTCTTCTTTCCCAGAATTAAGCTTTCCCTGGACTGTACCACTTCAGGCTACTGGGGCAGGGGAGGGATGGTAGAACTGGAGCCAGTTGTCTGCACACGATGTGTTAGAGAAGAGAGGGCCAAGCCTTGTCTTCTCATGGTTATCGATTTGTGCACAGGATGGTGTGGAATCTGCCCCCTTCTTTTCTTACACAAACTGTCAAATGCTTGTGCTTTGCAAGATACTGGTGAAACTTACAACTGGGCTGGTTGGGGAAAAGATCCGATGCATCGTGGGACGTGACTGAAGGAGTCAGATCGTCTGCTGAAGACTGTGTCTCCTCTTCCTCTTCCCCCGAAAGCAAATCCTTTGCTATTTGCTCCTTTCATTGACAATCAAAAGGGAAGGGTCGTTTAAGTATTTCAGCAGATGCATTACTTATTTTTTTTTGTTAATATGCATAATTCTTCTTTCTAGTTTTGTGTATGATCATCTTTCATGTATTTATTTGTACCGGGGAGGAGAACGGTTGGTCTAGTGGTCGGTCACAGGCCAGTGTAAGCTCATCCCAAATGGATGCGGGCTAATAAACTGCAGCTTAATCCCAACAAGATGGAAGTCGTACTGGGGGCTGAGGGCAGAAGGCCTGACCCAGGATTTAAGGTGTCACCTGTTCTGGATGGGGTTGCACCCCCCCCTTGAAGGTAGAGGTCCATAGTTTGGGGGGGAGGATGCTTTTGGACCCAGGCCAACTGCTAGATGAGTAGGTGGCAGCTGTGGCACAGGGGGCCTTTTTGCCGGCTCCAGCTGCTGAGCCAGCTGCAGCTGCTTTGACTAGTCAGCCAGCTGGGGAGAAAAGATCTGGGCACTGCGGTACGTGCCCTCGTAACATCTAGGTTAGATAACTGCAATGCACTCTACATGGGGCTGCCCTTACGAACTGTTCAGAAGCTTCAACAGGTGCAGAATGCTGCAGATGGGATGTTGACAGGAGTGGGTTGTAGGGAACAAACCACTCTGGGCTTCTTCCATCTGCACTGGCTCCCAATCAATTGGTTTTCAGTCACCATTCAAGGTGCTGGCGCTGGCCTCTAAAGCGCTCTGTGGTTTGGGACCAACATACCAGAAGGACCGCCTACTCCCTTATGAACCTTCTCAACACCTGTGGTCATCATTGGATGGCCTGCCTCAGGTACCCCCACCTCCTGAGATCAGGTGGGTGGCAAGCCCAGGAGAGGGCCTTCTCAGTTGTGGCACCAAAACTCTGGAACTTTCCTGCCAGGGAGACTGGCCTGAACCCTTTTGTTTGCCATTCCATCAGTGATCCCTCCTTCCTGCCCAAGGTTTTAATTGTTGCTTTTGGGTTTTTTAAAATATATTTTAGCTCTCGTTTAAATGCTTTTGATGATGTATTTTTTGTTGGTTTGAATTGTTTTTAATATGTGATTTTGTTACTCAAGATAATAATAAAATGATAATAATAAAAATGTCAGGGAGAGCAGCTGGCTGAACCCTCCTTCCCAGCACACTCTGTGGCATGCGAGGAGGCGTTACTGCACTCGGTGTAATCCACCCTGAGTCCTAGTGAAAAAGACGGACTACAAATAACATAAATAACTTGATGGCTTGGGGGGCAGAGAAGTGGTAAAATGGAGCACAGTCTTTCCCACTGGATTCTGGAGATTACATCAGCTGGTTTCCATTGTGGCCAGCGTTCCCTCTAAGCTGAGCTAGTGTGAGCCAGCTCACTGTTTTTTAGCCTCCAGCTCACACATTTTTGTCTTCGCTCAGGAAGGATGGCTCCAGAGCAAACTAACTGATGCAGTAGCCAAATCGCTCACTCACAACTTGAATGCCGGTAGCTCACAAAGTAGAATTTTTGCTCACCAGACTCCACAGCTTGGAGCATTGATTGTGGCTCCAGCTTACTTCCCCGAAGAGGTAAGCCCCTCTCCCCTGAAGATCTGCAGGAGGTGCTGCAACACCTGCCTGTTTGCCAGGGTTGGGGGGGGGACACTTGAATTGGGAGGCATCTTTTATAGGGGGTGTCGAGATTTGGGGTTTGCTATTTTATATTTGGTTTTAACTGAAAATGTTCTTAACTACCGTTTGGGTGGGTAGCCATGCTGGTCTGAAGCAACAGAACAAAGTTAGAGTCCAGTGGCGCGGCTTTAAGACCAACAAAGTTTAATTCTGGGTATAAGCTTTTGGGTGCACACACACTTCTTCATGCACAAACCAATTTTTAACCAGTTAAAAAGAAGAAGAAGAAGAAGTTGACCATGGTTGGCTTAATCACAACCAGCTCACCTTAACCTCCCGTGCACAGCACAGTAACTCAGTATGACTTTCACAATGCCATGTGTGCATTTCATTTGTGGTCTGTGTTGATGGACCTGCAAGGGAGCTGCCAAAATTCTGGAGAAATCTGGCATACCGAGGGAATTCCTGGCCCAGCGGTGAGCTCACCCTGCCATTATCTGGCAGACTGCTGAGAACACAGCAGCACCCACAAACTTGTTAGATTGGTTGTAAGACAGTTTAGCAATCCAAGAATTCTGGGAACTGCAGCTTCCTAAGATGTGCTGAGAAATTCTCTGAGTTTTTCTCCAGAGACAAGACTGTGGTGCAGATACTCTCCGAGTTTTGCAGACAATGGACTGAGGGTTGCTATTGATCGTGGGGCCCTGACCTGGGTAGCCCAGGCTGTCCAGTTGTCATCAGTCAGTCAGTTGTAAACTTTATTGCACTGGCTCAAAGCCGTCGCAAATAACACCGAAATACCAAAAACGACATCAAAACCATAATACGGCAATCACAATCACAATTAAACTCTTAATATCCATTACAGATCTATAAACAGTTTTAAAATCAAGACAACAATGACAATTAAACAAAAAAGGATTCAATCAGTCAGACAACATAATGCAAGGATTTATCCACCGGCCACATTAACAGTGGTTGTTTTTGACAGGGGTCAGATGTCAGAAGCTAAGCAGGGTTAGCCCCAGTCAGTATTTGGAAGGGAGACCTCTAAGGAATACCAGGGTCATGACGTGGAGGCAGGCAATGGCCAACCACCTCTGAAAACCCTCTGGGGTTGCCATAAGTTGGCTACGACTTGACAGCCGGAAAAAAAGGATTTTTCCTTACTTCCATTCCATAGAGGCACAACAAGGGCTCTTGAGCTTGCTGAAGCAAGAATCGCTTTCAGACTTGCAAAGGAATTCCACATTGCTTTCCTGCCTCCTTAACATAAAATGCAGGGATCTCCCATCTTTGCATAACTTAAAAATCATCACATTACATGTTAATTTGCTGTTAAATCCCTGTCTATGAGTTTAGAACCTCATCTGCCATTCCAATGTATTTGAAAAAGTCTGCCTTGCACACGAAAGCTCATACCTTGAATAAACCTTTGCTGGTCTTAAGAGTGCCACGAGACTCTAAATTTGTTCTACCTGGATCTCCCATCAGTTAGCGCTAAGTGTTGGTATTTTATTTTCCAAGTTTAATATTCTTAAACGTACCGTAATACTCAACATCAGGCTTTATTTCATGGTCACTTGGCGCCTTGTACAGAGGCGAATGCAAATTTGTCCCTGAGCACCCTTGTGGTTTCTACACCACACCACAGTTTCAGAGCAGCAGCCCCGCAGGACTCACACACTGGTAGAACAGAGACAAGCATGAGAACCAGAAGCCAGGAAGGCCGGCAGTCTGTCTGGGAAGCCACAGACCACGCTTACCTTATCCAAGGTCATGTCTGGAAGGTTGGGCGTGACATCGTTGCTCTCGCTATCCTGCTCCGAGACGGGTTCAGAGGCCTCGTAGCCGTAGAGGGCAAGCAGTTCCTCAAATGGCATGTCACTGTTCTAAATGACAGGATCGTAAAACTCTATTAGCTGGGGCAGGGATCCCCAACAGGGTGCCCAAGGGCCCCAGGGCACCCACCAAGTGTTTTAGAAAGTGGGTGGGGCTAGGTACAGCTTTTGCCGAGCCAACTGGAGATTTGATTGGCTGTGCATTTAAAAACAAAAACAAAACCAGCTGCTGTTGCTACAGCACCTATTTTGCGGCTGTGCTGGTGTGATGTGGTCCATGGGGTCGCGAAGAGTTGGACTCAACTGTGCGACTGAACAACAGCAAACCATCCACTATGCTGGTCAGAATTCCGAAGGTGCCCATAGGCTCAAGAAAGTTGGGGACCCCTGAGCTAGGGAGTGCACCCCAAGCACCACAGCAGCCAGGGCACACATGGAGATGTTAAAGGCAGCCTGGGCAGTGTGGCCCTTTCCAAGGATAGAGAATGCAAAGGTCTAAAAGGGCTTCCTAAGTAACTTATTCACTTACAGTGCGAGGCAAACCACGGCTGGAAAGAGTACACTGGGCTAAGTGGTCCTTTGATCTGATCTAGCAATGCTGCTCCTCCGCCTACACATCTCCAAAGTAACCATATGCCCCTCCCTGTTCCCCTCACTTCTGAGTATGGAGATAGACTCTTTCTGAATAAAAACTGGAGGCATGCACTCCAAATGGTTTACTTTTTAAAACATGCCAAAATCACCTGGGCTTTGTCGAACCCAAACCTTTTCTTACAGTGAGCAACAGTTCCAGGCATGCCTCCTCGAGGGAAGGAGGAGAACACAGAGTGGTCACTCATGCAAGGACACAATATCCAGCCTCCTTGGAGGGGGTACAATTCTGTCACGCATGCCTCTGCATTAGCAATAGTTGAATGATCCATACAGTCCAGCTGCAGAAGCAAAGCAGAATTACCTAACCTCTGAGGAGGCTACTGGAAGAGAAGCTGGACCAGAGCGGTAACTCCTGCAGAGACACACCATGCAATACACAGGCTCTTCTGTGGGAGACTACATTATGCTCATAAGGAACCTCCATTTATTTCTCAGGACATGAAACTGTTCTCAAGGAACACACTAATATGGCCCAGCACATAGTCTATGACTGTCGTAAGGGCTAGGAACTTTTCAACCACCAAGCTTACATTCTCAGCAGTTTGATACTAAACTCAATACTCGGTTACCTAGAAGGGAAATAACAAAAAGCTCTTAGTATATATTACCTGGGAAGCATTGAAGCTTTTCTCTAGCTCTTCCAATGGCTTTGCTTTTCCGTGTGCGTGCTCTTCCTCCTCTCTCTCTTCCCGCACCCCGTAGTTCTGGGACAGGATCTCAGCCAGGTTGAACCGGTGGTCAGCTGAGCCCATGGACACCACTGCATGGATCGGAAAGCGCACTATTAGCCAGGCCCTGTCCAAAGGTGTCTCCATTTGTCACAGAAAAGCTTCCGAGGGAGCTTTGGGTCGGTTGCTTTGATATGTGGGCTCCTGTTCAGAAGCGGAGGTGGAGGAAGGGAAATGGGAAGAGGAAAAATGGGAGAGTCTGTGGTGGAGAAGCATAACACCCTGTAAGCATCCTGTACCTGCAGTGGTATGAAGGCTCTGTCCCCCAGGGCATAAGTTACGCACAGGGTATGACACCACCCTTGGACTCTGCCTCCCAACCGAGGCCTTTAAAAAAGAAAGTACGCTGTTAAGACAGACATGCAACTTAACACACCTCCGCCCCAGTGATACAGATCATTCCTCCCTTCTCCCTTAAACCACGAACATTAAACAGTCCCTCCTTCCATATCTGGCCATGCCTCAAAAGGCACATTGCAAAGCCCCAGTGTCCTCCAAGAGGGTTTTGGCATTCTAGGCTTCCCTGGCATGCCTTAACCCATGGACCAAGGAGCTCAGCCTTCCTCCGCGTGCTGCTTTCCTGACTTGAAAAAGCCCCCCCCCCCGAGAGTCGCATTTGCTCCAATGGGGAAGTTTATGTGTAGCCAGAAGTCCCAATAGGGCAAACAGCAACTCCCAGAGGCTATTTCCCAGATGGGAAAACAGTGCAGGGAAGAAGACAGAAGACTTTTCAAATGCAGATCAGGCCCATGTGCCCCTAGAAAGGACAAGACTCCTCAGGTATGCTCCACCCCATCTCACCCAGGGACTTTTCATCTTTCCCAACGTGGTTGACAGCATACTGGAGAGTTCAGGGGTCTTGCAGTACCACCAATGGCCCCTAACATACAGACTTATTTATATGTTTAAAGCATTTCTCAGGCTGCGGTCAGACGTGCCATTTGGTGTGGAGGGGAAGCGAGCCTATTTCCCCTGGTGGAAACTGACACGGTGTTGCGTGACCACACATCTGGGTGAGTGGTGTTTGGTTTTTTTTGCCTTTTGTTTCCCATGACATAGCACATACTGCTAAGGGGGGGGGGAACAGCACCGAGTCGGGATAGAATGAGTAGACCATCCCAATGGCATGAGAGCATGCTTGAGTGATCAGAGAGGGGAAAGCCCTTCCGTGGCCTGTCGGCAAGCAATCACAACCAGACTTTTCCTAGTGTCTTTTAACTCCGCTTCTTGTGCTGACGATGCTGCCAGGACCTTTCCCATATGTTGTTGTCTGATCATGCCCTTTAGATCCGTCAGGCATTCACAGCTGAGTCAGATTTAAAGGCACGTCTGACCGCAGCCTTAGCCACCTTTCTCCTCTGAGGAACTCAAGGAGGTTTACAATATAAATATAACATTACAAAAGACACCATAAAAGCAACAATTATAAAAACCGTAAAAGTCACAGTTTAAAAATTCCAAATAGGACTGCCAATAATAAAAGCTAAATCGATCAAAATCCCATCCTAAATAAAACCATCTTCAGCTGGCTCCTGAGGATGGACAATGAGGGGGCCATGCACACCTCCCTGGGGTGGGTGTTGCATAACTGTAGGACTACCAAAGAAAAGGCCCTCTCTCACGTACGCACCAAGTAAGCGTACTTTAATTGGTGGAGCAAGGTTTAAGTCCAGTGGCACCTTGAAGACCAGGGGTGGCCAAATATGCTTAACGTAACAGCCACATAGAATAAATGTCAGATGTTTGAGAACCGCAAGACATGAATATCACACACGTTTTTATTGGAAAATATGCATATTTGCTTTTAATTAACAGTAACCGAGACTGTGTGAAAGATCCACATGCGGCTCCCGAACTGCAGTTTGGCCACCCCTGCTGAAGACCAACAAAGTTTTATTCAACCAATACCTTGAATAAAACTGTGTTGGTCTTCAAGCTGCCACTGGACTCAAACATTTGTTCTGCTGTTTCAGACCAGCACGGCTACCCCCCTGAATCTAACTTTAATTGGTGGGACAGTCAGGATGGCATCTTAATTCCCAGGCAGACATGTATGGGATAAAATAAGACTGGTGGACACCCGTGAGAGGGGAAAAATTAGTGTTTTTTGCACCTTCTTCAAATGAGTATATCAAGAGTCTGAAACGATGAACTGTTTTGTCAACAGATGTCTCCCCCACACAGACACGATTTTTGTGTTTGCATTATTTTTAAAAATGATCTGGATGCGGGTGTGGAGGGGCTACTCATTAAATATGCAGATGACACAAATTTGGTAGGAGCAGCAAACACACCAGAAGATAGAGATGGAATTCATGCTGGGAAAGTTGGTGGATGTGAACAAGATGCAATTTAACAAGGATAAGTGCCGAGTTCTACATCTGGGTAACTAAAATGAGGAACACACATATTGGATGGGGGATACTCGTCTGGGTAGCAGTATGTGTGAACAAAAGCTCGGGGTATGGGTGGGCCATAAGTTAAATATGAGTAGCCAGTGTGATGTGGTGACAAAATAGGCTAATGTGATCTATGACATCTCACAAGATGTCATAGTCCCGCTGTACACTGGCTGCCCCTGGAGTCAGGCTGCCCCTGGGGTATTGTGTGCAGTTCTGGAGGCCTCACTTCAAAAAGGATGTGGACAGAATGGAGTGGGTGCAGAGGAGAGTGACGAGGATAATCGGGGGCCTGGAGACCAAGACCTATCAGGAAAGGCTGAGGGACTTGGGAATGTTTAGTCTGGAGGAGGTTGAGGGGGGACATGATTGCTCTCTTGAAGTATTTGAAGGGCTGTTACTTAGAGGAGGGCTGGGAGCTGTTCCTGTTGGCAATAGAGGATAGGACTTGCAGTAATGGGTTTAAATTAAGGGCAGCAAGGTATCAGCTGGATGTCAGGAAAAACTTCTTTACAGTAAGAGTTGTGCAACAGTGGAATCAGCTGCCTAGGAAGGTGGTAAGCTCCCCCTCCCTGGCAGTCTTTAAGTGGCAGCTGGACACACGTCGGGAATGCTCTAGGCTGATCCTGCATTGAGCAGGGGGCTGGACTAGATGGCCTGTATGGCCCCTTCCAACTCTGTGATTCTATGATTTCAATTCCGGTTCTTTATTTTCCAATATATTAGTTTTTACAATTTGTTTGCTGGTGTCATTATTAACTGCTGGCTTTCTACCAGCTAAGGCTTTATTTTCTTTCCTTAGATGAAAAAGAAAAAATCATGTGCAGTTTTGCATTCACTGCCTTTCTCCAAAGGTACATTTTCTTCCTAACTTTTACCACTAACAATCCCACTCCACCCCCCATCTTAGAACTTTCGTTCTGCTTGAAGCTTAGTCCTCTGCATTCTTCTTCAAGTGCCAACATTCACGCCCACAACTTCCTAACCCTCATTTTCCTTTCCTTGTTACATCCTCATCCTTCCTTCCTCTGTTTCCAGCAGTTTCATTTAGCACTCTGCACACGCTCTTATGTTTTTAGTTCTTAAAGAACTCTGTAAAATCATCAGGCTGTATTATTATATGACACTCCGACTCTCATGGACTATTTCTGAGCAATGGCTGAGCAACATGACTTCTGGGCATTCTCTCAGCATCCCTTTCCAGCGTGGCGTTGCGGTTAAGAGCGGCAGACTCTAATCTGGAGAGCCGGGTGTGATTCCCCACGCCTCCTCCACATGCAGTCAACTGGGTGACCTTGGGTCAGTCACAGTTCTCTCAGAACTCTCTCAGCCCCACCTACCTCACAGGGTGCCTGTTGTGAGGAGAGGAAGGGAAGGCGATTGTAAGCTGCTCTGAGACTCCTCCGGGTAGTGAAAAGCAAGAAATAAAAACCAGCTCTTCTTCTTCTTCTTCTTCCCTACTCCCAAAAAGGAGGATTTTTCACACACACACACACCAATTCCTTGAGGCTCAGTGGAGGCCTGTTCCCTTTTAGGCTCTGCTTCTTGCACTTGCACACCCCTCACCTGCCATTCTTCATCCTCAGAATCCTCCATCTTCATAGCCCAATATTTCCCCGGAAATTTCAACAATGCGGACTTATTTTGTAACACAAAGCCAAGATTTTCCTGCAGCCTTCCAGAGTCAACCCACCCTTGCATTTGGGGCGCCTGGTCATGGGACAGCCACTATGCCTGGGCTAGCAGCACGGTGGTCGATCCGAGCCCACGCAGGCCTTCAGTCCTCACAGCACTCTTTCCTCTGCCAAAAGCCTACGTGCCCCAGCAGCAACCTAAGAAACTGGTCTCCTGAAGATGACAAAAACACCCATTCATCTTTTTTCGCATACACTGACACAACCCACCCCAAATAATGCTGGCTTGCACTGACTCAAACCACTGCTCGCTCTAGAACAAACTGGCCGCCAACTCTCCAGGATCTCTGCCAGAGAAAAGCCTTTCCCCAAATCTGCTTCCTGAGACCCTTCAACTGGAGACACAAAGGACTGAACCTGGGACTTTGGGCATGCAAAGCAAGTGCTTCCACCACTAAGCAATGGACATTTTCCACTGCACGTCACTCTTTCATCATCCCTTCACCAGAACCCAGGTCACTTTTTTTTTTCCTGCTCTCCCTATCATTCAATTGCATTAGTCATCCCCTCTCCACCATATTGTTCTTGACCATCTTTGCATATTTTTTAGGCCCAGCCACTTGTAGGGAAACCCTGAGGAAACAGTTGCCCATCTAGCGCAAGGCGTACACTTCCAGTGTGCACAGGTGCTACAGAAGCAAAGCTGTTCATATTGAAGTTACCATGGAAGCAGAAACAGGAATTAAACCACCAAACAGTCTGCATCTTAAAAAACAAAACAAGACACAGTATTGGAGTACCAAATTTCAAGCGGGAATACCTGTTCATTGCCTACTAGGAAAACTTGCAGAGGACACTATCAACTTAAAGCCAAGAGTTAACATGTGCAGCAATGCAATAGTCCCCAGTGCCTTATTAGCAACTGAAGATGTATTTTCATCAGAGACCATCTTACCTGCTTGCTGAGAGAATCCAATGGATACCAGGAACTGAAGTTAGGAACTGAGAACACAATCCAAGAGAAATCTCAGGTCTTTCCGCAAGGGGATCAAAAGAAAACACTGGTGGTTGGTATGCAGGGCTGGAAAAATCTCAGTACCTGAAATGGTCACCTGGGTAGTTAAAAAGTTGACAACGATGTCTAGGACTCTTAAACGATTTTCAGTTCTAAGCAGAGTGGCACATGAAAACTTAATGCTCTTTCATTACAGCAGTGACGCTATTTTCAAGGAACTGAAAATATTTTTCCCACACCTGGTAATGAGACATGAAACATGGAATACAGTCAATTTTAAAACATTTTCAATGACAGCTCCAAGAAATCCAACTGATTCTGTTGGAGTGATTTGGCTGATGCTCTTTATCGCATGAATAATTGCAATTAGTGAAGCACCATCAGCCCAAAGTTGAACATGGAGCCTTGTGCGTGGGTGTCCTTTGAGACTACAGGGACATGCTAACACCTGATTCTGCCAATTTCTTCCACTCTGGAGCCTTGAGTGGCACTCCACAACCACCAGTGAACCTCAAAGCCCAAAATGATTCAGACAAGGACTTCCATCAACAGTGGTATTCTGGATGACACTCAAGGGCTAAAGAATGGTCCTTGCATAGAATGTACTCTTTGGTGATGATGACACAGTTGATGGTCTTCATCGCCTTCAAACTCTACAGTCATGCTCTAGGTTTCTTTTTGGGGTGACACCAAACCAAATGGCCACCAAGACCAAAGAGTTAGTAGAAACAGGGCTCCATGAAACACCTTCCCAAGAAAGGACTGCCTCAATCCATAACTAATAACTTCTCCTCTCCAATGAAAGGTGACGATTCCACTGATTCCACCACAGAAACACCACCAGTGGGGAGATTCTGACCCAGTAGTGTCTACTAGAGTTGTTTTTTCCTTAATATGTAAATCTGTGCACTATTATTCTTAGCTTTCCCAGCAATATGCATAACCATGTTACTCAAAACAAACAGGAATCGGCCAAACAAAGAAGCACATGTAGGCCCTGGACACATCAATGTGTTTCTAGTTCTACAAGGACAGCTATTGAGTGTGCAAGAAGGCTCCCCACTAAATCTCATCCTTGAGAGGGAAGACGGGGGAACTGATATCAGATCAATTAACCATCCATTGGCTCACTGCAATATGGTTTACTGCTTAGCCATGGATCCAAAACTGCTTTAGCAGCTCTAGTGGTCAATCTTTGTCAGGAGATAATAGGGGCATACATTTCTCTTTGGATTCCTCTTTGGATAATCCTACTGGATTATCTTCAGGCACTGGCAGAAGTAAGCGGAATGGAAGGCATCTAGTATTAAACAGATTGTGCATCTTGCTCTTTGCGTATACCCAGAATTTGTATTGCAGTGTTTTTTTCTGACCTTTCTGGGATATATTATTCCATTTTATTTCCACTGTAGTTTTATATAACATTGCTGGGAGACACTGGCCAAAGACTAGGAATGAAGATTTATCAATATGCTGACAACACCTAATTATGTTTTCCGCTTACACTGATACTGGGCATATCAGCCATTTCCCTTAACCAGCAGCTGGCAGCAAAGGTAGAAGGGATGGAGATAAACAAACTGATACTGGATACAGACAAGATAGGAAAGGATCCTGCCTTCCAGAAGGGAATGGCCAGTTGTATACAGTGGAGTTTGCCTCCCAGGACTCAGGTGTGATCTTTAGTCTGTTCTTGGGTGGACTGTTGTTAAAAGGGCATTTTACCAAATTCACCTGGTACAACAGTTGTAACCACTACCCGGGAAGACAGGGTCCGGTTACTGCTACTCATGCCCCAGTTTGTACTTTGCCAAGGAGAGCTCTGGAAAAGCATTTGGAAACTGCAGCTAATACAGACCATGTCTACCACCATGTAGTTCTTGGGAGGAGGACAGGATAAAAATAAAATGTAAAAAATGAAAATGGGACAACCTACACCTCTTTTTTTCTATATAGCCCCATCTCCTTTGGACATCTAAACCGCAGTTCTTCCAGTTTCTTCATTCCGTTTTCCAGCAGCACTCCATCTCAGACCCAAATCTTGATGACACCATCTTTCTAGTGGACGTCAAACTTCTGCCAAACACCTCCCCTCTGTATATACAGGTCCTTATCTTCCACGAGTCTTATATAACTGGTCCACTTTGCCAGACTACGTAAGTTAGGAGGACTGGATATATCTTCTCATTGCAGTTGATTCCCATAACGCATGCCAGTGGCTGTGTGCTTTAATACCAAAATGGCAGCATGTACAGACATTGCTCAGGCATGCTCATAAAGTGTGTTCCCTAGAACACACCACTGATTTGTTTAAATTTGTAGCTGGCCCATCCCCAAAAAAACTCACAATGGAGAACAAGAACTTAGAAAGGAACAGCACACACAACCCAACAGAAGAAACTTCAAGTAACAGACAATTCCACCTGCAAAGTCCTTATCATACACTGACTGAGCAGCCCTCCAATCTATTCCTCCTCTCATATCATGGTTTCTCCCATCAGCGCTGCCTCTATCTGTGCCCAAAACCCTTCCAAGACCCCAGTTTTTTGCCCACACCAAGAGTCCCAACTGAGGTTCATTTCAGAAGTCTGACCCCTTTAAGCCTTCTCTCAAGCCCCAGATGAGTCTCCGCCATTTCACAATTCCACCTACTTCTGTTCCACCCATCCTTCTCAAAACTTTCCATATTTTCCCCAGCTAAGCCACAGCCAGTTTTTCTTAAAAGTAACTATGGCCCCGGTCACACGGGCCAGAAAACGCGGGGGGGGAGGAGGCGTGGCAGTTTGCCCTGGAGCTAAATAAGGCGCGGTAGCCCGATTATATGGGCCACCGGGTTGCCACACTCCAGCTCTGCGCCCCGATCACACTGCGCTGCTGCAGCGCAGCAAAAAAGCAGCACAGTGCACATGCACCATTGGGGGGGGGGCGGGCCGCTGTCGGTGTCTTGTGTGTGCACATGCGCTGTTCAGCATTGGTGCGCATCCCATGGACACTTACAACATCCGGAAACCCCGGGGACATGGGCGGGTGTCGGAAGCCGCGGGATACTGACGCTCCCGCGATCAGATGCCAGCCTTTGCCCCGGGGTTTCCGGAAACTAGTACTTCCGACCTACTAGTTTTTTACCCCGCGTTTTCCAGGGGAAGCCGCGGGTTGGCCATGGGAGCACTACGCCTCCCAGATGTGCTCGTATGATCGAGCACGGAAAGTCCGCAGGGCTCCCGTGCCTTCAGCGGGGCAAATGCTCTGTGTGAACAGGGCCAATGATTCCATAACCCACCCCCAAAAAAGTTGTCATACCTTTCTAGACACTCTGTGTCATGTGCATTCTTGATGCCCTTTGCAATGCTCCAGTCTCCCCAGCCCTTCAGAGAGTAAACTGTTCTGGGTTTTCTTTACACCCATTCCAGCTATAATCCCAAAATGTGCCATTTATTCCACCTCTATCAGGTTACTCCTACAGATTATTCCACTGCACTTACATCCAAAGTCTTCGTTGGACCCTTTCACTCCAAATCATCCTCCATCCTCCCCAAAGTGCCAATCCCATCACCTGCACCGCAGCAGACTTATCACCCACACTCAGACCCCCAGAATCCTCAGCGGCACCATCTTCACCAGCAGATTCCACGTTGATCCTACGAAAAAGTTCCAGCTGCTCTCCCATAAAAGTCATGGCACCCCTGAATTCTGTCTCGGCACCCCTGAATTCTTGATGCACCCACCCTACATGGAACACTCCCCATGTCATTGCTGAGCCCCCCTGAAAAGTCTCTGCGGCTGGAAAGTTCCCCAAACTCCAGATGTTTCAAGCTCCCCAGATGCTTCAAGCTCCCCAAACTCCCCAGCCACTGGTGATCCTCCCCCTGGCAAGCCCCCAAATAGTCACGTGGCACATCTCAGCCCCCTCAGAGCGCCCCAAACTCTAGCTGCTTCATGCCTATCAGCAGCAACCTCCCCCGCGGAGTCCTCCAGTCCCACGGAGGCCATATATTGCATCCCCCATCCTTTCGCCCCTAAACCCCTTGCAGGCTTGCAGCCCGCCCCCCACTGTACCCGCTTCATGCACATTTGCATCAGCAGCACCCTCTGGATGGCTTGCGATGACCCCCCAACACACACAAGTCCCAGATGTATCCCCACGGAAATCCCCACAGTTCTCCCACCCCTCCCCGCACCCCCAAAGCCCTCGCTGGACCCCCGAGCACCCCCCCCCAACTCCCGCAGCTTCACACCCATCCTCACCTGCCCTCCTCCTCAGTCCCACACCTGAGCCGCCCCTCCGACTCCCCCTCCTCCCAAGACCCCCCCTTAAAAACAAACGCAGGTCCCATCCCCCCCCCTGCAATGTGTGTGTGGGGAGAGACCGACCTCCCCCCCCCACAACATACACTCTTGAGTCCCTCAGACACACACACACACACACTCACCTCCGCCATAGCCGAGAGTGCGAACGGCCGGGGGGGGGAGGAGAGCCCCGGATGTGGATCCGCCCGCGGATTGGCTGCTACGCACGGGAGCTAGCGGGGGGAGGGCAGAGGGGGGGATGAGGGGCGGAGGGGGAGGGGGAGGCTGAGGCACAATGCGGGGCAGGGGGGCGAGGTGGGGGGCGGAAGGGGGAGCCGGGGCGACGCAGGGGGTGGGGGCTGGCTGAGGCAGGTGAGAGGGAAGCGAGGCGAGGTGGACGGCCTGAGGTGACAGGGGGAGGTAAAACGGCTGAGGGAATGTGAGGGGTCGGGGTTGGGGGGCAGAGAGGAAGGGCCAAATGCGAGGATCTAGGAGGCGGGTTGGGGGGGTGATGTGAAGTGAGAATGGCCGAGGAGGGCTTCGAGGGTGAGAAGTGGGGAGGGCTGAGGTGAGAAGTGGGGCCGAGAGGGAGCAAGAGAGGGGAGCCGAGGCAAAATGTGGGGTGGTAAGGGGGGGATGTGACAGGCAGATGGAAGGATAATGGGAAAATAGGAAGACAAATTGAGATTAAAAGGCTGGGGGAGATAGCATGGGGGGCTGGGGGCTTTAGGGGTCAACAGGTAGAGAGGCAGGGGACCAAAGAGCAAAGGAAGTGGAGTTGAGGTAAAATGGGGGGGGGGGAAATGGGGAGAGTAAAAGACTAGGAGTGGGGAGTAAGTGCAGAACTGAAGGGGAAATGTAGGACGGAGAGAGCCGTGGGAGGGGAACAGTGAGAAGGGAGAGGTGGAGGGAACTGAAGGCTAAGGGAATAGCCAAACTGAGGGAGAACTTGCAGGGGAAGGAAGGGATGAGGAGAGAGGTGTGGGGTAGACAAGGCAACCCAGAAAGCTAGGAGAAAGTCAAAGAGGTGGAACAGGACAGAGAGGGGGGCTGAATTCTCTTGTATTGCCAACGCAACAACCTGTGCAAGTTCCTGAACCAGCTGAGTCCTGCAGGCAAGGGTGCAAATGTCAGATGAATGAATCACCCCATAATTTCCTTGTAGCTTCTGAAGTATTCAGGGTTGGCCGATGCCCGAGATGGCAATAGGCAGGGCCTGCTTCATAAACCAAGAAGATGGCGTTCAGGCCTACTGGAAAGAAGCCACAGTACCTTGCCATTCTGACAGGTGTCCTGCCTTCTAATTCAAGATGCAGAAAACCAGTTGTTTATGGGTGAGGTGATGGCATTTGACCCATACACAGTCACATCTCTTCAGGCAGGCTGGAGGAGCAGAAAGATGGGATATTGCATTCGATACTGGGTTCAGGGGGGGCATCGGGGGGCACAACATCACTTCTGGTGCCACAAAAAACAATAAAATTAAATATAATAATATAATAAGGAGTAAGGAAGAAGAAGAGAAGAGATTGGATTTATACCCTGCCCTTCACTCAGAATCTCAGAGATGCTTACAAACTCCTTTCCCTTCCCCTTCCCACAACAGACACCCTGTGAGGTAGGTGGGGCTGAGAGAGCTCTTTGGAGAACTGCTCTTGAGAGAACAGCTGAGAGAACTTGTGACTGACCCAAGGTCACCTAGCTGGCTTCATGTGGAGGAGTGGGGAATCAAACCTGGTTCTCCCAGATTAGAGTCCGTGGACGTAACCACTATACCTAACAGGTGGTAGCCCAAACTGCCAAGCAGACCCCGACTCCTTCCCTTCTGGGGTGCTCTCTCACCAGCACCAGCCAGCAGGAGGAGGAGAAGGAAGAGGCAGCAATGAAGGGAGGGAAGGACAGGCAGAGAGGCAGGTGCTCATAGTGATGTATCCTTCCCCATCTCCTTCCCTGTGCATTGTGGCCAAAGTCCCCCCCCCCCACCAGCACTCTTGGCCCCAGAAGGCCAGGCATGGCTCTTGCTGCATATCCCAGCAACCATGCCTGGCCAAGGACTCCTGGTCAGACATGCTTCTGCGGCCTTCAGGGCTGCCAGCTTCAGTGCGGCAAGAGCTAGGGATAATGGCCCGGCTTGGTGCCACACTGCACACCTGTGCCTGCCACCCTGGGTCACATGAGGCTCTGTGGGCAGCAGAGGAGGAGCTTGCTGCTGGAGCAGGCGCCATAAGGCAACATGGCAGACCAGTCTCCTTAGCTCTTGCTGCAGCGTTTACACCAGCAGCCATGCCTGGCTGAGGACTCCTTGCCTTGCTTGGGTAGCTCCTGCCTCCCTGAGGTGAGGATCAAGATGAGGGTGGACTTGGGGTGGAAGCACAGGGAAGATTCAGGGTGGGGCATCTGCCCCTGGGAGCCCCACCATGTCTACAGGCCTGCCAGGGTTCCACAATTCAGAAAGGATATTGACATTTGGATCAGGTTCATACTTGCCCATTCATCAATCAATAATTGCAGAAATCAAGTGGTGACTTTCATTGTGACTGAAGTATTGCAGACCAAATGTCACAGACAACATTCATATTGCTTTGCATCATTCAGTCACTCAAGTACAACATTTTTCAATGCAGTCAGTTCACAGATTCAGCTGCGTCATCAACAGCAGAACTATAAAGATATCAAAATAACTAGAAAGTAAATCCTAGGAATGAGAGTTTGTAAAAGAACTGGGGACATTTAGCCTAGAGAACAAGAATAATTTTCACAGTTTTCAAACATTCTATATAGAAGATGGAGAATAATTGTTTGAGATCAGCATTTGGGTCAGGATAAGTAGTGATGGTGTTTTGAACCATGGGACAACTATGTAAAAGTTAGACTTTATTAAGAGGCTTCAATTTCAGGATTGGAACCGCAGCTTTGGAAACGGCTTCCAGACCAATTTTTTTGTTCATCGTTGTTCCAGCTAAAAGATAAAATTGCACATATGCACCTATGTGGAGGATTCTTTATGTTGTCCTTGATTAGGAAGAGCTAAGCATGGCTGACAAAGGTGACTATAGAAGTATGAATTGTGGGGAAGGATGGTAAAGTAGGAGGTGATGAGGGAAATAAGATGCTCCTGTAGAACCTGCAGCTGGTGTTCTTCCACTTGGCCCACTTTCCTTCCATCCTGAAATGCATTACCATCAAAGATAATGCATTCTTGATCTTCCAGAGGCACATGGGAAAGGAGTGATAAAATCTGTCCCCTTTGACCAGGGATCTGTTAGTTTCAGTGTTTCACCCAACCACCAGAAGACCTATGAAGAAACAGCTCAACCCACCAATAAACCTCAGCCCCAGGTTATAATCTGGCTCTGAGGGGTGCAAGATCCTTTAATGAATGGCCTAAATTGGTTGAGGGTCAAGAATGAGGAACAGCCACACAGTTTATGCCACTCTGCCTCTCACAGAATGGCTGATTTCAAGAATACGAGGACTAGGGACATACTGGAGGGCAGCCTTGGAAATCTTGTATGGGTCATGGACATCAAGGGTGTAGATCCGGGGTTTGGAGAGTTCATCAAACTTTGCATTCCTGACAATCCCATGATGGACTGGTTTTCTTGGTTGATCTGCAACAAGCCAAAACAGAATAACAGGCTGAACTGGAGAGGGCCACAAGAAGCTTTCCTAAAGTTACCAGGAGGCCAAAACAAAATTGCTTAGTTTCAAGCTTTCATAAGGACTCTGCTGTTGTACAGAATTTGTGCTACCCGGTGCAAAACTAGGCTGGTCTCCAAAGAATCTCATGTCAGGATGCCTCACATGTTGAAGGGAAGAAATTCTGGCTTGGACCCCAGGGTTTATACTTCATTCCCCGGGTGGTTTGGCAGGGAAATAGCGACTCATAGCAGCCCTATGCAACGATGGAAGCACAGAATGAAATCAAGGAGCTTGCCTCCTGCCTATCAGCCCCTGCTTCCCAGACTTGGCACCAAGACTGGGACGGAGGGAGGACACTACAGGTGATTTAAAAAAATTCTTATATCCATAGATATAAGGCATTTCAACTGCTCAAAAAACTTTCCATATTCAATATCCTCATAACAGCCTTATAAGGCAAGTCAGTATTGCCATGTTGTAGACTGGGGGTGTCAAACTCATTTGTTATGAGGGACAGATCTGACATAAATGAGACCTTATTGGGCAGGGCCATGTGTGTCATAAAATGTAATGCCAGGTAGTGGAGATATAAAAACTTTATAAAGAACACAAACACAAAGGGTTTTTAACTTAAAATATGCTTAAATCATTAGCACTCTTGCAATATTTTGTTTATACGGTGTCTGATAACTGACACCCCTTGCTCTGAATCATTGCATCAAAATGTCTGTGCTGTTGCAATCTTGAGTATGCTGTTCAGGTGTGTATCTGTAAACTGCAAATCTATGATGACTCAGCAACAGCAGAACTGGAAGAAGAAGCAGAAGACAGCCAGTTCTACCGCGGGCCTGATAGAAGCCCTCCAGGGGCCTAATCTGCCCCCCGGGCCGCATGTTTGACACCCCTGTTGTAGACGGTAAGAGGGAGTGGCTTACCCAAAGCCACTGAGCAAGCTAATGGCCAGAAGGATATTTGAACTTGGATCTTTCAAAATATGGCTGGAGACAGGACCCTTTCTCCAACGTGAGGCAATAGAGGAAGGTGCTACAGTTAGCTGAACAGGGGTGACACACCCAAGTACCTGGGGTGTGCTTTTTAAGAGAGTCAAAGGCAAGTATGATAGGGATTGTTGTCTGTGGTTTACACTTTAATTTCTTTTGTCCCACTGTCATCTCTGATCAAACAGGTTCTGCAGGTCTTTTAGGGCTTAACAAGAAGCAAGAGATCCCAGCTATCTTTCACTTTAGAAGTACGAGTGGTGGTGGTGGGGATTGAGATTGTAGCTAGGCTCTCCCCCGCCATCTTTCCCTGCATGGAAATTTCCCCATACTTACTGAGCAGCTAATATACCCTGTTTCTCTTTTGTAACTAATAGTTGCTTGAGTGCCAGAGTTGGGTGAGATTTTCTATCTGGCAAATGCCTTAAGTGTTAACTGCTGCTGTACTGCTTTGGCAAGTAGAATCTCTTGGTAAACGTAGCTATTGTTTGTCATTAAGTAAAGATAAAATTCGCTCTGATTTTGTTCATAACATCATTTCCCGTTATACAATTACAGATGATTTATTGCGATCTGTAGGGAACAACCGCGATCTGAGGCAATGGGTGTTTAATGGAGATGCCATAAAGATTATTCTTTAAGCATTCAGTCAAAATTTTCTCCCTGGTACAAAGACATAAAGAAAGATCATTTAAGAGCTGCATACCTGGTAAATATTACCGCATACAAGTTTAGAACAGCATTTATAGCACTGCGTTTCCAGACTATGCCAACAGAATTACTCCTGGGACTATACTTAAAAATACCCCAGGAACAACGTATTTGTATCTCTAAAATTTCTGTGAAGGATCTTTTTCATTATATGATCTGCCCATTGTACTGGGAACCGAGCTGTAAATTCTTGACTGCAATAATAGATCAATTGCAATTTTTTTCTGACACCGATAAATTAATATTTCTGCTGTCAGACACAGACTCTACAGATTCCTATATTTATTTATTTATTTATTTTGATTTATAAACCGCCCTCCCCATAACGGGCTCAGGGCAGGGTAGCACTCTTAGCGCCTAGTAAAATCAGGGCCAAGAACATAGGAAAATGAAATTGAACTGCAAAACGGCAATGTAAAATGGCAATGTTTGAGGCTGTGTATGTGTTTCTGGAGATGGGTATCTGTATTTAAGATTTTAATTAATTTAAATACTGAATGTGCAGATTTTTAGAGGTTAGTAAAGGTAAAGGTTCCCTTGCTCGAAAGCCAGTCGACTCCAACTCTAGGGTTGTGGTGTTCATCTCCGTTTCAAAGCCGAAGAGCCAGCGCTGTCCGAAGACATTTCTGTGGTCATGTGGCCGGCATGACTAAACACCAAGGTGTATGGAACGCTGTTACCTTCCCACCAAAGTGGTACGTAATTATCTACTTGCAATTTCTTGCTTTCGAACTGCTAGGTTGGCAGGAGCTGGAACTAGAGAGGTGTTAGGAGATGAACTTTGAAAATGCTTTTATTTGTTATTTTCTGACTTGCATGCACACCAGGAATGGTGACAGCAAGTGTCCTTGCTTTGGGAGAATGTATGCTTGAGTTAATGTGACTCTCTGTGTAAGAGGAGGTACCACACAGCCTGTACTTCCATGCAAATGAGGTCACAGACATGCCTTGCACATACTACCCAGGAGGCCTTGGGAACAAGAACATTACGGTCCCTTCAACAGAATGTAGAAACAACAGCTTTCCCACCATTGAAGAAGTTCTACACCTCACGTAACCCACAGGATGCTCGACATTTACATGTGTGAAGTTCCCACCTGAGAATGGCCAGATCCATCTACATACCTAAAGGTTTCCATGCCGACCCATCTTGACACTTTGACCAAAAACCTCCCTTGTAGAAAGGTGCAGACTTTCAGTATTGCCCCACCTTAGTAGGAGGGAACCCCCACATCCTTTAGCCAATGGTATAGGGATGGGATGGACCTAGAGACACCGCATGCCAGCCCCCATACTTGCTGATAAAATGGGGTGCAACCTTTTGTTCAGAGGAGGAAAAAAGGTTCAAGCAGGGAGAAGAGGGGGAAAGAAATCACGCGCGCACTCCTGCAGCCCCCTGAAAGAAAAGCAACCTTTGTAACTTAAGGTAACTCTCATGTGCTCTCTTGGAATCTGGACCAAGAGACCCTTTACAATTGTTGGCAGGCTCCAACATTGTAGGGTGAGAGTTTCCCTAGTTAGAAACAATCCTTGTTCCTGAACTGTGGAAGGTCGAAAACTACTAGAGCAGATAAGTATATGCTTCCCCCCCCCTCCTAAACATACCTTTAGCTTAAACCCCAAGTATTGTTTTCCATTTCTACTGTAACTAAAGGAACTTGAATATATGTGTGTGTGAATCTGTTTTTGTATGCCTGTAAATAATAAGAACTTTAAGTAAAGAGAATCTTGATTCAAATTAAGAAACCTTGTTAAGCGTTTTCCTTTTGAAGAAATAGGACTTCCCAGCACGAAACTTGCTTTCTCTGTATACACTGGCAAAAAGACTTCAATAAGTTAGTCAGCCACTGCGTAGATGAGCAGTCCGGCTAACAGAGGGGAGCTCACTCCATCATGCGGCATTGTCGGGTCTCGAACTGCTGAACTACTGACCTTCCACAGCCTGCAGTTCAGCATCTTAACCACTTGGGCCACTGCAGCTTCTTTTTAGAGGTTATTATATTTTAAATCTAATTCTAATTCCAGTGCTGTAAATTGTCTAATTTGTATATTGTTTTAAATTGTAATGGCCAATGGCTACACAATAAATTTTACTACTACTACTGCTTTAGCAAGTATTCCCCCACCCCACTAATATTTTAGAAATCAAAGGCCTTGAGAGACCTGAGCAGAGATCTCTTCTGATCTCATCTAGCTAAGCCTCATTAGTGCATAACACAAACCCATGAAGCCTAAAGTACCCTGTGGGCAATGGTGGCTGTGCCAGATCAAACAAGCATCACTTTCTGCACATCTGGTACAGTTGTTGAGGCAATGCGATTGGGGCTTCTCGGCTTGGAGGCAAACAGGCACTTTACTCTTCCTTGATGTAGGCAAACAGTGCAGAGATGTGCTTTGCTGCAGAAATTGATGTGGAAGTGAACCATGGCTGCTTGGAAAGTTAAGAATGGATGCATCTCTGAAGCAGTACCTTCCCTTTGAGCAGAAGGAAAAGGCTTTGAAGTTGGCACCTGTGACTTGATGGTTGGCAGCTTATCTCTTGGGGACACAAGCAGCCACTCCCACAGCAGCAGTAAGCTGTTAGAAGGGAATCTTGGATGCCAGTGGGAGTCATCTTACCAATGCACAGAGGCACCTGTGTTTGTACAGCCTATTCCCATGCTTCCCATCTTCTAAAAATGGAAAAAAAAGATTTATTATTTAGTGAGCAGCATGGAACAGCAACCCCACCCAATATGTACTGAAATATCCTTGGAGAAGCGACAGCTAGACAGGCATGAAGAACAAGGTTACATCATTGTTAATGTGAAGGGTAGGAACAGACCACTTACCGGATGGAGTTGCTGGCAATTCCTTCGGTTTGGCAAGAAGAACTATCCGTTCAGAGGGAATGGCAGCCATTGCTCCTTTACTCACCTGAAGACAAAAAACAAGGGTATTGTATTCCATATATGATCTTGGGGCACCCGACTCTCTCACACACTTCTCTGCAGAAAATGTGGACACAGTGAAGGACGATGAGTGGCATGCAGACATCCGAATTTGACTCAGCAAATGGGGTTTGCTCATCTTCAGTGCCTGCCTGCCTGCCAGACAGGAACTCCAGGGAATGGTTGTTAAGCCAGTTTCAGCCTGTAATGAAGACAGCCCTGTTTGGGAGCAGCAACATGGAAGGCAGAGAGACTGGGCGGGAAGAGTGGAACAAATGGTCAACAAGAACTTTCCTGTGGCGGAAACACAGAAGCAAGAATGGGGAGCAACTGAGTCAGAAGTGGACTACCCAAACAGAAGTTAGAGGGGGAGGTGGCTTAACAGCATGAGGGTAGGGAGCAGAAGGAGGGCAACTCGGAAGATTTTTGGTGACTCCATAGACATGATCCAGGCACAGAAGTACCAAATACCTATATCTTGCCTTTCCAAATAAATTGCCCAAACTGCCTTACAATAAAACATGTAATACAAACTCAATATAAAACCAAATATAACAATTAACATTCAAATGATACTAAGCAGCAATGAAATCAGCAGCGGGGGGGGGGAGATAACCAAAGGAAAGTATGAGATAATAAAAATAATTCTTACATGGCATCTGAAAGAGAATATCATAGGGCCAAATGCATTTTCTTGAGGAAGATGTTCCAAAGGTGGAGTGCCACAACTGAAAAGATCCTGCTTCCAGTAGCTTCCCCCCTGCCCATATCTGAAGGCTGGGATACCCACAGCGAGGCCTCCAAAGATGATCTCCATGAACAGGAAGGAAGTGGTTCTTCGGGTAGCAAGCCATTTGGTGGTGATGATCAACCCAAGTTGTTATCTGCATATATGAAGGGCAGTGCCCATTGCTTCATGAGCCCATGTTGCACTGGTAGCCACCTTATGGTATAGGCAGTGGGCTTTATGGCACATCTTAACAGAAGGAGGCAGAAGGGCAGCACAGGTGGGAACAGTACACAATGGAACTATGTGTTACAAGCAACAAAGCAATGCCATTTCCCTTGTAACATGGAAACATTTTTCCTGTGTTAAGACATTGTGCATCTCTCTGTGAGTGGCAGCCAACAATGTAGTGTGGCAGCCGGGATACCCATGATGGCAACATGATGCATAAGTGTTGTATCTTTTCCATCCCTCAGCTTGGTAATCTGGAGGCAAAACCACTTGACAGTGTGTAGATGGTCAACTTGTTATGTATTTAACAGAGTTAAATTCTCTTATACTTCAGACTTTGTTTGAATCCCACTTTCCCAAAAAGATTAGTTGCCGTCATTGATAGCAAGAAGATATTTGATTCAGAGGGCTCTGTAACATCTAAAGATAGTTTAACTTGGATCATAGAGATCATGTGGAGCCCCAACCATATGGGAGCATTCTAGCAGCAATCACACTGTCACTATAATAAGACAACTGGGCTTTAAGAAGACAGGAAAGGAGGAAGACTGACAAAAGAACGGCATACCGAGTACAGCGGACGACTGAATTCCCAACCATCTGCACAAGGGCGAGGCTCTGCCAGTTGCCTCAACCTGGGTGACGCTTTTGCTTTCAGAGCCGCTTTGGTCACATGCCGTTCTGAGCTAGACCTGAGTATAGCAAAGGAAAACACACAGCAAACTCACAAGATCATTTTTAAAAATCCACCTTCATGCACATCTGCTAAAGGTGATCTCCAGCAAGTTTAAGACAAAGAAGGTACTACACATACAGTCTGCAGGTTTCCACAGCATTTTGCACATGAGCATGGATGCATGAAATGTCTAAAATGAATAGTGCCAGAATTCATGCTTTTGTGGTAGACCTGCTATCTTTCCTATAAGGAAACCCTTATTCCTGGCAAGAAAAAGGTCTTTTCAGACATACTCAGAAGAATTTTTATTTTACAGCCACCACATTTGTCGGTTTGCAGTGTATTTGCCTTGCTACTAAACCACAAGATTGTACTAGCCTTACAAACTATTCTTAAAAGCGTAACATGGGAAGGAGTGGAGAAAGGGGGAAGATACATAGATAAATATGGTCAACAGACAAAATAAATAAAATTAGCAATAAAATCCACAAGCCAGGTGAAACTGCATCAGCAGAACGCAGCAATCTGTGGTCCCATTAAAAAGAAGGGAAAAACTAGTCATCAGAAGCTCAGCAAAGTAAACACCAGTGTGGAATGGGTACGTGGAATGAATTCCAGAGGTGAGGTGCCACAACAAAGAACCCTTGTTGCTGGCAGCCAACCTCTTTGCCCCACCACTGGAGGCACACAGAGCAGGACTTCCAAGGACTCCTGTCCCTGTCTCAGGATCCAGGCTTCTGTCTTAGCTCTAGCCTGCCTCCAACTCCATCTCAACTCCCTATCAGCACCAGATCTCAGGGGTCTCAGCTGGACAGCACACCCTCCTCGTCTGGATGTGGGTGATCCTGGCATGACTCAGACATGTGCAGCCAGGGAGATTACAAGGCCATTTCAAATAAGAGAAATCATAACTGCACAGTATGAGAATACCTCATCTAGATATTTCAGTAATTAAAAAGTCGACCTTTTTTTGGTAAATGACTGCCCATTATGTTACCTTCACATATACATACAAGAAAAAGTTAATTTGGCATTATAGCCATATCTCCCCCATGCGTCCAAAACAGGGTTTCTTTAGCTGTTGTTGTTCGGTTAATGTTTGTCAGACTCATTTCTTCCCCACCTGTCTTCTTTGAAAGCTGGATCAACCTTTTTGGATCGAGACAGCACTTCTTGCCTGGGAGTTAAGACTGTAGAAGAGAGGGAGGGCAGGATGTGAACATTGTAGCATGATCAGGAATGTGGTAGAACAGTACAGAGACACTGTGGATTCTGTAATGTTTTAATTGACACTGACTGTTTGCCACATGAAGATAGATTCAGGTGGGTAGCTTGTGTTGTTCTGAAGCAAGAGAGCAACATTTGAGTCCACTGGAACTTCTTTAAGACCAACAAAGTTTAATTCTGGGTGTCAGCATACACCTAGAATTAAACATTTTTATCTATGATTTTGCTTAACATAAATAACATTACAGAACCAAAAATATTCAACAATTATTAATCCGATTATATACGGTTGCATTCTAGAAAGTGATAATAGTATATACAAACATAATAACAGGTAAGGTGATATGAAGCGAAACGTTCCTATAGATGAGGCTATACAAATTTTCAGATAGCTTTGTAGGCTAATTAATAGAATAACAAACGAAAGATGAAACCAATTATATTACAATATTGCTAAAGAGCTATAATTTGTTGGAATAGTCATATTTGTATCATTTTTGTCAGCCACATAATCTAGGGAGGTTAATCATTGATCCAAAAAATTAGAGTGATAATGCTGAGTGCCCATAGGTGACAACTTGTCAGAGATTTTGTCCGTTATAAAAAAGTCCCAGATTTTTCTTGTACCATTGGGCAGTTGTGGGCAGTTCTTCACTCTTCTAGTTGGATGCAAAAAGAGCTTTGGCACCAGTAAGCAGGACTGCAATTGGCTTTTTTCCTATTGTCGGGATAGCCAGTTCTTCCCAAAGATTCCAAAGAATTACTACCGGGCACATAGGGGCTAGGTAACCTGTGATGCATTTTATATGCGCTATTATTCTTTCCTGGAATTTTTTCGAAAGGTCCCACCTCACTGCAACATTTCCAGCAATTTAGGGTGGTTATTGGAAGTTATATGATGCATTCTTAGAGGTGTTACAGACCAGCGAGCTATTCCAGTTTAAGAGATAATATTTTAATATTAATAGGTTTTGTTAGCAGTACACGCGATTGTCATATTTTACACCACTGTAAATCTGTGAATTTACAGTCACAATCCTTTTGCCAGGTCTTTTGGTAAAATGTTAATTTCTTCCCCCCTGAAGAAATCGGTATTTTATATAGTTTAGAGACTAGGTTTTTACAATTGCCTGTGTCATTTCTTAAAATGAATTCAAAGTCAGCAATTGGTCTTATGAGACTTTTCTTAACCATTGACTACTTACTAAATGTTGGATCTGTAGATACTGGAAACAAGGGATCTTAATGCCTGTATTTTCTTCCAGTTTAGGTTTCTCGGTAATAGTACCCTTAATGTTTGCATCTATCAAGCATATCAGATCGAGGGATCTCCATATTTCAAATGAACCTGCGCTGTTCCTGGTTCAACCAGTGCTGACCCAGAAATGTAGTCAGAGGAGCAGCCCCGTAGCCAGACGATTTTTGGTGAGGGGCACTGGGGGGGGGGTCATGACATCACTTCTGACATCACAAAATTAATAAAATAAAAATAGAAGAGCTGGAGAAAGGGCCCCATGGGGGAGGAGGGCTGTTGTGAGTATCAGAAGACCCAGACAAGGAAGGAGAAATTGCAGGTGGTGGGAAATATTTAGTGCCCTCCCATGAACACACACACCCCTCCTCACCTTTGGGGGTCATTTTTCTTAAAAATAAAAATTAAAAACTGGGCATTTGCAATGAACAGGAAGTTTCTACTGGCATGAATGGCCAGCCAGTGTTGCTCCAAGGGACCAGGTGGACCACCAAACCAGGTTCCTGGGCTGCACCACACACATAATTTGCGGTGGGAGAAGGATGGAGCAGCCGTGGCTCTGCAGCCGAGGTGCTGCAACCAACACTGCTCCAGGGCTTTCACATCCAGTAGCCCAAATCAAGCCAGAGGCTCGCTTGCAGCACTTTTGTTTTCACCCCCTCCCATTTGACTCAGAAATGCCCCTTCCTTGCTGGGCCCAATGCAAAGCCACAGGGATGCAAAGCTGCAGGGACCAGCCTGGCTGGAGACGGCTTTGATCCACCAAAAGCGTCTAAAGTGGGGAAGTCCCGGGCAAGAGGAGAAGGAGGTGGTGGTGGGCAACCCAGCACAGGGGCTGCAGCTGAGCCAAGGAGCCCTTTGCAGCCTGAGATGAGCATGCTGGGAGAGGAGCCAGTGGGGGCTGCCAGCACCTGATCAGCCAGTCATGGGGTCCCAGGCCAAAGTGCCACCATCTGCCAGGGGCCCACCTGGAGGAGGAAGGTGGCTGCCTAGGGTATGTGAGAGTGGGTCTGGCATCCTCCTAGGGTGGGGGCATCACAAATTCAGGAGGGGCACCACCCCCACTGCCCCATATGGCTCTGCAGAGGAGAAATACCTGGAGCTAAAAGTGATCCAAATATATAAAGTATTGTTTAAATAAGTGTTAAGTTTTATTTGAGAAGGTCTCTCTGATTGCTTATTCCAGATGATATCTCGTATCTTTTTGGAATTAGGATATGATTGTTCTATTTGAATCCAATCTATAGGGTATAATGAATTTAGTAGCATCATTAAATTTTTAAGTTGAGGTGCTTCATAATAGAGTTTTAGGTCAGGCATGGCAAGACCTCCCAGTTTCGTGGGATGTTGTGTGATTTTAAAATTCCAAATAAAGTTATTGAGATTTTTTTTGGCATTAACCAATAGTGGGATGGGTATAGCTCTGAAATAAAACAAAAATAGTGGGAAGATCATAGCTGTCACAATATTTATTCTTTCTAGCCAAGATAGGTTTATCCCATCCCAATTTTTTAAAAATAAGTTTATTTGTATAAAGTTTTCCAAAGTATATCATAATGCAACATTATAACTATAAACTTTATAACAATAAATGTTAAACAGGAGCAGTAGTATATACAATCGTATTTATACTTAAAGCTAATACATTGCTAATGTTCTATATTTTGCTGGAATTGTATTTTTTACCTTTTTGTCTCTCTCAACAAAATCTAAAAAGGGGAACCAACATTCTAAGAAAACAGACTGGTATATTGGATTTTCAGATACTAATATTTGGGCAGGTTTTTCCCCATGGTGATATATTCCCATAATTTGTTCAGCCATTGGTTTATTGTGGGAGATTCTTTAGTTTTCCAATGATATGCTACTATGACTTCAGCTGCCACCAACATAACCAAAATTAGATCTTTTCTGACTTTAGATATCCTCGGGGCACAGCAGAACTATATGCCCTGTAATCCATTTTATCATTTCCAGTATTTTCTTCCAGAGTCTTGAAACTTAGGGCATTCCCACCAACAATGAAAGAATGAGCCAACCTGACCACATTTTTTCCAGCAGTGTGGGTCAGTAGTTGAATTAATATAGTGAAGCTTCAAAGGAGTCATGTAGTCAGCAAAGGATAGGACTTGCAATAATGGGTTTATGTTTATATTCAAATAGATCATGGGTTAGGTTCTTCAGTACATTGACCGCCCCCCCAGACACCATTGATCTTGTAATTCATTTTATTTGGTTTTTAGCCAAGTTTCCCAATCAATCATCAGGATACAGGATGATCTTGACAGGCTGGAAAACTGGGCTAAAACAAATAAAATGAATTTCAATGGGGATAAACGTGACGTTCTGCATTTAGGTAGGAAAAATCAAATGCATAATTATAGGACAGGGGAAACTTGTCTTGGCAGTAGTATGTGTGAAAAGGATCTAGGGGTCTTAGTAGACCATACACTGAACATGAGTCAGCAGTGTGATGCGGTAGCTCAAAAGGCAAATGCCATTTTGGGTTGTGTTAACAGAAGTGAGCCACGGTGGCTCAGATGTTAAGACGCTGAGCTGCAACCGGAAGGTCTGTAGTTTGGCAGTTCGAGATCCTAGAGCTGTGTGATGGAGTGAGTTCCTGTCTCTGGCCCCAGCTCCTGCCAACCCAGTTCGAAAGCAATAAACTGCAAGTAGATAAATAGGTACCACTTTGGTGGAAAGGTAACAGCGTTCTGTGCACCTCGGCATTTAGTCATACCGGCCACATGACCACGGAAATGTCTTCAGACAGCACTGGCTCTTTGGCTCGAAAAGAGAAATGAGCACTGCCTCCTAGAGTTGGATTCGACTAGCTTTCGAGCAAAGGAAGCCTTTACCTTTTTAGCAGAAGTATAGTGTCCAGATCATGTGAAATGATGGTGTCACTTTACTCTGCTTTGGTTAGACTTCACCTAGAGTATTGTGTTATGTTTTGGGCACCACAATTTAAGAAGGATTTAGATTAGCTGGAACGTGTCCAGAGGAGGACAATGAGATGGTGAGGGGTCTGCAGAACACGTCCTATGAGGAAAGGCTGAAGGAGCTGCGTATGTTTAGCCTGGAGAGGAGACGACTGAGAGGTGGAAGGGCTGTCATCTAGGGGATGGTGTGGAGTTATTTTCTGTTGCCCCAGAAGGTTGGACCAGAACCAATGGGTTGAAATGAAATCAAAAGAGTTTTTGGCTAAACATTAGGAAGAACTTCCGGACAGAGCAGTTCCTCAGTGGAACAAGCTTCCTTGGGAGGTGGTGGGCTCTCCTTCTTTGGAGGTTTTTAAGCAGAGGCTAGATGGCCATCGGACAGCACTGCTGATTCTGTGGACTCAGGCAGATCATGAGAGGGAGGGCAGGGAGGGTTGCCTCAGTGCTTAGTTCTTGTGGCCCTTTCTTATATGCCCAGGGAAATGCCGATCATCACTTTGGGGGTAGGAAGCAATTTTTCTCCAGGCCAGTTTGGCCAGGGTTCCTGGAAGTTGTTTTGTTTGTTTTGTTGCCATCTTCTGGACATGGAACAGGGGCCACTTGGGGTGTGTGGGGGGGAGGAAGTTGTGTATTTCCTACATTGTGCAGGGGGTTGGACTAGATGATCCTCATGATCCCTTCCAACTCTATGATTCTATGTCTCCACACCCCATCAATCCATCTATATTTAATTTTTTCTTTTATATAATTGTATGTGACTGGAGTAATAGGAATTGGGTAGATTTCCATTTATGTTGGGTTAATAGTTAAACCAGAAACAGAGCCAAAATATGATATGGTATCATTTAAGCTAAGGAGTGAGTTTAGAGGATAGCTGAGATACAATACCATATCATCAGCAAAAAGGCTGATTTTGTGTTCTGTTGTGCCAGTTTCTATGCCTCTAATTTCCATTCTGTCTTATTGCCTCTGCCAAGGGTTTGATCAATACAGTGAACATAACGGGAGACAATGGGCATCCTTAATGAGTAAGGTAAAGGTAAACATTTCCCTTGCTCAAAAGCCAGTTGAATCTGACTTTAGGGATGTGGTACTTATCTCCGTTTCCAAGCCGAAGAGCCAGTGCTGTCCAAAGACATTTCCATGCTCATTTGGCCGGCATGACTAGATGCCAAGGCACACGGAACGCTGTTACCTTCCCACCAAAGCGGTACTTATTTATCTACTTGCAGTTTATTGCTTTCGAACTGCTAGGTTGACAGGAGCTGGGACCAGAGACGGGAGCTCACTCCATCATGCGGTATTCAGGTCTCGAACTGCTGAACTACCAACCTTCCGGTCTGCAGTTCAGCATCTTAACCACTTGAGCCACCGCAGCCCTCCTTAATGAGTACCCCTAGTTAAAACAAAATCGTTGGATCTGAAGTCATTTAGTTTAACTTGTGCTTTTGGTGACTCAATAGAGCTTCTATGACTTGTAGGAATTTTTCTAACCTCATTTGTTTCAATGGTAGTTTACATATTTTATTTTCAATCGATTAAAAGCTTTCTCAGTATCAAGTGCTAGAATTAATTATTCTTTTAATGTACAATAATTTATTATATTTAGTGTTTTTCTAATATTTTCCTCTTTGTCTCTATTTGGAATGACACCAGATTGATCTACATATATGTAACTTGCAGCACATTTGTTAAGTCTGCTGGCTAGAACTGATGTAAAAAAAATTCATCTTGATTGAGTAGCGAAATTGGTTGGTAGGACTTTCGCTTTGTGCCTTTTTTGGGGATAACTATAATTCTTGCTTCTTTGTGGCTTTGTGTCTTTTTGGGGGATAACTATAATTCTTGCTTCCAACCAAGGCTTGGGTACCTTCTGTTCAGTTAATGTGTAGTTGCAGGTTTTACTTAGAGGCTCAGCTAGTTGGTGTATAAATTTCTTATAAAACTCTGCAGGTATCCCATCTCTCCCAGGTACTTTGTTATTTTTTACATTTCTTTGTGATATCTATAACCTCTGTTATTGCTGTTGGTTGTTCCATAATTTCTAAGTGTTCAGGTTTAGTTTATTTTTTAGTTTGACTGTATAGAAATATTTTATAATGGATTCTTCCTGAGGACAGTCTGAATCATGTAGCTTTTTAAAGTATTTGGACCATTTTTTTGTATTGGATATTTGTACAATTTTTTTGTTTTGGAAGTTAATTTATTATGTAGATCTCTGATTGAATTGACCAATCTAGTGGAAGCTTTTTGTGATACTTGATGAGAAAGCCTTTGGAGTGCTTTGGGGCTTTAGAAATTGTTGTTTTAGATACAGAGTAAGTTTTTTTAAATTCAGAGGTTTCTAGAGCCTCTATTTTTTCCCTTTCCATTGTTAATTTATGATATGTTTTCTACTGTATTATTTGTGTTTCTTTTATAGTTCATTTATTTTACCTTTTCATTCCTGTATGATTTTTTCCCTGTTTTTTTTAAATAGACTGATGACAGAGAAATACATTTCCCACTTAAAACTGCTTTCATAGCATCCCAGACTATCTCTTGAAAGACCTATAATCAGAATTCAGTGCAAAATAATAGCTTATTTCCCTTAGTGGAAATTATGTGTTATTGGGTCTACTCTAAAAGTAATTTGCTTACGTTCCAATCGGGTCCTTTGCCATCTGTTTCTTTGTATAGTAGAAAGCGTTCAACCCGTGCATGGTCTGACCATATTTTAGGTCCTATTTCAGCTGCATGAATTTGGTTAACAATTTTCTAGAAGCTAGTAAATAATCTATACGAGTATAAATATTATGAACAGCTGAAAAATAAGTATAATCCTTTCCCTGCAGATGCAAGAGGCACTAGACTTCACAGAGAGTGAAATTTTCCATATTCCTACTAAGCTCATGTTGTTTTCCAGTTCTCTGTTTAGCACATTTGCCATAGTATGTTCTGTCTATATTAGGGTTCATTATATAATTAAGGTCACAGCCAAGTAATATTTCCCCCTCTTGAAAAGCCTCTAGCTTTGTCAATGTGTCATTGATTAAGTCAATCTGGTTATTATTTATTGTTGTGAGAATCACTGGATTTTTAGTACCTGCTTCACCGTTGTTTAGACATTATTTATTTATTTATTTATTTATTTATTTATGGGTTTCTTGAAGAAATAAAATGTCCAGATGCTCTTTAACCATGGCTGAGGAAACTCTTTTTAATTTAATAGCATTGTTTAAGCCTTGGCAATTTAATGTCAGTGCCTTATATCGGTTAACTCAGCCATCAGTATCCCAATTGTGCTTCGGAAGGCTAGACACGTTATTTGAGCTGTCCAGTTTCCAGTATGGTTGACCCTCCATAATGTCAGGTTTTTAAACTCCAACTCTACTCCCCCAAAAGAAAAGAAAATTCAGACTCTCGCCTCCCATAATACATCCTACCCCATCCTCTCTCTTACCTGTTCAGTTATGAAGATAACACTTTAGAAAGTTACAAAATTATGTTTAATGGTTCAGCATGTCTTCAGAACTGTCCTTTGATTGGAATACTACTCCAATGTTGTCGAAGCTTAGTTTCTTCTGAGGGACCATTTTGTTGTGGGCCATTGCTGGGCTCTCCAGGTAAAGAGTTTTAAGGAGCACCTTTCCTTCCTCAAAGTTTGTAGCTTGTAATGAGATGCCTTTTGTGTATGATGAGGAGTTTGAGTGGGTGGCCGCAGCAATACCATATATTGGATCCAGTCAGTTTCTCAGTGATTGGTTTCATCGTCTATCTTTTTTGAGTGTTTCTAATGATAAATCTTGAAAGATTTCGATTTTATTTTCTTTGTATGTAAGTGCATCTTTAAACCTTGTTTCTTTTAAGATTTTTCCTTTTGTGCAATGGCAAAGAAATTTGGCAATGATATCATGAGGAATACTGTTGGAATCATGAAGAGGGCCTATTCTGTGTGCTCTTTCAATGACAGCCCTTCTTCCAGTTCTAAGGTGCTAGCCAGCCAAGTTGCTAGAAAAATAGATAGCTCTGTAGATCCTTCCTCTTTCTCTTGGAACCCACAAAATCTAAGGTTATTCTTTCAGGAAGCATTTTCCAAATTTTCCCACTCTAGACTAGATAATTCTTCATTTTTAAAATATTACTTTAATTCCTCTTGCAAGGTGAGACCCAGTTCCATAAATGTTTCAGCAGTTTTGCTTACTTCCTATAGGGTGCGATCATACTTACTGGAAGCTGCGGCAGACATGTGATTTCCCCCATGGATTAAAGGGACGCGATCAGACAGACACATCTGTCTGGCGTCCCGGAGTCGTCGTCGGGGCGTCCTTTTGCGCTGCAGAAGCATGGTGAAAAGCTACTGCTGAAAACCTAGTATCATTGGGAACTGTGGGGCGCCCGGCGGGAGGTATGATCGCGCAAACGTGCGTCATTGCAGGTGGGGCAAACAGCCTCGCTTCCTGCCCGCATTTTCTCCCTTCTTTGTGACCGCAGCCATAGTATTTCTTTTATATTTTTTAGTTGAGCACTCACTAGATCTAATAGCTGAGTGATTTACTCAGAATTTTCTCTGAGAGTTCTTCCAAGTCCTTTCTACGTACTGGAACTTCCTCTCCCTCTGCTTTTGATTTTGCAACCCCCATTTTCTCTCCCTTTCTTACTCAGGGTTGGGCTCCCCAGCTGGAAAATAATTTTTAAGGGTTGGGGGCTCAATTTGGGGGTTCTTAAGTTTGCTGCCTCTTGTTTTCCCCACTGCTCAAATTTTCTTATGGCCACGGTCGCTTTATTATCTGCCTTTTGTGGGATCAGGGTCTGGAGCTTATCGTCTAGACACCCCTCTCATATCACTTGAAATCACTTCCTCTCCCATCCCAATCTTTTAACATGTTAGTTATTGATTGATTTAATTATTTACGGTTGTATTTTAGAAGATCTCTTATATCTAGGGGTATTTTGATACCTATTTGATACCTGTTTGCCTTATCGCCTTTTTGATGTGACCCATCAAAGGTATATTTTAAGATTTTAGTGAGGTCCAGAGATAAATTTATCAGGTATAGTTCTGTTTTAGTTCAATTTATATTATATTTTCCTGTAATCCATTGTAATATTTTCTAGGGCATAGATTGATGTAGCTGGTTTGGTGATGTATAAGACCAGGTCATCGGTGAAGAGACTGATTTTATATTCTGTGTCTTGGATAATTCTACCTTTAACTTGAATGTTTTGTTAAATCATTGTACCTAGTAGTTTGATAGAAATTGCAAATAAAAGTGGGGACAATGGACAGCTCTGCTTTGTACCTGTGGAGAGTAATAAGTCCTCAGAATTTAGACCACTGATTTTAATCTGGGCCTTCTGTGTGGCATAAAGTGCTTGAATTGCTCTACGTAAGCTGGTTCCAATGCACATGTAAGTTAGGAGTGACTTCAGGTAATCTGTCAAAGGCCTTTTCGTTGTCTAGGGCCAAGATAATTGCTTCTTTTTGGTTGATTTTGCAGTGATTAATAATATTCAAGGTTTTCCTTTGTTCTATTTGCCACGTGGGGCTTGAACAGGTTTCTTATATGTACAAAATACAAAGCTCCCTTGAGGTGCACTGCAGGTCTGTATAGCCCAATTCTGACTGGCATCTGCTACATGGGATGGTATAACTGGAGATACTGGGGATTGAACCTGGGACCTTTTGTATGCAAAGCAGGGTCCGCCACTGACCTGCAGCCTCTCACCTAAACATATGCCATTGCCTTTCTGACATGGACTATTGATCTATTAAGCTTTCTAATCTCTGTCTGACAGAGAAATGTCTTTCCCAGCATCTGCTAACAGATTCTTTAATTATAGATTCTGGGAACTGAACCTGCATCTTTCACATGCAAGGCAAGATACTCTACACAGACCTAAAATGACAAAAAGCAGAGGAGTATTGTGGAAAGCCTTCCCTCATGAAGACAAGATCTCCTTTATATGGAAAGTCAGATTTGCCAGCTCCTCATCTTGACATGGGCTCTCCCAAGAAAGATGTTTCCCAGATACTGAACTTGGTCCATTCAGCCTGCAAAACCATTGCTCTGCCAGTAAGCCATGTCCTTTCTTTGTAGCACAATTTCCACTGAAGTCACTTTGAATCAGAGAGTCCTAGGAATTCAGTGGTCATGGAAAGCCAGTCCAGAGGCTTATATTGCTCTGTAATCCAGTGGTGGGGTATCTGCTTTGCATGCAGAAGATCATAGAACCCTAGAAACACAGGGTTGGATGGGGATCAGCCTAGAGTATCCCTGACAAGTGTTTGTCCAGCCGCTGCTTAAAGACTGCCAGTGAGGGGGAGCTAGGTCCAACCCACAATGTGGCTTCTTTCCACTAGAAACTGTCCCTCCTTATTGGCCCTGACAGGGAAAGACAAGTACCATACAGGTACTTCAGTCCCCATCCCCATGGGGGGCTAATAACCACTCAGGGGAGCTGCTATCCAAGCAGAACTCAATGCAAAGAGGAAGGACTAAACCATTCTACCAACATTCTGCTGGAGCCCTAACCCAGATCTTCCTGCTATACTGTTTCCAGTGCCTGGAAGGAAGGCCCAGCATCTCTATAGGTCAGGCTGTTTGTTTGTCCTTTCTTTCCAGACCCAGTTTTAAAATGAAGCCAGAAAACTACATGTTGCTAAGTTTCTAGCCCCTGTGATCACAGGGGAAGAACCCACCCAAATCAGGGGACTGCGTTGGCCAGCCAAACCCTTCTCCCCCTGCCTCTCCTCTTAAAAAATAATCTTGAACATGCTGGGACATCCAGGGGTGGGTCTCTCTGCATTTTGTCAGGGGAACACCCTGTGGGCTGGGGCATTGCCCACTTGTGAAGGCCAGGGTTCAAAGCAGCAGCACATGAACAATACGCAACTTGCCTGGAGTGGTGAATCTGTGATGCGTGGTGGGTATTTTATCCGTCCAGTATACACTAGGCCTGCAGCAAAAAAAAAAAGGGGGGGGGGAGGAGTTTAAAACATTACAAAATTCTGCACTCCCATCTCCATGTCAGCTGCCCTGCTGGCAAGAATGGTGCCGATGGCAATGCTACACGCACAGGGTTGCCAACCTTCAGGTGGCTCCTGGAGATGCCCTGGAATTGTAACTGATCTGCCGGCTACTAAGATCAGCCCCCCTGGAGAAAATAGCTGCTTTGGAGGGTGGACTGTATGGCCTTATACCCCAGTAAGGTCTCTCTTCCCCCTGCAAACCCTGCCCTCCTCAGGCTCCCCTAAAGTCTCCAGAAATTTCCCAACCTGGAGCTGGCAACCCTATGCAGGCCTGAACTCTGATGTCTTCTGGGAAAGATTTACCCCACATATATAGATCGGCTTTAGACAAGTGTCATTGTTGTGTGGTTTTCTTCTATCAGGAACTGCCCTGGGCCGGAGAGTGAAGGTGGGATGGGAGCTCCTCAAAGAAGCAGGGTTCCCCCGCAGTCTAAGCCACACCCAAGGCTTCCAGGACACTAAGCCCCCCCCCCAAGAGAGGCCTCCAACCCATCATTCAGCAGGAGGCTGTGCCTAGACAGATCAGGCAGTTGGCCGTGTATCTCACGCCCACGCCCCCCAGGATTTGACTGCAATGACCCATGCAATGGTCCCTTCCAGATTGGATTACTGTAATTCTCTCCACATGAGGCTGCCCTTGGCCCTGCTTCGGAAACTGCAGCTAGTGCAGAACACAGCAGCACGGGTGCTGACTTTGTCGTCTGTGCGGACGTGTATCTACTCTGTGTTGTGCGAACTTCACTGGCTGCCTATTGAGTACTGGATCTGTTCCAAGGTGCCGGTGCTTACTTTCAAAGCCCTCTTCTATTGCGCCTAGGGCTGCCAGACCCCCTGGACTGGCAGGGTTTACCCACTTTTTGGGGCTTCAATGTGCCTGCTGCCCAGTGGGTGAAGCCCCGCCCCCAAGCCCAAACATCCACAGCCACCCCCTCCCTTCTATCTTGAGAGATTTAAAGGGCCCTCCAGCTGGAGAACCCTTTAAATTTTGCAGAGGGGAGGGAGAGGAAAAAAACTTATAGGAAAAACACTGCAGTTTGGCATTTGAGCCACAAGAAAATGTCTGTGGGAAAGACATCCTCCAAGTCTCTGCTTCCAGCCTTAAAACTTGTGGCCCAATCTGCATTTGCGATGTAAAACTGTCCTGTGCTGCTGTAGCACTGGATTCCCATTTGGTTCAGTATAAAGCTCTCCTCTGTCTGCTTCAGGACACAAGTTGTATTTAGGGAGTGTGTGAGAGAGAGTGGGGAGGAGTGGCCTCTCAGGGGTGCCAGCAGGGCACTGCGCTGTGCTGCAGGGAGGAAATGGCACCTGTGACCCCCCAACACACAGAAAGTAAAAGGGGGTTACCTGGCGGGGGGGGGGGCAGGAAAGACAGAATGAGCTGGGTAGAAAACACAAAGCACCCAGCAGTTGCCAGGCAGGGTGTTCTGGAGACTGCCCCAGGAAATAAGAAATGGTTCAGGGGTGGGCATGCTTCCAAACCCCCCCCCATATGATCACAGAAAAATGTTCCCTTTTAAATGCAGACGACTGGATTTTCAGCTAACTTGTTTCCTTTGTGACGATTGGGGGGGGGAATTCAGCTCTAGTTGTCTGCTTTTTGCTCACAGTGGCTCGACGGTGGGAAGGAGCAGTTGTAGCACCTTAAAACCACATTCAGATAAGGCGGTTAGATGCCACAGTGTCCCTAGAGTCACCACTAAATGGCAATAAATGATGTGGATAGCCAATACTGAGATGAAACAATAGGAGTGTGGATGCAGCATGTTATGTATTGAGCCTGAGCCGTCCCTGAAGGTGGACCTTGAACTGGGTGAGCTTGCTCCCCAAGAACAATAGCTGCCCAGGATCCTGGAATTGGCCAATAGATAAGTAGTGTAATGTAAATAGCCTATAATGGGGAGTGGGTGTGTTTGGGCTGTGGTGTTTGCATGCTATATAAGCAGGGCTCAAACATTGCTGGGTGTTTTTGTTGTGTTCCTGAAATCACTAAATAAACTAGGCTGCAATGTGTCCAGAACCCAGTATTTAACACGGCATGAAATGTAGACAGAAATTCGTGAGACGATGTGAGATCATTTGCACAACGGTGGAAAATACCAATGCAGATTGGACCTGTGTCTCCTTTTATGCCTGACACTGTTGGCCATTTGTTTCCATAAAAAGGATATCTTCAAAGACTTCTCTATTAGAGCCTTCTCTCCTACAGAATTATAGTTCCCAGGGGTTTATGTCTATGTGTATATTTTCCTACAAAGGCTGCAATCATTATGAATGATCATCGAACACTTCCATTACAGGCCAAAATTTGTCCCACAATTCATCAGACGGGAAAAGTATATTGTAGTCATAGACATCACATATAAACAGGTTTTAGTCTTTCCCCGTTCCCCTGGGAACTGTAGTTCAATGCAACAAGGACTCTCTGAGGGGGAAATCTCAAATGACAATTTCTAGATTTCTGGGCTGATAGGTAGACAGGACAGTTCACATGGAATAAGGAAACCAACATGGCTTTGTAAAGTAGATCTACCCAGGGATATCTACTCCTCATGTGGATCATCTAGCTTCTGAAATATTTTAAGAGGGTGTGTGATCCATTTATGTATACATGTTGTCATCCTTCACTAAAGAAATTTAACTGCTGTGGCAACTGGGTAGAGAGGTGTAGTGATGAAGATATCATAGGCGTTGGCTAATAGGTGCTCTTCAGAAGTGTCAGCAGCAGACAGAAAAACTGGCTTTTTGCTCATTCAAACTGAAACAGTGCAAAAACCCTGAAATGAATAAGGCTAAACTGAGTCCAGTTTCACAGGGGCTTAAAATGTTTTAAATATAAATCCAGCGAGTCATAGTTGGGGAGGCAGGTGATTCTCTCAGCTTGAGCTGGCAAGCCTCCTTAAAAAGCTCAACTGTTTTCCAAGAGCTGTCCCTAATTCATAATGCTGGCACATGGGCACTGATGGTTTTGTGCACATGTGCATTTGTGACGTTATCATTGGGTTTGGTATCATGTGCAGCTTCACCTGCATGTATCTCAAAAAGGACATTTGTAGAGCTGGAAAAGGTACAGAGGAGGGGCAACCGAGATGATTAGGGGGTTAGAGCACCTTCCCTATGAGGAAAGGCAGGGGAAAGGCTATTTGGCCTAGAAAGCAGATGGCTAAGGGGAGACCTGATCGAGGTTTATGAAACTAGCATAGGGTGGAGAAGGTGGGCAGAGGAAGCTTTTTCTCCCTCTCCCGTAACTCCAGAACTCGGGGGCACCTGGTGAAATCATAGGGATATATGTTCAGGACAGACAAAAGAAAGCATACATTTGCATTTATTTACTTATATCTTGCTTTTCTCCCTGCAGTTGGGATTCTAAATTGCTTAGAACACCACTGCCACCATTTGCTCACAACAGCCAAACTCTGTGATGTGTTTGTGACAGGCCCAAGTTCACCCAACGAGTTTCCATGGCAAAAGTGGGGATTTGAACCTGGGTCTCCCAGGGTCCTAGTCTGCCACTCTGTCCACTCCACCACAGTGGCTCTCCTATCCACTCCACCAAACTGGCTTTCTTCTTGACTCAGCAAGGAATTAAACTGTGGAATTCACTGCCAGTGAATGCAGCGATGGCCATGAACACAGATAGCTTTAAAAGGGGGTGAAATACATTCATGGAGGAAAGGTCCATCAGTGGCTATTAGCCCTGATGACTGAAGAAAGCCTCCATTTACTGAGGCAGCAAACCTTTGAACACCAGTGCTGGTGTCAGGCTCAAGTTGGCTGACCGTATGTACCTGTTATTTAGTGCTGTGACAGTCTGATGTTCATTGCTTTGTTATTCCTGTTGTTTTAACCTTTTCCTCTTGAACCCCTTCCTGGGCATCAATTTTAGCATTGATGCTCTTATCTTCCACCCTCGCCTGACACTACATTCCTAAGGGGAGGGGAGAGAGTGTATGCGTGTAGGAGTGGGCTTGCTTGCCAGTGTAACTCTTCTATGGAGCCCTCAGGAGACTCTTTCGCACGGGAAGGTGTCCTTGAGAGAAATGACTTCGATTAGCTAGAGGAGGACCCTATGTCTCACATGGTCTGTGTAGGATTGCTGACGTGTATACCTAAGAGAGTTTTAAAGGCCAGATCTGAGCTCTTCATCAGCTGACTGTGCATGCACAGATTGTCATTTAACATTCTGATGTGAATAAGAACTTTAGGGGAGGAGAAATAGCTTTTGATTCACAAAGCAACCAAGCATTACATGCTAGACAATTCCATACACCAAAGCTGCTATGCACTCTCCTATTGATCTGAGTATGACTAACACAAATTGGATTGGAGCCATTGATTGAAGAAGGGCAAACGAGATCAGATGATTAAGTCTCTCTCTATATTAATCCTAAATTAATCTTTCATTAATAGGTGGGGGGTAATCAAAATGACAGTGGTCTATAACTTCTTGCTTCTGTACTCTTTTGATAAGAATTTAAAAGTTATCAGTAAGATTTAATGTTGGGAAACCTCCCATGAAATTATGAGATTTCAGCACTGTAATTTGAAAACAAAATCCCCTAAAATTTGCAACTGCGACGTCAGTATGAACTCAGACTTGGAAGTCTGTTGCAGCAGTAACAATGGCTCGACTCCAAGATCCATGCAAACTGACTTCTTACCTGTTGAAGACGACTTGGTGGCATACTTTTGGCTGGGCGAGCTTGCTGATGTACTCCAGACCCATTCTCAAACCAGGAGTTACGAGAGCAACCAGCTCCAGAGGCAGTCGTCCTTCTAAGAGGCACAGTTAACTTACACTTCCAGAAGGGGAATTATTTATCCTGTATGGATGGGCCACAGGCACTAGAAAGCTCGACCCGGGGTGTGGGGGGAGAGAACCATGCAAAAGGTGATGATAGCTCATTTACTGATCCCTGGGTCAACATTCAGATTTGGGGCAGGTGAACCTTGCTCATAATGCTCAGAACAAAACCAAATGAGGTGCTGGGAAATCGGTGATCAGATCTCCAGTCCCCTTGCTCAATCTCAAATCCCTCCCTCCACCAAGATGCTACCACATTTTTGTCCTGCCTTCCTTCCGAGAAGGGCACCTCTTGTAGCTCTCCCCTCCTCTATTGTATCCTATGAGGTAGATCTCGGAGAGACGGAGTGATTGGCCCCAAACAGCCCAGCAAGTTTCCTGAACTCAGATCTCCCCAGTCCTACTACATCACAGTAAGGAGGACTGTTAGGGGAATATAAAGGCAACATCTGAGCTCCTTTTATGTTCCTTTCAAGGAGCAGACTATGGTTTGGGGGGCCGGGAAAACAGAACAATAGAAAAGAGCAAGAGTCCAGTAGGACCCTAAAGACTAACAAAATATGAGGCAGGGTATGAGCTTTCGTGAAGTCACTGCTGACTTCTTCAGATACAGCTAGAATAGGAGTCCATCTGTCCGATTTATTGGAAAGTGGAGTGATTTCAGATGCCGAATGACATTTGCAGGTGAATGACAACAGCAGGCATGATTGGATTTAGGAGAGATATGCAGAGGGGGAATAGGCGTGGAGAAATCAGCACTGGTAATGAGATGATAGCTCATTTACTGAACTCTGGGCCAACATTCAGATTTGGGGCAGGTGAACATTACTCATAGTGCTCAGACTGAGCAAACCCAGAGCATTGGTAATGAGACAGGAAACCTAGGTCTCAATTCAGTCCAGGTGGATGCATTCTCTTGAATTTCATTATCAGTTGCAATTCAGCAGTCTCTCTTTCTAATCTCCCTTTGAAGTTCCTTTGTAAGAGAACTGCTCCTTTTAGGTCAGCAACTGGATGTCTTGGAAGGTTAAAATGTTCCCCCAGTGGTCTTTGAATGTTGTGGTTCCTAATGTCAGACTTATGTCCATTAATTCTTTGTCGAAGGGACTGGCCCATTTGTCCAAGGTAGAGGGTGGAAGGGCACTGCTGACATGTGATGGCGTAAATCACATTAGAGGATAAGCAGGACCTGAGATGGTCCGGCTGCTGTTGCTGGGTCCACTGATGGTGTTGTTAGATCTATACAAGATAAAAGTTGGCATCTTGGTTTGTTGTAGGCCTTGGCACCAGAGTCCATGCTACTGTTAAGTAGTTTGTCATTGCAGGTGAGAAGCTGTTTTAGGTTAGCAGGCTGCCTGTAAGCAAGAAAAGGTGGTCCCCCTCTCTGCGCCTGGGGGCCCGACAAGTGCCTAACAAGGGAAAGTTAATCTGCATTCCTTGGTACCATCCCACAGCCATTCACAAAGGGAAAACAAATCAGGGACGGTACTGGGATCTTCCAGCGTCTCATCGGGAGTGACCCTAAGGCCTAAGGGTCCACAACCTTTTTGAGACTGTGGGCATCTTTGGATTCTGATGCAGCATAGTGGGGGCCACCTTAAAATGGCTGCCGCAGGAGTTGGAGCCAGCCTCAAAATGGCTGCCCTAGTTTACCTTCACTCACACAGTGAAGGTCTCATGTTGTGGTGGCCGCTGCCAAAGCAACGTTTTGTAAAAACCTGTGGAACTAATCATGATCCCCAGTGGCCAATCAGAAGCCTCAATGGGCTCCTGGCCCCACCCACTTTCTAAAAACACTTGGCAGGTGCCAGGAGAAGTATTGGAGGGCACCACGGTGCCCATGGGCAACACATTGGGGACCCTTGCCCTATGGAGTTGCCCAAAGGAGGCAAAGAATGGCATCAGGGTCAGGACTGACATCTCCCCCCCCTATTTCCTTTGACGAGTCAGATAAAAATGTACAAGCGAGATGTATTTTTAAAAAGCAAATGTGGCAACACTGGAAAAACTTCTTAGGTCTGGCCATGATCTCTAGTGGAAGACTAATTGAGTGGATGGTTTAGATGGGCAGCTGTGTTGGCCTGAAGCAGCAGAACAAAGTTTGAGTCCAGTGGCACCCTGAAGACCAATAGAGTTTTATTCTGGGTATGAGCTTCCGTCTGCATGTACACTTCCTCAGATACAGTGAAATGGAAGGTAAGAGTTCATTGATATATAGAGAGGGTGAACACTAAATTAGCATACAGCATAATTATAATGTTTTAACAGATGCAAAAGATGTTAAAAATGACAAAAAAGGTTTTTTTTCTTATGTTCAAAGTAAGAAAAAGAGCAAGGACATTGGTCCTCGGGGCCAGATGAGCTGCATCCAAGGTACTAAAAGAACTTGTGGATGTAATTTCTGAACCCCTGTCCATTATTTTTGAGAATTCTTGGAGAACAGGTGAGGTGCCAGAAGATTGGAGGTAGGCAAATGTTGCCCCCATCTTCAAGAAGGGGGAAAAGAAGGACCCGGGTAACTACCGACCTGTCAGCTTGATGTCTATACCTGGGAAAGTTTTAGAACAAATAATCAAACAGACAGTCCTTGAGCATTTAGAAAGGGCAGCTGTAATTATTAAGAGCCAGCATGGGTTTCTCAAGAACAAGTCATGTCAGACTAACCTTATCTCTTTTTTTTGAGAAAATTACTATCGTGCTGGAACAGGGGAATGTTGTAGACATAGTTTATCTTGATTTTAGTAAGGCTTTTGATAAGGTTCCATATAATATACTTGTTGACAAATTGGAAAAATGTGGTTTAAATCCTATGACTGTTAGGTGGATCTGTAACTGGTTGACAGATTGCACCCAAAGAGTGCTTGTGAATGGTTCCTCAACTTCTTGGAAAGGAGTGACAAGTGGAGTGTTTCAAGGATCTCTCCTGGGACCTGTTTTGTTCAACATCTTTATCAGTGATTTGGATGAAGGGATAGAGGGAATGCTTATTAAGTTTGCAGATTAAGTTACTAAATTGGGAGGGGTAGCAAATATAGTAGAAGACAGAGTCAGGATACAGGATGATCTTGGCAGGCTGGAAAACAGGGCTAAAAGAAATGTAATGAAATTCAATGGGGATAAATGTAAAGTTCTGCATTTAGGTAGGAAAAATCAAATGCATAATTATAGGATGGGGGAGACTTGTCTTGGCTGTAGTATGTGTGAAAAGGATCTAGGGGTCTTAGTAGACCATACACTGAAAATGAGTCAGCTTAGCAGTGTGATGTGATTGCTTAAAAGGCAAATGTGATTTTGGGCTGTATCAACAGAAGTATAGTGTCCAGATCACGTGATGTGATGGTACCACTTTACTCTGCTCTTGTACTTGAAGGCTGTCATCTAGAGGATGGTGTGGAGTTATTTTCTGTTGCCCCAGAAGGTCGGACCAGAACCAACGGGTTGAAATTAAGTCAGAAGAGTTTTTGGCTAAACATTAGGAAGAACTTCCTGACAGTTAGGGCAGTTCCTCAGTGGAAGAGGAACCAGTTTTAAGAGCCAGTTTGGTGTAGTGGCTAAGTGTGTGGACTCGTATCTGGGAGAACCGGGTTTGATTCCCCACTCCTCCACTTGCACCTGCTGATGTGACCTTGGGTCAGTCACAAGCTCTGGCACAGCTGTTCTCTCAAGGACAGTTTCTGTCAGGAGTTCTCTCAGCCCCACCTACCTCACAGGGTGTCTGTTATGGGGAGAGGAAGGGAAAGGAGTTTGTAAGCCGCTCTGAGACGCCTTTGGGCAGTGAAGGGCGGGGTATAAATCCAAACTCTTCTTCTTCTTCTTCTAACTACCCAGAAGCCAGTTTTAAGCTAACTGCCCAGAGTGGTTGGTGGGGAGAAATAGAGACAGTGAGTTGGTGACTTGTTCAGAGTAACCGAGTGAGTTTCATGGCCAAGTGGAGATTTGAACCTGGGTATCTATCAGCCAAAAGCCAACAGACTCCCATAAGCCTAAGAGATAGTCTGCTGGCCGAGGCAGGGGTGCGCGTGTAGAAAAACCATAGAAATCTCTCATTGTCATTAATACCAGCCATCACTCTCTGGGGGCACCCCACTGGAAGGACCACCTGTTGGGGCCAAACTAGGTGTGACACTGGGAGGGAAGGTGGCACAGCATAACCCAATTTCTCCAGGTCTCGGAAGCTAAGCAGGGGTCAGTACTTGGAAGGGAGGTCACCAAAGATGGCTCTGCAGAGGAATGCAACAGCAAACCACCTCTGGTTCTCACTTGCCATGAAAGCCCCTTGCTGGGGTCACCATAAGTCAGCTGCCACTTTGAGGGCGCTTGACGCACACAGATGTGATGGCATCCATGGATCCAACCTGTGAGTGACAGTGCCGTCATAAAGGAATTTGAAAAGGCCATGTGGGCACCGCAGTGGGATGAGATGTTCTTGTCCATCCCCCCAGCTGTTTCAGGTGCTGAAATGACTTCACCCCCCACCAAAGTCCAATTCAGGATCTGAAGAGGCTCTGGAGGAGAGGGAAACAAGAGCATCTCAACCTGTCTCACTATGGCCCCAATTGGGCCCTCACGGCATTCTTAAATCTCTTTAAAATGGCCGTGTTACCCATGAGTCAGATCCATGGGTGCCATCAGGTATAGTTTGGCCCCTAGCTGTTTGACAGGGTCAGGCCCCTTTGAGTGACCCTTGCTGTGGGAAGTTGGGCTCTCTTTCCGTTCAGCGTGCTTAGTGGATTGTTATGAATCCAGGGGTCAATGCACAAGAAACCACAATTATGTGTTCAAGGACAGGGCTGTATCCACAAACTGCTGCCGTTCTCCAGGTTTGGGGATCAGCTGGCAGATCACTGATGGTTCCCCCCCCCACACTTCAACATGTCTTTGCCAATTTTTCCTATAGACAGTCTGGCCTTTTCTTGGCTCACCTCTTCCTCTCCCCACCTCAACCTTCCTCTCCCAGTTATCTTTAGGCACCAACCTGTTCTCGAGTCTTCACATGGCTCAACAGAACACATCAATGCCTACAATGGTTGCATAGGAATGGCAACTGCATCTTCTGTTGCCGCGGGAACACCCGTGAGACCTCACGTCTGGGCCAGAGGGGATGGAGGCAATGAGAGGAGCTGTGTCTACCTGGCTCAATCCTGCACTGCTTGGAAGATTGGGAAAAGCTCCTGCAGCAAGATGCAAAAGTGGTCTGAAGATGAAATTCACCCTTGGGGAAGACCCTGACACGCTCCTCTGCTGTAGCTCAGTAAACCCAGGCCTATAAGTTAGAGGTGGCTTGGCAGTGTCAGACTCCTGCAGCAATCAGTTCCCGACAGCTTTCATCCAAAGAAGTAAAGTCTATTGAGAAGTATGCAGATATCTTGACTGTTTCGTGTTAGAACTAACATAAAACACGCAAAGCAAACAGATATACATGGTTCAAGGAGACCCTCTGATGGCCCAGGGCCAATCAGAGACCAGGTAGAAGCCTGCCAAAGTAACGGGCCACTTTTCCCAAGAGAAATACTATACTAGGCACTGAAGGTCAGACAGAGATACTGGAAACTGAGAAGACACAGCAGAAAAGAAACAACATTCCAGAGTCACCCCCACTCCCATGGCAGCCAGGACTCAAGAGAGGCCTAGCTGACAGGCAGCTCCTCCCTCTTTCTACAGCCAATCGGATGCCATAGAGTGCTTCCTTATCCAGAGGCAGAAAGCAGCAGACCTGTTCTGTCACAGCTTAGCAGAACATTTCATTTTTCAGTGGCTCAGGCTGTACTCATCCAGTACATGCCCAGTGATTCTAGGTATAGATATTTTAGGCATAGGCATCGATATTGTAGCAGAGTTAACTAATGATGCAGCACACAATGTAAATTAGCTGAAATAAAGTTTACTGAAAAAATTAGGAAGGGTTACATGATAAGGATAAAAACAATAAACAGTCGAATATCTAGCTACATCTTTCTAGTTACTGGTTACTCCAAGATGGAGACTCACACTCTAAACTCTAAACAAAGGGAGAAAGAAGAAACCGCAGAATGCCTATGTGCAAAGTATCAGGTAATATCACCCAATTATAAACTGACCAATAGCCAAGCTAAAGATTACTTCATTCTGCACAGGACTTCTTTTTCTCTGGTGAGAGCTATGTGCAGAAGAGCTCATTGGTCCTAAAGCTAACTTACTCACAATTAGCATATACATCAACAAACAGGTTAACTCTTTCCTGACATTGGGGAGTGAGCTTGCAAATACTCCCAACACCCCATCTCAAGTTCATGTACTAAAGTGAGCTTTTTGTGCAGGCGTTCAAACTGCCCTCTCGCGAGTGGCTTGCTTAGTATGTCAGCCACCATCTCCTCAGAGGAACCATACTTGATCTCAGCCAGTTGCATCTCTCCCATGGAATGGTATTTGGCAACGGTCTGCTTGCTTTTTGCTTTTATGCTCTCACTCTTGGACAAGGCTATACATGCCTGATTGTCCTCAAACAAAGTTATTGGTAGATTTATTTATCTATTTATTTTATTAGACTTATAGCCCGCCCTCCCCACATTGTAGGCTCAGGGCGGGTTCCAACATACAGATCTGCAATTAATGCAGATTTACAATTAAAACATACTTCAAAAATCTGTTAAAATCAATAATATCACTAACACAGTAAGACAACAACATACCTCAACCGAAGATGTTGTGATTCCAGTCGGCTTCTAGAATCTGAGCTCACTGGAGGGGCGGCCAGACTGAAGTGGATGCCTGCTGCCTCAGCTAAAGGCCCCATGGAAGAGCTCCGCCTAACAGGCCCTGTGGCACTATAACAGGTCCTGCAGGGCCCTGATCTCTTAAGGTAGCTCATTCCACCAGGCAGGGGCCAGGGCCGAAAAGGTTGTGGCCCTAGCTGAGGCAAGTCGGACATCCCTAGGGCCAGGGACTACTAGGAGATGCTGGTTCATGGAATGCAATGTTCTGTGGGGCTCATATGGGGAGAGGCAGTCAACACCAAAGTCGTTTAGTAGACAGATGATCCATTCAAGTTCACTGCAGGCACTTGCAGCAGGTATGTACTCAGCCTCGGTTGTTGATTTGGCCACTTACTGGTTGCTTCTGGCTGGTCCAGCTGATCAGGCTGTCTCCATAGAAGCACAGGTAGCTACTTGTTGACTTGTAATTGATCTGGTCTTCACCACAGTCAGTATCCATGTATCTAACTGGTCTTGGGTTATAACAAGCTGAGATCTTTAGTTTCAAGTCAGCAGTTTTTATGAGTATTTTGTCAGTCTGTTTACAGCATTCCAGTCATAATGATTTGGTGAATCAGTCTTTCTGCACTGGATTCTAACAGCTGAAGTGATATCAGGTCTTGACACTATGCTCAGATAAAGAAGTTTGTCAATTGCCTCTCTGTATTGTTGGTTGCTCTTTAGCAACATTCCATCTTCAAGCTTGAAGTATGCTGGTCCAAGTAGAGTATTGACTCCTTTGGCTCTGGAAAATTCATAATATTGTATCTTTGGTTCAGGGGAAAACTCCCATTCTCATTTCTTTCAATTTGTATTCGAAGGTAGTGGCTCAGTTCTCCCAACTGTTTGACTCCCACCTCTTTGGTCAAGTTATCTTCAATTTCCAGAACATATTCTTTGGTTTGGCACCATAATAATAGTCAATTCCTACATGCCAGCGCATACCGATACAGTCCATCTTTAAGTCTGGTATGTAGGCAGGTGTCTGCCTTTCCCCGTTGAAAGTCTTGGCTTTGCAGCAGCATAATTTATTTCTCAGTCCACGCTATGGCAACTTGTTCCTCAGATAAATCTCCATTGAGGAACACTATCCCAGTGTCCAGGTGCTGAACATGCATTTTTCTTGATGCTGCTATACTTAGTAATGTCCTGAAGTGGCGTATTTGACAACACATGTAGGCTTTTCAATCACTTCTTTGCAGTTCCTCAGGCTGCACATTTACAAGCAAGATATACTTTTTAGGTGGTACTCCCTTTTGGCTCCTATGTGACCTTCTCACAGGAGCCTTTTTCTTCTCTGGCCCAGCTTGCCCTGCCACCCCTTCTGATGGTGAGGTGTCTTGTTGACTTGCCTGTGGACAGGTGGTCTCTGCAGGCAGCCAAATGACCATATCTGTAAAAGAGACTCCAACCTCAGCTTCCTGGATGATATACACTGTGGACTCTTAATTGCTTTGAAGCCTAGAGTACACATCCTTCATCAAAATGTATCATATTATATTATTTAACCCAAAAAGTTTTTGGATTCATAACTCTGTATCCTTTTCCACCTCTAGCATACCCAACAAGGATTCCCACTTCAGCTCTGGGGTCCAGCTTCCCCCTTCTTTCCTTGGATATATGAGCAAAAGGTTTGGACCCAAACACCTTCAAATATCTTAAACCTGGTTTCTTTTTAAACCACAGTTCAAATGGTGTTTTTCCTGCCGCCTTTGAAGGTACTTTATTGTATAGATAAGTTGCTGTAGTTACAGCTTCTGCCCAGCAGTGGTCAGGCAGGCAGGCTTGCATGAGTAGGCAATGTGCTGTCTCTTGAAAGCTCCTGTTAAAGTGCTCAGCACAGCCATTTTGCTGGGGAGAGTATACCACACTTGTATTATGTTCAGTCCCCTCTTGCTCCAGGAACCTTTGAAACTCACTGCTGCAATACTCAGTCCTGTTGTCAGTAAACAGAACCTCTGGAGCCTTACTGAATTTATTTTTCACAGCTATAACATAGCATTTAAATTCCTCCAGCATCTGAGTCTTAGAGCTTGTTACATAAACATATGCATATGTGGAGTCCCAGCATCCACGGACGTAAATAAATACTTGCTCCCTCCAAGAGAAGGATGGAAAGGACCAACCATATAACTTTTGCAAGAGTCCTTCACTGGGAATACTTCGTTGCTTCTTGTAACTGGGGGCAGCAGCTTTGGCCTTTAGACAAATATCACAGCAATAAGCATCCATTTGTTCACACTTTAGTTCCACAGTCTTGAAATAACCCTTTCACACACTGGAAATTCCTATGCCCAAGTTTCCAGTGCCAGCCTAAGGGGCAGTCTGAGTGCTTGCATTTGCCTTGCCTTGTCTGTTCAGCATCGTGTCTCAGGTAAAAGAATCCATCAGTCCTTTCTGCCACTCTTTTAATATCACATTCTGGGTGAAAGATGTGCCTCTCCCCTAGTGGCTCAACACTCCTTTTCATTCTACAGAACCTCATGGCATGCCTGATTTTCTTACAGTTAAAACAAACAATGGTCTCAGCAGCACAGACTTTGCTCCCGTGGTATCACAGGTCGCCACCACTGCCAGGTCTGCCGTTTTTCACCTGGGATGGATCAAACACTGGGCCTCATACCTCAACCCCCCCCCCCCCAGGATCTGGCTACAGTGACCCACGCAACAGTCCCTTCCAGATTGGATTGTTGTAATTCTTGCTATGTGGGGCTGCCCTTGACTCTGCTCCAGAAGCTGCAGCTAGTGCAGAATGCGGCAGCACGGGTGTTGACTTTGTTGTCTGTGCGGAGGCATACCCATCCTGTGCTGTGCAAACTGCACTGGCTGCCTGTTGAGTACCAGATCCATTTCACTGTGCTGGTGCTTACCTTCAAAGCTAGCAAAAAGCTCCAAAGGAAGTTCGGGAAACTTATTGAGGGCCAAAAGTTAAAAACATAAGTACTATGGCCAAAGGTTAAAAACATTTGACCTCTGAAGAAGGCTCTTGTGTGCCGAAACGCGTCAGGTCACACGCTGTTCTTTTTTGTGCATTTGTCACTTTGAACATTTTATGAGGCTTTATTTGGGCCCCTACAGGGTTTTTATAAGTCTTCGAAATAAACACATACTTATTTATGTTTTCCATTTTTATTTTTGGCCCTCAATAAGTTTTCTAAACTTCCTCTGGAGGTTTTTGCTAGGCTGGTTTAATTTCTCTTCCCCTCTTTTTTTGGGGTGCTTACCTTCAAAGCCCTGTATGGCCAGGGGCCTGCATACCTGTGAAACTGCCTCTCCCCTTATTAACCCTGAAGAGCATTACAATTTGCTAATCAACACCTACTGGTAGTCCCCAGCCCCAGGGACGTCCGTCTTGCTACAACTAGGGCCAGGGCTTTTTTGGCCCTGGCCCCTACCCGGTGGAACAAGCTTCCATATGAGACCAAGGCCCTGCAGGACCTTTTACAGTTCTGCAGGGCCTGCAAGATGGAGCTCTTCCACCAGGCTTTTAGTTGAGGCAGTGGGTGTCCTCCTTTTTATCTAGCTGTTAGGCCTCCCCTTCAGTGGATCAGATCTGAGTAATATCTGGAACCCAATTGTGACAGGTTACATTTGTTGGGGCTCTGATTGGTTATATAGAAATTGCACTGTATTTTATCTGATGTGTTTTAACTGCTTTTATATATATTATATTTGATGGAACCCATCAGAGCCTGCTATGCAGGGAGGATGGGGTACAAATCCAATACAATAAATAAAAAGTAAATTAAATTAACAGACCCCTGCAGGCCTCCATCCCTCAGATAACTGAACGTAAATTCCAAATCCGTGATTTCTTTCAGTTCCACCGCAGCCTTTTGATTGGCAAATGAGGCTGGCAGGCTGATCAGAATAGCAGTATTAATTCCTTTCTGAAACAGCTCTATGCCAGCAGTTTCCAGCTCTGAGACCAGAGCCATCATATCATCTAAATGAGCTCTGATATCGCCTCCCTCCCGCAGCTTGAGAGTGTACAGTTTTTGCTTCAAGAATAGAGTATGCTTTTCTCTTCAGGGCCTCAAATAAATCTTTTGCTGTTTTACTTTTCCCCACAAGAGGGCTCTCTTTGTCACTAATTGTGGTAAGGATGTGTAGGACTGACGGAGCTCTGGCACCCATTTTTAGAAAGACTTGTTTTTCAGCTTCATTTACCGGCACAGGCTTTCCTAGGGCCAGGACTGGCCCGTTATTGTTAAATTTTTGACTGTTGCCTAGGGTGATGGCTCGATGAGTTTACCATTCTGGCCGGCCTCATCCCCTCCTCGCCCTGCACAGGAAGCCTCCCTTGCCAGCTTCTTGCTCCATCCCTGGCAAGAGACTCCCTTCTTTGCAACCCCCCAGACAGAAAGAGAAGGAGATGGGGGGGGGGACAGGCACGGAGAACAGTCCGGGACGATGGGAAAGTGCCGCTCGCTTTCTGCCGCCCCCACCCCTCGGTCTCTCCTTTTGCAGCCTGGCACAGGCCCCCTCCCCCTCCCCTCCAGTGATCCCACCCCCTGCATGCATTTGCAGCTCACCCCCTCGGCCTGCCCGCTGCATACACCAGAATGTATCCTAGTGGGTGAAAAAACCTGGAGCCGTAACTGCCTATGGTATCCAAGGTATCTTGCACATGTAACACACATTAAACCCTGGCCTTCCATATTAAACCGTTATTTTCAGTAAACTTAGGCACAGGAAAGAGAGAGGGGCTTTAAGAATAATCACAGGCCATTGAGCTGCTAGTCTTCCTCCATTGCTTCCCTGGTCACTGCTACCTGGCTAATCGTCAGACATTCTCTCTGGTGATTCCCTCCTCTTCTTCTGTAGACCGCAAATTGCAGAAATGCCTCTGATGTCCCAGTTGGTGAATCTGGATCTAGGAGAAGGATTCTTTGCTTTGTAATTCAACAGGGGAAACACCCAAGGGATAAAAAGTTGGTTTCTTCTCAAAAACTCTTGTTTGGTGTAGTGGTTAAGTGCACAGACTCTAATCTGGGAGAACCGGGTTTGATTCCCCACTCCTCCACTTGCACCTGGCTGGATGACCTTGGGTAAGCCATAGTTCTGGCACAGCTTTTCTTGAAAAAGAGCAGTTTCTATCAGACTTTGGGTAGTGAAGGGCGGGGTATAAATCCAATCTCTTCTCTTCTTCTTCTACTTTATGTTACTGCCATTCTGATTAACATGCTGCATTTTAACACAGGTCTCCTTTGTTCCCATAGCGCGGGGGAAACATCCTGGAGCCTCTTGTTGGATATTTTAGCAGAGTTAAAAATAATGACGCAGCACACACATGAAAATTAGCTCAAAGAAAGTTTACTGAGAAAGTTAGGAAGGGTTACATGATAAGGATAAAAACAATAAACAGTCTAACTAGCTAGCTACATCTTTCTAGTTAGAAGAAGAGAAGAAGAAGAGTTTGGATTTATACCCCGCCCTTCACTGCCCAAAGGCGTCTCAGAGCGGCTTACAAACTCCTTTCCCTTCCTCTCCTCACAACAGACACCCTGTGAGGTAGGTGGGGCTGAGAGAACTCCTGACAGAAACTGTCCTTGAGAGAACAGCTGTGCCAGAGCTTGTGACTGACCCAAGGTCACATCAGCAGGTGCAAGTGGAGGAGCGGGGAATCAAACCCGGTTCTCCCAGATAAGAGTCCACGCACTTAACCACTACACCAAACTGGCTGGTTATTCCAAGATAGATACTCACACTCTAAACTCTAAACAACGGGAGGAAGAAGAAACCCCAGAATGCCTATGTGCAAAGTATCAGGTAACATCACCCAATTATAAACTGACCAGTAGCCAGGCTAAAGGTCACTTCAGCCTGCATTGGACTTCCTTTTCTCTGGTGGGAACTATGTGCAGAAGAGCTCATTGGTCCTAAAGCGAACTGACTCACAATTAGCATATGTAAAACAAACAGGTTAACCCTTTCATGACGTCAGGGAGTGAACTTGCAAATACTCCAATAGTATTTTACAAAATCCATCACCATCACTATCTGCCGTTCAAACACATCCAGGAAAACATTTTCCTATCTGGACTGGCCGCTTGAGGGTGGCATTGGCCATGAACCAAGCAGAACTTTGGCCTTTTGTGCCTTGACAACCGTGAAGGACCCAGGCCAGTCTCATAATAGGATTTGAAAGGAAAGAGGGTGCTGTTCTTTTGACTGAGGAATACGGAGCAAAGGCTACTCATCTGGATGGCCCAGGCTAGCCAGATCTCATCAGTTCTCAAAAGCGAAGCAGGGTTGGCCCTGGATAGGCCTGGGATAGGAGAGCACCAGGGAAGTCCAGGGTCGCCTTGCAGAGGCAGTTGGTCTCTGGATGGCTGAGGTGAGCCTGATCTTGTCAGACCTTGGAAGCTCGGTAGGATCTCAGTGTTGCCTCTAAGCTGTGCATTTGAGCAGGAAGCCCTGCTCAGCAGCTGTCTGGAGCCATGCAGGGTCTGGCACTGCCCAAGGCCCATTTGAAGATTACAGTAGTTATCTTCTGTTTAGGATGTGAACTGCTCTGCTCAGGGTGGGAGGGGGATTAGACGGTGTTAGCCAAATTGCTCTTTTTACTAAGCAATCGGTACAAATATGGGATCTGGCCTATGTATACAGAGGGTGATGCTGCTGAATGATTATCAGTAAGAGACACAGAGATCAAATATGCTTAATAAAATATGTTTACTAAAATAATTCTCATTCATTGATTTACAAGCACACACACAATCATACAAGGCTATGAAGCTTAGATTTTGGATAGGACATTTGCTTTAGCAGGGAATCAACGGTGAAGGGCAATATATACCTCGCTTCTGTGAGTAGGCTTTAGTTCCAGTTGGAGGAAGGGTGGAGGGAAGGAAGAAAAATGGGGAAGAAAAGACACGTGAATCCAGACCAGCTGAATACACATGCTGCTCTAGTCTGCAGAACTAGAGTGTAAAAGCAGGAGGAGGGAACTGGATAGAGAGCTTGGCATGTGGGGAACAGCAGACATATAGAGGGCATGGATAAAAAAAAAAGAGAGATTCCCAGGTGTGCTACAGTTTTCATACCAGGGGAAAAAGGAGCAGGATATCCTGGTTACTCCTTCTGATGACGCTACCTGCAGTCCATCCCCTAAAAGTGTGTGTGATAGGTTACACAAGATAAAAGGGCAGGCAGGAAAAGGAGTGGTCAATATGGAGATCTAGACATTTAGCTAAAAGATTGACACCTGGGTGCAAGTGAGATGATCCATTGTATTGTAGATGGGTCTGGCCAAGTCAGGTGATGGGCGAGTGATTAGTTGCTCGGTAACCCTGAATAGAGTTCCTGTAAGATACCTGCAGGTTCGCAGGTATGGGGGGGGAGGCCCTCTCTGCTTATGTGTGAGTGGAGTGGTTCTCAATGGAGTTGTGCATCTCTTTGTCTTGATAGCATGGCTGCATGTGCTCAGGTGCAGACACTGGGACTGATTATGGCAACACTGGAATACCTCTGGAGCAGCAACACAAAGGATGGTTTCCTTCTCTCTCTGGTTTGCATCTCAAACTGGGCATCTTCAGCAGGTCACCACATAGTACAGTTCCTTGGCATACTTCATCAGGTTTCACAACAGTCTATAACGATCACACAAGTCCATAAACACACAGAATGAGGCCTGCTGGCTTACAACGGGACATTGGTTGTGGTTAGGCCTTGGATGGGAGACCAGCAAGGAATATCCAGGTTGTGACGCAGATGCAGGCAATAGCAAACTGTCAGGCTCAGTATACATTTTATAGTTCACCTGCTATGGGGGGGAGGGTGTGTGAAACCAAATGCTTTCATTTTCCTAAAGGCTTTGATGTGTTGCGGAGACCTGTTGTTTTGCTTTATTTCTGTACAGGGTTATGTGCTGGGGGGGGTGTAATTGACCGTTATTTCAGGTGGGCAAATGCCATGGGGTGATTGGGTCTTGATCTTTAGTGCCTTTGCTTTAACACAATATATCTGCAATCCCCACACTTTCATTTTCCATCCTAACAAAGCTTGTGTTCAGTATGGTATTCGTCAATGTCTCAATAAACTAAACTTTCTTTGAAGTGAATGGTGTTGAGAACTGATTTAACCAGGATTCTGACAAAATGTTAAGACTCCCTTTTTCCTTCCTCAGCCTCCTGCACCATAGCCGTCATGAGCGGAGAGGACGGGGAAGTCCCTACAACTGTGGTGGATGGTACTGTGACTGAGCAACAGATCACGGCAGCCCCGGTGATGACAGTGCAGTCCAAAGGAGTGGAAAGTGGGGCATGGACCAGAGACTCTTGAGCGCTGCTCCCCACCTGGGCTGAGCCCACTTGGGTGGTGACTCCCAATCCAAGGTTCAAGAGGTTCGCGTATGACGGCACCCGAAGGTGCTATGGACGCTCCTTCCAGGATGACCCAGAGTGCATCCACGTTGTGGAGGACACTGAAGTTGAACGTCTCTGCAAGGAGTTCAGAGGTGAGGCTGAAGAGATCAGGTGAGAGATGAAGGGCACAACCTGGCAGGTCCAAAGGTCCCACACACCAAGTTTGGTGAGAAACGCTCCCCCTTTGTTCTATGTAACTATGACTGTAATAAATCCTGAGCAGGGCACCCAGATACAGGTGACACCCCTGATCAACTCTGAGTGTGCCTGGGACTTAATCAGTCCAGCATTAGTCACCGGGCAAGGGGTACCCATCCAAGTACTGCCAGAACATATAATTTTCACCCAGATGGATGGGTCCCCAATGAAGGAGGCATGCAAGTATCAAACCGTGCCTGTGGTGATGGGGATGGGGCCTCACTGGGAGCAATGCCCATTCATTATTAACCCTGCTACAAAATTCTCGATGGTGCTAGGCAAACCCTGGCTCCGAGACCATGATCCATAGGTTCAGTGGAGTGGAGTGGAGGGGCCCTGCACTTCCCAGACCCTTGATGCTAATCTCACGGGTGGAATCTCGTGTGGGATTCCTTTTATCTTTCACTCTCCATCGGATTTCTTTTAAAATTTTTATTTCTGTGTCTTCTATTTGAAGAGACGTTTCATCTGCTGCTTTGAGGATTTCGTCTCTTGTTGTCCTTTTGTAAAGTCTCACGTGTACCTCTCCAGGGAGTTTATTTCTTCTTGCATATGCCGGATTCATTCTATAGGCCACATCAATCTCATTATACACTTCCTCAATATCTTCTGTATCCAGGTACTTTGCAAGTATTTGCGCCATTTCATTTTTAAAATTTTCTTTATCTTTTTCTGGAATGTTTTGAAATCTCAAAATATAGGCTGCCTTATCAAGTTCCAATTTCACCAGAGTTTCTTCCATGGAGGTTTGCTTAGATTTTATAGTTTCTAGTTTGAGTTCCATTTCTTCTGACTTTACATCATACAGGAAGTGACGTTTGGAAAGTAAAACTGAATTCCAGATAGTTTACCAATTCTTTTTCCCTTCTTCTCTTCTTTTCCAAGGCAAAAAATGAACGTCTGTCTTTATTGTATAATCCAAAGAATGTTAAAATATATTTAATTGTAATCCATTAGGGAATCTTCTTGCAAATGAGACAGTTCCAAATTATAAATTGTAAATCCAAAGAGGAAAAGCTTCAATAAAATAAAACTTTTTTCCAATAGAAGGGAAACCACTTTTCCAAATAGTTCAATATTTATACTCCACAGTCTATTGTTGCAGAACCAATTAATCTATTAAGCAGATCATTTTCAGACATCAACCATTTCTCTTTCATAACCCACAGTATTATTTCAAAGGCTCCTTTTACGTTTCTTTTCCAAGCCACTACAAGGGAGAAGGTGAGAATCCCTTCACCCAACTCTCTTCTTAACTTTATGTTTGCAAAGTTTAAAGGGCTTAAAGCTTATAGAGAAGTTTTCTGCTTTCAAAGTACACACAGATTTTATTCTCACGGTGTTAAAAGAGCCAGTTTGGTGTAATGGTTAAGTGCGCAGACTCTAATCTGGGAGAACCGGGTTTGATTCCCCACTCCTCCACTTGCACCTGCTGGATGACCTTGGGCAATCCATAGTTCCGGCGCAACTGTTCTTGAAAAAAGAGCAGTTTCTGTCAGAGCTCTCTCAGCCCCACCTGCCTCACAGGGTGTCTGTTGTGGGGAGGGTAAGGGAAAGGAGTTTGTAAGCTACTCTGAGACTCCTTTGAGTAGTGAAGGACGGGGTATAAATCCAATCTCTTCTTCTTTTTCTTTAGTTGTTTGTATGGGGTCTGCTAGCTTCCCCCTTGTCCCAGTAGTTCCATGGCTCTGCATCCATGGCTGCCATGTTTGCTCTCACTGAGGTCTTGCTTCAGGATGATCCTGGACTTCTACCTGCTTGCCGCCGCTCACGGGGAGTCCGGATCAAGCTCCCTGCAAAAAAGCTCATTTGCAAAAAAACCCAAGTTTTATTAGGATATACAGTGCTTCACAACTTGGTCTGAAAATGTATCATATCCTTTTTACAAAACTCCTCTTCCCCCCCATTGGCTCCCAGCATTGTTTTCACCATTCAAACCAAACATAATACATGTTAAATCCTTGTTATCGTACTAATACAACAGGTAACTCAATTTAGCTAATTATAACTACTATAAACACTTACTAACTGATTACCGTTAATACATCATTAATAGTTTCCCAGACTGAAAATACTGTCCTTCATTTCCCAGTACTTCTGTATATAATCTTTAAAATCACTCCAGTCTGCCAAGAAGGTTTCTTCTTCTAAGTTGTTAAGTTTTCTTGTCCATTTGTCCATTTCTGTCATAAATAGCAATTTTCTCAACCAGTCCCAGAGATCAGGAATCTTCTCATTTTTCCAGTTTTGAGCATAGATCATTCTAGCAGTTGTTACCATGTATCATATCAATGTTCTTTTACTCACATTTATTTCTTCTAGTTTAAGACCTAAAAGAAACTTTTCAGGTTCTTTCTTAAAGGTACATTTCAATTTTTTCCCCATCTCTGTATGTATTGCAGTCCAGAATGTTTTTGCTTTATCACAAGTCCATCATATATGGTCATGCTCAAGATCCTACAAGCTAGGCTCCAACAGTACGTGGATAGAGAACTGCCAGAAGTACAAGCTGGGTTTCGAAGAATAGAGGAACTAGAGATCAAATTGCCAACATTCGCTGGATTATGGAGAAAGCAAGAGAGTACCAGAAAAACATCTGCTTCATTGACTATGCTAAAGCCTTTGATTGTGTGGATCACAATAAACTATGGCAGGTTCTTAAAGAGATGGGAGTACCAGACCACCTCACACGTCTCCTGAGAAACCTGTGTAAGGGTCAAGAAGCAACAGTTAGAACCGAATATGGAACAACTGATTGGTTTAGCATAGGAAAAGGAGTATGACAAGGATGTATATTGTCACCTTGCTTATTTAATTTATATGCAGAGTACATCATGCGAAATGCTGGCCTGGATGAATCACAAGCCGGAGTTAAGATTGCTCGGGAAAAGATCAATAACCTCAGGTATGCAGACGATACCACTCTGATGGCAGAAAGTGAAGAGGACCTAAAGAGGCTCTTGCTCAGGTTGAAAGAGGAGAGTGCAAAAGTGGGCTTGAAGCTCAACATCAAAAAAACTAAGATCATGGCATCTGGCCCCATCACTCCTTGGCAAATAGAAGGGGAAGTCGTGGAAGCAGTGACAGACTTCACGTTCCTGGGATCCCAGATCACTGCAGATGGTGACTGCAGCCATGAAATTAAAAGATGCCTGCTCCTTGGGAGGAAAGCGATGGCAAACCTAAACAGCATGATAAAAAGCAGAGATATCACCCTGCCAACAAAAGTCCACATGGTCAGAGCAATGGTATTCCCCGTAGCAATGTATGGCTGTGAGAGTTGGACTATAAGGAAGGCCGAGCACCGAAGAATAGATTCTTTTGAATTATGGTGCTGGAGAAGACTCTTGAGAGTCCCTTGGACTGCAAGGAGATCAAATCATTCAATCCTAAAAGAAATCAACCCTGACTGTTCCCTGGAAGGCCAGATACTGAAGCTGAAGCTCAAATACTTTGGCCACCAAATGAGAAGGGAGCACTCACTGGAGAAGACCCTGGTGCTGGGAAAGATTGAAGGTCAGAGAAGAAGGGGACGGCAAAGGATGAGATGGTTAGACAGTGTCATCGATGCAACGAACATGAAATTGAGCAAACTTCAGCGGACAGCGGAAGACAGGAGGGCCTGGCGTGATCTGGTCCATGGGGTCGCGAAGAGTCGGCCTCGACTGTGCGACTGAACAACAAAAATCACATATGGTAAAAGGAACCTTCAACATGTTTACATTTCCAACATTTGTTAGATAAATTTTTACCTATATTAGCTATCTTTTTTGGTGTCATATACCATCTATACATCATTTTAAAACAATTTTCTTTAAGATTGGTACATGTAGATATTTTCAAAGCATTTTTCCATAAAAATTCCCAGGATGACATAGGTATTTCCTTATTCATATTAATTGCCCATTTAATCATTTGCTCTTTAACCACTTTGTCTTCTGTGTACCATTTTAACAGAACTTTATACATTTTCGATATCATTTTCCTCCCTCCCTCCAGCCATAAATTTTCAATGTTGTTATAATTTCCCCTGAATCCCACCATCCTTATATCTGACTTATATAAATCCAATATCTGTCTATAATGTAACCAATCATATTTAAAATTAAGTTGACTTTCTTCTTTCAACACATATGATTTCCCTTCATGTCTCAACAAGTCCTTATATTTCAACCAGTCTTGCCCCTTGTAATCTGAAAACGGTTTTATCACTTCTGCACAATGGTTTTTCTTCAGGAAAAAAGTTTTTATATTTAGTCCATGAGTCAAAAGGGCCCTTCTAATATAATGATGCTTAAAGAAATTATCCATTTTCGACTTGCCATAATAAAGATATTCATGCCAACCAAACCTGCAATCATGTCCTTCTAATGCCAATAATTTCCTGTTCTCCAATGTAATCCATTGTTCTAACCAATTCAGACAAATCGCATCATGATAAATTTGGTAATTGGAAGCCTCCTCTTTCCTTTGCGTCACACAAAATTTTCATTTTAATTCTCGGTTTTTCCCCTGCCCAGACAAATTTAGAGATTTCCTTTTGCCAACAGTTAAACGCCTTCAAGTCTTTTACTATGGGTATCATCTGAAATAAAAACATGAAACATGGCAAGATATTCATTTTAACCACCGAGATTCTGCCCAGCAAGGATAAGTTTAATTTGTCCCATTTTTCCATATCTTTTAAAACTTGAGCCCATAATCTTTCATAATTGTTTTTAAAAAGATCAATGTTCTTCATTGTCAAATCTATTCCTAAATATTTAGTTTTCTTCACCACTTCACAGCCTGTAGACATCTGCAACTCCAATTGTTTTGAGCTCACCATATTTTTACACATCACTTTGGATTTCTTTCTATTTACATAAAAGCCTGCTAGGTCTCCAAACTCTTTTATTTTGCGTAGTAAAAGCGGTATGGTTTTCAATGGTTCCTCCGCTATAAACATGTCGTCCGCAAAAGCTCTGTACTTATATGTAAACCCCTTTATTGTCGATCCTTTAATTTCCTTATCTTCTTTAATATTCTGAAGCAAAACCTCTAGAACCCATATAAACAATAGCGGCGAAAGCAGACACCCTTGCCGTGTTCCTTCTTGTACTTTGAAAAATTCCGTTATTTCATTATTGACCACTATTTTTGCTTTTTGCTCCAAGTATATTGCTTTGATTATATTTAAAAAAGGTTCTCCAATGTCCATTTTTTCCATAACTCCAAACATAAACAACCAGTTCAAATTACTGAACACCTTTTCTGTGTCCACAAAGAAAAACTTGCCCTGGGTTGCCAAGTGAACTTCACAGCAGAGTGAAGACAGGAACCCCTCCCCACTCCTGTTCCTGTCATTGCCAAAATGAACCTTACAGGTTAAAAATTGGTCAAATGACAGAAGGAAGCAAGAGAGTGGGAATCAATGGGCAGAGCTCACGCTGGAGGGAAGTAAGCAGTGGGGTCCCACAAGGATCGGTATTGGGGCCGGTACTGGTACTATTTACTTCATTCATAAATGATCTGGAACTAGGGTGAGTAGCATAGTGGCCAAGTTTGCAGATGACCCAAATTATTGAGGATGGTGAAAGCCAAAGCTGAGTAGGAAGAGCTCCAAGAGGACCTCCACAGACTGGGGGAGCGGGCGACCGTGTGGCAAAAGAAGTTCAGTGCCAGTAAAGGTAAGGTGATGCGCATGGGGTGGGGATTGCAAGTTCAGGTATTGGCTAATGGGGGTCTGGACTTGCTGAGACCGAGAGGGAAACGATCTTGGGGTCATTGTGGATAGCTCAATGAAAAGGTCAGCCCCAGTGTGATGCAGCAGCGAGAAAGGCAAACTCTGTGCTGGGGATTATTAGGAAAGGGACTGAGAATAAAACAGCCGATATTGTAACACCCTTTGTATAGATCTATGGTGGGGCCTCATTTGGAATCCTGTGCGCAGTTTGGGTCACCATTTCTCAAAAAGGACGTTGCAGAGCTGGGAAAAGGACAGAGGAAGGCGACCAAGATGATTAGGGGATTGGAGCACCTTCCCTACGAGGAAAGGCTGAAGAGTCCAGGACTTTTCAATTTAGAAAAGAGACGACTAAGGGGGGGACATGGTAGAGGTTTGCAAAATTATGCATGAGGTGGGGAGAGTTGACAAAGGGCATTCCCCCCCTCTCCTGAAATACTGGAACTCCAGGGCATCCAGTGACGCTGTTGGGCAGTAGATTCAGGACAGACAAAAGGAGATACCTCTTTACACAGAGAGTGGTTACAGTGTGGAATTCACTGCCAGAGGATGTTGCGATGGCCACAGGAATAAACAGCTTTTGCGGGGTATTTAAAAAAAAAATGTGCATATGTGTGTGTGTGCATGCGCACACACCTGGAAGTGACTGACTCCTACTGGGGACCTGGAGGATTTTCAGAGAGGTGGCTGAATAAGGCCTGCCCCTGCCTCTGGTATTTCAAGGAGGTCTCCCATCCAAGTACTTGCCAGAGTGACCCTGCTTAGCTTCCAAGAGCAGGGCAGGGCAGGAATAAAACAGCTTGAAAAGGGGATCAGATACATTCATGGAGGAGAGGTCTATCAGTGGCTACTAGCCCTGGGGACTGAGGAGAACCTTCACTTTCAGAGGCACTAGTCCTCTGAACCCCAGAGCCAGGAGGCCATATCAGGGGAAGGCCTCGGTCTCTCTGCCCTGTGGTTGGCCCTTTGGAGGAACTGGTTGGCCACTGTGTGAGGCAGGATGCTGGACTAGATGGACTACACCAGTTTGGTGTAGTGGTGAAGAGCATGGACTCTAACCTGGGAGAACCAGGTTTGATTCCCCACTCCTCCACTTGCAGCTGCTGCATGATCTTGGGCAAGCCATAGTTCTGCCAGAGCTGTTCTCTCAGGAGCAGTCCTCTCAGCCCCACCTACCTCATAGGGTGTCTGTTGTGGGGAGGGGAAGGGAAAGGGGTTTGTAAGCCGCTCTGAGACTCCGAGTGAAGAGTGGTGTCTAAATCCAATCTCCTCCTCCTCCTCCTCCTCCTCCTCACACTGGTCTGATCCAGCAGGGCTCTTCTGATGTTCTTAACCTTGATATGGATGTGCATATAATTTTTTACAATGTTTCATTAACACATGCAAGTGCAGACAAGGGACTCAAGTGGGGAGATTATCCCTACAAACTGAAGCAGTCAGTGCCTTGGTGTGGTGGTTGGATAGGACTGGGAAGACCCAGGTTGTAATCCCAACTCCTCCATGAGGGTCATTGGATGACCCTGGTCCAGTCAGTTGCTCTGAGCTTGGCCAGCCTCACAGGGTTGTTGTCAGGATGGAAAGGGGAAGTCTATGCACACTACCCTAAACTCCGGGGAAGAAGGATGGAATAAAAACAGGAGAGAGAGAGAGGGAGAGAGGGAGAGAGGGAGGGAGGGAGGGAGGGAGGGAGGGAGGGAGAGAGAGAGAGAGAGAGAGAGAGAAACAAAACACAGCAAATTTCTCATACATGAACACAACACAATCTGGAAACAGAACAGATATTGATTTTGTCGCTGGACAAATGCCCCCCTGCCCTGATCCTTCCTCAGCCATCGCAGTGAATCATTTATCTGCCCCCTAAAACATCATGACCAAGAAGACGGTGCTCTTTGCATGGAGAGCCACCATGGCACAGTGGTTAGAGTGTCAAACTAGGATCTGGGTGACTCAGGTTTGAATCCTCACTCTGCTATAGAAGCTTTGCTGGATGAACTCTGGGCTAGTCCCATGCTCTCAAGACTATCCAACTCCACAGGGTTGTTATGAGGAGAGGAGAATGATGTACACAACCTTGGGTCTAAATTTATTTGCAGGCCTGTACAAGAATTTAGTGGGGCAGATGTAATTTTGCCGTGCATCCACCAGATGGCACGCTGCTCATTGCCAATGCTGCTGAAGTTCATGTTTTTTGGAGGAGGGGGGAGGAGAGAGACCTGCAGCATTTGCCACTAACATGAAATATGCCTTCCTCAAAATCTTCTCTCCTGGAGTCTCCGTCGTGTAATGGGAAACAAGTCTGTCAAAATCATTTTTGGTGCAAAGAATGTTCTGCTCATGCTCAGAGGTATTCTATTGCTCCACGTTCTCCAAGCAGTGTGAAGTTCCAGGGGCAGAGAGCTCTTCCTGGCGATTTATTTGTACTATTTGCTTTGTTTCCTAATGAGCACAGTGAGAGCCGAGAGAGAGGCACTGTGGCACCCTGACAGATCTGCACATTCAACCCCAGGGGAAAACAGGGACCCTCCACCCAGAAGGGGCTGCGCTTTCTGCTAATCGGCAACTTGCTCTCTTGATACAGAGAGTACTGCATCTTTCTGTGTGATACCTCTGAGGATGCCAGTCACAGCGACTGGCAAAACGTCAGGTCCTACAATGCCAAGACCACGGCCACACAACCTGGAAAATCTACAACAACCGGGGCTATTTTTGTAGAAAAAGCCCAGCAGGAACTCATTAGCATTTTAGGCCACACCCAACAACAGAAACTCATTAGCCTATTAGGCCACACCCCTGACAGCGCAGCTCAGCATATTAGGCCACATCCCCATGTAACCAGAAGTGTGGTCATCCAGCCACACCCACTTTTTGCTTCTTATTCTGCTTACCTTGTTGGTTGTCAAAACCCAGGACGTTTTTTGGAGCAGGAACTCCTTTGCATGTTAGGTCACACACCCCTGATGTAGCCAATCCTAATGAGTTTCTGCTGTAGGGTATGGCCTATTACGCTAATGAGTGCCTGCTGGGCGTGGCCAACTCAGGAGCCAGCCGGAACTCCGTTCCTGTGCGTTCCTGCCCAAAAATAGCCCTGACAGCAACTAATGAACTCCGGCCGTGAAAGCCTTCGACAACAACTTGCTCTCTGTCTGTGTCTCCCTTCGAAATGTCTCTGGGGTTTTGTTCCCCCACAAACATGACTCCCCACTCTGCTCCCTTCACTGGGGGGGAGGGGGTTGGTCACACTTTTCCTAGTAGCCAAACAGCTGAAGCTGCCCTTGTCCCCCTTTGTACAATGGCCCTAGGGCAGAGAGGCCTTCTCCCATGCCTGCTGCCTGAGGTGGTGCCACTGGGGAGTCCAGGGACTAGACCGGGAGCCTTCTGAATGTCCTCTACTGCTGAGCGATGAACCCTCTGGCTCAAAAAGGGGGTTTTAGCTGTAGAACTTTGCTTATAGACCAATGAAGCTGTCTTTGACAGGATCATGCCTTTGGGCAACCCACTTCTGCACCTTCCATGCTGAATAGGGTTGCCAGCCTCCAGGTGGGACAGCAACAAAACACAAGGGAAACACGGCAAGGTTGAGCGAATGTAGAAAACACCGTGCTAGGAACAAAACACAATATTGGCCCTGGTCACATGGAGCATTTGCCCCGCGGAAGGCATGAATGCCATGCGGATTTTCGCAGCGCGATCACATGGCTACATCAGGGAAGTATAGCGAACTCGTGGCCAACCTGAGGCTTCCCCACGAAGATGCGGAGTAAAAAACTCCTGCAGAAAGCGCACTAGTTTCCGGAAACTGCGGGGCAGGGGCAGGCATCTGATCGTGGGTGCGCTTGAATCCTGTGGCATCCAGCACCCGTCCATGTCCCGTTGCAAACCAGATGTTTTTTCTTTAAGTCTTGACAGGATGCGCACCAACGCCCAACAGCGCATGTGCACAAACATGACACCGACAGCAGCCCTGCCCCCCGGAACGGCGCATGCGCACAAGAAAAGAAACTGACAGCAGCCCTGCTTGTGTGATCACGCCGGGCCGCTTCTTTGCCACACTTCAGCATCACTGTGTGATCAGCGGCTAACAGCCGAAGCGTGGCAACTCGGGGGACGTGTGATCGGGCTACCGCGCTTTATTTTGCTCCAGGGCGAACAGCCATGCCTACCCCCGTGTTATCTGGCCCATATGACTGGGGCCATTATTATGCTACTATATCTTCATAAAGGTAAAGGTAAAGGTTCCCTTGCTCGAAAGCCAGTCGAATCCGACTCTAGGGTTGCGGTGCTCATCTCCGTTTCAAAGCCGAAGAGCCAGCGCTGTCCGAAGACATTTCCATGGTCATATGGCCGGCATGACTAAACACCAAGGTGCACAGAACGCTGTTACCTTCCCACCGAAGTGGTACCTATTTATCTACTTGCAATTTCTTGCTTTCGAACTGCTAGGTTGGCAGGAGCTGGAACTAGAGACGGGAGCTCATTCCATCATGCGGCACCCGGGTCTCGAACTGCTGAACTACTGACCTTCCACAGCCTGCAGTTCAGCGTCTTAACCACTTGAGCCACCGCAGCTCCATATATTGATCCATTATATCTTCATATATTGATATAAATATATACTGGAAAACAATTGAGACTCTAGTGTATCTTATTCATTATAGTACAAAGGCCTCAAGAAAATTATATTAGTATAAAAGTCCACAGCTACAGAAACAGGTTTCAGTGCTATAGACTAACTTGCTTCTGATGAGAGACTGATGAAAGATGCAGCAGTCGTCAATGATGAAAGATGCAGCAGGCTGTTACGCTTTTCAAGAAGAGATACAGCAAGCATCAAAGCAACACGCCTCCCAGGCAAAAATTGCATGTTTCGTGAGAGTCTTCTTCAGGCAAAATTATTTTTCCTGGAACCAAAGCTCACAGTGCTACAGTGCATAAGTCAACAATTCTATAGAGGGCTTCTCCGGTTCTCCAACACAGTGTTTTTCTACATTTGCTCAGCCTCCAGGGTGGGGCCTTTTACAACTGTTCTCCAGCTTTCACGACTGATCTCCAGCTGACAGAGATCAGCTCCCCTGGAGAAAATGGCTGCTTTGAAGGGTGGACTCTGTGGCATTGTACCACGCTGAGGCCCCCTCTCCCCAAACCCCACCCCTCTCCCAGATCCACCCCCAAAGTCTCCAGGTCTTTTCCAACCCAGACCTGGCAACCCTAATATGCTGAATGGAGGTAGCAAACTCTCTGGGGCCTTGGAGACTACTTGACTGGAGCTGGCAGGGAGTGAAACGGGGACCTTCTACACACACAGCAGATGCTCCACCACTCAGCCACAGGTCCTCCTAGAAGGTGATACTTGAAGCAGCCTCGTGTTGAGCCACCCTGACCCGGATGGCCCAGGCTGGGGCGATCGCATCAGATCTCGAAAGCTCAGCAGGATCGGTCCTGGTTAGGACTTGGATGGGAGACACCCCCCCCAAGGAAGTCCGGGGTCACTACGCAGAGGCAGGCAAGGGCAAACCACCTCTGCACCTCTCACCTAGACAGCCAGTTTGTTGTAGTGGTTAAGTGCGCAGAATCATCTGGGAGAACCGGGTTTGATTCCCCACTCCTCTGCATGCAGTTGCTGATGTGACCTTGGGTCGGTCACAATCTCTGGCACAGCTTGTTCTTGAAAAAGAGCAGTTTCTGTCAAGAGCTCTCTCAGCCCCACCTACCTCACAGGGTGTCTGTTGTGGGGAGGGAAAGGAGTCTGTAAGCCGCTCTGAGACTCCCTTAGGTAGTGAAGGGCGGGGCATAAATCCAATCCCTTCTTCTCTTCTTCTTGAGAACCCTACAGGATCACCATGAACCAGCATTTCCACCAATGCCATACTGAGTCAGTCCATCCGATCATCTTAGCTCAGTACAACCACCACTCACACTCCAGGGTCTCCATCCAAGAAGAGGTTTTGTTGCCAGCTCCTGAATACCAAGTCAGATCACCAGGCAGGAATTCTCTCTTCTGGCTGTGGCTCTTTGTTCTTTCCCAGCATCGCTGAAACTGCTGGGCATGAACCATCGTAGCACAAAGCAGATGCACTACCACTGAGGCACAGGACTAGGATGGAAGGTGAATCAGAGACCCCACTCAGGAAAGCATTTCCTAGCCCTGATCCATCATTGCCAAAAACTTCAGCCGAGCATTCCAGCCTATCAAGGCAGGGGCAGCCTGAAGATGTCTAGCTTCCATGGGTTGCAACTTGCAAGATGGAACCTGTAGTGTATTCATCTCAAAACATGTGCTCTGGCCAGCCATGTGCTCAGACCGGTTTCAGCAGGTTTGACATGCGGCCGGGCGAAGTGCCTGAGCTTCACTCTAGAGGACAATGCACAGTAGGATCCCAGCTCCCTCCCAATCAGGGAGCAGGAATCATAGGGGATAACTCAATCAATGTAAATAGTCCAATCACGGGGTGTTGTGTGTTTTGGGGTGTGGGTTCCTTTGAGAGTAAAAGCTGGCCTGCGAGCCGGCTTCATTTGTCTTGTTCTTGAACTAATAAAGTATGTGAGAGCTGAAATCACTCGTCAGTCTCAGTACTTTTCAGAACCCCTGGCTCTCTGAATGCTTTTCTGAAGCATGGTAGGCTGCAGGTGAAAGGAAGGCCCCAGATGACTGAGAGGAACCTCCACATTCAGAGGCACTAATCCTCTGGATCCCAGAGCCAGGAGGCAACATCGGGGAAGGCCACAGTCTCTCTGCCCTGTTGTTGGCCATCCAGAGGAACTGGCTGGCCTCTGTGGGGGATGGGATTCTGGACTTAAATGGACTCCTGGTCTGATCCAGCAGGGTTCAGCTTATGTTCTTACAAAGGCCTCGGCCTCTCTGTCCTGTTGTTGGCCTTCCAAAGGAACTGGTTGGCCACTGTGTGAGACAGGATACCAGACTAGATGGGCCACTGGTCTGATCCAGCAGGTCTCTTCTGATGTTCTTATGAAGGCCTCAGTCTCTGTACCTTGTTGTTGGTCCTCTGGAGGAGAAGGAGGAAGAGGAAGAAGATGAGATTGGATTTATATCCCATGCTTCACTACCTGAAGGAGTCTCAGAGTGGTTCACAATCTTTTTTCCCTTCCCCTCCCCTGTGAGGTAGGTGGGGCTGAGAGAGCTCTTTTGAGAACTGCTCCTGAGAGAACAGCTCCGAGAGAGCCATGACTGACCCAAGGTCATACCATCAGCTGTATGTGGAGGAGTGAGGATTCAAACCTGGTTCTCCCAGATTAGAATCTGCACTCCTAACGATTACACCAAACTGGAACTGGTTGGCCACTGTGTGAAGCAGGATGCTGGACTAGATGGACCACTGGTCTGATCCAGCAGGGCTCTTCTGATGTTCTTGTGAACGAGGGCCCCTAGGCTGTGTGGTTGAAAGGTGTGTTGAGGGCTGAGAAGCAGGGATCTGCTGCAGTGGTCTTCACCCCTCCTGGAACCAGGACCTGCTGAGCTGCAAGTCACATGATATTAGAATCATGTGACAGGAAGAGGAGGAGCTGGAGGTATGATCTCTGTGGCATCAATGTCAGCACTGTGAGTAGTGGACCAAGAGAGGCAGGGAACAGGAAACATGGGCAGGGCATCTGGAGGCCTGCCGTCATAAGGATCAAATCGAGAGGGTCAGAGGGATGGAGGAATCCAGGGGTTGGCTGAAGATCTCCTGGGATTACAACTAACTTCCAGGCAACAGCGATCCGTTCCCATGGATAAAATGGCCGCTTTGGAAGGTGACCCCATTGAAGTCCCTCCCCTCTCCAAGCCCCGCCCTCTTCAGGCTCCACCCCCAAAATCTCCAGGAATTTCCCAACCTCGAGGTGGCAATCTCACCTGAGGCCTTGGAGAGGAGAAGCAGTAGGTAGCCAGTAAAAAGGAAGCCGTGAAGCATGGAGATGGGGAGGGGGGACTGTGAGCCAGTGGGGAGGGTGTCTGGTGCAGGGCTCTTTTGTAGCAGGAACTCCTTTGCATATTAGGCCACACACCCCTAATGTAGCCAATCCTCCAAGAGCTTACAGTAGCCCCTGTAAGAAGAGCTCTGTAAGCTCTTGGAGGATTGGCTACATTAGGGGTGTGTGGCCTAATATGCAAAGGAGTTCCTGCTACAAAGAGCCCTGGTCTGGTGGATCCAGCAGCCAAATCTCTGTCTGCCGCCGTCCGTCCAAGTCCTGTCACTCCAGTTTCTCAGCCTCTCTTGTCGGTATTTGCCGATCGTACCTTTGGAGTATTTTCCCACTCATCAAGTCTGTTCTGAATATTCATTTTTGCTGGGATGAATATTCAGATAATGAAGTTACCGGTGCGATGGGGAATTCGTTAGACGGATGTGGTGCCGAGCTGGAGCCCCTGATTATCCCAGGCAGAGACCTTTTTTCTTTCTTTACTGGGGGCTCATGCAAATGCAGAGGGGGAGAGCCTGCAGGGAAGAGCCCTGATAGCCGATGCGAGAATACATTTTCCATACTGAGATGTACCGAGGCAGTGTGGGCCAGTGGTTGGGGCCAGGGTAGGTGAGTCCTAGGTTCAAATTCTCACTGCTTGCTGGGTGACCTTGGCTGCTTCTCTTCCCATCTAACCTACCTCTCAGAGTTGCTGTTTGGATCTAATGCAGAAGGGAAACATGCATGGGCCACTGAGCTCCTTGGAAGATGCACTGGATAGCTGATACCTAAAATCCATGGGATGTGTGTATGGGGGGGGGGATCCCACAGAGCTTCCTGACATTGGGACCCAGAGCTAATTTTCTAGGCTATCCAGCTTGGACAGATTTGCTTTCCGCCCCCCTGTCTTGGGCCACGAACCACCTGAAATACCATCTTGAAAAGGGCAGAAAGGCTAAACCGGAAGGACATTTGAAGAACTGTCATTGATCGTGAGCAAAAGTCATCTTCTATTACTGCTGTAGAACGGTGTACCCTCTGGATACTCTGTGCCTATGCGATGACTCCACAAGAGCGCAGAACACCACGCAGCATGCGCTACCAGGCACGCAATTCAGAATCCTCACATTCTCTCCCTCCCATTAAAAAGAATTACAAGAAGCACCAATTTCTAGCCCCCAAGGGTTGGTGAGAATATGCTTGTGAAGGTGTGGGCAGTGTCTGCCAAATGTTTCAGGCACCAGAGTGGGTCCCCAGTCTTTTTGAGCTGGCCGGCACCTTTAGAATTCTGACATAGCCCCGTGGGTGCAGCCACAAAATGGCTGCTGCTGCAGGAGGTGGTGCCAGGCACAAAATGGCCGCCGTGGCTTACCTTCAGATCCTTGGGCTGGGGTGGCAGCTGCTGCCCAAGCAACGTTTTAAAAAATCCGCACCACCAACCAAATCTCCAGGGGCCAACCAGAAGCCTTGCCTCACCCACGGCCACCATGGCAGCACATAGGGGACCCGTGCCCTACCGTGTACATGGTGCCAAATAAGATCATCATGCAAATAAAAACACTGCATATTTCTGTGATTTATACAGAACCGGGGTTTTGTCTGCCAATTTAGTACCATTTTGGAGGTGCTTCGAGGGAGATCAGGGCAAAATATGGTGCTCTCCATCCTACAACTCTGTGAGGGAGGCTTGGCTGGGAAGAAAAGACCAGCCTAAGTTCATCCTGTAAACTTGAGGGCCAAGTGGGGATTTTCCCAGGTCCTTGACCAAGCCTCTAATCCAGGGGGTTTATGAGGGCCGGATCTGACATAAACGAGACCTTGTTGGGCCAGGCCGTGTGTGTCATAAAATGTAATGCCAGGTAGCGGAGATATAAACTTTATAAAGGACACAAACACAAAGGGTTTTGTTTTTTACTTAAAGTAAAAACGTGCTTAAAACATTAGCACTCTTGCAGTATTTTGTTTATTAATCCCCACTTGTGCCTTAGAAGCTCGCTGGGAGACCTTGGGCCAGTCACACACTCTCAGCCTCACCTACCTCCAGGGCTGTTACGAGGATAAAATGGAGGAGAGGAGAATGAGTAAGCCACTGGGGCTCCCCATTGGGTGAAAGGTGGGATATAAATAAAGTAAAATAAATGAAGAGAATTTGCGGCAGGTTTGCTGTTCCAGGATTTTGTGCTCTGCTAGTTTGGGAAAAGGGAGGGAAATGATCCCAAGAACAGTTCTCCCCCTCCAAAAACACTGTACCCTGAAATATTTAGATCATGATACAAGACCAAGCCCCATATCTGTGCACAATCCCACTGTGGTTTCAGGCTCTCTGTTTTTCCCTTTGCCCTTCTCGAGGGAAAAGTTCCTCCTTTTCCAGCCTTCTCTTGGTGCTGAACCTATTTGTTTCCCTCAAGACATTCAGGGATGCCAGTTCTTCTCCCCTACCGAAGGGGCCAGGCCCATTCCCCTCGCAAAGGCATTTCTCCACCAAACTGCTGCGCACGTCTGTCTAATGCTTTCTGCAGTTGTGGTGGTGCTTTCTCACAGATCCTTTATGGCACCACCAGGGAGCAGCACATCTTCACCCTATAACTGAAGCAACACATATGGCCAGCAGGTAGCAGGGATGTGCCAGTGGGAAGGTTATTACTTTTTTCCTGAAACTCTTCGGGGTTCTTTTATTTTTTGCTAAGCATCTTCCGTGGTGCAGGAAGAACCTGCCCCTCTCTCATTCCTTGAGAAACCATTTTAGAGTCCAGTGGCACCTTTAAGACCAACACAGTTTAATTTCGCAAGCACACGAAAGCTTATACCCAGAATTAAACTGTGCTGGGTCTTAAAGATGCCTCCTGGACTCAAACTTTGTTCTGTCACTTCAAACCAACCCCGATCCCCACCTGAAGCCATTTGCCTGTTTGTTTACATGGCCTCGCACCCCAAACTACCCTCACTCTTCCTCCATGATGACCTCACAGTACCGATGTCCGACTGGCTTCTTAGTTTGTGACAGCAGCCCGTGCTCCCTGACCTTTACCCACTAATGTGGGGAGCACACACCTGATTTGCCCACCAGAACAGGAAGGGGTGTGGTTCCTGTGCACCTTTGTTGACATTAAAGCATTTGGGACTGAAGTTAGGGTTGCAATAAATACAATGTTAGAAATAAAAGCCCACACCACTCCAAGTCCATCCAAACAAACCAGTGCCAGGAGAAGTCTTGGATGGGGAGCAGTCAAGGAAAGGGTAGGGGCTCAAGAGGCCAAGCTGTAAATCCCTAGTGCAAATTTGACCTCTGACACCCTTTCGGTCAAGAAAGAATTCAGCCTTTCTTGTACATTTTCATCCCACCTTTCCTCTAAAGATCTCAAAGAGGCACACGTGCTTCTCCCTTCCCCATTTTGACCTCACAACAACCCTATGAGGTAGATTAGGCTGATAGAGAGTGGGCGATTCTGCATCTGGCATTTGCTCCACATTTTCTCAACACTGAGGGAAAGGTGCAGCTCAAAACCACATTCAAATACCCTGGGGCAATGTCATACTGACTGCAAAGTCACCCCTGGATGGCCATAAACCTATGCAGAAGGTACCATAATATCTGGTGATCAAAGAAAGTGAGAGCCACATGCAATGCAGGGGGGAAATTCTGTTCCAAGGTGGGTTTGGTAAAACAATGGAGGGAAAAGCCAATGCAGAATCGCCCAGTAACTATCCCAAGGCCACCTGTCCAGTTAACTTCAAAATAGGGATTTGACCCCTGTCCTCCAGATTCTAGTATGCCAGCTCTGTAAACAATACCTCCCCTGACTTGGATGGCCCAGGCTAGCCAGAAGCTAAGCAGGGTCAGCCCTGGTCAGTATTTGCATGGGAGATCACCATGGTATACTCTGGAGCATGAGGTGGAGGCAGGCAATGGCAAACCAGGTCTGAACACCTCTTGTCTTGGAAGCCCTGCAGGGTCACCATCAGTCAGCTGTGACCTGTCCGCACGTTCCTCCACTGCCTGGCCTCTTTTCTTTCTACTCTGCAGAGGCCTCCTAACTCAATGCTTGAACATCTTGGAGGTATTGGGGGGGCGGGGCGGGCGTGCTGCCTGGGGACGGTGGAGATCAGGGACAGAAAGGAGCTCAGCGGGATGGGGTGTCACTCTAGGACTTCCGTGGCTCCAAGACTCACATGGCTCCAAGACTCCAGTAGTCTGGAAGATCATTTGTAATTCCAGAACTCCAGGCGCCTCCTGGAAGCTGGCAACTGTAACTCGGCAATTGAGTTCACTGATTCAGATCCAGCCTCTGTGCTGTCTTGTTCCAATCCTCTGTTGGCCAGTTTACCTGGGAGGAAACGCCACTGAACGCAGTAAGGGTGCCAAGGGGGGGGGGAGGCAGCTCGGCCTTTGTTTATGCAAACAGTTTCCAGGCTGAAGGCGAGAACGGCGATGGGGGCGGGGGACGGCTGTCTTTCCTTGCCTGCCAGCTCCATCACTCTACATCTTCCAGGATTAAAAGTAATTGATCCCCCCTCCCCTGGAGCCAGCCAGCGGGGAAATTTGATAACCACAAAACGCAGAGCAGCGGCAGGGGCTCGAAAGAAAGGCAGCCGATAGTGATCTTAATGGGTTCTGGGAGAAGGCCTTTTAATGTCATCTCGAAGGGGGCTGCGGAGGCAGGAGCCAGGCCTGTTTGCATTTGGCCTTGGAGGAGCAAAGAGGATGGGATGGGATGGGATGGGATGGGATGGGGGGCGGGCAGGAAGAAGGCCTGTCTCACAACGGGAACCTAGGGTTGCCAACCTGGGGTAGGGGTGCTGGAGAGCTTCCTAAATTATGACTGACCCCCCCAGACTATAAAGATCAGTTCCTCTGGAGAAAACAACTGCTTATCAAAGGTCAGACTGTATGGTATTCTATTACCCAGCTGAGGTCCCCTTCCCTCTCCAAACCCAGCCCTTCCCAAGCTCTGCCCACAAATCTCCAGGAATTTCCTAACCAGGAGCTCATAACCCTATGAGTGCAGCACACCAACAGATAATTTGGCCATTTATTTCCCCAGGTGTGCCAGCAGGAACTCTCCTGATGCAATGCCCATTACCCATACCATTTCCACGTCCTCCTTGAGTGGTGCCCAATGAAACGGGCACAGAATGGCTGAGTGTGGTGAGGTGACGTTTACCTCCTGTGTGATTTAGCTGCTGGAACATATTGAGAGGGAGGCGCCGATCAACAGCATCCATGTCTGGAGTCAGTCTGGGAGTACAGCGGGCACTGAAACTCAGATTTGGGGGAAAGGAACTAGAGAAGTAGCATCGCCAGCTCTGGGTTGGGAAATACCTGGAGATTTCGGGGATGGAGCTTGAGGAGGGTGGGGTTTGGGGAGGGGAGGGACTTCACTGGGGTAAAATGCCATAGAGCCCACCTTCTAAGGCGGCCATTTTCCCCAGCAACGTTCCCTCGAAGCCGTGGCGTCTCATGAGCAAAAATTCTACTTCGTGAGCTATTGGCATTAAAGTTGTGAGCAAGCAATTTGGCTATTGCATAAATTAGTTTGCTCTGGATCCTGAGCCAAGACAAAACAAAAATGTGCGAGCCGGAGGCTAAAAAACTGTGAGCTGGCTCACACTAACTCAGCTTAGAGGGAACACTATCAGGGGGACTGATTTCTGTCACCTGGAGGTCAGATGTAATCCCAGGAGATCTCCAGCCAACACCTGGAGCCTGAAGTCCAATCAAAACATCCATGACAAAAATGATGAAGAGTCAATAAATATATATATATATACAAAATTGTTTACTATAATGGTAGTGATTCTCTAGAAAAATCTCTTCTACTTTTGCTCACACGCAATGGATTTTGCGCCATAGCAAATACCTGTTTCACATAGATTGCTTTATCTAAGAGTGTAGTAATCACAATTCTTATAAATTTCCACTGATGAACTCTTGAAATAAACACTCCATGTTGACTGTCTCATATCAGAACCCTTGGGTTGATAATTGATTGATAAGAATTGTAATCAATGCTCCCTCTAAGCTGTGGAGTCTTGTGAGCAAAAATTCTACTTTGTGAGCTACTGGCATTAAAGTTGTGAGTGAGTGATTTGGCTACTGCATAACTTAGTTTGCTCTGGAGCCATCCTTCCTGAGCTAAGACGAAAATGTGAGCTGGAGGCCAAAAAACTGTGAGCTACCTCACACTAACTCAGCTTAGAGGAAACGCTGATTGTAATTACTACACGCTCAGATAAAGCAGTCTATGTGAAACGGGTATTTGTTATTGCGCGAAATCCGTTGCACGTGAGCAAAAATAGAAGAGATTTTTCTAGAGAATCACTACCATTATAGTAAACAATTTTGTATATATATTTTTATTGACTCTTTGTCATTTTTGTCATGGATGTTTTGATTGGACTTCCACGTCCTCCCGTGATCTCTCACCTTTGGCTTCTAACACCTGGAGGTTGGCAACCCCATAAGAAGCCCATTGATAGAATGTTGGACAACAACCCGAGTTCACATCTCCACACCACTGTGGAACTTGCTGGATGGCCTTGGGCCAGTCACACTCTCTCTGCCTAACCTACCTCACAGGGTTGTTGTGAGGATGAATTGGGGAAGGAAGAACCAAATGGACCCCCCTGAATTCCTCGGAGGAAGATATAGTCCCAGAGGGGGGGAGCCCTGTTGGTCTGCAGTAGAACTGCTGGATTCGAGTCCAGCAATACCTGAGAGACCAACCAGATCTTCGGGGCAGGAGCTTTGACTCCCGAAAGGTCATACCAAGGGTTGCCAGATGGTTTCAACAACAATTCTAGATAAATATGTTGTCAAAGGCTTTCACGGCCAGAGTTCATTAGTTGCTGTAGATTTTCAAGGTTGTGTGGCCGTGGCATTGTAGGATCTGACATTTCGCCAGTAGCTGTGACTGGAATCCTCAGAGGTATAACACAGAACGATGGAGTACTTTCTGTGTCAAGGTGAGAAGAAAAATGGTAGGCAGGTAATTTATATCTACTCTGGAAGGTGGGGGTAGGGCTGAGTCATTATCTTGCAGGAGTTCCCCAGGCTATGAACATGCTAATGGAGGAGCTTTCCTGAGGAGGTTTTTGTATATGGATTGTTCCCTGAGAAGATTTTCTGTTTCCTGAGGAGGTTCTTTTGTATGTGGATTGGCAGTTGAAATTCTAATCTTATCTGTAGTGTTATTGTCAGATGTGGAGCCTTTTGTGTTTTTCAGGATAGGAAACCATGCCCTGTTTATTTTTAAACTCTCTTCTTTCCTGTTGAAATTCTGTTTATGTTTGTGAATTTCAATGTCTTCCCTGTGTAATCTGACATGGTAATTGGAAGTGTTGTCCAACCTTTCAGTACCTTGGAACAAAATACTGTGTCCTGTTTGAAAAATCAGCAGTGGCTGAACATAGCCTAAAACCCTTCTCCCTTGAACAGATACCCCGAAAATCTTGTTGCTGTCTTTGGAGGAAAGGTGGGATAAAAATGTACTAGACAGAAATACCTGAGAACGAGATGTCTCCTCTCTTTGTACGGCGTCTGTCAATCAGTTTTTTCCTTCTGGCTTTGGGGACTTGCCTTCTTTTTTTCTGTGCTCCTCGTCTATGCAAGACGGTAGTGATTTGCAGGGGGAATGCCGAGTGCAGCATCTGGAAAAGGGCACGCCTCCCAAGCACAGGCCAGGGTTCACAACGAAGACTGCTGCTCCGCCACGAGAACGTCACTAAACTGATCACCAGCATGTGTGCATGACCAAAATGTGCACGCATCGGTCTCTGCCAAGAAAACCCCATACCAACCAAATGAAAAACAAGATTTTTGCCAGTCCTGCAGATGTTTGGCAGCACTCCAGACTGCTGTGTGGAAAGATGGGTGCTGTTACCCACAGGGCTCTTTGCACTTCCAGAAAGTATTCCAAGTTAACACGTCTTCTTGGCATGCAGAAGGCCCCTGGTTCAATCCTCAGCATCTCCAGTTAAAAGGGGCTTGTGATGTGAAAGTAGGTGATGGGAAAGACCTTTCTCTACCTGAGACCCTGGAAAGCCACTGCCTGTCTGAGTAGACAATACTGATCTTGATGGACCAAGAATGCTTCTTTTTGGAACGATTTACCCTCAACTCAGGTTTGGGAGTGTAGGATTGTCAGGTATCCCTGCCATAGGGGTGAAGGGAGGAGATGAGATGTCAATAAATGTATCTGGTTTTCCGTTGGTATGTGGGGAGGTGACGAGGTTGCCTGGGAGACCGGGCTATCTCCACCTCGCCCAGGCCTAAATGGCCTTGGAGCCAGGCTTGATGTCTACTTTCGTTTTCCTAAAGACAACAGCTAGGCATGGGAACTTTTGCTGGGTGGGAATGTAGTAATTTAGCACCTCTTAGTTTTCCCGCGCGCGGGCTTGCTAACCATTGGTAGAGGTTGGGGGGGTTCTTTCCCCCCTTAGAGTATAACCCAAGTGCTTAATGTATTCAAGTTATTCTTAACAATGCTTCTGTTCTAGTGCTTTAGTTTTGCAGTCTAATAAATGCTATCCTTATTTCACCAAATGAGGCCTGGTGTTTTGACTGACTAGCTGAGGGTCCTGACAAGGATTTGGGAAGTTCTGTTAATGTGCAGATTGAAAGCCAGTGGGGATGTGGGTTTTCTGTTTTAGAGATACTGGCAGGCTTTTATTAGTGACAGCAGTGTGCAATAATAGTTAGAGCAGAACAAAGTTTGAGTTCACTGGCACCTTTACGACCAACAAAGGTTTGTTCAAGGCATAAGCTTTCGTGTGCACGCACACTTCCTCATATTCAGAGGGTCAGACCAGGAGATGGGAGACTCAGACTGATTCCCCACAAGCAGCTGTGCTGCCTATCGCTCTTCCTTTTCCCCTGGTCATATTCAATTTCACACTATTCGCTGCGCAGCCAAATTTTGATCCACATCTCCCCCCCCGATTTCCCCCACATCTTCTCGATCCTGTTTTTTGAGGATCGAGAAGACGTGGAAGAAATCGGGGGGGAGATGCAGGTCTAAATGTGTCCGTGCAGCAAATAGTGTGAAATTGAACTATACGACCAGGGGAAACGGAAGAGCGATGGCAGCACATCTGCTTGTGGGGAATCGGTCTCAGTTCCACACTGCCATGAAAGCTTGTTGGGTGACCTTGGGCCAGTCCATGTCTTTCAGCTTAACCTACCTGGCAGGGTTGTTGTTAGTAAGAAATGGAAGAGGCGAGAACAACGCGCACTTCTCCATGTTTATGGAAGAAGGGCTAGATGAAAAGGTACTTAAATAAATGCCCAGCGAGAACAGCTGGAGGGATAAATAAATGCCCTTGCTCTGATTTAAGGTCGCCTCTTCTTTTGTAGTGTTGATACACAATATGGAACTGCCTCAGCTTGCTTGCTAGGAGACAGAGCTAAATCTAGAAGGGCAGATGGGTGTTTCAACATTTAGATTTAGATTGACTAATATGCATTAAGTTTGCTCTCATGCTTGCAACCTTTTGTTTCGGGTATATTTACAGTGCTCTAGTGGTTTATGGTTCAACGGTCCACTACTCAGCGCTCCTCTGTTAGAGACTAGTTTAAGACCACGCTGCAGACTCATGTTTTATCTGTTCATGCTTATGTATTCCACATGATCTGCTGTAGCCCTCCGTGTTTTTCTGATGGTTTTGTACTCACCCCTTTTCCCATATGTGTTCCTGGACCGTGCATCGGATTCAGTCTGCAGTTTGCTTTTGTAGCGTACTGTGCAGTGATGCCTTCTAGCAAATCGCTTAATTCGTTATCAGTAATGTTTTGGAGTGTGAGTTTTCCAGCTGATAGTCATGTGCCCACTGGGAAAAGGGGCCTCCTGCTTACAGGGGCAGGATTCAGCTCTCCTTCGTCCTGATGAATGGAGCCTTGATTCTCGAGAGCTGAAACCTGGCAGATCTTGTGGGTTTCTAGGGTGCTACCGGTCTCGAATTGAGGTCTTCTTCTGCAGACCAGCGTGGCTACTCACCAGAAACAGATCTGCAGACGGTGTGTGAGGGAGTGGGTCTGTGTAGCAGTAGGCATGTCATTGCAGCACTGCGGACCCCAGCGGTCCTGGCTGCAGACTTTTCTGGAGTTCTTCAATCTTGGGTTGGGGGTGGGGGAGCTTACCTTTGCTAAAGCTTTGTGGATGGATGTGGGGGGGGGCAGAACAGGAGCCAGACCGGACCATTCGTTGCCTGCCCTTTGTCTCATTGCCTGCTCAGCAGTCTCCGGCCACCCCAGTTAATTTTTTTCCACTTGCCAACTCAGTGTTTCAGCTGATTAGGTGAAAGAACAAAGTGAAGGAAAATGCATAGAATTCTACTGTACCCTTGTCTCCCAGCACTGTGATTTGGAAGTTTTCTGGAAATTTCTCTTCCTCCCTACCTTGAAATGTTTGGGTTCAATTTCTCCTGTGCAAGCTGAACAGTTCCTGTATACTGGATCCTTCTCTGTTGGGCTTTCAGTTCTGATGATGACACAGGCAAATCCTTGCCACCAGGGCTTTTTTTTGTAGAAAAAGCCCAGCAGGAACTCATTAGCATAATAGGCCACACCCAACAGCAGAAACTCATTAGCATGTTAGGCCACACCCCCATGTTACCAGAAGTGTGGCCATCCAGCCACACCCACCTTTTGCTTCTTATTCTGCTTACCTTGTTTGTTGTCAAAACCCAGGGCTTTTTTGGTAGCAGGAACTCCTTTGCGTGTTAGGCCACACACCCCTAATGTAGCCAATCCTAATGAGTTTCTGCTGGTGGGTGTGGCCTATTATGCTAATGAGTTCCTGCTGGGCGTGGCCAACTCGGGAGCCAGACAGAACTCCGTTCCTGTGTGTTCCTGCCCCAAAATAGCCCTGCTTGCCACAATCTAGTTTTATGTATAGACTCCTTTTTTAAAAAAAATTATTGCAGACAGTGTATTTCTGAAATAGGAACAGATTCTCTGTCTGGTTTTGCTTTTCGGTTAGAAAAAAATGCCAGAACTTGTGGGGCATCGAATGACCCTGAGAGAGCAGATGAAAGAAAATACTTCTTCATGCAAACGCAGCATGAACTTGTGGAACTCACTGCGCCAGGATGTAGAGATACTTCTGGATGAACGGTCCAAGCTAGCCTGATCTTGTCAGATCTCAGAAGCTAAGGAGGGTCGGCCCTGGTTAGTACTTGGATGGGAGACCAGCGAGGAAGTCCAGGGACATGACGCAGAGGCAGGCCATGGCAAACCACCTCTGTTCATCTCATGCTTTGAAAACCCTGTGGGGTTGCCGTCAGTCAGCTGTGACCCTACTTAGTATTTGGATGGGAGAGCACCAGGAAAGTCCAGGGTCGCTATGTAGAAGCCAGCCATAGCAAACCACCTCTGCATCTTGCCTTGACCTGGGTGGCCCAGGCTAGCCTGATCTCATGAGATCTTGGAGGCTAAGCAGAGGTGGCACCGGTCAGAGTTTGGATGGGAGACCACCAAGGAATTTCAGAGTTGCTACCCAGAGGCAGGCAAGGGCAAACCACCTTCTGAATATCTCTTGCTTTGAAATCCCTTTGGTTCTATGAGCAGCCCTGTAGCTAGCAACTTTTTGCTGGGGAGGGGGCAATTTTTTGCTCAAGGGGCCAGCCATTTATGTCTCTATGGAGCTACGCACACTCTTCCCCCCCCAAACTGGCTGGTTCAGATGAGGCTGATTGACTAACTGCAAGCCAATGTACTTCAGAGCTGCAGAGTGCGCAGCTGGAACCCAGAGGTGCACGGAGGATTGTTCAGCCTTACCCACACTTTTGCAACGTTGCAATCTCGGGTTCCCCTGCTGTTGCCTGCTCCAGGCAGCTGCTTAGGAAGGCGCCCTGAGCAGCGCCTCTGGAATAGCCCGGCCAGCCCTCCTCTGGGCAATCCCACCTCCCTTCCCCGAGCCATTAGTGGCTCAGGCTGGGGGGGAGCTCCCTTACCTACGCTTCTTCTTCCTTCTCCCTCCACTCCAGGCATTGGTGAGGCCACTTGTCAGTCACACAACACACACACCTCCCTCAGCATGTAGGATCACCTCTTCTTTCTGCAAACATGGGGAGAGTCACTTGCCTCTCCCTGGTTGCAGAACTTTGAGGAAAAACTCACTCAAGTTTGACCAGGAGATGGTCATGCAAGATCAGACCTCTGATCCTATGCAGCCTGCTTCACCAACAGGAACATGGGGGGAGGAGAAGCCAAGGCTCAGGTTGGGGCCCTGGAAGAAACCTTAGGGGGCCAGGCCTTGTGGGCCCCGCGTTTGCTGTCAAGTCATAGACAGGCCCGTAGCTCCACCACCCATGGAGAAGATACCATTAGTGGCTACCAGCCATGATGGCTAAATGGACCTCCATGTTAAGAGGCAATGTACCGCTGAAAATGAGATGCTGGGTAACAACAGGTAGGGGCTTAAGCCTCAATATTCTCTTTGAGGGGCTTCCAGGGGTGTCTGCTGGGCCGCTGTGGGAAAGAGGATGCTCCAGTTTGGCATAGTGGTTAAGTGTGCAGACTCTAATCTGGGGGAACCGGGTTTGATTCCCCACTCCTCCACTTGCACCTGCTGATGTGACCTTGGGTCAGTCACAAGCTCTGGCACAGCTGTTCCTGAAAGAGCAGTTTGTGTTAGAGTCCTCTCAGCCCCACCTACCTCACGGGGTGTCTGTTGTGGGGAGGGGAAGGGAAAGGAGTTTGTAAGCTGCTCTGAGACTCCTTTGGGTAGTGAAGGGCAAGGTATAAATCCAATCTCTTCTTCTCTCTCTCTTCTTCTAGACCAAAGTGGCTCATCGCTCTGATCTAGCAGGGCTCTTTTTATGTCCTGGCATGTCATTGGGGCAAGATTTGGCCTGGGGGACCCCGGTTGCTGACCTCTTCCTTTTTAAAGCGTGGATTTCATCTCAGTTGTTAGTAGGTAGACCCTGGAAAGAATGAACACAGATGATGATGGGGCTGCTTTCTGTCACTTCCCATGTGAGCCTCCTGTGCCGCACAAAGGCTTCTCCACACCATGCTGACAGGGGGATCATTTCCAAGGTGCTGATTTTGGGCACTCAAAGAGAATTCCTTGCAGTTTTTTAAAAAACAAAGAGACTGCTTGCAAAATGGATGACTTTTTGGGGAATATTTGGACTGTGGGACAGAGCCACCCATACAGAGCCAGTGGGAATTATACTTCTCCAATAATTCTACCTGTGCACTGGGGTGGGCGGGGGGATTCAGCATTTTTAAAGATTTGGGGGTCTTGAGGAGCCAAATGGCTCTTTCCTTGTATTTTGAAAATGCAAGATGAATTTTGGGTAAAAAAAAAAATGTTTTTAAAATCAACTGCTTTACTATTTGTGTTTATACCCAAGTTTTAGTAAATTAGAGTCCCCCACAGTTTACATTTCCTAAAACCCCACCAATGTGATGTTTAAAATTGTATTTAATTTATTTAGATTTTTATGCTGCCTCTCCAGGAACCTGCCTGAGGTGGTTTACAAATTAAAAATACAATTGGTTTTATAAAAAGCCACATGATGCCTTTTAAATCCAGGGTGCGCGTGTGTGTGTGTGGGGGTGGGGGTGCACCTTTCCAGAGATTTGCATTTCCAGAAACTGCAAAACCACCGGTTTGTTGCTGACTGTCAGAGTTTCCAAAATTTGGAAGGAGTTTGGATTTTCCCCAGCTCCTTCATACAGCCAAACTCCTATCATGTTTTGTCATCTTGGCACCCGCAAGGGTTCTGCTGGATCCGTTGCCGGCAGGACAAGCTGTGTGCCAGGCACCCACGACGGCACATCGTACCAATGGAGTCCAACTTTGAGAACCTTAAAGGGTCAAATAAAGAAGTCAGCTGCAATTATCACTCACGCTGGGCCAAATAACACCCCCGATTCTGGAACTCCAGACCACTGTCACAAAAAGGTTGATTCTGGGTATAGGGTTGCCAGGTTCCACCTAGCCACCGGTGCAGAGTGTGTGTGTGGGGGTAGGGTTGCCAGATCCAGGTTGGGAAACTTCTGGGGATTTCAGGGTAGAGCCTGGAGGGGGACCCCGTTGGGGTACAGTGCCACGGAGTCCACCCTCCAAAAGGTGGACCCTCCATTTCCTCCAGGGGAACTGATCTCTGTCATCTGGAGGTGAGCTGCAATTCTGGGGGGTCCTCAGGCCCCACCTGGAGGGTGGCATCCCTACAATCCCCCAAAACTCTCCTCTTCCACTTATTTTTCACTATTTCAACAATATTACGTGGGAATGTTTTCAAAACAGGGAAGTTATGAAACACTAGAGCAATGGGGGGCACCTTTGGATAATGCAGGCATGCTGACAAATTCAGCGTTTTCTTAGGGCAGAATTGAAGGTTTCCGTGATTAAATGGGTTTAAATCACTATTATTATTATTAGCACCATCATTATAATTATCCTCGGTATTAAAGGTAATAATTGAAACGACACAGGCCTGTGTTTAAAGAGCTCCACGGGGCTGGCTACATGCACTTATCTTTGTCGCCACACTGGCGTCTTCACCGGGCCTCCGTTTACAGCCGCTTCTTCTCTCAAGCAGCGATTCCTAGCAAGAGGCCTTTGATGCCGGCAAAGACAGACCTCTGCCCCAGATGGCGGGCTGAACTTTCCCTGAAAAGTAGAGGCCTCGTTTCCATGGGAACTAGGAACAGACAAAGTTTCCTCATCATCTTTGGGCTTTCCCCCCCATTATTTTGGCAGGCTGGTGGGGAAAATGCAGGCGGACGAGATGAAAAGGTTAACAGGTACTCCAGATGGAGCCCCCCCCAACCCCCACTTTGCAAGGAGGGGGCGGAGGAGGTTTAGAGACAACCCCCCACTCCCGTGTTTGTGCCAAAACCCAGATTCTGCACCCCCTTGCAAGAGAAGCCAAAAAAATTAATGACGGCCTCGACAGCACAGTCGAGCTTCAAAGTCCTTTCATCCCCATCAGATCCGGTGGCATTTCTCATCCCTGTCTCTGTGTTTAAAGTCAGATGCGACAGCGGACTTTGAAAAATAGAGACTCCGTTTATGCCCTTGATGAATAAAGTCAGCTGTTCTGGGCTTTACAAGGAGAAAGCGGCGTAAATGAAGGGCCTGCCTCCGAATGCCGTCGTGCCACAGACCTGTTACGAGTGTCTGCTGGTTTTATGTTGCGGCCGGCGGCAAGCCAGGACTCAGACAGCTCCCTCCCTGCAACAGGTCTCCTCAGGCAAAAGCATCAGTGCTTCACCTCGGGAGGAGCAGCAGGAATGCAATGAGGCAAAATCTGCCCTCTGAAGCCGCCGTTTTCTTCGGAGTATAACCGGTCCCTGTAGTATGGAAGTCAGCTGTGATTCCGGGAGACCTCTAGGACTTACCTGGAGGCTGGCAAGCCTAGAGCAGGGATCCTCTGGAAGTAAGGTTGCCAACCTCCAGGTGGCACGGGAAAATCTCCAGCTGTTCCAATTGAATTCCAGACGGCCAAGGTTAGTGCCCCAGGAGGAAACCACTGCTCCGGCTGATGAATGGGATTATATGGCATTCTGGCCCACTGAGGCTGCTCCCCTCCCCTCCCCAAGCCTCACCCTCCCCAGGCTCCACCCACAAACTCTCCAGGTATTTCCTAACCCAGAGCTGGCTACCCTACCCATAAGGCCTACAATTCCAAGCCAAAAGGTGACTGGCTTGGAATCTTTTTCTCCCTATGGAGCTTGGGGCAGTGTCCCCCGATCTCCCCTCTCCTGTCTTGTGTTTACAACAACCTTGTGAGGTAGGTTAGACTGAGTGACTTTCCCTGGCCCAAGGGCATCTTGTGAGCTTCACAGCAGAGTGAGGATTCAAACCCAGGTCTTCCTGGCTTCCTAGCCTGAAACCACCAGACTGCCGCAGAGATGGTACTTAGAGTGCGGAGGTGCTCCAGTCTAAAAGCATTGAGTTCAATGGACTTAGATTGAACTGACCAGGGCTTTTTTTGTAGAAAAAGACCAGCAGAAACTCATTAGCATAATAGACCACACCCTGTCAACACAGCTCTTTAGCATATTAGGCCACACACCCATGTTACCAGAAGTGTAGTCACCCAGCCACACCCACCTTTTGCTTCTTATTCTGTTTACCTTGTCTGTTGTCAGAATCCAGGGGGGTTTTTGCAGCAGGAACTCCTTTGCATGTTAGGCCACACACTCCTAATGTAGCCAATCCTAATGAGTTCCTGCTGCTGAGTGTGGCCTATTATGCTAATGAGTTCCTGCTGGGTGTGGCCAACTCAGGAGCCAGCTGGAACTCCATTCCTGTGTGTTCCTGCCCCAAAATAGCCCTGGAACTGACTCCTCATGGGATTCTCTGGAGAAACAACAGCTCCCCCTCCCGCCAGCTTTCTGAGCTCCCCACCTTCTCTGGTCTTTGGCTTGGGCAGTGGGCCAAGGCAGAGCAGACCACCAAAGACCCTTGAGGGCCATCAAAGGTAGACAGGCAGGGCAAGACAATCAAATTAAGCCTTCCAAATAAATAAAGCAAGCCTTCTCATGTATTAATCACTGTTATCTATAGAGGGTCGTCAGCAGATGTCAAACTTTGCGGTTTCGCAAGCAAACAAAAAGCAAACTTTCTCACTCCGTCTTTCTGTGTTATACCTCTGAGGATGCCAATCACAGCTACTGGCAAAATGTCAGGTCCTACAATGCCAAGACCACGGCCACATAACCTGGAAAATCTACAGCAACTAATAAGCAAAAACCAAGTTTCTTCCCTGGGAAACTTCCCCTCTGGTGGAGAATCAGAAAGGCGAGAGAGGGGAGCAGCGGAGGGCAAGGGAAATGGAACCAGGGGAAAGAGGAGGAGGTCCGGGGGAGCAGCAGGGAGAGTCAGCGGAGATTTGAGTCTGTAGATTCTACCCTCGAAAGCTGCCAGTTTCTCCAGGGGAACTGATCTGGGTATTCTGGAAATCAGTCCGGGACGGCACCAAAATACTCTGAGGTGGGGCAGCTGCCGAGGCCCAGGACTTCTGATGGGGCCACTGCCATGGGCCCCAGAGTGGTGGGAGAACACCAGGAGGACTGGGAAGTGAGCCAATGAGCGGGGTAAGGACGGGTGGCTAGGCAGTGGGGAAGGAACACCGCCAGGTAGGTAAGCAGGTGCAAGTTGGGGGGCAAGCAGACGAGGGGGAGGGGGCACCCAGTCAGTCTCCGTTCTGGGCCCACCGAAACCTGGAACTGGCCCCGCTGGAATCAGTTGTAATTCCAGGAGAACTCCCGGCTTGCCCAGGAGGCTGGTAATCCTAGCCATTTTGGGGCTGGGGGGAACGAGGAAGGGAGGGGGCCGGCAAAGACCAGCTCTGTGGAAGGAGCGGGAAGGAAAGAGAAAGAGGGAGAGGAACAGGGTGGATGCATTTGGGGGGAGGGTCCAGGTACGCGTGGCTGCGATGGCTCAGAGGTTAAGGCGCTGAGCTGCAGACTGGATGGTCTGTAGTTTGGCAGTTCGAGACCCAAGTGCCGTGTGATGGAGTGAACTTCTGTCTGTGGCCCCGGCTCCTACCAACCTAGCAGTTCGGAAACAAGAAATTGCAAGTAGATCAAAAGGAGGGAAGGTATCAGTGTTCTGTGTGCCTTGGCATTTAGTCATGCTGGCCACGTGACCACGGAAACGTCTTCGGACAGTGCTGGCTCTTTGGCTCGGAAACGGAGATGAGCACCACCCCCTAGAGTCAGATTCAACTAGCTTTTGAGGAAGGGAAACCTTTACCAGGTATGTGCAGCAGCAGGGAAAAACGACAGAGCCCTTGGAGAGAGACGGGGATCGAGAAGGAGTTAAGCAGGTGTTCCAGGGGCACCCAGGGCAGCAGCAAGGACCGTGGAAACAGGCGGGCAGGCAGGCAGGCAGGCTGGTGTGCAGCAGCAGAACAGTGTTTGAGTCCAGGGTTCACCTCTCTAAGACCCACTTCGTGCACACAAAAGCTTCTGCCCAGAATGAAACTTGGTTGGTCTTCAAGGTGCCACTGGAAACTTTGTTCTTCAGTAAGGAAAGTGGGAAGAGAAAGAGCCTCCACACCACTCCAAAAGTTTCACTTTGGACACTCTCCTGCTGTGAGAAAGTGAGGAGCTGCTCAGCCAGGAGGCGGTGCCCAGAGAATGCAGTGGAGCCCAGTCTCCCCCCACACACACACACACCGGTGTCATCATCACACCCAAAACTGCCCTCCCTCTGCTGACCTTTATCAAATACCCATTAATTCTCCCCTGCTCTCCTTCTCTCCCCCCCAGCTTTCACCAATTATTCAGCTTTGGCTCATCATCTGCCAAATAATGCCACCATTAATTGGACACCATAAAGTTATTTACTGTGTCATTAAAATCCCATGAATATGGAAATGAAATCCTCCAGTTTGGGTGGAAGAGGGAAGCCAGAGGGTTAAATTCAAACGTCTGAAAGGTTATTCTTGCGGCAGCCTCTGGCCTGGACCTGGGTCCCTAGCCCTCTTCCAGTTTTCCTTGTGTGCAGGTAAAACATCCTAAAATTAAAGTGCTGATTGCCCCCTGATTGCCAGCTAGTGACACACAGCCCAGTTCCTGCCCCTGCCACATTTTGCCAGAGCTTCACTCTGTAGCCTTCCGGAAGATTCCACATTCCCTTTGGGCTCTTTCCCTTGACTGATACTTTTAAAATTGTCTGTTGACAACCTTATTGTCACAGGCTGGGGTGCCAGTCAAAGGGAGTCCAGAACAGGCCAAGGTCAGGAGCCAAGAAGACAGTGTAAAGTCCGAAAAGCCAAGCCGGGGTCAGGAGCCAGGAACACAGAGCCAAGTCCAAATCGCTGACCAGAAGTGTAGTCCAAAGCCAAGCCAGGGTCAGGAGCCAGGAACACAGAGCCAAGTCCAAAGCCAGGGGGTGCAAAGGTCTAGGTGCAAGAGCCGAGCCGGAGTGGATGCTAGCAGCATGAAGCTGACTTGTTACTTCCATAAAGACAGGGCCGGCTCCCCTGCTAGGCCACCTAGGCACTCGCCTAGAGTGGGAGGCCCTGGATGGAGTGGCGGGCCCTGGATGGGGGCACTGAAGTTCGCCCCCCTGCCAAAAGCCAGCGCCGATCTGGAGATCCCCAAGGCTCCCCTCCATGTCCCGCCTGCCCACCTGGCCCCTCTCTGGTGACTTCTCCTTACCCATGGCAGGTGGGGAGAGGCGCCGGCAGAGCAGGCACATAAAGAGGGGAGCCTGCACCGCAGCCGCACTTGCCGCCACCTGCCGGGGGAGCCAAGGCCGCTGGAGCTGCTGTAGGCGCCGCCAGGCAGGACTTGAGGTAAGCGCGCCCTGCTGCTGGCTGGCCGGCGTGCGACCCAGCCTGGCTCCTCGCCCACCTACCTTCTCCTGCCGCGGGCACTTGGTTGTCATCGGCAGCTCCAGCAGCAGGTCAGCTGATTCAGCGGCTGGCTGGCTGATTCACACAATCCTCTCCCCCCTGGTACGTAAACTCTTCCCCCCCCGGTGCACTTTCTTTCTGCCAGCACCTGAGCCAGCCAGCCAGTCCTCCACCTCAGTGCGCCCCGGGACCGCACGACCCTTTACCTCCTTTGCCCACCTACCTCCTCCCACTGCGGGCACTCGGTTGGCGGCAGCGGTGGCAGCTCCAGCGGCAGGTAAGAGCGCTGCCAAGAGGGTAAAGGGCCGCGTGGTCCCGGGACACACTGAGGTGGAGGGCTGGCTGGTTCACACAATGCTCTCTCCCCCCAGTGCGCAAACTTGAGGCCGTGCCGCCAGCAACGCAGTGCTTTCTTTCTGTTGGTGCCTGAGCCAGCCAGCCAGCCCTCCGCCTTTGTGCACCCTGGGACCGCGTGGCCCTTTACCCCCTCTTGGCAGTGCTCCTTACCTGCTGCTGGAGCTGCCGCCACCGCCTGAGTGCCCAGCCCCCCCTACCTCTGGGCTCCTGGTGGGGTGGTCTCCAGGCCCCACCTGGAGGTTGGCATCTGCAGCCTTGCCTAGGGCACAGCCTCGTTTCAGGCTGCCCCTGCATGAAGAGTACTGCCCAGAGTGTGGAGTTAAATGCTGCTACCAATTAGCCAGCTGCACGATCGGCCAGACTCCTGTTAGAACTCTGGGCTAGCTGAGCGTCTCCCCTGTAGCCTGGTCTCTCTTCGCCTGGTTGCTAAGTTTTGCCACAGTTGCTCCCTTAAATGAGCCACACGTGGGGGTGAGTCAGGAGGACTTTCAGCTTGCAGTTCTTCCTTCTTATCTGGGCCAGGTGTGAAGACTGCTGTTACAGGCACTTGCCAGCTCTCCTCCTCTGCTGCTTCAGAGGGCCAGCTGTGGTTTCTGCAGGCTCTGTCAGCTCATCCTCATCCATGCCCATGACACCTATCAGAATGACTATCAGGGGGTACCTGCCAGTCCCAATACCCCTTTGAAGCCCCTCCACTCCCTAAATCCCACCCTCCTCAGGCTCCACCCCCCAAATCCCTGCATATTTCACAATCCAGAGCTGGCAGCCCTTCATGGAGAAAATGGCTGCTTTGGAGGGTGGACTCTACTACATTATACCCTGCTGAGGAGGTCCGTTCCCTACCCAAACCCCACCCTCAGCATCTCCACATATTTCCCAACCCAGAGATGGCAATGCCGGCAAGGATAGTTTTGCTTTGCCCTGGGGCATGTAGATCGACTCACTCACACAAGGTATCTGATGTGCCACACCTGGCCAGCCCCTGATCCAGAGTTGCTAACTTACCCACTGTGGTGAGCAAACTCCCGCCAGCATCCCCCAGTGCCCACTGCTGTGGGGTTGCTAACCTCCAGGTCAGGCCTGGAGTTCTCCCAGGATTACAACTGATGTCCAGAGTACAGAGATCAATTCTCCTGGAGACACTGACCGCTTTGGAGGGTAGACTATGTAGCCCAGCTGAAGTCCCTCCCCCAACCCCGCCCTTCTCAGGCTCCACCCGTAAATCGCCTGGAATGTCCCCTCCTTTGTAGGTCTGCAGATTCCAGTTTGAGATATGGGGCAGTGCTTGGGGAGGGTGGAGGGGAGGGACCTCAGTGTGGGGTCTAATGCCATAGAGAGTCCACCCTCCAAAGCAGTCATTTGCTTCAGGAGAGCGGAGTTCTGTAGTCTGGAGGTCAGTTCTAATTCCAAGAGATCTCCAAACCCCACCTGGGGGTTGGCAGCCATAGCCCAGCCTGCTGGAACAGGCCTCCAGCAGTAGGGCACGGGGCATAGCCTCTGCCTTTGTGAGGCAGTGAGGCCAAGATGGCAAGAACATCGGTAAGCATCGCTGTTAAAATCTGGGCATCTGGCCTGCCATTTGGTATTTTTGCTTCTGGTCTGGCATCATATTTAATGGAAGAAATCAAATATCTTGAGTTAGGGGGGGTTAACTTTTCCCACTAGCTCCTCTGCACCCTGATCCATTGGGCCCTGCACCCTCCCCCCCCATGACTCAAACCCTGCCAGGTTTGGGATAACTTCCTAACCAGACAAAGCCCATCCTCTGCTCTGCTGGCCAACCAGGTGATTTTCTCCCCTAAATTTTCACCTTTATTAAAAAAGGTCCTTTTATAAGCATGAACATTACTTTGGGTAGGAAGGGAGAAAATTATATTCAAAGCCAGAACCATCCTGACAAATTGCTGCTTTTCAAATTGAGTCTAAACATTAAGGAGGAACACGTTAGGGCTATTTAGATGAGCCCAACAGAAGATTGGATTCCATTTCCAGCACCTAAGAACAATCACAATTTTGCAAAAATAAAATAAAATAAACCTGATTGGCTTACCAGTCCCTTAGCTAGGGGCAACTGGAGTCAGTTTTCCCTCATGGTTTCTTCCAAAGCCCAAAGATACCAAGATTGCACTGGAAACAGGGTTGCCAGGTTCCCCCAGGCACTGGCAGGGGGTGGGGGGGGGTAGGGTTGCCAGATCCAGGCTGGGAAATTCCTGGAGATTTGGGGATGGAGCATGGGGAGAACAGGTACCTGAATGGGGTACAATGCCACAGAGTCCACCCTCCAAAGCATCCATTTTCCCCAGGGGAATGGATCTCTGTTGTCTGGAGATGAGCTGTAATTCTAGCGGGTCCCCAGGTCCCACCTGGAGACTGGCATCCCTAATTGAAAAAGTGATCCATTGCCAGGGCTGAGCCAGTTCCTTTCTAACTGTGTTATAAGGGGAAATAGGAAGCTATTTGGAAGGCTGGCCAATTGCCTTCAAAAATGTGTAGCAGCTCTAGTCAAGAGACTCTAGCTAGACCCAGAGGTCCCCAGCCTTTTTGAGCCTGTGGGCATCTTTGGAATTCTGACACCGTGTGGTGGGGGCTGCCACAAAATGGCTTCTGTAGTAGGTGGAGCCAGCCACAAGACTGGCTGCCACGGCTTACTTTCAATCACACCGTGAAGATCCTTCTGCTGTGGCGGCGGTAGCTGCTGAGGCAATATTTTTTCCAATAAAAAAGGCTGCACAGCCAATCAAATCTCCACTGGCCAATCAGATCCGCTGCTGGGCCAAAGCGTCACATGGCCCCATCCACTTCCTAAGTACATTTGGTGGGAGCTGGGGAAAGGGTTGGCAGGGGCCGTGGCGTTAATGGGCACCGGTTGGGGACCCCACCCCGGAGCTAGATGTCCTGTCTCCAGATCTTGCATATTTCATAAAAGATTGCAGTCCCAGAGGTGGAAGTCATGCTGCAGGGTAGCTACCACTAGGGTTGCTAATCTCTAGGTGGTGGAGAAAATGGCCGTTTTGGAAGTTGCACTCTGTGGCATTATATTCCCGTTGAAGTCCCTCCCTTCCCCAAACCCCACCCTCCTCAGGCTTCGCCCCCCCAAATCTCCAGGTATTTCCCAAACTGGAGCTGGCAACTCTACCTACCACACACTCTCTGAATTCTGACTAGGTATAAATATGACTGTGGGTTACCGTAAACCAGTGATTCCCAACACAGTGCTCACACAGGTACCATGATGCCTGCTAGTGTGTTTCCTGGTCTCTCCCCCCCCCCAACTTCTTCCCCAAAACACATCCTGTCTGAGGCAAAAAGCCAGTCCTGGTTTTCCTCCACCTCAGAAGAGCCCAGGTACCTTCACCTTCGAATCTGCAGTGACTGCCTGTTTGGAAAAAGCTTACCCCTATTCTAGGAAGATGTTTGGCTTGGAATGAGGGTTGCCATCCTCCTGGTGCCAGTTTGGTGTACTGCCAGTTTGGTGTAGCAGTTAAATGTGTGGACTCTAATCTGGGAGAACCGGGTTTGATTCCCCACTCCTCCACTTGCACCTGCTGGATGACCTTGGGCAAGCCATAGTTCTGGCACAGGTGTTCTTGAAAAAGAGCCATTTCTGTCAGAGCTAATACAAATCACCTATATATACCTATATAAGAGAGACTAATTATACATTTCCAGTAATATCAGTTTACCACACCAGTTTCACCTGAGGAATTTAATACATTTCCATTGTGAAAGCTAATAATACCCACCTCACAAATCCTGTAATTTCCTCTGCGTTTTGTTACAATTCATTCTTCCAGTTCAAATGTTTCAAAATGTCTAAGATAATACATACATAATTATAATACACGAGAACAGCTGTGGAACAAAGTTTGAGTCCAGTGGCACCTTTAAGACCAACAAAGTTTAATTCTAGATATAAACTTTCATGTGCATGCTTATACCCAGAATAATAAGCCTGACTGGACTTGAACTTTGATCTGTTGCTTCAGACCAACAGGGCTACCCACCTGAGTCTAGAGCAGCTATAATCTCTATTAATCCCTAAACTGGGGTTTATACGACACCATCTAAGGTTTGTGACTTCCCGTGCAATTTAACCATCTCCAAAATTATTTTTCCATGCCATTTTGCTTTTTTCCACCAGTCTCCCAAAAGTACAAAAAGACATCTCCATCGATATAACATTTCCAGCTTATATAAAAAACATCAGATATCCGTACAGTTCAACCTGTTATTGTCATGAGACCAAATGCGATCTATACCAGATTTCACAGTTGAGCTTCCCTCAAAAACATTTGCTTGAAAATCTTTCCTTACAGGAAGACAAAAAGAGAGAGAGAGAGTGATATACAACAGTAAAAAGGACATAATGCAGCATCTCTTGTACTCTCCAGGAGACTTACCTTGCAGCCCTAAACAGAATTACACCTTTCTCAACCCAGGAGGATGCAGGCAGCTCAGGTTAGAACCCCACTGTTCATTTTTATCCTCGATCATTCCATTTACAGGCCTGAGAAGAGAGTGGAGGCTATCTTGAAACTTCTTATTCCGGGGCATTATAAACAATGTCCATTGTTCAATAAATCAGTTACAACATAGATTAGATCTTAGTCTTCCATAGTCTATTAATTTAGACATGAAAGCGGAATCTCACATCCATTTGTAACAGTCTATTTGAGAAGGAGGACTGAGGGTTTTTTAAATCCAATCTAAGGTGATGCAGATTCAAACTGTAATAATCAAACCCAGAACTACAGTTTGGGGTTACCCATCTCCAGGTGGGAGATCTCTTGCCCTCAACTTGGCCCTTTCTGCCTCTGCTCAGCTGGGTAGTAGGAAAAAAATGAGGTGGATGGGTGGGAATCATAGAGTTGGAAGGGACCTCCAGGGTCATCTAGTCCAACCCCTTGCACAATGCAGGAAATTCGCAAATACCTCTCCCTCCACACCTGCAATGACCACTGTTCCATGCCCAGAAGATGACAAAAACCCACCAGGATTGCTTCCTGACCCCAATGTGGCAATCAGCATTTCCCTGGGCATGTAAAAAAGGGCCACAAGAACTAAGCACTGAGGCAACCCTTCCTGCCCTCCCTGCCTTTCTGCCATTTTGGTGTAGTGGTTAAGTGTGTGGACTCTAATCTGGGCGAACCGGGTTTGATTCCCAACTCCTCCACTTGCAGCTGCTGGATGACCTTGGGCAAGCCATAGTTCTGTCAGAGCTGTTATCTTAAGAACAGTTCTAGAAAGAGCTCTCACAGCCCAACCCACCTCACAGGGTGTCTGTTGGGGGGAGGGGAAGGGAAAGGAGTCTGTAAGCTGCTCTGAGACTCAGAGTGAAGCTGCTCTGAGACTTGGCAGGGTATAAATCCTCCTTCTCCTCCTCTTCCTCCTTCTTCTTATGATCTGCCTAAGTTCCTGCCCTAGCCATTGTCCTGACACGCTGTTGTCACTGCATTGCCAATGATGCGCTATCATTGGTAGAGTGATGCTCTACCAAATGCTGGAGCTGTGCTGGAAGTGATGTCAGCACATGGCTGATGGTGTCATTATGTTGCTGACAAGCTCCCCACAACAGTGAACCTCTCACCATTGCCAGCTTTGTGCTGGCAACCTGAAGTACCTTCCCCCCCCATGGTAGCCATTCACTTCCCCATGAAAGCCATTTTGTGGTGGCATCTGTTACCCTTTCTCAAACTTCCAAAGGTGTCCACGGAGTTGGGGAAAGGTTGAAGGAGCTGGGCATGTCTAGCCTGGAGAGGAGACGACTGAGAGGTGATATGATCACCATCTTCAAGTACTTGAAGGGCTGTTATCTAGAGGAAGGTGTGGAGTTGTTTTCTGTTGCCCCAGAAGGTAGGACCAGAACCAACGGGTTGAAATTAAATCGAAGAGTTTTTGGCCAAACATTAGGAAGAACTTCCCGACAGTTAGAGTCAGGGGTCTTTTTTTGGAGGGGAGAAGTGCACCAGAGCACAGCTCCAGCAGTTTCTGAGGGCAGAAAGGCTCCCGCATGTCAGTTTCGGCCCTGCAAGGCCATTTGGGAGTCTTTTGGCCAGCCAAATGTCAATTTCAGCCCCATTATATCCTATGAGCCATTGAAGTCAATGGCGAAAGCATAGAGTATATTCTGGGGGCTAGAGAGGAAGGGGTTTGAGGGAGAGGCTCCAAACTCACAGGGTAGCTGTTGGAGCCTCTCCCCAATATACCCAGTGGTTCCTCAGTGGAACGGGCTCACTTGCGAGGTGGTGGGCTCTCCTCCTTTGGAGGTTTTCAAGCAGAGGCTAGATGGCCATCTGAAAGCAATGCGGATTCTGTGAACTGAGGCAGATCACGAGAGGGAGGGCAGGAAGGGTTCCCTCATTTCTTGTGGCCCTTTCTCACATGCCCAGAGAAATGCCGATCGCCACTTTGGGGTCAGGAAGCGGTTTTTCTCCAGGTCAGTTTGGCTAGGGATCCTGGAGGTTCTTTGCCACCTTCTGGCATGGAACAGCCAGGGCCGGCCCCAGCTTTTTTTGCACACTAGGCGAGGATACCTTCTGCCTGCCCCCCCCCCCCCGCATGTGCCCACCAATTTTCAAACGTAAATGCATTTTTCTCAGACATTCATCCAGCACTCATGCTGGCTTACCCATGACAGTAAACACACACACACACACACACACACACACACACACACACACACAGAGAGAGAGAGAGAGAGAGAGAGAGAGAGAGAGAGAGAGAGAGAGAGAGAGAGAGAGAGAGAGAGAGAGAGAGAGAGAGAGAGAGAGATACCACGGAAATTGAAGTCTCCAGGGAAAAGCAACCCAGTCAAGAATGGTAGGCAGGCTCTACAAAGCTCAAATACAAAAGCTCTAACCTCCCCATCAGAAAATAACTCAGGCAGTTATTTTTACAACACCCCCCCCCGCCGCACCTTCCCTACGGGCTGGCTAATCTGCCTAAATTCGTACAATCGGCATTGCTATCAGATGCCCATCTAGCCTCGGCTTAAAACCCCCAAAGAAGGAGAGCCCACCGCCTCCCGAGGAAGCCTGTTCTGCCGAGGAACTGCTCTGCCAGGAAGTTCTTCCTAATCATCCATCATCTAAGACATAGTCCCCAGCTCACCATGAGTTGGGTTAAGATTGCCAACCTCCAGGCGGTGGCTGGCGATCTCCCGCTATTACGACTGAACTCCAGGCAACCCATCCAAGGCAGCAGCACTACCCGCGACTTCGGCCTCCCCACCTCTCCGCAGGGCAGCATGCCCCGCAGCAGCAAGGGGGAGCCAGGCAGTGCCCTCTCCTTCCAGGATGTGGGGCAGACAGGCGACCTCGAGAGGCCTGGAGCAGCTGTCCTCTGCCCCAGCTCTTGCCATCAGTCCACCGCCAGGCAGCTTCTCTCGGGGGGGGGGCTTCCCCAGCAGCGGCCAGATCGTACCTGACATGAAGGCACGCAGGCTTCTTCCCCCTGGCTTGGCTGGCTTCCTGGGTCCCGGCAGGTGCGGCCTGGCTGCCGTGCCTGCCTGATGTCACCGGGGGGATGGCGGCGTCACCCAGCCGGGATTCTTCACCTGACCACGGGGGCAGGACCGGCAGTGGCGGCACCACCACCTCTGAGCTCCTGGCCCAGGGCGGCGACTCGAGGACCCAGGAGCGGAGCACAGCCCTGGGTGGGGGGCCACCCTGACTGCCGGGCAGCAGCCGAGAGAGCCTCTCCGGCAAAAGTATCCTGCCCAGAGGGGCTTGGAGGAGGGAGGGAAGGTCTGTGAGGGCAGCAATTGGCGCACAACACTTTTGGCAGGGTGGGGGGACTTTTGGCAGTGGGGAGGGCGGTAGTTCGGTCCCCACCTCCAGGGGCCACCCTAGGCAAAAGACTAATTTGCCTAGTGGGTGGGCCGGCCCTGGGAACAGCAGTCACTGGGGTGTGAAGGGGGAGGTTTTTGTGAATTTTCTGCATTGTGCTGGGGATTGGCCTAGATGACCCTGGAGCGTCCTTCCTACTCTATGATTCTATGAAAGGGACAACTATATGGGTGACTGTCCTAACAAGACTCCTCGGAGTGCCACAGCAGGACCCCAAAGGCATTAAGCGAGATGGTACTCCTTGCCATTAGAACCGAGGAATCTATTCCAGACCCTTGTGGTGGAGGCAGAGATGGAAACACTGCCAGCGGAAGTATCACAAACACAAGGAAGGCAGGGGGAGAAGGACAGGGAAATGCAAAGAAATGGCACTGGAAGGAAAAGGAAGGTGTTCGTCATAGGTGGACTCCCTGCTGAGGGAGGTGTGTTGCTTGCCAGGGGTGATCCCAAAGCTCCTCAAACCTACAGAGCATTACCCATTTGTGATGGTCCATGGGGGAACCAACAACATGGCTGTGAACACCATTGGAAGCATTAAGGCTAACTATGAAGCTCTTGGGAGGAAGCTGAAGGGAACAGGGGCACAGGTGGTGTTATCTTTGATCCTTCTTGTTATAGGAAGGGGAATACAACAGGAACAGATCGTAATGGAAATGAACCACTGGCTGCGTTGGTGGTGCTGGTAGGAGAGATTTGGATTCTGGGACCGTGGGCTAAGTTTTCTGGATGAAAGCCTACTAGCATGTGATGGACTTCACCTGTCAAGGTCAGGGAAGAATGTGTTTGGCAGAAACCTGGAGAGATTAATCAAGTAGGCTTTAAACTGACACCGCAAGGGGAAGGAGATGACCAGCGTAGGGATTTAAATGAAGAAGAGTATCAGACTTCTGGACAAAGTTACTCTCAACAACACTCTCTGGCAGTGATTTGTTTATTGAGAAATAATCATGTTCCAGGCCAGACCTGTACCGTGTCAAAACTGAGGTTCTGGTGGGAGAATCCAAAGATATAGACAGTTCAAATGAGCCCCCCCACCAGTACATCCAATCACACTCTGCAAACGTCCTGCTTAGCTTTCGCGCTTCTGCACCTCCCCACCTGTGAATATATGGATCCCTTATCTAAAACAGCAAAGCAGGAATAGCTTTGGCTTCAAGGTCATCCCTGGTGAAGGGAGGTATCTTGAGAAGAGTTATGTCGCCTACAATAGAGTGGTTCACACACTCAGCCATACAAATCATGGCAAACTAGAGACAGAGTTTGACAAAGAGGAAACAACAGAGGCCCACCTGGGAGGTCCAGGTCTAATGGAACCAAAGGTGTGGGGCTTCAGGTGTCTATGTACCAATGCCCAAAGCTCGGGCAATAAAAAGGAAGAGCTTGAACTTCTAATGCAGACAGAGGGATATGATTTAGTAGGCATTTCAGAGACTTGGTGGGATGGTTCCCAGGACTGGAATGTAATAGTAGATGGATAGGAGTTGTTCAAGAAAAACTGAAAGAGTCGAAGAGGAGGAGGAGTGGCACTGTATGTGAGAAGAGGATTTGTTTGGCAGGAAATACTGCAGGAGGAGGACGACAGTCCAGTGGAAAGTATCTGGGTGAGGATAAGGGAAGGAAGGACAAACAGTATTGTGGTTGGAGTCTGCTACAGACCTCCTGACCAGGATGAAGAGGTGGATGCTGCCCTCCTTAAACAGCCTGACAGGGTATCCAAACGACATGACCTGGTAGTTATAGGTGACTTCAGCTTCCCTGATGTGTGCTGAGAGAAACTCTGCAAAGCATCCACAGTCATGCAACTTCCTGACCTGTCTGGATGACAACTTCCTTCATCAAATGGTGGAGGAAGCTCCAAGGGGCTCGGCCATACTCGACTTAATATTGACCAACAGGCAAGAGGTGGTAGATGGGGTGAAGGTGTTGGGGGCCTTAGGGGGAAGTGATCATGTCCTGCTAGAATTCCTTTTGCTGTGGGGGACCAAAGAAGTTCATAACCACACGTGCATGTTAGATTTCAGTAGGGCAGATTTCAATACACTCAGGGGCATGATGAGAATCATTCCATAGGTGGGACTACTGGAAAGGAAGGAAGCAAGTGAAGGGTGGCCTCTCCTAAAACAAGAGCTCTTGCAAGCTCAAGCCATTGCTATTCCAACAAGAAGGAAATACGGTAGGGAATCCAAGAAGCGAATGTGGATGAACTGAGAACTGTGTGATGTGCTAAGGGAGAAAAAGGAAATGCTCAAGAAACGGAGGTGAGGTCATAGCTCTAAAGAAGAATAACTGAGGGTTGCTCAGCATTGTAGGTCACCCATCAGTGAGGCCAAAGCTCACAGTGAGCTAAAGCTGGCCAGGGAGGACCGCTACCACAAGAAACTCTTCTTCAGATATGTGAGGAACAAGCTCAAGATAAAAGAGGCGATGGGCCCACAGTTGGGTGAAAATCAACAAACTCTGACAGAGGAGAGAGAGAAAGCAGAAAGGCTCCATGTCTATTTTGCCTCAGTTTTTTTCCCTGAAGAAGAGAACAGGCTCATCTAGAGATGGTAGTGGGCAAGGCATGGCGTCTGGGCTGCTGGTTGACGTGGGCAGAGAGGTAGTTGAGAAGCATCTGGCTGCACTGAATGAGTACAAATCCCCAGGGCCAGATGGTTTGCACCCAAGAGTGCTCAAAGAGCTTTCTAGAGATCTTGCAGAGCCTTCTTCCATCATCTTCCAAACCTCTTGGAGGACGGGAGATGCACCACAAGACTGGAGAAGTGCAGATGTTATCCCAATTTTCAAAAAAGGGAGGAGGGATGACCCAGGAAACTACCAGGCCCGTCAGTCTGACCTCTGTCCCTGGAGCAGATTTTAAAGGGATTGATCTGTGAGCAGGGCCGTCTCACCCGCTAGGCGAACTAGGCATTCACCTAGAGCGCGGGCCGGCCCTTAGGGTGCCAAACTGGACCCAGGCCCCCCCGCCAAAGCCCCCCAGCCCCCACCAAAAGCCTGTGGCCTCCTCCTCCGCCTGTTTGGGATGCCCAGCTGTGCCTGGCTGCTTGCCTCCCTCAGCCGTACCTCCGGGGGGGCATGAGGAAGGCGGGGGGCGTGAGAGTGGCATCCTGCTGCCGGGTCTCCTCCTTCCCCGGCCAGGGGCCGGTGGATCACACGGTGTCTCACAGGAGGAAGGAAGGGTCGACAGTAGCACTGGGGGGGCGCAGGAGCAGCAGCAGCAGGTGGGAATGCGGCCTCCGCAGGTGGCCCAGTGCAGAGCTGCTCTCTGGGCGGCAGTGAAGGAGAAGGACCCTCAGTGGCCGGCCCGCCCTCCTCTTCTACTTGGTGAGCTACCGGCATTAAAGTTGTGAGCGAGCCATCTGGCTGCTGCATAAATTAGTTTGCTCGGGAGCACTTCTTCTTGAGCTAAGGCAAAAATGGGTGAGCCGGAGGCTAAAAAGCTGTGAGCTAGTTCACGCTCTGAACTTTGCTCACCACGGCTCCGAAACTAAAATAAACATCTGGGCGCCAAAGTTCTCTCCCCAAACCCGCCCCCGGCCCCCCTCCTGCTGCCTGGCTTGTATGGGAGGAGCCATTGGGGAGGTGGGGCCCTGCGAGCAGGAGGTGAGGCATGGCTTGCAAGCGGCTGGGTGGGGGGCGGAGTGGGGCACTGTTTGCTGAGTGGGGAGGAGCCGGGCGGTAGGAGCACAAGGGCGGCTGCTCTCACCAATCGATGGAGTGGCGTCTCTGGTGACAGAGCGGAGCTCCCTGAGTAAGCCTGGATGGCTGATAAGCGCTGGTTAAGGGCTCTGGAGATAAACAGCCTCCAGGGGCTTGATGTCAGCTGAGATAAGGCTGAGAAGGGATCTGGGGCTTAGCGACGGCAGATGGCCATGGATGCCACTGGGGAGAGAAAGCCAGCTGGGTGCATGATCACAAAGGCCCCGGAGCGCGCTGGGGTTGGAACAGAACCACGCAAGGATCCAGGAAAGCCCCTGGGAGACCAACCAGTTTTGTGGCAGGGGAGGCGCTTTCATGTCGGAGGTTTCTCTGGCTACCCTGGGGATGGAGCCTGGACGACTTCCTTCTCTCCAGGCCCCGCCTGGAGGTTGGCAACCCCATAATTGGTGGGTGCACGTGTGGGGGCACCAGAAGGTAGCCCCACCTAGGGCGCAAAAAAACCTCGGGCCGGCCCTGTCTGTGAGCACCTAAAGGACAACTTGGTGATCCGGGGAAATCAGCACGGATTTGTCCCCAACAGGTCCTGCCAGACCAACCTAATTTCCTTCTTTGATTAAGTGACAAGCTTACTGGATCGAGGGAATGCTGTTGATGTTGTTTACTCAGATTTCAGTAAAGCTTTTGACAGGGTTTTCCATGTTGTTCTGATGGGTAAACTAGAGGACTGTGGACTGGACTCCAGGAGAGTTAGGTGGATAGGGAGCTGGTTGGAGAACAGCACTCAGAAAGTAGTTGTCAATGGCGTTTCATCTGAATGGAGGTAGGTGTCCAGTGGGTTGCCACAGGGCTCGGTTCTGGGCCCAGGACTCCTCAATATTTTTAGAAATGGATTCCGTTTCCAGTACGGCGCAGTGAGTGAGCGCACCTTGGCATACTCCTGAGGCACCTGATCCTTTTTTGTTCTTTTGGGATACCCTGGATAATTGGGTGGGCTCCACCTGACTTCCTGGAGGGAGGTCGGGTGGCAGGCAGCTTTTCTCAGCCACTACCCCACTTGGCAAATGCGGGGGGTGTCGCTGTTTTTGCCCCAAAGCAGGAATGATAGACGGAAAAAAACATGGCTGCCATGCTTTTTCTATCTGCAACCAACCATTTTAAAGACCAATTTTTTATAACACAACGAACATAAAAGGGAAATAAAGAAGAAAATAGTGACCCCCATTTGGGTGAGCTCCACCTGACTTCCTGGAGGGAGGTCGGGTGGCAGGGGCTTTTCTCAGCCACTACCCCACTTGGCAAATGCGGGGGGTGTCGCTGTTTTTGCCCCAAAGCAGGAATGATAGACGGAAAAAAACATGGCTGCCATGCTTTTTCTATCTGCAACCAACCATTTTAAAGACCAATTTTTTATAACACAACGAACATAAAAGGGAAATAAAGAAGAAAATAGTGACCCCCATTTGGGTGAACTCCACCTGACTTCCTGGAGGGAGGTCGGGTGGCAGGGGGCTTTTCTCAGCCACTACCCCACTTGGCAAATGCGGGGGGTGTCGCTGTTTTTGCCCCAAAGCAGGAATGATAGACGGAAAAAAACATGGCTGCCATGCTTTTTCTATCTGCAACCAACCATTTTAAAGACCAATTTTTTATAACACAACGAACATAAAAGGGAAATAAAGAAGAAAATAGTGACCCCCATTTGGGTGAACTCCACCTGACTTCCTGGAGGGAGGTCGGGTGGCAGGGGGCTTTCTCAGCCACTACCCCACTTGGCAAATGCGGGGGTGTCGCTGTTTTTGCCCCAAAGCAGGAATGATAGACGGAAAAAAACATGGCTGCCATGCTTTTTCTATCTGCAACCAACCATTTTAAAGACCAATTTTTTATAACACAACGAACATAAAAGGGAAATAAAGAAGAAAATAGTGACCCCCATTTGGGTGAGCTCCACCTGACTTCCTGGAGGGAGGTCGGGTGGCAGGGGGCTTTTCTCAGCCACTACCCCACTTGGCAAATGCGGGGGGTGTCGCTGTTTTTGCCCCAAAGCAGGAATGATAGACAGAAAAAAACATGGCTGCCATGCTTTTTCTATCTGCAACCAACCATTTTAAAGACCAATTTTTTATAACACAACGAACACAAAAGGGAAATAAAGAAGAAAATAGTGACCCCCATTTGAATTCACCAAAGTCGAGGAAAAAGCAGCTTCAAGAGGGAAGGAGTGAATCTTAGCAGAAAAATAAGACGGGGGTAAGAAAGTTACTTTATTTATTGGAGTTACCAGTTGCCAAGAGTGTCATGCCAAACTTATAGACATTTGAAAGTTGAGGTCTATCTAAGAAGAAACAATGTAAATCAGTTTAAAAGAGTGTTAAAGATGGAAGTGAAAGATGTAGAAGACTGGGAAAACACAGAAATAGGGACTCTTTCTTGGGAGCAATTTCGAAGGATTTTAGCAGAGGAAGTACAACAGGCGGTTAGGACAGCGTGTGCAAACCTTATTGGAAAAAAAACCCAGAATGTATTTGTGGACATTGAAAATAAAAAGGAAACAATTCAGACTCAGCAGAATCAGGAGGAAAACCAAGAATACCGGCAAAGCAAAATGGAGCAAGATTTACTTCCCATAGTCACGAAGGAGGAAGAGGACGACAGTACCCAAATGAGTAGTCGGAAGGAAACAGCAAGTAAAGCGCTGGAAATGGGAAAGGTAAAAGAAAGAGTTCAAAACCTCTCAATGAAAAAAAAAAAGGATTAAACGGACAAAAAAGAGAATATGGTGTCAAATAATGAAAACCTGTAAGAACAATGAAGACTGGTATTTTGGAACACAGTTGTGGAAAATTGGAAACTGAGTTCTACTTGTACAAAAACTTGAGGCATTTAAGTGTGATTCTGGAAAGGAGAAATATGATCTGTGGTTGTAATGTTTATAATAGAAGTAGAAGTAACTACATATTAAGTGTAAAATGATGTCTTTCTCATTTGTTGACGTAATGAAATTCTGACCACTAAACCTGTACTGGAGAAAACACGATTTAATATAAGATAAATGTTAGGTGGGGGGGAAATTGATGAGGATATAGTATGTACAAATGATATTGTTCATAATTTGCTGATTTAATGAATTGCAAATTTGTATTGGAGAAAGTATGATCCAGTTATGAATTACTATAACCTAGGTAATAACTGTTGTTTTCTGTTATAAATTTAATTCTGATCAAGAGAAGGTATCCAGGTATTTGGATAATAATTTTTCTTTTCCATAACTTTAAATTGGCAGTGAGAGATTTCCCACTACAGCTGCCTCAGTGTTGCGCTGCCGTTTGCCCCGACACTATTGGTCAATTTCACACCTGAAGCCGCGGGACTGCATTTTGACCCGCGGCTTTGCCCGATTTTCCCCGCAGTTTCGTGATCCTGTTTTTTGAGGATCACGAAACTGCGGGGGAAATCGGGCGAAGCCGCGGGTCAAATGCAGCCCCGCGGCTTCGGATGTGAAATTGACCAATAGTATAGGGCAAACAACGGCGCAACACCGAGGCAGCTGTAGTGGGAAATCAGCCAGTGGTTTTTTTTGTTTTTGTTTTTAATGTGTCCTAGCTATTCACTATAAAAGTGAAAATACAAGACACAGCTATAAATGAAAATATATTGCGAATAAGTTAGGGACAATAAGCAAAGATGGGCAAAGTGAAATAAGATAGAGATGGAGGGTTGTTGTTGATGTAATGGGCCATATCTGTTTCCTTTATTGGATAGAAATTATTCAAGAGAATAGGTGGGGAAACAGTAACTATTGTAATAAGAGAGAAAATGGTGATTATGTAACTAGACTGACAGTGAAGTCGTTAATACAGATATTGAAGGAATTTATTAGTGGACTGGGACTCTGATGATGCCAGTTATTAGATTATTCAAATAATTGTGATTATGTTAAATAGTAATTTTGGAAATTAGCATGGTAATGGGTTATGTTATGTTGTGTTAATTTGTTTTAGAATAATTATTTATTTTGTCTTTTTTCATATGTTGGAAAATCAATAAGAATTATTAAAACTATATTTTTATAAATTATCAGGATGAGGGTGTGGAGGGGCTACTCATTAAATTTGAATATGACACCAAACTGGGAGGAGCAGCAAACTGGTGTGTTGGAATTCAATGAGAACTGAATACACTGGAAAAGTGGGTGGATGTGAACAAGATGCAGTTTAACAAGGGTAAGTGCTGAGTTCTGCATCTGGGTAACAAAAATGAGGAATAGGCATACTGGATGGGGGATGCACTGAGTAGCCGTCTGTGTGAACAAGATCTTGGGGGAGGGGGTGGATCAAAAGTTAAATATGAGCAGCCAGTGTGATGCGGTGACAAAAAGGGCTAATGCGATCTTGGGGGGTATCAACAGAGAAATAACATCCAAATCACAAGGTGTCATAGTCCCACTGTACACTGCATTGGTCAGGCTGCACCTGGAGTATTGTGTGCAGTTCTGGAGACCTCACTTCAAAAAGGACGTGGACAGAATGAAGCAGGTGCAGAGGAAAGCAATGAGGGTGATCAGGGCCTGGAGACCAAGCCCTACAAGGAAAGGCTGAGGAATTTGGGAATGTTTCGTCTGGAGAAGAGGAGGTTGAGGGCGGATATGTTTGCTCTCTTGAAGTATTCGGAGGGCTGTCACTTAGAGGAGGGCAGGGAGGCTGCTCCTGTTGGCAGCAGAGGAGAGGACTCACAAGAATGGTTTTAAATTAAGGGCGGGAAGGTACTGGCTGGATCTTAGGAAAAACTTTTTTACAGTGTGACTTGTTCAACAGTGGAATCAAGTTCCTAGGGAGGTGGGGAGCTCCCCCTCACTGGCAGTCTTCAAGCAGCAACCGGACAAACACTTGTCAGGGATGCTCTAGGCCAGGGGTGTCGAACTCATTTGTTATGAGGGCTGGATCTGACGTAAATGAGACCTTGTTGGGCCGGGCCATGCGTGTCATAAAATGTAATGCCCAGTAGTGGAGATATAAACTTTATATAAAGGACAGAAAAAACAAAGGTGTTTTTTTTTACTTAAAATAAAATACGCCTAAAACATATAGCACTCTTGCAATATTTTGTCTATTTAACAGTATCCAATAACTGACACCTCTTCCTCTGAATTATTGCATCAAAATGTCTGTGCTGTTGCAATCTTGAGTATGGTGTTCAGGTGTGTATCTGTAAGCTGCAAACCTACGAAGACGCAGGAGCAGCAGAACTGGAAGAAGAAGCAGAACACAGCCAGTTCCACTGCTGGCCCGATAGAAGCCCTCTGGGGGCCTGATCCGGTGTAACCGGATTCACCCCCTGGCCAGAGTAACCCCGGGGTTACTCTGGCCTAGCCTAGAATAACCCCTGCTGGGCCAGGCCAGAGTAACCCCGGGGGTTAATCCAGAGTAACCCCTGCCAGACAAACCTCTGCCGGGCCACGCCAGAGTAACCCCAACTGCACAACACAACAACCTGTAACCCCGGGCCAAAGTACCCCCTCGGGTATAAAGTTGCCTATGCCAAATTATCTGAACCTGGGTCTTACAGTCCCCAATATAGAGTGGTAAGTTAAATGTCATTGTAACCAGCATAGTGTCAGCTTCTGTGGGTTTGAGGTCCTTGAGAAACTTGTCAGCCAATCTGAGATTCCTCTGCGTAGTGAAGAACGGGGTATGAATCCAATCTCATGGCCCGGCAGAGGTTTGTCTGGCAGGGGTTAGTCTGGATTAACCCCCGGGGTTACTCTGGCCTGACCTGGCAGGGTTATTCTAGGCTAGGCCAGAGTAATCCCGGGGTTACTCTGGCCGGGGGGTGAATCCGGCCTGTTACACCGGCCCCCGAGCCACATGTTTGACACCACTGCTCTAGGCTGATCCTGCATTGAGCAAGGTGTTAAACTAGATGGCCTGTATAGCCCCTTCCAACTCTGTGATTCTAGGTGTGTGCTGCATTATTATTTTTCTGTTCCAATAGAACTGATATCTGTCATCTGGAGACCAGCTGTACTTCTGGGAGCTCTTCATGCCCGATCTGGAGGTTGGGAACCCTGACACGTTCCCTTCCCCCAAGAGCAGACAGGCAGAAAGGCCTTTGAACCCAGAAGACAAAAAGCAGGAAAACCTTTGGGGGCCACTGACCGAAGGACTGCAAGAGCTGCCTCAGTGGTTCAGAAAAATGACTCATCCCAACCTTGATTATTTCCCCGCTCACAATCATTGTTGCATCCAAGAAAGGTGGACGTGGGGGGGGGGGGGGCCGGAAGGGGGTCCAATTCAGGCATTTTAAAAGCAGGAAACCGTTCCTCTCCCAGGCTGGCGAGGGGAGGGGGGGAAGTGCAACACAATGAAAATCACAGCCCTCCTTCAGGGCTCTTCCGGAGCATGCAGCTCCCTTCATAGAAATACGGAGCAGGCTTGCAGTGTTCGGCCCTAAAAGCTGAGAAATCAGGAATGCCTCAGACTGAATGTCGGTTTGGCTGCGGTGGCACAAGGCAAGCCGCCCTCACGCCTCTGTCCCGTACCAGCCTACCCGACACGGCTGTTGTAAAGGCGGCAGCAGGATACGGGAAGAGGGGTTTGAACATTCTGAAAGCGCTGAGTGTCACTGTCTTACTGCAACACATATGGTAATCTCCAGCCTCTAAAGCTTTCACCTGGCTGGGTTAGAATTCCCAGGTCCCCCTGCCTGGCCACTGGTGGTTTTTTTTGCTTTTGCCAGATTCAGGTTTGGAAACTCCTGGAGATTTGTGGGTAGAGCCTGGGGAGGACAGGGACCTCAGTGGGGCACAATGCCAATAGAGTCCACCCTCCAAATGATCCACTTTCTCCAGGGGAACTGATCTCCGTAGTCTGGAGATCGGCTGTAATTCCAGGGGATCCCCAGGTCCCACCTGGAGGCTGGCATCCCTAGACTGGGGCCAGAGATTTCCCCATGGAAACCAGCTTGTGACTGCTGGCCAAAGCCCTCTTGCGTGTGCCCTCCTCCCTTCCACAGTTTGGGGATTGTTTCCAAGGGATCCGACACTCTCTAGGGAATGCTGTCCCCCACACGTTTGCTTACTTGCCTGTCTCCAAAGCACCTGGTAGAACCTGTCCCTTCCCACCTCCCCCAGGCATAAGTAGGAGCCTCTGTCTGATCTATTAGGTCTTTATCGTGTCGATGCTTTGCTGATTTCTTTCTCCTTCTGCTCTGGTTTTGTTTGTTTTTGATTATTTCTATTTGACTTGGATGCTGTTCTAATATTTGCTGGTGATTATTTTCATTTTCTAATGGTTCCTGGGCCTTTAGCAGCTGCTCGGCAACAGGAAATCGAAAGAGAGAGAGAGTTTTCCCTGCCGCTGCAACAGTACCAGTTGGGTTTTTGCCTCACTTAACAAGGAGAAAGATGTGGAAGTTGGACAGCAGTCTTCTCTTGGTTGGAACTAATGGTGCATTTGACTTTTCTGGCAGCCCAGCATAGCCTATGTGAAATATTGCTTATATGACAGCCCTTCAGTACTGTATTGTAATCTCCCTGCTCGTAGAAAACTAAGCCTTCAGGAAGAAGGGCCCTAGATAGGGTTGCCAGATCTGGGTTGGGGAAATTCCTACATATCTGGGGGAGGAGTCTGGGGAGGGTAGGATATAATGCCACACAGTCCGTCCTTCAAAGCAGCCATTTTCTGCAGAAGAACTGATGCGAGTTGTCTGGAGATAAGTTATAATTCCAGGAGATCACCAAGTCCCAACTGGACGTTGGCAACCCTGGTCCTAGCCCTCCCTTCTCTAGGACTGCCACCATTTTCCGAACAGGGCTCCTGTGCTTTGAATGGCTGCAGGACAGGCAGAAATTGAACTGAAACACCATGTAGGAGGAATGAGAGAAAAAAGTGCCGTCTCTAGGGTTGCCAGCTCCGGGTTGGGAAATCCCTGGAGATTTTGGAGGTGGAGCCCGGGGAGGGCTGGGTTTGCAGAGTGGAGAGACCTCCGCAGAGTACAATGCCATAGAGCAGGGGTGTTAAACATGCGGCCCGGGGGCCGGATCAGGCCCTCAGAGGGCTTCTATCAGGCCCGCAGTGGAACTGGCTGCCTTCTGCATCTTCTTCCAGTTCTGCTGCTGCTGCATCATCTTCCAGTTCTGCTGCTGCTGCATCATCGTAGGTTCGCAGCTTACAGATATGCACCTGAACACCATACTCAAGATTGCGACAGCACAAGCATTTTGATGCAATAATTCAGAGGAAGAGGTGTCAGTTATTGGATACTGTTAAAACAGACAAAATATTGCACGGGTGCTAATGTTTTAAGCATGTTTTTATTTTAAGTAAAAAAAAAAACACCCTTTTGTGTTTGTGTCCTTTATAAAGTTTATATCTCCGCTACCCGGCATTACGTTTTATGACACGCATGGCCCGGCCCAACAAGGTCTCATTTAAGTCAGATCTGGCCCCCATAACAAATGAGTTCGACACTCCTGCCACAAAGTCTACCCTCCAAAGCAGCCATTTTCTCTGGGGGAACTGATCTGGACATCTGTTATATTAGCAGGAGATCTCCAGGCGCCACTTGGAGGTTGGCAACCCTATTGGAATGACAGGAAACAAGTAAAACTTTCCAAGTTAAGAACATAAGAGAACATAAGAGAAGCCAATGTTGGCTCAGGCCAATGGCCCATCTAGTCCAACACTCTGTCACACAGCGGCCAAAATATACCAGGTGCCATCAGGAGGTCCAGCAGTGGGGCCAGGACACTAGAAGCCCTCCCACTGCTGCCCCCTCCAGCACCAAGAACAGAGTGCATCACCTGCCCCAGACTGAGAATTCCTATCTATACCTTGTGGCTAATAGCCACTGATGGACTTCTGCTCCATATGTTTATCTAATTCCCTCTTGAATCTGTCCATACGTGTAGCTGCCACCACCTCAATGTCATACTGAAGTAATGCCTGAAATTTTCAAAATGTGTGAATTATTCTAGTGTTTTGAGCCCCAGACGCAGCATTAAGCAGAACCAAGAGGATCCTCGGCTGGGAGAGGGAACAGATTGCTGTCAAGCTCTAAGCCCTGCTGGCAGCACCTCTCCCCTCCCCTTTTCGCCTGCTTACTCTTTTTCAAACTGACTGGTTTTTGATCCCACCACTAACTCTGAATGGGGGGTGTTCTCTGACCTGCAGAACCAGCATCAGATTGGAGTCATAACAAGGAATAAAAGCAGCGTCTAATGCATGCGCAAAGTGCACTGTTGTCGTCACCAAGGAACCACAATCACCACTTTGACAGACAAATGCAACCCCCAAATATCTAGGGCCTGGTTGCTATTATTGTAGGGGGGGGATGCACTCTGCTTATGCTCAGAGGCATTCCTTTCTAAATGTTCCCTGCCCGACCAGTCTGTAGAACCAGATCCCGGCTCTGGCAAGCCTGATGGTTCCCCCCACCCCCCCATTCCTCTCTCCAGCAGCCTACTTTGTGCACACAGGTGGAGATTGGAATTAACAAAGGCGCAGTCCTGCAAAATGTCTTTAATCAAATAAATGAGATGGGAGAGGAAATCCAGACAATAAGCAGCCCAGCTAATTTGCACTTCTGTGCTAATCGACTCAGGGGGTGGGGGCTGCAAGTTCTCCGGCTCAGGTAATTGGTTTGGGACTAAAATAGGACCGGCGGGGCTAAATCCGTCTCGTGTTATTTTCCTCCAAAGGATTGTTGTGCATTTGGGGTGCCCTCGTGCTCCTTACTGATTCTGTTGGCGTGGGCGAGCTTTCCCACCACTGTGCGAGGGCAGCCAGGACCTTTGCCACTTGGTGTCTGCACGGTACATTTGCCCGGAGAGAGGGACGGGGATCAGTACTTGGTCTCGCAAGCAGAAGCTCAAACCTACCTTGGGCTGACCCCCTCTGCTTGGTTGGGGTGTCAGGTCTTTCATGGCCACCAGCAGAGGACGGGGGTAGAGTTGCCATATCCAGGTAGGGAAACTCCTGGAGATTTAGGGATGGAGCCTGGGGAGGACAGGGACGTCAGTGGGGTACAAGGCCATAATGTCCACCCTCCAAAGCATCCATTTTCTCCAGGGCAACTGATCTCCGTAAGCTGGAGTTGAGCTGTAATTCCAGGGGATCCCCAGGTCCCACCTGGAGGCTGGCATCCCCACTGCTTGGGCTGTCTCACATAACAAGAACCCTGTTGGATCAGGCCAAAGATTTATCTAGTGCTACCTGCTGTTTCATCAGTGGCTGGGCAGATTTGGGCAGAGTCAGTGAGGTGTACTGGTTAAAGTGCTGGACTAGTGTCTGGGAGACCCAGGTTCGAATCCCCACTTTCAGCCACAGAAGTCTGCTGGGTGACCTTGGGGCAGCCCAACTCTCTCAGCCTTGCCTACCTCACAGGGTTGTTGTGAGGATACAATGGAAGAGAGGAGAGCAATGGAAGCTGCTTTGGGTCTCCATTGGGGAGAAAAGCAGGATATAAGTAAAATAAATAAATAAAATTGGAAGGCTGCACAAGCGTTACGTGAAGGCAAGAGCCTTTTTCTATATCTTCCTGTAGCAACTAGTGATTAGAGATATACTGCTTATGAATATGGGGGTTCATCAGGGCTCTTTTGTAGCAGGAACTCCTTTGCATATTAGGCGACACACCCCTAATGTAGCCAATCCTCCAAGAGCTTACAGTAGCCCCTGTAAGAAGAGCTCTGTAAGCTCTTGGAGGATTGGCTACATTAGGGATGTGTCGCCTAATATGCAAAGGAGTTCCTGCTACAAAAAGAGCCCTGCATCTAACTGACACAGCCACGGGTAAACCTGTCCTCTCCCATGAATCAGTTTACTCCCCTTTGAGAACCATCTAAACCAACAACCCCTTGAAAATTTTATGTTTTAATTGTTTGCTTATGTTTTTGTAGGTGTTTCGGCTCTGGTTTTGATTGTTTTAATAAAATGTGGGGGGGGGAGGTTTTGTTTGGTCTTAATGGTTTCTAAAATGTGATTTTATTGTGATTTTAAAATGTGATTTTTATTATGTATATTTTAATTTGTTTGCCGTCTCAAGGCAGGAAGACCTGAATGATCCCAAAGGGGGACAGACTTCCAAAGAAAGATTATAAATCCCCAGGGCAGGGGAAAGATCTCTTTATCTTCCATCTTGTTCTTCTGTTTAGATGAGTACAAGCCATGTATGACACAGGCTGTGGTCACACTGGCAGCTTGGTGCGGGACGTACTGGTGTAAAATGTTTTGTGGCATATCATCCAGACAACACACCCTGCTATGAGTTACCCAAGCAGCCATCCTGTGATCAAGCATCCACATTATTGCAGTGCTTCAGCCATGGAGTGCGCATATAGCAAAAACTTTTTAAAAAAACCCAAAAACTCCAGTGGTGGAAATGGACCTACAGGTTCAGATCTTCCTTCATGGTTCCTTTCGCACCAGGAGAGTTCAGACGTTGGAAAACCTGTTGGAAAACCTGTTAATACCGGACTTTCCCTGGTATCTGTTTATTCCACTTCTGTTGCAGAACAACACAGACTGTCGATGACTGCACCATGGGAGGCAGATGTTCTCATCTGGAGAGGCCCATTTAATCTGCACAGGTAACGCTACTATAGTGCCACAACCTGCGTGTGTGACCAAAGACTAAGTCTTTACCTAGGGACTCCTTCTTGTGCACATGGGGAGGGAAAACAGGAAGAAGTCTTAGCTCTGAGAACTCATGTAATGATGGACATTTGTCTTCTGCAAGAATTACTACTTATCCCAGTTAAACATCATTTAGGATAAGTACTGAGCATAAGATGAATGGAATGCATGTTTCCCCCTTTTCTTTGTATCCTTCCTCAGACTGATGCTTGCACAGACCAAGTGTATTCTTTTTTATTTTTGCTTATCAAGCTTTCTTATATTTTGAATACTCAGTGCCTGATCTCTGTAAAAACATGATGCCCATTGGTTCTTGCCATCTAAAAAGCAGTGGGGGGGGGTGTCAGGTAAGGTTACCATCCTTTGAACATGATAGATTAAAATGACAAAAGCACAGTGGATTGTCCTTGTGCTAGCCTGGAGCAACGAAGTGGGAAATGTGGCAATGTGGAAGAACCTTCAAATGCTTTACTGAGAGTAAGCCCCGTTGAGTACTCCTTGGTAGGATTCTGAGTAGACTGTCCAGCTGGAGATACTGTGATTACTTTGGCTCTAGAGCCCCCAGACAGTAGGGGAAAGGGGCAGCAGCCCTTGATCCCTTATTTGGGTGGGCTGTGAGGTTTCCCAGCCTCCAGGGAACTCAAAGGAACAGGGCTTGCGAGACCATTCCATAGGGAACTATCCTTGTCTGACGCTCAGTTAGTTGGAACCAAAGGGCCCCCGTTCTGTGACCCCCCCTTCCGGAGGGCTTTTGACTAATGTTCTTTAATGGGAATCTACTATATACATCCACAGTGCTGGGGGAAGATGGGCTCTCTCTTAGATATTATAAACTGTTTTCAAGGTTTCTGATCTTATGTTAATTAGACTGAATTTGTATTATGAACTGCCTTGAGGATCAGCTCTGGCCAAAAGGCAGTCAACAAATATGCCATATAAATAAGTAAATAAATAAATACGACTTGGCATTTATCATTGCACTTTTTGAGGGTCAAAGAGTTCCACATACACAGTCCTGTTCGAAGGATTAGAAGGTAGGCAGATATTTCGATCCCTTATAATTCAGTCCTTTTCCTGCAGAACATTAAGACGGCCACCGTCTTCAGGCAGATTAGTCTCTCCTGCTTCTTATGTAACTCTGTGAAGGGCACTATGGTAATCGTAGCCACGCAACTCCAGATTACAGGTAAGCACAACTGTGCTGCCACATGCAATAACCCACGTGCAGCATGCATACTCAGTCTCTTGTGCTGCAGCGGTACGAGTCAGGTGAAGTTTGCCGAAATCTCTGGGCTTTCGCTCAGGTGGGGGGGTTGCAAAATGGGCTGTTGAAAAACAGCAGAGTGCGAGAGAGAGAGAGAGAGAGACACGTTGCCACAGCAGTGTACCAACAAGAGGTTAGAAGGAGCAGCAAATTCGGCAGTTTGCAAAACTGTGAAGAAGACGGCCCTTGTGAGAGCCACAATCTATTTTAAGACGCCGAGGCTGTGACTGCAGATGAACATGTCGCCCGGAGACTGGGGGGGAGGTGTTTGCAAATTAAACCAGTCAATCAGTACAAGCGCATCTCTACAAGCTTAGTGGGCCTGGGAAGGGCCTGGATAGGAGGGAAATCATCTGCCTGGCAAGGAGAGGAGTAGAGATAGGGTTGCTAACCCTCAAGGTGGCGGCTGGAGATCTCTCACTGTTGCAACTGACCTCCAGGCAAAGGGTATCAGTTCGCCTGGAGAAAATGGCCGCTTTGGAAGGCGGACTCTAGGGCATTATACCGTACTGACGTCCCTTCCCCCCAAACTCCACCCTTCTCAGGCCCCACCCCCCAAAACTCCAGGTGTTTCCAAATCCAGAGCTGGCGACCCTAAGTAGAGGAGGGAGGTAGAAGAGGCAGGAGTATCGGGAGGGGCAAAATTCCAGGGGCTGCTGTTAAGCCAAGCAAGTCATACAATTTGGTCTCCCATCTATTTACTGGGCTGCCAGCCTCCAGGTGGTGGCTGGAGGTCTCTCCCTATTACAACTTATCTCCAGGCGACAGAGCTCAGTTCCCTGGGAGAAAGTGGCCGCTTCGGAAGAGGGACTCCAGGGCATTGAACTCCATTGAAGTCTCTCTCCTCCCGAAACCACAACCTCCTCAGGCGCTAGGTAAAGGTAAAGGTTTCCCTTGCTTGAGAGCCAGTCGAATCCAACTCTAGGGACGCGGTGTGGAGTGTGTGTGTTCCCTGTTCCTTGCTTCCCCATTTTTTCCTCACAACAACCTGTGAGGTAGATCAGGCTGAGAGATGTGTCCTGGCACCAGTGCTGTTCAATTTATACATTAATGATCTGGTCAGTAGCATAAGCTCCATTGACACCCACCCCCCTGCTTTAGCCAATAGGAAAATCCTGGCTTTGCTTTTTACTGATGATACAGTTGTACTGTCCAGAACCCCAGTGGGCTTGATAAGACCACTTAAGGAGTTCAGTTGTTATTGCAAAGAGTCCCTATTAGAGATTAACTATCAAAAAACTAAAATCGTTGCATTCGGGAAAGGTCGAAAAAGGTCTTGGAACATCAATGGCCATAACCTGGAACAAGTACCTTATTTCAAATACTGAGGGGCGATGATTCACTCCACAGGGAATAGAACTACTCACCATGACTATGCTGCAGCAATTGGACAAAAATCTGCACAGGCCATTCTTAAATTTGCACGCTCTAAGGGAGGCATGTATGTATCAGCAGCCCTCCAGTTATTTCAGGCAAAAACATTGCCACAATTAATGTATGGGACAACTCTTGGACCCCTCTCCTCCCATTTTGCCCCGTTAGAAAAAAATCAGTCAAGATTCCTGAGAGCTTTATTGCAGGTGCCAAGCTGTGTGTCCAATGCCAGCTTACGTCTCGAGTCGGGCATGATTAAGGTAGAGGCTAGGGTAAGCCTTGCCTCCATTAATTATTGGTTAAAATTATCACATAACCCATGGGGTTTAATAGCATTAGTCCTGCAAGACTATTTTCAATCCTCTTGGGAGAAGGCCATTCGTCTTAAACGGCAGAATTTGGGCTTCTCTCCTGAATTTATCCTGCAGATGGGTTTTGATCAGGCAAAATCAATGATCAAACAAAGGTTGTTGGATGTAGAGCGACAAAGAGACATTAACAATGTTCCAAACTTCCTGATACCAGAGAAGCTTAAATATGTTGTCGCCCCGGTGCCTTATCTCTCTGTCCTGGAGGCACCCAGTCAGCTGAGAGCTTTTACTCTGGCGAGATGGCGAGTCCTCCCCTCTGCAGTTTTAGAGGGGAGATGTAAAAAGACTCCCATGAAGGAACGGATTTGTCTGTGTGGCACTGAAGAGGTGGAGTCAGTCGAGCATGTCTTATTCCACGACTGCTTCTATCAGGAAGCTCGTTCTAATATAATTTCCCCTCTACTTATCAATTTTCCTGGATGTTCTGATGTTTATATTTTAAAGAAACTTTTAATGGGTGCTAATCAACAGGTTACCATTAGTTGTGCCAATTTTTTTCCAGTAGCCTGTAGAAGTCATAGAGATATTTTATGTACAGATTTTCACTAATTGTTGCCAATAGATCAGACCAATTTTACTTTCTAGTGACATTATTGCAAAGCTTTTATTCTTGACTTGTACTGGTTGTTGGCCGAATAAAGAATTGATTGATTGATCAGGCTGAGAGACGGTGATGCGCCCCAGGTCACCCAGCCAGAGAGCTTTATGGTACGTTCAGTGGGGATTTGAATCTGGGTCTCCGCCTCTGGATTGGGAAATACCTGGAGGTTTTGGGGAGGGCCTCGGGAGGGAAGGGTTTGAGGAGGGAAGGGACATCAGCAGGGCATAATGCCATTAGTCCACCCTCTAAAGAGGCAATTTTCTCCAGGAGAACTGATCTCTGTCGCCTGGAGATCAGTTGTAAAAGCAGGAGATCTCTAGGTTCCACCTGGATGTTGGCAACCCTAGGTCTCCCAAAGCCTAGCCTGATAATTCTAACCACTGACGACGGGAGCTGTGACTCTTGAAAGCTGGTCTCTATGGTGTACTGGACTCGAATCCAGCCCTGCATCACGCTGGCTTTCCTTGTTCCAGCCCCCAAGTTCCAACCCCCGATTCCGCCTCTGGAGCCCCACCAGCATTTCTACTGGCTGAGGACAATCCAAACTCCCCTCCGCAATCACATCCCATGATATTTCCATTGTGAATCACTTGATTGGTCAAGATTCCCTGTGCTGACTAAAGTGGGGAACAATACTGTCCTAGCTTTCAATTGCCTTTGATTGTCCTGAGCAGCCTTTCCAATGTCACCACAGCCCTTGTTGTGGCAATGGGCTTTCAACCTGGCCTCTGCCATGATGAGCAACTGTGGCCCACCCTCATGCTTGGATCCTGCTCTGGATTGAACCTCTCTAGTAGATTTGGTGCAGCACCCCACCCCAATACTCTTGCCTCCCAGACAGGGTTGCCAACCTCCTGGTGAGGCCTGGAGATCTCCCAGAACCTCTCCTTATATATATTTGAGTTTTCGTGTTTCAGAATTCCACACGCTTCCATAGCCTTTCGCTCCCTGAACTGTCAGTTAGAAGGTCTCCCTATCCACTAGCTGCGTTGCCTGAGTCCTGCCTCCAACATTCTAAACAGTTTGCTGTTCCTCTCCACCCCATAACCAGTCAGAACACAGAGGTCATTTGCATATGTGGCCTGATTGGCCTTTGCCTGTAACATTCTAAACAGTTTGCTGTTGCTGTTGGGAGTCCTGAGGTAAAATATATATCCCAATCTCCCTGTGAGGCCTGGAGATCTCCCAGAAATCACCATGTTCCCCAGCCACAGCACATCATTTCCCCTACAGAAAATTTCCCAGCTATTACAACTGATGTCCAGATGACCAAGATCAGTTCTCCTGGAAACAATGGCTGCTTTGGGCAGTGGACTCCATGGCATTATACCCTGCTGAGGTCCCTCACCACCCCAAACCCTGCCCTCCCCAGGCTCTACCCCTTAAATCTACAGGTATTTCCCAACCCAGAGTTGGCAACCATGTAATTGGCTATGGAACCACTTTCCAGACCCTTGGAACCCAGAAGACATGGCACAGGAGGGGGTACTTTTCTATCTTAGCTGCCACTGGATAAACCCAAACCAACATAAGTCAGGGGTGGAGGGAACCATACCTGTTACCATGAGGCTGTCCTCCCATACTATCCACTTGGGGCAGCAGAATGACTTGAGACAGCCCTGCCTTATAGCTAAGCAGAAGGAAATCAACATGACTTGCCTCTCTCTATTTTCCCCTTCCCTCTGCCACCGGATCAGCCACAGCCAGGGCACTCACCTGGAGCTTCCTTCTAGAGCTTGTTGTATTTCTTCCCACAACGGGATTTACTCCTAGTTACAACATATTTGCAGTCTACAGAGATCAGTTCTCCTAGGGGAAAAGGCACTCTATGGCATTGTTCCACAGCCCTCCCCAGGCTCCACCCTCAAAACTCCAGGAATTTCCCAGCCTATAGCTGGCAACCCTGTGATTGCACCTCCGGCTCTCTGTGTTCCCAGCTCCCTGCCTCCCAGTGGTGATAACCCCTCCCTGTCAGGATGGAGCTCCCAGAAGAAGATACGTTTTGCAAATGCACATGTCTCCGTTCCCAAAGGCCACATGTGCAGGAAGACATCTATGACGATTTCCCCTCCCTGTTTACGTGCACCCCCTGAAGGAAACACAGCAGCAGCGCTGACACCTGTTCTCTTCCTTGCTCTCCTCGGCGGTCTTCTCTTTTTGTGAAAAGAAATGCGCCAGCACGGGGGGGGAGGAACCGAATGCACAGATGGAGAAGCGCATATCAAAGAAACATCTGCCAAACAGCGGCAACCCAGGGCTGGCAGGAACGGTGTCTCTGGAAGGTCCCCGGAGAGACTACCAACTTCAGGCAGCCCAGATACTGGCACAAAGCAGAGAGATAAAGCCCTGCTCTTTTGCTAAGCGCCCGGGGGAGGGTGTCCACAGGAGGCCAATATCACCCTTCTGCGAACAGCAGGCCCTACTTCTCTTCAGTCGTGACTGAGAAAACCTCCCTTCCCAAAGCAGTCCACCTGGGACTGCAAATTCAGAGCTAACTAGTGGAGACTGTACTTGCAAAAGCGCATCATGCAAATGCTCTGGTTTTGATTATGGGGAGGCAGATAATTATTTCCCACAATAACCCTTTGTGTGCAAAGCCATTGTTGGGATCTCACGCCTGCTGCCCTTAATCCCCCCCCCACTAACTCCCCCACCCCTTTACTTTTAATGACAGCATTTTGTTTTTCCTGGATGAATCACATTAAACAAAACCAGCCAATTGCAGATGACAGTGCTGAACGGCATAATGTCACACAGCCAATCGGACTCAAGGGAGGCTGAGGTCAAACAAAGGCAACTGAAAGCCAGGGCAATGTTTCCTTGTTTTTCTTGCATTTTTTAAAAATCCCATCCTTTCTCTGTTTTGCCCTCACAACAAACCTGTGGGGTAAGTTAGGCGAAGCCTGGAAACACACTGGGTTGAACAGGATGACATCGCAACGTGATGCAGGAGAGTGAGTGAAGCCGATTGAGGTGACATTTCCCACACACACACACTTTAGACCCCTTTCAAACTCATTAATGACAAATGGGTGCACATGGTTTTTGATACTGCTTACAGACCTGGATAGTCTAGGCTGACCCGATGCCATCAGATCTCAGAAGCTGAGCAGGGTCGGCCCCGGGTTAGTCCTTGGGCGGGAGACCACCAAGGAACAGCAGGGTCACTACACAGAGGCTGGGAGTGGCAAACCACCTCTGTTGGTCTCTTGCCTCGGAAACTCCACAGCGTTGCTGTAAGGGGGCTGCGACTGGATGGCAACCAAACCAAACCCGACAACATGTTCAGGCTGGGTTCCCACACGAAGGGCAAAGAGGTGGGGATGAAGTGGCAGAGCTCCGAAGGAGGCAAAATGGACTGCCGCTCTTCAGACAGCAGGTTGGGGGCTCCCCCACAAATAGAAAACTAACACAGAAAGGAGAAAAGTTTCCTTTCTTGGCTTGCTGTTGTTGCTTTCTCCTTGGTGGGAGTTTATTTGACAGAGGGAAACAATGCGAAATGTCTTCCGTGGAGAGAGATACTGGGTGCGGTCACACTGACCTTTTGATCAGGGTTCGCTGTTGTTCCCTCGCGCATGTCAATTTCACATTCACATGCGCCAATCCGCCTCCCGCGCCGAAGTGGGCTCACTCCCGCAATGCCGCCAGGTTTTCCTGACCCCTGGAATATCAGGTGTTTTCCTGGCACTTAAGCTTTGAATGTGCGATTTCGCCCATCTGGACAGCCCATCTTTCGCAATGATTGCGATTAGGGTCGTCTGACTGCTCTTTGTGTGGGTTTTTTTTAAAAAAGCTTCTGGTTTGAGCGCTTGAGCAAACATGCGCTTAATAAATCCATTTAACATTTAATAATGGATTTATTAAGCGCATGTTTGCTCAAGCGCTCAAACCGGAAGCTTTTTTAAAAAAAAACGCACAAAGAGGGCCCTGGAGGTGGGAACAAGAGGCGGGGGCTCTGGCATCCTGGATGGGGCTGGCAATGAGGATGGTGGAGACGGCGGAGCCTTTTTTCATGGGGCAATGGCAGCGGCAGCAGCAGCACCCCCCCACAGTGGTGGCAGGAGCAGCAGCCGCCCGAGCCTCCCCGTGGCTGGCAAGATCGCCTGGAGGGACGGCGCAGCAGCAGGTGAGCGGGTGCTGGAAGAGAGGGGCCAGCTGCATCTAGTCAACCCAACGCAAAGAAAAATGTTCCTGATTTAAACAAAGTGGGAACAAAGTGCAATTACCTTGCCGTGTGACCAAAGCCGAAAATGGGTGGTCGTGTTAGTCTGTCTGTAGCAGGAGAAAGGAGCAAGAGTCCAGGGGCACCTTCAAGACTAGCAACATTTGTGGCAGGGGAGGAGCTTTCCTGAGTCACTGCTCACTTCTTCAGATAGATCAAGATGGGTGGCCAAGATGGGATCTGTAGCAGGAGAAAAGAGCAAGAGTCCAGGAGCACCTTCAAGACATTTGTGGCAGAGTAAGAGCTGAGTCTCTGCTCACTTATTCAGATAGATCAAGATGGGTGGCTGTCCATGCTCCCTCTAAGCTGTGGAGTCTTGTGAGCAAAAATGCTACTTTGTGAGCTACTGGCATTAAAAAGTTGTGAGCGGGCAATTCAGGTACTGCATCAATTAGTTTGCTCTGGAGCCGTCCTTCCTGAGCTAAGACAAAAATGGGTGAGCCAGAGGCTAAAAAACTGCGAGCTAGCTCACACTAACTCAGCTTAGAGGGAACACTGGTGGCCATGTCAGTCTGCCTGTAGCAGGAGAAAAGAGCAGGAGTCCAGGATCACCTTAGAGACTGACACCATTTGTGGTAGAGGAGGAGCTTTCCTGAGTCAGTACTCACTTCAGATGGAGACTCATGGAAGTTCCTACCTGGCCACAAATTTTATCAGTCTTTAAGGTGCTACTTAGGGTTCCCAAGTACTTACTGCGGGCGGGTGGGGGAAACATGCTCCCCGGCCGGACCATTCCTCCCCGTAATGCACCATGCCGTCACCAGGAAGTGATGCCAGGCGATGCTCTGGCAATGGGGCTGAAAACTCAATGATACCATTGAGTTTCCAGCCGCATTGCCAGAGCGTCACCTAGCGTCACTTCCTGGCGACGGCATCGTGCAGCGTGTCTTTCCTTCCCCCGGGGATGGTCCTGCCATGACATATCTGTCCCCCGCCGGCATGAGGTAAGTATTTGGAAGCCTAGTGCTACTGGACTCTTGCTGTTTTCTAATGCAAAATGTGAACACATGAAGCTGCCTTATACTGATTCAGAAAATTGGTCAGTCAAGGTCAGCATTGTCTAGTCGGACTGGCAGAAGCTCTCCAGGGTCTCAGGCAGAGGTCTTGCACACAAACCACAGAGGCACAACTGGTTTTACCACCACAGGGCTCTGAACTCTGCCACCTCCTTTACCTGCTGTTGTGAACTAGGCCTTAGAGATTACCTGCCCTGTATTATTCTAGAATTTCCTTCTCTGCTGAATTCCCCTCCTCCTTAATTTCAGTTCCGCTAGAAGAAGTTACACAATTAATTCCAGAGCTGGAGCATGCATGGCCTGTTCCTCTATCGGGTCTTTATTTGAATCTCCTTGCCCCAGCCAGCGCATTTCTGATGCGCATGTACACACTGATTAAACTCTTTCCCAAAGCAATCTCGCTGTGACTATACACTTCTGCAGTACCGTGCCCTTTTCTGGAAGGTTCTGCAGGGCTCCCACATATTGGCAAAGCACCACACCGAATGAATCTTAACGCAACTGTAGATAAAATCTTATCGACACTGTTTTTCTGCAGTGTTCTATCAATGCACCCAGGTGCCCACTGGAAGGGAGAAAAAGATGCACAGGAACTGAGAGAGGCAAGACTTTCTCTGTGGGGCTCTCTGAACAAAAATCAGGTTTGTTTGTTTTTTGTAAAGAAGGAACAAAGATGCTAATCTTGGGAGAAAGTACAACCAGAAGATCTTGAAATATGTCCCACTGTTGAAACTGGGAGTGTAGTAAGAGTACCAGGAAACAAAGGGACTCCGTGTTAGAGGGCTTGTGGCTGCTTGGGAAAGGCAAGGCTGATGGGAAAGGTCTACTAACCAAGTACATTTCTATCCTACCCTTTCTCCAAGGATCTCACGGCTTCCCCCTCTTCCACGTTATCCCCACAACAACCCTGTGATGTAAGTTAGGCTGAGAAATAGACTGGCTCCAGGTCACTCAGCAAGTTTAACATCTGCAGTTTGAGCCTAATTCTAGCCCACCCATCTCACTATCATGCCACATTGGATCTTGGGCAAAAGGAACCAGGAACATGGCCTAAGGAGATGACTTCCTATCTCTTCCAGGCCCTTTGACCCCGACAGAATGGGTTTAATTGACCTCCTTTGTAGGCACTGGATTGGGACATTTGTTCACAAGACAAGTAGAACATGGCAACACGTGGCTGCAAGCATCACTTTTTCCTTGGGGAGGCGTTAGTGTGCCAGCAGTCGAGCATCTTCTTGGCATGCCGAAGGTCCCAGGTACAATCCCTGGCATCTCCAACTGAAAGGACCAGGGAGGAGGTGATTTTAGTTTTCTTATTTACTTTTTATTCGTATCCTGCCTTTCTCCCCAGTGGGGACTTAAACAGACTTACTTTGTTCTCCCCTCCTCCGTTTTATCCTGACAACAACCCTGCGAGGCAGGTTAGGCTAAGAGTGTGTGACTGGCCCAAGGTCACCCAGCCAGCTTCCATAACAGAGTGGGGATTCGAACCCGTGTTTCCCGGATCCTGGTCAAACACTGTAACAACTAGGGGTGGGTACAAACCGAATTACAAACCGAAATTCCTCACGAACTGGGCTCAGTTCGTGGTTTGTGAACCTCGGCTCATGCCATCCCACCCTTACAACCCCCCACGAACCTCCCGGGTGGGTTCGTGTGGTTCGTGTTGGCAGATACACTGGTGCCCGTCTCTTTAAATCCCTTCTCCAAGCTGCACTGCAGTGGTGGTGCGGCTTGCAAAATTCATTTAAAGGGATCCCTTTAAACGGTTCTTGCAGGGTGCACTGCTGCCGCTACCATGGTGTGACTTAGTCCACTGAGAAGGCATTTAAAGGATCCCTTTAAATTTCAGCTTCCAAGTGGGGTGGGGGTGGGGAGAGGGATTGCTGCAATGGCTCACAAAAGCCATTTAAAGGGAATGTTTACCGGAAGTGGTGAATTCGCTGCTTGGACTCCACTTCCATATGGTGCCCACTTGCAAAATACATTTAAAGGGAACATTCCCTTTGGGGAGGGCAGTACATCAATCACATAACTAAATAAGGCTTGGAAGATCCCCCTCCCCTCCATTCTGCTGGCATCAGGGAGCCACTACCAGCAGAAAGGAGGGAGGGAAGTTCTCCTGGGAAAGGAGATCTTCCCCCATTTTCACAGCTACTCGCTTTGCCAAAGAATATTCTGAAGGGAGCAAAAGTCCATTTTGTAGCACAAATGGAACCCTTGCGTGCGGCCAGACTGTGTAAAAAAATGGGTACCTCCAGGAAATTTGGGACTGTGCAGGGATGAACACCTGAAGCTACCTTATGCAGTCCTACGATTGGCCTATCAAGGTCAGCTTTGTCTATTCTGACTGACAGCATCTCTCCAGGGTCTCAGGTGGAGGTCTTCTCTATCACCTGATCCTTTGAACTGGAGATGCTGGGCACTGAACCTGGGACTTCTGGCATTCAAGGTGGGTAATCTACCTCTAAGCTCCAGCCCCACTGTGCAAGGTGGATGCTTGTTAGTGGGGTTGTAGCAGGGGCACAATAAGCATGTGCTTCTCATCGGTGCATGCAGCACATGGTGCTACAGCACGTCGACACATTTTCCTGGTGGTTTTGAACATCTTCTTTCTTCTCCCAGTGATTAATCATGGCCATCCCTACCTACCCCCATTCACGAAACCAGGAGCAGCATTAGCATCCTTTGGGGCTTTCAGGGAGCAAAGGGCCTCTGAATATATGCAGAGTTCATTTCTCTGCACAGTACTGAATTAACCAGAGACCAGCAGGGACTCCAAGGTTAAGATCTGGAGGCCAGAGAACAATTCCCCTTTCCCCCCAAACCCAAAGGAGCTGTATTATAATGTGTTCTCAAATAAATAATCCATTTGCTGCTAATCTTTCTTGGGTTGATTAAATTTCTCACTAGAATGGCAACATTTGCATTTAGAAATTCCTATTTTGTGTAGAACTGCACAACAGGATAAACCCTGCCCCTCCAGACTCTGCCTTGCAGGGCTTCTTATGCACCCATTCCCAGTTACGCTCAGGCACTGCCTTGCGTGCATAAATATCACTCATCCAAAAGAGAGATGAAGCATTTGGATCCAGACGGTCTTGAAAGCATCCCCACTCCTCACAATGCTGCCCTGCAGAGTCCAGCTTTTCCTCATACCTCAGTTACCCGGGGTGGTCAGCCAGGAAAGTGTAGTGACTGGAGTGTCAGACTTAGAAGACCTGGGTTCAAATTCATTGTCTGACTTGGACTGGTTGATCTCTCAAGTAGTGCTCAACCTTCCTTGCAGGATTATTGGGAGGCTAAAATGGGCGAAGGCAGAAGCTCAGAGAGCCAGTTTGGTGTAATGGTTAAGTGCGTGGACTCTGATCTGGGAGAACTGGGTTTGATTCCCCACTCCTCCACTTGCAGCTGCTGGATGACCTTGGGCAAGCCATAGTTCTGTAAGGGGTGCTCTTGAAAGAGCAGTTTCTGTCAGAGCTCTCTCAGCCCCACCCAGGGTTTTTTTTGTAGAAAAAGCCCAGCAGGAACTCATTAGCATAATAGGCCACACCCAACAGCAGAAACTCATTAACATATTAGGCCACACCCCAACGGTGCTGCTCATTAGCTTATTAGGCCACAGCCCCATGTTACCAGAAGTGTGGTCATCCAACCACACCCACCTTTTGCTTCTTATTATGTTTACCTTGTTTGTTGTCAAAACCCAGAGCTTTTTTTGTAGCATGTTAGGCCACACATCCCTAATGTAGCCAGTCCTAATGAGTCTATGCTGTTTGGTGTGGCCTATTATGTTAATGAGTTCCTGGTGGGCGTGGCCAACTCGGGGGCCAGCCGGAACTCCATTCCTGTGCATTCCTGCCCAAAAATAGCCCTAGCCCCACCTACCTCACAGGGTGTCTGTTGTGGGGAGGGGAAGGGAAAGGAGTTTGTAAGCTGCTCTGAGATTCCTTTGGGTAGTGAAGAGAGGGGTATAAATCCAATCTATTATTATTAGTATTAGTATTAGTATTAGTATTAGTATTAGTATTAGTATTAGTATTAGTATTAGTATTAGTATTAGTATTATTTTCCCCCTACCCTGAACATTTTAGAAAAAAGGCAGAATAAAAAAAGTGTTTTAATATATGATTTTTTAAAAAAACTTCCCCTGTAAGTCTTTCTTGGGCATGCATTTATAATTCTGTATTTATGATGCATCATCCAGTGGAAGAGTGAGACATCTTCACACCTAGTCTCCTTCCCCACAGCCCCCACCTCTTTTTTCTCCCGGTGGAGGGAGTTGTGTGGGACAGAGCCAAGCCAGGTGGGAAAGCATGGCGCGCGGCACATTCGAGAAGTGGTGGCAGCAGCAAGGGGACAGAACTGGGGAGGAGAGCATTGGCAGAGAACTGCCCGCCAGCTGCTATGACAGCCCCGTTGCCAATACAAAGACAGGATGGCAGAAAAGACGGTTGCAAATGGGAGCTGGAATCAAGGGGGGGGTGTCTAAAAATAAACCCGTCTTGCGGGGGCTGCTTTGTTCGTTCCCAGGAGAGGCCATTGTCTAAAAATGACTTTGGCCAACTGGTGATTTCTTTTCGCTACTTCCCTTCAACGTGTCGTACGAGACCCTTGATCTGAGGGCAAGTTCTTAAGAGCCTGCTCTGATTTGCAGACACCCTGTCAGGGCTCATGAGCACACCACAAAGAAATGAATTTATTAAATCAAATCCTGCAGCCCAAGAGGATCACCTGCAGAGGAAGCTGGCTGTTACATCTCTGCATGAGTCACTGTTCTGGCCTCGGCTCCTTCCTTCTGCTCAGCTTCTGCTAGGAGAAGGTGGTTCTGCCTCATCAAGGCATCTTGTGCTCTTGGATCATGGAGTCAATCCCGTTTTGGGCATGCAGCATGATTGCCCCCTCCCACACGCACAGAAGAGGATGCCCCTTATATTTGTGCATCAGTTAATAATTTTCTCCTTACCATCTTTCATTCAGAAGGCGCACACAGAACAGTAATGCGCACACAAAAAGAACCTGCAGGGTCAGATGGATAGACCAATTTGCATATGAAATTTATCTCTGCCTTCCACATACACACTCCATCCCTGATTTCCCAGCCTGTAGCCCCGTCAGTCCAGCTTTGCAAGTGTGGCTGCTTGGTGAATAACATACAGCCTTGCTGAGAGCCAGTCTGGTGCAGTGGTTAAGTGCATGGACTCTACTCTGGGAGAACCAGGTTTGATTCCCCGCTCCTCCACTCGCAGCTGCTGGATGATCTTGGGCAAGCCATGGTCCTGTCAGAGCTGTCCTTGAAAGGGCAGTTCTTGAAAGAGCTCTCTCAGCCCCACCTACCTCACAGGGTGTCTGTTGTGGGGAGGGGAAGGGAAAGGAGATTGTAAGCCACTCTGAGACTCAGAGTAAAGGGCGGGATATAAATCCAATCTCTTCTTGTTGTTGTTCCTTAGCCGCTTGATATTTCACTCCCATGATCAAATCTGTACTGTCCATGAACATTCCATTGCTGGCACGTTGACCCTGGGCAGTTGAAATGCTTGTGATACGGGAACAATGGTCAAGGGATTAATCAAGCTGCCAGGGAAATAGCGGGGTGGGGAGTTCTATAGGGCCAAATGAAACCAGAGATGTGTTATTTGACCTTAAAAAGAAGCTGCGGGAGGGCCTGATGCAGATCTGGGCTGTGGCAATTGTTGGAAGTGAAGGACTTTTTACTCTGTCTCTTAGGTCCATTCTGCATCTGGCATTCGCTTCACATTTTCTCAGCACAACTTGGGTTCTCCCTTGCTTCAGAATATCTGTTTTCATTGCATTGCCTCGGATCCTGGTTTCTGCATTGTCTACCCATTAAGTCCTGTGGCAGCTTGCCATCTATTTTGTTTTCAACGCTTGCTCCTGCATTGGTATGCAGATTTTCCTGTGTCAGTACTTGCCTCAGCAGTCATTAGCAGCATAGGAGATGCTTTGGATGGTGGATTGCACCTGACTGAGCCAAGTAATTCATGGCGAGGTGAAAAATACAGAGGGGGAATAGGGGTGGGGGAACTGATAGAGATCAATGAAGCTGCATCAAGTAGCCTGCTTATTGTTCCCTTCGAATCAGCAGAGGAAGGAAAAGGTGCAGCTCAAAAGATGTTACAGGCTGTGGCAGGATGGTTGTGACAGAGCTGGGGGGGATTAGGACAGGGAATCAGGCTCCCAGCCTTCGATGGGGCTCCACTGGTCCTGACATTGAGGGTGAAGAGCCTGGGGGGTGTTCCCAGATGCCTCTCTCTCTATGGAGGCCCAGGTCACTGCCACTGCCAGGTCTGCCTTTCTCCATCTGAGATAGATCAGGCAGTTGACCCCATATCTCACACACACACCCACGACCTAGCTACAATGACCCATGCAATGATCACTTCCAGACTGGATTATTGTAACTCCCTCTATGTGGGGCTGCCCTTGACCCTGCTCCAGAAGCTGCAGCTAGTGCAGAACACGGCAGCATAAGTGTTGACGGTGATGCCTGTGCAGGCTCACATCTCCACAGTGCTGCATGAACTGCACTGGCTGCCTATTGAATTCTGGATCCATTTCAAAGTGCTTGTACTTACCTTTAAAACCCTATACAGCCAGGGGCCACCATACCTTTGAGACCGCCTCTCCCCCATGAGCCCCATAGATAGGGTTGCCAAGTCTCCCCGGGGGGCGGACATTCCCCTGCTAAAAGGGTGCCCAATCTGCCGGTCCGGATCCAGCTGGGGGGGAACGCCACCCCTGAAGTGGCCAGAACAGGCCAACGTACCAGCACGATGACATAGCCTGGAAGTGGCATCATCACCCTGGGCACATCGCCGGGCGACACTCTGGCAATCACCCTGAAAACTCTATGGTACCATAGAGTTTTCAGGGTGATTGCCAGAGCGTCGCCCAACAATGTGCCTAGCATGATGACATCACTTCCAGGCTACGTCATCGCTGGGTGCATGCCCAAAGACTTGGCAACCCTACCCATAGAGCACTAAGATTTACTAATCAACATCTTCTGGTAGTCCCAGGCCCCAGGGGCATCCAACTTGCCTTGACCAGGGCCAGAGCCTTTGCAGCCCTGGCCCCCATCTAGTGGAATGAGCTCCCGCATGAGATCAGGGCCCTGGGGGGTTCATTAAAATTCTACAGGGCCTGTGAAATGGAGCTCTTCCACTGGGCTTCTGGTTGAGGCAGCAGATGTCCCCTCACTCTGGTTGGCTCCCATCAGTGGCCTGGATCCTTAAATTTTCAAGGCCATCTTAACCACCAAGATATCTGATATCCACTAGAGTTTGCAAGGTACTTAGGAGTTATGTTATTTTATACTGTTGTTTTAATCTGGTTTCTACTGTATTGTATTTTATACTGTTGGAAACCACCCTATTGGAAACCACTTGTGGGGAGGGCGGGATATAACTCCAAACAAATAACTAAAATACCCTGGGGCAATGGCCGTACTGACTGCAAAATCAACCCTAAGTGGCCATAAATTATGCAGAACATACCATAAAACCTGATGAACAAAGAAAGTGAAAGCAGCATGCAGTGCAGAGGGAGATTAACATCCCAACCTGGAACTGCGGGGAAACAGATGGGTGCACGATCAGCCCTAGTCTCAGACTACAAGAAAGCTGGATAGGCAGGATGCTGACCACCCTTGCTTTTAATACTCTCTGATGCTATCCCTTTGATGCGTACATTACTACTCTTAGGGGGAAAATTTCCTTCCTTCCGGCTTCTCCCTTGCTCTCCACATAATGCCACAATTCTCCATCTTGGCACCATGAGAGCCAGGATGTCTTTCCCACATCTCCATCCATCTGGCTCGTTAGACGAGATCAGAGAATTTATCTCTTCACTATCCTATCTAGAAATGGAGTTCCTATAATAACAAACTCTTATTAGTTTGAAAAGATGAGGCTCCGTGTAATGTTGTTTTATGCTAGCACATGCACTCCAGATAGGCTATGGACCTTGTGCACTCAGGTAAGTCTGATAACATGTGCCAGTTCTTGTATATACTAAGCTCAATAGAGTGTGAAAATATCGAAAACCAAAAAAAGTTACAATTTGACAGGGAATTTTTTCATGTTGGTTGACATTGTTTCTGTTTCTTTAAAATCTGTATGCGTCGCACACAGCTGCAAGCCATCCGTATTAACGAAGACTGAATGGGCTTTTAAAAGTACAGTCAGGAATGGATCTGTGTGAGAAGCTGTTTGTTGCTCAGATTAAATTGCTGTAGCTGGCACACCTTTGTGAATCTTTACACCAGGCCCGTAGCCAGGACTTTTTAAATCAGGGGGCATTTAAATTTCTTAGGGGGCACTGGCTAATCAAATTAAAGGTAATTTAATTCAGTTTCTGGGGGAAATAGAGAGGTGCTGTCTGGCTCCACATGGCCACCATAGCTGGCCCTTCATGCTAGACAGCTGCGCAGGAATACTCCGCTCCTGCCCCACACCTGCCACTGCTCACACCTGGGCTGGATGGGAAGTCGGGCGCCTTGCCAGGAAGTGGGGGGGCCTAGCCCTGAGATGCCCCACTGTAGCTATGGGTCTGTTTTACACCATGATGACGGTAGGCACTATATGGATATGAAAGCACAGGGTAAGTTTTTAGATTGTATATTATGTTTATGGATATTAATTTAATTGTGGCTGTGTTACTAGAAGTATGTCATACATATGCTAAAATCGGTTACAGCTTATGCTTCACATGAACTAAAGGTGAGACCTTGATGAAGTTTCTCTATGAAATGTGCTTTTTATCCGGATGCATATGGTTGCAATCATAACTATTTACTTCGTTGAAGACCTTTGAATGAACCTTGTCACCTTTACAGCATGGAACAAATCATGGTATTGAAGATTTCTTTTCTTTGTGGACACTGAAAACCTCTGGCAGTAAGGAGCCCGGGGCAGCCCCCCCGTCACCATTCCTGGCCCGCCAGAAAATTGGGCAGGGAATACAGGCATGTCTACCTCCCTGCCCTCCCCTTCTCCAGCCAGCCCTCCACGGAAGGGGAGGTGGGCTGACATGCCCCCCTTTCCCCGAGCCTCTCTGCTTTTGCAGAGAGACTCAGGGGAAGGGGGGGATTTAAATGCCTCTCTTTCCCTTCCCCAGCAGGAAATGACCCCTGCATATGTATACTCTGACTGGGGAGGCGACCTAGAAGAAAGGAAATCCACCAGTGGTTCCCACATTTTTCTTTGGAGAAGGAGCTACAAGCTGGTCAAGTAAGAAGCAAGATACAACTGCAGTTTTTACCCCTGAAGCTGAATATGTAACTGTTGCATAAAGATTGTCAAGAAATACAGAGAAGAGCAATGAGGATGATTGGTGGCCTGGAGACCAAGCCCTGTGAGGAAAGGCTGAGGGACTTTGGAATGTTTAGTCTGGAGAAGAGGAGGCTGAAGGGGGACACGATTGCTCTCTTGAAGTATTTGAAGGGCTGTCACTTAGAGGAGGGCAGGGAGCTGTTCCTGTTGGCAGCAGAGAATAGGACTCGCAAGAATGGGTTTAAATTAAGGGTGGGGAGGTACCGGCTGGATCTTAGGAAAAACATTTTTACAGTAAGAGTTCTGCAACAGTGGAATCAGCTTCCTAGGGAGGTGGTGAGTTCCCCTTCACTGGCAGTCCTTAAGTAGTGGCTGGAAAAACCCTTGTCAGGGATGTTCTAGGCTGCTCCTGCATTGAGCAGGGGGTTAGACTAGATGGCCTGTATGGCCCCTTCCAACTCTGTGATTCTACGATTCTATGAAGACAACCAAAGCTGCATCCAACTATCCAAACAAGAAAATATGAACATGTGCACCAAGCACATAGACATAAAAGTGTCACCTAGTGAGAAACCTGCAAAAGGAAGACATAGTCAAGCTGACCTACTGTCCAACAGGAGAAATGATTACAGATGTTCTCACTAAGTCACTCCCGAGAGTTCACTTTGAAGATCTGAGAAAGAAGAGGAATCTTGTGAGCTGAGCCACAAGACATCTAGAGAGGGTGTTGGAAGTGAAGGACTTTTTACGCTGTCTCTTAGTCTCAGATTACGGAGGAAGACTACAAGAGACCTAGATAGGCAAGGCACTGATCACCCTTGCTTTTACTACTCTTTTGATGTGAAGATTGCTACTCTTAGGGGAAAAGTTTCCTTCCTTCCGGCTTCTCCCTGGCTCTCCACATAATGCCACAGTTCTCCATCTTGGCTCCATGAGAGCCAGGGTTGCTTGCCTGCATCTCCATCCATCTAGCTAGTTAGACTAGATTAGTCAGCCTATCTGTTCACTATCCTGTCTGGAAATGGGGTCCCTATAATAAAGAACTCTTATTAGTTTGAAAAGATAAAAGAGGCTCCATGTAAATTTGTGTCTTGCTAACATGCACACTCCAGATAGGCTTTGCTGCACTATGAGCCTTGGGCACTCTGCTACTCATATAATCCAGCAGTGGTGAGCAAAGAGTTTTATGCCTTCCCTCCCTTGGTGTTTTTGCCGATCAGAAATGGCTGCTTTAAGGCTCGGGGTAGGGAATAGGCAATCAGGTACTGTTCCCAAGCTGGTAAACAAAATGGGAAGGATTCATAGCTGCTTCTCAGAGCCAGAATCTAAAGCTTCAACATCTTTTGGGTTCTTAAAATGTGGGTTAGATGACTGAAGTTAGAGAATGTCAGGAGCCAGCATAAAGACTGATGGACAGGGGATGGTGTAGGAATAGAGTGCCTATGAGGGAAGATCCAATTTCCTTCCTTCCTTAGGCTGGGCTCTTTTTGTAGCAGGAACTCCTTTGCATATTAGGCGACACACCCCTAATGTAGCCAGTCCTCCAAGAGCTTACAGTAGCCCCGTAAGAAGAGCTCTGTAAGCTCTTGGAGGATTGGCTACATTAGGGGTGTGTGGCCTAATATGCAAAGGAGTTCCTGCTACAGAAAGAGCCCTGCGGATGAGTATTGTCCAGTCTGACTGGTAGTAGCTCTCCAGGATGTCAGGCAGAGGTCTTTGACATTACCTACTACCTCATGCCTTTAATTGGAGATGCTGGAGATTGAACCTGAGATCTTCTGCATACCAGGCAGGTGTTCTACCACTGAGCCATGTCCCCTTCACAAAAAAATGAAGTTGTGCCATCAGTTGATCTGAACTTTGTTGAAGAGGCTAGGATTGGACCTTCGAGGCCAGTTGCCAGCAAAGGAGGATGTAAAACCATTGTTCCTTATTTCACTGTTTCCTACTGAGACTGATGTTTTAGAAAAATGGTACCTTGGCGGGGAGGCCTCCTGTACGTGCTCAAAGGCAATCTGCCTGTAAATGGATCTCTCCAAATGCTGCTTCTGATCAGAAGGAAAATGCACATTCTACGTGCTTAGAAACATTTTGCTGCCTTCTCTCTCTCTCTTTAAAAAAACCTTTTGTTACTCTTAGAAGAATGGCCCTCTGTGCATGCCTAGAGGAGCCTGCATTTTTTTGAAAGCAGGTGGCCATCTGAGCTAGGAGGAGCTAGCAGGGAAGGAAGGAGAAAGCACAGCACCTCCTTCCTTCCCTTCATAAAAAAAAATAAAAATCTTCCTCTCCCGGTGACCATTTTGGAAGCGGCTGTAATAAAATTATAATAAAAACCCAAGCTGCAGCCCCTTCTTCTTTGAAGCTGGAGCCATAGAAACCGGATCAAGGGGACACCTGTGCTTTTTTGCACGGAGCGCCACTCGCCGGGTGAGGTCTAGAGAGCAGCCCTAATTAAATATACATACAAACAGAGCACTGACGGCGGGGGGTGCGTGTGTGTGTGCATGTGTGAGGGTGAAATCCAAGTTAAAACAAAAAAAAAGTATTTTTTATTCGGGGGTGGGGGGAATGAAAGGCATTGCAGGGCACCTTCCTATCTGATGCCAAAGCCAAGAAGCCAAAAGTCCGGCATGGGGCGCACAAGGGAGATCACAGGGCCCCGGAGGCGTACTCAGTACAGGCAAGGCTGGACCTTTAATTCTCTCCATTTTTTAACTTGACACGGCAGGGACTGTGGTTTGGATGGCATGGCAGCTCCAGCTCTTCATTCCCTGCTTCAGGTGCCCCCCCGCCTTCTCTGGAACTCTCCCCCCAGGGAGATTCCGCTCTCCCCTTTATTGCCATTTCCGGACAGCGGGTGCAGACTTTTGTGTTTTGTTCGGCATTCCCTCAACGATCCCATCTTCCCATCTGATGTTTGATGTTTTGTATGTGTTTTAACTTTTGTGTGTGTGTGTTTTAACTCTGTTTTTTTTAACTTTGTAAAATTGTTTTAATGATGCATGTTTGGGAGGGGTGTTGATTTTAATGGTTTGAGGTTTATAACGTAATTTTACCTTGTATGTTTTAAATTGTTAAGTCGCCTTGGCGGCCCTTGTTGTTAGAAGTGGAGGACTTGGCGCTGTCTCCTGTCCCAGACTTGAGAAGATGGCACCAAAGAGTTTAGACCTGGGGTGTCAAACTCATTTGTTACGAGGGCCAGATCTGACATAAATGAGACCTTGCTGGGCCGGGCCCCATGTGTGTCACATGCCAGGTAGTGGAGATATAAACTTTATAAAGCACACAAACACAAAGGTTGGGTTTTTTTTTACTTAAATAAAAACATGCTTAAAACATTAGCTCTGTAAGCTGCAAACCTACTTTTGATTTATTGATATCAGCCACAGAAATCTCATGCTCAGAGTCCAGGACCCAGGTTAAAACATGAAATGGCTGAATGATTAAGAGAGTCTGGCGAAGCAAGCTATGATGCAGCCACAGAACCGGAAGCAGGAGATGGCCAGCTCCACTGTGGGCCTGATGGAAGCCCTCTGGGGGCCTCCAGGGGACAGTGGCTGAGATGTGTCACAGACTGGGGTGCCAGTCAAAGGGAGTCCAGAACAGGCCAAGGTCAGGAGCCAAGAAGACAATGCAAAGTCCAAAAAGCCAAGCTGGGGTCAGGAGCCAGAAACACAGAGCCAAGTCCAAATCACTAACCAGAAACATAGTCCAAAGCCAAGCCGGGGTCAGGAGCCAGGAACACAGAGCCAAGTCCAAAGCCAGGGGGTTCGAAGGTCTAGGTACAAGAGGCAAGCCGGAGTGGATGCTAGCAGCATGAAACTGACTTGTTGCTTCCACAAAGAGTACTGCCCAGAGTGTGGAGTTAAATGCTGCTACCAATTAGCCAACTGCACGATCGGCCAGGCTCCTGTTAGAACTTTGGGCTGGCTGAACGGCTCCCTTGTAGCCTGGCCTCTCTTCGCCTCGTTGCTAAGTTTTGCCTAACCCCTGACCAGTGTTCCCTCTAAGCTGAATTAGTGTGAGCTAACTCACAGTTCTTTAGCCTCCAGCTCACAGATTTTTGTCTTCGCTCAGGAAGGATGGCTCCAGAGCAAACTAATTTATGCAGCAGCCAAATTGCTTGCTCACAACTTTAATGCCAGGAGCTCACAAAGTAAAATTTTTCTCACAGGACTCCACAGCTTAGAGGGAACATTGACCCTGACCTCCTCAGGCTCCACCCCCAAATCTCCAGGAATTTCCCAACCCGGAGCTGGCAACCCTAATAAAACACCAGGCCTGTGGCTGTCAAAACCATCCGACCTGATGTTTTTGCCACAGGGCTGCCATGATTCACAGGGGCTCAGTGTTTCTTTTTCAGGTTTCCTTCTGCCCTGAATTCTGGCCATTTCAAGGCAGCTTGGTACAAAGCCTGTCGGGATCAAACTTGGCCCTGCCAATCGCACACTGGCAGTCCCGACTCATGTAACTGACTAGATGAACTGCTTTTGGCTGCCACCGCCTGCGTGAGGGTGAACCAGCCACGAAGCGAGAGCCGATTTTTGTTTTTCCTCCCACCGTGCAAGGGTGCCAGGCCCAGTCTGAAACGTAGCCCAGACCAAGCTTTGTAGAGCTGTGTGCAAAATGATTTGTTTTCCAGCCTGCTCCGTTTTTAGCCCCCGTTGGCAGAAACTGGGGAATTGGGTCTCGGAATCTCAATATCCAGGATGCTGAGAAATTTCCTCTCTTTTCTTCAGCCTTGAATTAGTTTTAATTTCCTTTGATGAGGGGTCAAGCCCGCTGCTTTAACTCTCAGACAACTGCTTTAAATAGCCCATTTGCCCCTGTTCTTTCTTTGAACTTAGACAAATGTTGGGGTTTAAAGGAAGCTTTTGATGGAGGCTGCTTGCCAGACAAGAGAGATAACATTTAAATGGGGGTGGGGAGGAATTCATGTCATAAAGCCCAAGTGTGGTGTTGACTAGTGGTTAGAATGTTGTGCCCCTGTCAGACAGCCTTTGCAATCTGTTTTAGTAGCAGGTTGTTAACAGATTTTTTGTGTCAGTTCAGACACAACCATTTTAGCAAACAGCTGCTAACGGATTTTATTTACCTGTTCATACAAAGCCACTTGTGTCCCGTTGGCAAAGCGGGACTCAGCCGTTTTTGAGGGCAATTGCATCCTTCTCTTTCCACCTCTTTGTTGTGCTTCTGAACCACTACGGTGTGCTGTTCAACCACTTAACCACTACAGCCAGTTTGGTGCAGTGGTTAAGTGTGTGGACTCTAATCTGGGAGAACTGGGCTTGATTCCCCACTCCTCCACTTGCACCTGCTGGATGACCTTGGGCAAGCCATAGTTCTGGCACAGCTGTCTTTGAAAAAGAGCAGTTTCTGTTAGAGCTCTCTCAGCCCCACCTACCTCACAGGGTGTCTGTTGTAGGGAGGGGAAGGGAAAGGCGTTTGTAAGCCACTCTGAGACTCCTTTGGGTAGTGAAGGGCAGGGTATAAATCCAATCTCTTCTTCTTCTTCTTAAAATGTCTGTAGTGCTTCCTACAATGCTGCTTTTATCCCGGCCTTTTTCGCTGCGTGATCTGCCTTGCTCTTTCTCCCCTGAACATTCTAAGTTGAGTGCTATAGCACTAAGCCGATATAGTTACAGCGGAACTACTGAGATGTCTTGACTCCATTGAGCGACTATTTTGGTTTATCACTATAGCCAGGCCTCTTTTTGTAGGAGGAACTCCTTTGCATATTAGGCGACACACCCCTAATGTAGCCAATCCTCCAAGAGCTTACAGTAACCCCTGTAAGAAGAGCTCTGTAAGCTCTTGGAGGATTGGCTACATTAGAGGTGTGTCGCCTAATATGCAAAGGAGTTCCTGCTACAAAAAGAGCCCTGACTATAGCCGTCAACGTAGGACATTTAAAAAAGGGTGAGGAAGATCATGTGGCAAAAAAAGGTGGCGGTGGTGGGGGGAAAGGCGGCACCATTTGAAATGGCTATAGCACTTCAGAGACATCTCATGAATGGGATGAAATTTGCTGTACGAAAGCTGTATCACTTGACTCAAAACCAGGCCAACAATGGATAACAACCAGTTCAGAATAGTAATGTGAAAGGGGCCTTGGCCTTGGATGTAGGAGAGGCAGGCTGAACAAAGTCTCACTGAAACTTACCGGGTGGCATTGGGCCAGTCCCTCACTCGCTCAGACTAATGGATGTCACAGCGTCATCATTGGAGGAGACAGACACATCACCCTGAAATGCTTGGAGGAGAATCGCTGAAGTTGAAACAGAAAGTCGTGGATCGAAAGGACAGAAAATAAAAAGCGAGCAGAGTATGTGTAAAAGGCCCTAGTAGTCCTTATATCCCAGTCAGAAGAAGGGAGGGGTGTTCCAAAGAAAGAACTCAGGGTGCAGAGGTACAATGTGCATTGGAATCAGTTTGACTAGAGCAGAGGAGAAATGCTTGGAGCCAAAACTAAGCATCTGAAGTGGGATAAGAACCCTGTGCCTTCAGCCTGGGGGTTCCATTGTTCTGAACTTCTGAATGAACTCAAGTTCAGCAATCTCATGTTGTAATCTCCCCTTGAAGCTTCTCTGTTTGAGGACTGCCGCTCTGAGGTTGCGGTCACACACGCGAGATATTATGCGGGGGGAAGCAAGGCTATTTGCTCTGTAGGAATTTGACCCGCAGTTGCGTGATCACACAGTCCTTGGAAACTGCAGGGGCAGCCCGCCAATGCATGATCAGACACAACTGTGGGTGAATCGTTTTGGGGTTTTTTTGCTGCGTGTTTCTGGTGCGCTTCAACAAGGGATTGATGATTCACATCCCTGCACTGAGTGCTCCCTATGTAGTGTGCAATGGTGTGCATACCGAAATGGGGGGGGAAACAACAGCGTGGAGTCAGGATGGCCTGATCAGACCATCCCAATGCCATGGGAGCGCACTGGAGTGATCATACAGGGGCAAGTCTGTTCCTGGCCCGTAGCAACTCGTTTGCTACTGGACTTTCCCTAGTGTCTTTTTACTCCGCTTCTGCAGCGGAGCAAAATGGGTTGCCGACGGGTGCGGGGCGCTTCCCAGATATTTGTGTTTGATCATGGCCTTAAAATCCACCCGGCATTCACACCTATGGCATGGCTAATTCTGTGTGTGATCGGGACCTTAGTTCAGCAATGGAATGACTGGGAAGATTAAAATTTTCTCCCACTGGTTTTTGAGTGCTGTGGTTTTTAGTGTCGGATTTATGTCCATTTATTCTTTTGCAAAGGGACTGACCTGTTTCTCTAATGTAGAGAGCAGAAGGGCACTGTTGACATTTGATGGCCTATCCGTCCCCCACTGGTGGCTGGGAGGACCTGGCAACTCTACATATATAATGTTGGAAGATGAACAAGTGCATGAACGTGAGATGGTATGGTTGGTGTTGCTAGGTCCAGAGATTATGTTGTCAGACTGGGTATGAGGACAGAGTTGGTATCTTGGTTTGTTGCAGGCTTGGTCCCAGAGTCCATGTTCATGTTAGGAAGGGCACTGTCATGGACCAGAAGTTGTTTAAGGTCAGGTGTGTGGGCAAGAAGTTGTTTAAGGTCAGGTGTGTGGGCAAGAAGTTGTTTAAGGTCAGGTGTGTGGGCAAGAAGTTGTTTAAGGTCAGGTGTGTGGGCATCAGGAGGCAAAACTTTCCTTATGCCTAATGGATTAAAAATTGTTTCTATTCAATGTATCATCATACCACTTCTATAGAAAAAGATGCCTAGTCAGTGTTCTAACTGCAGCTTAGAAAGATCTTTCATGGCCCCCAAGAACTGATCCAATTTATACGCTCTCTCCCTTGGTCTTGTAGCCCTGAACTGCAACCCACTCCGGCTGCAGCCGTCTAAGAACATCTGCCAATGGTCCTGCTGCACAGACTCCCTCAGGAAACAGAAGTTCTCTCCTGTAAATATTAAACCTTTATTAACTATACAATCACTTTCTGTAATCTGGACCACACCGTAACAATTTTTTTGTTCTTAGCAATTAAAAAATAAATGTTGGGATCTCATGGACTGACATAGCATTGACTGTTTTTTCCTTGAAACTGATGCTTACGTGTTTTGATTCAAGAACAGAGTCAACTTTGGCGTCTGCAACTGATTCAGGGTACTTTTTGCATCCTTTCCTTCCACCAAATAGGTAACAGACCTCAGTTTCTAAATCATTCTAGATAGAGTCCAGCTATAGTTCCCCACCAAGACCTTCCACCTCACCTGAAGCTCAGGGACTTTTCTGTGATGGGACCAAATAAAAACCTATTTAGTTTCAAACAGTATTTATTTATTTCATTTATATCCTGCCTTTCAGTAGCTTAGATCATTCTCCTCGTCTCCATTATATCCTTACAACAACCCTGCGAGGCAGGTCAGGTTGAGAGAGTGTAACTGGCCCAAGGTAAAATGATCTGACCATGGCACTCCATCAAGAGCAATCAGATCTATGCCCATCCCCATGCCAAAGACCAAGTCCAGTACATGGCCTGCTTGATGTGTGGGACCTGAAACAATCTGGGAGAGTCCCAGTGCCGTCATGAAAGACACCAGGTCCGATACATGCCAGGAGCCAGCAACATCAGCATGGACATTGAAATCCCCCAGAACTATCAGTCTTGGGAATTCCTAGACCCAGGATACCACCACCTCCAGGAGGCTTTTTGCCGATGTGCTAGACAGTTGGTATACACCAGCCAGAAAGCCTCCTCAGCATCCCAGACCAGGCCAACACAATGCTGGAGATCTTTGGGACAGGATACCTCTCTTTGTCTTAACTTGGGAGCTGCCCTCTGACCCCTACTCTCTCTCCCTTTATCTTCTCCCTTTCTTTACATGGCCTTCCATGGAGACACATCTCTGCAGGTCCCTCCTGTAGGTACAGTGCCCTTATACTCCCACACACATGATGCCAGACAAGCTGGCCATTTGTGACAGGGAAAGTAGTCTTTAGAGTTCTTTAGAGTTCTCCTCTTCCTTTCAACTGCAACCTGAATATGAACTGGATCCACTTGAATAAATGTAAGTTTATCCTTTTTTGCAATATACTTTTTGGGAGATTTATTTACTGCACTCATGCTTCTAAGACTGGGGAACACTTTGTTGTATTAACCAAATATCCCAGTAGTTGGCAACATGCATGCAAAGAGAGGCAGGCAAGAGGCATGGGTGAACATTAGCAGGCAGGCAGGCAGGGAGGAAGGAAGGCAGGCAAGCAGGCGGGCAGGGAGGCAGGCAGGCAGGCAGGCAGGCAGGCAGGCAGGAAGGAAGGAAGGAAGGAAGGAAGGAAGGAAGGAAGGAAGGAAGGAAGGAAGGAAGGAAGGAAAGCTTTAGACAAAAAAAGGACAGAGGGGAGGGGAAATGAGCTGTGATGTGTCCTGCCAAGGATCCAAAGCAAGAGGGGGAGGGGGATCTCTCAGTGACGGTGTTTGTGATCCACCAAGATGGAGCTGTCAAGCAAACCCTGTGGTGCGTGTGCAAGGAACAGACCCTCGAGCCGTGGATTCTAATGACGTGGCATTACTTATCCATATTAATGTTTCTCCGAAGCAAATTAAGCAACAAGGGAAAGGAGCCCAAAACAAAAACAATAATTAAGCAAATGCAGAGTCTGGTGGTGCTAGAACTTCAGCGGGAGCCAAACAGAGCCCAGGCTAGTGTGTCGTCTCTAAGTGGAATCGTTTGCACCTCGAGCTGTCAAAACAGAGAGAATTAAAGAGCAAGCAGCAGGCTGGATTCCCAGCTCTCACTGCCTGGGATGGATCCTGCAGCCATCTGTCTTCCCAAGGCCCAGCTTTCTGGTTTTCACTCTCTTCCTAGCTTTCTCTGGACATCATTGACTGTAAAACCAAGCGTCCTCAAAATAGAAACTGAACAACATATACAGCCGTCACAAAACAAATTGTCGGTTGGATATACAATCTGGATGGGCAGACTGTTCTATCCACATGCAAAACAGGCTGTAGAAATTAGGACTGATCTCAGAATTTGCAAGGTTTGATATGAGCCCCATTGTTAGCAGTCAGACCCCTCTTCCTGCAGAAAGGCAGTTAGCATTAGAGAGGAAGAAGAACACCCTTCATACAAATATCATCTCCAAAGATCATAACTGTGAGACACTGCCTGGCATAAGAGTGAAACCAAAATGGATCTGGTACAAACAAAATGGATGCCAGTATGAGTCAAACCAGAGACAAGCCTAGGAAAATATTTTGGAAGGTGAACCAAAACACCTGACTCACTAATGGCTCCCCCCCCCAAGAAATGCATAGTTTAAAACTACAGGTCTCCCAGGAAAACAGCACCTCACCTTGAATTAACCTCGTTCACACCTGGTCATGCTTCCCCTCGCCCATTCACCTTAATTATGCAATATCAAGACAACCTGATAGCCTCCCTCATCCTGTACTCAAAGATCATCAAGGAACATTAAAACCTTTAGTTGGCATCAAGCAAGCTCATTGAGGTTCCGCCTAAATCTTTGTTCATCCCTGAAAAAGCAATTAAGATATTGTTTTGGGGGCAAGCACATCAGCCTGCCCTCAGGCAGCATTTCGTCCTATATCAAGGGCACCTAGCCAGCAGGCTGTTGGATCCTCCTTACACCCCCACTTGCATGTATGTTGCCTCCTTTTCTCTGTGAAACGCTGTTTGTTTCATTCCACCACGGACCTCAAGCTTCTGGACCAGTAAATATCACCTTCCCCGAATCGCATACACTGTTTAGATCTTGGCCATAAAACAACTCAGAATTTGAAATCTGTATGTTTGAATTCCACCCATTTTATGTGTGTATTTTTATCTCACCTTTATTCCAAGGAGTGAATAGCATCATACGTCGTTCTCCCCTATTTTATTCCTACAACAATCCTATGAGGTAAGTTGGGAAGGAATGACTAGCCCAATGCAGAACAGGGGTTTGAACCCGGGATCCTGAGTTTCCAGTCTGATGCTCTCCTACCCCCCCCGACTCTTGGCATCCCACAGGAAGCCACACTGAGTCTATCTGCGCTGTGATTTTACTTCACAGAAGAACTAAGACAGTGCATGTGACACTGTGATCAGAGTGTTGGGCTATGTTGTGGGAGACCCAGGTTCAAATCCCCATTCTGTCATGGAGGTTTGCTGGATGACCACAGGTCTAGGCATGCGCTCTCAGCCTAACCTGCCACATGCGGTTGTTGTGGGGATAAAAGGGGAGACAGGAGAATGATGTAAGCTCTTTTGAGACTCCATTGGGCAGAAATGCCGGCTATAGATGAAGAAAATAAATACAATTCTTTAGTTGTACAAAATAAATATTTTTTTTTAGTTGTAATAATACGAGATTCCTTGGTCTTAGTCCTTTTAGGAAACTGCCCTTTGATCCCACATGTGTGTATTGTGGGAGAGGGGCTTATGGTCCCTTGGTGGAGAAAGAGAAAGGCATTTGGGACTTGTGAAAAGTAAGGATCCCTAGGAATTAAAGCTCATCTGCAGACTACAGAGAGAAAATGGATGCTCTGGAGGGTGGCCTCTGTGGCACTGTACCCCACTGAGGTCTCTCCCCTCTCCTCCCCAGGCTCCACCCCCAAATCTCCAGGAATTTCCCAAACAGGAGCTGACAACTCTACCCCCATCCCCCGCCAGTGGCCAGGGAGGACTAGGGAACCCTTGTTCAAAGGCACCCCACTTTTCTTTGCGGGGTTTAGATCTAGTGCTACAAATTGGTTCCGGGTTTGGGCTCAGTAGTGATTAGGTTGCACGTCTCCCTCCCTCCCTCCCACACACAAACCCACACCCAGAACACAACAAATTCATTCTGTCTTGGAAAAAAGGCCCAGGGTTGTAAAAGAAACTTCTGCTGCTTTTGCACCTAACAGCAGATTGACTCAGTTTCATTACAACAGCCAGATTCAAATCCAGGAGCACCTTAGAGACCAACGAGATGTTCGGGGGGGGTGAGCTTTCGAGAGTCAAGGCTCCCTTCGTCAGCTACAAGTCAGAATGGAGATCCCCCAGTCCTTAGATCTCAGTCAGAAGGTGGGAGGGCTGTTGTAGAGAAGGAACTCAAGATGCAAAGGTACAATGCGTATTATAATATCAGTTGGTACCTGGGCAAGATTTTTCGGCTGTAACATTCAATGTTCTGTAACCAGAAGGGTTTTTCCTGCCTCACTATTAGCATACCTTGTGAGCATTTGGGGAGGGGGCAGCCTGTTCTTGCACATCGTATGCCTAGTTCCAGGGTTCTTCTCTGCCACCAGCTAGGATTGAAAAATATGAATGCAAGCCCATGCTAACCTGTTTCTTATTCCCTCCTCCTCTTTTACTCTACAGTTCTGAATTTGAATCCTCCATCTGATGGGGTGGAGAATTTGAACATGGAGGCTCTGTTCAGGCCTTCGAATGTGTCTCATTCCATCTTCAACCCATCTAAGCTACTGCCCGTGACTACATCCTCTGGCAGTGGGTCAACAATGCTCCGTGTAAAAAAGTACTTCCTTCTATCTGCCCTCAACCTGCTGCTTCAGTTCCCCACCCTGAGTTCTAGAATTATGGGGGGGACGGCAGTTCCCTGTTCACTTCCTCTGCCTCATCCATCATTTCATCAGCGTCTTCCACTCATTCCCAGTCATCTACCCCTCCCACCTTCCCAAGAGGGAAGCATCACTTGGGTTCCAAAGGACACAGCCAAGAACTGTTTAATGAGTGGGTGGATGCGGCCTAGTCACAGTTGGAAACAAACAAGCAACTGACATTAAAAATAAGAATACAAACATGGCAGGGGGTGTTAATTTGCGTAGGGTGGTGAAACCCCATGGGATGGTCCATAATTCTTCCAGGACAATCTCAGATTTTCTGCGTGGTTGCTATGGCAACCTGCAGACCCTAGATGGTCTAGACTCCAGCAGCAGGGTACCCAGTTACTATGACAACAGGACAACCCCCCTCCCGAAGGGTCATTCTAGAACAATGCCTTGCCATGAAGTCTGGGCTGCTGTGTCCATTCTAGAAGAGTTCTGCCATGGTTTCTTTCCCACTGTGCTTTTGAGCATCATTAAAAGCTACTTTGAGTGTCATTAAAAGCTACAAGGGCATCCTTAAGGTCTACAACTATATGAACAAATTTTATTAGGCATGGTTGGGAAATTATTTCCCCGGCACCTAATGTCCCAGTCATAAGGTGTTTTCACACAGAGTTCTTCCCAACTTTGGATACTAACATGCAGCTTCCTCACTGTCCCCCTCCCCCCCAATTTGTTGTTCTCCTGTGGTTTGTCCTTCATTTCTCGGACAAACATCAAATGGAAAATGAGGACGCTTCAGGCTGGCCTGAAAACTGCAGGAAAAATCTGGGCCCTGTGCTGAGAGGCCCCATGCTGGGAACACCCACCACCTACGGGCAGCTGTTCCAGATGTTGCCCTCACCCTCCCCAAAAAAATTGCTGCTGATTCCTTGTGCAGCGGTGCTGCCATAGAGTCAGGCAGGGTGGGAGCGTGATCAGTTGTAGGGTAATTCTCCCCCCCCCCATGTCCTACAGCACAGGCATGTAGCTTGGGGATGGGAGGTGATCAACTACAATTTTAATGCTTACTGCATCATGTACATGATTTTTCTGAAATATGGGGGTAGTGATCAAACTCTTCCAATCCGCATCATTGTGACTACAGATGTTCATATATGCTCGTATCATTAGAAGCAGTATGGGGAGCACTGCCATTGGGATGCTGCCACCAGCCCCCACGTCTTGAGTCTCAGCCTCTCAGGGTTTCAAATGCTGAGGCTCTGACAACCCTCACTGTGCCGGGTAGCTGGGTTATCAAAGCTAGTGGGCAATGGCATTGGGGTATTTGGTTAATATGGCAGAGTTTGGCCCAGTCGTAGAAGCGTGATACTGAGTGCAGTAAATAAATCTCCCAAGAAGTATATTGCAAAAAAATGCAAATACGTACATTTATTCAGGTAGATCCAGTTCACATGTAGTTGAAAGGAGAAAGAGAAGCCTAATCTAAAGAGCACCTTCCCTATCAGCAATGGCCACCTAATCTGGCATCATGAGTGTGGGACTATGAGGGCATTGCCTCTACAGGAAAGACCCTCAGAGACATGTGTCTCCATGGAAGGCCATGTAGAGAGAAGGAGAGGAGAAAGAGAAAGACAGGAAGGGTCAGAGGGAGTCACCAGTGTCGTGGTCAGACAGGGCCGGCCCGAGGGCTTTTTTGTGCACTAGGCGAGACTAGCTTGTGGTGCCCCCGCCCCCAAGCTGAGTCAGTGTGAGCCGACCTTAGTGACATGAAATTATATATTAACTTTATTCAGTCTGTCAGAGTAGGCAGATGTTGAGCCTCAAGACCCAAGCTTGGCCATCAAAATCGGCACTTTGAAGGGAGGGGCACAGTAGCTCCAAAAGACAATGGCTTGGAGTGATGCTGGAGGGCTATTTTGTTTCCCCCACCTCACCCTTGGGCTCCCAAGAATGGCATTTGGGACAAACAACTCACTTACCATTGCAGCCTCGTGGCTTCCTTCTTTCTCATGCTAGACCCTCCTGGGCGGAATAAATATTTTGCAGAGTTGCTTGCTGACTGCTAATATCCCTTCTCTGCATTTCTCTTGTTGCTAATTGGAGCCGTGTCGCTGGGCATGGGAAGATTAGAGACTGCAGAAGGTCTCATGCAATGGTTCGACTGGACACGGAAACAGCGAGAGGGAAATTGGAAGGGAGACGGGAATAGAACTTAATTATAACCCACCAGTAAGGAAGAAAACAGGAGGGGGAGGGGGAGAAGGTGCCTTTGAGATTCTTTTTTCTTTTTTTAACTTAATCTTTTTTTTAAGGCTATTTTGCTGCTGGCAAAAATGACTACAAAGGCTTCTGCCAGAATAGATTTGCTTACAAAAAACAATAACCTTGGTAAAAGATAAACCTTGCAGGCGTTAATTTAACATACAAAATAATAACATCCCACCCCTCCAAAGAGCCTTTCCTTACCCATAAAGAGGCAGCGAGTGACGGTGCGGTATATTGGTTACAGCAGAGATCTCTTAGTGTTGTCAGACCTGGGGCAACGTTTGGAATTTTTACCAACAGGGAGTGGGCACTATCACAAAATGGCTGCCACAGCAGGCAGTCACAAAATGGCTGCCATTACATGATAGGGCTAATTACAAGACGTTGTGAGGTTGCAAACCAAACATCCCCCCCCCCCGCACTCTTCTGAAATACCTCCTACTCCACCAAGGTGGGGAAAAGTGAGGACTGATTCTTTGTTTTGGGGAGAGATGCTTTGTCAGAGAAGCAAATGGTAGGGTTGCCAACTCTGGACTGGGAAATACCTGGAGATTTTGGGGGATGGAGCCCAAGAAGGGTGGGGTTTGGGAACGGGAGGAGCTTCAATGGAGTATAATGTCATTAGGGTTGTCAATCTCCAGGTGATGGCCGGAGATCTCCCTGGGGTTGCCAGGTCCTTACTGGGTTCCAGCAGGGGACTCCTGTCTTCGCCCTGGAGTCTTCCGGCGCACGCGATGCAATGACCATCACCCAGAAGTGAAGTCATCATGCAGGGCACGTTGCACGGAGGACACTCTAGCATTTGGGGGAAACTCTATGGCACATCAGGCGCGGATGAGGCTGCTCAGGGTGGGGCTCCCCCACCGGCCAGCTGGGCAGCGGCAGATTGGGGCCCCCAATAGTGGGGGGATGGCAACCCTAGATGTCCCACTATTACAACTGATCTCGACAGATATCAATTCACCTGGAGAAAATGGCTGCTTTGGAAGGTGGACTCGATGGCATTACGCCTTACTGAAGTCCCTCCCCTCCCCAAACCCCGCCCTCCTCAGGCTTCACCCCCCAAAATCTCCAAGTAATTCCCAACACAGAGCTGGCAGCCCACAGAGTCCACCCTCCCAAGTGGCCATTTTCTCCAGGTGAACTGATCTCTGTCACTCAGAGATCAGTTGTAATAGCAGGAGGTCTCCAGCTACCACCTGGCGGTTGGCAACGTTGCAAATGGACACCAGGAAACTCACTATCAGGCACCACAACTCACAGGCGTCATGTTGGGGAGCGCTGGTTTGAGTGCCAGTTCAGGACCAGCAAGATCTCCACTCTGCTCTGAAACCTGCTGACTGTGAGCCAGTCACACTTCTTCTTCCTCACCTACCTCAAAGGGTATAGGGAAAGCAGAGCTCTGTAGGCCACCCTGAACTTCTTGGAGGAATAGCAGAATAAACATGTACAAGATAGAAGTGCAAGCAGCTCACACACATCTTGTTGTTGTTGTTCAGTTGCACAGTCAAGTCCGACTCTTCGTGACCCCATGGACCACATCATGCCAGGCCCTCCTGTCTTCCGTCGTCCTCTGGAGTTTGCTTAATGTCGTGTTCGTTGCATCAGTAACACTGTCTAACCATCTCATCCTTTGCCGTCCCCTTCTTCTTTGGCCTTCAATCTTTCCCAGCATCAGGGTCTTCTCCAGTGAGTGCTCCCTTCTCATTGGGTGGCCAAAGTATTTGAGCTTCAGCTTCAGTATCCAGCCTTCCCGGGAACGGTCAGGGTTGATTTCTTTTAGGATTGACTGATTTGATCTCCTTGCAGTCCAAGGGACTCTCAAGAGTCTTCTCCAGCACCATAATTCAAAAGCATCTATTCTTCAGCGCTTGGCCTTCCTTGTGGTCCAACTCTGACAGCCATACATTATTAGATGTGCGGTGGGACATGATAAATCAAGTGTTTATGCCCAGAAGCAAGTGTCAGCTTGGGGCAGGCAGGCAGATGTGGTGCACAGACAGAGGGAAGGTACCAAGTTGGGGGCTTTATATCAATCCGTAACGTGGCCTTGGCTGTCTCAGGTCACCTGGCTTCTCCCCGGTTAGGAGGATTCTGGCCTGCAAACTGGGGAGTGAAAGGCAGCAAGTCAGATGAAGAACTGCAGGCTTCTTCCTTCCTTTGTGTCCATCACTTCGCTGAAACCCTCTTGGCAAACACTCCCTTTCCTGTCAAATACCAACATACGCTCAGAATTGAACACCATTCGATCTCAGACTTTCTACAAATATTGAGAGTTCAGAGTGGTACGATTTATAGAGGACCACTGGCAGGCAGAACTTCATGGAGCCTGTTTATTTCAGTGCAAGAAGTCCCTCACAGGTATATAACAGCTCCTGCCCCCACATCACAAATAGGCAAGCGGGCTTTGACTCCCAGGCATCAGTGTTTGCTCACAGCTGTACATACTGGAACCGAGAGTGGAAAAATGCACACTAAATCTCCAGGTATTTCTCAAGAAATACGTCAAAAAGGAGGCATTGGAAAGCTGAGGATGACTGACAACTGCTGAAAGAGCTGAAGCAGGGGCCTGGTGCCCCGGGAACGTCCTCCTGAGAAATTGTGCATCGTTTATCATGCCCAGGAAACACTTCATGGCTAAAGGGAAGCAACAGAAAGTCCCAGAAGGAGCCATCCTGTCAAACATGTTGCTGCAAGCTGGAATGAAAAGCTTAATAAAGGTAAAAAGGTTTTTCTTGCTCGAAAGCCAGTCGAATCCGACTCTAGGGGGCGGTGCTCATCTCCGTTTCCAAGGCGAAGAACCAGCACTGTTCAAAGACGTTTCTGTGGTCATGTGGCTGTAGGGTTGCCAGGTTTCAGTTGGAAAATACCTGGAGATTTTGGTTGTGGAGCATGGGGAGGGTGGGGTATGGGGAAAAGAGAGACTTCAACAGGGTATAATGTCATAGAATTCACCCTCCAGCCATTTTCTCCAGGTGAATTAATCTTGGTCATCTAGAGATCAATAGTAATACCTGGAGACCTCCAGGTGCCACCTGGAGGTTGGCAACCCTATGTGACTGGCATGACTAAATGCTGAGGCACCCAGAATGCCATTATCTTCCCACCAAAATGGTACCTATTTATCTATTTGCAATTTCTTGCTTTCGAACTGCTAGGTTGGCAGGAGCTGGGGCAGAGACGGGAGCTCACTCCGTCATGCGGCACTCAGGTCTCAAACTGCTGAACCTTCCAGCCTGCAGCTCAAGCGTTTTAACCTCTGAGCCACCACGGCCCCTTAATAAAGGTACAGAGGCTTATTAATCATTTGGGGAACACTTTCAGTGTGCAAAGGGCATGATAGTTCTCAGGGCTATTTTTGGGCAGGAACGCCCAAAATGTGTACTGACAGTTCATGCTGCTGGGAGCTGTAAAGCTGAGACTCTTCAGCCATATGGCCCACTGGCCACCCCCTTCACCCCCAGCTCAGAATGCGGGCCAAGGTGCGGTCCTTAGCCAAGTGCGCGATGATGTCGGAGGCATGGAGAGGCGGCTGCAGGAGATCCTCAAGCAGGAGGATGTGATGAGCAGGACATGGGTCAGAGGACAGAGTTCTGGAGAAGTAGGTGATGGGGGCCTCCATCCCATTGGGCACCCTGTGGCTTAGGATGGCTCAATTCCGTAAGTCAAAGCATCATAGGCGAGGACAAGGAGCTTCTTCTTGTCATAGTGTTTGTGGACGCTCGCTGAAGACAAGAGTTCCTTTACAGCAGAGAACAACACAGCTTCTTTCCGGCCCCAGGCCCAGGAGACAGACAAGTCCAGGAGCCTATGCAGTGGCTCCACGACCAATGCCTTGTGTGGCAAAAAGACGCGATAGAAGCTCCTTCTTGGACTGGGATGCTGGTGCACTGCAGATGGCCCATACCTTGGTGGGAGTTGGGTGGATGCCCTCAGCATCCATGAGGAAACCCAGGAACTCGACTCTGGGGACACCGAACTGGCATTTTTCCTTCTTCATCTTGAGTCCTGTGTTCCGCAGTTGGCGGAGGACAGCCCAGAGATGGTCGGCGAGTTGTGCCTCAGAGCCTCCGGCAATAAGGACGTCATCAAAATATGGAATGACGCCATGGAGCCCATGGAGCAGACCTTCCTTTAAGCTCTGGAAGATCCTGGATGCGATGTTGACACTGAACTGCAAACATTTGACCTTGAATGCACCCCTGTGCATGACGATCATCTGCGCCTCGGCAGTGGCATCATCTACAGGTAGCTGCTGGTATGCCTGGACCAGGTTGAGCTTGGCGAAGTCAGTTCTGCCATTCAGCGAAGCTAGGAGGTGGCTCACGACAGGCACCGGGTAGGCGTGTGGCTGCAGGGCCTTGTTGACTGTGCACTTGTAGTCTGCACAGATTTTGACCACTCCATTTGGCTTGAACAGGGTGACGGTGGGTGTTTCCCACCATGCATGGTGGATTGGCTTCAAGACTCCTTGGGTGATGAGCTGGTCCAGCTCCTCATCGATCTTCAGCTTGAGGGTGAAGAGAACCTGGTGATCTTTCATGCGGATGGGTACCACTGCTGGATCGAGGTGGAAGGAGACAAATGGGCCTGTATACTTCCCCAGGAATCCGTCGAAGACAGCAGGAAACTCTTTGCAGAATGCCATGACATCTACTTGGCTGGTGTGGTGGACACCCGTCACATGGATACCTAGTGGCTTGAACCAGTCCAGTCTAAGCAAGCTCAGTTGGTGGCCTTGCACACCACCAATTGCAGGGGAGTGTTGAAGTCCTTGTAGGTGACCTGGAATGTGCTGATGCCCAAGACTGGCACTCAGCGGCCCTGGAAGTCCTTCAGGATCAAGTCGAATGGCTCAAGGCATTCTATGACTTCCATTTTGCAGGGCAGGTTCTGGACCTTGATCTTCACCTTAATTTTGGTGCATGTTGAAGGCTGCAGCATCAGGATGGGAATGCTGTTGGTCTTGGCAGGCATGGCTGAGCAGAGTGAGAGGGTGTGGCACTCTTCATGGCAGACAGAGGCCTTCCTTGTGACTGGTGGTAACCTGCATCTCAACCATGGCAATGCATCTCTGGGCTGAGTGGAGTGGCAGGTGCATGCGATGTTCCCCAATTTTCTGCAGTTCTGGCATTGTGCATCTGGAATTGGCATGACTTTTGCTGATGGGAGCCACTGTAGCTGGGAGGATTGGGCTCCCTAGCACTTCTGGGTAGCAACTTGGGTGTGCAGTACTTCTCCCTCGTCATTTGTGGAGAAGTCCGCGAGGCTTTCCTGGTGAACAGCCTCGGTCTTGCAGCACAGAGTTGGACCCTGTATCTCTTTAGTCGACTGCTCGGCTGCCTTGGTGGCAATGGCCTCCTTTTGCAGGCCATCTTAAAGCCGAGGTTGTGCTTCACGAAGAGCCAATGCTGCAGTTTCTCATCTCGGAGGCCGCACACCAAACGGTTGCAGAAGGTGTCCTCCAAGTTGTGGAAGTCGCACTGGAGCAATGCCTTTTCGGAGGGCAGTTATGAAGGTGGCGATTGGCTCTCCTGGTGCCTGGTCCCTTTTGTAGAAGGTGTGCCGGCAGGCAGTTCTGGAGGGACGAGGCGAGAAGTGGTCTTCCAGTTTGCCCTTAAGTGTGTTGAAGGATATGGTGGTGAGGTCCTGTGGCACCATGAAAGCTTGGGCAGTCTTGAAGGCGAGGCACCCACAGAGGCCGAGGAACGTGGCCTTGACGATCTCATGATCAGTGATCACATTTGTGGTGGGGCAGAACTGGAACTGGGAGATTTATGTCTCCCAGTCTTCCGTGGTGGCATCAAACAGCTCAGAGTGGCCCTTGACAGCCATGCTGAATGATAGAGCAGGTGGTGAGGTGTTCAGCCGGATCTCTTCCCAGTTCCTTTGTCTGAATCCCATCCTCATCACCAGTGTTAAGTAGTGGGTTCACAAGACTATTGTGGTTTCACAAGACTCTCGTGGTTTCAGCATAGCTCTTTATTCAGTAACTCGACAACAAACATACATGCTGTGAGCCACACCTATATACAGAAACTCCTAGCCCTAACACACCCACAAAATAATTAGGCACTTAATTGCATGGCATGCTTCCAGCGGGTGTTCCCTGATTGGCCGGCTTGGCAAGGGCGGCCAATCCAAATGTAGCTGCAAGGAGCCTCTCAAACAACGAGTGTTTGCTCGAAGCTCGCAATACACAACAATTTTATTTTTCATCTGTAAGATTTAGTTTAGTTTACAAAAGTGATAAGTTTAAAAAATTTCCAGACAAAGAAAACAAAACGATAAAATGAACACCTAAAAAAATTTAAAGCCCAGCAGATAAAAAGACATACTCGCACTGAAGTTATTGTAACTAAAAACCATAAAGAATGACATCCCCGTCTGCCCCCCCTCCCAGTTAAACAGCATTAATACACCCAAAGCCAAGAAAAATAAAAACAGTTAGAAAAAGTAAATTTGGGAGGAATAATTTAACCCTCCTCAAATTCCTTCCTTATGAGAACTGGTATCCGGTATACAAGCACCGCAACAGTGTAGAGCCTTCTCTCTAGCAAGACTCAATGTAATATCATCAGCAATCTTGCATGGGAGATATGATAACATAGTATATGCAAATAGACTTTGCCATTGCAACTCTGGATGCCCTGAAACTGTTTCGCATATTTGTCTGCATTGTCAATTTTATGTGGATTTACGTGCTAGATATTTAAATCCTATCTTAGCCAACATGACAAACCTTCCTGATACTTTAAAAGTGCACCGTCTTCTAAATGATTCTGTTCCGAAAATATCAGTGAACGTAGCCATGTTTTTACAATCAGCGATAAAGCTACTTCAGGAAAACTACCTATGAATAATTGTTTTATGCAGTCGGCAAAATGCTCGGCTCTAGATGTATGGCTGTATATGGTTTTAAATGCATTTTTCTTTTTTTATAGTAATCCTCTTTTAAGGTATTTTTATGCCAATAAAGGTGAACTGAACTGAAATGTATTATATATCAGGGTCCCCAACACGGTGCCCATGGTGGGGGGTACTGTGGCATCCTCCAACACCTTTCCTGGCTAGAATTGTTGGTCCTCGCCAAGTGTTTTTAGAAAATGGGTGGGGCCAGGTGGGGCTTTTCCCCAGAATAAATTCTGGTTGACTGTGCAGACTTTTTAGAAGTTGCTTTGGCAGCAGCTAGATCAACTTTTGTGTGCATGCACACGAAAGCTCACACCTTGAATAAAACTTTGTTGGTCTTAAAGGTGCCACTGGACTCTAACTTTGTTCTTTGGCAGCAGTGGTCACTATAGCCTGAGGATGTTCACTGTGTGACTGGAGGTCAGCTGTGTGCACTCCACAAAATACTTTTAAAAGGCACCCTGTTAAACAGAGCTTCTGCCTGGAATTCTGAAGAGTTACTACTGGAGTTATACACGATCTCACTCCCTGACACTTTGTGGTTGCCCCCACCCCCAGTGTCAGAACTCCAAAGGTGCATCCAGGCTCTGAGGACCACTGTGGTTGGGAAATTCCTGGAGATTTGGGGGGTGGACTTTGGGGAAGGTGGGGTTTGGGGAGGGGAGGGACCTTAGTGTGAGAAGAAGAAGAAGAGGAAGAGGAGGAGGAGGAGGAGGAGATTGGATTTGTACCCCACCCTTCCCTCGGAGTCTCAGAGCGGCTTACAAACACCTTCCCCTTCCCCTCCCCACAATAGACACCCTGCGAGGTAGGTGGGGCTGAGAGAGCTCTTCCCAGAACTGCCCTTGAGAGAACAGCTCTGATAGAACTATGGCTTGCCCAAGGTCATCCAGCCAGGTGCAAGTGGAGGAGTGGGGAATCAAACCTGGGTCTCCCCGATTAGAGTCCACACACTTAACCACTACACCAAACTGGCTCTCGGTTCCCCCACCCCCATTTTTATACAAACCATCAAGGGGACAAAACAAATGCTTTGATGAAGCCGGCATTCAAACCATTTCAAAATAATTTTTAAAGAGTCACACATTATTCCATCCCAACCACCTAGCAGTGGTTAACTAGAGTAAGGCCTCTACTGCTAAAACAGTTTTCCCCGCCCCCTTAGAGTGCTGTATAGCTTAGAAGACAGCACAGTAAGCTTGTTTTCAGATTAAAAGATGCCGAATCTTCCTGGTTTTGTTTAAAAAGGACGTCAGTTAGGTACAATACCATAGCATCTACACTCTGAGGCAGTCATTTCCTCCAGGAGCTCTGACCTGGAGAACAGGTGTAATTCCAGGAGATCTCTGGGCTCCATCTGGAGAAAGGTAACCCTATTCCATAGGGAGAGTGTATTGGTTTCTAGATGAGATGAGCACCATGGGTGAGTGAAAAATGTCCTGCTAGAGCAAGCTCAACAGACATGAAGTTACCTTATACTGAGCTCAATCTCAGACCACTGGTCTATCAAGGGCAGGAATGTCTACTCAAAGTGTCGTGGGTATTGGCTCTGCTGAGGCTGACTACTCCTCAGATGAGGAAGAGGCAGGGCGCAACCTAGCCTCCTCTGGAGTCAGACCAGAAGAAGAATCCTCAGCAGTACCTGAGGAGGGAGAGTCCCCAGCAGCTGCACAGGAAGTGCAGCCAGAAGGAGAGATGAAGCCTGAGCCTGGCCCAGCACCCCCAGTTGCAGACACCCCAAGGCCAGACTCCCCGTCTAGTTCTCCTGAGTGCCCCAGACGTAGGGCATGCCAGAGACTGAGGAGTGAAGAAGGAGTGCCAGACTGCAGCTCCTGCAGAGGCAACAGGAGGAGCTGTAAGTCTTGGCAGACTCAACTCCCAGGGAAGGGAAGACCTGCTCAAAAGCACTTCTTGAACCTGCTGCAGTGCGGCAGCAACTTTGCATACTCAGGTGTGTGTGTAACAGCCATCCTTGAAACTTGCAACCTTGAATTGACTCCCCAGCTATCTGACCTTTGGCTCTGTGGCTTACCTTGATTCTGGACTGTGTTTCCAGTGTGTAGCCTCTGTGGCAACCAGCCAAGACAGCACACAGAGTGCAAGTGGCTCTCCAGCAGGTTTGCCAACCTCCAGGTGGAGCTCCGAGACCTTTTGGAATTACAACTGATCTCTAGACAATAGAGATCAGTTGCCCTGGAGAAAACAGCTGCTTTGAAGGGTGGACTTTTGGGCACTAGACCCAATGATGAGATCCCTCCCCTCCCCAAACCCCATCACCCCCAGGATCCACCCCCAAATCTCCAGGCATTTCCCAGCTCAGAGCTGGCAACCCTGTGGCTCTAGGGAGAGGCCATTCCATCACCTGTCACCTGATCCTCTGAAGCAGAGATGGTGCAGACAGAAACCAGAACCTTCTACATGCAGGGCTGGTGCTTCCCCCACAAAACCGGTCTAGCGGTGATTATAATAATAGCCAGCCCTGCAGGGATGTCACACCAACAACTGGAAAACGTTTCAAGATAGCCTTTGGAGTCTCCTGCTATCTTCTCTAATCAGTTGATTCATAGGTTCTCTTATGGATGATATTTATAAGGTTTCTAACAAGTGGTTAGGAGCTGCGGTGGCTCAAGTGGTTAAGACACTGAACTGCAGGCTGTGGAGGGTCAGTAGTTCAGCAGTTCGAGACCCGGGTGCCGCAAGACAGAGTGAGCTCCCGTCTCTAGTTCCAGCTCCTGCCAACCTAGCAGTTCGAAAGCAAGAAATTGCAAGTAGATAAATAGGTACCACTTCGGTGGGAAGGTAACAGTGCGCCTTGGTGTTTAGTCATGCCGGCCACATGACCACGGAAACGTCTCCGGACAGCGTTGGCTCTTCGGCTTTGAAACGGAGATGAGCACCGCAACCCTAGAGTCGGATTCGACTGGCTTTCGAGCAAGGGAACCTTTACCTAACAAGTGGTTAAGACACTGAACTGCAGGCTGTGGAAAGTCAGTAGTTCAGCAGTTCAAGACCCGGGTGCCGCAAGACGGAGTGAGCTCCCGTCTCTAGTTCCAGCTCCTGCCAACCTAGCAGTTCGAAAGCAAGAAATTGCAAGTAGATAAATAGGTACCACTTCGGTGGGAAGGTAACAGCGTTCTGTGCGCCTTGGTGTTTAGTCATGCCGGCCACATGACCACGGAAACGTCTTTGGACAGCGCTGGCTCTTCGGCTTTGAAACAGAGATGAGCACTGTAACCCTAGAGTCGGATTCGACTGGCTTTCGAGCAAGGGAACCTTTACCTTTACCTAACAGCTGTTTGAACAGGTTTTGATATTTTTAACTTAAATCTAATTTATATAGGTCTTAATCTGTTTCTCGCCTATGGTCCCCAATGGGTTTAGAAATTGTCGAAATAGTGTTTTAGATAACATTATTATTAACATCCTGTTGACTGGCTCGATGGCAAAAAAGAACTATTAACTAGGCAGGATTTTGTCTTTTCCCTTTGGTGGGCATGGCTGGCAATCCTAGATGCAGGCAGGAAGAAAGCCCACCTCTCTCCCTCCCCTGGTCAGTGCCGCCTGCTCTACTTGATTGAACTCTCCCTACGGCTGGCCAGACGTTTACCACCAAACGTTTGCAAGAGAGGGGGAAATGGCTATCAGAGTAGGAGGAAGTAGAGGATCTAATCAAGGTGCCCGAGAGAGAGAAACGCCAGGCCTTGGCAGGCTAATAGGTTCCCATAGCAACTTCTGACACAGTTGAAGGGGTGGGGGGTGACAGTGTGTGTGTGTGTGTGTAGGTGGGGGGGACGAGTGGTTAGGAAAAAAGAGAGAGAGAGGTGAGAAAAATAATACAAAAAGAGCCATGGATTAGACCAGTGGACTATCCAACAGCAACCCCAAGATGGAAACAGCCATTGTTGGTTGCTTTTCCCCAGTTTTGGTACCAAGAGATATACTGCCTCTGCACATGGAAGTTCCCTTCAGCTATCACAGCTATTGGCTCTCTATAGACATTCCCTCCCAATGAATCAGTTTAATACTTAAAAACAACGACAACCCAACCAGTGGCAGTGAATCCTTCCTATCTGTTACACCTCTATCTCAGGCATGCCTAATTTCCCACATCCTCCCAGTAGCCCTGCAGTATAGGCATCCGATCAGCTTTCTGGCTGAGTGGGGATCTGAACCCGGATGTCTCCAGTTTGGCATTCTAACTGCTGAATCACGCTGGCTGTCCAAATGGTATCCCAGCCTGGGATTCCATATATTGTCATGTTAATAAATACTACCAGCCATCAAATTCTAATAGTCATTGGCAGCAGAGCCATAACTGGTCAGAAGACATCTGGGAGATTTAGCACTAACAAGATGGCAGAGGAAAATTCAGGGCTGCCAAAAGCCACACAAAAGCCCCTGGACAACGATTCCATCAGATTCGCACATGGCCCATCCAAACCGAATATTGTAGCAAAACAAATCGCTTGGCCGGCAGTTACCATGCATCCTAGGGATGCTAGCTCTGGTTTGGGAAATACCTGGAGATTTGGGGGAGCCTGAGGAGGGCAGGAGGGCAGGGTTTGGGGAGGGGGAGGGACTTCAATGGGATGGAATGCCATAGAGTCCACCTTCAAAAGAAGCCATTTTCTCCAGGTGAACTGATTTCTGTTGCCTGTAATCCCAGGAGATCTCCAGCTAGCAACCCTAATCTATAATAATAAAAGAATCCACATGTCCCATCCATCTGCCCATTTGTAATAAGAGTAATAGAATTAGGGATCTCAAAACTGGCCACCGGCTTCAGGAAGATCATGGGAGTTCCAGGGACAAAAATGAAAGGAATCGGAATATCCTGGGCCAGGTTATCTCCAGACACCCCACCCCATCCTACCCCCGTGTTATTTGCAATGGAAGCTGAAGTTCTATCTTCTCTTCCCCTTTTATGACCACTAGGACAGATTAAGATTCCATTCCTTTTTACTATTTTGATAGATTATGAGGAAGTATTCATTCCATCCACTCTGTTCATAATATTAACAAAGGTTTGCTGCTGTGCTATTAAATACATTCTAGCTTGCTAACCAGAATGGATAAGAAGGAAATTGAGACCAAGACTGAAAATGGAGAGGAGAGAAAAGTTAGAAGTGGGTATGAGGAGAGAAAAGTTAGATGTGGGGATGGAGAAAGAGCAGACCATGAAAGGGAGACATAAGAGAACATAAGAGAAGCCAGTGTTGAATCAGGCCAATGGCCCATCTAGTCCAACACTCTGTCACACAGTGGCCAAAAATACCAGGTGCCATCAGGAGGTCCAGCAGTGGGGCCAGGACACTGGAAGCCCTCTCACTGCTGCCCCCCCCAGCACCAAGAATAGAGTACATCACCTGCCCTAGACTGAGGCAGGTCTGAGAGTTCCTCTGAGAGTTCCTGCCCCAGACTGAGGCAGACTGAGAGTTCCTATCTATATCTAGTGGCTAATAGCCACTGATGGACTTCTGCTCCATATGTTTATCTAATTCCCTCTTGAAACTGTCCATGCTTGTAGCTGCCACCACCTCCTGTGGCAGTGAATTCCATGTGTTAATCACTCTTTGGGTGAAGAAGGACTTCCTTTTATCTGTTCTAACCCGACTGCTCAGCAATTTCATGGAGTGCCCATGAGTTCTTGTCTTGTGAGAAAGCACTTCTTTCTCAACCTGCTCAATTCCATGCATAAACAGCAAAACAGCGGAGGAGAAAAGAGAGAAGTTAAAAGGAAAAGACAATGAAAAATGTTTTTATTTTGCTACCACACACTAACAGGGCTGCCCCTTTGCAAGATCTGACTGCAGACAAACCTATGGAGCTGGGTGGAAGTAAAGGAAGAGGGAAACCATAGACTGCTGAAAATAACAACCTTATTAGAAGGTTGCATCCTGGCGAGGACTGTAGCTTGTCCTGGCTGGTCTTATCATGTTCCAATGCTGGCTTGGCTAATGGGTTTGGCAGGACCTGAGAAGCAAGAGTTTCCCTCAGCCTCCTAGTAAACACAGCAAAATAGCCCAGTTAGCAGTCAGAACAATTCCTGTTTACTGTGCTCTACCTTCCCTGCACCCGTACTGGCTGTCTTGCAGAACAAGCATGAAAACACATTCCAGAATGCAGCATGATGCTGGCTTCAGGGGGGGGAGGCCTTCAGCTGACTTGGGTCCCCAGATCTTTTCCCCCAGCCCCTCCCTCTTAGCAGCCCTGGGAGAATTAAAAGAGGAGTACTTTTAAAAAAATGGAATCCTGGTCGGCACAGGATTTATCTTCCGTGTGCCTCAGTTTCCCTCTTCTCCTATAAGCCACAGACAATGGGTCATGCCTCGGTGGCCACCTCTAGCTCATGGACCACAATCCTGTAATGAAGCCTGTTGGTTAGGAATGCACTGAACCTGAGAAATATCACTATCTATCCAAAACTCTTTTGCTGTCTCCGGTGTTCTTGCTGAACCGAAACATCCAAATCAGTGTCAAAATATTGCTTCCAGCAATCGACACAGCAGCTATTCAAGTCCCAGATGCGATGATGCCTCAATGAAGCATCTCCTTTCCAGTCCCTCCCCGCCGAAGGGGGTGCCCAGTGCTGCGGAGAAATGATTTTGACTGACAATCTGCAGGAGTGTTTCTTGTCGGTCTCACACAGTAGCGTGGGGCCAGTGGATGAGCTCCTCACCACCACCACCACCTGGAGCAGAGTTTCACCCAGGCATCTGACCCAGGGAGCTCTGACTGTCGAAAGCGCATACCCCCAAAATCTGCTGCCGGACTCGAATTGGGCTCACCCCGTCTTAAGAATCATACAAAAACTGGCTTTTAATTTGTGACGTGGAAGCTTCCATCTAAGGAGCATGTTTTCAAGACAGTAAAATTTCTGATAATTTCGGAGAATGTTAGAATGAAACCTCTTTACCTGTAAAGTTTCTGGGAGAGGTCATCGGGAGATTTGGGCTGAACTGCTGCCAAAACGCAAACCATACTCAGCTGTGTCACACACGACCAGCAGATCCTGGGGAGGCCGTGGAAACCATGCGTAGGTACCAGGAGGCAGTTTTGGAATGGATGAGGGCTAACAAGCTGAAAGTTATTCCCCATAATATGAAGGTGCTACTGGTGGGGGAAGGTCTGACCTTGGTAATAGGTCATCTTGGATGGGTTTGCACTCCCCTTAAAGGAACAGGTTCGCAGCTTTGAGGAGTGTTCTTCAACCCAGATAAACAAGTGGCAGTGGTGGTCAGGGGTGCCACGCACCAGCATTGGCTAGTGAGCTAGCTGTGGCCCTTGCCACTGTAGTGCATGCCCTGGTAACATATAGATTAGATTGCTACAATGTACTCTACTTGAGTCTGACCTAGAAGACTGTCCAGATGCTACATTTGGTACATATTGCTATGGCCAGAGTGTTGACTGAAATGGGTCATGAGGACTACATCACTCCAGTCTTGTCCCACCTAGACTGGCTTCCAGTTTGCATCCAGGCTCAAAGCAAGGTGCTTTAAAGTCCTGAATAGCGTGGGACCAACACACCTTAACAACCGCTTCCTCACATACGAATCTACTCACTCCCTCTGCGTAGGGTTGCCAGGTCCATCCTGGTAACCAGCTGGAGGTGGGGGCGGGCTCACTAGGAGCAGGAGGGAGGCCTGGGCCTTGTCACCTGGGAAGCCACAACATCAGTTTCAGCATGCACCGTAAGTGACATTATCATGTCACCAGCAACGTGCTGGTATTTGGGCAAAAAGTCTATAGTAAAAATGGCTTCTACCATGGAGTTCTTGCCCAAATATGAGAGCATCAGCACAATGGTCAGGCCACACCTGGAGTATTGTGGGCAGTTCTGGAGGCCTCATTTCGAAAAGGATGTAGACAGAACGGAGTGGGTGCAGAGGAGAGTGAGGAGGATGATCGGGGGCCTGGAGACCGAGCCCTGTGAGGAAAGGCTGAGGGACCTGGGAATATTCAGTCTGGAGAAGAGGAAGTTGAGGGGGGACAGGATTGCTCTCTTGAAGTATTTGAAGGGCTGTCACTTAGAGGAGGGCTGGGAGCTGTTTCTGTTGGCAGCAAAGAATAGGACTCACAAGAATGGGTTTAAATTCAGGGTGGGAAGGTACCAGCTGGATCTTAGGAAAAACTTTTTGACAGTCAGAGTTGTGCAGCAGGGGGATCAGCTGCCTAGGGAGGTGGTGAGCTCCCCTTCCCTGACAGTCTTTAAGCAGCGGCTGGACAAACACTTGTCAGGGATGTCCTAAGCTGATCCTGCACGGGTCCATCGCTACGGTGAGGCATCTTGGGGACATGTCCCCTTAATTTACAGCCAGGCCCCCAAAATCTTGTCTTCGAAAACTTTTTAAAAAGTAATCACTTCTGAATCAATTCAGCCATGCTGCGCTGTGCCCGGCTGCCACGTGACTGGCTGGTCCTGTGCCATCTTCTCCAGCCGTCTGTTCCTGCGCCGCTGCGCCCAGGCTGCCCGTGATTATCCAGCTGGTCCTGCTGACTTTGCCAGCTTAAAATATTTAAAAAGCGCTATCTTACGGACCCTGGTTGGGTGGAAACACAGCATTAAGGTGTTCTGAATGAATATAATGGTGGGGGTTGAAGGATGCTTAGCCCTGAAAACTGGCTGGGATGGGGGAGGGGGTGCCCTCTGAAAAGGGTGTGGCCCAACCTAGCGAGGCAGGCGGTTTGTGACCCTGGCATGCAGCCTCTTCAAAGCCATGCAGGCTTCCCCCGGATTCCTCAGATGTTTAGGCCAGAAGAGATGGGGGGCGGGAACCCTCAGAGAGTGACATCTGGATAAGGATTTTTAAATCAGCTTTCTAGTCCTTATGAAGGTCAGCGGGAAAGTCTGTGAGCAAAACTCACTGAGAGCTCAGAAGCCACAGAGTTGGCTGAGGCTGAGCCGGGGGTGGGGGAGGGCTCCTGAGCCAAGTCTAACTCCTCGCCTCCCCTCCCGTGATAAAAACACAGCAGAATTCTGTAAAAGCAAGTTTGCGACTTTGCTCTGTGCACCCAATTTATTCCAGCCACAGAATCGGGAGGCTGAAGTTGGTTCCCAGTTCCCAGGTCCTCATTCATTCCTTATTGGTGAATTAAAACAAAAACACTGAGGAGAATTTGAAAGCTCTGAACTGGGAACCAACTTCGGCATCTTCACAGAATCCAGGTTTTGAGTCGAAGAATTTGGACTGCCCGAGAGCACACTTGAGGCTGATTGGATAATTTAGGTCCGCGGCAGCCATTTCGAAAGAGCCAGAAACAATTCCAAGGGCAGCCTCCTGAGTGGCATCCGTTCCATTTCTTCAAGTATGCTTAAGATGAACCGCCAATCATTAGGACGTCTGGGGGATCCTTCGGCGGCAAAACAGCAAAGCCTGGGTGAGATTCAAGAGAAGGAGGCTCATTTCCAGCGGCAGGAAAGAGAACATCTTGCCTTCTTCAGAGCTGAGCGGCAGCAGAGAAGTGCAGGCTGGCTGTGCACAGCTTTGAGTCAAGAGCTGAGCAATCGGTGGAACCACCACTCTCTTTCTTTTTTTTGTATTTTTCGTCTGTGTGTGCGTGCGTGTGTGTACACCTGGAAGTCATGGAGACCTCTGGCGACTGACCCCTCCTGGGGGCCTGGAGGATATTCAGAGAGGTGGCTGAGTAAAGCCTGCCCCCGCCTCCCGACTGCTGGTATTCCAAGGAGGTCTCCCTTCCAAGTATTTGCCAGAGTCGACCCTGCTTTGCTTCCGAGATCTGACGAGACCGGGCTTGCCTGGGCTATCCAGGGCAGGATGATGGAAGCATCTATTGCTGTGAAACAAAAGGCAGGGCTTCTGTGGAAGCACTTGAGGCTTCCAGGCTTTTTAGTGCAGCTGAGAGGCTATCAGACTTGCTGGGAATTTGAATGACAGTTTGAGTTCCACAATGTATGCCTGCTTACAATGAATGCCTTCCTTAAAGACATATGGATTTCCTTAAAACTTTCTGTCTTCACCACCCGACATAGGGTTGTCATTCCCCAGGTCTGGGTGGGGAATCTCCCGGTTTTGGGGGGCTTCTGTCCACTGCTAGCCCGCTGGCCAGTGGGAGAACCCTACCCCCAACCAGCAACATTGCTGGGCGACATCCCTGACACAATGACATCACCCAGAAGTGATGTCATCGCATCGGGGACATCACGCTGCAACACTCTGGGTTTGGGGCAAAACCCTATGGTGTGAGGGCAAAAACCTAATAGCCATATGGCGCCTTCATACAATTCTGGCCCCCCAGATTACATTAGCAATGGGGGAAGAGGGGCGAAAGCAGACTGTGAATCAGATAGTTGTTAAGAACTATTAAACTGTTAAAAACCGTTGCTGTCCTCAGCCGTATGCATGGTGGAATATCTCTGCCTTGCAGGCCCTGTGGAATTGTAACAGATCCCGCAGGGCCCTGATGTTAGTAGGCAGAGAGTTCCACCAAGTTGGAACCAGGGCTGAAAAGGCCCTGGCTCTGGTTGAGGACATCTGGATGCTATTTGGGACAGGGACTTCCAACAGATGTTGGTCATGGTCACTTAAGACTGGTGCACTTTGGGGTACATACCAGGAGTGGCAGTCCTGTAGGTACATTGGTCCCTGACCATTTAGGGCCTTAAAGATCAAGACCAAAACCTTGAACCTGACCCCAGCTTGGAGCCAGTGCAGCTGACAAAGCACAAGTTGTATATGTGCAGTTATTGGCGTCTCTGTAAGGACCCCAGGCCTCTGCATTCTGGGCCAGGCCTGTAGCCAGAATTTTTTTTAGGCGGAGGGATTTAATTTTCTTAGGGGGCACTGGCTAATCAAATCAGAGGTAATTTAATTAAAGTTAAATAGACTTTCTGGGGGAAACAGAGAGGTGCTGTCTGGCTCTGCACTGCCACGATAGTCGGCCCTTTGCGCCAGGCAGCTGCGCAGGAATACCCAGCTCCTTCCTTGCACTCATTGCCACTCAGGGGCCCTACACTGGATGGGAAGTTGTAGGATCTTGCCAGTAAGTCAGGGAGGATAGCCCCAAGATGCCCCACTGTAGCTATGGGTCTGTTCTGGACAAACTGTAATTTCCTGATCAGCCTCAAGGGCAACCCAGTGTAGAGCGAGTTACAGAAATCAAGCCTAGAGGTGACAGTTGTGTGGATTACCATGGCTAGGTCAGGGCGAGACAGGTAGGGAGCAAGTTGCCTGACCTGGTGTAATTGGAAGAACACCAGTCCAGCTCTGGCAACATTTGCGACCTAGGCCACCATTGACAAGGAGGCATCCGGAACCACAGGCAGACTCCTGACTGTCTGTGCTGTTGTTAAAGGCGTATGGTCAAGAGCTGGGAGGTGGCACCCCAAGCCTGAGTCTTCCCCACCCAGCCAGAGAACCTCCATCTTTAACAGATTCACTTTCAGCCAACTGTGCTTCAGCCACCTCACCGTGGCCTCCAACCCCTCAACCAGGTTTCCTGGGGCGGCATCTGGCTGTCCAACCAGCAGCAGATACAGCTGGGTATCATCAGCATACTGGTGACAGCCCAGCCCGAAACTCCATGCCAGCTGTGTGAGAGGGCGCATATAGATGTTGAACAACATTGGGGAGAGGATAGCCCTCTGAGGGACCCCACATGTCACAGGGTATCTCACCCAGCACCACCCTCTGTCCCCGACCATGGAGAAATGAGGCAACCCACTGCAGGGCTGTCCCACGTATTCCCAAGTCAGCAAGACAGTGAACCAGCAGATCGTGATCTACTGTGTCAAACTGTGCATTCAGGTAGAGCAATAACAGCAGCCCTGACCCGCCTTGATCCGGCTGCCTATGGAGAACATCCATGAGGGTGACCAGCACAGTCTCTGTCCCATGACCAGGGCAGAAGCCAGACTGGAAGGGGTCTAATGCTGATATGTCCTCCAGGAAACTCTGAAGTTGCCCAGCAGCCGCTCTCTGACGACATTGCCTCTTTTAAACTCTTTGGATAGACCCCTGAACTTAGGGACAGGTTGATAATGTCCATCAGAGGGCCTCATATGTGGCATATGATATGATATGCCATATGATATGCCATATGATAAGCACTCCCCACCGGCTTGTGCCAGCCACAAAGGACACAGGTCCGAGAGGCAAGTGATTGGCTTCACAGCCCTCGGGATCCTGTCCACATCGGTCTGAGAGAGCCGGCTGAAGTTGTCAAACATTGAATCCAAAGGCGGCCCAGGGGCCTCTAGTTCACATCCTGTATCAAAGTTGGCAGGCAGGTCGTGGCAGAGTGACAAGACTTTTTCTGCAAAAAGGCTCCCAAATGCCTCACAGCTGATGACCGAATTAGTAATCTTTTTGGTTCCCTCAGTGAGAGAGGATAATGTCCTAATTACCCTAAAGTATTGTGCTGGGTGAGAGCTAGCGGATGCGATGGAGGCTGTGCAGAATTCCCTCTTAGCAGCCTTCGCCGCCATCTCATAGGATTTCATAAACGTCCTATAAGACGCTCTTGAAGCTTCACCGTGAGACCGTTGCCACACTAGCTCTAGTCGTCTTAGTTCCCGCTTCATCCGTCTAAGCTCCGTGGAATACCACGGAGACAACTTGAGGCAGGAACAAAGAGGACGTGAGGGCGATGGCTTCAGTGAGACGGGACTTCCAGTCCCCAATCAGCTCATTCAGTGAATTACCAGGGGGCATCGAATCCCAGAGAGCATCCTGAAACCCAATTGGGTCCATTAGTCTCCACGAGCGAGCATAAATCTGCTCGTCGCCTAGACAGGAGGGAGCAGGGATGCTCAGTGGAATCTTCAAGTCATAAGGATCTGATCACGGCACGCGTGTGGCCTGCTTGATGTTTGGGACCTGATATTTATTGTTTGAATCTAGATTCAATGTCTTTTTTCCTCTCTACTGTTTGTACTTATCTTCTGCAGTTAATAATAATAATTTAAAAACGTCCTTGAATTAAAATTAACTCATCCTTATTTCATCAAAATTGCTTCCAAATACTTGTGTGTACAACAGATTGTGCAATCTGAATTAGGAGATGGCTCCACACGGGTGTTCTCCCTGTGCAGGGAGGGTGGGGGGCAGATGGCTATCCACCAAGCATGTTTTTATCCTTCCTGTCCTCTGAGGAGCTCAGGGTGTAGGATTGCCAACTCCAGGTTGGGAAATTCCTGGTCTGATCAAGTAGGACCCTTCTTATATTCTTACAACCTGGCCCTATAAGAGCCAGGCTCCTCGGTGTCACTTTCTTATTGAAGATATTCTGATATCCGAGACAGAAAATCCAATTCCATTTCCCCATGGTAACAGCACCACATCCAATTCCATTCCCCCATGGTAGCAGCAGAATAGCTAATTGATAGAATGCTGTCATTTAATGGGAGGGCACCTCCAAACAGGGTTGCCAATCTCCAGGTGGGACCTGGAGTATTCCCAGAATTAGAACTGATTTCCAGATGACAAAAATCAGTTCCCCTGGAGAAAATGGCAGCTTCATTGCGTGGACTCTGTGGCATCAAATCCCTGCTGAGCACCCTCCCCAGGCTCTGCCCCCAAATATCCAGGAATTTCCCAACCCAGAGTTGGCAACCCCATAAAGTCTGCTGTCTGTCTGTCTCTCTTCCCTTACCCCCAGTGCATTATGGGGCCTAATTAACTATTCCTTGCCCTGCGTGTGGAATTGCTCTTCTCAAGGAGGCCATCTCAACCCGGATATCTTTGCAACCCAGGCCTTGAGTCAGAGGGGGGGGGGGTCCTCCTCCCACAGGGTGGGGGGGGCAAGATCCCCCAGCCAGCAGTCTGTAATGGAGAGGAACCATTCTCTTGCCTCGCTGCAGTGTGAGGAATTGTGGGAGTCAATTAACTTGTGTTTTCCTCTAAGGTCAGTTTCTCTAAAACAAACGACAGTAATAAAAGAAGTGCATTTTTTAAAAGACTGGTGAAAGAAGAAAAGGGTTTTTTAGGGGTGGCATGTGGCATAGCTGCCCTCCGGATATACAAGTGCGCTTTGGGCCAAGCCACAGATCCCTGCAAACAGGGCTTGCAAACATACAGAGAGAGAGGGACTCATACAGAGCCATGTTGACTTAGACACATGTTGGAAATGAAAGCTTCGGGTGCATGGCAAAACTGAGGGCAGCTTCCCCAAAACTGGGCATACAAGACCAAATCATCCTGGCTCTGTTCTGCTTTGACAGAAGAAGGCTTTTACACAGACCTGTAGCTACTGTGGGGCCCTTGGGGCGATGCCCCCTCCCAAATCTTCCTTGCCCCCCATTCAACTGGGAGTCAAGGAAGGAGAGAAGCAGCACTGCTGCCACCACCCACCTCCCCAGTGAGCCAACCCCATGCGGAGGTTGAATGCTTGGCATCCCCGGCTCCTCTGAGCTTGTGCAGAGTGCTCAGCCTTGCCCCCAAGCTGTCCTCAGTCCTCTCCCAGGTATGTTCAACATGGCTGAGTTGGGGAGGAGGAGCTAAGACTGAAGGGGTGGGAAGAATCCCAAGCGGAGACACAGCTGCATGGCTGGGGCAGCCTGGAGCTTCCCGGTGCCGCATGGTAATGACGGATCCCCTCCCGCAGTTTCCCCCCAAATCTCTTTGGGTGAGATCAGAAGGGACTCAGAGACCTCCACTAAATCGATCTGAGTCACTTTGATCATAAGGAAAACAAGAAAGAAGGCACACTGGCCTCTCTGCTCTTCCCTTCAACTGGGGGGCGGGGGGAGAATGGCTATGCTGATGGGAAAAGAAGGTTCCCGTGGGAACCATCCCAAAGAGCCAATGAAGAAGCAAGGCCCAGGATGCTGCCTTCTGGCTGCTCATGGTACTTTAGAGCCCCCCAGGGTATTTGCTTCTGAGACCGGGGGCCATGCTCTCCAGGGCCTCAAAATTGCTACTGGAGACAACAATTTCTAGTAAGACATAAAACCTGTTTTTAAACAAACCAAACCAAACCAAACCAAACCAAACCAAACCAAACCAGAAGACTCAAAAGAGAACACAGCCGTATAACCAGCCGGGACAAACATCAGATCAAACAGTGGCACTAAAAACCCAGAATGTAATTAATACCGGTGCCAGAAACTGTGCAATTACAGAATAAAGGAGCATTTGAAGATGGGGAGAGGGTGAAGAAATCCACCCAAAGCCTGAAAACAACACAAATGCTTTCTTCTGGCTCTTAATATGCATCAAGCTAGGTGCCAGGGGAACATCTACAGGGACGGTGTTCCGGACATGAGGGGCCACCCCAGAGAAGGACCCATCATTTGTAGACATTTTCCAAGACACACCAAAGGGACTCTGCAGTTGATTTGTTTAGCGTATTTCTGTGTTGATGGAATCTGTCCAGGCTACAACCCTGTGGAGTTTACCTGGAGTGGCAGGTATTGGCTTACCTTTTGCCATCAAGAACCTCCGTACGGGTTCTGGCCTTTTCCAAGGAAAGTGGGCTGGAGATCAAGCTGCAAACCGAGGCGAGGTGGACAGAGTCCTTTCTTTGTGTTCCCAGGGTGCCAGTGCCAGAAGGCTGTCGGCAAGACACCCCCCCTCATCATTGCAACTTGGTTGTCCTCCCTTGGCCAAAAGGAAAGTCGCGAGTAGTAGCGGTTCCTCGGATGGGGGAGAAGCAGCCACCCCATTGCCTTGCCTCTCCTTCTGAGCAGCAACAGGGATCGGGGCCAGGCTGGCCTGGAGGTCTCCCCCCCTTGCTTCTGCCAGGAGTTGCCCACCCTCAGGGGCAGACAGACAGGATAACAAGGTCAGGATCTCCAGGCCCCACCTGGAGGCTGGCAACCATAAGAGTTGAGCTGGTCCCTCAATGCTGAGCTGCGGGGAATTCCAAGGAGCTATATTTGGTCCATAGCTTCATGTGACGGCACCCCCGAAGCTGAACTCCCTCATCCTTGGTCATCCTGGCTCCCATGGTTATGCCAAGATGGCCCCATGTGCCCACCACAGAGGGACGTGCAACACTCCCCCACTGAGGACAGGGATCTCTGGTATGTGTCTGAATCAGGAGGAGGGGAAGTCATAACAGGGCATTGTGCAGAGAGGCACCTCTGCGATGGCTCAAGGGCTTTGAGTTCATGGACGTCTCTCATAGAGGGACCTTCCTTCCTTCCTTCCTTCCTTCCTTCCTTCCTTCCTTCCTTCCTCCCTCCCTCCCTCCCTCCCTCCCTCCCTCCCTCTTTCTTTCTTTCTTTCTTTCTTTCTTTCTTTCTTTCTTTCTTTCTTTCTTTCTTTCTTTCTTTCTTTCTTTCTTTCTTTCTTTCTTTCTTTCTTTCTTTCTTTCTTTCTTTCTTTCTTTCTTTCTTTCTTGTGACTTCCCTAGGCTGCCTTGGCAAATTAGTGACACAAATGACAAAGTGTCTGACCAGAGGGCTGGAGCAACTCACGTTGCAGGCATTTACTCACCCCAAAGCCGACGGCAGCATTCAAAACCCAACACTCCCAGTTCCTTTGGTGCAATTCGCTTCTGAGACCCAGATCTCGGATCCTTGATTGATCCTGGCGCTCACTTTGCAAAAGCACACGAGGGGACTGGGCCATTTTCTGGCAACTTTTCCTGCATGGATTCTCAGAACGCATCAGTGGTTGGCTTTAAAGCTGGGTCGGGTCCCTTGTTCTGTGGATGAAAACACACAGCTTAAATGACGCTGTGATCTTCAGTCTATGTCAATGCCTCAGGCTTGGGGGATTTAATAATGAGCAGGAGGGGGCTGGGTTATTTTCAATTCGGCAGCAAGGTTTCTCCCCCCCAGTGATTTTAATTCCCCCCAAATGAAATGTCCACGATATATTTTTCCGTGGTGTGTGTGTTAAGCTTAGCTTCTCAGCCTGGTTAGGCTTCTCTGTCTCTCTGTCTCTGTCTGTCTCTGTCTCTCTCTGTCTCTCTCTGTCTCTCTCTCCAGACTTCTGGACTGTCCATCACCTCCATCTGCAGTAGCAATTGCTTTGGTGCAACCTTGACTGTTCATTTTTCCTTCTTCCAGAGTTGATCAGCGGCTGTTTACTAAGCCAGAAAGCTGCTAGTGGTGAACTGCGTCTGGACTTCTCAGCATTCTTCTAGGACAGAAGGGGGAGTGGGGGGGAGAAAGCCATCACACACACACATCCAGGCTACGCAGACAAGAGCTTGGGCTGCCAGGTTTTGATCTTAAAAACACTGGCCTTTTCAGGGGTGAAGCCCAGCCAGGGTGGAACTGATCAGTGGATTCCTGTCCTCTCATGCAGACCTGTCTGCCTTTGGGTTTAAATTAAGAATTTGCATTCAGATAGAAGCTAATCAAAATCTGACCCAAAGAGACCCTGCTCGTTAGTATAGCTTTGCAATGAATCTGAACGGGGGGGGGGGAATGACATTTGGAAATAATGAGGGAAAGTGGCTAATCCTCTGTCTGTTCTCTTAACACCTCAGGGAGGCTATTTTTGGTCTGTGAGGTTAGCAGGGAAGGATGGGGAGGAGAACGGCTCAACAGGTCTGTGCCTGACAGGGGCATCATCCAACTAGAAGTGCCTGCCAATGTCCCAGCCGAACAGGATCTTCACCACTGGCAGTTCTATGCACACCAGTGCTTCCAGTTTCTGCAGTGACCATTATCCAACCAGTAGGAGTCTGCCAAGGGTCCAAAGAGGTTTATCCTGATTGGAATATCTGGACAGTGTATGAATTTTGTCTCACTCAATACAAATAGTGACTTGGGCTTTTTGCTTCCATATCAGAGAGGGTCCTGGGGTACATGACTTCTCTTCAGTCAACCACACTGCTGTCCCCTAAGGAGCTCAGAGCAAAGTCCAGTTCATGAAACTTTAGGAACAGTGTGGTGTAGTGGCTAGAGTGAGTGATGGAGTGGGATCTGGGTGAACGTCTCGATTCCCCACTCAGGCCATGGAAGCTTACTGGGTGACCTTGGGCCAGCCTCACACTCTCAGTGGAACCTCCCTCAAAGGGCTGGATGTGAGGATAAAATGGAGGAGAGGAGAATATTGTAAGCGGCTATAAATAAAATAAATGAATAAATAAAATGTGAACGCCCTCCTGAGGCTCCGTGGGCTCCTTCTCTGACTCCATCCCGCCTGTGCTCCCCTCAGTAAGGCAGGAATCTCCCTTGATCTGCTTCCTGGGTTACTGCCTGGCCTGCAGGTATCTTCAGCCTCTTGCCAACTAAAACACCTTCTTCTCTTCCCTGGCCAGCCTCACAAGCTGTCCTTTTATCCTCCCTCCAATCCCAGATCTTCCCCTTCCTGCTTTTCCCCATCCAGTTTCCTTGAGTCAAAACCAATTTCTTTCCTCCTCCAGGGGAGGGGTACAGTCCTGGAGAATTTCATCCTGGTTGGGTGGGAAGTTGCAGGTGTAAAATGTGTTCCCTCTTAATTTCAGCGGAAAGCGGAGGAGGAGGAGGAGGAGGAGGAGAAGAAAGAACTCAAACAGATGTGGTTATAACCAAGAAAACATATAAAAACCGTTGACGAAACAGGTAACCCAAATAATAGCCAGGTAAAATGCCTGTCTCCTGCCAACCTAGCAGTTCGAAAGCAAGGAATTGCAAGTAGATAAATAGGTACCACTTCAGTGGGAAGGTAACAGCGTTTCCTGCGCCTTGGTGTTTAGTCATGCTGGCCACATGACCACGGAAATGTCTTCAGACAGCGCTGGCTCTTCAGCTTTGAAACGGAGATGAGCACCGCAACCCTACAGTCGGATTCGACTGGCTTTTGAGCAAGGGAACCTTTATCTTTTTTTAAAATGCCTGTGGTTTCCTTAGCTTAAATATCCACAGAACTGCATTCTCTTTCCCTAGTTTACCCCACATGATAAAACTGGAGGGGGACTCCAGATATGCGACTCTGAGCTACTTAGAGGGAAACAGGGATGTAAATGTGAATAATATTATTAATCAGTTAGTCATAATTAATGATCCTATAATTTAAAAAAAAACCTAAAGGAATTAGATACATTTTTGCTGCAGGACAGGGTCATCGGTAGTTATGATAAGCTCAGTGGAACCTCCACACTAAGATGCAGTCTACTTCTGATAACCAGTTTCTAGGGGCCAGCAGTGAAGGGGGAGGCTGTTACCAGTTCTGGCCACTGCTGGATGCTGGACTAGATGGACTTGTTGGAGTGAGAGACTCAGCATGCCTGGACATGGGGGGGGGGGGCATTACATCACTCTAAGTTATCTCCTTGAATAAAAGGTAACGGCTTCCCTTGCTTAAAAGCCAGTCAAATCTGACTCTAAGGGGTGGTGCTTCTCTCCGTTTCCAAGCCAAAGAGCCAGCGCTGTCCAAAGATGTTTCCGTGGTCATGTGGCCGGCATGACTAAACGCCAAGGCGCAGGAAACGCTGTTACCTTCCCACTAAAGCGGTGTCTGTTTATCTACTTTCAATTTCTTGCTTTCGAACTGCTAGCTTGGCAGGAGCTGTGGCCAGAGACGGGAGCTCACTCCGTCACGCAGCACTAGGGTCTCAAACTGCCAAACTATAGACCTTCTGGTCTGCAGCTCAGCATCTTAACCTCTGAGCCACATTGGCCCCCGTCCTCTTCTTGAATAGGATACCTTTTTTTGGTCTTAACCTGGAAGCTGCCCTCTGACCCCTCCCTCTCTCACTTACTTTGTCCTCTCACTTTCCTCACATGGCCTTCCATGGAGACACACATCTGCAGAGACGATGCCCTCATACTCCCACACACGTGACACCGGACAAGCTGGCCATTTGTGATGGGGAAAGGACTCTTCAGTTGAGGCTTCTCTCCCTCCTTTCGACTGCAACCCGAATGTGAACTGGATCTACTAGAACAAATGTTAAGTTTACCCCTTTTGCAATATACTTCTTGGGGGATTTATTTACTGCGCTCGGTACCATGCTTCTACGACTGAGCAAAACTCTGCTATATTAACCAAATCTCCCATCAGTACGTTGCGCCAATCCGGCAGGGCTTTTCTCTGCTGTAACTGTCTCATGTTTTGCCACCTTTGTTCTTGAGAATCCCCTTTTGAAAATCATACAGAAAACAAACGCCACAGCCTCCGTTGTAGTCCCCCACCCTGCAACACGCATCTTCCGCCCTCCTATTTCTCCTGCTCCATTATCTTTCCCAGCAATGCATAACAACTCCCCATCTCCCTCCGCACTAAAAAAAAAATAAAATCAAATGATATTTTGATTATTATTTCGGTCAGGCAAAAAAAAAAGGAAAAAAAAGCAGCCCCGCAAAGTTTCATCTCGTTGCTTAGCAACGCATCCTGGGGCCCGAAGCCTTTGCAGACCTCGCTGCTGCGTTATCCAAGACTGCTGGTTGGTGGGAGATATTTTTTGAGGGGAGGGGGATAATGTGGGGGAAGGGTCTGTGGGGAGGGATGCGTTTGCTCTTCCCAGGGCTTTGGAAGACAGAGAGCTTCTGAGTCTTTTTTTTTTCCTTTTTGGTCTATGGTTGCCAACCTCCAGCTAGGGACCGTAGTTCTCCCAGAACTACAGTTGATCTCCAGACCACAGAGATCTGTTCCCCTGGAGTAAATGGCTGCTTGGGAGGGTGGACTTTATGGCATTGTACCCTGCTGAGGTCCCTCCCCTTCACAAACCTTTTTGGCCCCGGGCTCTGCCCCTAAATCTCCAGGATTTTCCTGGGCCAAAGTTGGCAACCCCACTCTGGACAAGCTATTTCAACTTACCAAGTTTTCTGTGCGCTGCCGAGTTCACTCCTTCCCTTTGAATACCACTGTTGACTCCTTCCCTTTGAATACCACTGTTTGGCTCGATCTGGTGCTTTAAAATATGTATCCGTCGTTCCATTGAAACTAGCAGTGGTTATGATTTCTTTTTTTAAAATCCCGCCCTCCCTTCAGGAAACTCAAGGCAGCTGATGAGAAGAAGAAGAAGAAGAAGAAGAAGAAGAAGAAGAAGAAGAAGAAGAAGAAGAAGAAGAAGAAGAGGAGGAGGAGGAGGAGGAGGAGGAGGAGGAGATTGGACTTATACCCCACCCTTCACTGCCCAAAGGCGTCTCAGAGCGGCTTACAAACTCCTTTCCCTTCCCCTCCCCACAACAGACACCCTGTGAGGTAGGTGGGGCTGAGAGAACTTCTGACAGAAACTGTCCTTGAGAGAACAGCTGTGCCAGAGCTTGTGACTGACCCAAGGTCACATCAGCAGGTGCAAGTGGAGGAGTGGGGAATCAAACCCGGTTCTCCCAGATTAGAGTCCGCGCACTTAACCACTACGCCAAACTGTGATTCTCCCTGTCTCTGTTTTATCCTTACAACAAGAGTAAGATTCAGCTGAGAAAGGGTGACCAGCCCGAGATCATAGTCCTGAGAGGGTACAGAATCACAGAGTTGGAAAGGGCCAAGCAGGCCATCTAGTCCAACCCCCAGTTCCATGCGGGATCAGCCTAGAGCATCCCTGACAAGTGTTTGTCCAGCCGCCGCTTAAAGGCTGTGATCACACTGGCAGCTTGGAGCGATATGGTGCCGCCTCCAATTGAACTGGGTTATAGTGTAGTGGGATATATCAGCCACACAGCACACCCTGCTGTGGGTTACCCATGGAGACATCCCGTGGTAAGGCATCCACATCATTATGGTGCCTCGGCCACGGAGTGAACTGCAAAAAAAATCCCCAAACCATGTGTGTGCGTGGTGCACATGCGCATGTGTGCACACATAGGCAATTCTTTTAAAAAACCGCCTCCATAGCAGCAGAACGGATCTGCGGGCTCACACTGCCAAATCCGTTCTGCACACACTCCCCCGTGATCAGACATCTGGCCATGCACAATGAATGCACGGGGAATCAAAAGCACCACTTCGGAGGTGTTGGCTTTTTAACCCGGCTCCAAGTCGTCCTCTGATGGGGTGAGTATGCCCGGAGAATGCCTGACAGATGTGGCTGTGAGATCATGCCCGTTTAATCCATTTGTAAAATGTGCCCATATCGGGCCAAACTGCCAGTCTGAACACAACCTAAGACTGCCAGGGAGGGGGAACTCACCCCCTCCCTAGGCAGCTGATTCCACTGTTGCACAACTCTGACTGCCAAAAAGTAATAACATATCAGTAAATATAACTATCACTTAATATAACTATGTGGGTTGTCATAACCAGCTGGAGTTGGCTAAGAAGGCAAATGAGGGCAGCGATGACAACGTAAAGCTAAGAGCCAGCCAGCACACTGTGTTGTGGTTTGAGTGTCAAACTAGGATCTGGGAGGCTTGAGTTCAGATCCTCATTCTGTCATGCTCGCTGGATGACCTTGGACCAGTCACACACACTCAGCTAGAGGACAAAACTCTACTCCAGTGGCACCTTTAAGACCAACAAATTTTAATTCAAGTTATAAGCTTTCATGTGCATGCACACATCTTCAGATACAAATACCTGGAGATTTTTGGGGGGTAGAGCCTGGGGAGGGTGAGGTTTGGCAAGGGGAGGGACCTCAGCAGGAGATAACACCTATACACATTTGGAATCCACACTCTCCAAAGCAGCCATTTTCTCCAAGTAAGATCTCCAGGTGCGACCTGGAGGTTGGCAGCCATACAGTCAGCCTAACCTACCTCACAGGGGGGTGACTGTTGGGGAGGGGGGGAATGATGCTGTAAGCTGCTTTGGGTTCCTATTGGACAGAAACAAAGAGTATGAATATCTAAACAAATAAGCAGGCTTTACTGCAAGCAGTGTTGAAACATCACACACACACACACACACCTCCAAAAAGAGGAGTCTATCAATGTTCAGTTTTGACTTGGCACTGATTTTTAATAAACACAAATGTATAAATGATATTCTGTGTACTTCCACGAAAAAGCAATTTTAGTATTTCTATTGTCTGCCGCATGCGAAAAATAAAGGTGGGGGCGCCTAAAAAATAAAAGCACCTCATTGTGTACGACAGCCTCCAACAATTCCTTTCTCTGATATTGCGAGAGGATAAATCTATCTATTTACAAAAATTTCCAGGCTGCTTTTCAGGCACTGAAAATAAAAAGCAATATGTGCAACATTAGAAATATTTTGTGTTAAAAACGCTTACAAATCAAACATCTGGTCGGGTCGACTCAGGCGGGAAGCCGTGTTGGTCTGAAGCAACAGATGATCCAGTGGCACCTTTTAAGACCAACAATGTTTAATTCTGGGTATAAGCTTTCATGTGCATGCACACTTTATCAGATACATGTGTGCATGTACCTGAAAGCTTATGCCCAGAAGTAAATTTTGTTGGTCTCAGAGCTGCCAGTCTGGACTCAAACCTTGTTCCATCTGGTCTGGTCCTAAGAGGTGTCCCATAAGACCACCGAGGTCCCCTATATCTCTCACAAAGGGAGTCATCTACCAGGATGACCCAAACATGGATAAGGATAACTGCCTGCAGCTGGATAGTAAACTAACAAACACAAACCCTTTCAATCTTTTTGCCCCCCAAAATTAGCAGATTTCAGACTTGCTTACAGTTGTTTGGGTCAGAGGGATCTAGCTTTTGCTTGTGATGCACAAATCTGTGCCCCATGTGTTCCCGGGGCTGAATAAGGAACACATAGAGTCCAGGGAGAGGACAGATATCTGTTTATTGCAATAATCAGGAAAATTCAGGACTGGATACCTTGGCACCCAGTAACACCAAGCTGTATTCTGCCCCAACCAGGAAGGGGAGTAGATCTTATACCCCAAATGACATCATGACAATTTACACATAAAGAAATCCCTAACTGGTGTCCAACAGGTATCATCATCGGAGCATCATTTGAGCTGGCACTTCTCTATCGGCATATTCCTTTGTTGATCATAAGTGTCAGTAATTACGTCTGCTTATCTGGTCCCGGAACAGTGGAGAACATCAATGAACAAAGGGGCCTTCTTTTGGCATCATTCCTGGCTTATTTGCTTCAACCTAAAAATGAGCCAGACATCCTGGAATGTGAAGTTAAATGGGCCTTAGAAAGCATTACTAACAACAAAGCTGGTGGAGGTGACGGTATCCCAGCTGAGCTATTCAAAGTCTTAAAAGATGATGCTGTTAAAGTGGTGCACTCAATTTGCCAGCAAATTTGGAAAACACAACAGTGGGCACAGGATTGGAAAATGTCAATATACATTCCAATCCCGAAGAAGGGCAATGCCAAGGAATGCTCAAACTATCACACAATTGCACTCATTTCACACGCTAGCAAGGTCATGCTCAAGATCCTACAAGCTAGGCTTCAACAGTATGTGGATAGAGAACTGCCAGAAATACAAGCTGGGTTTCAAAGAGGTAGAGGAACTAGAGATCAAATTGCCAACATTCGCTGGATTATGGAGAAAGCAAGAGAGTACCAGAAAAAGATCTACTTCTGCTTCATTGACTACGCTAAAGCCTTTGATTTTGTGGATCACAACAAACTATGGCAGGTCCTTAAAGAGATGGGAGTACCAGACCATCTCACATGTCTCTTGAGAAACCTGTATAAGGGTCAAGAAGCAACAGTTAGAACCGGACATGGAACAACTGATTGGTTTAGCATTGGGAAAGGAGTACAACAAGGATGTAAATTGTCCCCATGCTTATTTAATTTATATGCAGAGTACATCATGTGAAATGCTGGCCTGGATGAATCACAAACCAGAATTAAGATTGCTGGAGAAAAGATCAACAACCTCAGTTATGCAGATGATACCACTCTAATGACAGAAAATGAAGAGGACCTAAAGAGTCTCTTGCTCAGGATGAAAGAGGAGAGCACAAAAGTTGGCTTGAAACTCAACATCAAAAAAACTAAGATCATGGCATCCAGCCCCATCACTCCTTGGCAAATAGAAGGGGAAGTCGTGGCAGCAGTGACAGAATTCATGTTCCTGGGATCCAAGATTACTGCAGATGGTGACTGTAGGCATGAAATTAAAAGATGCCTGCTCCTTGGGAGGAAAGCAATGGCAAACCTAAACAGCATGATAAAAAGTAAAGACATCACCCTGCCAACAAAAGTCCACATGGTCAAAGCAATGGTATTCCCAGTAGTAATGTATGGCTGTGAGAGTTGGACCATAAGGAAGGCTGAGCATCAAAGAATAGATTCTTTTGAACTGCTGTGCTGGAGAAGACTCTTGAGAATCCCTTGGACTGCAAGGAGATCAAATCAGTCAATCCTAAAAGAAATCAACCCTGACTGTTCCCTGGAAGGCCAGATACTGAAGCTGAAGCTCAAATACTTTGGCCACCAAATGAGAAGGGAGCACTCACTGGAGAAGACCCTGATGCTGGGAAAGATTGAAGGTCAAAGAAGAAGGGGACGGCAAAGGATGAGATTGTTAGACAGTGTCACCGATGCAACAAACATGAAATTGAGCAAACTTCAGAGGACAGTGGAAGACAGGAGGGCCTGGCATGATGTGGTCCATGGGGTTGTGAAGAGTTGGACTCAACTGTGCAACTGAACAACAACAAAAGATGGGGAGTTCCCTGATAAGAGGCATACAACTTAGCTCTTGGCAGACTTCCTGGTGCCAGATTCTCTGCTCTGTAAAGAAAGATATTGTTTTGGAAACATTCAGAGTCTTTCCATCTCATAGCTTTGCTGTAAAATGTCCTTCAGCTGGGGAGCTTATAATTAAAAAGTATATATTCCATTCTATTATTTTCTGACTCTTAAAAAAGGACCTCTAACCATTAAAAATAATACTCTAATTGATTCTATTCTAAATCTCCTCTTGCTAGGCTAAATGCCAATAAGGCACAGTGGCAGCTGGCATTCTACATGTCAAGAGAAATATCTGAAATCACATTCATAAATCACATTCACTCGTCCCTTGTCCTACACTTGCCTGCTTGTTTTCTTGTTGAAATGTAAGAATCACCACTTTTTTTAATACCAAAAATCCTCAGTTTGACCCACACAGGATCCTGGGTGCTGTCGGACCAACCACGTGCGTCCTTGATCTGTGCCCCTCGTGGCTGGTGAAGGCTGGTGATGAGAGGATATGGGGTCCACTGATGGACACTGTCAATCTGTCCCTGGAGACAGGGGTCTCTTCAGAGGGTCTCAAGGATGCCGTGATTGTACCGCTCTTTAAAAAGCCAATTTTGGATCCTTTAGGTCCTGCCAATTACCACTCAGTTTCAAACTGATCATTCCTGAGTAAGGTAATTGAGAGGGTGGTAGCTGAACAGATCCATTGACATTGGATCCATTCCAATTTGGCTTCCTCCTTGGCCATGGGACGGAGACGGTGTTGGTCACCTTGACAGACGATCTCTGCAGGCAGCTGGATTGAGGTGAGTCAGCACTGCTATTGTTATTAGATCTTACAGCAGTGTTTGACATGGTCTGACCCACCGCCTCGCCGATGTAGGAGTTCAGGGGTTAGCCCTTCAATGGCTTGCCTCATTTCTCCAAGGTCAGGGCCAGAGGGTTGCACTGGGTGAGAGTGTGTCCTCTAGATACCCTTTAACATGTGGGTCCCTCAAGGAGGCACTTCTGTCCTCAATGTTGTTTAACATTTATATGCATCCCCTTTGCCCAGCTGGTGCAGAGTTTGCCCAGGTGTATCTGTTATTAGATACCGCCCCAGATACCGCCCCACATAATCTGGCCATGGGTTTAGTGGCCGTGGTTGGGTGGTTAAAACAGAGCAGGTTGAAACTGAACCCAACAAAGATGGAGGTTCTCTGACTGGTGTGGGGGAGCATCAGGTTATAGGCTGCCTGCTCTTGACGGGATGCCACTGACACCAGCACAATCCGTCAGGAGTTTGGGAGTGACCTTGGACTCTTCCTTGAATATGGAGGCCCAGGTCCCACACATTGCCAGACTGGTGTTTTTTCATCTATGCCAGGTTCGGCAATGGGCCCCCTTCCTGTTGCGCCCTGTCCTAGCCACAGTAATCCATGCAATTGTCACCTCCAGGCTAGATTACTGCAACCTGCTTTACTCTGGCCTGCCCTTGAAACTGACCCAGAAGCTCCAACTGATCCAGAATGCACCGGCGTGAGTCCTTACAGGAATGTCACGGATGACACATATCCATTCGGTGCTGTGCCAGCTACACTGGCTCCCAGTGGAATACCAAGTCAAGTTCAAGGTTTTGGTATTGACCTATAAGGCCTTGAGGGGTCAGGGACCAGCGTACCTACGGGATTGTCTCCTCCATTATGTCCCTGGGAGACTGTTACACTCCTCAGATAACAACTTGCTGAGGGTCCCTGGCCCTAAAGATATCTGTCCTCAACCAGAGCCAGGGCCTTTTTGATCCTGGCCCCAGCCTGGTAGAACTCTCTGCCAAATGCTACCAGGGCCCTGCGGGACCTGATGCAATTTCGCAAGACCTGTAAGGCAGAGATGTTCCACCAGGCTTTTGGCTGAGGACAGCGACAGTTGCCCTCTTGGCTGGTGCCCTTTCTCATTCCACCTGCTGTTCTCCTTTATTCAGGGCTTTTTTTGTAGAAAAAGCCCAGCAGGAACTCATTAGCATAATAGACCACACCCAGCAGCAGAAACTCATTGGCATATTAGGCCACACCCCTGACAGCACAGCTCCCTACCGGGATTGGCTTCCCCAGGTGCCCCACGGCTTGCGGGGTGCATTGGGGAACTCAAGAGAAGGAAGGCAGTTCCTGGATTGGCTTCCCCAGGCATCCCACAGCTTTCAAGGCACCTGGGGAACCCGGGGGGGGGAGGCTGTAGGTGTGGCCAACTCGGAAACCAGCCAGAACTCCATTCCTGTGCGTTCCTGCCCAAAAATAGCCCAGCCTTTATTTTTCCCTCTTCCCCCCGCCCACAAAATAGCCAGCAGTTTGAAATCAGATTAATTAGCATTCGCCATCTCTATAGGTGTTTTAATGATTTTATCTTGTGCTTTATGGATACTGTACATTGTCCAGAGCCCAGCAATAGCAGGGATTAGGTGATTAACAAATCCAATATCTACATAAATAAATAAATAGCCAAGACAGGTATGGACCAAGAAGCAGGTAGTCCAGTGTTATGTATTGTGCATATATTCAGTAATGTTTGAGCTTCAACCTGGACGCCATAGAAGGATGGTATCATAAAATACACGTTCTGATTGGCTACTCTGCACAGTAGGCCAATCAGAACCTAGGAGAAGTTTTGGAAGGAACAACAATCATTGGCCTTTATGCGAGAGTTATGATTGGTTATTAAATCACTAAGGGTTATCCAAACCCAGAAAGTTTAAAAGAGAGCTTGTTGCTCTGTGTTGTTGTTGTTGTTTGTCATGTTCTAATAAAGCTGAAATCACTTGTTAAGAGCTGACTGAAGTCTCATACTTAACATCCAGACATCTTGTCTGCATCTTTGGGTGACATGTTACGGCCTTTGGTTGAATGGACACACATTTATTAGACATGTTTCCATGCGAACGTGGCTTGCTTCCCAGCGGGATCCAAATTCACACTGGAGATCAGTTGTAATTCGGGGAGATCTGCAGGCCCCACCTGAAGCTTGGCAACCGTAGGGGTCAGTTCAGCAAGGGACCCGGGACTCAGGGTATGCAGCGGAGCAGGGTCACCTTGAGATCCAAGTACTATGTCTACTTTGGGAGACCCCTGAAGAATTCTAGGAACAAAATGCTTGATTATTCTGGGCTTTGAGAGAGGCAGGGAATTCGGGGGAGCTCAACAAATAGCTGGGCGGCTGGGTTGTGTGGCGAAGGCATTCCTAATATAGGAAATTTCCACATAAGGAAAGAGAGGGAAGATTTGGGCAGGGAGGACCCCTGCCAGAGGGAAGTCCCAAGCCCTAGAAAGTTCTCCAGGTAAGAAAAGGAATGGAGGCAATGGAGTTAAAGTCTTCATTTTGCGTGGATGTGGGTGTCATGAGAGAAGAGACAGCATCAGTGATGAGAGGACGGTGTGACTGGGATCGCTTTCTTTAGAGAAGAATGGCACCAGGGAATGGAGTAGGGTTTCCAGGTCTGGGCTGGAAAATACCTGGAGACTTTGGGGTTGGATCCGGGAGAGGGCGGGGTTTGGGGAAGGGATAAGCCTCAGCGTGGTACAATGCCACAGAGTCCACCCTTCAAAGCAGCCATTTTCTCCGGGGGAACTGATCTCTGTCATCTGGAGATGAGGTGTAATAGCAGGGGATCTCCAGGCAGGCCCCCTCTAGAGGTTGGGAATTCTACCTATGCATGACTGAGTAAAAACTTCTCCCAGGGCTTATCCATCACTTGCAGGCCAACCAACCCTCCTATGCAAAATGCAGGCTAGCTTGCTCCATCCCTTCCTTAAAGTCCAAAGGGCATCGCCCCCCAAAGGCTGGAGAGAGAGTCCAAGTCAATAAGACTGCCACCACTCCACTGCCACCACGAGAGATGCACCAACGGAGAGCCTCGGCCATGACTCAGGTGCCACCATGGGCCCTGGAAGCAGTGTCGGGCCTGGAGCGACTGGGGCAGGGGGAGAGTGGCAGGCTGGCGCAAGGGGACCTTACCTAGCACCACGATTCCAAGTGCAGGCAGAAGAATTGGATGGGGCCCGACACTGGAGCGGCACAGAAAAGGTAGCAGCCTCCACGCTTGGGGCAGAAGCCCAGGCAGAGCCAGAGAGCGATGTAGGGTTGCCAGGTCCTCCCTGGACCCTGACAAGGGATAAAGGAGCAGGGTTGCCAGCTCCAGGTTGGGAAACTCCTGGAGATCTGGAGGTGGAGCCCGGGAAGGATAGGGACCTCAGTGGGGTACAGTGCCACACCCTCCAAAGCATCCTTTTTTCTCCAGGGGAACTGATCTCTGTAGTCTGGAGATGAGCTGAAATTCTGGGGGATCCCCAGGTGCCCCCTGGAGGCTGGCATCCTTGGGTCCATGCACGAGGGTGGCAGCAGCTGGGCCCCCTGAGAGGGCCAGGAGGAGCAGGGACTGGGACTGAGGGCCAGCAGGAGAAAGGGGAGGGCAGCTGGGGGAGGAGTCATTTAGCAGCCCAGTAGGAGGAACGGGGCGCAGCCCCCCTCAGGGAGAGGCCATAAGGGGGCAAGGCTGTTTGCGACTTTGAAGGCAGGTTTCTGGGGAAAGGCTGAGGAGGAGGAAGAGGAGGAGGAGGAGAGAGTGCAGCAAGAGTTTCTGGGGAAAGTGGTAAGAACAAGCACCTCTCCTTTCTCCATCCTGAGGCTTGGGGTGACCTGCTGCAGCTGGAGCTGGGCTGAGCTGGAGCTGGAGCAGAAGGAGTCTCAGACAGTCATTCACCAGGTAAAACCATAACAGTGGGTCCGCTGACTGCGAAACTCCGCTCTCCATATCCCCCCCCCAAGTCAGAAGGCTGGTCCGGCCTGGTAATGCTTCTCACCGGCCTCAGCAGAGAGAGATGTGGTCCTCTCTTCCCTACCAATGAATCTGGAAGGCTGCCAGTGCGTAGAGCGCGCGGTTAATGCTTTTTCCTGTTTCACCCAGAGATTGATCATTTAATGAAAGCTCCCTTTGCGGATGGGCTCCTAGCATTTCTGCCAGAAAAAGCCGACTGACCGAAGGTCACAAGGTGCAAGTTTTACGAGGTGGGGGGAGGGGATGTACACTGAAATGAGGAGTGTGTGTGTGTTTGTGTGTGTGTGTGTGGATGTGTGGATGTCAGAGAGTGGAGGGGAGGGATGAGTGTGGGAGAAGTAGCGAGAATGAAACTCCCTGGCAGAATTTGCAGTCTGATCTGGTTTGCTGTGTGCAGACACGGTAGAAGGATGAGTGGTATTTTGTCTCTTCTTTTTCCAAACTGTTTCTTTTCTGTGCTGGAAGACATCCCTGGGACGACGATTTAAAGAGGGGGAGAGGCACCAGGATGTAGGTGAAGAATGGCAACTTGATTTCCCCTCTTTTTCCAGGGTGGGGCGGTCTATAAATTGAATCAATCAATCAAACTTCCATCCGTTTCTTACCAGAATTCACCATACACTATGCCGAGGGCGGAGGCCACCAGTTAAGATCCTCCTCTCAGGCCCTGATGCCTGTGCCCCCCACCTGCAGAAGTGGAACGGGTGGCCATCAGGGCAAGTTTTTCAGTGGTAGTACATAAAGTTGCCACCAGCTCCATGTTGGGAAATATGTGGAGATTTTGGGGGTGGAGTCTGAGGAGGGCGGGGTCTGGAGAGGGGCGGGTCCACCTGCCAAAGTGGCCATTTTCTCCTGGTGGACTGATCTCTGTTGCCCGGAGATCAGTCGTAATCCCAGGAGATCTCCAGCTACCACCTGGGGGTTGGCAATTCCTTGTGGTACCTCACCTGTCAGAGGCTCTCCCCTTTGAGGCTCACCTGGCCCTTCCGCCATACTTCCCTTTGGTGCCATGACAGAACTTTTTTTTTTTTCCCCAGGTGGGTTCTGTTTGTTTGCTCTTTCCTGAGCTGTTTTGTGGTCAGCTTGTAGCCTGGTAACTGTTTTATGATTATCATTTTAAACTGCTCAGTGTAGGCTTTGTGCCCTGGCCTTTTATTTTTTTAATGGCTTGTTTGGGAGGTCTGTCATGTTCTTTTAGCCGTGAGCTTGAAGGTGGCTCGTAAGAGGCAGTTAATGAACCAGGAGAGCAATTTGGGGAAGGGGGAAAGGCAACCCCTCCTCTTTCCATGCCACTGTCCCTCTTTACATTTCTGCTCCCATTCAGTTAAAAAAAAAAACCCAACCAAATAGTCATGTTCAGGAATAACAGAGGCATGAGTCCTGGGGCACTGCAAATAAGTTTTGAGTCTAGCATAAGTTTTTTTCCAAGTCAATACTTTATATGTGTGTGGAGTATCTTTCATGCCATGCTCAAGACATGTACTGCTTGACAAGTGATGTAAACCCCACATTTATCCAGGTACTGGCCTCTGTTTTCATTTGTAAAGTGAATGCATGTCGGCTCTCTCTTATAAACAGAGGTATGCACATACAGGGAGGATGTGTGCACATACACTGTGACATCGTAGGGTTGCCAACCAATGTTCCCTCTAAGCTGAGTTAGTGTGAGCTAGCTCATAGTTTTTTAGCCTCCAGCTCACAGATTTTTGTCTTAGCTCAGGAAGGAGGGCTCCAGAGCATACTAATTTATGCAATAGCCAAATCACCTGCTCACAACTTGAATGCCAGGAGCTCACAAAGTAGGATTTCTGCTCACAGGACTCCATAGCTTAGAGGGAACATTGTTGCCAACCACCGAGTGAGATATGGAGACTTCCCGGAATTACAAATAATCTCCAGATGACAGAAACCAGTTCACCTGGAGAAGATGGCTGCTTTGGAGGGTGGAGTGTAGGGCATTCCACCCCAGTAAGTTCCCTCCCTTGAGGGATTTGCTATCCTAGGGCCCCGGTCATATGAGCCAGAAAATGCGGGGGAGAGGCGTGGCAATTTGCCCCGGAGCTAAATAAGGTGCGGTAGCCCGATCACATGGGCCACCGGGTTGCCACACTCCAGCTCTGCGCCCTGATCACACTGTGCTGCTGCAGCGTGGCAAAAAAGCAGCGAAGTGCACATGCGCCATTGGGGGGGCCGCTGTCGGTGTCTTGTGTGTGCGCATGCGCTGTTCAGCGTTGGTGCGCATCCCATGGACTCTTACAACATCCGGAAACCCCGGGGACATGGGCAGGCGTCGGAAGCCGCGGGATACTGGCGCTCCCGCGATCAGACGCCAGCCTTTGCCCCGGGGTTTCCAGAAACTAGTACTTCGGACCTACTAGTTTTTTACTCCGCGTTTTCCACCGGAAGCCGAGGGTTGGCCACGGGAGCACTACGCCTCCCAGATGTGCTCGTATGATCGCGCACGGAAAGTCCGCAGGGCTCCTGTGCCTTCAGCGGGGCAAATGCTCAGTGTGGACGGGGCCTAGATAGGTTATTTTGTCTGCCGCAAGGGTTCCGATGGGACCCTAGAAAATATGCTGCTATCTTAAGAGTTTTCATGCTCACAAAGAGAAATTATTGTGCCTTATGTCCTTCATGTCCATCACAGTCCTTGAAAAAGACTGTATTTGAAACGGGTAGATTACTAGAGTCACTTTGGACTAGCGACTGTGATACTGACAAGGTGCTGTCTGAATATCTGAACAGAATGCAGACCTGCACCTTGATGTTTTCTTTGGGCGAAGCCTATTTCTGATAATATTTGACACCAATATTTATACAACAGTATAGAAAAATTAAAAAAGAAAAAGCACAAAATTGATCTACCTTGAACGTACATCTCCTACACACAGTGCTATATGCTTTTGCATACCCACCTAGAAATTGGCAACTGTGACCAAACCAAAGGTCAAAAAAATGAATGTGATAGGCAAGACACCCCAAATTGGGCAATCCTCATTATACGAAAGAGAGACCAGCAGAGAATTGTTCCAGAAAGTGACGCCAGTGGCAGAGAGAGGAGCAGGAAAGAGGGATAAACAGCCAGGGAAGGTCTGGGAATCAAGAAGCAGAAGGCGGCAGACCAGCAGAATATGCAGTGGGTTCATTTAGTGCATAGAGGCAGAAAGGCTAGCATTGCGAGCACATACCCATGGCACAAACATGCACAAGCACACTGTCTAGCCTGACTGTGAAGGGCAAAAGCAGCACACAGGCACATACAGGTTGGCTGGGCTCACAGGTACAGCATCTGCATACAATTTTAGCACTAGCTGGGGGGAGGGGGGCAGAATTCCATAATTGCCATCTGAGGTGTATTTTGTGTTTTTTTGTAGGGGATCTTTTTCTCAGAATCCAAAAGTCACTGGCAGAAATTCCACCGCAACATTTTAACCAGCCCCCGAGGGTCAGACTGCAGCGGGAGATCTGTAATCAATATCAGCAGGCTGTTTTTTGGTTTGTTTTTTAAAGAAGAGGTTTTAGGGGAAATGCAAGCTGTGGGATTGATTGCAGCAGTGGTGCTGGGGAAAGAGAGCAATAACGCTCTTTTTTTCCCCCAGGTGGGCTGCTTGTGTGACCAAAAATTGCCCTCTCCCCCACTGTTTTCCTACCTGTCGGGGAAATCTGGTTGAAACGTGGGAGCACAATTTGGATACAATTCGATTGCCAAATGGGCCCTCATGTGGAAGAGTTAATTAGCCCAAGCACTAATGCGATGATAAATTTCATAGCCCCCCCCAAACCCCAGTGTCCCTTGAAACACACCTGCCAGGAGATCTGTGTTCAGTGGTGTTAACTACATAAAAACGCTGGACTACATCGCTGGGATATTATAAAGTGATCTCTCTCTCTCTCTCTCTCTCTCTCTCTCTCTCTCTCTCTCTCTCTCTGTCTCTCTGTCTCTCTGTCTCTCTGTCTCTCTGTCTCTCTCTCAGCTTCAGCCTGCCTCATATGGGATAATTGCATCAGACTACATTGCAGGGTTGTTGTAAGCCACATTCTCTTAACTCCAACTCCAGTCTGCAGCAATGCCTCCCCCTAAGCTGTGGGGCCTTGCGAGCAAAAATTCTTACTTTGTGAGCTGCCCGCATTAAAGTCGTGAGGGGGCAATCTAGCTACTGCATAGATTAGTTTGCTCGGGAGCCGTCCTTCCTGAGCTAGGACAAAACCTGTGAACTGGAGGCTAAAAAACTGTGAGCAAGCGCACATGAACTCAGCTTAGAGGGAGCACCGGTCTGCAGTGGGAGGATTGTTGTGATAATAAACTGGAACCTGCAGAGCAACTTTGAAAATACTTTTAAAACCCAATACATTTAGAGTACAACATATGATCTGAGTTAGAAACTGCAGTATCTCCTGTTTTTGTTTCTACTTAGATTTTTTTTTGTGTGTGTGGGGGGTCATATGCACAGCTGTGTTGAAGTCCTGGATTTCTCTCTTGTTTCCTAGGTGGGGGGAGGACTGTCACATTTACTGTGTGTGAGACATTTTAAAAAACAACCTTCCCCTACCAGTTAGCATCCCAATGTATTTTTGTGATTAACATATCCTAAATATAGATGTGCCTTGATGTTGGTGCGTCTTAACCCTCTACGATCTGCAGTCTTGACAGGTAGATACGCTGGTGTTCCATATTCAGAGGGAACATGCTGTTGCAACATTAATCGCATTGAATCTATTGACCACATACTTTTAAGCTGCCTTGAATTTTTAAGCTTAGACAGGAGCTGATTTTCCACTTACTTAGTAAGGACTTTGCTTCTTCAATGGCTGAGACTCTTAGGCTATTGCGCAATAGGGATGGGCATTAACCAGCTGATGAACTAAAGTCCACCACAAATTTTGGCTCGTTCATGGTTCACAAAGAACTGCCACAAACTTTCACAAATTTTGATGCTGTTTGTGGTGGTTTCTGAAGAGCAACTGAGCAGTGGGGAGCTCCCCACCACTCACTGCTTTCTGCTCTCCACAAAAAGCCACAGGGAGCAGACCCCTGCTTTCTGCTCACCACCAAAAGTGGCAGCAAGCAGTAAGCAGGGGTGAAATGGCTCAGAGCTATTTAAACCCCTGCTTTTTGCTCCCTGAGAAAAGCAGCAGGGACCAGAAAGCAGGAGTTTAAACTTTAAAGACAGCCAGTTTGATGTAGTGGTTAGGAGCATCAACCCTAATCTGGGAGAACTGGCTTTGATTCCCCACTTCTCTGCATGCAGCTGCTAGTATGACTTTGGGCCAGTCACAAGTTCTTTCAGAGCTGTTCTCTCAACAGCAGTCCTTGAAAGAGCTCTCTCACTCCACCTACCTCACAGGGTGTCCGTTGTGGAGAGGGGGAGGGAAAGGAAATTGTAAGCCACTCTGAGACTCCTTCGGGTAATGAAGGTTGGGTATAAATCCAGTCTCTTCTCTTATTCTTCTAAATGGCTTACAAACCAATATGAACCAGGTCGGTTTGCAAACCATGAACCACAAACTGAACTGCAAAAAATGCAGTTTGTGCCCATCTCTACTGGGAAATGTAGATAGATGTGTTACACAGGGTTGCTAGATTTTTGGCTGCCACTGTAGAAATACAGAAACATTCTAAAACAACTACATAAACCATATCATATTTTGTTGGGGAGATCCCATTATGTGGGTAGCTTTCCGTTAGTTGCTTAAACATAGATTTTCAGTGGCTGTTCATGACCAGTGGGTCAAATGAACCATAATAGAAAAGAAAGAGTGAGGTAAAACAATATCAAAAGCTACCAGGAAGTCCCACCTCAACATAACCTGAATTGTTGGTCTAGTTTTAAGACGATGTTTGTTAGCTCTGGTAATAAAAAAGGGACATTTATATAGCGGCACCTCTGAACAACTTATGAGCCCAGATTGTGCGAAGTCAACAATTACTCTGGCCCCGAGCGGTCACTCCAATCATAGCGTTTATTGAGCACAGCGGAGGCGCCAGGGAAAAGAGAAGATGGAGAGTGTCACTCGGAAAGAAAATCAAAACCAGAGTTTCTAGTGAAGCAGTCCTTGACAACCGTATCCCTACTTCGGATCTCTGCTTCTAAGGAGACAGGCAGAGACAGGTGGCATTTAAGAGACGGCCAGTCCTCATCACCAGTACTCCCTCTAAGCTGTGGAGTCTTGTGAGCAAAAATGCTGCTTTGTGAGCTACTGGCATTAAAGTTCTGGGTGAGCGATTTGGCTGCTGCATAAATTAGTTTGCTCTGGAGCCTTCCTTCCTGAGCTAAGACCAAAATGTGTGAGCCGGAGGCTAAAGAACTGTGAGCTAGCTCACACTAACTCAGCTTAGAGGGACCAGTCCTCATCACTCTCCTGGCACTCTGTGAAGGGTTTCAAGAGGAAGGCAGAAGAGGAGCACTGGCTGATCAGAGAGAGCTAGGGTTGCCAACCTCCATGTGGAGCCTGGCAATCTCTCGGAATTACAGCCGATCTCCAGATTACAGCAATCAGTTCCCCTGGTGGAAATAGCTGCTTTGGAGGGTGGACTCTGTATGGCATTATACTCTGCTGAGGTCCCTGTCTTTCTCAAACTCCACTGTCCCCAAGCTCCACCCCCCAAATCTCCAGGAATTCCCACCCCTAAAGAGAGGCAGATGGAAGATCGTACTCCTCACCAATGTTCCCTCTAAGCTGAGTTAGTGCGAGCTAGTGCACAGTTTTTTAGCCTCTGGCTCACACATTTTTGTCTTAGCGCAGGAAGGATGGCTGCAGAGCAATGTTCCCTCTAAGCTGTGGGGTCTTGTGAGCAAAAATTCTACTTTGTGAGCTGTTGGCATTAAAGTTGTGAGCGAGCGATTTGGCTACTGCATAAATTAGTATACTCTGGAGCCATCCTTCCTGAGCCAAGAAAAAAATGTGTGAGCCAGAGGCTAAAAACCTGTGAGCTAACTCACAGTAACTCAGCTTAGAGGGAACACTGCTGCAGCGCAAACTGATTCATGCAGTAGCCAGTTCGCTCACTCACAACTGTAATGCCAGTAGCTCACAAAGTAGAATTTTTGCTCGCAAGACTCCATAGTCTAGAGGGAACATTGTTTCCCACCCCCTTTTTGGAAAACCAAAGCCAATAATATCAACATTTGCCCATGGTTCAGGTGGTATACAGTTTGCCCTGGGCATTACAGCAGGGGTCTCAGTCTTGTGTGCCACGTGGGCAGTTTTTGAGTCTTGAGAAAGGCTAGCCAGTGCCACTAGCAAGTGGATGCCGAGGGGAGTGAGGCTCGGGTTGCCAGTTCCCCTGCTGGAAACCTTTCTTGTGGCAGCAGGAGGAAAATTTTAAAACACTGGCGGTGCATGGGGTGTAACATCACTGACTTCTAGAAATGGCTGGAAAGTCTGACATAGATTTTTCTGGCGATCCCTAGAATGATGTGGTGGCAGTTCCATCCAGTTTTTCCCCAAAGTGATGTCACACTGTGCAGAATACTGGCGCGCGCACACACACACCCCGTGTCCCTGTCCCCCAAGCTCCTGCTGATTGCCAGGCACAAAGGAAGGCCAGCCTCAAAATGGCTGCCATCCAAAGGTACAGCAGGGGCCAATCACAAAATGTTGCCAAGCCTCCAGGGAAGCCTCCTCAGAGCCGGAGGTGTCCGTTTCAAGAGGGATGCAAAGGTGAGGCCTCCTCAGCTCATCTGGTCTGAGAAAAAGTGGAGGGAAGCTGGGACTGACTTCTGTCTTCCATCCTGAGGTACTCTGGAGAAGAAACGGGGAGATCCAGGAATGGATCTCTGGCATGTTCTTTTACTGCTCAGCAGCAGTTGCGGGGTGGGGGAGGAGCAGATCACAAGGAGAAGGGGTTATCTGCCCCCACGGCACTGTCTCCACCTCTAATTCCCCACTCCTTCCCAAAGTAGATGTTCGAGGGTGGGGGGAATCTGTGTTTCCCTCAGCAGGGCAAATAGCTTCGCGGGGGAGGGGGACACATTTGTTGTTAGGAAAACAGTGTAAGAAAAAACAAAGGGTTTGGCTGAAGGTTGCCAGTGTCCAGGTAGGGCTTGGGGATCTCCAGGTGACATAAACCACTTCCCCTGGAGAAAATGGCTGCCTTAGAGAGGGGACTCCAGAACATTATACCCCACTCAGGTCCTACCCCTCCCCAAACCTCACCTTTCCCAGGCTCCATTCTAAATCTCCGAGAATCGGAGTTGGCAACCCTAGTTTGGCCTCCCCCACTCCCATGTCATGTCCCAGTTGGACAGTGATGCCAGCCTCCAGGTGGGACCTGGGGATCCCCAGGAATTATAGTTCCTCTCCTGATCGCAAAGATCAGGTGCCCTGGAGAAAATAGATGCTTTGGAGGGTGGGCTCACTTGATAGAAATACAGTGCGGGGGGTGGGGCTCTTCTACCATCTCAGTTTTTAAATCCAGCTTTTCCTATTACCCAGCTGCCTTCTGAAATACATTTTGGAGAAGCACATCTGGTTGAAGACATCTTGGGAAAGGCCTCCAGCGAAGGACATCCCATCCAGAAGTCCACAGCATCATCCCTCTGACTTCTGTACTTGCCAGGGCCTCAAAGGTAGGGGTGCCAGGTCTGGGTTAGAAAATACCTGGAGAATTTGGGGGTGGGTCCAGTAGAGGGCAGGGTTTGGGGAGGGGAGGGGCCTCAGCATGGTACAATGCCACAGAGTCCACCATTCAAAGCAGCCATTTTCTCCAGGGGAATTGCTCTTTGTCAGCTGGAGATCACTTGTAAAAGCGAGAGATCTCCAGGCCCCACCTGGAGGCTGGCAAGCCTACTCAAAGGAGAGTCAGAAGGCTGCAAGGACCACAGTACCGGCCGGCTTTGCGAGGTTGTCGCAAGGTTTTCTGCACCACAGGAACTGAAAACGCTTTATAGATAAATGCAAAGTGTCACCATGCCTGCCACTTAGGCTGATATTCTGCCCTCAGTCTTATACCCTCCCTGTATTAATGACTTTCTGCAGAGCCTTTCCAGAGTCCGTTTCTTCACGGCCCCCTTCAAAGAGCTTTCTGACCTGTTCAGTCTTTTCCTCTGTGCCAGGAGACACACTGATGAAGGGGTACATTTCAACCTGGGATGTGGTATTGCCCCCCTCCCAGTAATTTTAGTTCCACTGCCTTCAATTCAGAAAAGTGTTTAATGCACTGATAGGTGACTGCAAAATCCTTTGGAAACCACGGAAAGAAAAACAGCCTCTTTTATGAGCCCGTTGCCTACCTACCACCCTCCCCTTGTGAGTGGCACTTTTGTCTGTCCCCGAAGGACACACGGGGGGGCGGAAAGGGAGGGCTTCTTCTCTCCCTGCTCTGGTCTTTTCATCTCTTGCAGGAAATAAATGACTAGCTTGGTGAAAATTAGGAAAATGCCATTTAAAGAAAAGGCAATGTGAGCACAAAAACCTTTTTGGCATCTTGTCTTTTTTTCATAAAAGGAAGCCAGCAGGATCACAGTCAAAGATGGATTTAGAAATAACAACAGTGGCAATAGAGGATTTGATTACCCCAAAATACCAATTAAAGGAGCGGAATGCCACCGCGGCGTCTACCATTCAGCCTCCAGCGATGAAAGTTAGTGGGCCCGCTGCTTTCCCTTGCCACGACGGTGGCAAAGATGCCTCTCAAGTGCAGGGGCAGAAAGACTTCCATGGCAGGGAGATGGTGGGAGTTTTCCCTGCCCGCCCACCAAATGCTGGGCATATCGTCCTGATGAAGAACGAATATTATGCACACACAGAGAGAAATTTGTCTTCCTTTTGTGTAATACTAGACCTTGTGGTCACCTAATTAAATGGAATTAACAGTAGATTGAGCCTGGACGGAAGCAAATGTTTCTTCGCCCAACGCACAATGATTTCTGAAACTCACTGCTACAAGAATCCTCTGTCTCAGATGACTGATTAAAAACAGAACAAAGTTTGAGTCCAGGGGCACCTTAAGACCAACAAAGTTCAATTCTGGGTATAAACTTATACCCAGAATAAAACTTTATTGGTCTTAAAGTGCCACTGGATTAGAGATGCCAGCAGGGCCGGATTAAGGCTCCCTGGTGCCCTCAGCACTGAATCGTGGTGCCCCCCCCTCCTTTCCACACGGACCCAGTCCATTTTAGTGGCTGACCTGTCTGACCAGATACACAATGCAGGTTGCAGCAATGCAAAAATTTATTCATATGATAACACAATATACTGTACAAACTAAGCCAAGCTTTGGCTACATAAAGCTCTACAAAAATGCAATACAACATCTATTTTAATATCTCACAAGTTGAATGTATCAAAGTTCCAATATTCATGACCTGAAAGGCATTTTTCTACATTTTCTTCACCCTTTCCCCAACCTTGTGGTGCCCCCTTTGGCCCTGGTGCCCGAAGCACGTGCTTAGTCTGCTTAATGGTTAATCTGCCACTGGATGCTAGCTCAGCGTTATTAAATACCTGGAGATTTGGGGGTAGAGCCTGAAAAAGGTGAGGTCTGAAGCATAGCGCCATAGAGTCCAACTTCCAGAGGGGCCATTTTCTCCAGGGGAACTGATCTCCATCACCCGGAGATCAGTTGTAATAGCAGGAGGTCTCCAGCTACCACCTGGATGCTGGCAAACCTTCACTGGACTCAAACTTTGTTCAGTTTTTTCAAACCAACATGGCTACCCACCTAAATCTGCTCTAAAAACAGTCACAGAACAGGGCTTGACCTGGATAGCCCAGATAAGCCTGATCTTGTCAGATCTCAGAAGCTAAGTACTTGGATGGGAGACCTCCAGAGAACACTAGGACTGGGAGGCCATCAAGCCACATCTCTGAACGGCCTCCGTGCCCCAATAGGAGTTGCTAGAGGTTGCCATGACCTCCAGGCACACACACAAATGCAAAAATACAAAAAACAACAACACCCAGCCCCAGAATGGATGGGTCTAATACCAACTATTTGCCATCAGAGCCAAGTGGCATCCCCGTGTTCAAAGGCAGTGCACCTTTGAATAATACCAGGTGTGAGGCACACATAGGGTTGCCAAGTACTTACCGTAATTCGGCGGGGGGGACACAGTCCCCGGCCGGAACATTCCTCCTTGGAACACCCATGCCGCACAATGCCAGGGCGATGCTCTGGCAATGGGGCTGGAAACTCGATGGTACTTCCTGGCGATGGCATCGTGCACCACATCTCCTCCCCCCCCGGGGAATGGTCCTGCCAAGAAGTATGCATTCCCCACCAAATTACAGTAAAGTTTTTGGGAAGCCTGGGCACACACCATGCGAGAGGCCTGTCACCTTTAGGACTCACCCAAGGAGATTCTTGGAAGCATCCGGCTGGTAAATTTTTTTGGAAATGGGATGCGGAACTAGATGTATCCTTGGTCTGAGCCAGCAGGGCACTTCCAGAGTTCTTATGAAAAGTACGTTATCCCAAGTTGCCACAACCAGCAAGAGACGCAGACACGAGACTCATTAGCTGTGATTCAGGAGGGCCTTCGTTCAAATCTCACTTCTGCCACCAACTCTCTAAGCCTTTTTCTAGAACTGCTAACTCCAAGTTGGGAAATGCCTGCAGATTCTGAGGGTTGGGCCTGAGGAAGGCAGCGTTGGGGAGGGGAGAGACTTCAGTGGGTTATAATGCCACAGAATCCATCTTCCAAACTGGCAATTTTTTCCCCAAGTGGACTGATCTCTGTTGCCTGAAAATCTGTTGAAATCCCAGGAGATCTCCAGCCAAAACCTGTAGATTGGAAACCCTGCCTTCCCCCCCATCCCGAGCTTCCCCTCTGGTGTTAACACCACCAGCCTACTTGACAGTGTTGCTGTGAGGACTGCAACCAGTGTGTGATGTGCTCTGAAGCCTGAAAGTGCCGCATTAATGCCAAATTGTCGTCATTACATCTGCACCATTAAAAGGTTTATTTTGCTTTGTTTTTAAATCACCAGTCAAAACTTTCTGCGGCTCATACTCTGTGACTTGGAATCTCTTCCTTCTGCAAAGACTGAGTGTGATTTATTTATTTACAGGTGTGGGGGTGCATAAGGACTTGCGGGGGGGGGCATCTCATTTAACCCTCCCCCACTATTTCCTCTTTCCCTTCCCTGAAAGCCCCCATAGTCTCTCCTCTTTTCCTGCTTCGTTCTCTCCATCTCACCCACCAGCCAGCCTACCTTTGGGTGTGATCACACGCACAATAAGCCGCGCCATAAGCACGAATGCCAGGCAGATTTAAAGGGCGCAATCAGACACGAACATCTGGGAAGCGTCGGCAACCCGTTTTGCTCCACCACAGAAGCGGAGTAAAAAGACACTGGGGAAAGTCCGGTAGCAAACAGGTTGCTACGAGCCACAGACAGACTTTCCCCTGTCTGATCGCTCCAGCACGCTCTCATGGCATCGGGATGGTCTGATAAGGCCATCCTGACTCTATCCGTTATTGTTTTTTCCCCTTCTCAGTATGCGCATCATCGCACACTCCATAGGGAGCCCTCAGTGCTGAGATGCGATTAATTGATTCCCCGTTTAAGTGCATCGGAAACAAATGGCAAAAAAAACCCCAAAGTGACTCACCCACAGTTGCCTCCGATCACGAAGTGGCGGGCTGCTCCTGCAGCTTCAAAGGACTGTGTGATCACACAACTGCGGGTCACATTCCTCTGGGGGAAATAGCCTTGCTTCCCCCCCCATGTTATCTCACGCGTGTGATCGCCACCTTTATCTGGCTCCCAGTCTTTAGCTTTCCCTCCTTCCCTCACCTTGGCAGCCCCTACCTGGGAAAACTCTAGCTGAGTTGTATGGTCTAAGCTGCTAGCCAGGTCAGTTGCACAGTGGGGGATCTTCAAGGAGTTTCAGGGTACTTCACTTTCCCTCCTTCTGGCAGCCCCCACATCCTCACCTTTCCTTGCTTCCTTCTCTCTTTCCTACCCACCAACCAACCTCATCTTCAGCTATATTTATTATTTATTTACTTCATTTATTCCCCACCCTTTCCCCCAGTGGCTTGCATCATTCTCACATCATGCACTTCTTCTGCATTTTTTCCTTAGGACAACTCTGTGATGTAGATTACGTCAGGGCTATTTTGGGGCAGGAATGCACAGGAATGGAGTTCCATCTGGCTCCTGAGTTGGCCACGCCCAGCAGGAACTCATTAGCATAATAGGCCACACCCAACAGCAGAAACTCATTAGGACTGGCTACATTAGGGCCTAACATGCAAAGGAGTTCCTGCTCCAAAAAAAGCCCTGGGTTTTAACAACAAACAAGGTAAGCAGAATAAGAAGCAAAAGGTGGGTGTGGCTGGATGACCACACTTCTGGTAACAAGGGGGTGTGGCCTAATATGCTAATGAGTTCCTGCTGGGTTTTTTCTACAAAAATAGCCCTGGATTAGGCTGTGATGTAGATTGGCCTGAGGATACCCAGTCAGTTTCCATGGCAGATTGGCGATTCAAACCTGGGTCTCCAGGGCCAGGGCCAATGGTGGGGCTTTAGGGGCTGAGCCCCCTATTGGATCTTCAGAGCCCCTCACCCTGCTCATAAGCCATGATCTTAGCCATGTGCCGCGCTGGAAGGAGGCCTGAAGTGATTCTCTAACCCTCATTCTGGCACAGTGTGCAGCTAAGATTGCAATTTAAGATTGGGGTGGGGGCATTCGGGTGGGGGCAGTGTGGTGTGGCCCTTCCTGTTTAGCGAGTTGGGCCAATATTGTTTAAGCCACACTGCCGCTGGCCCGAAGCAATTTCTCTAACCCTTCTTCCTTCCTGCGGAAGGAGGCAGGCAGGAAGGTTAGCGAAATCGCTTTGGTCTGGTGCAGAGGTGGCGTGGCATCAACAATACTGGCCTGACACACCAAGCAGGAAGAGCCGGGGTAAGCAGTTACTCCTCCTCTCCCTCCCCTCTGCGCCTGGAGGGGTGGGAGAGCTTAAGCCAGGGGAAGATTTGGGTGGGAGGTGCTGCTCATTTCATTTAATTTAAATAGCTGTGCCCTCATGCCCCCCCGCCCGGTGCCTCAGCACCCCCTCCCCCAAAAAACGCTGGCTACAGGGGTGTGGGTCTCTCAAATCCTACTCTGAAACTCTAACCACTGAGGAGTGGTTGCTGTTGAACAGTAGCAAGCAGCCAGTCCTGGGCGAGTCATGCAAGTCACATGGCAGTAAGTTGCCCATTGGCTGCTGTAAGGCTTGTCCCCAGTGAGTCCTCCCTTAAAGGCCAAAGCAGCCCTGGAAAGGGCCCTGCACTTTATTAACAGAAGCCATGGCTTAAGGGCTGGCAATACTGTTGTCGTTGCCTAGCAATAGCCGCTGAGGGCATTCATTTCTTAAAGCTACAGGTGCTGCTCCTATCATTTTGAGTATTTTAATGCCCTTATTTTAATTTGTTTAGATTTCATATTTTTCTGCAAACGCAGACCTTCTCTCAGAGAAGGTCTGTCTTGTCTGTTCAGCTCCTCAGTCTCTGGATTTAAGTGTCCACAGATGAGGCCATATTGAAAGTCGATATGTTGTTGATTATTTTTGTTTTGGCACAGATTGAGAGAAACATGCCCAGATTGAGAGAAGCCTGCACAGATGTTTTGCAATAAAGGTTCTTCACAGTTTGTTGGTTTCAGGTGCTCTGAGTTGCTCTTGGGGCTGTTCAGTGAACCAGGCCCAGGTGGCTAATTTCTTGTTCTGTCTTTCGTATGGAGAAGTGCATCTCTCTGAGGCCGTCTTGGAAACAGACCCTAAGGCAAACGGCTATACCTGTAAGTAAGCATAGGAACCTTCTCCAGGTTTAAGATCTGGTTCAACTCAGCATAGGAAAGTTTGCATTTCACTATTTTTATTGCTGTTTGACATTTTAAGACTGTTTGTTTTGCTTATAGTCTCTTAATGCCTCATTGATTTTGATTTCTTCTTTTATAATCCATTTCTCCACACTTCCGTGCCTTCACCATACATACTAGATGGATTTTCCATTAATATTGGGTTCCATTTGTTCCTAGAGGAAGATTTTATTTTCTTAATAGGTGACAGTGCTGGCCTGGTGTGCTCCGAGAGTTATCAGCTGCCTGGAGAAAAAAATGCCAAGTCCTAGAGGCTAAAGGGGACGCTGTTTACCAGATGATGTTACTTACCTGAATGCCATGAAAAGCCTCAGGTGCCCATTTTCACACATTAGGCCTCTGTTATCTGCCGGTCCCCTGAAAAAATAACAACAGCTGGTTGCATCTTATGGGTTTTATAAAAGTTTTTGAACCCTTGATTACATTTAGGAGGGCGATCATATGGAGATGTGGAAACTGGAAAGCACTCTGTACGTTCCCAGAGACCTCCATCAGGTGCAGGCCCGTAGCCAGGATTTTGTGGCTTGTGGGGCTGCCATTTTTTGCTGCTGGTGCACACCTTTTAAAAATATCTTACTATATCTTTTAAAAGTATTTTCAAGGGGAAATCTTGTGGGGTCGTCCCTTTAAGAAAGGGGGCATGGCCACAAATAACCACATCCTATGAGCCAGATTCAAACTATCACACAATTGCATTCATTTCACACACTAGCAGCAAGGTCATGCTCAAGCTCCTACAAGCTAGGCTTCAGCAGGATGTGGATAGAGAACTGCCAGAAGAACAAACTGGGTTTCGAAGAGGTAGAGGAGCTAGAGATCAAACTGCCAACATTCACTGAATTGTGGAGAAAGCAAGGGGGTACCAGAAAAACATCTACTTCTGCTTCATTGACTACGCTAAAGCCTTTGATTGTGTGGATCACAACAAACCATAGCTAAAGAGATTGGGAGTACCAGACCACCTCACATGTCTCTTGAGAAATCTGTATAAGGGTCAAGAACTGACAATTAGAACCAGACATGGAACAACTGATTGGTTTAGCATAGGAAAAGGAGTAGACAAGGATGTGTATTGTCATCCTGCTTATTTAATTTATATGCAGAGTACATCATGCAAAATGCTGGCCTGGATGATTCAGAAGCCGGAATTAAGATTGCCGGGAAAAAGATCGACATCCTCAGATATGCAGACAATACCACTCTGATGGCAGAAAGTGAAGAGGACCTCAAGAGCCTCTTGCTATATGTGAAAGAGGAGAGTGCAAAAGTTGTCTTGAAACTCAACATCAAAAAAAACTAAGATCATGGCATCCGGCCCCATCACTCCTCGGCAAGTAGAATGGGAAGTCATGGAAGCAGTGACAGACTTCATGCTCCTAGGATCCAAGATCACTGCAGACAGTGATCACAGCCATGAAATTAAAAGACGCCTGCTCCTTGGGAGGAAAGCTATGGCAAACCTAGACAGCATAATAAAAAGTAGGGACATCACCCTGCCAACAAAAGTCCATATGGTCAAAGCAATGGTATTCCCAGTAGTTATGTACGGCTGTGAGAGTTGGACCATAAGAAAGCACCGAAGAATAGATGCTTTCAAATAATGGTGCTAGAGATGACTTGAGAGTCCCTTGGACTGCAAGGAGATCAAATCAGTCAATCCTAAAAGAAATCAATCCTGAGTGTTCCCTGGAAGGCCAGATACTGAAGCTGAAGCTGAAATACTTTGGCCACCCAATGAGAAGGGAGCACTCACTGGAGAAGACCCTGATGCTGGGAAAGATTGAAAGTCAAAGAAGAAGGGGACAGCAAAGGATGAGATGGATAGACAGTGTTATTGATGCAATGAACATGAAGTTAAGCAAACTCCGGAGGATGGTGGAAGACAGGAGGGCCTGGCGTGATGCAGTCCATGGGGTCAAGATGAGTCGGACTCGACTGTGCGACTGAACAACAACAACATGAGCCAGATTAGGTGCATCCTAGAATATACCTCCCTCCCACAGGATTTCACAAGGCCAGAGATGATGATGATGAAGGAGGAGGAGGAGGAGGAGGAGATTGGATTTATACCCTGCCCTTCACTCAGAGTCTCAGAGCAGCTTACAATCTCCTTTCCCTTCCCCTCCCCACAACAGACACTCTGTGAGGTAGGTGGGGCTGAGAGAGCTCTTTCCAGAACTATCCTTGAGACAACAGCTCTGACAGAACTATGGCTTGCCCAAGGTCATCCAGCAGCTGCAGGTGGAGGAATGGGGAATCAAACCCATTTCTCACAAATCAGGCCAGGCCTTATATCAGTTAGGAAAACAAGATGTTGGTGTTGAGCCTCAGCTAGTTGGGCCCCTGACCTGACCAGGGGTTCTGTAGGAGCTGTATCCTGCCCCTCCCCAGAGTTGCTAACTTTGAATTGGAAAATCTCTGGGGGTTTGGGGGTGGAGCCTAAGGAAGAAGAAGAGTTGGTTTTATACCCTGCTCTTCAGTACCTGAAGGAGTCTCAGAATGGCTTACAATCTCCTTTCCCTTCCTCTCCCCACAACAGACACCCTGTGAGGTAGGTGGGGCTGAGAGAGCTCTGGGAGAACTGTGACTTACCCACATCACTCAGCTGGCCACAAGTGGAGGAGGAGTGGAGAACCAAACCCAGTTCTCCAGATTAGAGTCCGCTGCTCTTAATCACTGCACCAAGCTGGCAGGAGGGCAGGGTTTGGGGAGAGATCTCAGTGAGGGGTATAATGTCATAGAGTCCACCCTCCAAAGAAGACACTTTCTCCGACTCCAAGAGAACTTATTTCTATAGCTTGGAGATCTACTGCAATTCCAGGTGATCTCCCGTCTGTACCTGGAGGTTGGCAAGCCTATGCCTCCCAAAGAACCCCTGAGATTTCCCCTCCCACCCATTTGAAATTAGATAATACATCTATATATTTATGGAATAGAATGCAAAAAGCGGAATCATCCCAAGGTGGCCATAATCGCTCCTTACTTGATTTAAATCAAAGCGGATTGACTGGCTCTGGGGTCAAACACAGTGGTAAGGTGGCCAAAGAGTAAGAAATCCAGGAGACGTCCCACTTTATGCTGGAGCATAAACTTTGCCATCATCAAAATGCCCCAGACTGTGTCAGCTCATTGCTCTGTATTCTCACTTCTCACTGTTGCCTCCATGAAAACATGTTTCACCAAGCCTCGAAGGGTAGCATATTATGCCCTTGTGCCAACAACATTAAACAGATATCAATCCAAATATCATCCTGCAGGTTTGAAATTTTAGGATATCTCCATCATACCTGGCAGGATTTTATTTATTTATTCAATTCATTCATTTATACCCCACCTTTCTCCCCAGTGGAGACCCAAAGTGGCTTACGATAATCTCCTTGCCTCCATTTAATCCTCACAACAATCCTGTGGGGTGGGCTAGGCTGAGAGTGTGTGAGTGACCTTATATTAGTCCAGAGAGTAGTCTGCCACTTTTAACCACTCCACCATAATATTAACAGTATATAATAGAACATACATATCCCATTCCTCCAGGATGTCAGCTAACGCTGCCATAGTATGGAATGTGCGGGTTGTTCTCCTTGTCTCCCTCCTTCATCCCCCTTTCCTCTCTCAGAGGCTCTGTTATCTGTCTAGTGTCCTTGAAGCCTTTAGTCTGCCTGCTCCTCTTTTCCCACTGGGAACGTAACGGCCGCCTTTTTGCCCTCATTTACAGGTGCCTGCTTATTGGCTTTGCTGTATCAGGGGGTCATTTATGAAGAGGGTATATCTGTAGATGTTCATCATTATCCCGCCATTCCTGACACAAGTGTTCATGGTGTCCTAAGTACTAGTCCTTAATAAACTGAAACTTCTGAAGGCACGTTGTTGAGTGTCTTGACTGGGCACCCTGACACAGACCTTCTAGCACTGACTGGTTCCAGCTTCTGTGATATTCTACATATGAACACCCCTTATACTGCATAAGATAAATGGTTCTTTTAGCTTAGTATTGTCTCCACTCTGTCTTGGGTCTGGGACTGGGACAGAGGAGAATCTTCCTTGAAACTTACGTCTGAGCAGGGCTTTTTTCCTGGAAAAATAGGTGCTGGAACTCTTAAGAGGGAAATGAAGGAGAAACACACAGGATTCTTTGAAACCCTCCTTTAAATCTTATTTTGAAAAAAAAATATTTTTGTGATGCCACGTGACATCATGCTCCCCCGGTACACTTCATGAATTGTTAAACATTTAAGCTTGGTTCTGGTGCGTTCCCCCAGAAAAAAAAGCCCTGCGCCTGAGCGACATTTAACAGAAGATGCTGGAATCTGGAATGAGGGGAGTCCAATGCTTCCTCTAAGCTGTGGAGTCTTGTGAGCAAAAATGCCACTTCATGAGTTACTGGCATTAAAGCTGTGAGTGAGCGATTTGGCTCCTGCATAAATTAATTTGCTCTGGAGCCGTCCTTCCTGAGTGAAGGCAAAAAAATGTGTGAGCCGGAGGCTAAAAAACTGTGAGATAGCTCACACCAACTCAGCTTAGAGGGAACACTGGAGGGGACCTGGCTTCAAACTCCCACTCAGCCATGGGAGACCTTTGGCCAGCTTCTGTCTCTCCACCTCCTACCTTAAAGGGCTGTTGTGAGGATACAGTGGAGAAGAAGAGAAACATATCCATCACTCTAAGATAACTGGAGGAAGGTCAGGATTTTTTTAAAAAAATAGGATAGGTAAGCCAGACCTAGAACATGTGATCTACCACTGAGCCACAACGCCAGAACAAAATACGCATTGAGGAGATGCCACTAATTCCCCAGGAGACCCCTAATCTAACAGAGACTGCAAAGGGATACCGTGTTTAGTCTGTCTGGAGCAGTACAGGACACTTGCTCTTTTCTACTGCGAAGGGATATCTGTCAGTTGCTCTGTCAATTGAGCCATTGATGGAGTTTGCTTATAATTTAGTCCATCAACATACCCGTATATTTTCTTTTCAATCCATGTCTCAGATAGTGGATTTCATTAATCTCCTACCCAGGCTGCTTTGACAGCTAAAGGGAGCAAGCCGAGAGATACCTGCAGCTAGTGTCTTTTCCTTATTGATCCCACGCTTTCAAGACCAGCAGTGTGAAAAATCTGTGCACCAGGGAGTTTTATGCCTGTCTTTGGAATATTTCACTGTGTTATCTTTTTTTAAAGCCGGCACTTTACATGGACCGTGTGGATCTATTTGGGGTCTTCCATTCCTGATGATGGAGAAAATGTGCAATCAAAGCCTGCTGCGGATGCTGCCGGTTGTACAGCGCAATGAATCGATGCACTCCCAATTAGCTTGCGCTCAAAAATAACTTGCAGAGGCATACATTTAGGCTTTTGCTGTGGCACGTTTCCTGGCAGTGCACCCCCACACATACCAAGCTGCAAACCCTTTGCCTGCTCCCCCACCTCCCCAGCGCAGAAGTCTCTGGTGGAGAGCCACCTGTTGTGCCAGCAAAGGTGAACGAGTGCCTTCCCAGCTCTGCACTGGAATAACTTGTGTTCCTGCTGCTCTGGGCTCATCCATATGGCCTGGCATCGCTGCCATCTGCCCATAAACCTGTTCCCGGGCTCATACCTACCATGGTGCCTTGGCAGGGCTTCCCCACAGCGCAGAGAAGCTTGCCAAGGCTTCGTGCCATCAAAGAAGCAAACAGAACATGGTGGCTTCTGGCCTGAGTGAAAAACAGATCTCTCTTATGGCAGTGCCCGGGGTGCAGGTTTCTCTTGAGAACGTGCCAGTCAAAACCTGGGGGTGGGGAGGAGTGGGTTCCTCAGGGCTTTGTGTGAACCAGCCCTAGAATCAAAGAATCACAGAATTGGGAGGGGCCGCACAGGCCATCTAGTCCAACCCCCTGCTCAGTGCAGGACCAGCCTCCAGTATCCCTGACAGGAGTTTGCCCAGCTGCTGCATAAAGACAGCCAGTGACTGCCTGCCCTCTGCCCTAGGACCTATTTTTGAACTTGGGGATTATCTCTATGAAATCATGGACTTCACAACTATCTTCTAGAAGAGGGATCCCCCAACATGGTGCCCGCAAGCGTTTTTAGAAAGCGGGTGGAGCCAGGTGGGGCTCTTGCCCAGCAGGGCTTCTGGTCGGCCACTGGAGATTTGATGGGCTGTGTGGATTTTTTAAAAATGTTGCTTTGGCCTCAGCTGCCACCTCAGCACAAGGGTCTTCACTGTGTTGTGACTGAAAGTCAGTTGCGGCAGCCATTTTGTGGCTGGCTCTGCCTCCCCTTGCAGCCGTGTTGTGGCAGCCATTTTGTGGCTGGCTCTGCCTCCCCTTGCAGCCGTGTTGTGGCAGCCATTTTGTGGCTGGCTCTGCCTCCACTTGCAGCCGTGTTGTGCAGCCATTTTGTGGCTGGCTCGGCCTCTTGCAGCCGTATTGTGGCAGCCATTTTGTGGCTGGCTCTGCCTCCTGCAGCCGTATGTGGCAGCCATTTGTGGCTGGCTCCCTCCCTTGCAGCCGTATTGTGGCAGCCATTTTGTGGCTGGCTCTGCCTCCCCTTGCAGCCGTGTTGTGGCAGCCATTTTGGCTGGCTCTGCCTCCCTTGCAGCTGTATCGTGGCAACCATTTTGTGGCTGGCTCTGCCTCCCCTTGCAGCCGTATTGTGCAGCCATTTGTGGCTGGCTCTGCCTCCCTTGCCGCCGTGTTGTGGCAGCCATTTTGTGGCTGGCTCTGCCTCCCTTGCAGCCATATTGTGCAGCCATTTTGTGGCTGGCTCTGCCTCCCCTGCAGCTGTATCGTGGCAACCATTTTGTGGCTGGCTCTGCCTCCCCTTGCAGCCGTGTTGTGCAGCCATTTTGTGGCTGGCTCTGCCTCCCTTGCAGCTGTATTGCGGCAGCCATTTTGTGGCTGCACGCACCATGCTGTCAGAATTCCAAGGTGCCGCGGGCTCAAAACGTTGGGGACCCCGGAGTCTAGGATATTTCAGGCAGGAAAGGGCCCCTAAACATCTGCGGAGTTCACTAACAGTAACTAGCCAGCAGCTTTTGAAAGAGAGAGGGGAAGAATCCTCCCGTTCCTCTCTAGCCCGTTTCCAGGGAGCCTGACTTTCGGGTAGTTCAACAGGTATTGCAGGCCAGTGTAGGATGAAGAGATGAGTGAAGTCCTTATGGCAAGGTGCAGGGAAGAGAGAGGGAGAGGGGAGGGCTTGGCAGAGGTCCATTTGTTAATTAGCTATGCTCATCAGCCCAGGTTCCCAAAATGATGAGTCTCAGCTCTAATTTACTTGCACCTTTCTTTCCTCTCTTTTTTTGGAAGGGGGAAAAAAAAATTGATTGCCTGAACGGCTGACTCAGAGGCAGTTGGGAGATGAAAGAATTGGTATCGCGCCAGCCAACCATCTTATTATATAATGGACTAAAAAAAAAATAAAGATGATTTGTCACCCTGTCATCCTCTTGCAGTAATTGGCTGAGCTGTTTGGACGTCATGAACTGTCCGTCCTGGCTGCCCAGGGGAGGCTGTCAGCCATAGGATGTTGTTGCTCAGCAGTGGCCGTTTGGCACGGGGGAGCTGAGGCTGAGGCCTGATCCCCTTCTGCACTGAGCTTAGGGGGCCCCCTCAGTCCAGAGCCGAATTGACTATCAGGAGTGAAGCATCCACTTGGCTGGGTGGAAGAACCTCACAAAGCTCTGTGCTTTGGGCAACAACTGGGGGGTAGAGTATGCTGCTGGAAGGGACCTTCCTCCTAGAAGCTAGGGTTGCCAACTCTGGGCTGGGAAATTCCTGGAGAATAGGGGGTAGAGTGTCTAGACCAAAGAGCCCATCTTCCAAAGCTGCTGTTTTCTCCTAGGGCTGGGAGATTTGGGGGGTGGAACCTAGGGAGGGTGGGGTTTGGGGAGGGGAGGGGAAGGGAAGGACCTCCACAGGGTGCAGTACCACAGAGTCCACCTTCTGAAGCAGCCATTATCTCCAAGGGAACTGATCTCTGTAATATGGAAATCAATTGTGAAAGTGGGAGGCCCCACCTGGAGATTGGCAATCCTAACATTCTTCATGGGAACTGATCTCTGTAGCCTGAAGATCAGTTGTAATTCCAGGAGATATCCGGGTGCCACCTGGAGGTTGGCAACCATACCAGAGATAGAATCGCTGAAGTGAAGGGGGTGGAAGAGGCGGTCAGGTGAGAAGCAGAGATGGCCCTTTCAGACTCTATTTGCACCATCACTCTTTGACCCGCCATTATGTGGTCAGATGTGACGGCGGGGAACCAGGGCATTTTTCGGAGGCATGTGTTTCTGGCGCACTTCAACGAGGTAAGATGAGTGCGCTGGAGCAATCAAAGTCCGTCTGCGGCCCATCATAACTGTTGGATAGTGGGCTCTTGCTGGTACTTTTTAACTCCGGATCTTCGGCCGGATGATCTGGGTTGGTGACAGGTGCATAACGCTTGCCAGATGTGTCCATTTGATCACACAGTTAAACTCCAACCGGCATTCGTGAGTATACCGTGGCAAATTCTGCATGTGACCAGACCCCATCACTTCATGTGATCTGGACACTATACTTCTGTTGACACAGCCCAAAATGGCATTTGCCTTTTTAGCTACTGCATCACACTGCTGACTCAAGTTCAGTGTATGGTCTACTAAGACTCCCTAGATCCTTTTCACACACACTACTGCCAAGACAAGTCTCCCCCATCCTATAATTATGCATATTATTTTTCCTACCTAAATGTTTACATTTATCCCCATTAAAATTCATTTCATTTGTTTTAGCCCAGTTTTCCAGCCTGTCAAGATCATCCTGTATCCTGATACTGTCTTCTACCATATTTGCTACCCCTCCCAATTTAGTAACATCTGCAAATTTAATAAGCATTCCCTCTATCCCTTCATCCAAATAACTGATAAAGTTGTTGAACAAAACAGATCCCAGGAAAGATCCCTGAGGCACTCCCCTTGTCACTCCTCTCCAAGAAGATGAGGAACCATTAACAAGCACTCATTGGGTGCAATCTGTCAACCAGTTACAGATACATCTAACAGTAATAGGATCCAAACCACATTTTATGAACTTGTCAACAAGAGTTTTACATGGAACCTTATCAAAAGCCTTACTGAAATCAAGATAAATGATGTCTACAGCATTCCCCTGACCCAGCGAGGTAGTCACTTTCTTGAAAAAAGAGATCTAGTTATTCTGACGTGATTTGTTCCTGGGAAACCCATGCTGGCTCTTAGTGATCATAGCCATCCTTTCTAAATGCTCAAGGACTGACTGACTGATGATTTGTTCTGAAACTTCTCCAGGTATAGATGTTGAGCTGATGGGTCAGTAGTTCCCTGGATCCTCCTCTTCCCTTTTCTTGAAGATGGGGACAACATTTTCCCTCCTCGAGTCTTCTGACACCTCACCTGTTCTCCAAGAATTCTCAAAAATAATGGACAGAGGCTCAGAAATTACATCTGTGAGTTCTTTTAGTACCCTTGAATGCAATTCATCTGGCCCCTAGGACTTAGTTTCATCTAAAGAAACTAGGTGTTTATGTACTACCCTTATGCCAGTCCTAGGCTGCATCGTCCTTCCCTCGTCTGGTCTGCAGAACTGGGTTTGATTCCCCACTCCTCCACTTGAAGCCAGTTGTGTGAACTTGGGTCAGTCCCAGTTCTCTCAGAACTCTCTCTGCCCCATCTACTTCACAGGGCAGAGGAAAGGAAAGTGCTTGTAAGCTGTTTTGAGACTCCTTCAGGTAGAGAAAAGCAGGGTATAAAACCAACTCTTCTTCTTTATCAGCTGCCTGTTTGCTTCTGGGTTTATTTACGAATTAATATATTTATATGCCATTTTTGCTATTGACCACGAGTTTCATTTCAGGTGCCAGTTGAAACCCATGCAAAGACTCAGTTCTTCCCAACTCAGTTCTTCCCAAACTGAGAGCCAGTTTGGTGTAGTGGTTAGGAGCATGGACTCTAATCTGGGAGAACTGGGTTTGATTCCCCACTCCTCCACATGCAGCTGCTAGTGGGAGTTTGGGTCAGTTACAAGCTCTTTCAGAGCTGTTCTCTCAAGAGCAGTTCTCTCAGAGCTCTCTCAGCCCCACCTACCTCACATGGTGTCTGTTGTGGGAAGGGGAAGGGGAAAGGAATATAAGCTGCTCTGAGACTTCTGGTAGTGAAGGGCAGGGTATAAATCCAATCTCCTCTCCACTGCCTGTTCCATCTCTTTGAGAAGTGAAATCTGTTTGGCAGCTACAGTTGCCAACTGGCCAATTATCTCCCCTTCCACCTGTCGGCCATTTGGCAACTTAAAGGCTTTTCCCCTATGTAAGGGACAGTTCTCAGAGTGAGGCTGGCTTTTAACTGTTGGGTGCTGTTTAAGGCAAAGGGCTTTGCTGTGCTACACTTTCAAAATGTTTGAAGCACTGGGATTTGGGCAGATTTTTTTACTTTGATTTTCAGCCACGGTTTTTCTGCACCTCAAAGCAACTTTCCTAAATGCTCCAGCTGCCTTTTCTGCTTCTTCCTCCTCCTGATATTTCCTCGATATCAGAGAGAGAGAGTGAGAGCCCAGCAGCCCTATAACCCTTTTTGTCCCTGCTTTGTGCTAACGGATAAGAATAGATTGAGATGGGTGGTCGTGTTAGTCTGTCTGTAGCAGGAGAAAACAGCAAGAGTCCAGGAGCATCTTTAAGACCAACAACACTTGTGGCAGGGAAGAAGATTTCATGAGTCACTGTGACTCACGAAAGCTCATCCCCTGCCATGAGTCTGTAAGGTGCTACTGGACTCTTGCTCTTTTCTACAGGTAAGAACAGGTGTTCATTTTTTTAAAAGGCTGTAACTGGGCCAGTCCAGGGCCCCCCAAAAGTACCAGATGAACACCCCTACTCAGCAGACCACAGTAAACTGCATGGCCAAAAAAAGAACGCGCTTAAAAAACCCCAACAACAGTACACCTTAAATAGGCAACTTTCGCATGATTGCCCCAACCCGACTGTGTTCCTTTTACAGTCAGTGTTTGTTTCACTGTCATTTCCAGGCACCCAGGGGCCAGATTCTGCTTGGGAGTGCAGCACGGCAGGGGGAGTAGTTCAGCTGTGGGCGGGGCTCTGTGTTTTTCCATCACGGGCCTGGGCATGCACCGCATCCCGCCCTGACTCATGGAAGAGGCCACGTCTAATTTAGAAGAAGAAAAAGAGGAGGAGATTGGATTTATACCCCGCCCTTCACTTGGAGTCTCAGAGCGGCTTACAAACTCCTTTCCCTTCCCCTCCCCACAACAGACACCCTGTGAGGTAGGTGGGGCTGAGAGAACTCTAATACAAACTGCTCTTTCAGGAACAGCTGGGCCAGGGCTTGTGACTGACCCAAGGTCACATCAGCAGGTGCAAGTGGAGGAGTGGGGAATCAAACCCAGTTCTCCCAGGTTAGAGTCCGCACACTTAACCACTACACCAAACTGGCTCTCTGAGTTTTGATCTGAGTTCCTTGCTGATTAGTGGGGGGTACTAAAATTCCCTAGTTTCCGTATTTTAAATAAACTGTTCAGATATATTCAGAGTGTCCAGGAGCCTGAAATTTTCAGGGACTAGCTGATTTTTAATGTAATAACTTGTCAGGGTTTTGTGACTCTTAACGGATTTTCTGTGGTGCGCCTCAAAGGCCTTTGCCGCAACGGGGCTTGCTGCTGATTTTTACACTCACTTTCAATGGGCCTGAAAAGCAGCTTCTTTCTTTGGCTGCCTTGTCCTGCTGCCCTTTCCATCTTGTTGTCTCTCAGGGAGAAAGAAAAACAGACAGTGCAGCTTAAAAAAAAAAAAAAATCCTGTTCAGTCTTTGCTTTTGTACAACTGGGTAAGAACAGAGAGGTCTAAAAAAATGGGAATAAGATTTTTTTGCTCATTTCTAAAAAGCTGTTCCAAGCCCAGTGGTTGGAGAGTTTCAGTGATGTTTGGTCTGATTGTGATTATAGTAGAGGTAAAGGTTTCCCTTTCTCGAAAGCCAGTCGAACCCGACTTTAGGGTTGCGGTGCTCATCTCCGTTTCCAAGCCAAAGAGCCAGCGCTGTCCGAAGACTTATCCGTGGTCATGCGGCCAGCATGACTAGATGCCGAGGTGCATGGAACGCTGTTACCTTCCCACCAAAGTGGTACTTGTTTATCTACTTGCAATTTCTTGCTTTCGAACTGCTAGGTTGGCAGGAGCTGGGACCGGAGAAGGGAGCTCACTCCATCTTGCGGCACTCGGGTCTCGAACTGCTGAACTACCGACCTTCTGATCTGCGGTTCAGTGTCTTAACCACTTGAGTACGTAGTTAGGGCCAAACTTGCCAGCTCTGGGTTGGAAAGTACCTGGTGATTGGAGTGGCGGAGCCAGGGGGAGATGGAGTTTGGGGAAAGGAGGGACCTCGGCAGAGAGGATAATGCCATAGAGTCTACCCTTTGAAGCAGCCATTTCCTCCACTGATGGTGGTCAGCTGGAAATCAATTGTAATAGTGGGAGATCTCCAGATGCCAGCTGGAGGTTGACAACCCTAGCCAAACTACATATATTGCAGTTCCCCAGACCCAACTCACTTTCCCTGTAGGACTGCAGGGGCTCAGCCTGGCTCAGAACTGCCTCCCCACAACGTGCTGTTTCCCTACGCCGAAATGGCCCAGGGTTGGGTGGTATTCAATGACGTTCACTACACTCTTGTGTAATAGTCCAATAATAGAAGGCAAAAACAAGTGTAGTAAACAGACTCACTACTTACAAATAGCCAGAATGCTAAAGAACATGATTACATCCAGACTGTAGATGCTGTCGGTCCCGCTGGAAGCCTGAAGCTGCTGAAGCGGATTACACATTGGAGATTTGCATCCGTTCTTGTATTGAATTATTGTTCCCAGTGCATATGAGTAAAATTATGGAAACCACAGCAACTTAAAGGGAACACCCTGATGAAGGATGAACTTTGAAACGTTGTAATCAAACATCCGGACACAACGCCACATTACTGTATTAGTTCTCCATTATTCTGTGCTATTCACAGAATTGGTTTCTCACCTCAGCTACTTTTATCCTATGGATCTGAACAAGCCAAAGGGCTAATTAAAGAAAGGGTTGAGGATATCGAACGACAATCTGATATCACTAAGGCTTCAAAACTCGGGGTACTGCTAAATATCAAAAGCACCATTGAGCCGGCTACATATCTGACTTCAGTGGAGGGAAAGAACTCCAGAAGGGCATTTGCCCTAGCCAGATGTTCTGCCCTTCCATCTACAGTTATTCAAAGCAGGTACAATAAAAACCCCTACTCTGAAAGGCTATGTTCATGTACTTCTTGCGTGGTAGAATCAGTAGAGCATGTTTTTCAGTTGCCCATTCTACAGAGAGGCTTGTCTTAAAATCATCGCCCCATTAGTTGATACCTGGACACATTAATACAAACAAAGCAAGACTCCACTGGCTTCTATCAGATAAGAATGCAGAGATTATATGTTCAGTTGCTGAGTTCTGTGCATTGATTCTTAGATTGCGGGAGTCGCATTTTAAAAGTTTTTAAATTTAGATTTTATTCTGTATATTATCTCTGTTTCCTCCTTCTTTTTCATAGTATGTTTGTATTGTATGCTGTGGGCTTCAAGCTCAACATCAAAAAAACTAAGATCATGGCATCTGGGCCCATCACTCCTTGGCAAATAGAAGGGGAAGTCGTAGAAGTAGTGACAGACTTCACGTTCCAGGGATCCCAGATCACTGCAGATGGTGACTGCAGCCATGAAATTAAAAGACGCCTGCTCCTTGGGAGGAAAGCGATGGCAAACCTAAACAGCATGATAAAAAGCAGAGACATCACCTTGCCAACAAAAGTCCGCATGGTCAAAGCAATGGTATTCCCCGTAGTAATGTATGGCTGCGAGAGTTGGACTATAAGGAAGGCCGAGCGCTGAAGAATAGATTCTTTTGAACTATGGTGCTGGAGAAGACTCTTAAGAGTCCCTTGGACTGCAAGGAGATCAAATCAGTCAATCCTAAAAGAAATCAACCCTGATTGTTCCTTGGAAGGCCAGATCCTGAAGCTGAAGCTCAAATACTTTGGCCACCAAATGAGAAGGGAGCATTCACTGGAGAAGACCCTGATGCTGGGAAAGATTGAAGGTCAAAGAAGAAGGGGACAGCAAAGGATGAGATGGTTAGACAGTGTCATCGATGCAACGAACATGAAATTGAGCAGACTTCAGCGGACGGCAGAGGACAGGAGAGCCTGGCGTGGTCTGGTCCATGGGGTCGCGAAGAGTTGGACTCGACTGTGCAACTGAACAACAACAACAAATTGTATGCTGGTCTTAAGACCGTAATAATAACAAAACTAAAAATTATTCTGAGGATTTTTCTGTTGTAGTGCATTCTTACACAAGTTCTTCATTGTTTCCATTTCGTATTTTTCGTATGTGACTAACTTTGTATTCGCTACTGTCTATTACATGTGCTTTAGCATTTTGGCAATTTGTAAGCAGTGAGTCTGTTTACCAGGTTTGGGTGGGACATGAGGCAAATAACCTTTTTTCCATTTGTTAATATCCATCCCGAAGAGTTCAAATGAACTCAAAAGCTCTGACACTCTCACAATGTCTTTGATGGGTACTGAAATGTATTACATGGCCCGTGTTTTGGATATGACTTTTGTACCAAAGCAGCTGTAAACAATCTCTTTTATAGGATTGCGGCCTTAAACATATGAAGCTGCCTTCTCTTGAGTGAGACGATTGGTGCATCTAGCCAGCCGACGGTGAGGGGGCTGCAGCACCTACCCCATGAGGTAAGGCTGAAGAGTCTGGGACTTTTCCATTTAGAAAAGAGATGGCTAAGGAGGGGGGGGTTGATAGAGCAGGGGTCCCTGACGTGGTGCCTGTGGGCACCATGCTGTCTGCCTACGTCTTTTCTGGTGTCCCCCAAGTGTTTTTAGGAAGTGGGCAGGGCCAGGTAGGGCTTTTGCCCAGCAAGACTTCTTATTGATTGTGCAGAATCTTTAAACATGTTGCTGTGGCAATCATTTTGTTGCTGGCTCAGCCTCTTCCTGCAGCCATTTTGTTGCTGGGTCCACCATGCTGTGTCAGACTTCCAAATGTGCCCAAAAAGTTTGGGGACACCTGTGACAGAGGTTTATAACATTACGCATGAGGGGGAATAGGGTTGCCAGGTCCTTGCTTTGTTCCGGCAGCAAGGGAGGGCTCCTTTCCTCTTCCTGGAGATTTCGATGATGTCACCTGGAAGTGATGTCATCATGCAGGGCACGTTGAGGGGGAATGCTCTAGCATTTGAGAAAAAACTCCATGGTTACCATAAAGTTTTTTTCCCCTCAGATGCTAGAGCATCCTCCCTGTGACGTCATCGCACCGGGTATGTTGGTATGAATGGGGCTGCTTGGGGGTGGGGCTCCCCCACTGGCCAGCTGAGCAGTGGCAGATTGGGGCCCCCAAAAGTGGGTAAACCCCCACCCCCACTGGAGGGATGGCAACCCTAGGGTGGAAAGAGTTGACAGAGAACTTTTTCTCCCTCTCATAGAATTACAGAACTTGAGGGCATTCCAATGAAATTCATGGGCAGTAGATTTGGGACAGACAAATGGAAATACTTCTTTACACAGAGAGTGACTAAAGTGTGGAAGTCGCTGCTGGAGGATGTAGTGATAGCCACACAAGTATAGACAGCTTTAAAAGAGGATTAGAATCATGGAGGATAAGTCTACTAGTAGCCGTGGTGACCAAAGGGAACCTCCACATTCAGAGGCAGTAAACCTCTCAACACCAGTGCCAGGAGACAACATCAGAGGAAGCCGTGGGATGCCCTGTTGCTGGACCTCCAGAGGAACTGGTTGGCCACTATGAGACACAAGATGCTGGTCTAGATGGTCTGATCCAGCAGGCATTTTCTTATGGTCTTAACCTAGCATTGTCTGATGCTGGATTTCAGGGTCTCACTGGCCGATAATTCCTAGCCCTGCTACAAAGATTGATTTACCAGGTGATGCCAGGGTTTGAACTTGGGGATCTCCTACATGCAAAGCATATACTGAACCATTCAAATAGCTGCCTCTGCCTTACAGGTCTGGAACAAGTGTTCCCTGAAAAAATGGGTTTTCAGCTCTGTGAACTCTTACCACCAATAATGTGGCAGTCTTTAAAATGTTACAGCACAACTTGCTCTTGGAAGACCAGTCAGTTCTTTCCACTTTCGTAGGAAATTATTTTGGACAGAAATCCCAATGGAGCATTTTATTGGCCCTTTAGGTTTACAGCAAGCTCAAATACGTTACAACATATATGTTTTGTACAAACAGCACCTCAGACATAGGGTTACCAACTCCAGGTTTGGAAATTCGTGGAGATCTGTGGGTAGAACCTGGGAAGGGTGGCATTTCATGTGGAGATGGACCTCAAAAAGGTAAAATGTCATCAAGTCCAGCCTCCAAAGCAACCATTTTCTTGAGGGGAACCAATGTCTGGAGATGAGCTGTAATTCTGGCAAGGAGGAAGGCTGTGGACACAAGAGCAGTTTGCACCGATATTGTCGCAGTACCTTTGTGGATGTAAAGAGCATGATCAGACAACAACATCTGCCTTCCACGCCCCAGTCATTGGCACCCGGGTCTGGTGCATTCTGGAAGTGGAGTTTGCCAATACCAGGGAAAGTCCAGTCTTTACGTACTCCACACTTCCACCCCACATTTCCCAACATCTGAAACCGCCCCCCTGTTGGGAAGTTAAGCCGTTTGGGAAGTCTGAACCATCCCTTCCGTTTCTGCCTCCTTAAAAAAAAAAAATCAGGTAGCTTTGTGCGCATAAGTGCATAATTACCCCTGGCATTATCAGTCACCGTGGCCAAGTAGTCATTCTGGATCGGGAGTCCCCGGGGGAGTTGTTTTAGAGTGACAAATCCCCCCCCCCCAAAAAAACCCCTCTCTTCTGTTTCTGAGTCAGAGTTGCTATTTGAGAGCATCCCTTGATTGACACAGGGGTAAATGGGACTACTCTTGTGTAAATCTGCACTTTACCTCCCCCCCCAAGGAAGCTGAGAGGGGCAGAGAGATTGTGGAGCTGTCCAAAAGGAGACAGAGCTTTGGATACACGCTTATGTGCTTGGGTGAAAGACAAAAAAAAAAGGAATGCCACAACTATCTGAACAGTCGACCAATGGGTGAATGTGCAGTGAAGTCAGTTCAGTGTGGGATGTCTGATCGAAACTTCCCGCAACTATTTAAACCACTGCAGATCACACCAAGCCTCAAGTGTGACCGCAGCCAATTTTTTCTCCATTTGGCTAGCTACATGTGTTATGCACAGTATTTGAGCTTGCTGGGGAGGCAGGAAGCTGAATCGATCAAATAGTCAAAAAGTTTCAAATTTAATTTGAGCTAAAAAGTTTTTTGTTTTTTTTAAACCATTTCAGACATTAATTAATTTAGATAAGAGGGGAAGATAGCAAGCACTGAAGATAGTGCATTAATTTCTTTAACTCTGAAGAACTGTATTCCCTTTATGAACACAGTTGGTGTAAGGTTTGATTAGTCTGGGAATAATCTTATTGCTAAATCAATATTGTTGTGGGAATTAGCTCTACCGCTGGCTGGTAGAAAACAATGGTCGTCTGCCGAACCCAATACAATCTGTCTCCAGACCACCATGGTTCTTTCCGGGAATGGTGAGTCACATTCAGCCGGAGCAGTGTGTGTGTGTGGGGGGGGGGGCGGTTATAAAGGCTCCATGTGGTTGAAGTATGGTTGCCAACCTCCAGGTGGTGGCTGGAGACCCCCCCCCAGGATTACAACTAATCTCCAGGTGACAGAGATTGATTCCTCTGGAGAAAATGGCCACTTTGGAAGGTTGAAGTCCCTCCCCTCCCCAAACTCTGACCTCCTCAGGCTCCACTCCCAAAATATCCAGGCATTTCCCAGCCTGGAGCTGGCAACTGTAGGTTGGAGTGGAAGGCTGCTCCTATAATGCCAATTGCTAAGGCTGGTTTTCAGAAGGGAAGAAGGAAACATCCACTCAAAGGAGACAGCACAAGAAGGGAGTCCACCAGGGGGCTGGGGACAGAGTATGGACGGAATCCAACCATCCATGCAAACAATTTAAGGATCCTTAAGCAAGGAGCTGGCAATTTTCACCCTGGGCAGATCCCCACTTTGCCCCTTCTGTTGTTCCTGAGGTTCTGCTGACCCCCAGGGAGAATCAGCTGAAATGGCTGCTTCCCTCTTCTGAAAACTTAAATGCCCCGTTTACTGCATGTTTGACCACAGTGGGGTTAGGTACAGGCCTCTGTGTCAGAACACTCTCAGGTTTTAGAGCTCTCTGTGCTATGGATTTCCCTGCCCTGTGGTTTGGCTCACTTTCTTGAGCAATCAGCTGCTTCACCTGGATTTTGAATATTCTGCCATGAATTCAACAATTTCCCTGCAGAGGGGCTTGCTTTCTGGAGACAGCTATTCTCTGTGAGTTTTGAGTTCTTTGCTAGGGGCATACGGGTGATCTTTAGATCCTCCGCCTCAGTGTTTCCCATCTGAAAAACGGTTGCATTGTTCTCTAGAATGTGTTCTGAATGATAATTCCGTAATAATATATACAAGTAAATGTGTAAACCAACAGTACTGTCCTGAGTGCTGTTTTATACCTGTAGAAGAACATGAATCTGCACTTGTGGTAGCTTTTTCTGTGTTGACCTGTTATCATCTTGCTTGGTGGGACCTATAAACTCCTGGAATAGTTGTGAATTGTAGAGGAAGAATGTTTTCTGTCGGCACCACCAACTTCGCACTGTCCCTAGGAACACAGTCTCCTTCATCTTCACCCTGGGCAGGTGGTAGGATTGCCAGATCTCATAAGAATGTAAGAGAAGCCATGTTGAATCAGGTCAGTGGCTTACCCAGCCCAACACTCTGGCTGTGGACACACTGGTGGCTTGGTGAGATATGGTGCCACCTCTAACTGTATCAGTTTAAACTGTTGCGGGGCATATCATCCATACAGCACACCCTACTGTGGGTTACCCATGCAGAAATCCCGTGGTCAAGCATCCACATTACTGCAGTGCCTCAGCCATGGAGTGTGCTGCCCAGAAATTTTTCAAAATGCATGTGTGCACATAACTGTGCATGCATGCACGCACATAAGTGTGCATGTGCTCATGCGTGTTTAGGCAAAATTTAAAAAACCTTCCCTAGTGGCAGGAATGGATCTTCAGGTTCAGACTGCCAAATCCGTTCTACACGCACTCCCCCGCGTTCAGACATCTGGTGATGCTCAATGAATGCGCAGGGAACCAAAAACACCAGTTGTGATGCGGTGCCTTTTTAACCCAGCTCCAAGTCGTCCTATGATGGGATGAGTATGCTGGGGGAACGCCTGACAGATGTGGCTGTGTGACTGCGCCCATTTGATCCGGAGGGGAGCGGTGGCTGCGTCGGGCCAAACGGCTCGTGTGGTCACAGCCTCTGTGTTGTACAGTGGCCAAAATCCAGGAGCCATCAGGAGGTCCACCAGCGGTGTTACAACTGATCTCCAACCAATAGAAATCAGTTCCCCTGGAGGAAAAGGCTGCTTTGGAGGGTAGATTCTATGGCATTATACCTGGATGAGGTCCCTCCCCTCCCCAGATCCTGCCCTCTCCAGGCTCCCCCCCCAATTGCCAAGAATTTGGAGGATGCCAACCTCCAGGTGGGGCCTGGGGATCCCCTGGAATTACAGCTCATCCCCAGACTACAGAGGTCAGTTTCCCTGGAGAATAATAGATGCTTTGGAGGGTGGACTCAATGCCATTGTGCCCCACTGAAGTTCCTGCCTCCCAGGCTCCAACCCATCTCCGGAGTTTCAACCTGGATTTGGCAACCTCCCACCCCCCCCACCCATGGCCAGGGAGAGTTGCCAACCCTAAACTGCATTCTAAATGCTTAATTCCTTAACAAATGCTGCATATGTTTGTGTGGGGACCACAGCGCTTTCTTGGGCCTGCACGGGAGGTGGTGTTTGTCACCTGCATTGCACCTCTTATAGGGGGAAAGCAAAATATAAGTATTTTAAGAGAAAGGATCAAGAGAATGCTGTTAATGTTGTTTACCTGGATTTCAGTAAAGCTTTTGACAGGTTTCCCCATGATGTTCTGATCAGTAAACTAGAGGACTGTGTGTACTGGACTCTAGGTGAGTTAGGTGGATAGGGAACTGGCTGGAGAACCTCACTCAGAGAGTAGTAGTCAATGGAATTTCATCTGTATGGAGGGAGGTGTCCAGTGGAGTGCCACAGGGCTTGGTTCTGGGCCTGATACTTTCCCATATTTTCATAAGTGATCTGGATGAGGGTGTGGAGGGGCTACTCATTAGATTTGCAGATGACACCAAATTGGGAGGAGCAGCGAACACACTGGAAAAGAGGGTGGAGGTGAACAAGGTGCAATTTAACAAGGAAAAGTGCCAAGTTCTACATCTGGATAACAAAAATGAGGAACACACGTACTGGATGGGGGATACATTTCTGAGTAGTAGTGTGGGTGAACAAGATCTCGGGGTATGGGTGGACCGTAAATTAAATATGATACAGGACTTGCTGCCCGCCTGATTGGGAGGCGGATGTAAGAATCGCACTTTATGTAACCTTTGTTATTGAATTTTATTGTATGGATTGTATTTTATTGTTTTGTGATATTTCAACTATTGTACGCCGCCTTGAGCCAGTCCCTGGCTAGGCGGGATATAAATCAAAAGTAATAAATAAATAAATATAAATAAATATACAGTCAAGAGTTGTGCGACAGCAGAATCAGCTGCCTAGGGGGGTGGTGAGCTCCCCCTCACTGGCAGTCCTTAAGCAGCAGCTGGACAAACCCTAGTCAGGGATGCTCTAGGCTGACCCTGCTTTGAGCAGATGGTTGGAGTAGATGGTCTCTGTGGCCCCTTCCAACACTGTGATTCTATAGAAATAGAAACCTGATCCCCTCCGTCCAAGCTACTCTGTAAGCAAAATTCCATGTTCTGGATGTCCTGAAGCAAAAGGCTTTAGTGGCTGTGGAAATTCTCTATTCATTCAGCTTGTTGTAGAGTTGCCAACTCCTAGGTGAGGCCTGGAGATCTCCCAGAATGAATAACTCAGCCCCAGACTACAAAGATCAGTTCCACTGGAGAAAATGGCTGCTTTAGAAGGTGGACTCTATGGCAATATTCCTTCTCCCTTTCTCCCACCTTCCCCATGCTCTACCACTAAATCTCTAGGAACTTCCTAGACTGGAGTTGGCAACCCTAGCTCACGGAGGAAAGGGAGGAATACAGTGAGACCAAAAAAACCCACAACCGCATTGTGTACTCCGCATCTGTTTTAGAAATATCTTTAATTGCACTAAAAAGTAGGTTCCTTTGTATACAAACATTTCCAAATGTGCTTTGTTTGACACTCCATAAAAACTGCATTGTTTCCAAGCCAAACACTGGAATATAAATACATACGTGTGTGTACCTCAAAGAAGAAAGCTGGAAACAGGAAGGGAAGGGGTGGGATGGAACATACAGAACACACCATATAATGGCTACCCCCCCATTTCCAGAAGCCCCCCCCTCCCAATAATCATTTGCAATTTCATCCTGTACCTGCAAATCTCTTGGCTCACCTTCTTCTCCTAAACAGTTTTTTGGTTGCGGGTGGGAGAAGTAACATCCAATGAAAGGAAAGGGGAACCCTGTTATACTTGGCTGGGGTCAGCCCTTTAAATGTCCTTCCCCTTTAAGCAGGACATCAGGGAAACAGAATTAGCCTCTGTTGCTTTCCAACGGCCCCAGAACGGATGCCCCAGATCTGCATTCTGATCTTGTGGTATGCCTGACAACAAATATTCTCAAAATGGATTTACTTCATTTATCATCTGCCATTCTCATAGAGAATACATTACAGGCCAGATTAGGTATGAGGCTGGGGGTGGGATCAGTATGTGAGGGATACCTATATATTTTTTAAAAAAACTGAATGCAGAGTGGGACCTCCAACTCCTTATCGTGGCTGCATTCTGTTACTTTTAGGGATTTTTCTCACCTGTCTACCGAGGGTCCCTCAAATTCCACCACCACCACCCGCCCACTGAGAGGAGGAGGTCACATCCTGAGCTGAATCTTAAAATGCTGTAACATTAAAACAGGCCAGGAACAGTGCAAGACCCTGCATGGCTCCTGATTGCTGCAGAGCAGGGCTTCCAGTGTTAATGAGCGGCCGCTCACCTGCACAGCTGAGACGGAACCCTGCTTTCTACTCCAAAACTGAAAGGGAGCCAGGGTTGGGAAAGAAGTGATGAAATAACTAGGAAACTGGAGAAATTAGCCATCAGGACAAGAGTTCTGTCCTTGGCTACAGCAACTGGGGAAAATGTTGCTGTGCCTGCTTCCAAAGGGGCAATTAAAAATCACATCCCTTTGAGACACATCAGCTAGAGAAGGGAAGTTTGACAATCTGCCGGGGGGGGGGGGGAAGCAATCCAATAAAACTGACACTGCCTTTTTAAAACAAAAGACAATCATGTTGTTGTTTTAAACTGAATTGCTCACCCAAGGGCTGCGGTTTCAAATCAAAGGGCTGCAAATCTAAAAGTGCCGATTTGGAAGAGTTTGGATTTATACCCCACCCTTCACTACCCAAAGGATTCTCAGAGCGGCTTACAATCCCCTTTCCCTTCCCCTCCCTGCAACAGACACCCTGTGAGGTACGTGGGGCTGAGAGAGCTCTGAGAGAACTGCTCATGAGAGAACAGCTCTGAGAGAACTTGTGACTGACCCAAGGTCACACCAGCAGCTGCATGTGGAGAACTGAGGAATCAAACCCAGTTCTCCCAAATTAGAATCCACACTCCTAACCACTACACCAAACTGGCTCTCGGTGCCGGGGTAGAAGGGTGAGGTCAGCATCTGCCTCCCCCATACCACCAACACTCCATAAGCAAAAGCGACAATTTGCAGCTGGAATCCACGAACATATATGCTGCATAAAATACTGTTAAAACTACCTACAACCTGCAATAGCCACCTGCCACTGCTGACTCAATCACTGTGATACTATGGAATCTTCATAAATATTCTAACTGCCAAGGCCAAAGAGCCTGCAATGGGGTAGGAAGCCAAGAGGGCAAGAGCTCAAAGAGAACAGGGATGTGTCTGTGACTATTTGTCACAGTTTCTTTCTAAGCATACCTCAAATGTTTGTCTGTAGGACTTCAGAACAGCAACGTATTTGGGTAAAACCTTGCTCAAGCAAATCTTCCAAATCAAAACCAACATTTGTCTGCAAAAAAAAAATATGTAATTGATGTTCTTATTTCTGCCCCACCAAACGTTTCCAGTCACGGATGCTGCAGCGTGTAGGAGTTTTTGTTTTGTGTGGAGGGGGGTGGTAGAGAGGGAAACAGTACTGAATTTGGCAAATGGACAATTAACCTTTACATTTCTCCACAACAGCTTGAGATTTGGTTTGTTTAAAAGCCTTATTGTGGAGGTGAGAAACATGAATGCTTCAAGATTAACAAATCGAGAACACGGAGGTTACAATTCAGCAGCATCAGAGGAATGTTTCTCTTTTGAAACCCGAAGTCAAATTAGCAGGATCCCTGAGCGTTCTTAGCTGTTTGCAGATCTTGGTATACAAAATAAATCATGGAGCAGATGTAGACAAGATGAAACAATGAGCCACCACTGTGAATTATCTACCCTTGAAAAGAATATGATTCTTTTCCACTGCGTGCCTGTTTTCAGTGTCCAGCAGGAGAAGAGATGGCAATGATTTTCTGCGGTTTGGGGGCGAAAAAAAAAAATCTGGGTGTTAAATCATCAACCAGACATAGAAGGGACTGGAGAGAGGGGGAAAGAGAGGCCTACAGTGTGTATACCTTTTGCAGAGGAGTTACACCCTTTGACAGTGGCAGATTAACCATTAAGCAGACTCAGCACGTGCTTCGGGCACCAGGGCCAAAGGGGGGACCACAAAGTTGGGGAAAGGGTGAAAAAATGTAGAAAAATGCCTTTCAGGTCATGAATATTGGAACTTTGATACATTTAGCTTGTGAAATATTAAAATAGATGTTGTATTTTGTAGAACTTTATGTAGCCAAAGCTTGGCTTAGTTTGTACACTATATTGTGTTATCATATGAATAAATTTTTGTATTGCTGCAACCTGCATTGTATATCTGGTCAGACAGGTCAACAACTAAAATGGACTGGGTCCGTGTGGAAAGGAGGGGGGCACCAAGATTGGTCAGTGCTTAGGGCACCAGTGAGCCTTAATCTGTCCCTGCCCTTTGAAGCCCGCTAATTTTAGATCTTGAGTCTAAAAAAGACTGAGGTTTTGTGAGTCAACGTTCACTCCGTTATCTCGACTCACAAAAGCTTATACCCTGGAAATGTTTGTTGGTCTTTAAGGGGCTACTAGACTCAAGTTTTTTTCCTACTATTATCAAGTCACGAAGCTACCCACTTGAAACTGTTTAGGACTGTGCTGTCGATGTTCTTAACCTTCCATGTTCTTGTACAGGCTGCTCAGATGTTTGATTCCAAGTTGACCTAATATAAGAGACAATTCCCCCTGGCTATGAGACTGGATTTATGTCTCTGGCACTGGAAATTCAGCCATGGAGTTGTAAAGGAGAACATGTAGTCAGTAAATATGTCTAATAAACCGGTTCTGGGTTAGTTACTGGAGACCTGAAAGAAAATCAGGGAAGATTTCAACCCCAAAGCCTTTTGTAACTAGCCTCTGAACTGCATCAGTCAGATTTAAGATCAGTGAGTGACAGGGATCTTTTAAAAAATGGGGAATGACAAGTTATATAGACTTTTTGCAAAATAATCAGATTGCATTTTATTATGGAGTTTAAAAATACACCCTTCTGGCCAATACCTGCAGCAGAGATTGAGTCCAATGGCACAGAATGTTATGCTTTGTTCTACAACATGTTTTAATTGTATGCCTCAAAGGGGTGGGATATACATTTTTAAAGGAGTAAAATTATTTGGCACAAAAAAAAGTGCAGGGATATGATTTTAACAAAGTTAGTAGAAACTGAAAAATGAAATTTTAGCTAGCAAACAAATATCCAAAGTACATTGCATAATTCTGACCTTTAACATTAAAGGAGGCATGGGTTTATAGGAGATCCTATAGAGCTAGATTCTAAGGCTGTGGTCACACTGGTGGCTTGGTGCAATATGGTGCCACCTCTGATTGTACTGGTTGCGGGGCATATCATCCAGACAGCACACCCGGCTGCAGGTTACCCATGCAGACATCCCATGGTCAAGCATCCAAATTACTGCAGCGCCTCAGCCATGGAGTGCACTGCCCAGAAAATTTTCAAAATGCATGCATGCGCATAAGTGTGTGCACATGGGCACGTGCACTCATGCGCACGTATGCATATGCGCATATAGGCAAAAACAGTGGCGGGAACAGATCTGCAGGTTCGGACTGCCTAATCCATTATGCACACGCTCCCCTGCATTCAGACATCCAGCCGTGCGTAATGAATGCACAGGGAACCAAAAACACCAGTTGTAGTGCCTTTTTAACCCGGCTCCAAGTCCTCCTGTGATGGGATGAGTATGCCAGGGGAATGCCTGACAGATGTGGCTGTGTGACTGCACCCATTTGACCCTGAGCGGAGGGGCGGCTGCATCGGGGCAAACTGCTTGTGTGATCAACAGCCTAAGACAGGAGACAACTGTGGGAAAAGGAAAGGAAATCGTTGAATTACAGTGCAAAACCTAAGCTTAGAAGGATGTAACTATGCTTAGGATTACACTGCTTATGGATGACTTTCCAGTTTGCTTTGAAAACCCCCAGCTGCTGCCCCCATCCTGGCTTTCTGGATTAGTGAGCAAGGCAATTGGGAATCAAGTCATGAGCATTGCTGTGTGACCAAAGTTAGCTACACAATAGCATTGTCAACCTCCTGGTGGGGCCTGGAGATCTCCCAGAATTATAATTGTTCTCCAGACGGCAGAGGTCAGTTTCCTGGCAGCTGGACTTTAGGGCATCATACCCTCTTCAGTCCCCACCCTCCCCGGATCTCCTGGAATTTCACCACCCAGAGCTGGCAACCGTATCTAATGACATCACTGAGGGCAAGTGAAGGCATTTGAGAGCTTGGATCTAGTTGGGGGCAATGAAACAGACAAGTATTTAATAACATGCAGCATTTATATGGCACTTCAAGGTTCAAAGTGCTGCGCATGCATTATCTAGTGCTTAAATCTTACAACAATCCTGTAAGGTAGGCTGCTGTTGTTATACCCTTCACTTGCAAATGGTGGATGAGGTCTAGAGGAGGGATTTCATTAGGGCCGTAAACATTTTCAGGTTCTCTTAGCTACCAGCTCCTGTTATTTTGAGGCATGTGGGGAAAAAGCACCGAAGAAGGGGAGGCAGAAACCTTGCGGTTTGTTTCAAGAGCAGCCCACCTTGCAATCTGTTCTGTCTGCTGCAACCAGGAAATCATAGCACGAAACAAAGTTATGCCATGCAAAAGTCACAGAATCACAGAATCATAGAGTTGGAAGGGACCACCAGGGTCATCTAGTCCAACCCCCTGCACAATGCAGGAAATTCACAACTACCTCCCCCCACACACACACACCCAGTGACCCCTGCTCCATGCCCAGAAGATGACACACAAAAACCCCCTCCAGGTCAAATTGGCCTGGAGAAAATTGCTGCCTGACCACAAAGTGGTGATCGGCATTTCCCTGGGCGTGTAAGAAAGGGCCACGAGAACCAAGTACTGACGCAACCCTTCCTGCCCTCCTTCTCATGATCTAAGTTCACGGAATCCACATTGCTGTCAGATGGCCATCTAGCCTCTGTTTGAAAATCTCCAGAGAAGGAGAGCCCGCCACCTCCTAAGGAAGCCGGTTCCATTGAGAAACCACTCTGTCAGGAAGCTCTTCCTAATGTTTAGCCAAAAACTCTTCTGATTTAATTTCAACCCACTGGTTCTGGTCCAACCTTTTGGGGCAACAGAAAACAACTCCGCACCATCCTCTATATGACAGCCCTTCAGGTACTTGAAGATGGTGATCATATCACCTCTCAGTCATCTCCTCCCCAGGCTCAACATATCCAGCTCCTTCAACCTTTCCTCATAGGACTTGGTCCCCGGACCCCTCCCCATCTTTGTTGCCCTCCTTTCTACAGCATTCCCCTGATCCAGCAACACATTTCCCTAACACCCAACCACTTCATTACAGTACAAAACAGGGTTATAGATTCAAGTGGGTAGCCACGTTGGTCTGAAGCAGCAGAACAAAATTTGTCCAAGTGGCACCTTTGAGACCAACAAAGTTTTATCCTGGGTAGAAGCTTTCATGTGCAAGAAGAAGTATCTGAAGAAGAGTGCATGCACATGAAAGCTCATACCTTGAATATAACTCGGTTGGTCTGAAAGGTGCCACTGGACTCAAACAGGGTTTGGTCACGCAAAGGTTTTTATAACCCATTTCCCCAACACCCAGCCACTATGGTTGCCAGCTCCAGGTAGAGAAATTTCTGGAGATTTGGGGGGTGGAGACTGGGGAGAGTGGGGTTTGGCGAGGGGAAGGACTTCGGCAGGGCAGAAAGCCATACAGTTTTACCCTCTAAAGCAGCCATTTTCTCCCATTGAACTGATCCCTTTAGTCTGGAGAACTCCAGGCCTCACATGGAGGCTGGTGACCCTCCTAAAGACCCTACAGCAAAGATCACAAGTCCCCTTTCCTTCGGAAAAGCACTCCGTGCCACTGAGATCCGGATCCAGGCCTCAAGGGGAGAGGGGGTTTCTCCCTTCAACCATAGCTCAGTTTTACAGACTGCGAAACTGGGCTCCCCTTGCTTTGATTAACTCTGAGGGGGCGGGGGGGGGAGAGATGGTTAAAGAATGTGACCGATTCTGCAAAAGCAGTTGTTCTGCCCTCGGTTTCCCGTTTCCGCCGGTTGTACTGCTCCATTTCCCACTATTTGCTGTGCGGCCGCATTTTGACCTGCATCTCCCCCCCCCCACCCGATTTCCCCCACATCTTCTTGATCCTAAAAAATAAGGATCAAGAAGACGCGGGAAATTGCAGGGGGGAGATGTGGGTCAAAATGCGGCCATGCAGTAAATAGTAGGAAACTGAGCGGTACGGGGAAACGGGAGACCAAGGGCGGAACGACTGCTTTTGCGGAATCGGTCTGTTATCTTTTTTAACACTTTGAAATACTAACCACCACTCAGGGAGCCCTGTTTTGATTAATAAGCAGGGGTTTGAATATCTGCAGAATGTTTAACCCTGTCTACACAACCTGATGCAAACTGGGTGGAATACATGTATAGGGTTGCCAACCTCCAGGTGGGTGGTTTGAGATCTGGGGTTACAGCTGATCTCCAGGCGACAGCGATCAGTTCTCCTGGAGAAAATGACAATTTTGGAAGGTGGATTCTGGCATTATACCCCATTGAAGCCCCTCCCCTCCCCAAACCTTTACATTCTCAGGCCCCGCCTCCAAAATCTCCAGGTATTTCCCAACTTGTAGCTGGCACCTGGCAACTCTGCACATGCACAAATTATCTTTCCCAGACAGAAAGGGAGCCCTGACCTTTATCTCATGTGTTCTATCCCCCCGTTACCAATTCTTAGCCTATGTGTCAGAACTTAAGAGGGTTTTTTCAAAACCAGCTATAGGTTTCATAGTAAGCTGGAGCAATTTGTTGGAAAACCATCCCCTTGATTCTTTTGACTAACGTTAGGCCAATGGTTCTTAGGCTTCTAAGGTGGGACCCACTTCTGTATTCCCTTAACTTCTGAGGATCCAGAATGCGGTAATGGTTAGAGGGTTGGACTAGGATCTGGCAAGTCCAGGTTTGAATTCCCCCTCTGCTATAGAAGCTCGCTGGGTGACCTTGAGCCAGTCACATGCTCTCAGCCTCAACCACCTCCCAGGGTTGCTGTGAGGATAAAACAGAAGAGAGAAGAACGGTGTACGCCACTTGGGGTTCCTACTGGGGAGAAAGGCTTTCTATAAATGGAGTAAATAGAAATGCCTCCCTAATCTAAAATGGCTGCATCTCACATATTTTTACACTGCACAAGTTTATGTTTGGTACTTGGTATTTGTAAACCGAACTGCTGAGCAGCCGAGGGCATTTCATCGACAGTTGGCTTATCACACAAAGAAGACAAAAATAAGGTCCAAGGTCAATGGTGCAAAATCAGGTAAGTACTCGGTTAAATTTCCAAAAAAATCCCTACACATTTCGCCAACAGGCATCATCAGGGGAATCCGTTCATCTTGCAGCACTTCTTCAAAAAGAGGAAAAGACCAGTAGCTACTTTTGGAAAAGCTACGGCAAGACGAACAGGTTCTCCCCTGATGAAGTCTGTTGGCGAAACGTATATGGGATTTTTTTGAAATTTAAATGACTAATAAAATAAACCTGTACCCAGGGCTATTTTGGGGCAGGAACACACAGGAACGGCGTTCCGGCTGGCTCCTGAGTTGGCCACGCCCAGCCTAACATGCAAAGGAGTTCCTGCTCCAAAAAAAGCCCTGGGGTTTTGACAACAAACAAGGTCAACAGAATAAGAAAAAGGTGGGTGTGGCTGGATGATCACACTTCTGGTAACATGGGTGTGTGGCCTAATATGCTAATGAGCTATACTGTCAGGGGTGTGGCCTAATATGCTAATAAGTTTCTGCTGTTTGATGTGGCCTATTATGCTGATGAGTTCCTGCTGGGTTTTTTCTACAAAAACAGCCCTGCCTGTACCTGATTTGGCACCACTGGCCTTGGCCTTGTTTTTTAACCTCCTGTGATGGATGCCACTCTTTCCTTGGAGTCCACCTGCGGGAGCCTCACCCACCGCTTTTGGCTCCCAGCCCACAACTGCTTGCTTTACACCCCAGCAGAGCAAGGAAGTCAAATGTCACGCTCTCCCCCTCACTTGTTAGCTGCGCTGCTGTGGGAGCCCTGAGCAGGGAAGAAAGGAAGCAAAACCTTTTGTCTCTCTTTGTCAGCAGGCCTCATAAATCTCCCGTCTGGCAGAGGTTTCAGGGCAACCTCCATGAAACAGGTTGGACGGGAAATCTTAAAAATGCCGCAGACACAAGTCTTTGCTCTGCCATCGAAACAGAGAGCTCTTTTTCTCTGCCAGCCTTCCTGCTTCTTTGGCCTGCTGGGAGAGACACGGCTTCACACGAATGCTGAAAGGCAGAATCACAGAAGAAGTGTTTTGCAAAACAAAACCCCATCCCCACTTTCTCCCTCGGAAGGCTCAGCGTGAACCAAAGTGCACAGTGGCCTCTTCATCTACACACATGCTAAGACCTATTTTAGCGGGGTGGGGGGGTGGGAATCATACTTGCAGCAAAGTTGAGAGCATTTCTGAGCATGTGCGGGGTGCTTCCCCCTCTCTGTTTCGGAATCTGAGCCAGGACTCCTGGGGCAGTCTTGAGCCCCAGCACCTATTTATTCTTACATTGAACTCTGCTTCACAACTCTGGGCACAAAAAATTATTGACTGTAAGAAAAATCCTGGGGGCTTAAGTCGCTGCCAGGAGCAGCTTTTCAGACAGAGCTAATTGACCGAGCTGCTTTTCAACCCTGGAGCATCTCTAAGTGCTCTGGTCGTGGAACGGAGGCCTATCAGCAGTTCTGGCAGGGATCCCCAGCCTTTTCGATCTCGGGGGTGCCTTTGGAATTCTGACACAGGGTGGTGGGGGGGTTATTTTTAAAGTGCCGTGGGGAAGAGGAGGGTGGAAGAGAATCAAACTAATACTGTGGTGGCAGCTGCCCCCAAAACAATGTCATTTTAATCCATACAGTAGGGTTGCCAGGTCTGGGTTGGAAAATACCTGGAGACTTTGGGGGTGGATCCAGGAAAGGGCGGGGCTTGGGGAGGGGAGGGGCCTCAGCATGGTACAATGCCATGGAGTCCACCCTTCATAGCAGCCATTTTCTCCAGGGGAGCTGATCTTTGTCAGCTGGAGATCCGTTGTAAAAGAGGGAGATCCCCAGGCCCCACCTGGAGGCTGGCAACCCTAGTGCATGTCATCGTTTTAATCAGACCACCAGTGGTCAGTCAGACGCTCTGCAGGGCAGGTGCCCCACCTGGCTCCACCCACTCTCTACAAAAATACTTGGCAAGCACGAGGAAAGGTTTTGGCAGGCACCACAGTGCCCACAGCCTTCATGTTGTTTCTGGTTTTCATCCACTGATTTGTTTTAATGGTCTTAATGTTGTTTAACTGTTATTATTCTGTTGTAAGCCACCCTGAGGCCTACTTGTAGGGAAAGGTGGCCTAGTAAATCTAGTAAATAAAAAAGTAAAAATAAATAGGTTGCGTGTACTTGCTGTGGCCTCTCCGCCTAAAAAGCAAGCTGGAAGGTCTTTGCAGGCAACAGGCTCGCTCAGGCTGCCGCTTCAAAGGTTCAATAATTCCGTGCTCAGAAGATTTGTCTGGGGCAGGGGTGGTGGTGGTAGTAAGGTTGCGCTCTCTCTGGCCCAAGACCTTTCACTGCCCTGGACAAAACTGAACCTTGTGATGGGTTTGCCTGACTGCATATCCTTCTCCAACCAGGTCGACAGAGTCCAGAGAAAGGGCATCTGCTCCATCGTTTTGAACAGCATGACTAATGTCTGTGTGCTTAGGGGAGACCACTGTCTCTGCCCCTCAGTCCAGGTTCAGTTTGGGGCAGGGGTTGTATAGTTCCCACAAAGGATTTTCTTGAGCCCGTGGGCAGCCTCTTGCATTGGCCAGCCCTGCTTGCCTCCAAGCTAAGGAGGCATCAGAGGAGCCAGGAAACCCTTTCTGAGATTGGGGCTGCGGCCTCCAAAGCAAAGTCCAGTTAACCTCCTGCCTTCCTCCCCACTGGGGGCCCAAAGTGGCATACATAATTCTCTTCATTTACCCCTCACAAAAACTCTGTGAGGGAGGCTAGGCTGAGGGGGTGTGACTGGACCATCCAGTGAGCTTCCACGGCACAAGTGGGGATTCAAACCTGAGTCTCCCAGACCATAGTCCAACACTCTAACCGCTACATACACTGCCTTTTGTCAATATACTAGAGGACCCCCCTCCCTCAATCTCTGAATTAAACAGGACTCTAAGGGAGTATGGTCAGGTGGCGGGACTAAGAGTTAATATCCATAAGATGAAGATTTTGACTAAGAATATGAAGGAGGAACAAAAAGACACTTTACAGAGAGAATCAGGTTATCTATTGTGTGATAATGTGAAATACTTGGGGATTAATCTAACTAATAAATGCAGTGCATTACAGGAAAATAACTACAAGGAGTTGATAAAAGCAACAAAGCGAGACCTAGAAAGATGGAAAAACGTGTGACTTTCGCCAATGGGATAAATAGCTTTGGTTAAAATGAATATCTTACCAAGATGGATCTTTATCTTTCAGATGATCCCAATATTACAGAACTTTACAATCTTTAAAGAGTTGGACCAGATAATAACAAAGTTTGTTTGGCTAGGGAAAAAACCTAGAATCAGACTGAAGGTTCTACAAGACTTAAAAGAAAGAGGTGGTTTTGGGCTGTCTAACTGGATAATATACTATAGAGCAGTGCCATTGGCATGGATTAGAGAATGGATTGGAAGATAGAAGGACAATAAAAATAGAAGGCCATGGTCTGCAACTAGGTTGGCATGCATTCCTTTGGTACGGAAAAGCCTCTGTGCATAAGTACTTTAAACAACACTGGTTACAGGCTTCACTTATAAAAGTGTGGGAAATTATACAAAAGAGATGGTTTACGAAAATTTCCAAACTGGCTGCACTGTTAGAGGTTTACTCTACCCAGATTATATGATGAAAATCCACCAAGGAGATACATAAACATTTTGAATTCAAAAAATGAACTTAAGTTGCAAGAAGATTTAGCGTGGTGGCAGAGAGCCCAGACAGAATCAAGATATGTGAAGGATAAGAAGATGGGCTTTATTGAGTCTCTTACAGAGTTAGAGAAAATATTGAGTGCGCCGGAGGAGAAGTTTATAAAAAAAAATGTATACATTACTTTTAAAAGATATGATGGCAGATGAAATAGTGAAACAAAATATGATTCAATGGGCCCAGAACTTGGGGCATAATATAGAACTGGAGCAATGGGATCAGATATGGAACAAAAATGTTAAAATAACTAAAGCGATTTCTTATAGAGAGAATATGTATAAAATGTTTTATAGATGGTATGTTACACCAGAAAGAATTGCCAAATATGATAATAAATGTTCCAATAAGTGTTGGAAATGTGAGAATAAGGTGGGCTCATTTTATCACATGTGGTGGTCATGTAGCGTTATTAAAAGCTATTAGATATGGTGGCACAGACTGATACAGAAGATCCTAGGGAGTATAATCCCTTTTAAGCCAGAAGCATTGTTATTAGGTATCTTACCTAAGGAGGTAAATAGAGATGACCGCTACTTGTTAATATACTTGGCAACTGCTGCTAGAATTTTGTATGCAAAATAATGGAGAACCACCCAAATACCAACAAGACAAGAATTTATTGTGAAGATATTCGAGGCAGCAGAGATAGACAAGCTGTCTCTGAGTATGAAAGGACATTCAGATTCCACTTTTCTGAATACTTGGAAACGTTTCTATGCCTGGTACAAACTAAATGGATGAGAGGGTAAAGAACTGATCAAAGAAAAGATAAAAGCAGAGATGAAACAGATGGTTTGTTATAAGAGATACTCACATAAAGGATAACATTATGTTGAATGATAAAATGCTTTAAATATGGTATATAAATGGAACTAAATAACCCCCATTTGTGTTTTATGTGTGTGGTTTAGTTTTGTGTGTTATGTTTTTAGTGTTGTTGTGATACTGTACTGTATTGTGTTGTATTGTATTACTTTGTTGAGCTGTAGTTTGTTATAAAAATAAATAAAAGTCTGCCTTTTGGGGCAGTTTAAAAAAAATAATAATGGGTGCGTTCAGACGCGCCGTTTGAGCCGTTTTCGGCACGGCTCAGAAACGGCTTTTACCTGCGCGTTCACACGCCCAACATCTGCCTACCATCCCCAGCCGTCGCTTTCTGGAGCAAACCCCCTTTGAAACGGAGTATTTTGACACCACTTACCCAAGTGGTGTTTTCCATGATTCTCCGTTTCAAGCCGCACTTTTCCCTGTCTGATCGCTCCATCCAGCCACTTCCGGGTGCTTCAACCCCCCCTCCCCTCTGGGAAGCTGCCTCCAGCTTCCGGTTTTAGTCCGCCATTTTTTTCCCCCCTTAGCGGTGTGCGCTTGAGCGGAGCTCCGCTCCTAAGTTAAATGAAAAAAAGCTTCACTGGTGCCTAATTTAGGCATTTAGACGAGTCCAGGATCTCGGGGAGGCCATTTTCGGGGAGACAATGTAAAAGGAGTCTTCATTTAAACTTTAAAGGGACCAGTTAAGATCGCTCTTCTGCGCACGCGCCAAACTTCCTGTTCAGGAGAGGGCTGCCTGTGCGCATGCTCAAAGGAGAGGGGAACCCCCCCACCTGCAGGAGGACGGCAGGGAGCTCCGAAGGAGGGAAGGAGGAGGTGAGTGTGATCGCGATTCTCCAGTTTAAAAAAAAAACGCATCGTGCCGGAGCAGTTTAAACCGCTCCAGCACGCTGTCTAAACGCACCCAATAATAACCAACCCGATGAAGAGTTCCAGAGAGCTCAACTCACACGGCTTTTCTTCCTTGCATGTGTCTCACCCTGCAGTGTACTCAAGAGTATGGACGTTCTGTGAACTCCCCAAAAGAAGATTTTTCTAATACAAATTTTCCCTGGCTCATTCTTCTTGTTCCAGGCCTTGTTTTTCTACACCTCCTAAAAAAAAAGATGAAATGGCTGCAAAGCCCAAAATGAAGCTTTGTTAATAGCTGACATCCATCATACAAAATGTTATTTAAAAAGAGAGAGAGGGAGAGCAAAGATGGGAGAGTAAAGCGGAAAACGTTACAATTTCACAATAAGAATTTAGTACCGAGCAAAGGTAAAATAGCTCAATAAAGGAAGTGCTGGAGCTGGGGAAACGAGCTCATTAGCTGCTGATTGTAAGGAATTAGTACCACTTCAGCACCAAAGTGGATCGAGTCAAGGAGAGAAGACACCGTCCCCCTCCCAAGGGACCCAGGAAAGGGAAATGTTTGGCTGACCTGATTTTATAGGTTGTATTTCTTAGATCAGCTGAGTGATGGGGTGTGAAATGATGGAGTGCTTTCATTTATCTCTTTCCCCGCTGCTACCCTGATTGAAAAATGAAGAAACCCCCCCTTCCTGCCGTGCCCCTCACCTGTACGTAACTGTCGCTACCTTAGCAGAGCACCTGCTTTCCCAAAGACCTTCAGATAAAACAGAGGAGACAAGAGCAGCACCTGACCTGGAGGGCCTCAGGCCAAGGACTAGCCTGGGATGGGGGTCATAGAATCATAGAATGTTAGAGTTGGAAGGGACCTTGCAGGTCATCTAGTCCAACCCCCTGCACTCTGCAGGAGCATAGCTGAAAGATAGCCCTACATACCTACATATCTTCAACATACCCGAAAGATGGTCATCCAGTCTCCGCTTGAAAACATCCAGCGAAGGGTCTGGGTTATCAAGCGAAGCATTCCCCCCCCCAACCTTGTCCTGTTCATCAGGGCCAGCCCCAGTTTCCTGCCGCCAGTCCCTGATCAATCACTGTCCCAGTTCTCTGCCTTCCGGCAGATTAAAATGTTGTTCGGTGAGAGATGCCGGAGTCAAGGTTCTGCTGTCTGCCCAGAGCCTCTTGAATTAAACCCCTAAAGAGGGAGAGGACATTGCCGATCGATTATGTGTCTTGTTCGCGCCGGACCCAAAGGCTCCCATTCAGAGCAAAGTACGCTGTTTCAAACACTTCTGCAACTGCTGGATAATGTGTTTGGAATTCCTGTCATAAGACAATTGAGAGGGTTTTTTTTTTTAAAGTATATTTTTAACTAAAAGAACAAACCCTCTTTTGTCTTGCGGGGTAAATGAATACAGCGTATACGGCTGCTTGGAGAAGAGCATTCGGCTTCTGAAAGGCTGGTTCTTCTCTGCTCATTCTCTCTCCAAGATGGGTGGCCGTGTTAGTCTACCTGTAGCTGGAGAAAAGAGCGAGAGTCCAGGAGCACCTTCAAGACAAACAACATTTGCGGCAGGGGAGGAGCTTCCGTGAGTCTGAAGAAGTGAGCAGCGAGTCACAAGCACTCTTACCTTCCACAAATTTTGTTAGTCTTTAAGATGCTGCGGGACTCTCTTCTACTGCTACATTCTCTCTCCAGCTTTGCTTTTTCCTTTCCCGTCGCCTCTCTCAGGCCTTCCCCTCTTCTTTCATTCTTCTAAATTTGCTCCTTCTTCCAGTCTTTCTCTCCCACTGCCTTCTCAAAGCCCTTCTAATCAGGCCCTCCATGTCCTCTCAAGGATTAGAGTCGCTCAGGTCCAAACTAGAAGCAGAGTTCCCTCTAAGCCGAGTTAGAGTGAGCTAGCTCATAGTTTCTTAGCCTCCAGCTCACACATTTTTGTCTTCGCTCAGGAAGGACGGCTCCGGAGCAAACTAACAGATGCGGCAGCCAAATCGCTCACTCACAACTTTAATGCCAGTAGCTCACAAAGTAGAACTTTTGCTCACAAGACTCCACAGACTTAGAGGGAGCATTGACTCGAAGAGACGGCACCCTCGTGTCCACCACGGGGGATGCCGCCACCATTTTAAAGTGATTTAAAAAATGCTGCGGGTCCCGATCCTGATCAGGCCTGCAGTGCAGCAGGCAAGAAGTGCTCTACTTCTTGCTGTGCTTTTTCAAGGCTGCCCCCCCCCCCCCGCCGCCTGGGGGCTGTTTCGGCACACAAAAAGGCATGGCAGGAACAAGGCAGCTTCAGCCGGCTGCACTGCAGGCCCAGGCCTTGTGGCAACTTTAAACCACTTCTCCAGCAGCATTGCTGTGGTGGCCCCAAGGACTCTGACACATCTAGTCTGGCCCTCAGCCAGTGGTGATCAGAGAAATGAATACCTGCCCCTTCGCCCTTGCGGTGATATAAGGACATTCCTCCCAATCCCTTTGAATATATATACAGGAATATAGTAGTAAGCCCTTTTACAAGCTGGATTCCAGACCAGGAGCACCTTAGGTAAAGCTAAAGGTTTCCCTTGCTCAAAAGCCAGTCGAACCTGACTCTAGGGTTGCGGTGCTCATCTCTGTTTCCGAGCCGAAGAGCCAGCACTGTCCAAAGACGTTTCCATGGTCATGTGGCTGGCATGACTAGATGCCGAGGCACACGGAACGCTGTTACCTTCCCACCAAAGCGGTACCTATTTATCTACTTGCATTTCCTTGCTTTCGAACTGCTAGGTTGGCAGGAGCTGGAACCAGAGACAGAAGCTCACTCCATCATGCGGCAGTCGGGTCTCGAACTGCTGAACTACCGACCTTCTAGCCTGCAGTTCAGCATCTTAACAACTGAGCCACCGCAGCTCCTAGGAGCACCTTAGACACCAACAAAATGTTCAGGGCCTAAGTTTTCAAGAGTCAGAGCTTCCTTTGTCCGAGGGGACGACAAATTAGCTATGTTGCTATTTCCGAGAAATGGGAAGCACCAGGGCTCATTTCTGCCTTGAAATCCCACTGTCTGACCAAATATAAATCTCCCTGCAGCCCAAACACATGGTTACTGACACAGGGATAGGTACTTAGCATCCTACTGTGGTCTACTCAGTGGGGCTTACTCCCAGGAAAGTGTTCTTATGATTGCACTGTACATTTATGAAACACTCTTTCCCCTTCTCATCAGCCTCTGCTCTTTGGCTTCTGCCATTGTCATGATGATAAAAAGTGACGGATACAATTTCCTCGTTTTGTAAGCAAAGCACCCGAAAATGTTCTTCCCCGATAACCCACATCTTTTCTGGCCACTCCACTACATTCCTGTCATCACATTCATATTCCTCCTGTACAGTATGAGAAAGACCAACTTTGACCTCCTGCAAAGCGACTGTTTGTCAGCATTCTATTGGAGACACTTTTGACCTAGAGCAGTCGGAATGGTCGTAACCTCATCGCAGCTCAGCCAAGCATCACAGACGCACCTGTCTAGTCTTTTTTTAAAAAATCCACCCTGCTTACAATTACAGGCCGCTTTTGCATTGCATGAAGCACGGCCAGGATTGATTATCCGATACGTCCTGCCAATCTGTACAATTGCCAAAAAGCAACGCATTGAAAATCAGCCATTATTTATCCTGAACAATTTTCGCAAGGGCGAGAACTCAAACCTGTCCTCTGTAGAAATGAAGCATGTCGGAACAAGGACAAGGTGGTGGGAAAGAGGGTGGGTGGTAGGGATGGGGCAAGAGATGAAGAACAGGGAGAGATCTTCTCCCATGCTCATGCCATGCGATCAACAGAATCCAAAACAACAAAGCAATTGACAGCCAAGTCTTCCACTTTGACAGCATGCAGATATTGAAAAAGGCTTTTAAAATCCATGCTCTGCTTGAAACTCATTTTTGAAAGTGCAGGTTCGTGAAGGGACGGAGTGGTCCCATACTTATATACAGAAATGAGAAAGAGAGAAGGACTTAGCAAAGGAACCTCTTGCAGGACTGGCTCACACTCCAAGTTCTGCAGCTATCTAATGACACCAGATCAAAATGCAATCAGACAAAGGTTCACGTTAAACAAATAATTTTATATTAAAGGAAAGAGTAAAATGCATGCCAAAAGGCAAGAGGGAGGCAGGTCGGCTGACTCAATCGCATCCCCAGCAAAATACATGCAGAAGTCCTTTTTTGTTATGAAGCTGATAGTTAGAAAAATGAGTGGCTCCCCCCACCACCACCACTCCACCCCCTCAATCCCATGAGCATCCCTCCCCCAGTTTGGTAGGGATATAAATTCCACCAACCCAGGAATTGTGTGCGCTTCTGAAACAGAACTACCAGCCCCTGCTGACAAGATTTTTTTTTTTAAGCAGGAGAGATTAATCCTAAATTTAGCCTCCTTAAAGGTTCACCGCCTGATTCTGCCGTACATCATTCCGATACGAGAAAACTGGTTCAGGAATTAAAAGTATGGAAAGCTATCCCCCCCCCCCAGCTTGCTGTGAGCACGCGGCTTAACAGCGATGCTCACTCTGTTCCTTTGGCATGTTCCTCATCTGCAGTGGTCGGAAACCAGCGGCTGATCTGTTTATTCTATTTGGCGGCGGACAATCAGAATCCAAGCGGAACTGGGTGTGGGGGATTGGGGGCGTGAGACTGAAAAAGTGCCCCAACAACATGGGGGGGCTGTGTTGTCATTATCAACCCCACTGGGAAGAAAAAGGGTTTCTGTTGAGAGCGAAAAGATTCACCTAGCAGGTATAATCACAATTTGGCTACTGTCTCCTCAGGTCCGCCACACTGCCAGAACAAGCCTGCCCCAAAATCTGCCTTCCTAAATGCTACAAATGAAAATCACAAAGATGTAGATTAACGGCCCTGTTCTTCTGACTCCCGGGTGCATCTTGGCCAAAATTCTAAACTGAAAAGTAGGGGAAACCATCACCATGCTCTCCCCCTCTCTTTTGCTAAACTGGCTCAAAGGTTCCCTGTGAATTTCTTGCACGTAGATCGATTCAGGTGGGTCGCCATGTTGGTCTGAACGCCAGAACAGAGCCTGAGTCCAGTGGCACCTTTAAGACCAGCATGAAGTGCGCATGCGCATGAAAGCACACACCCAGATTAAACTTTGTTGGTTTTAAAGTTCCCACTGGATTCAAACTTCGTTCTGTTAATTTCTTGGTTTGACTTGGTTTCCCAGTGGCAGCTGTTACCCGTTCACGTGGCTCTCCGGGGGCACTGCTTTTTGCTCTGTATAGTGCCTTGCACCAAGCGCAGGTGCTGCAGCAGTAGCAGGACTACTCTGTGCTTCTCGTCAGGCATGGATGGTCTGTGATTAGAGGTGTACTGTTTGGGATCACCAGAGAATTTCTGTCTTCAAGCCACTAGGATGCCATCCAGAGCGTGGGATGATTTTAACTCACATGAGCAGAGACCAAGAGGCCCTTTCCAGTACTGAGGTTCAGTGAAGTTAAAATAATGTGGGGGGGGGGAGAGAGGGCCTGCAAGCATGTGCAGAGTGCCCGGCCTTCATCGATCAGCCCCAACGAGCCCATATACAGTTGAAAACAGTAACAAGGACTTCCTTGGCAGATGTGGATTGCAGGAATCCTTGGACAGAGGTGGACTGCATTGATGTGAATTGCAGAACATGCTTTCATAAGAAGAAGCCTCTGAGCATGTGCAGAGTATGTATCCCTTCACTGAGATGCCATATTTAGCCTCTGCAAACAGTAACAAGTCTCCCCAGGCTGTTTAAAAATCAGCAGTCGCGGTGGTAAGATGAGCCCCAGAAAGCGCTTGAGCCTGAAGACCTCGGCATTGCTTTCTTGCCGACAAGCCACAAGTGACAAAAACTTCTTTGGTGGCAGGGACGAGAGCCTTTCCTTCTCCAGAGCAGGTCGAAGGGAGGGGATGAATGAGCCCGTAAAGAACTTCCAAGAGAATTTTCTGTTCAAAAAAGGACGGGCAGAAGGCTCAGTGAGCTGATGCGAGAGACTGATCCTTGGCAAAGGGCATCAGAAAAAGCACAGGGGGGTACCAAACAGGGTGGGCAAGGAGCCTTAGCCCAGCGACGTAGGGCACTCTCCACTTGCAGGAGGTCCCGTGTTCAGTCCCTGGCACAGTGGCAAGCCTGCGAAAGACCGCTGTCTGCCCGAAGCCTTGGGGGCACTGCTGCCAGCTGGCGCTGACAACCTCTGGCTGGCGGGACTGGCAGCTGGGCTCCGAACCAGGCCATTTCCTGTGTCACTGTGGCGCCCGCCCACCCTCTTTCAAAAAGAACGGACCAACTACCAGCACCCCAGAGGCAACTCTGCCACTGGAAAAGTTGGCCCGGTGCCATTTTCTTTTCTGGCAAGGACTGCTGCGGCGCGAACAGCTGCTTCGCCAACACAAAGCCAACAGGTCCACCTCTTTCCGTGGCAGAATCCTCACACACCTGTTGAATTTCTGTCAGCACCACAGCTGCGGCAGGCATGAGGTATATTGCAGGGACGAGCCCCTCCCCCCCACAGTTTGGCTCTCTGCAAAATCCACAACGGCTCCCCGTTTCCCACCCTTCGGCATTCCCTTGCACAAGAAAACCCTCAAACCCACAGACCCATCCCGGCTCCCAAATCCAGATCAGGATTTGCACAAGGTAGTAAGGCAATGAGGCTCACCTAGAGGCTCACCTAGACAGTGATATTCCTCCCCTTCCCAGAAGGCCGTCTGGCTGCTGAAACCATTTCCCCCAGGATTGTTTGGGTGTGGCGGGAGGAGGCATGTTCAGGCACAAGAAGCATGCAGTTTCAAAAAGGGAAGGCTGGTCTGCCTCCTTGCATGCATTCCCAGGGAAGTCAGGAGGGGACGTACACGTGGTATAGGCATGCACCCGCCTCTCACTCCCGGGACAATTGGATTGAAGGGCCCCCTCTCCCCTATCTGGCACCTCCCCTCCCCTCCACGCTCTCCCTCAACGGGTGCTGGCCTGCAGAAGCCAGCAGGCCTCCTCCTGATGTACGTGGGCCAAGGGCTCCCCCAGCAGAGATAGAGGCCATCTCCCCCAGGAAAGGGCTTCTGAGATGCCATCCGAAGACGCTGAGATGCTGCACCCTCCCCAGCCCGTACATGCAATGACCATTTGGGGGAACACAGATTGGCCATCGCCAAGCCTTCTCCTCTACGGGTGGGGGAAGGGGCCATCAAGGGACAGGCGTGACTGGAGGTTGTCCCGGAGAGGTTTATAAAAAAGGGAGCAAGGAGGTGAGGCGGAGCTCCTTCTCACCCATCAGCGTGTCCCTCTTGAGGCTGCTGCCCTTGTTCACCACCTTGACTTTGAGGGACATTTTTTTGACGTTGCCGGCTCCCAGGCCGTCAAAGAAAAAATCCTCGTTGAAGACCGGGTTGCGGCTGTTCTTGATGATGGTGCTCCGTTGCTTCTGCAGCTTCCCGGGGTTCAGGTAGAGAGCCACACAGCAGTTAATGCTCCGCGCGTCGCAGTGCTTGTCGTAGAGGTTCTCCGCCGTAACAATGCGCACCCGCAGGCGGGCGTTGGAAGGGTTGTACTCCACCACGAGGCGCATGCTGCCCCCTTTGCTCAAACGGATTGTGTGTTCTTTGTGGAGCCGGTCTTGGGGGTCGGCAGGTGCCAGAGGTTGCTGCTGCACACCCCCAGCTGCGCCCCCGGCTGGAGGGGTGGCGCAGCGCATGCGCCGCTGCGAGCTGGGGCTGGTGTCGGCGGAACTGTCATCCGTGGAAAGGGAGCTGTTCCGGGCGACCGAATGCTTCAGCTTGATGACCTTTGACTGGCTCTCCTGGCTGAAGATCTTGAGAAGGGACACCGACCGGGAGAGCAATGGCGAGCCAAAGGGGGACGATTCGGCGGACGAGCAGGTGTCGCTTTCCCCACCACTGAAGTAGCGGTACGGGTTCATGAGCGACATGTTGATATCGGAAGGGTTGAGGTGGGCGCTCTCCCCGTTGGTCTTGCTCCCGCCAGACTTCCTCTGGGAGCTGGGCGAGGAGGACTGGGAGGGGCACAGGCTGGTGTGCTCGCTGTGGAAGAGGGACTCCTTGCGCCGCGTATGCGGGCTCTCCATGAGCGTTGCAAAGCCGTACGAGGTCTGGGCTTTGGGCACGTACGGCAGTGACATGGCCGTCTGGGACTGGGGGTCCGCGTTGGTGCTGAAGTCTTCCTCCGACACCCACTCATCCGCACTCTCGATCTGGATGATGTGCCGACTGGCAGCCTTCAGGAGGTTCTTGCTCTCCGAAGCGGCCTTCACTGGCAACCGGGGGCTGCGCTGGGCCTTGCGGGCTGAGAGGTTCTGCTCCGAGGCCGAGGTGCCCAAGTTGGGCTTGGCCTTCCCTTCTGCCCCCTCTGCCTCCGGGGGCACCATCGGAAGCTTCGGGGGGATGAAGAAATCGGGGATCTTATCCGGGGTCAGGACGTTGCTGTACAAGGGACCCTTCGACTGCTTGTCCCCAGACTCATTGGCTCGGGCCCCTCCGTTCTCCACTGAGCCTCTGATCTTCTCCAGGAGCCACATTTTGGGTTCACCTTCGCAGCGAGTCCAAAGATCTATAACGCAGAAGATAAATGAAGAAAGAAACCCGTCATTGAGGGCAGGGCGGAGGTCTAGAATGCTATTCTCACGGGTCAAAGAGAAAGTATTCTTAGTATGCAAAGCGATTGACGGGCTACATATTTATTTGCCTTGGGGAACCTGTTAGGTGACTTCCTGCAGTCATTGAGAGATTAATGGGGTAACCAGTTAAACATGTAGAACATGTCGGTTTACCGGGGGAGAGGGGGCGATGACGACAGTGCCTTTGCAGATCCTGAGCAGGTCATCTCAACCAAAAACAAATCATTCCAGAAGTAAACGTTGGCTAATCTCATTTTGAGACTATTATCATTTTGGGGTGGAGAGAGTAGACACAGAGAAATTTTCCTCCCTGTCCCAAAATACGAGAACTCAAGGACATCCAATGAAATTGATGGGCAGTAGGTTCAGGACAGACAAAAGGAAATACTACTTTACACAGAGAGTGATTAAAATGCAGAAGTCACTGCCAGCGGATGTAGTGATGGCCACAGGAATAGACAGCTTTCAAAGAGGATTAGATAGATTCATGGAGGATAAGTCTATCAGTGGCTACTAGCCATGGTGACTTAGGGGAACCTCCACATTCAGAGGCAGTCAGCTTCTGAATACCAGTGGCAGGAGGCATCTTCAGGGGAAGGCCTCGGCCTCTCTGCCCTGTTGTTGGCCCTCCAGAGGAACATGTTGGCCACCATGGATATGTTGTAGGTATGTAGGTATGTAGGGCTATGTGAGACAGGATGCTGGACTAGATGGACTATTGGTCTGATCCAGCAGGGCTCTTCTGATGTTCGTATTCTCGATGGCTGCCCTTTATGCTGGGAATTGGCCTTATGAGGAGAGCCAGTGTGTTGCAGCAGTCAAAGTGTCTGGCTAAGATCTGGGAGGCCGTGGAAGCCAGATGGGTGACCTTCGGCCAGGCACAGACTCTCAGCCTAACTTACCTCACCAGGGTTGTTGTGAGGATAAAATGGAGGACAGGAGAATAAGGTAAGCCACCTTGGTCCCAATTAGGGGTATAGAACCCCACAGATTTCTTGAGACCCTAAATGACCCCCACCCCTGCTGCCCCTTATGTGCAGAACTCCATCCCACTTCCTCGGCGGTCCCCATCTTTCATTTCCTTTCCTTCCCAAATAAGGTTCCTTTTATATTTGTTTCTCTTCTCCTCCTCTGTCAAAGTTTAGGGTCCAGCCTCCTTGTGGCAGGACCTCCACCCCCTTTGCTTTTATCCTAACACATATATAAAAGCCCAGCATATTGGCACTTTCCGGCTCTCCCATTGGCTGTGCTGTGTGCTCCATCAGCCATTGGCCCGTCAACCACTTCTCAAGAGTATTCAGATGCCATTGGCTGGGTGTTGGGTCTGCTCCTCTCACCCACCCACTGCCAGCTTAAACACTCTTCCCTGTCAGAATAAACTGCCAAAATGGCTGTCTCTCCTAATGAAGATGCTTCTCCTGCTTGGCTCCTCTGTGGCTGGCTGGCTACTGAGGTGGACCACCGGCTGTCAAACCATTCCCTTCTCCTCCTACTGTGGAGCTAATTTTTCCCTCAATGGCTGTTGCTAGGCAACCAAGTTTGGTTCTGTTAGTAAAAAGGCAGGGGCAAGAGGCCCTTTCCAGTCCTACTTTGGCCATTGTGGGGAACTCATTGGGGCCAGTCCTGACTAGGGTTGCCAGCTCCAGGTTGGGAAATTCCTGGAGATTTTGTGGTGGAGTCTATGGAAGCCAGAGTTTGGGGGAAGGGAGAGGCCTCAGCTGAAAAGAATGCCATAGAGTCCACACTCCAAAGCAGTTATTTTCTCCTGGGGAACTACTGCTGCCAATCTCCAGGTGAAGGCTGGAGATCACTCAGAATTAAAATTGCTCTCCAGATCAGAGAGATCAGTTCCCCTGAAGAAAATGGCTGCTTTGCAGGATTCTGTGTAATTACACCCTGCTGAGGTCGCTTCCCTCTTGCTTGGGTCTCCACTGTGGAGGAAGACTGTATTTTTCCTAGGTAGAGGGTGCGGAGGGGGGGAGATGGAAAAGCTGAAGTCAGAAGGGCAGATAAAGGTAGGTTGATGGGTGGCTGGGAAGGAGATAGGGTTTCCAACTCCAGGCTGGGAAATTCCTGAAGATTTGAGGGGTGGAGTCTGGAGAGGCTGGCGTGGGACCTTAGACAGGTACACTGCCATAGACTCCACCCTCCAAACCAGCCATTTCCACCTGGGGAACCACTGTTGCCAATCTCCAAGTGAGGGCTGGAGATCACTCAGAATTATAACTGCTCTTTAGACGGCAGAGATCATTTCTAGTCTAAAATCACCCAGTGAGCTTCCATACCAAAATGGGGATTCGAAACTGGCTCTCCCAGACCCTAGGAAGCTCTGCTATACAACACTGGCTTTCATAGGGTTGCTGCTGTTGAACAGCAGCAAGCCGTGAGGCCTAGTTGAGTCATGCAGGTCGGGTGGTATCAAGCCACCCAGAGGTCACTACTAGGCCTGGGGTTGACTATCTCCAGGAGGGACCTGGAGAATTCCCGGAATTACAACTCTATCAGAAGAGAGCTCTGTCTCTCTGGAGAAAACACCTGTTTGGGAGGGTGGACTCTATGATCTGTTGAAGGCCTCTCCCTCCCCAGTCTCCACCCTCAAAATCTCCAGGAATTTCCCAGCCTGGAGCTGGCAACCCTAACCAGGTCCAGTTCCAAGAAGTCCTCCCTCAAAGGCCAGAATATGCCTGGAAAAGGCACTGTCCCCTCCCCCTGCCTTTTATTGACAAAAACAAGCCTGGAATACTGTGGTTGCCTAGCAATAGCCACTGAGGGAATTCATTGCTTAAAGCTACAGGAAGTTTTTAAAATAATTTTCAGGTTTTTTAAAAAACAAAACAGTATTGCAGGGGTTAGATTTCAAATTTTTCTGCAAAGTTGGGGCTCTTTTCAGGTTTGTGGAAAGATTTGTCTTGCCCATTTGTAGCAGTCAACAGATTTAAGTATCTAGAGATCTGGCAGACTTGGCTATTAGTATATAGATGTCCCGACTTGGATCTAAGACAGTCTTAACTTCTGTACTTGAATGCTGTGGTACATGGCTTGTTTTGACTATCTTAGCTGTGATGTTTGAGACAAACTAATTTGTTTGCTTCTGTATTGGTGTTGCACAGTATTTTACTGTGGAACAGTACTGATTATTGGAAGCCCCTTCAACTCCAGAAGGAAGCAGGGTATGCATTAAAAACAACAACCCAACAACTTGTTTCTTAAAGGTTTTTTACCAACGAGGTGTTAGCAACACAGAAGGGAGCAAAGATATAAAAGAAGTTAAGAAAACAGCAAACAGCACATGGATCCAATTCTAGAGTTTAATTTTCAAAATTCTCCTTGTTAAAAAAAAACACCCCAGAATTTAAGGAGGAGTGGAACACATGGCAGAAAGAAACTGCATACCCCTAAAAGAGCAGAATAAGAGAAGTCTGCTCTTCCCTGAACAAGTGAGGTGGGGTGTTTGGGAAAATGTCCACGTGCTCTCATAGCAGATGACAGGAATCCATCACCGTCCACCTCCATTTTGGACTGGGCACACCCCCTCCAGAATCCAAACCCACCTGAAATGGGTTTCTTTTGGCTGCAACCCCGGGTTCTATGCCTCCTGGTCCTATCCATGCTTCTATCCTCATTCTGTCCGTGCTTCTTCCAATTTATTGATAAGTTCTTGCCTTGCCCTTCCTCCAAGTAACTCAGGAAGTAATATCCCTGATTCTCCCCTAGGGTTGCCAGGTCCCCTCATCGCTCCAGTGGGGGGCATTCCAGGGGTGGGCAGGGTCCCCCCAAGAGCAACCACACACCTGGCCACGCCCACAGATCAATTGAAGCCCTTTAAATTGGGCAGGAGAGGGAGAGGGGTGGTCACTCTTGGGGGTGGGCCTTGGGGGCTTCCCCCAACAATGGATTTGAGCACACAAAACCCCTGCCGGGACCTGGGGGCTGGTGACCCTCCTCTCCCCTCCTACATTACGAGCCTTATGACCTCGAGAAGTAAGTCAGGCCGAGAGGGAATTTCAGAAGAGGGATCTGAACCCGAAGCTCCCTGTTCCTAATCGAATCTTCTGGCCCCTAAATCAGACTGGCTTTCTCAACCACAGCAGCCATGTGGCACCAAGTATTCTTTAATCTCTACCCACGGGGTGGCTGATCCGTTCCTAGAGAACACTTCCTCCTGTAAGTCTTTCATAGGGACCATCCCCAAATCTGCCCCACAGAAACAAACTTGAGCATCCAAACAGGCCCCAGGACCATCTGCCTCTCTAACAACCATGTTGATTTCCCCCCATGAACAAAAGACTCAAGTCCTCTCCTCCAGAACTCAGAACCTTGCTGGGTTGAAGAACAAGGAGGAGGAGGAGGAGGAGGAGATTGGATTTATACCCCGCCCTTCACTTGGAGTCTCAGAGTGGCTTACAAACTCCTTTCCCTTCCCCTCCCCACAACAGACACCCTGTGAGGTAGGTGAGGCTGAGAGGGCTCTGAGAGAAACTTTCCTTTCAAGAACAGCTCTGACAGAACGATGGCTTGCCCAAGGTCATCCAGCAGCTCTGACTGGAGGAGTGGGGAATCAAACCCGGTTCTCCCAGACTGGAGTCCGCACACTTAACCACTACACCAAACTGGCTCTCGCGTGTCAGCATGTCTTATGACGTTTTGCCGACACATTCCAACAGGAGCCAGAACATGCTGAGGATCCTCTGGTGCACCTATTACGGTACATTTTCTCATAAGGATTTTGGGGTTTTTTGCCATCACATCACAGCTGATTTATGGCGGTCCCATGAGGTTTTCAAGGCAAGAGACTCTGGAGATGGTTTGCCCTTGCCTGCCTCTGCATAGCAACCCCGGACTTCCTTGGTGGTCTCCCATCCAAATCCTGACCCCTGCCTAGCAGCCAAGATCTGACCAGAGCGGGCTAGCCTGGGACATCCGGGTCACGGCACAGGAGCTACAGAGGTGGTCTACCCTTGCCTGCCTCTGCACCGTGACCCTGGACTTAGCTTCTGAGATCTGATGAGATTGGACCAGCCTGGATAGGATTAGCCCATGAGGATCCCTTGGGTCACTCTGATACAAGAGCCTCTCGCCCACCAGTCCCTGCTTTGGAGGGCCCCGCTTTCCATTGGCCAAGCATCTAACAACGCCCCCCCCCAACCTCACCCTTCTCCCTCCATCCCCTTTGCTCCCCTCATTCAATCTGTGTCCCCAAGGAAATGCAAGGAAAGCCCACTCCCTGGAGAGCCAGTTTGGTGTAGTGGTTAAGTGCGCAGACTCTAATCTGGAAGAACTGGGTTTGATTCCCCAATTCTACCTGCTGGATGACCTTGGGCAAGCCATAGTTCTGGCACAGCTGTTCTTGAAAAAGAGCCGTTTCTGTCAGAGCTCTCTCAGCCCCACCTACCTCACAGGGTGTCTGTTGTGGGGAAGGGAAAGGGAAAGGGGTTTGCAAGCCACTCTGTTACTCCTTTGGGTAGTGAGGGGCAGGGTATAAATCCAATCTCTTCTCTTCTTCTTCTTCTTCCTGCCCCTCCAGTTCATGGCCTGCTGACTCCTCCCCTCGACACCAGCAAACCTCTCCTTGCTGGCTCTCTCCTCTCCTGCCTCTGTCTTCCCACCCTTTCGCCAGAATTCAGCTACCAAGACGATTCGCTTCTTGGCCCCCAAGCCCGACAACGTCCCCAGCACGGCCTGCTCATTCCCTTCCACGTCCAGCACACAGCCCCTCAGCATTCCCCACCCTTCTCTCCATCCACCAGCCCCTCGAGACTTTCGCACCTCCCGCTCTGTGCTGGATGTTCCTCACTGTCTTCGGGGGGGGGTGTTATCTCTCTTTGACTGCCTTTTTTTTTTTGCTATTATGTAATTTTTATTAGGCTTCAGGTTTAGAGTTTGGAATTCGCCTTTTAAGAGGGGGAGGGATGTGTTTTTAAAGGACCCCTCTTTAGTCTTCCTTCCAAACAACACCAAGGAGACGGTTTCAATTCATGAACATGAGTAGAGGTTAAAGGATTAAGTCCCCCTTCCTATAGGGCCACAAATTTAGGGTTGCCATCTCTGGCTTGTGAAATTCCTGGAGATTTGGGGGAGGAGCCAGGGGAGGTTTGAGGAAGGAAGGAAGCTCAGCAGGGATGCAATGCAGTAGAGTCCACTGTATGATGCTGCCATTTTCTCCAGGGGAACTGATCTAGGTAGTCTGGGGATCAGCTGTAATTCTAGGAGAACTCCAGGCTGTATCTGGAGGTCGGCAGCCCTGTTCACAGAGCCTCTCCTGTGCCCAGGGCCTCAACCCCATGACCTTCATCTAGGGTTGCCATGTGCCTGCTGGGGTTGGGAGGTCTCCGGCCATGATCACACGCCCCCAGCAGGCCTTGCCTGCCAGCCCTCCCACAACCACTGGGAGACAGGGAAAAATACGACAACGCACCATTGGTGGCAGCATGACGTCATTTCCGGGAAAACTTGGAAGTGATGCTATGCCTCTCTAGGAATCACCTAATACTTTATGGTTTTACCATAGAGTTCCTAGCAATTCCTAAAGAAGAGTGACGACACTTCCAGGTTTTTCTGGAAGTGATGACGCACCATCTCCAACAGCCACCTGCCCCCCACCAGGTCCCTGTCCTACCCAATCCCACACTGGTTGCCAGGCCAGGCCTACCAATCCCACCTCTTTGACACAGACAAGGGAATGGCTGTCGCTGGCTTCCCTGGGGAATCAAAAAAGTGCTGCTGAGGGGTTGAACACAGTCTCAGGTGGCCAGGCCTCCACCCCCAAGAACTATCTGTAAGGTATCATGATGGGCATAGTGCAGACTGCACCTCAGGTGAGCCCCTGAAGTCTACACGCCAAAAGCCCTCCCCCTGGGTAACCACAGGCCTTCAGCTAGCGCAAGATCCCAGGAAGGAGCGAATGCAGACACAGGGAGGGATAATCCAGATTTCGCTGTGCTTGGGCTTTCTCGAGGAGGCCAAGCCAATGAAACCCACCCTTGGACTTCCTCTTGATGGTGCGTGATCACTTTTCACTCCTCTGGACGGAAATGCAAGGGGGGATGCCATCCTCCAGGTGGGACCTGGGGATCCCCCATAATTCCAGCTCATCTCCAGACTACAGAGAACAGTTTGATGCTTTGGAGGGTGGACTGCGTGGCATTGTCCTCCCCAGGCTCCATCCCCAAATCTCCAGCACTTTCCCAACCTGGATCTGGCAACCTTACCCCCCGTCCCCCACCGGTGGCTGAAAGGGACCTGGCGGCCCTAAATGCAGCCTTCTCTTAGGGCTCCTGCGGAGGGGAAACCTGCCCCCCACCTCTGGCAACTAGTGGTCTGGCCCTTAGTGGCAGGACCCCAGGGCGCGTGATCGCGCGTATGTATACCCAACCATGTGTATGTGCACGTGAGCCATGTGCCACTGTACTCAGAAGGAAAGGAAACACTGATTGTGCCCCTCTGGGGATCCTGCTCTCTTTCTTCACATATATCCCCTCATCAAACTGATAACGCGTTTTAACTACACGGATAAGACAGGAGTGTCCTGGAGCATACAAAGGTTGTCTCACTTCTATCATGGCAATTGGCCCTGCCAGCCAGCCCACCCTCCCCACCCACCCCCAGAAAAGAGGGCATCCAAGTTAGGGTGCCAACCTCCAGGTGGGTCCTGGAGACACCCAGGAATCGCAGTTCAGCTCTGGACTGAAAAGAGCCGTTCCCATGGAGAAAAACTGCATTATACCCTGCTGAGGTCCTTCCCCAAACCCAGCGGCTCCGTCACTTGGGTTTGTTTAGCCGACAGCAGCCGTGGCCTGAGATCGCGCCACATCCCCAGTGGAGACGGAGATGCCTTTGCGAGAAGTCCAGCGCAGTCAGGGAAAGCGCTCCCCCGGCTTTAACTTCTTTACCAAGGACAAAGGCCTGTCGAGAGACGACGGATTCCTTTAATGCAGCCTTTTTCTCGCCTGCCTTCCTCTGGCAGTGGCCTTTGGGGGGAGAAAAATCAATGCCACCCGGGGAGGCTGACAAATATACAGCCCAAGTGAGTCAAAGCAGCCGTGCGGAACCGGCAAAACAGAATGGGCAGAGGTGAGAAATGGGAACCTCGGGAGGGGGAGGGGAGGGGGATTCCCAGGGCGAGGGGGCGGCCAAAAGCACGTGTGGCGGCACCTCAACATGCTGCACCCGTTGTGCCAGAGGAGACGCATCACACACCTCTCAGGAAGCTGCTTTGCACTGAGTCAGACCCTGGGGTCCATCAAAGTCAGTATCTCTACTCAGACTGGCAGCAGCTCTCCCAGGGTCTCAGGCCGAGGTCTTTCGTATCAGCCCCTCTCTGACCCCTTTGACTGGGCATGCCAGGAATTGGGCCCGGGTCCTTCTGCAGGGCAAGCAGGGGCTCTACCACTGACTCCCCCCCCCGCTGCTCCATCACCCTCCTTTTGAAATATTACTTGTCTTCCCAAGACTCCCTTTTTCAGTTCGGCAGATTTTGTCTCGACGAGGGATTTTCGCCACCAGCAAAATTTCAGCGCGCATCGTATCAGCGGATCCTACCCGGCAGGGAGCTCTGATTTAGCTGTTTGGTTTTTCAGTTAGCATTGGGGGGGGGATTTTTGAAGCAAAGGGGACAATGAAAAAGAGGTCCCATGCACTTGGGCAAGCGGGGATAGAGGGGAGTTTGTCTTGCAGAAGTCTCACTGCAGGGTTTTCTTTCTGCTCACAGGTTGGACTCCCGGGCTTAGCCCTGACTGCACAGAGATCTGGACAGGCTTGGAGGGGGGATGGTGCTGAGAACAGCCTCTGTATCCCCTTCTCTACACACATGAGCAGAAGCTGTCCAGCTCTGGGGCACAAAACCAGCAGCAGTCAGAGATGAGCAGGTGCTCCGTCTTCTACATGAACACGTGACGCTGCCTTACACTGAATCAGACCACTGGTCCGTCAGGGTCAATACTGTCTACGCAGACTGGCAGTTTTCACACCACCTCCTGCTCCAGTTTTAACTGGAGATGCCGGGGGATTGAACCTGGGACTATCTGCATGCCAACCAGAGGCTCTGCCGCTGCGCCACGGCCCCCTCCCACATCCCTCAGTTGTGTTCCAGAATTTCTCTCTGTGCAACACTCCCATCCTCCTTAATTTAGTTTCACAAGGAGAATTTCTAAAACTAATTCCAGAATTGGACCACATGTAGCTTTCTGGTCCTTCTGCGGATTTGCATCTCTTTTCTGGTGCATGTTTGTACAGTGATAAAATACTCCCTCTCCTCCCCCACCCCCACCCCCAGCAACCTTGGACATGCACAGGATTGCACTGGGATTATTTGGTTGTGTGTGTTGATGTGCGCATGCGTTCCTGCACACTGGCAAAACACTACAGAAAAGAATCTGAATGCATTTCTACATAGAACAGTTAGATTCGAGATCAGTGGCACCTTAGAGACCAACAAGGGTGTCAGACAGTGTTCCCTCTCAGCTGAGTTAGTGTGAGCTAGCTCACAGGGTTTTTTTAGCCTCCGGCTCACACATTTTCGTCTTCGCTCAGGAAGGATGGCTCCAGAGAAATATTCCCTCTAAGCTGTGGAGTCTTGTGAGCAAAAATTCTACTTTGTGAGCTACTGGCATTAAAGTTGTGAGCAAGCAGTTTGGCTACTGCATAAATCAGTCTGCTCTGGAACCGTCCTTCCTGAGCTAGGACAAAAATGTGTGATCTGGAGGCTAAAAAACTGTGAGCTAGCTCACACTAGCTCAGCTTAGAGGGAACACTGCTCCAGAGCAAACTAATTGATGCCACAGCCAATTCGCTCACTCACAACTCTAATGCCAGTAGCTCACACAAAATAGAATTTTTGCTCACAAGACTCTACAGCTTAGAGGGTGCATCGGTGTCAGGATATTGAGAGTTGAAGCTTCGACTCTCGAAAGCTGATACCCTGAAACCCTAGTTGGTCTCAGAGATGCTACTGTTCTATTGGATCTAGCAGTTCTACCCCCTGAAACAGTTTGGTCTCCTCAGGGATTCCCATTTGAAAGTGGGTTATCCATGCACCCATGCGCACCCATAACACAGAGGAAGTGAAGGGCGCAAAATGTGCTACAGGAACAGAAGGTGGTGGCGTGCATGCACAGTGCATTGTACAATTTCAAGAAATGAGCAAGAAAAGCAATGGAGAATTCTAAATGCAACGGTCCCACTCTGGAAACTAAACCGCGTCATGCGGAATTCCCAAATCCAGGGAGAGATCTGGGGAAGGAGTAATTCTGAAGTATCCCAAGTGAGCATCTCAACAGGAAAGAGACTTCAGAGAAATAAATTCTGACAGCATCTCCAAAATATTGTTATTGTCGGAAGAGGGTGGTGGTGGGGAAACAGCTCAGCATGGGGAACCTCAGCATGATGTGACTCGGGGGAAGGGGGGGACTGGAGTCTTGTGGAAGCTTTACAGAAACAAAATAATGTGTTATGATTTGATTATAGTGTGCGGCGCTAGACAGAAGCCCAAAGAAGAAGGGAGGGGGAAAGACCTTGCCTTGAGGAGATACCAATCAGAACTGAGACGCTGTAGTTGAGGTGCACAGCAGCACCCTTTCTTTCTCTACCAAAGAGCCCAGGATCTGGCCAGGTTGGCTACCAGGACCAGGGGGTGACCAGACTGGGACATCTTTCTGCCAGAGACCTTGGAGAGCCACACGGCATAGACAGGAATGTTGGATGTAGGACAGCTTCATGAGATTGTGTTGTTGGTTTTTTTAAAAAAAATTGCAATTGATTCTGAGTGCATCTTTCCGGGAGAAGCCCTTCTGGGGTGTGACTAACCTCTCCCAAGTGGGGTGGTGAGAGGGGATTTGGGTTTTCAGTAGTGGATCTGTACCATACGTCACGATCCGGTAAATCCCGAATGGTGCCTCTGAGGGTACAGCAGAGAAATCTTGTCTTTTACGAGCATGGGCTACGTTTATTCTCCATTATTATCTCTCCCAATGTATACAGCGATGCTGTTGACTCAAAGCATCATCGACGTGAAGGTGGTGGGGGAGCAAAGGGACTGCACGCCACTTAGAGCGATAGCCACTTGGTGGATAAAATGGTATTTGCACACCACTTATAGAGATAGCCACTTGGTGGATAAAACCAGCCCGCTAGCTGGCCTTTGGCCAAGGGGCATTTGGATGGAGCTTGAAACAGGGAGGGTAGACAGAGTTCGCCACAGCCTGCCTGAAACTATTTTTTCTGCTTCCAGGTAGGACAGCCCCGTCTCCCCCTTGGAAGACGGACCTTTAAGTCGCACGCTTGTCCCTACATTCTAGGCATCCAGATGACCCAGGAGTTGAAGGGAACTGCTGCCTATTTCTACAGGTTTTCTCCTTTTTAAAAAACAATTCATTTGCAAACATTTTGGGATACTTGAGGGTCCTTAACTAGAACAGCTCTGCAAATCCATCCATCCCATGAAGGCCCCAGAAGGCTAATCACCCCAACAATGAATTTTAGCAAACATATAAACCCCCGCGGGTGGGGTGGGGTGGGGGGTGTCTCAGTCCAGCCTGGAAGCCCCCAAGGGATGGGGCTCGATCATAAGACAGCTGCGCTCTGCATTTGCTCGAAGGAAGTCTTGTCAGGACTCGAAGCAGTCCAGCGCTCCTGCGAATGTAAACACGTTCTGGGGCTGAGCAGGCACCCGTTCGCCCGTGGCAGCCGCTCAGCCGGTCTGCGCGCAGTTTGTCAAATATTTGGACTTGCTATCAGACACGCAGCCCGTGAGCCTCGCGAATGTTCTGTTCTCTGCAAAACAAGCTCGGGGAAAATCCACAGCAGAAGTTCTCTCTGTTTGTTCCTTGGCTTAGAAAACAAGCTCTCTTTCCCCCTTCCCCCCGGGGGAGGGGGGCGACTGTCACCCTGCTGGAAGGGCGGTGGGGAGGGGAGCGTCGCTGCTGTTCCTCACCGGCTGCACATTCTCAGAGGCACTCTTGTTGCCCAGAGCTGGCATGCCAAACCAGCTGCGCCTCTGCCCTCCCGGGTGGGTGCCCCTCCGCGGCTGGCCACCGGAGAGGTCCCAGCCCTGTCCGCCTTCCGGGCCAGCTTCTGACCTGAGACCCACGCTCCCCCCCCCCGGTCCCGCATGCAAAAGCTCCCAGCTCCGAGAGGAAGGAGAGGGGAAGTGCCTGGCGCCCCGGCGGCGGTACCCACCTGCGGACTGCCAACTCCTCCACGGGGCCACCTGTTGCCGCTGCCTCCTCCTCCTCCTCGCTCCGGCCGGCACTGGAGGGCCCGAGGAGCGGCGCTCGCCTTTTATAGCCGCCCGCCTGGCCCCGTTCATTCATCGCCGCCGCCAGGAGACACCTCCCCGGCAGAAGCCCTCCCCCCGCCACGGGGCCGCCGTATTCCTCCGAAGAGAGGGGCCACCGCCTTGCCTCCCAACCCCTCTTCCCATCCCACCCCACCCCATCCCATCCCGCGCCTTGTTGCGCCGCGGCGGGCGGAGAGAAGCCGAGGGAAAGAAAAAACCCGAACGGAGCACCGCGGACCTGGGAGAGTTGGAAAAGAAGACCCGGGGCGATGGGGGGGGGGAGATTAATTGATTTCTTTCCTAGCTGTCTTTTCCCGGCAAACAGTAAACCCGACTGGGGGGCGGGGGGGAGATCAGCTTAATCTCTGTCCCTGTTTTTTATCATCTTTGCTAGAACCAAATTGAGACCCACCTGAAGAAAGGCTCAGTGGGACCCGTCTGGGTAGCAGGACGCATCCCCCACCCCACCCCACACAACCAGCCAGCCCCTCCCCCCAACTTCTGGGCAGGCCAAATTTGCAACCAGAGATTGATTGATTGATTGATTGATTGATTGATTGATTGATTGATCCTGCCTTTCTCCCCAACGAGGACACCAAGCCTCCTTTTTATCCTCACAACAGCCCTGTGAGGCAGATCGAGATGGGTGGCCGCGGTAGCCTGTCTGCAGCAGTCGAAAAGAGCCAGAGTCCAGGAGCACCTTCGAGACTAACACACTTTGTGGCTGGGGGTAGGATCTTTCCTGAGTCACCTGCTCCCTTCTTCAGTGAGGTAGGGTTAGGCTGAGAATGCGTGCCTGGCCCAAGATCTCCAGCAAGCGTCCGTGGCCCGAGTGGGGATTCCAACCCTGGGTTCCCCAGGTCCTTAGTCCAGCACTTTAACCACGATGCCATGCTGGCTGGCTGTTTTCAGATTTGTTTTCAGATTTCAGAGGCTGGCGGTTGGTACCAAAACAAAGAGGAGAGTGCCTCTGAGCGTAGGATGCGTGCGTTTCTCTGTTTGCTGGTGCGGCACAGATCCACCGCAGTGTGAAAGGCATGCCGATGTGGGCTTTAAGATACCGTGAGGCATAACGATAATCAAAGGATGCCCTTGGAGGAGGGAGGAGAGAGAATTAAAACCTTTCACAATTTAGGGCATCGACACCCCCGCACAAACACATGTAGGCACTGAGATCTTTCTCAGTTGGTTTCCTGAAGGACAGTTGTCATTTCAGGTCATTTCTCCCTCAGTGCCTGTCTTCCCCTCCTGCTCTCTTCCTCCAGCCGGAATCAGCACCGGAGAGAATGCACAATAGTTGGCTTGACCGGAGATGCTGCAGGATTTCCCTCCCCCACTCCAGATTCCCCAGCTGGGGGGCCGCCAGCCGCTCCTGCTCAGGGTCCAGCCCAGAAGAGGGCACGCCACCAACCAGGAAAGCTCGGCCCAGCCTCTCCCACCATCACCCCAGAGGCACCCCCACTCATACCATCACAGTGACCTCTGGGGCGATCTCCCATGTCCTGGTTGGAGGGGCCATGCAAGAATTGTGCTCCCCTCCCTCCAGGAAGCGGGCAGTTGTGGTGTCACTGTTGCTCCAGGGGCAGCAGTGAAAGAGCGCAACTGGTGCATGAGAGCCATGTTTCCCAGGGCACAACCCCCCCATCGCCTGGGCAGAGAGCAAGACGCCATAGGGAGTGGAGCAGGGATTGTTTGGCTTTCTTCAGCCTTGCAGGGGGGAGGGGGGGAGGAAGGCAGAGTATCTCCCTGTTGGGCCGATTCCTCCTGTGCCATGTCAGGTTGCCAACAGTCAGGCAGGGGCCTGGAGGCTGGAGTTCTCCCAGAATTACAACCCATCTCCAGACTCTGCAGATCAGTTCTGCGGGAGGAAATGCCAGCTGTACAGGGCAAGCTCTGTGGCATCACATCCTTGTTGACCACCTTTGTCTCCCCAGACTCTGCCATCCCTACACGCTTCCGCCAAATCTCTGGGAATTTCCCAAGCTAGAGTTGGCAACACGAGCAACACAGTCGAGGGCACACTTAAACGGGGCGGGGGAGATGCATCACAGGGCATTCTGCCCAAAGTTCCCAAAACCTGGCCCTGGCCCTTCCGATGTCCCCCCCGCTCCAAATGTTTCCACCCCTACCAATAGAATCCAATGCCTGCACGGACTGGCTTGTGTCAGTTTCCTGGCAAAAGTCTGCTCTGTCAGTAGGGAAGGTGGGTAGCAGCAAGAGCCTTGCGGTGGTTGCCAGGAAGACTGGCGGAAGGTGCCAAGTTACAGCTCCTTGGCTGCATCTAGGAAGGGCCGTGAGACATCCGGGGGCGTAGCCAGAAATTTCTGGGTGGTGGGAAAAGGGAGTGGCAGCAGGCTGCCTTGACCCCTCACCTCCCACCCGGAGCTGCCGCTGGTGTGAGCAGCCAGCCATGGCATCCACCTCCACCCAGGGCTCCAGCTGTGGGGGAGTGGGTGTGGCCAGCCGGTGGGGAGACGCCTCTCCTCCCTCCCTGTCTCTGGCCCACTGGCCTCCCTTTGGACAGTGCACCTCCAGACGCATGGAAGTGTACGCAGCCACTGGCAAGCAGGAAGACGCCTCTCCTCCCTGCCTGCCTTCTGTGAAAGACGCGCCTCCAGCTGTGTTGAAGTGTGTGTGGCTGGCTGGCTGGCTGGCTGGCCGGCAAGCAGGGAGGCACCTCTCCTCCCTCCCTGCCTCTGGCTCACTAGCTGCCCTTTGAACAGCACGCCCAGCCTGTGGTCAGCCGTTCCTGGTACAGCGCGGAGGATGGGCAGGCAGGTGTGGTCTGCGAGGAGCTGGAGTGGTTGGTGGCACTGGGCACGGCTAACGGATGAGGGGGCGTGGCCCCAGAACGCCCCACCGTAGCTGTGCACCTGGGGACATCTCCGTTCCCTCCTGGTTGCTTAGGATTTGCTAGGCTGCTAGGACCTGATTGGAGAGGCAGAGGATGCTAAGTTGTGGCATATGGGGGGGGGAGCTTTCTGCAAGTACTGTTGTGCATTTTATTTAGTATACTTCTGTTACTGTATAAAGTATTATAAGTTTAAGGGAAAGGAGTTTACTGTTAACTGGGAAACTCCCGTGGCTTGGCCCGCTGCCTTCCATACACCTCCATAAACCTCTGGCCAGGCTAGAATTGAAAATGTGCAGTTATAGCTAATTTCTTCACTACCCAAAAGGAAACACCACATTATTTAAACCCCAGGCAATGGATTAAACACACGTTGATGGCTATCTTTGTACCTCTCTCTAATCTTGGCTGCAGACAGGTGGCCCATGTTCCTATCCTGAGGGGACATTAAAACATCCCACCTATTTCCCCCCTTCTTTTAAATCCCCCCCCCCAGAAGATCACAATGAGACACAGGATGCCTCAGGCAGCTCCCCAGGTGGGGCTCTGGAGGGTGGGGGAGGAATGGCACACAAGCATCCCAGGAAGAAAAAGCCCCCATTCCCTCCTCTGAAGAAGGCAGGATGATTGATTGATTCCTTTCCTGCTACAGCAGGCCTCAGGGCGAGGAACAACATATTATAAAACATCCATAAATAATTAAGAATTAAAAACTAACCCTAATACACAGATGGCGCATACAGTCCGATTTCATCAGAAAATTAGAATCGTCAGCATGGGGGGAAAGGTCGGAAACGGGACGTCATGCTCCTCAGTCGGGGCCTCGACCGTAAGCCTGGGGGGAGCAGCTCTGTTTTACAGGCCCTGCGGAACCGTGCAAGATCTTGCAAGACCCGGATCTCAGCTGGCAGAACGTTCCACCAGGCCGGGGCCAGAGCCGAAAAGGCGCTGGTGCTGACTGAGGCTAATCGAATACTTCTTGGTGCAGGAACCACCAATAGGTCTTTGTTCAATGAACATAATGCCCATGAACATTCATGATTGTGTCTGCCGATGGATGGATGGACGGATGCTGCCCCAGATATTTTGGGCAGGGCTTGGAGGTTGTGGCTGGTTGGTTGAAACGGAGTCGACCGAAACTGAATCCTTCAAAGATGGAGGTCCTGTGCCTGAGCTGCGGGGGTTTGAGTTGGGAATCCAGCTCCCAACCCTCAGTGGGGTGTTATTAACACCACACTGATGGTGAGAAGTCTGGGCATGACTTGGAGTTCCAAGTCACAAATGTTGCCAGATCGGTGTTTTATCACCTTCAGCAGATCAGGCAACTAGTTCCCTTTCTCTCTCCCTGTGACTTAGCCACAGTGATCCATGCAGTGGTCACCTCTAGGCTGGACTACTGTAACTTGCTCTGTGTGGGGCTGCCCTTGAAACTGACCCGGAAATTCCAGCTGGTTCAAAATTCAGCTGCAAGTGTCTTAACTGGGACGCCCCCAAAGAGCACACATACAACCCGTGCTCTGCCAGCTGCATTGGCTCCCAATTGAGTACTGGATCAAGTTCAAGGTTTTGTTTTTTGACTTTTAAAGACCTGTGCAGTCTGGGGCCAACATATCTGCAGGATTAACTCTCCTAGTATGCCCCCCACAGAGCGTTTTGCTCTGCAGATCTATATCTGCTGGTGGTCCCCGGCCCAAAGGACATCCACTGACACTCTTCCATGTAAGATCAGGGCCCTGCAGGACTTGTTCCGCCAGGCCTATGGCTGAGGCAGTGGGTGTCCAATCCAGGGCTGTAGTCGGGATTTTTACTTCGGGGGGCATTTAATTAAATCGAGGGGCACCCCTGCACACATTGCCGGCAGGCAAGGCGACGGCTCGGCTTGGCTCAGCATGAAAAATAAAATAAAATAAAACCGGCTGGATGGGAAGGCCTGGGAAGCAAGTCGGGTGGCCTGGCCCTGTGATGCCCTACTTTAACTACAGGCCTGATCCAACCACATTGGCCTCCCCTGCACTGTCTGGCATGATTTATCATGTGCTGCTAATTGCAGTCTGCCCACGTTGCATGCCCAGGTTCTGGCTTACTGAGCATTCATAAAGGTGGTTTTCTTCTGGAATTTCTATTAATGATGCTGACTGCCATCTGGCCCATTATAGGTTCTATATTTATAATTATGGTTTTTTAACTATTTGAATTGTTGGAAGTTACTACTGTAACTCCCAAGCCCTGCCATCCAGGGGAGGGCGGGATATAAATCCAAGTAGATAAATGATTCCCCTTTCCTCTGTTTGGTCCACACAATGACCCTTTGAGGTAGGTTGGGTAGAATAACTGTTTCAAGGAGATAAATTCAGGTGGGTAGCCATGTTGGTCTGAAGCGATAGAACGAAGTTTTGAGTCCAGTGGGGCACCTTTAAGACCAACAGCGTTTAATTTTGGGTAGAAGCTTCTGTGTGCATGCATGCACACTGACTCTGGTTTGCCAGACTGGCTCTTTGTGCATTAACCTGACTGACCCTGCCCTCTGGCTTTCAGCACCAGTGAGGGGAAACTGTTTATTGTTTATCACTGAATTTCCAAAATGTCTCAAAGCAAAGGATTCAGTGATCTTTACAGCAAACATGATTGGCAGGGGAACCTATTGTTCTTGACAGCCACAGTCAGTCGTGAACTGATGTTGGGATCTCCTCCCCTTGCTGCCCGTTTGACTTGAACACACTGTCGAACACTTTGCATCTGCACAGTAGCTGTGGTGGTCCTTCTGCCGTAGCAGGTGAAATGGATTCTCCCCCAGGATCGTAGATGGTCAAGATATGTAATTTAAATTATGTTGGGGGGTGGGAATTACAGCTCCCATAAGACTATCCATAAATGCACATGCGCAAAACAATATTGAGAACATATATCAGATGGTTAGACTTTTAAAAAACAAACAAACCAGGGCTTATTTATAAATAACTGACTGATTGACTCACTATTTACACAATTGGTGAGGAGCACAAAGACAACAAGTTGGTGGGGGAAATTAGGACTTCCACTGGGACTGTATGAGAATTTGCATGGGTGAAACACTGCTGCCTGCACTGTATTGTACCATCTGTACCACTTGAAGATGTGAAAAACAGTCCTGCCAAACAAGCTGCTCACAAACAGTTGAATTGCCGAACAAAAAATTGGCTCCCTGCTCCCAACTGGCGAGCAGAACAGGAGCCAAGCCCAGTGAGAAACTGGCTCCTTGCCCCTGGCTGGCAAACAGAATTTTTACCAAATTTTTGAATATGTGGGAGTTCTTTACCCTTCATTGCTGCCTTGGAGAGGAGATAATTCCCTCCCCAGTGCTGTTTAAGGACAGGAAGACCCAGTTTGGCAGCAGTACACATTGAAAGGATCTTAGTTGATCACCAGCTGACCATGGCCCATCTGTATTTAGCCGTGGTTTCAGAGTGCATCCTTTTCTTCCCTTCTGCTTTCCATCCTGCTTTCACTTCAGGTTTGTTGCAGGAGGGGAGGGTTGTCCCTGCATCTGTTTCATAGGAATCGGTAGTCAAACCACTTGCAGCACGTTCCTGCCCCCCATTTCTCAAAACTTGTTATACCATGCTTCTTAGTTCTGATCTGATTTCAAAACACTAAAGTAGAAGGGTTTTCTGCGTACCTTTAAACACCACCCACTTCCCTCTCCTATTTCCGCCCTCTGCCTGTTTGCAGGAGTATAAGCCCTTCAGTGATAATAGTAGAGCAGGAGGTGGCGCTATCCTGTACTTTGTGTGCTTACTACATAGGTCATTTGATGCTGTGAACTCTCCCATCCAATTTTTTTCTGTTTGTTTTGCATCAAATCAAGTTCTACTCAGATGAAGTATTATAATTTAATTAGGTAAGATTTTAATCCCTTTTTCAGTTCACTTGAGGAATATTCATCTGATGCAAATCTTTCTTAAGGACCGCGATTGCCCAAGAAGGATTGTCTTCCCCTGGTTTTTTTCGAGGCAATAATTAGCATGTGAACAGATTGGCTGCTGGGTCAAAACTTAAAACAACCACAGTCTTTTAGACAGGTGGGTAGCTCTGTTGGTCAGTCAGAGCTCTGCAGAAGGAAAAGAAACTTGAAGAACAAGTACTTCTTGTTGCTAGTCCATGCAAACCTTTCTTGCATGGCCGCAAATGAGTTGTGCCTGTCACACATTTTCAATCAGGAAAATACAGAAAGAATAATCCGCATAGAGTTGAGTTTCTGGTACTAACATCCACTCGAAATCAACATATGCAGAAATGAAAGCAAGAAAGATGAATCAAAGGTGTACTGGCCCGAATGCTGGGAAACTCTGGAGTAAAGACTGAATACAGAAAAAGCCCATAAGCCAGCAACAGGATGCAGGTGCTTAGAAGGTGAATGCAGTCTTAGCTTGCATTGGTTCCCTTCTCTTTTGTGCAAGTCAGCCCTCGTCTGGAGCACTGCGCTCTGTCGTGGGAACCACATTTTAAGGAGGATGTTGGCAAAGGATGGAGCTTGTCTGGAGAAGGCTGTCTGGAAACTGAACCCCCTGAAGAATGGTCAAAAGAGGTGGGCAGGTTTAGACTGGAGTCAAAACAGAGACAAGATTGCAGTCTTCAGATATCGGTTACGTACAAGGCAGAGCAGAGGTCCATCAGTGGCTATTAACCACAAAGTATAGATAGGGACTTTGGGGCAAGGGATGCTCTGTGTTCTTGGTGCCTTGGGGGGGGGTCAACAGTGGGAGGACTTCCAGTGTCCTGGCCCCACTGCTGGACCTCCTGATGGTACCTGATACTTTTGGCCACTGTGTGACAGAGTGTTGGAATGGATGGGCTGTCGCCTGATCCAACATTGGCTTCTCTTACTTTCTTATGTTCTTATGACTTATTCTCTCTTGCTCCAAAGGGCTAGACAGGAACTAAGAGGTAGAACTTGCAAGGGGGTAGACTTCAGCTAACCATTGGGAGAAACTTCCAAACAGTAAGAGCTGTTCAATGATGGAAGAGACTCCTCCAGGAACTGGTGGCCACTCCTTCAGTGGAGGTCTTCAAGCAGAATTTGGAAGGCCATCTCTTGGATGCTGTAGTGAATTTTACCTGCACTGAGAGGGGATTGGACTGGATGATCTCCAAGGACCCTGCCTGCCACTCATGGTGTCCATAAACATTTGACATTGCCATACTGAATTAGGTCCTCTACACCATACTGTCAACTCTCCAAGGTTTCAGCTCCTGCTCCTTGGGAGCCTTTAACAGGATTCTGGACCCAGGATCTCCTGGACATACCAAACAAGGACCCTGCCAGTGACATCTCCCCAAAACAGACGCAGAGCCCTTATTCAGTGGCTCTCCAGGAGCGAAACCTCTTTCCCAACATCTGCCTCCCGAGCAATGCTCCCTCTAAGCTGTGGAGTCTTGTGAGCAAAAATTCTGCTTTGTGAGCTACTGGCATTTAAGTTGTGATTTGGCTACTGCATAAATTAGTTTCCTCTGGAACCATCTTTTCTGAGCTAAGACCAAAAATCTGTGAGCCAGAGGCTAAAAAACTGTGAGCTAGCTCACACTAACTCAGCTTAGAGGGAACAGTGCTTCTAAGATGGAGCACTGGAGATGCTGGGGATTGAACCTGGACCCTACTGCATGCCAGGCAAGTGCTCTGTCAGTGAGCCATAGCACAAGACAGGAAGGATGGTCCTTCTTTAACTACCCTGTTTCTCTCTCTGTCTCTGTCTCTGTCTGTCTGTCTGTCTGTCTCTCTCTCTCTGTCTGTCTGTCTGTCTGTCTGTCTCTCTCTCTCTCTCTCTCTGTCCAACAGACATGATATGGTATTTGCACATTGGGAAACTGTATGCGCCATGCATACACGCATCCATGTGGTCTCTTTAAAACACTCCTGAAAGAAATGCAAAAGCTATTGCATTGACCCACCTTAGGTTAGGATTTGACCCACTTCTTAGTCCAGATTCACCAGTGGAAAATTGATGGACTGTGGTTGTGTGTGCATGTGTGCATGTGTGTTTAGGTGGGAACTCTTCAGTCGGGAGCTGGCAGCCAGATATCCTTGCCCTCTCCAGCCCAGTTCCAAAACAGACATAAACTCAGTGGTTGCACCTCATTGAACTGAAGGGTGCTTGAAAGTAGATGAGTGTAACAGATCCCAACCTGAGCATCTCCATCCATCAATGCACCTAACAAAGCGGAGGGCACTCCAAGGCTCAGGCGACAGCGTTCAAGGGCTTTGCTGAGTGTATTAAGTGCTTTAATATTGTAGAGGGGAAGAACAGCAGAAGGGCAGAGGGGAAGGCAGGCGGGGGGCAACGGGGAGAGACAGAACAACATGCCATCTGGAAGGAACCATGATGGATAGAGGCAACAAGGGAAGGACGAGACCGACTGGTGCTAGTCAATAACGAGGACTCCGCCATGCGGCGCAGAATAAGATCCAGGGGTGCAAGGCATTCATGTGGTCACTCGGCTACTGGAGGAATCCTTGCCTGTCAGGGGTGGCAGATGGAGCCTTGGAGGTCAAAAATGGGATGGGCAGCTCAATCTGAGAGTTTCAGCAGTTTTATATAACTCGCCTGAAGCTTACCAGCTCCTGTCCGTCCCCGATCCCTAGCTACACTACCACTCTGCAGCCACCAAACGAGAGTGGCGCTGAAGAGCAGTCAAGAGGTGGGGCAGGAGTGTTTATTGACCCAGTTAGAGATGTCAAGCCCTCCCTGGACACGCAGCCACATACCTATGGCCTTCTCCCATGCTGCAGAATTTGGGGGGCTATTGTGAAGGCATGGTCTCACAAGCCCTATTCACTTGGGTCCTGGGGGGCTGGAAAAACCTCATAGCCATCCAAAGTCTCTCATCACCCCTTTCCCCGACTCCCGGCCAGTGCCAAAACCAAACTGGGTAGTAACTGCTACCACTGGCAAATCAGAGAGTATCTCCTGCTGGAAGGATTTGCACATTCAGTGCTCTGAACATGCCCTGCCATTTAGAGGCACAGCCCCATTGCCGCATCGCCTGTTTCACTATTCCAGGCAAGCACAGGGACAATTTATCACACTTTCACAATTTCTAGATGTTGTGCTCAAGGGGTGGTGAGCTTAGCCAATGCCCCTCCCCATCACAACTTTTTAGATTCAAAGAATGAATAGGTGCGGTATTTTTACAGAGCCCGGGCTCTGTGCATTTAAAATATAAGAAAGTTTAATTTTGTTTGGTGAAGTGTTTAAGTGCACAGACTCTAATCTGGGAGGACCGGGTTTGATTCCCCACTTCTCCACTTGCACCCACTGATGTGACCTTGGGTCAGTCACAAGTTCTGGCACAGCTGTTCTTGCAAAAGAGCAGTCTCTGTCAGAGTTCTCTCAGCCTCACCTACCTCACAGGGTGTCTGTTGTGGGGAGGGGAAGGGAAAGGAGTTTGGAAGCCACTCTGAGACTCCTTTGGGTAGTGAAGGATGAGGTATAAATCCAATCTCCTCTTCTTCTTCTCCTCCTTCTTCTTCTTTTAAAAGTGTATATGTGGTCTGTTCAAGCAACAGGTTGAGCAAGGACACAAAAAACATGCATTCCACTCACCTTACACTCAGTACTTATCCTGAGCAATGGATAGGCTGGTAATTCTTGAAGTTGCGGTAATTAAAGGCCCATCATTACCCTAGTTGGGGCCTCCACAATGTGTCTCGCCATGTGGGCAAGATGAAGTCCCTAGGTAGAGGCTTGGTCCTTCATGGATTGTGCCTCCCTGGTCCAAAGCCGCAAGATAGAAGAGAACTTCTTTCCCATTGCCAAGAGAGTTTACAATCACCCCTTCAAGAGCCTGCCCCCCAATCATTCTGATCTTCCTGCTTCAAGAGGAAGAAATTACTATCTAGCCATCTGGCTGTCTTAGTCTGTGTCCCTTGGGTGTGGCATCTTGGCAAGGAGTGAATGGCAAACTTATTGTTCTGCTTTGGCCAGAGCCATTTGCACCCATAAGTACGAAAGCACTCTGTGCTTGGGGCTTGATGACTCACCGCCCTCCCACACACACACCTCATGAACAGAGCGTAGTCCCAATGGCTGAATTATCATGGTGAATACAAGGGTGCAGGCAGGGCTATTTTGGGCAGGAATGCACAGGAATGGAGTTCTGGCTGGCTCCCAAGTTGGCCACACCCAGCAGGAACTCATTAGCATAATAGGCCACACCCAACAGCAGAAACTCATTAGGATTGGCTGCATTAGGGGTGTGTGGCCTAACATGCAAAGGAGTTCCTGCTACAAAAAAAAGCCCTGGGTTGTGACAACAAACAAAGTAAACAGAATAAGAAGCAAAAGGTGGGTGTGGCTGGATGACCACACTTCTGGTAACATGGGGGTGTGGCCTAATACACTAATAAGCTGTGCTGTCAGGGGTGTGTGGCCTAATATGCTAATGAGTTTCTGCTGTTGGGTGTGGCCTATTATGCTAATGAGTTCCTGCTGGGCTTTTTCTACAAAAAGAGCCCTGGGTGCAGGGCATTTCTCCGCACTTTTTTACCATGTCAGTTAATAAAACTGCGTATCCTGGAACATGCTGGGGGCAGGGCAGGGCAATTGGGCTGGAGTGCAAGCCAGAGGAGGTGTGGGCATAGCTGGCACAGAGTCTAGCTCCCCAGTCAAACACAGAGTGCGTAATTGGGCAACAGCAACTGGATCATGGGCAAATCCAGAAATCAGAGTTCAAACACAGCCCAAGGTTCAGAGTCAGGAGCAGGGTCAGTGGCAGCACGATCAGGAATAAAGTGATGTGTTGCTTCCACGGCCAGTCTCCCCTCGCTGTGCCCTTTATAACACAGACGCTAATGCTGCACTCTGCCGTCTTTTCAACACTCCTCGGGTTCTGGAGATGGGTGGTGAAGAAGAAGAGAGGAAGAGATTGGATTTATTCCCCACCCTTCACTACCCAAAGGAGTCTCCGAGTGGCTTAAAATCCCTTTCACTTCCCCTCCCCACGACAGACACCCTGTGAGGTAGGTGGGGCTGAGAGAGCTCTTTCGAGAACTGCTTCTGAGAGAACAGCTCTGAGAGAACTTGTGAGTGGCCCAAGGTCACATCAGCAGCTGCATGTGGAGGAGCAGGGAATCAAACCTGGCTCTCCCAGATTAGAGTCTGCGCGCCTAACCACTGTACCACACTGGGAAGGTACATGGTGGGGTGTTCCTTGATACTGAACTGTTGGGGCTGCACAGCCGGGGTGCTGCCATCAGGCTGCAACAGCTTCCTCTGACCTGCTGTCCATCACTGACTGAGGGCCGGGGCCTTCTTCACACACCCATTCCTTTTCGGTAGAGTCTTCTGCCCCTTCAGAGTTAACTGTGCCCTGCTGACCCACAACTTCCTGTATGGGTCAGACATTTTGGGTTTGAAATGGCAGCAATGTTCCCTCTAATTCCCGCCCCACCCCCCGCTGAGCGGAGCAGTTCACATTGCCAGGTCCCCCCTGGGCCCCAGCGGAGGATGGGGGCGTAGGGTTGCCAAATCCAGGTTGGGAAGCTCCTGGAGATCCGGAGGCGGAGCCTGGGCAGGACAGGGACCTCAGCAGGGTAGAATGCCATAGAGTCCACCCCTCAGTGCATCCACTGTCTCCAGGGGAACAGATTTCTCTGTTGTATGGACTTGCAATGTTCCCTCTAAGCTCAGTTAGTGTGAGCCAGCTCACACATTTTCATCTTCGCTCAGGGGGACGGCTCCAGAGCAAACTAATCGATGCAGCAGCCAATTCGCCAGGAGCTCACAAAGTAGAATTTTTCCTCACAAGACTCCACAGCTTAGAGGGAGCATTGATCCTGAGCAGAAGATAAGTGCTGTGGTCTTAAAACAGGCAACAAGGCAGTGCAAGACCCTCCGTGGCTCCAGATGGCTGCTGAGTGGGGCTTCCTGTGTCAGTTCTAGTCCTTTCTGCACTAGACCTTAAATCCTGGTTCAACCCTGTCCCCAGGGCTTTTTTTGTAGAAAAAGCCCAGCAGGAACTCATTGGCTTGTTTGCTTCTGTTTACCTTGTTTGCAGGAACTCCTTTGCATGTTAGGCCACACACCCCTAATGTAACCAGTCCTAATGAGTTTCTGCTGTTGGGTGTGGCCTATTATGCTAACGAGTCCCTGCTGGGTGTGGCCAACTTGGGAGCCAGCCGGAATGCTGTTCCTGTGCGTTCCTGCCCCAAAATAGCCCTGCCTGTCCCCAAACTTACATTCTACACTACACGCGAGTTCACCCCTGTAGTTATCTCAGGGTATTTTTTGTTTCCACATTACACTGAGATCACCCGGGTTTCGCCCCACACTTGTCCCGGGATAAACAGATGCTGTTATAACTAGGGATAAATGCAAGGTATTGTGTCACGAGTTGAACACTATATAAAATCAGGTGAGATCCAAGTGCGGAAAGGACCAATGAGTGGCGGCTCACCCACACAGCTGAGAGGGGACACTGAAGGGCAGCAAACATTACAGCTGACCTGGCCAAAAATGTCGGCCTCCCCCTGACCCTGACTGCCAGCATTTCAGGTTCTGCCCCTTGGCTCCAGGTTGGCCACATTATCAACTGAGTTGTTACTGCTCCGGTCAGTGGAGGCTGGCAGTCCTCTTCCCCAGCTGTCACCGTGAACAAGTTTTGCAGAACAGAAAGAGGGGAAGGGGAGAGAAAGGCCGATGAAAGGCTGCATTTCGCGTCACGCTGGAGGAAATTAAAAGATTCGTGCCACCGTTGTTCGTCTCATTAAAAGTCCAACGCTTGTTAAACCTGCGTTTCACCGCCACACTGGCACCGCATGTGAGGACATCTCATAAATTACCTGTGGTGCTTTGAGCACATGCCAGCTGACAAGCAGGTAAATCGGGAGGGGGGGGGAATCATCCCTGCCTAGTGTACCTGCAGAAATAGGTTTAAAATAGAGGTGCCATCAAAAAAATCTCACCCCTAAAGTGCAATCTGGAGCGCATTTCGGGAGGTGGTTTTCAACACATGCACGCTGGGAATGTGATGGTACAACCACATCTGATCTGGGCTGTGGGGATTGGGGGAGGTGGCCAAAGGGCTAAGCAGAGAAGGCAGGAGAGTAGCTTTACTTCACCTCTGGCAGCTTGGACAGAGGAACCTCAGGCTTTGTAGAGTCACCTGACTCCCTTGTGTCACTGGATAATCCCTGAGTTTACACAATGGTGGAATGTCTTTCTAGCCACCTGCCATTGGCGGCTCCCACACACAATGGCCAATAGGCCAGGAGGTCTCTCTTCTGAAGACAGTGCACAGGATGGGAGTAACTGTTCAGTCTCTGGGGTCTGGGGGATTCCCAGAGACCTAAGAAGGATTCCCCCGTAGACCTAAGAATCTTGCTTTTCTGTAGAAGAGGCAGTAGCTTAGTGATGGAAGAAAGACTCAGGTTCAATCCCCAGAACCTCCAGCTTTTTCAAAACAAAACAAAAAAAATGTCAGATCACTGGTGACAGAAGCTAAGAAACCCCTGGAAAGCCATTGACAGTCAGAGGAGACAAGATGGAACTATCGGGCCATAAAGTAGTATTGTAGGTTTATATTATTAAGCAGGGCTCTTTTTGCAGCAGGAACTCCTTTGCATATTAGGCCACACACCCCTGATGTAGCCAATCCTCCCAGAGCTTGCAGTAGCCCCTGTAAGGAGAGCTCTGTAAGCTCTTGGAGGATTGGCTATATTAGGGGTGTGTCGCCTAATATGCAAAGGAGTTCCTGCTACAAAAAGAGCCCTGTAAGTATTTACTTAAGAAGAGCCTGCTGGATCAGACCAGTGGTCCATCTAGTCCAGCATCCTGTCTCGCACCACAGCTAAAACAGTTACACTGGAGGTCCAACAAACAGGGCTCAGAGGGTAGCTCTGATGTTGCCTCCTAGCGCTGGGTTTCAGAGGCTGGCTGCCTCTGAAAGTGGAGGTTCCCTTTAGTTACCATGGCTGGTAGCCGCTGGTAAACCTATCCTTCGAGTTGCCAACCTCCAGGTGGTATGTAGCTCATTAGGAAAACAAGGAGCTACAGTCCGTCCCGTGATCTCTCTTCCTTCGACAACCTCCAGGTGGTGCCTGGAGATCTCCTGGGATTACAAGTGATCTCCAAGTGATGAAGAAATTGGAGAAAATGGCCTTTTTGGAAAGTGGACTCTATGGCACTATCCCCCATTGAAGTCTCTCCCCAAACCCCGCCCTCCTCAGGCTCCACCCCCAAAACCTCCAGGTGTTTCCCAACCCAGAGCTGGCAACCCTACCTATCCTCCGTGAACCTGTCATATCCTCCTTTTAAAGCTGTCTACGCCTATGGCCATCGGGCTCTTTTTGTAGCAGGGACTCCTTTGCATATTAGGCCACACACCCCTGATGTAGCCAATCATCCAAGAGCTTACAGAGCTCTTCTTACAGGGGCTACTGTAAGCTCTTGGAGGATTGGCTACATTAGGGGTGTGTCGCCTAATATGCAAAGGAGCTCCTGCTACAAAAAGAGCCCTGCCCATCACTATATCCTCTGGCAGCAGATTCCACCATTCAGTTGCCCACTGAGTAAGGATCATGATGGGTGGCCGTGGGTCAAGCTCTTGAACAAAGTTACCCTCAACAACACTCACTGAAGATGATTTGTCTATTGAAGAATAAAGATTTTCCAGCTGAGAATGTTGTTGAGTCGGAACTGATATTCTGGCGCGAAAACCCTCAATTATACCTGGTTCAAACGTAGCCCCTCCAATCACACTGCCCATTCATTCCCGCCAAGCTAGCACACCTCTAACACCATCCCTGTAAATGATATGTTTGTTTCTCAGCTATGGCAGCAAGCAGGGAGACAGAGAGGCCATCTGGCCGGCATCCCTGGGAAAGGAGGGTATCCTCAGGAAGTTACATGAGATGTATTGCCCTGCAGTAAAGCCATTCTCCCTCGCACACATCCACACTCTTCCATCCCCTGGAATTTCCCCAAATACATGGCAACTGAGTCAGTGAGGCTGACACCATGTTAGTCTGCCTGTAGCAGTAGAAAAGAGCAAGAGTCCAGTGGCACCTTGAAGACTAACAACATTTGTGGCACCTTAAACACCAACAACATTTGTGCTCACTTCAGTGACTCCCGAAAACTCATCCCCTGCCACAAATTTTGTTAGCCTCTTGCTCTTTTCTACTTCCATTGAGTAAAGAAACACTTCTTTTTGTCCATCATGAATGTATTGCCCATCAGTTTCATCAACTGAGAGCCAGTTTGGTGTAGTGCTGAAGTGTGCAAACTCTAATCTGGGAGAACCAGATCTGATTCCCCACTCTTCCCAATTGCACCTGGCTGGATGACCTTGGGCAAGCCGTAGTTCTGATAAGAGCTGTTCTTGAAAAAAGAGCCGTTTCTGTCGGAGCTCTCTCAGCCCCACCTAACTCCCAGGGTGTCTGTTGTGGGGAGGGGAAGGGAAAGGAGTTTGTAAGCCGCTCTGAGACTCCTCTGGGTAGTGAAGGGCAGGGTATAAATCCAATCTCTTCTTCTTCTTCTTCAAGTGCCCCCCAAGTTTTAGTATAATGGAAGAGGGAGAAGAAACACCTTATATCCACTTTCTCTACTCTATGCACAGTTTTAGAAACCTCTCTCAAGTTCCACCGAGAGCCAATCAACAAAGTTGCCATGCTTGTTCAGGAGAATACAAGAATTGTGTGTAGACATATGATGGGAGTTTTCTGCTCATGGATCGAGGACCCAGTCAGGCCCATAGCTACAGCGGGGCATCTCGGGGCCAGCCCCCCCAACTTGCTGACAAGCCCCCCAGACTTCCCATCCAGCCCAGGGTGTCACGGCCTTCTCCCCTGGATTAAATTGATTAGCCAGTGCCCCCTAAGAAATTTAAATGCCCCGGATTTTAAAAAACCCTGGCTACAGGCCTGGACCAGTCTTTGCATATCGGTTGCTGTGGCACAGATGGAATTGTCATTGGCTCCATTATGAAATCATACTATCTGATGAAATCATGCACAGGGGGTGGGGGGGAGAACACTGCTTCTCCTCCCCCCTAAGTCATAATTCCATGTAGAAGAGTGCCAGAGTGCATTTGGAAGGCACAAAATTCCCACTGCACATCTTATACAAAGTACTCCTTTCCCCCCAACAAACACGAGGACTGTGCCCAGCTTAGTTGTCTTCCCCACCCCTCGCTCAGAGGGCTTGCAATCAGGGTTGCCCGCCATCAGGTGACAATCCAGTTGGGAGCGGATCTTGGAGGATGCTATGATGTCACATCCGGGTGGGCACTTAGAAGTGATGTCATAAACTGCTGTTTTGACCAGAGGAACCAATCTCTCTATCAACTGTAATTCTGGGAGGACTTTAGCCCTCCCCCCGCTTTGAAGTTGGTAACCCTATTAAAGCTTCTACATATGTTTACAGATGCTGTCAAAAAATCCAGGGCCAAAGCTGGGCGGAGGGGTTAGTATGTGGCTTGTTTAACCTAATTACCCTGCTTAATTTATTACCCTGCTAAATAAATTACCTGTTGTGAGCTGGGAACAGCTTAGGGTGCACTGTCAGAGCACAGAGCAAGTAAGGCAAGGGCACCAACTCAAGAAGTATAGTCAAGGTCCAGCTGAAGGCTATGCACAGAGTCAAGGGCCATCAGGAGTCTAGTCAGAGAGTCAGTCTGTACAGCAAGGTCTGAGAATCTGAGAGTTACTCACAAGCAGGTTCAGGAGCAAGACGAAAGCAGAGTCAGGAAATGGTCCAAAGAGTCACAGGGCTGAGGCAGGATCTAATGCAGTGATCGCAGAGTCAGAGGGATTTCGACTTGTTGCTTCCATGCCTAACAGTTGGTTGGTTTTTATAGCCATATGCTTAAGGGTCATGCTTGCAGCCAGCTTGCAGCCAGCTGCTCAGGAGTAAACCTGCAGCCGGCGTTGGGCCAGGAGGTGTGTACTTTGTCATCTCTCCTGTAGCTTTGTTCGTAGCCTCTGCCTGCAGTGCTCAAAGGGTGTGGGTAACACTGGAGGGTTGGAAATGATCAACTGAGTTTCACCTGTTGAAGCAGGGCTGGAGAGTGGGTGGTTCTGCACCAGCTGTTGGCTGTGAATCCTGACAAGCCTGCAGCTCATTTTCCTATTGGTCCAGTTCTCCTGTTAACTCAAGGCTGGCTACACAGGGCTCCTCTTCTCCTGAGGAGTCCTTGCTTTCACTGGGCCCTGACTGACCCATGACATTAACCCGTTAATTACCCTGCACACAACAAAAATCTCTGCTGTGGAACAAATGGTTGGGTACAGACACCCCCCCCTGGCCTGTACCCAGTCATCCATTCCATAGCAAAGTAGAAATCTTTGTTGTGTGCAAAGACTGGGGCCCTGATCCAGTACTTCTGTTACAGAAGGCAGAAAAGAACATGCCATCTTGGACCCCTTCCTATAACCACATATGGACAATGCCACAGCAACTGGCCCTAACAGGATTGGGAGGAGGGGCAACAGTCAATTACCCTCAAATGTGAAGCAGTGAGGATCCTGGTAGCCCTCCACCTCCATCCCACACACTATACCTAGCGATGGAAGGGAGGCATCCAACACCTTATAGCCATACGCTTAAGAACCAGTTTGTTATAGTGGTTGTGTGTGCAGACTCTAATCTGGGAGAACCAGGTTTGATTCCCCACTCTTCCACTTGCAGCTGCTGCGTGACCTTGGGCAAGCCATAGTTCTGGCACAGCTGTTCTTGAAAAAGAGCAGTTTCTGTCAGAGCTCTCTCAGCTCCACATACCTCACAGGGTGTCTGTTGTGGGGAGGAGAAGGAAAAGGAGTTTGTAAGCTGCTCTGAGACTCCTTTGGGTAGTGAAGGGTGGGCTATAAATCCAATCTCTTCTCTTCTTCTTCTTATCCAACATTTTGAGCTTCCCTGGATCTCTCTTTCCACCATTCCACCACTACCACCCTGGTTAAAGAATCGTTACGGGCACTTTCATGCGCACTAAATAGTGCCCTTTCAATCCACTTTCAATGCGTTTTGCAACTGGATTCTATGGCATGGAATGGCAAAATCCACTTGCAAACAGTCACCGAAGTGGACTGAAACGGCATTACTGAGCGTGTGTGAAAGCACCACTAACCAATGTTCCCTCTAAGCTATGGAGTCCTGTGAGCAAAAATTCTCCTTTGTGAGTTTCTGGTATTAAAGTTGTGAGCAAGCAATTTGGCTACTGCATCAATTAGTTTGCTCTGGAGCCATCCTTCCTGAGCTAAGATGAAAATCTGTGAGCCAGAGGCTTGAAAACTGTGAGCTAGCTCACATGAACTCAGCTTAGAGGGAACACTGCCACTAACCCTCACCTTTTCTTGGCAGCCCCGTAGGGCTATGCTGGATTTTGCAAAAGTCCCACAAACCTGGAACAGGACTCTCTTTTGCAGACCTCGTAATGAGGAACGGCCTGAAGGGAGGAGGAGGAGGCCTCAGCGGGGGCGGAGGGGGAGCGAACAAAAGAGTGGTGTTTGCCTTCTCTCAGCTGGGAGCAGGGAAATCAAGGGTAGGGACCTGCCTTGAGTTCCTTCAGAAATGAATTTACGTGGCTGGACTGACTCCAGCTGGCAAGCACCCGGCTCCCTGGGAGGCCCACAGGAGGCAGCGGGACAGAAAGAACCCTCCTTGGCAACTTGGGGAAAGCCCAAGAAGGGAGAGACATTCCGGAACCTCCCCTGACCTAGAAGCCTCTCTGTCTCCTGGCCAGCAGAGAGCTTTTAAAACCAACCAAAAGCAAGTGAGGACAAGGGGGACCCCAGACGAAAGTTCGACTTCAGCGGCACCTTTAAGACCAACCAAGTTTTATTCAAGGTATACACTTCCGTGTGCATGCAAACACTTCCTCAGAGAGTAGAATTGGGGGGGAGGGTTAGTTGCCAGGAACGGGCTAGTTAGAGTCAAGATGCAGAAGTAACTGGGCAATATAAGTATGGCTGAGATTGGATTAAAGCGCTTGGTAAGATCTGTGAATAGCAGTAAATTAGCATACAAATACAAGAGTCAGGAAACAGATGTGGGAACTAAGTCTGAGTCCAGTGACAGTTCCAAGACCAACAAAATTCAGTTCTGGCTATAAGTGAGAACTGAGAGACTTAGCATGTGCAGATGCACACTGCTTTCCTTTCAGACCCTTAGAAGCTCATCGATTCACAGCTCTTGAGCAGGAGGACACATTAGCTTCTTGCTTCTCCAGGCCCGTTTGTCCAGGGTCCCTAGGGGTGTGGGGAGAGATATTTGTGAATTCCGTGCATTGCACAGGGGGTTGGACTAGATGACCCGGGAGGTCCCTTCCAGCTCTATGATTCTATGACTCTTGGGTTGGTTTGTTTTTTAATGCAAGGGCTAAAAGGACTGAGACACATTTTGCAGTTGCTAGGGTAAACTTTGGGTGCGGTCACATGTGCCAGATAACGTGGGGAGGGGGAAGCGAGGGTATTTGCTCCGCAGCAATTTGACCCGCCACTGGGTGATCAGACGCACCGGCAGATGAATCGGGGTTTTTCCATGGCCGCGTGTTTCCGGTGCACTTCAACAAGGGATCACTGACACAATGGGAGCGCGCCGGAGCGATCACACGGGGAAGTCTGTCTGCAGCCCATCACAAACCCTAGTTTGATACAGCACTTTCCCTAGTACTTTTTAAATTCCGCTTCTTCGGCGGGGTGAGACGGGTTGCCGACGGGTGCGGGACACTTGCCAGATGTTCCCACAAGATCACACCCTTAAAATCTGCCCGGCATTCGTGCCTATCGCGCGGCTACTTCTGCGTGTGATTGGGACCTTAGAATCCTTATAGCTGAGCAAAGGAGCCAGGGTTTCCAGAGTGTAGGGGGACAGTTGGTTGATTATTGGCTTAATATAGTGATCCCTTATATTCACAAAGAACCTGCATTCAAGAAGGGCGTGGAAGGTTGTATCTATCATGGAAGGGCATGGAAGGCTGAAACAATGTACCTTTCTGCAGGTACACTGAACCAGATTTCCTCAGACGTTACTGTCCCGGCCCCCCGAGCGGGGACGGCCCCCCCACGAGTCCCTGGAACACACCTGAAGCCCCGGCCTGCGGCGAAGAGGGAGAGGCCGGGAGGCCGACGGAGAAGGCCCCAGCGGAGACGGGCGCGGCTGCGACGGGAGGAGGAGAGAGGCAACTGGGGAGAGCTCGGCCGAACCCAAGCAGCCCGCGAGCAGCGGGGGCGGGGTCCGGAGGCGGGGAGGAGAGCCGGGGGCCGAGAGGACAGGCGGGCCAAGGCGGGGCCGCAGGAGGACGGGCGGGAGGCACAGGGGCAGTCTCAGCGTCCTGGGTTTTAGGCGGGGGCGGAGCCAGAGGGCAGGCGGAGTCCGGAGGTTGGCGGGGGTAATAAAAGGAAGGTGAAAGGCAGCAACTGGGGAGGAGGACATCTGGACTGGCTGGGGAAAGGAGGGAGTGCTGAGAGAGAGAGAAACTCCCCCCTGAAGCCTTGCAGGTGTGCCTGAGGCCAGGTTCCAGAGTGGGACGTGGAGAAGTGAGGAAACTTGCCCACCAGACCCACCATCTGAGGTTGCTTGTGCCCAACCCCTTTGAGGACCACGCCAATGCACGACTCCGCGTACCTGTTCCCCAGGGTGAGAGCAGGCAGACAGTAGCGACAGCGGCTACGGCCACCGGAGATACGTCACTCCCCAGCGCCGAGGGCGTGACAGTTACATATTGGGGGGGGGGGTTGGTTGTCAGGAAGGGCTAATTAGAATCAAGATGCATAAGTAACTGGGCAATGAATACAGCTAAGATTGGACTAATGTATTTGGTAAGACCTGTGCATAATAGTAAACTGGGATACGGATAATGAAAGAATAATAGAAAAGGTGTGCATACACACAAAAGCCTGTACCTTGAATAAAACTTGGTTGGTCTTCATGGTGCCCCTGGACTCACACTTTGTTCTGCCGCTTCAGAGCTTCAGACCAACACGGCCACGCACTGGAATGTAGCCCCTAGCCCAGTGGTTCTCAACCTTCCTAATGCCGCGACCCTTTAATACAGTTCCTCATGTTGTGGTGACCCCCAACCATAAAATTATTTTCGTTGCTACTTCGTAACTGTGATTTTGCCACTGCTATGAATCGTAATGTAAATATCTGATACGCAGGATGCATTTTCATTGTTACAAATTGAACATAGTTAAAGCAGAGTGATTAATCACAAAAACAATATGTAATTATATATTGTGAAATATTTATTTCTAATTACAACAAATAAATGAAATTTGGTCTTGAAGCATGGTGTTCATGAAATATGTGTTAGGCGACCCCTGTGAAAGGGTTGTTTGACCCCCAAAGGGGTCCCGACCCACAGGTTGAGAACCGCTGCACTAGATAGAAAGGCTAGTCTGAGAAAGATCTTGAAAAGCAGGATGTTAGGGAGAGCAAAGCAATAGGGTATGGGAGTGAGCTTTGAATCTTTCATTAGCTGTTGTAGATTTCCCGGGTTGTCTGGCCATGGTCTTGGCATTGTAGGACTTGACGTTTCACCAGTAGCTGTGACTGGCATCCTCAGAGGTATAACACATAAAGATGGAGTACTCTCTGTGTCAACTGCTACTGGCGAAACGTCAGGTCCTACAGTGTCAAGACCATGGCCAGACAACCCGGAAAATCTACAACAGCTAATGAACTCCGGCCGTGAAAGCCTTCAACAACAAGCATAGACAGTTTCAAGAGGGAATTAGATAAACATATGGAGCAGAAGTCCATCAGTGGCTATTAGCCACAGGGTATAGATGGGAATTCTCAGTCTGGGGCAGGTGATGCACTCTATTCTTGGTGCTGGAGGGGGCAGCAGTGGGAGGGCCTCTAGTGTCCTGGCCCCACTGCTGGACGTCCTGATGGCACCTGGTATATTTTGGCCGCTGTGTGACAGAGTGTTGGACTAGATGGGCCACTGGCCTGATTCAACATTGGCTTCTCTTATGTTCTTATGAATCTTTCATTTTGTAAAAATTCCGCCCTGTGTAAAGTATAAAATGGTCTCCCTGCAACTGATTAACCAACAATCTACGACTAAACCATGCCAGGGACTTTCTCGCATGCACAAGAGGAATGCTGCTACGGTGCGCTGCTCTCCCCTCCCAGGGACGCGGCAGCAGGAGGAGGCTCCCAAAATGACCAATGTGATTTTTTAAGGTTTCGTGAATCGAACCATGGCATCCCAGTTGTGAACAGTGGTATTGCCCTTCTGTTCCACACGAATCACACCTCCTGCGGAGTTCTCTCTCCCTTTCTGGGCACTGCCTGTTAAAAAAAGGAGGGAGGCAGATTTGGCATGAAGGCAGAGGAGGGCAGTGAAGATAGCTGGGAGTTGGGAAGAGAAGTCCTGGGTGGAAACGTTGAAGGGACTGGATACGTTCAGCCTGGACCGAACAGAGAGCCGGCTGCATTCTTCAGCTACCTGAAGGAAGAGGGTAAAAGGCTTGTTCTCTGCTGCTCCAGAGGGCAAGTGGTGATCTGATGGGCATAATTTGCAGGGGAGGAGATTTTGGTTCAGGGTTAGAAAAGGCAAGTGGGAAGCCTTGCAAAACTCTCACGAGGGGAATCCTATTCCTCCTCCATCGCCATCCGGCACGACTCCCTGGGAGCCCAGCCACAGCGATGGGGGTGTCTGCGAGCTGCTCCAAACCCGGAATGCTTCCTGGGCTCTGCTGCCATCATGGCTGGGCCTGCTGAGAGCTCCGTGGCTCTGCCAATGCCTCCACAGCAGTGGCAGCAACCGCTGGGCCCCTGCTAAGTGGGTTTTCTAGTGCTGAGAGTGGCTCACCAATGGCACCAGCTACCTAGAGGGTGGGCAGGCTCTCCCTTGCTGGAAGCCTTCTAGCAGAGGCTGGCCGGCTGCCTGTTCTGGCTCTGGATTTCTGAATTCGGCAGGAGGTTGGACTAGAAGGCCTCAAAGGACCCTTCCAACTCCCGGATTTCTGTGACATATTCAGGGGGGGGGAATACCTCAGGAAAAGAGCAAGGTTAGGGCTCATCTACCCAGTTGCCTACTCCAGGTTGGAAATTCCTGAAGGGTTAAAGCTCCCCTCTTTTCCCTACAGGGCTACAATTAGGGTTGCCAACTCCAGGTTGGGAAATTCCTGGAGATTTGAGGGGCAGAGCCTGGGGAAGGTGGAATCAGGAGGGGAAGGGAGCATAGCAAGGATGTGATGCCATTGAGTCCACCCCTCGAAGCAGTCATTTCCCCCGGGGAACTGTTCCCAGTTGTCTGGGAATCTGTTGTTCTAGGAGAACTCCAGGCCCCTCCTGGAGGTTGACATCCCTACTTTACCATGGCTCTAATACAGATTGTCCTGCCTCTCCACACATTTACTATTTAAAGAAATTTGAAGTGACAAATGGTGCGTTCGGAGATGGTTTAGTTTTGACCGCCATTGACTTGGAATTCACTGACATGGAATTCACTGCCACAGGAGGTGGTGGTGGATACAAGCATTGATGGCTTCAAGAGGGAATTAGATAAGCATATGGAGCAGAGGTCCATCAGTGGCTATTAGCCACAAGGTATAGATAGGAACTCTCAGGCTGGGGCAAGGGATGCTCTTTATTCTTGGTGCTTTTGTGGGGGGAAGGGCAACAGTGGGAAGGCTTCTAGTGTCCTGCCCCCACTGCTGGACCTCCTGATGGCACCTATATTTTTGGCCACTGTGTGACCCAGAGTGTTGGATTAGATGGGCAATTGGCCTGATCCAGCATTGGCTTCTCTTATGTTCTTATGACTTTGCTGGTCCCATTCTGAGGCAGAGGCTGCATCTGTAGACGCAGGTTCCATTTAGCTATATTGGCAGTCCCCTGATCATCCCAGAATGTGTCCAAGTATTTTTTAAAAGGGGAGGCTTCTGCATCCATGTTGTTCTTGCCAGCATTTGTTGGCCACGGGGACTAGATGGACATTTGGTCCAATTGGCTTGGGAAGGGGAGTATTCCACCTTGTGTATTATGGTGGGTAGAAATTGCCATCAAGTTGCGGCAGACTTATGGTGACCCTTCATGGGGTTTCCAAGGCAAGAGACTAACAGAGGTGATTTGCCATTGCCTGGCTCTGTATAGTGACCCTGGACTTCCTTGGTGGTCTCCCATCCAAGGATTAACCAAGGCTGACACTGTTCAGTTTCCACAGTTTGATAAGTGGTCTCTCATCCAAGTACCGACCAGGGCCAACCCTGCTTAGCTTCTGAGATCTGACTAGATCTGGCTACCTTGGGCCATCCAGGTCAGGGTCTGCAGACTGTGGCCCCGTTAATTTGAGTTAAGTATCTTTGGCGGCTTGGCTCAGCTGACCTGGACTTCAGAGGCCCACCTGGAATCTCCCAGGAGGTTAAAGGGCTGGTCCATCTGTAATGTGTGGAGAGCTGTTTGGATTCCCCATCTCAGGCCACCATGATGCCTTGGGCCCGCCCCGCAAGAGATGCAGCCCCCTTGCAGAGGCCGTCTCCCACACGTGGAGTTCAAACACATCAACAAAACAGCCCTGAGGGTCCTCGGATCCCGGAGCCCTTTCTTTCTTCCCTGATGATGCCGTCACGCTTTTATTCTCTGCCAGGAAGCTATTTCCATCCTGGCGATGAAACGGCCAGAATCCTTTTTGTCTCGCTTTTGTTCCTCCCACAATAGAAAAGCGAAAAGTGAGGGGGGTAGTTACTGGATAAATAGAAACAGGCGGCAGGACTCAAAGGCGGCGGCCCATTCTTGTCCGCAGTTCACCTTTACCTGGGAAAGGATGATGAAAAAACATCAGCCCAAAGGATCAAAGGCTTGGAGCACCTTCCTGGTGAGGGAAGAGCTTAAGAATCCAGCATATATCTTTTTTAATTTATGAAAGAGATGACCGAGGGGGTAGGGGAATGACATTATAGAGGTTTATAAAATTACAAATGGGTTTTCTCCTTCTTTCTTTCCTAATCTCCCATGAAGCGGATGTTGGAAGTATCAGATGCAACATCCCACCTCCTCAGTCTCCAGAAGCCAGTGACCACAGAGTTGTAAGCAGATAGGCAGACCCTGAGCATCTTCTTGTTCACTTTACTGTCACTGAGAATCCCTTTGAAGTGGAGATCAACACTCTTTAGCAAAAAGCACCTTCCTTCCGTCTCCTCTCCCTCTGTCCCTCCCTCCCTCCCTCTCTCTCCTTCTCTCTTCCATGCACACAAGATCTCAGCATCTGGATCCGTCTCCTAGTTAGGTAGCATAGGAACTGTCTCTACATCTCTACCCTGCCCACAGCAAATCCTTCCTTATAATTACTGAGTTTTCGTCCTGCAAAATGCACACCAAAATGAGTTGGCCACGGGGGCTGCCAGTCAAACATGGGGCCCTGGCCATTGGCTGACATGCCTGGCTGCGTGGGCTCAGTCCCGCCCATGCAGCCAGCACACAGCCTCTCGGCCACAATCTGTCACCAGCCGCTGGACCAGAGGAATGCTCCAGCAGCTGCGTGCTGATGGCCCCGGACCCATTCCAGAGAGGGGTCCATGCTGCTGCTGCGGCTAACAGCAAGCGGTGCCCGCTTCCTCAACTGGCAGCCCAACGATGGGCTCCCTCCCTCACCACTCCGTCCATCCCGAGGTAGGCCACTCAGGGCGACTGCAGGCAGCGCCGCCTTGCTGGCCCACAGGCCCGAGACAGCCTCCCTCCCTTGCCGCTCAGCCACTGGAAAGCCACAGCGGCGAGGGGGTGGCGGAGCCAGCCTCGCCCTGCAAGTGCAGCCGCTGAGGAGCAGTGGCGAGGAAGCAGAGGAGCCGGCCTCACCCTGCAAGCGTGGCCAGCGAGGAGGAGGATGGGGCCTTCGGTGGGACTCTGGCTAGCGCCCATTGCATCTGCTCACGCAACGGGCCTTGCTGCTAGTTGGTGGATAAAGGGAAAGACTTGATAATACGAGCTGAAATTAACATATGGATAGCATTAGGTAAAAGGTAAAGGTAAAGGTTTCCCTTTGCTGAAAGCCAGTCGAATCCGACTCTAGGGGTGTGGTGCTCATCTCCATTTCCAAGCCGAAGAGCCAGCGCTGTCCGAAGACATTTCCGTGGTCATGTGGCCAGAATGACTAAACGCCAAGGCGCACGGAACGCTGTTACCTTCCCACTGAAGCAGTACCTATTTATCTACTTGCAATTTCTTGCTTTCAAACTGCTAGGTTGGCAGACGACAGGTAGGGCCACTGGCAATCAGCCACCGACATAGCCGAATAGAACCTCCATATTTAGAGGCTGTGAAAGGCCGCAACTTCGTACCTGGCTTATTGTGAACTTCCAAAAGGCTTTTGACCACAAAACACTCGGGTAGAAGTGGAATGGAGCCGATCCTGAAAGGCAGTTCAGATATCCCGTTGAGTCACCCACAAAGACCTTCCCTTAGAGACCCTCGAAAACACCCCAAACTACGAAGAGAAATCCGCCTTGTCCGCCTTCAGGGCAAGAGTGGAGGGGCAAACAATTGTGCACAATTCCACCAGTGTGCTCAAGACCATCATGCATTTCCGTCTGTTAGTACAAAAGTGAAGGGGGCATGCCATTTGCATTGTGGCTAGGGTTGCCATGCTCCAGGTGGGGCCTGGAGTTCTTCCAGAATTACAACTGGACGGATGAGATCAGTTCCCTTGGAGAAAATGGCTGCTTTGGACGCTGGACTCTATGGCATTGTACCCCAGTGGAGTCCCCGTCCTCCCCAAACCTCGCCCTCCTCAGGCTCCACCCCCAAATCTCCAGGTATTTCCCAATCCAAACTTGGCGACCCTATTCGGGTTAGAACAGATAAAAGGAAATACTTCTTCACCCAAAGAGTGATTAACATATGGAATTCACTGCCACAGGAGGTGGTGGCAGCTACAAGCATGGACGGCTTCAAGAGGGAATTAGATAAACATATGGAGCAGATGTCCATCAGTGGCTATTAGCCACAGGGTATAGATGGGAACTCTCAGTCTGGGGCAGGTGATGCACTCTATTCTTGGTGCTGGAGGGGGCAGCAGTGGGAGGGCTTCTGGTGTCCTGGCCCCACTGCTGGACCTCCTGATGGCAACTGGTATATTTTGGCCGTTGTGTGACAGAGTGTTGGACTAGATGGGCCATTGGCCTGATTCAACATTGGCTTCTCTTATGTTCTTATGTTCTTATGTAATTGTGGCCCTGTATGGAAGACGGGGCTTTAACCCTTCAATCGTCACTCATTTTCATGAATGGAAACCATCTCCCCTGTGTGGCTATCAGCATTTTAAAGGGAGACAAAAGAGGATTCCCTCTCACTGGGTGTTGTCTGGCCCCCGCCATTCCCATCTGGGGCCCCCCAACTCCCCTTTGACCACTCCCTTGCCACTTGGTTTTGCATGCCCTGTGTCTGCTCCATTATGCCCACCGCACAGCCACCTCCATTTCCCTGGCAGGAAGTCAGCTTCTCAGCCTTCTGGTGCCCCTGGTTTTCCAGCACAGCCAGCTCCCCGTCACCTCCCTCCAGCACAACCAGGCTTCTGGCAACCAAGGGCCAATAGGACCTTTGCCTGAAAGGGTGAAAGGGGCAGTGAGAGGGCCAGCCCTGTCCTTGTGGCCACACAAAGGGTCCGTGGAACTCGCCACCACTGGATCGTGGTCCTTGCAGTGACAATCAGTGCACTAGGCTGTGAGCTTGGTATCTTGGGGTCCCCCTAGGCTACAAACTGGAGCACACTCTGTCAGAAGGAGCCAACGTGGTGCATTGGTTAGTAGCCAGACTGAAGAAGAAGAGATTGGATTTATACCCCGCCCTTCACTACCCAAAGGAGTCTCAGAGCAGCTTACAAACTCCTTCCCCTTCCCCTCCCCATAACAGACACCCTGTGAGATAGGTGGGGCTGAGGGAACTCTGACAGAAACTGCTCTTTTTCAAGAACAGCTGTGCCAGAGCTTGTGACTGACCCAAGGTCACATCAGCAGGTGCAAGTGGAGGAGTGGGGGGATCAAACCCGGCTCTCCCAGATTAGAGTCCACGCACTTAACCACTACACCAAACTGGCTCTCTGTGAGACCCAGGTGCAAATCCCCACTCTGCCATGGAAGTCCTTGGCCCAGTCACACACCCTCAGTTTAGCCCCTACCTCACAGACATCTTGTTGTGAGGATGAAACGGAAGGAGGAGAGAGTGCTGTTATGAAACACACTGAGTTTCCATCAGGGAGCAAAAGTGAGGAAAAACTCTCAAAATTAACTAATTGGGGACAGCTCATGTGGGGCTGTGCTGCGTGCAGTGGGGCATGGAAATCCATCAACAGGGCTCAAGCATGGCTTTTCTTAGTAAATAACAACAATGGCAGCGACAAGGGAGGGGGAGTTGATTCCGACTGGCATTTGGGGTTTCTAACTGCATCTTGGAAAATTTGGGGGGGGGGGGGCCTGGGGGCAGTGCCTGGGCAGGGAGCTCTGTGGGGATGTGATGTCACTCTAGGACTTCTATTTCTCCTAGACTTTATGGTATACCATACTCCCAGGCTGCCATTTCCTCCAGGGCAACTGATCTCCATAGTCTATTCAATTAGTCTGAAAGTACACCAACCCTCCAACTTGAGGCTGGTAACCCTTTTGGAGCTGTGTGCAGAGGAACTGGAGGGATATTCTTTCACCTTTCCTCCAGCCCCATTGTTTGAGATGGATCCCCCCCCCAAAGCTGCCAAAATGCCTTTTGTGTGTCCTCCAATGGGGAAAAATAGCTTAAGAGGATGCAGTTGGAGATCAGAGTTCACCCATATAATCCAAAATAGCCAGCATGGCAACGATTTACCAAAAAAGACCATGCCAGAGAGCCATTCCTAGATCTGCCAGGGTCTTGGCTAGTTTGACCCTAAGTTCATTGAGCTAAAGATCTCTCCCCATACCATGTGAAGTTTCACATACCTGCGAAAGTGTATAACAGCCGTAATGAACTGTCAGTTATGGGAAGGGAAAAAATCCATCACTGCCTGAGGAAAGGCCGGAGGGAGCGGAGGATATTGGGGGAGGGGGGCAAATCAAATAACATGAAAGTAAGAACCAAGAAACTGCAATACAGAATTATTACCTGCAGCAAAAAAAAAAAAAAAGGAAAGGAGAGGGAAAAAACTCTCTTATTAGCTCCAAAGCTTATGTAGAAAGATTGAAAAGCGAGCCGCGTGAATGAGCAGGGAAAATTTGTTAGCACAAATTGGCAACTTCAACTAACCCACCTGTTTACATCGCAGTGCTGCTTTCCCTCACCTTATTTGGTTTTTTAAAAAAATTGTCCCCTTAGCAAATATGCACATATCGCTGGGCAACTGAACCCTACAAGCCTCCTCAACCCAGACGGCAGCAATTCGAGAATCCCGAAGGCCTGAGCTTCAACTACCCTCAGTAAATTGGCTGGAGCCTCCAGCTCGGCACCGGCGGAAAGCGGAGAATGCCCCCGCGCCTGGCAGCCTTTTGAACACGTCTTCGCTCTAGAGAACTGTGCAATTATCTCCACAGGCAGAGCAGGCAAAGACGTCCCACATCCAAGGCGTGGAACCAAGGAATCAAATCAAATCGGAACCAAGGAATCAAATCAAATCGGAACCAAGGAATCGAATCAAATCTGAACGACCCCTTCCCAACTTGACTCACAATATCGGCTTGACACAAATATTTACGACGTGTGTTTGCCGTTCCTGCATGCTCTAGGGTTGCCAATTCTGGGATGGGGAATTCCTTGAGATCTCGGGGGTGGCTCCTGGAGGGGCTGGGGCTTGGGGAGGGGAGGGAAGGGAAGGAACCTCCGTGTGGTACAGGGCCCTAGAGTCCACCCTCCAAAGCAGCCAATTCCTAAGGGGCCACTGATCGCTGTTATCTGGAGATAGGGTTGTCACCTGCCCCGCAGCCAGGATTTTTAAGTCAGGGGGCATTTAAATTTCCCAGGGGGCACTGTCTAATCAATTTAATCCGGGGGGAAGGTAGTGATACCCTGAGCTAGATGGGAAGTCAGGGGGCCTTGCCGGCAAGTCAGGGGGCCTAGCCCCGAGATGCCCCACTGTAGCTACAGGCCTGGTTGTCACCTTCCAGGTGAGGTCTGGAGTTGTCCTGGGATTCCAGCTGATCTCCTGACTACAGAGATCGGTCTCCCCAGAAGAAAGCGGCATCTTTGGAGGGTGGACTTCGTGGAATCACATGCCCACTAAGCGCCCTCCCCTCTCCAAGCTCTGCCCTCCGCAGAATCTGCCCAGGAATATCCAGGAATTTTCCTAAATTGGAGCTGGCAACCCTAGACTTCCCTTGTAACTCCAGGAGATCTCCAGGCCTTACCTGGAGGGTGACAACTCAAATGAACACAGTGTTCAGCCCCCCCAGCCAGACTGAACTCTGTGAGTCTGCCAAACTTAAGTCCAGGAGGGGTTCCGTGTTTTATTTCGAGGAAATATGATGCCCAGGGAGGGCTGGAAGCTGGGATTAAGAAATCTTTCTCCCAGTGACTGATGTTTGGCGACATCACGTAATTACCCACTGATGAAGGAAATGCATGCTGTACAAGAGCATGCATTTAAAACAGGGTCCCCAATTCCAGGTTGGGAAATAGCTGGCGGTTTTGAGGGCAGAGCCTGGGGAGGGGGGGGCTTTGATTGGGATATCCTGCCGCAGAGCCCACCTTCCAAACTGGCCTGATCTCTGTTGCCTGGGGATCAGCTGTAATCAATGCCTCCCTCTAAGCTGTTCCCTCCTCTGCCTCCGCCTGGTTGATCAAATGGGGAGCAAAAATTCTACTTTATGAGCTGCTGGCATTGAAGTTGTGAGCGAGCAATTTGGCTACTGCATCAATTATTTTGCTCTGGAGCCATCTTTCCCGAGCTAGGGCAGAAATGTTTGATCCGGAGGCTAAAAAAACTGTGAGCTAGCTCACACTGACTCCGTTTAGAGGGAACACTGGTTGTAATCCCTGGAGGCTGGCAACCCTTATTAAAATCTATGGTAAGTGGGGTGGAACCATTTGGGAAAGGTGATATTGAGCACAAGAGGAGGTGGAGAAGGGGTTAAGTCCCCCTCCACTTCTCCCAGCCTTGACTCTTCTCCATGTGGACGTTTTTTTCTGGAAAAGGCCTGCCAGGGTCCAGTGTCATCCGTTCCCATATAACATCTAGGTAAATCCTGATTCTTTCTTAGGTGATAGTTTTTTATCCTGTTCCATTGCATTGTTATCGAAAGATTGTATGTATTGCAAGCAGTTTCAAGGGTGTGCGGCAGTCATAAATGCATCAGAGGCGAAACAAAAAGGCATTCGATGCTAAACAAAATTCGTCAAACATTTCCACCTTTAATTAGAAACATATTCAAAATTGTAGCTCTTTTTGATTGTTGGATGTTCCTATAGATAACTGTATTGTTGTAGAATAATAACAACATATATTTGTGTTTGTGTGTGCCACTTGCAGAGAGGCGAGTGCGGCAAAAAAGCAAACAAAACCAAAACCTGCGACGCAACATCATAGATCAGAGAGAAACAAGCGTTACATTCCTAGAGAAGGTACTTTTTCAACTAAGAGGCCTAGGAATCCTGTCCTAGTGCCACAGCGGCCCCTGGTGGTGTACACAGGAATCCCTCCCATCCTATTCTATGCCAATAGTCGATTCTAATGAAGATTTATAGGAAGGGTTTTTGCGGAATTATTTTCTTGCCGCAGTCAAAGTGAAACTCTTCAATCCTCCATCACTTCAGAGGAACTTTGGTGCACCTAGATATACCCGGCAAATGAGGCAACAGTTCCAGACAATCTCTCCAACACCTAAGTACAGAAATTTGAAAGCTCAGGAAAGGGGAAATGCTTGACCAAAGAAAGGCAGCTAAGAGATGTCTCCTGCCCCTGCTGCTTTCCCTCTGGCTTCTCTCCGCTCAGTCTCTGCGACTGCAGGTGGAAGAAGGTCTGAATGCTATGGTGTTGCGGTCATCTCTCTCTGCCCCTTTCAGTCGGGGAAACGGAATTGCACAAAGCAAGCGCTGTCCTTCGTCCAGGGCTGAATCTAAGCAGGTGCCCATAATTGGCCAAGCTCTGGAGATGCTCGAATGCATCGCAAGTGAGAAATGAAATCCGGTTTTCTTCCCCTTCCCCGCTCTCCCACTGTTTCAGAGGTTCAGAGGTTAAATCCCTCTGATCGGATTTGTGTCGTTTCCGAGGATGCCAGGTACACGTGGCTGCGAAGTACCCCCCAGGCCCTCCCTGTGAGGTAGGCTGCTCTCACCTTTCCACCCCATTTGATCAACCAGGCGGAGGCAGAGGAGGGAACAGCGGCATCCAGAAGAAAAAAAGCGGCTTGGCAGAGACTGGCGAAGGGAGGCATTGGCAGCACTCCTGACCTTGCCCTGGTTTTCTAGAGTCTCTCGCTCACCAGCTGTTGGCTGCTCCAGGCAGGATTTCCACAAGCAGGCTGGACTCAAAGGCAGCAGGCAAACCAGAAGGCCGGGGTGCGTTTGTGCGCAGAGAGCAGGATTCCTAACGGGAAAAGCAGGGCAGTCAGTCCTGGGAGAGCACCTTTCGGGGGTAGGGAGGAAGGCCTTGTTTATGGGAAGGGAAGTGCTGGGGTGGTTTGAGGCCATGAGGTGAAGAAGAAGAGATTGGATTTACACCCTGCACAGCACTCGGAGTCTCAGAGCAGCTTACAGTCTCCTTTCCCTTTCCCTCCCCACAATAGACACCCTGTAAGGTAGGTGGGGCCGAGAGAGCTCTTTCAGGGACTGCCCCTGAGAGAACAGCTCTGAGAGAACTTCTGACTGACCCAAGGTCATACCAGCAGCTGCATGTGGAGGAGCAGGGAAGCAAACCCAGTTCCCCCAGATAAGAGTCCATGCTCTTAACCACTACACCAGACTGAGCAACTGGAGATCGGTGTTCCCTCTAAGCTGAGTTAGTGTGAGCTAGCTCACAGTTTTTTAGCCTCCGGCTCACACATTTTCGTCTCCGCTCAGGAAGGATGGCTCCAGAGAAGACCAATTGATGCAGCAGCCAAATCACTTGCTCACACAACTTGAATGCCAGTAGCTCACAAAGTAGAATTTTTGCTCACAAGGCTCCACAGCTTAGAGGGAGCATTGCTGGAGATGGATCTTTTGCAGAAAGCTGGAGGTGGCGAGAAAGAACAGGGGCACCATGGCTGTGATGTGGCTTCGTGAGAACAAGAGCCAATATGGTGTAGCCCACAGCCAGCCAGTGTGGTGTAGTGGATAGAGACGCAGACTATGACCCTGGCTGACCTGGGTTCGAATCCCCATTTCTACCAAGGAAGCTCGCTGGATGACCGTCGGCCCATCACAAACTCTCCACCTGGCCTACCTCCCTGGCTGGTGTTGTGAGAGAACAAAGGAGGGGTGAGTGATGATAGATTCAGACGGACAGCTGTGTTGGTCTGAAGCAACAGAACAAAGTTTTGAGTCCAGGGGCACCTTTAAGACCAACAAAGTTTCATTCTGGATATAAGCTTTCGTGTACATGCACACTCCTTCAGTTCTGAGTGTCCAGACAGGGTGAAAAGCAGGTTATAGATGAATAAATGCAAATGCAAGGATGAAGGCACGGCACTGGATGCATCCACCATCTTGTGGCCCGTAAGAGCCCACCGAGCAGTGAGAGGTTCAAGCACGGGGGGGGAAGGTGGGCCTAGGAAGGCCTGGCCTAGGAAGGCCTGGCTTAGGGTGCCAGCCCCTTTCCATGCATGATGTGGCATTTCAAACATAAAAAGATTTGTTTTCCATACTCGTATGTGTGTGCTTGGACCAATGCAAATTACTCGCTTGTACCAGGCCCGCGCAAGAGGTGCTTTGGCCCCAAAGGGTGAGCCCGTATGGGGAGCAACCCCTCATCCAGAGGGAAGAGGGGCACGTGGAGATTCCCCGAAGCAGTCTACCTCTGATAGACTTGTGGTGAGGGAGGGGGGATCCCAGAGGCACCCCCACTGGCGGGATGGCCTGGTTTCATCGCAGAACACTGGCTGATGAAGCTGCATTGGAGAACAGTGAGTCTGGGAGAACCGTGAGCATATTGGGCTAAGGTTGGGGAGCCCCAGGTTCAAATCCCTTGCTCTGCTTTGAAGCTCACTAGAGGGCCTTGGGCCAGTTCACTTTAATGGAAACAGGCATGAGCTCTTTGGAAGACAGCCAGGACAAAATCGCAGTTGGTCACCCATCCGTCCTTCCAGAAGTGGGTAGAGAACCTGCCACATGTTGCTCCCAGGGCCAGTGTGCTTCCACTGTGAGTCAGGCTATGCCCAAAGGATCTGAGCTGTGGCAAGAGAGCCCTGGCTGGTCCTGGGGTGAACGAACAGAAGAGAAGCCATGCTGGATCAGGCCAGTGGCCCATCCTGTTCAACACCCAATGGCCAAAACCCAGGGGCCATCAGGAGGTCCACCACCAGCGGAGCCAGAACTCCAGAAGCCCTCCCACTGGTGCCCCCCAAAAGCACCAAGAATACAGAGCATCACTGCCCCAGACCTAAGAACATAAGAGAAGCCATGTTGGATCAGGCCAATGGCCCATTCAGTCCAACAATTTGACACACAGTGGCCAAAACCCAGGGGCCATCAGGAGGTCCACCTGCAGGGCCAGATGCACAAGCTGTTTCTTTGCCACCAGGCAGTGTTGGCTTTTGTGGCACGTTTTCGTTTTAATTTGCTTCCCCAGGTGCTTCCCCCCCCCATCCAAGAAGGACCCATTCAGATTCACTCAAGATGAAATTTTGGCAACAGCTCCACTCAGTGAAGCAGGCATCTCCCCCGGGTTCCTCCCTCCCAAGGCAGGTAGCAGGGGGCAGCGTCAGAAGCTGGAGGAGAAAGGAGGAGGAGGAAGAGGAAGGAGAGCAGCCAGAGAGGAGCAGAAAGCAAAAATAACCAGAGAAAGTGATGATACTGAGGTGTGACAGGAGGAGAAGAGAACAGGCGCCAGTCCAAAACACACAAACACACACAAAAAAGGGATAGTTAAGTAGGTGGAACTGGAGAGCAACCACTGCTGCCAGAGACCTGCTCAGTAGAAGACAAGGAGCGCTTGGGACTGGGGAACAGCGACATTCCGTGGGGGACCCGAACAAAAAGAGCCCCCTCTTTCCCAGGATCCTGTCTCCAGCAGTGTCAAGCCAGATGCCCCAAGAAGAGGGGTGGGATTCAGTTTAGGTCTGGCCCACTCAGGTATTTTAAAGTGCTGCCACCCCACAGCCCACCTAGCAACCAATGTTCCCTCTAAGCTGTGGAGTCTTGTGAGCAAAAATTCTACTTTATGAGCTACTGGCATTAAAGTTGTGAGCGAGCGATTTGGCTGCTGCATAGATTAATTTGCTCTGGAGCCCTCCTTCCTGAGCTAAGAGAAAAATGTGTGAGCTGGAGGCTAAAAAACTGTGCGCTAGCTCACACTAACTCAGCTTAGAGGGAACACTGCTAGCAACTATCACCTAGTAGCAGGAGTGGCTTGTGGGATGGCTTGCAGGGAGTGTCCTGGCTCTCGCCCCCGAAGGGAGGATAAAGTCTGAGTCTCCCTTGGGAATCAAAACTTTGTTCTGTTGCTTCAGACCAACGCGGTGACCCACCTGGATCTATCTTCCCTGAAGGGGGAAGAAAAGGTGGGGCTGTTCGCAGTGAGCATCCAGAGGTAGTGAGCAAGAGGCCAAGGCCACAGCTGCTGCAGCCGCCTCACTGGGGTGGCAGTCACACGCGCGAGATAACGTGTGTATGGGAGAAGCGAGGCTATTTCCTCCGGAGGAATTTGACACGCAGTTGCGCGATCACACGGTCCTTTGAAGCTGCGGGGGCAGCCTGCCACCGCGTGATCAGATGCAACCACTGTGAGTCGTTGTTGTTTTTTCCCGTTTGTTCCCGATGTGCTTAAACAGGGAATCGATGGATCGCATCTCAGCACTGAGGGCTCTCTATGGAGTGTGCAAAGATGCCCATACCGAGAAGGGGGAGGGAACAATTGCATGGAGTCGGGATGGCCTGATCAGACCATCCCGATGTCATGAGAGCGTGCTGAAGCGATCAGACAGGGGAAGGTCCGTCCGTGGCCCATAGCAACCCATTTGCTACTGGACTTTCCCTGGTGTCTTTTAACTCCACTTCTGCAGTGGAGCAAAATGGGTTGCTGATGGGTGTGGGGCACTTCCCAGATGTTCGTGTCTGATCACGCCCTTTACTTCCGCCTGGCATTCATGTCTGTGTTGTGGCTACTTGTGCGAGTGATTGCACCCTGGTTTCCACTAACCATTCAGCAGCTGTGCACCCATGTGGCTCTCCAGCTGTTGCCCTGGCAGCTGTGTTGCTGCTTCCCTGTGCCAACCAAGACGTCTACCGCCCCTCCCTCCCACTTCAGTGGCATTCAAGTCGAGGTGAGGGTAGGATAGTCTCTGTGGCCCATTCCACATTCTGCTACTGTCTTGAAGGCTCATTTCATCCTTTTATAAAAAATCTTGCATTATGGCAGGGGTCTCCAACATGGTGCCCCATGGCACCTGCTGGCACCTGTCTTGGTCCCTGAAAGTGGGCCGGGCCAGGTGGGGCTTTGGCCCAGCAAGGCTTCTGATTGGTCATTGGAGTTCTGATTGGTTGTGCAGGTTTTTAAAGGTTTGGCAGCAGCTGCTGTCACAGCACATGGATCATCACTGCCAGGGGTTTGTTTGTAGAAAAAGCCCAGCAGGAACTCATTAACATAACAGGCCACACCCAACAGCAGAAAATTATTAGCATATTAGGCCACACCTCTGACAGCATAGCTCATTAGCATATTAGGCCACACCCCATGCCTTCCCTTGACTTGCCCAGGTGCCCCATGACTGAGGGGAGCCCGGGCAAGCCGGCCCTTGGACAGGCCGGGGAAGGCATGGGGAGGCATTTAAATGCCTCCCTGATCCTTCCAGGCCCCCCCTTGGCCCCCCCACCTCAGAGTTGCTGGGGGGTGTTGTTCTCCAGACCTGCCCTCTGTAGCCACACACGCAGAGCTTTTGACTGCAGTGGGCGTGGCCAACTCTGAAGCCAGCTGGAACACCATTCCTGTGCGTTCCTGCCCAGAAATAGCCCTGATCACTGCGTGAGTGAAGGAAAGCTGTGGCAGACATTTTCTGGCTGACTCCACCTCCTGTGACAGACATTTTGTGGCTGCACCCAGCACCCTGCATCAGGAGTCCAGAAAACAGCAGGAATGCCAAGAAAGTTGAATTTAAATGTATTTCTTATTCTTGTTTTGTGCTGTTGACACATTGTACTAGGGTGTTTTCACACACACACACACACTAAATGACACTTTCAGTCCACTTCCAGTGCACTTTGCACCTGGATTTTACTGTGTTAAAATGCAAAATCCACTTGCAAATGGTTGCCAAAATGGATTGAAACTGAATTATTTGGCATGCATGAAAGTGCCCTTATTAGTCTGGATTATGGCAGATTGTGGTGTTCTTATATCATCTTTGGGGGGCTAGCTCCTTTCTGACACAGAATTCCACCCTATCTAGAGCACAAAAGCAGTCCCTGAATGTGTTTCATTGCCTTTGTTCACCTTCAGCTTGTGGGATTTGGAGGTATAGTGCATCTGATCATGGAGGTTCCATTTAGCTTTCATGACTAATTGCCATCAGTAGCCTTCTCCTCCATGTGTTTGTGCAAACTCTTCTGAAAAAGCCACCTTTGCTAGGAAGCTATTATTGCACCTTGTGGCAGTGAGTTCCATAAGTGCACTGTGTCATTCAGAACCTGACATATGTGCCATCGTTCCCTCCTCCGAAGGGCAGGAGGAGCATCAGGAACCTACCAGATTGTCACAGCTTCCATTTCACCACCTGCCGTAGGTGCAGCTCGCTCTCGGCAGCCACGATTGGCTGTTGGTTTTGTAGGTGGTAGTTAATGAGGTGGCTGATGCTTTCGAATAAGGCATCCTTGGTTCTCACCTGGGGCGGCAGAAGAGAAAAGGGGCTTAGCCTCTGGTTGGCAGTAGGGTCCAGATCTGGCTCTGCCGTCTGGCTTCATCTGAGCCAGTGGTCTGAACAGAAGGAAAGAAAATCTTGCACTGAGATGGCAGAATCGGTCTTGTAGCCCCACCCCTCCTCCTCTAACCATGCCCACTCAGCAGCTCCACCAGGCCCCCATTTGTGGCCACACCCTTTCTTAAAGAACAAGAAGTCAAATCATTTAAGGAAAGTACCTCTGAGCACACACAGAGTCTTTCCCTTAACTCCGAGGAACCACAGCTCTGAAACCATCGGCATGCACTTGGAATGGAGGAACAAGGCTTCCTTTCACAGCAGATGGCAGGGCCCCCACCCAGGCCCTCATGTCCCTTTTGGGAAATTAAGCTCTGCCCCCATCTTTTCCTTGCCAGCATTCTGAATTCCCCAAAATATTAAGTTTTAGAGAAGAAGAGATTGGATTTATACCCCACCCAGCACTTGGAGTCTCAGGGTGGCTTACAATCTCCTTCCCTTCCTCTCCTCACAACAGACACCCTGTGAGGTAGGTGGGGCTGAGAGAGCTCTTTTGAGAACTGCTCTTCAGAGAACAGCTGTGACAGAACTTGTGACTGACCCAAGGTCACACCAGCAGCTGCATGTAGAGGAGTGGGGAATCAATCCCGGTTCTCCCAGGTTAGAGTCCACGCTCCTAACCACTGCACCAAACTGGCTCACAGTCATGTTTCCCGTATCATCCCCAAAACTCAAGCTGGCACCCCAGGGCTTCCCAGATGTCAGACAGTGAAGACCCAGGGTTTCCCCTAACCTTCAATGAAAACCAGAGGAATGCCATGCTCAGCACCCAAAAAGATTTACTGGTACATCCTCAAAGGGGAAGAACAACCCATTTCCAGGACTCAGCTAAAGTCTTATTTCTAACCACGGTTCCAGATTGGAAGGAACAGTGACTCATGTAGAGAGGTAACGAGCAGCCTCCATTGGGAGCAGCTCATTCTGCCTCGTCTCTGCACAGGATGTGACTGAATCATGGGATCACTTTGTTTGGCGTGTCAGAGCAGACATACAGCTGGGGCCCTCTCAAAGGGATCGGTGGCTTAGTTGGGTGGACCATTCCCATGAGCTGACCTCCCATGCCTTTGAAGGCCCCAAAGGCAAGGCCTCCATTACCCTTCCATGTCAGCTGCTTACCACTCCTTCAGGATCCACCAGGAGCAAATGTTTGGGTTGCCCATTGTGCATGCCTGTCAGGACATACTGGCCAGGGTTGGTAATGCTGTCTCTCACAAGGAAGTCCCCATCCATCTGCAGCAACTTCTCTGCATCCCGACGGCTCATCTTGCCATGGTACCAGGGCTCCTGCTTCAGCTGATCTTCTGTGGGGGCGATTGGGGCCTTCCGGGTTGGGGGGCTGGGCCACTGATCCTCAAACAGAGGGCTGCTATCCCCCCCGCAAGCCGACATGGACTCATGAAGCTTTAAAGCATCTTCAAAAGGCCCTAAGGAAGAAAGAGATTGGGTGTACTCGGATGTGATTACAGCTTTCCAAAGGCAGCTTTTCTAAGACCACCCTGTGTGGTCTAAGCAGTACAAAGGTCATCCTATTCAGCCTGGTGAGAAGCTCAGCTTAAGAACAAAGAAACTTCTAAGTCTTTGTGGTTCAAGGGCTTACTACAGAAGAAGACTGGGACATTCAAATTGGAGGAAAATGGGATGGCAACATGATCAGGCTCAGTTTGCCACGGGCTGAAAGTGGTCCTTTGGGACAGCATCCCACCAGGAATTTCCCCAGAAAGTTGAGCCGGTCCACTGCTAGATAACCTTAAATTTCAGCCTCATCCAGACCCTGTTGTGGGACTACATCAGGAAAGAACCTCTGGAGAACTTTCTGTTTGGGAGTTCTCAGCAGATGAGGAAGGAAGATCCCAGGGTGCAATGCCTCTTCCTGGAGGACATGGAGCTGTGTGGTGTAGTGGTTAGGGTACTGGACTAGGACTTGGACTACCGAGTTCAAATCCCTCACTCAACCATGGAAGCCTGCCAAGTGGGCTTGGGTCCAGCACAATCTCTCAGCCTGGCCTACCTCACAAGGTTGTTGTTGTGAGGATTGAGGAGAGGAGAGGAAATGTGAAAAGCCACTGAGTTGCAGATCAGAAAGAAAAGTGGGATATAAATAAAAAATAAGCATAAATAAAAATAAGACGTGCTTTCCTTGGATACTGGGGACTTCTCCTTCAGCTCCTGCTATCCCACCGTGGCCACCATGTTGCTCTGAAGGGGGGTGGCAGGTACAGTCTCACTAGCATACATACTCGAGAACCAGGGTATTACCATTGATCTTTGCCCATCCACACACCATCAGCCTTCTTCTGATAGGTGCTGAAGGGACTAGGAGGGCTACATGCTGGTTGTAGTTCTGCGTACTGCTTGGCTGTGCCCTGTCCATCACCCTGGGACACACACATGAAGCTGTCTCATACTGAATCAGACCATCAGTCCATCAAGATTAATATTGTCTACTCAGACTGGCAGCACTTCTCCAGAGTCTCAGGCAGAGGTCTTTCCATCATCTACTACCTGACCTTTTTAACTGGAGATGCCAAGGATTGAACCTGGGGCCTTCTGCATACGAAGCAGATGCTTTGCCACTGAGCCATGGCCTCTCCCCTGCCTGCCAATACCTGATGTCCCTTACAATAGAGATCCAGGGCTAAATGACACACAATACTTAATGCTTAAAATGCAGATCTGTTCAAATAGGCTCGATCACCAACAGGTTGTAGATCATGGTTTTTCCCAATACAGAATTTGGAAAACCAACCCACAGCTTTACCATCTGCATCCCCTAAATTCATGCTAAAACTCCCCCCCAAATAACTTTAAAAATCTCTCCCCAGCCCCCCCCACTGTGATTAGTATGTTTTCTTGCACCTTTCTTATGTAATGCACCCGGAGCATCACTCTGAGTGGGCAGATGATATTAATAAAATTATTATTCAACTTTAAAGGGTGGGAGTAGTGTTGTGTTTTGTGCTCCCAACACTTGCGTTTTAAACTTCAAAATTAGATGCAGAGCCCTCCCCATCTCTGCCAGCCCCCTCTCTTACTCATATCAAACAGGTCTTTTGGGGGGCTCTCTTCAGGCCCTTGGTGTCCCCCGGCATCTGCCTCGCTGTTCTCCAGATTCTGGGTGTTCACGTACATGTGCTCTTCATAATCTCGGGAGCACAGCAGCTTCCCATCTGCCTGCAGGTAACCATCGCAGCTCTGGCCTGGAAGACACGGCCACAAGTTAGGCAACCCACTTCACCCCAAAGGATGTCTCTACAGCACAGAGTGCCCCGGAAGAACCAAGGGGGCAGCATGGCCAGGGCGGACTGCAGAAACCTGCTTCTCAATCCCCACAGCTCATGAGCTGACCTTTCTACCTGACCCCTCTCAAAGGGTTGATGTGATGTGTGGTTGCAAGCCTCCAGGTGGCACCTAGAGATCACCGCTATTAGTTTCCCTGGAGAAAATAGCCACTTTGGAGGATGGCCCAGATGGCATTATCCCCTGGCTGAGGTCCTCTCCCTCCCCAAATCTCACCATCTTCAGGCTATACCCCCAAAATCTCCAGGTGTTTCCCAACCCAGAGTTGGCAACCCTTATGTGAGGATAAAAATCAGGGTTTATGACAACACACCCCAAAGTCATGCACTAAAATCCAATTTGGCAACAAAACCCGAACCTCTAAAAATAAAGAAAATCTGAAACACCAGCCCGCAGCAGCTCACATGTGAACGCAGAGCTCCCCCATACAAAGAAGCCGGTTCCATACAGCACGAAACCCTCAGCAGGAAGAGAAAGTTATTTCAGAGAGCCCAGTCTGGAAGGAGGGACTGCTGTGCTGAACGGAATCGCCACGTGGATTCAGAGGATGGGGAAACTGCCCCCCTCTCCTGCCACCCAATCTCCTGGGGGGGAAGAGAGAGTCCTAGTTGCCACCCCCCTCCCTTAAGAAAGTCCTTTCAGCATTCCGAGTGTGCCTGTTACCTCCTGATCCTTACAGCAGCCCTGAAAGAGAAGCTGCTATTGCTTAACCCCCCCAGGCAAATGAAATAAAGAATATAAGCTGGGGAAACTCGGGTTAGCTGTCATCAGGCACCCTGTGTGTGTCTCCCCCCCACCCCGTCCCTGCAAAATACACATTATTCCTACCATGTGGATCAGCGTCCCAGTGCAAATTTGAGTGACTGCTGTGGTCTCTCCTGGCAGGACTTCCAACCTGTGGGACAGAAGATAAGGGGAGTTATCTGAAACCAGGGCCACACAACTATGAGAGCTCTTCTGTTTTATCCTGTGAAGTCGGGTAGGCAGCAAGTGCATGACCGGTCCCCCAGTGAGCTTCCATGGCAGAGCAGAGATTCAAACGTGGGTCTCCCAGATCCTAGTCTGGCGCTCTAACCACTGTGCCACACAACCCTACTGGTAAGATGCAGTTCCACAGTTCTGCAAAGTGGCTGCTAACCCTGGAGGGCTGGGACTGCAGAGGACTGCACGGCCAATTCAGTTTGATTTGATTGATTCAGAAAGGGGTTCGTTTTTAATGTATCGTCCTTAAATTAATGACCTTTTTTTCAAGAGAGGGCTAATGCAGATAAATGAACTGGACAAATGGTTTGTAAAGGCAGTCCGTCATCTGCAGCTCTTTTGCGGGCTGCCAGCCCTGGTGAAGTTTTGCCCACTACAGACAAGGGGCCTGCAGCTGACAAGGAGGCCCCCTGCGCCAGGCTGAAGCAGAAGTGAGCCCAGAGCCCTTGATCTTGCCAGCGATCTTCCCTTGGTCTTGGTTTCCCAGAGTGGGCAAACAGCCAGCCAGTGGTGTACGCAGGTCCTAGGCCCCCTTTCATTCAAATGAGCTCTGGGAATTGTTGCTCAGTGCCCACGTGTGCACAGCTCCTGTCTGAAGCAGGATCACAGCACATGGGGATGGGGTTTAAGCTGTCATGTACCTCACTTTCCTACCCAACAGGGCAAGGTATGCCAGCCTCCAGGTGGGGCCTGGCGATCCCCCAGAATTACATACAGCTCATCTCCAAGCTATAGAGATCAGTTCCCCCTGGAGAAAATGGATGCTTTGGAAGGAGGACTCCGTGGCCTTGTACCCCACTCAGGTTCCTGTCCTCCCTAGGCTCCACCCCCAAATCTCCAGGAATTTCCCAACCTGGATCTGGCAACCCCACCTCCCCATCACCCACCCAGGAAGACACTGTTTGTCCCACTGGTAGCTACACATTTACAGGTGAGCTACATGGCAGTTTCCCCAGTTAGATAAACTGTGGTTCCTGGGAGGAATTTCATACTAACTAAAACGGCGCGCTTATGCCCTATCTCCCTATGCACCACGGCCCCAAACCAGATTGGGCTTCTGCACATCCAGGAATTAAGTTCCAAACAGGAACTTCCAGTGCACCTCTGATCAGAAGAACCAAGGCAGAGAACACGAGGCTGTTACAGCATGTGACTCAGCCATAAGTAACTGGATTGGACGTGACTTCTTTCCCTGTCCCTCCCCGTATGTCCGTCTCACTCTGCTGCCTCCCCCTATCTAAAACTGGAGAGAGTAAGGCGAACTCTTGACAAAAAAAATTGAAACAGCAGAAATGGATATATTGTCTGACTTGTTGAAAGACCGAAGTAAACAAAAATGTGAGAGGTATTTAGACACCATTTTATGATTGGATGAGAAGAAATTCTGAAGATCTGGAATAATGAGAATAATCACTATAAGTTTGGGATAAATTTAACTTGAATTGCGCCGGACGTGTATTTTTTCCAGGAATCACGATAGAAGATTTTAGCGCTTTGATTAATCAATATTAGTTTTTGAAATTATATAAAGGAAAGAGATCTGGAAACAAAGATTTAAGATGAAAAAAATTGTATAAGCATGATGGAAATTTTCCTACATGTCTTACCCCATCCCCTATGTCCTTTCCTTCCATTAGTGTCATATATAATAGGGAAAACCTAATAAAAATCTTGTAACTAAAACTGGACAGAGTGAGCTCCTCGAGAAGTCCTCAGTCATGATCTCAGAAGAGGCATCTGTCCTGCTATTTTTAAATGCAGGCCTCAGGTGGTCAGACTAGAATTAGAGAGGTCTGGATTCGAACCCCCCACACTTCACAGGTTCCGGCACTGTTTCTCTGCCTGCAGGGCTGCTGCGAGGACAGAATGGAGAGAGGAGAGCCAGGCAGGTGGGGCTGAGTTTGGACAAAAGGTGAGATACAGATGAAGCAGGCAGGCTTTTAGAAGGGCCTGTCTCAGAAGAGCCTGAAGCATTCGTGAAATCTACTACCCAGTTAATCTGGGGGGGCTGGTGGTGGATTATTTGATTGGTCTGGGGGATTTGGCGGTTGGTGGTGGAAAGGTCCATCAAGTCGCAGCTGACTTAACGGTGACCTCAGAGGGTTTTCAAGGCAAGAGACAAACGGAGGTGGTGTGCTGTTGCCTACCTCTGTGTGATGACCCCGGTATTCCTTGGGGGTCTCCCATCCAGGGCTCTTTTTGTAGCAAGAACTCCTTTGCATATTAGGCGACACGCCCCTAATGTAGCCAATCTTCCAGGAGCTTACAGAGCTCTTCTTACAGGGGCTACTGTAAGCTCTTGGAGGATTGGCTACATTAGGGGTGTGTCGCCTAATATGCAAAGGAGTTCCTGCTGCACAAAGAGCCCTGCGAGTCTCATCCAAGTACTGACCAGGGCTGAGCCTGCTTAGCTCCTGAGATGCGACAAGATCGGGCCAGCCTGGGCCATTCAGAACCGGCTAAGAGAAGCACAGAGGTGGTTTTTCCCTTGCCTGCCTCTGCGTAGCCACCCTGGACTTCCCTGGACGGGCTCCCAGCCAAGTACTAATCAAGCACGGCTCAGCTCCTGAGATCCGACAAGATCAGGCTAGCCGGGGCCAATCCCGGTCAGGGCACCTTTTTTGATCACCAAACTTTTTTAAAACCCAGAAAGACGAGACATCGCAGCCCGATATGGCACCTTTGTTTTCACCTGGCCGGCGTGGCTGCTGCACGGAAGCTGCGTGGCTGCGTGGCAGAGGGACATGCCGTGCCAGAGGCGGGAGTCCACCAGGCCCCCCAGCGGCGGCTCCTTTCCCGGGATGCTGTTGTAGTAGTCGTGTTCAGAGGCCTCGTCATCCTCGCCCCAGGTGGTATCTTCTGTTCCCAGTGCTCTGACCAGAAAGGGAAAGGGAGAGAATATTGCTGGGTGTTTGGGCAGGGGTCGTGCGGTGCAGAAAGCGTTGCCTGCGTCCAGAGGGCGACGATTCTCCATGGACCTCTCACTGCAGAGGTGTTCAGGGCAGAAACAGCATTTTCTGAGCAATGACCATTAAGGGCTTGGGAATAGAGGAAGGGAAATGAGGGCCACTGGAGGTGAATAGCACAAATGCAGGCGGGACTTTTTTAAAAAAGCACCGTTTCCCATTCACATGGCATGCAGATGCACTGTGGCATTTAAGGAACGAACAAAGCAAAGTGGGTCGGGGTGGGAGTAAAAGAGGAAAATCTGGAAAATCTGGAAAATCAGATGACAATTAAAAAAAACAAGCAGGGCTGTGCATTCAGATGAGAAGAAGAAGAAGAAGAAGAAGAAGAAGAAGAAGAAGAAGAAGAAGAAGAAGAAGAAGAAGAAGAAGAAGAAGAAGAAGAAGAAGAAGAGGAGGAGGAGGAGGAGGAGGAGGAGGAGGAGGAGGAGGAGGAGGAGGAGGAGGAGGAAGAAGAGGAGGAGGAGGAGGACGAGGACGAGGATATTGGATTTATACCACGCCATTCACTCAAAGTCTCAGAGCAGCTTACAGACTCCTTTCCCTTCCCCTCCCCACAACAGACACCCTGTGAGGTAGGTGGGGCTGAGAGAGCTCTCTCGAGAACTGCTCTTTCAAGAACAGCTCTGAAAGAACTGTGGCTTGCCCAGGGTCATCCAGCAGCTGCAAGTGGAAGAGTGGGGAATCAACCCCGGTTCTCCCAGATTAGAGTCTGTGCACTTAACCACTACACCAAACTGGCTCTCATACCCCAAGTTTGCTTTTTTGGTCATCTCAGAGGTATCCAAAAGGATGCAAAACACTCCTGACATTTCAGGAGCGATGAAAATTGATCTCCTGGAATTTTAGGCGGGTTTCCTGTTCTCCAGAGGTGGTGGCAGCAGTGAGGGAAGGTGGAGCAGAGCCCCAACAGGTGGACTGCCACTGTCAGTTTTAAAAAATTAAAGTGGCCTAAAGGGCTGATGTGCCGCAGCCCAACCTGGGGCACGCTTCCTCCTCCCTCACCGCTGCTGCATTGTGGGAAGATTTCACAGGAACTTTTATAAATAATTTTTTTTAAGGGTATGATTTTCAGGAACTCAATAACTGTACCCCAAACAGATTACAAAAACCTTATCAAGCTCCCTTCCCCTGAAACGTCAGCATAACGAATATCACACCTTTTTTTTAAAGAAATAAGTTAAAACAGCGTGTTTGAAGTGCACGCCTCTGCCAAAAAACACTGCTCCAGTTTGCAAGCCGAGGCAGAGGCAACAAGCTGGCGTGGGTGAAGCCAGGGACAGCCAGCCCTTGGGGAGCTGCTGCTGATCACAGGAACCTGTTGTCCCAGCAGCTCTCAGCCACCCACAGGCTGGGGTACCCCGCTTACCTGCACGGCGGCCTTCTTGCTCAAGAGCCACCCATCCAGCCCTTGCTTGGCCCTCTGAGTATTCCAAGTGCTTTGGAAACTTAGAAAACTCTTAGGCCAGGGGTCCCCAACGTGGTGCCCAGGGGCACCAGGGCACTTGCTGACACATTTCCTGGTGCCTACCAAGTGTTCCTAGGAAGTGGGCAGAGCCAGGTGGGGCTCCTGACCATCGGGACTTCTGATTGGCTGCTGGAGCTCTGATTGGCTGTTCGGGTTAAAATAACTTTGTCTCGGCAACTGCTGCCACCACAGTGTGGGCTTTATTATCTCGCACACTCCTGTTGCTCAGGGTATTTTTGTTAAAATTACTCCTCCTAGGCTTTCTTTGGCAGGGGGCTCTGCCTCCCATGGGGGCCATTTTGTGGCTGCACCCACCATTCGATGTCAGAATTCCAAAGGCGTCCACGCAAGCTGGAAAAGGTTAGAGACCCCTGGCCTCGGTTGAGGAAAGAAGGACACAAGACCATGCCGTTTGCATCCTTGGCCAGATTCCAGGGGATGGCAGTGGATGGAATTTAGGACCCTAAGGGAAAGAGGCCACAATGGCTCAGAGAAGACGCTGAGCTGCAGGCTGTGGAAGGTCTGTAGTTCAGCAGTTTGAGACCCGAGAGTGCCACATGATGGAGTGAGCTCCCGTCTCTGGCTCCAGCTCCTGCCAACCAAGCAGTTCGAAAGCAAGAAATTGCAAGTAGATAAATAGGTACCACTTCAGTGGGAAGGTCACAGCGTTCCGTGTGCCTCAGTGTCTAGTCATATCGGCCACATGATCACGGAAATGTCTTTGAACAGCACTGGCTCTTCAGCTTAGAAATGGAGATGAGCACCGCCCCCTAGAGTCGGATTTGTCTGGCTTTCGAGCAAGGGAAACCTTTTCCTTTATGGGAGAGGGAAGGATCCACTGTCCTGAAAAGGTTCCCTCATAGCACTGCTACTCACCTGTCCTGTGGCGCCAAGCTCTTGGGGGGGCTATGGAGATACTGCTTGAAGCGGAGCTCGAAGGCCTGCCCCACGGTGTTGATGACGCTTTGGGCCAGCCCGTCACAGCATTCCAAGATGTGGCAAGCTTCAGGTTTAGAAGCAAGAGGGGAAGGAAGGAAGGAAGGAAGGAAGGAAGGAAGGAAGGAAGGAAGGAAGGAAGGAAGGAAGGAAGGAAGGAAGGAAGGAAGGAAGGAGAGAGTTACTCAGGTTAAGCAACATGAGCCAGTCCAGAACATTGGCTGGGTTCGTGAAAGCAGGCTTTGGCAGATGTAGCTTCTCTGCCAGGTCAAGAATGGTGCACAAAAATTCATATCCAAACTCAGTGAGGTGCATCTCTCCTCAAAATAAGAAGGGCCCTGCTGGTTCACATCTAATATTGCATCGAGGCCACAAGGCTCCCACTCTGCCCCAAGACCTCTCCCTACTCAGCAGGCGGAGTCTATCAGCAGCTACTAGCAATGGTGACTAAGAGAAATCTCAGTGTTCAAAGGCAATCAACCTCTGAATCCCAGAGCCAGAAGGCAACATCAGGGGAAGGCCTCTATGCCCTATTTGTTGGGCCCTCCAGAGGAACTGGTTGGCCACTGGGTGAAACAGGATGTTGGGCTAGATGGACCACTGGTCTGATCCAACAGGGCTCTTCTGATGTTCTTATGAAAGCCTTGGCTTCTATGGCCTGTTGTAGGTGGTCCAGAGGAACTGGTTGGCCACTGTGTGAGATGGGATGCTGGACTAAATGGACCACTGGTCTGACCTAGTACGGCTCTTCTTATGTTCTTATGAAGGCCTCAACCTCTGTGTCCTGTTGCTGGCCCTCCAGAGGAACTGGTTGGCCACTAGGTGTGGCAGGATGCTGGACTAGATGGACTCTCACTGGTCTGATCCAGCAGGGCTCTTCTGATGTTCTTATGAAGGCCTCAACCTCTGTGCCCTGTTGTTGGCCATACAGAGGAACTGTTTGGCTACTGTGTTAGGCAGGATGCTGGACTATATGGACCCTCACTGGTCAAATCCAACGGGGCACTTCTGATATTCTTATGCTTCTGTCCAAGGCTGGAGAAGCAGATGTTGTGCATAGCATTTTTATGTATGTATTCAGAATATTTTAAATCCTGTTCTTCTCCTCAAAGGCAGGAGGATTCGAATCAACTCATGACAAAAAAAAATGCTTTAAAAAGCAGACAAAGCCAAGCAAGGTAAGAGAAACTAGACAGAAAAGAGAACTCTCGTAAGATTCTGCTAGGCAATTTCTAAAGCCCGCATAAGCAATTCAGCCTTGGGAAACGGAACAGGGTCGGCACTTTCCTGGCATTTTTGGAAGCTTGTCCCTCTGTGTATGGGCCACCACTGTAAAGGCCCATGTCCAGGTGGTAGCAGTTCTGACACGCAGGGCCCTGTTTTGCTCACTCACCCCCCTCCCTTCTGCGAGTAGGGAATTGGGGTTAAGTGGGGAGGAGTCATGGGGCGTTCTTATAGCTGGACAGTGTTTCTTAACAGGGGACTGTTTGGTGGTTTTGATACCTCCATGACATGCTTTGCTGGCTTCTGGGAGGCTGCCTTGAGCACCACAGATGGTAAATAGGGTTGCCATCCTCCAGGTGGGACCTGGAGATCCCCCCAGGATTCCAACTATCTCCACTCAACAGAGATCAGTTCCCCTGGAGAAATGGCCGCTGTGTAGGGCGGACTCTGTGGCATCACCTCCCTTCACCAGACTCTGCCCTCCCCAGGTCCGCTCCCAAATAGCCAGCAAATTTCCCCACCTGAAGTTGGCAACCCTGGGTAGAAAAGTCCGGGAAATCAGTGTTCTGAATCAAATAAATAAAAACAGCATTGCACTGTTTCTATTATACATGCAAAAAAATTCAGCACGATTTCAGTTTTGAAAAAGCATGGCTGTTGAAAGGCCGAGAGTCCAGGGGCACCTTCAAGGCTCACAAGATCTGTGGCAGGATAGGAGTTTTTGTGAGTCACTGCTCACTTTTCCAGATAGGTCAAAGTGGGTGGCTGCGTTAGTCCGTCTGGAGCAGGAGAAAAGAGCCAGAGTCCAGCAGCGCCTTCAAGACTCATGACATCTGTGGCAGGGCAGGAGCTATCTTGAGTCACCACCAATGTTCCCTCTAAGGTCCGGAGTCTTATTCGCAAAAATTCTATTTTGCGAGCTCCTGGCATTAAAGTTGTGAGTGAGTGATTTAGCTGCTGCATAAATTTTAGTTTGCTCTGGAGCCGTCCTTCCTGAGCTAAGACAAAAATGTGTGAGCCGGAGGCTAAAAGACTCTGAGCTAGCTTACACTAACTCAGCTTAGAGGGAACACTGGTCACCACTCGTCTTCAGATGCAGCTAGAATGTGAGTCCGTCTGTCCTATATGGCTGTATCTCAAGAAGGGAGCAATGACTCACAGAAGCTCATCTCTGCCACAAATTTTGTTAGTCTTGAAGGTGCTCCCAGACTCTCTCTTTTCTCCTGCTCCGGGCAGGCTAACATGGCCCCCCATCTGGATGTATCCGAAGAAGTGAGGAGCTCCTTCCCTGCCACAAATGGTGTTAGTTTTGAAGGTGTGCCTGGACTCTTGCTATTTTCTACTGCCCCAGAGAGACTAACACAGCCACCCATCTTGTTGGGAGACCTGTTCTCATAAGAACTTAAGAACATAAGAGAAGCCAATGTTGAATCAGGCCAATGGCCCATCTAGTCCAACACTCTGTCACACAGCGGCCAAAATATACCAGGTGCCATCAGGAGGTCCAGCAGTGGGGCCAGGACACCAGAAGCCCTCCCACTGCTGCCCCCTCCAGCACCAAGAATAGAGTGTGTCACCTGCCCCAGACTGAGAGTTCCCATCTATACCCTGTGGCTAATAGCCACTGATGGACTTCTGCTCCATATGTTTATCTAATTCCCTCTTGAAACTGCCCATGCTTGTAGCTGCCGCCACCTCCTGTGGCAGTGAATTCCATATGTTCTCCATGAAGGTGGCTAATTCTTCACACACCCGTGGTCTTTTTTAAAAGCAGTGAGGTGGGCGCAAGGGAGGGGGGCTCACCTCTTTGGTTGATGGGGTCCTTTGCAACGTATGCCACGTAGTCGGTTGTGTCCTGGATAAGGAAGAAAGGAGAGGGCTGCCGTCAAAAAATGCCATCTCGAATGAGCAGGACTGATGGCTGAAAGCTGACCAGTGAGGAACCGTCGCATTGCTGGGAGAACCGGGTTTGAATCCCCACTCCTCCACTTGCAGCTGCTGGATGACCTTGGGCAAGCCACAGTTCTCTCAGAGCTGTTCTTGAGAGAGCAGTTCTCGAGAGAGCTCTCTTAGACCCACCTACCTCACACTGTGCCTGTTGGGGGGAGGGGAAGGGAAAGGAGTTTGTAAGCTGCTCTGAGACTCTGAGTGAAGGGTGGAGTATAAATCCAGTCTCTTCTTCTTGCTGGTTAGGAGGGTTTGCTCTTTTGCCTGAGCGTGCAGAGACCATTTTCTTAAAAGCCGTTGCAATGATTACGGAGTCACAAGTTTCTTGAGAGTGAAAATAAGAGTGATGCAATTTTGAGGGGCGATTGCAAGGAGAAGCTGCTGTGCCTTGGAGGACACAGCTGCATAACCAGATGCAAAGACCTTCTAGCTGTGTAGCAGAAAAGAGGATTTCATTTGGGCCCAGTGTCACTAGTCTTGCAGGGGCTGAGAAAATCGGTACCTGCTGAAAATCCTTCCCCTCCCCCCACTAACTCCTTCTTCTGCAGAAGCTGCCCTGCTTGTCTGTGGCTGCCAAAACAACAAAGATTCTTGCATTCACCTTAAAAGCCAAGGGATTTGGGGGTGACAACATTTCTGGGCCAGAACCCCCTCAACAGGTGGATGATGTGTTAATTCACTCACAGCCATCCCCCAAGGACAAAAACAAATGGGAGGGGCAGGATGTTTCAGAAGCCAGGCCTGAAAAAGAAGCACAGGCTCTGCTGAGCACGGAAGCTAACCAGGCCCAGGCAGAACACTAAACAATCCCATCGGCATTGCTGTGTGGGCCACACTCAATTGGCAGTGCACGGGCAAAAGGGTATGTGACCCCTGTAAGGGGGTGGGGGGCGGACAGACAATTATTTTGTGTCACTCCCATTCCTTGTTAGGCCCAAAATTCTCTTCCGGAGAATCTTGGGCAGGTGCCATTTCTTACCCTTCCAGAACTGCACTCCAAACTTCACTTCCCTCTTCTACTCAGCTGCCAAGTACATGGGGGTCTTCTCCCACTTGCAGAAGTACCCATTTCCCTAACTACTCTGCCTCAGACATGCTTTCCCTGGAGGGATGGAAAGTGCATTCTGGGAAGCCATCCAGCAAAAGCTCTTTCTCTGGCCACTCGACATGGCTTGGCTGCATCGGAACAGCTACCTGGAGGGTGCCTGCCAATGCCCAACTTTGGCAGCTTCCAGAATGTCCTACAATTGCCCAACCCAGTTTTGCAGCTACCTGGTGGTGGTGGTGGTGGAAAACGCCATCAAGTCACAGCTGACTTATGGCAATGCCGCAGGGTCTCCAAGGCAAGAGACGTTCCAGAGGTGGTTTTGCCTGCCTCTGCGAAGTGACCTGGGGCTTCCTTGGTGGTCTCCCGTCCAAGGACTAACCGGGGCCAGCCCTGTATAGCTTCCCAGATCTGACAAGACCAGCCTAGCCCGGGCCATGCTGGTCCGCTGCCTAGCCCAGAAACACATCTCATGTTTCCTGCCCTGCTACTTTGGCCTGGAGTGGTCATAGGGTTCCCAACCTCCAGGTAGGTCCTGCAGTTCTCCCAGAATGACAACTGGTCTTCAGACCACAAAGATCAGCTCCCCTGTGTCAGCTACGCTGCCATTGTAAGTGGGGGGAAGTCGGAGGCTGCTGGGTTCCCAAGAACTGGAATGTTAACTTCCACTTCTCTCGCTGTGTCTTATCTCTTCGCTGAGCTCATGACCTTGATGCCTTGCTCCTCTGGCTTTGCTGGGAATATGAGCCCATTAGTTTAGGCGCCTGTGCTGCAGTTCACCCTCTGATTGACCCAAGTCCATCAGGAGACCCCGCTTTGAATCCTGTATAACTTCCCCCTTTCCCACCTGCGGAGTTAGATCTAACACTGAACGTATGCACAGATGACCTGCCTTTACTGTACTCAACAAACTTGATCCTTCTGAAGGAACGTTGTTGAAACTAATTGCTGTGGGACTCTGACACCCTGTGGAGGAAATGGTTTCAGACATGTCGGTCTGCAGTAGGTTCAAGTCTGGTGGCGACTTAGAGACCCAGAAGATCTTCAAGGATGTATTACGCTTTTGAGAGTCAACGTACCCTTGATGAGATATGAAGGGAACTTTGACTCTTAAAATCTCATGCCCCGAAAATCTAGTTGTTCTCGAAGGCGCCCCTGGATTTGAATCTACCTGGACAAAACGGGAGCTTCAGAGGGTGGAGTCTACAGACTATGGAGTCTAGAGACCTACGAGCTCCTCCCCCACTACCCATTCTCTGCCCTTCCCAGACACCACCCCCATATCTCTAACTGGAGTTGGCGACCTCAAGCTCTCTTGTGGAACTAGGACTAGGCCAGTATTCCTTTGCTTGGGGCCATCGGGACTCCCTGCTAGGGTTGTCAACTCCAGGTTGGGAAATACCTGCCAATTTTGGGGGTGGAGCCTCAGGAGGGTGGGGTTTGAGGAAGGGAGGGACCTCAGTGGTATATGATGCCATAGACCCCATCCTCCAAAGCAGCCATTTTCTCCAGGATAAATAGATTCATGTAGTCTGGAGATGACAGTTGTAATTCTGGGAGATCTCCAGGCCCCACCTGGGGGTTGGCAAGCCTGCTCCCAGCCTGGCAAGGTGAGATGGAGTCTCCTCTGCTCTGTTTCCAGATGCTGATGCCAGGACAGGACCAATGCTCCCTCTCAGCTGTGAAGTCTTCTGAGCAAGAAATCTACTTTGTGAGCTACTGGCATTAAAGTTGTGAATGAGCTATTTGGCTGCTGTATAAATTAGTTTGCTCTGGAGCCATCCTTCCTGAGCTAAGATGAAAATGTGTGAGCCGGAGGCTAAAAAACTGAGTGAGCTAGCTCACACTAACTCAGTTTAGAGGGAACAGTAGACAGGACCCTGCCACCAGTGAACTGCCCCAGTGAACTGCCACCAGTTTGGTGTAGTGTTTAAGTGCACGGACTCTAATCTGGGAGAACCAGGTTTGATTCCCCACTCCTCCACTTGCACCTGGCTGGATGACCTTGGGCAAGCCATAGTTCTGATAAGAGCTGTTCTTGAAAAAGAGCAGTTTCTGTCAGAGCTCTCTCAGCCCCACCTACCTCACAGGGTGTCTGTTGTGGGGAGGGGAAGGGAAAGGAGTTTGTAAGCCACTCTGAGACACCTTTGGGTAGTGAAGGGCGGGGTATAAATCCAATCTCTTCTCTTCTTCTTCTTGCCAGTCAGATGCTGTAGCCTGGGCAGAGGGGCAGTGCCAGGGAGTCAGAGCCCAGGCAGTCTGGGGGGCTCCAGGGATGCAGAACTCTGAGGAAAAGTCTTCTATTTTAAGGTGAATTAATGATTTCTTAAAAGGGGCAGCTCAGGGTGGGTGGGGAACAGCCACGTCCCTTCGTTTTTGGCCTCCCGGTTAACTACGGCCTGCTCAGGAGGGACTGGCCAGGAATTTCCCCCCTCCCACCCACGCAAGTCCAGGTGATGAGCACCTCAGCACCGTATCGGCAGCCACAGGAAAACTATGGAGGCCTCCTACAGAACACATTTGAGTGCAGTTGGACAACTTGGCACTGGTTTTTGTGTTTTATGCTTTTGCTGTTAGGTTTTAGTCTGATTTCACTCTGTGTGGAGTTTTTTCCACTTCTCATCAAAGATCTGTGCCGATTGATTATAAGATTGTGCATCCCTGTGAGCATCTGCTTAGGTGGAAAGGTGGCCGAGATGCTAAAATGGGTAAAATTAAGGCCCCCCGCCTTTTGAAACCCCTGCATTTCATTACCACTGTCTCCCCCCCCCGCCGCCTGGCGCCACAGCTTTGAACACGGCGTCCCCTTACCGTATCGCCCCCTGAAGCAAAGGAGATGGACTGCATGTGGTGATTCGCGATAATCTGTGATGGGAACAGACAAGCAGACGGGGGGGGGTTGAAAGAGCTTTGTGATTCAAAGGTCAGCAGGAGGGAGAGCAATTCCTCAGTGAGGGGGACGATGAAGCCCTGATGGGGGCTGGAATTGATCCTGGGGGCCTTTGGGGTCGTGGCTTTCCCTGGGAACACATGTGCTCTCAGCATGGGGGGGGGCGAGCAGAGTTCCAGACAAGCCACCCCAAGCCTTTCCCGAGGATGCTTCCAGTGATCCTATGGCCACCCACAGCATAAAGGTGTGGGGAAACAACAGCTCTCCCCACAGGCAACTTGCGGGTAAAAATCACACCTTTCAAAAATAAATTTGCACTCTGCTCAGGCCCCAAAGCACTGCTTTCGCCCCGAGAACTGAACTGGCTACACTTTAGTCAGGATTCGGAAGACTATGAACAAATGAAGACTATGAACAAATCCATCCAGGATGCCTCTCTAGATGTGACAAGACAATGGCTACTTCTCCGCAGTGCCGGCTACGCCATGCACAATCGGAAGATTAATCCACCCCCAAACACACCCATGGTGGGGCAACATGTCTCTGGGATGCAGGGGATGAGTTTCAAATGTTTCCTCCCTGCAGTTTTGAGCCCTAAATCCTTGTTTCACATTTGCTTCCCCCTCAGGCAAACTGAACTTGGGGTTCCTTAATTCTGTGCTATTTTCTGCACTGAATTTTTCCTGCAATCATTTCCCAACATGGTTTGTGCATCAGTAAATCAACATTGTGTATATACATTATATATATATATATATATAAAAGTAAAGGTTCCTTTGCTCGAAAGCCAGTCAAATCCGACTGTAGGGTTGCGGTGCTCATCTCCGTTTCAAAGCCAAAGAGCCAGCGCTGTCTGAAGACGTTTCCGTGATCATGTGGCCAGCATGACTAAACACCAAGGTGCATGGGACGCTGTTACTTTCCCACCAAAGTGGTACCTATTTATCTACTTGCAATTTCTTGCTTTCGAACTGCTAGGTTGGCAGGAGCTGGAACTAGAGACGGGAGCTCACTCCGTCCTGCGGCACTCGGGTCTCGAACTGCTGAACTACTGACCATCCACAGCCTGCAGTTCAGCGTCTTAACCACTTGAGCCACCGCAGCTCCATTTATATATAGAAGACGGACTATCGATAATCTAATGTGTGTATTTGTGTGTGTACATGATGTTATCAATAGTCCGTCTTTCTCTCTTTCTCTCTGGGATTCCAGGCAGATTACACAGAGGAAGTCAATACAGTCTATAGGATTGGATCAATAAGCAATGCAATAAGCTATCGTAGAAGTTTGGAACCAGTTAAAATTCCAAAAGGCAGAATGGAAGTAAAGCTATTAACATGACACATTTCATGATACAAGAATTACACAGAGTTGGGAGGGACTGTGGCCCAGTGGGAAAGCCTCTGCTTTGCGTGAAGAAGGTCCCAGGTTCAATCCCAGCATCGCCAGCTAAAAGGACCAGATGATGTGAAAGACCTCTGCCTGAGACCCTGGAGAGCTGCTGCCAGTCTGAGTAGACATGACTGACATTGGTAGACCAATTGTCTGATTCAGTATAAGGCAGCTTCATGAGTATATATTGTGCATTATAATACATATACTTGACATCTAAATGTGACTTGCATGCAAAAACTGTGCAACACGGACAGCCAGTACAAATTTATCTTCAGAACAGTGAGAAACTGAGAACAGAAACTGCTGCTAGAAATCTAAATGAACATTTTAAATGATGAAATAGGGGATATTTGCTCTTCCCTATCTGTGGGATGACCAAAAGCCAACACACAAACCCCAAACCCATTACAAAAAGGGAAGCCACCATATCTGGAGGAATGTGCCTCACCTGGCGGGTGGTGGGGATCATGAGGTTCAGTCCGTCAATGGAAATATTCACAATGATGCTAATGCCAGCAAAGCGGAGGTTGCTCTTGCCAAGAATGGAGAAGAGCGCTTTGTTAGGAGCCTGGGAAGAGAACGGGAGCAGAGGGGTCAATCCAGCCATCCTTGGAAAATCCCCAAAGAGCTTTGTGCAAAAAACTGCCATTAAGCCCCCCTTCATTTTTATGCATTTGTTTCAATCATTACTGTTTTCACTTCCATTGGTTACAAATGGAAAAAACACATTTCTGGCACTTTGGTTTTCTGTTGACTCGGACTGTGTGCCTCATCCAAGGGAACCCACCTGCCAAATTTCCCTGCTAATTCAGATACAAATTCTGCACAAGAAGGCCCTAATTCTCACCACGTATCCTTCCGTTTGCTTTGTGCAACAAACAGTCTCTGGGGTGGGGTGGTGGGTGAAGAAAGACCAGACTCACCTTCTTCTTCCAAGTTCCCTTGACCCCTGGGACGGCCTCATAGAGCCTGTTGATGGCTTCCCTGCAAGAAAAGTATCATTGCCAGACTGTCATCAAAGGAAAACAGTGTCTGTTGCCACCCACACCCCAAGAGAAGATGTTGGAGCATCCGTAAGAAGCTCTGGGGGTCATTTGGAGGAATGGGTGCCAACTCTGCATTGGAAAATTCCTGGAGATTTGGGAGGCAGAGCCTAGGAATTGTGAGGTTTGGGAAGGGGAAAGACCTTAGCCGAGTTCACCCTCCAAAGCGGCCAGTTTTTTCCCATTGGAACTGATCTCTGGCATCTGGAGATCCGCTCTGATTCAGAGATATCTCCAGGCTCCATCTGGAGCAGTGTTCCCTCTAAGCTGAGTTAGTGTGAGCTGGCTCACAGTTCTTTAGCCTCCGGCTCACACATTTTTGTCTTAGCTCAGGAAGGACAGCTCCAGAGCAAATGATGCAGGAGCCAAATGCTTGCTTGCAACTTTTAATGCCAAGTAGCTCACAAAGTAGAATTTCTGCTCACAAGACTCCACAGCTTAGAGGGAGCGTTGCTCTGGAGGCTGGCGATCCTTTGATTTGCAGTTCAGGGGAAACGGTGTGGGGAAGTTCAACCCAATCTCCTCCGCAATGCACCCCTTATCCAAGCCGCTGCCCCCCCCACTCTTCTTTAGCAACACGCTGCCCTGCATCACTGAAATTCCTGCTTCACAAAGCTAAGCATTTTTGTAGTTTTTCTATATTCTATTTGCGTTGAACTTGTGTCGGCGTTGGCTGCTCTTGGAGCCTAATGAACGAGATGAAAAAGACACGGGAGAAAAGAGCAGGGAGTTTCCAGTGTGGGTGACCTCAAGGGTGGAGGAAGCACGGAAGGGATCTGCTTGATCCCCAAAGCCGGCCCTGCCACAAAGTGGAGGACTCAGACACTTCTTGCCTTGCCAGCCAGGATCCCTCGATAGGAGACGGGCAGAGTGACCCAGGCACGATTGACATTTCTAGGATGAGAGGCGACAGTCTGCAGCTGTAGATCTGGGGTTGGGGGGGAGAAACAACTGACTCGAGCTTAGGTGGGGCCTGGAGTTCTCCCAGAATTACAAGTAATCTCTGCACTTACAGTAGGGTTGCCAGCTCTGGGTTGTGAACTGCCTGGTTGTTATGTATTGGGACTGAACCATCCCTGATTGAATCACCCCAGAGACTGGCTGAGCTTGGAGCACAAGAGCAATAGCCGACCTGGATTCTGGAATAAACCAATCAAGTAGTAATGTTATGTAAACAGCCTATCAGTGGGAGTGGGGTGTGTTTGGGTGTGGCGATTGCATGCTGCTTGAAAGAGCTGAGGCTCTGGAGTCTTGTCTTGTAGTATTGCCGAAATCACTGAATAAACCTGAGCTGATCACGGCAATGCGTCTAGAACCCAGTATTTAACACTGATGAATGGAGGGGAGTTGGGGAGAGGAGGGGCTTCAATTGGGGTATAATGCCACCCTCCAAAGCAGACATTTTCTCCAGAGGGAACTGACCTCTGTCGTCTGGAGATCAGCTATAATTTCAGGGGACCACCAGGCCTTGCCTGGAAGTTGGAAACCCTATGCTACAGAGATCAGTTCCCCTGGAGGCAATGGTGGTTTTGGTGGGTGGACTTTATGGCGTTATACCCCATGGAGGTCCCTCCCCTCTCCAAGCCCAGCCTTCCTCAGGACCCACTCTCCAATCTCCAGGAATTTCCCAACCAGGAACTGGCAACCCTAGCTTCCATGTTCAGGGGGATTGTGGGAGAGCTCTGCCTGCCTCTCCCTTCAGCTGCGCATAACTTCACAGCTGCCTGGTGCATTTGACTCCAGGGTCATTGAGGTCAGGGGGTGGAGGGCCAGAGAGGCGCATGAATTATGCATGGCTCTTCAGGTTCCCTGGTGGGGGGAGAGGCCTCTCTCGTCTCCGGTTACTCTGGATCGATCCGCTTTGTGCCTTGCTGAAGGAAGGGCTGCCCCATTGTTGGGGCTTCTCTCGCATTCCAAGCCTTGCAGGGAAGCAAGCCTCTTTGAAAAATGCTCCTCAGCACCACCACCTTTGCCTTTCCCAGCTGGCCCGAGGAGCTCTTTGGTGGAGTCTCGGCAGGGTGGGTGGCTGCCAAACAGGCACAAAGACAGGCCCACAACTGAGAATCAGAGGCAGGGGCAGGGGCAGGGGGGGTGAACTCCCTACTCTCCCCCTTTCCTCTTGCAAGCTGGGGGAAATCCCTGGGGGTTTGGGGCTGCAGCCTAGGGTGGTGGGGTTTGAGGAAGGGAGGGGCCTCAGCAGGGTCCATCAAAGCAGCCATTTTCTACAGGGGAAACTGATCTCTGTAGTCTGGATGTCAGCGGTCGTTCCAGGAGATCCAGGCCTGGTCTGGAGGGTGGCAACTCTACCTCCTGCAGCTAGCTCCCATCTGCAGTTTCTAGACTCTGCAGCCTGCTGTGGCCCTTCCATTTCCCCTGCTGCCCTCACCCTTGGCAACTGCCCCCAGACCAGTTGCCTCACCTGTTCCACACCTCCAATCATAGGAGAGGTGGGAACAAACCCCACCCTAAGCTGACTCTTCTGATTTTTCTGTCAGGTTACTGGGTTCAGTTCAGACCCAATTTAGCTCACTCTCCTATTAAATCTGTGCTTTAAAGCATCACAGAACACTTAAATCTGATCTGTTATTTTATGTACCTGCATCTTATGCCTGTAATGGTATCTCCAGCTTAGCTTGCCAGCAAAGGCTTGCGAGACCTTAGATCTGAGTCACCATCTTGCAACCCAAATGCCGCAAACTCTGTCCTTCAATATGGGGATGAGCTCTATGCTTTTTAATTCAGCTGCTTAGGTTCTGCAAAGCTCATGTTAAAAATCCTGCAGAGGAGCTGAGCTTATACCCAGAAGAAATGTGCATGCCCACAAAAGTTTATACTCAGTATAAAACTTTGCTGGTCTTAAAAGTGCCCCTGGACCCAAACCCAGTTTAATGTGAACATTTTTGGCAATATTGGGGGGAAACCTTTTTTTTTTTTAATTCCTTGTAAAGAAACATAACTTATTCATCTCTTGAGCCTTCTCTTGTTCTTCTTCTCTGTTCTCATTCCCTTTCATTCAGTGACATCATAATGCACCCAAATCTGACAGTATTTTGACGTCAACCGATTCACACTGTGACCCTCCGTTGGTTGGAATCAGTCATGCAACAAGTTCACAAAGCACTGTCTTCACTCCCCATCGCCCTCGGTGATCATCGCACTGGCAAACCTGATTGGCCACCCAGCACTGTGACAGCCTCCAAAGGTCATTGCATGGTGCCCGATTGGTTTGTTCTTTCATGTGACCAGGGCTCTTTTTGTAGTAAGAACTCCTTTGCATATTAGGCCACACACCCCTGATATAGCCAGTCCTCCAAGAGCTTACAGCAGCCCCTGTAAGAAGAGCTCTGTAAGCTCTTGAAGGATTGCCTACATTAGGGGTGTGTGGCCTAATATGCAAAGGAGTTCCTGCTACAAAAAGAGCCCTGCTTGTGACTAATCCAAGAAGCAGGCTCTTGCATCTCTGTTGCCCTCCTTCCACACCTGATCTGAACTCAGTGGCTGAGATTAAAAAAATGCTGAGGAATGGCAGATGGCAGGTGTAGACATACCGGACCATCCTGACCTCAACAGGTCCTGGCAGCAGCTACGTGGTTCATTGCTCCATAAGCAGGCCCATAGCCAGGATTTGTTCGGGGGCATTTAAAGTTTTAAGGGGGCAGTTAAATTAAAATCAATTACATTATCCTGTCTTTTCCCAGGTCCCATGAAGTCCCCCAATTCCACAGTGGGAGGGAGAGGGAAGCCCGAGGGCAAGCCATGGCATGGCTGCCATTGCTCAAAAATAAGGTGTCTGTCATGGCTATTTGTGGGACGGGGCTCTTAATGAAGGGGTCAGGGCCCCAAAGTACCCCACTGTAGCTACGGGCCTGTCTATAGGTGAATTCTGGTGACCGGGAAAGAAAGGGTCAAGAAGAAGTGAGATCAACAAGCGAGTCCTTACTTGGTGACTTGTGTCCGAGTGTTGAAATCCAAAGACCTCATTGAGCGCAGGATTTCAATGCATCCCATGTACTGAAAGAGGAAAGCGGGGAGGAACAGATATTAACTGAGGTGAATGAACCAAGCCATGCCTTAAGGGCCACCTGCTGCCCTGGCTCCCCTGTGCCCTTCTGAAGAAACCCAGCTTGAATTACACGCACAGTCTCACACACAGTCTCACACACTCACACAATCACAGAGTAGTTACTAGGGCTGTGCATTCAGCTAAATCCAATCTGGAAAATATCCGAAAACTACCTTATCAGTATTTTCTAGATATTCTTTCAGACAGATATAGATTGAGACTGAATTTCAGCTACTCAAAATGGCCAAGCCCCCAAAATCCAGAAAATATTTGGGATTTTTTGGGACCACCAAATAGTCGAAGTTAAAGGCATTGCAGTCCTTTGAAATGCCTTCCGGGTGAACTCACCACTTGGAGAAGGTGTTTAAAGAGACAGCAAGCCCTTTAAATGCCTTCAGAGTTCAGTCATGGAGATGTATAGAGGCTTGGAGAAGGCATTTAAAGGGACCATAATCTATTTAAACACCTCCCCCCCTCATTGAAACCAGTGGAGGATGGGAGCACCTTTGGGGGCCCACAGAATTCAACCCCCTGGTCCAATCTTTTTTAAACTTGGGGGAGTTTGAGGAGAGGCAGTAGCCTCTCAAAAAAATCCCCCCTAAAATGGTCACCATGGGGTATAATGGAGCTGAAAAAATCTGAATTCCCAAATATTTACCGTATCGAAATACCATAGTGGTATTGGGACTCGGAAATAGAGGAAGAGGAAGAAGAAGAGGAGGAGGAGGAGGATATCGGATTTATACCCCACCCTGCACTTGGAGTCTCAGAGCAGCTTACAAACTCCTTTCCCTTCCCCTCCCCACAACAAACACCCTGTGAGGTAGGTGGGGCTGAGAGAGCTCTTTCGAAAACTGCTCTTTCAAGAACAGCTCTGACAGAACTATGGGTTGCCCAAGGTCATCCAGCAGCTGCATGTGGAAGAGTGGGGAATCAAACCCAGTTCTCCCAGATTAGAGTCTGTGCACTTAACCACGACACCAAACTGGCTCTCTATTGGGAAATACTGATATTTTGGGGGTTCAATATAATCAAACTCAAAAAATACCGCGTGGTGTTGGTGTTGTACACCCCTGATGGTTACAAAACAGCTGTCTCACCAATTCCTCCAGGGCTCCTGGCAAGCCTCTTCCCAATCACGCTTCAGGAAGTTCAAGGCAGGGTGTTCCTGCTTAATTTGCCATGGGAGAATTTTTACATAGATGGGAGTTGTGCATTGTCTTTTTTTAAAAGTTGAGTGCTGCTGTTTGAATATATTTGAATTGTACACATGGCTGGATTTTTTTCATTGCACTTCTATGATCCTGTCAAACATATTTGGAAACCCCACAGGGCTGCAAAGCACGATATAATTCTGCACAATTAAAACATAAATAGGCCTGGAGGGAGAAAGGGAGGCAGCTGAGTGTAAAGGCAAGCAAGGGGGTCACGCTTGTGTGAGCAGAGGCTCCAGCACTTGAGCTGATCAGACTGAACAGCCGGCCCAGCTTTATAGTGCCAAACTGGGACACCAACTGGCAGCTGCTGCTGCTTCCCGGAAGGCCAAAGATGAAACCCAAACTTTGACCCTCTCAGCACCCTTTTATCTGTTCAACTCTACCTGGCATTCTAAGATGCCCTGAAGATCATGTCCTGAAAAATCACTGCCCATTTGTTTTTGTTTGTTTGTTTGTTTGTTTCTAACAGCTGCCTAAAATAAGAGTTCTGGAGAGCTTGAAAGCTTGCACACTATTTTGTGTTATTTTAGCTGATCTTAATACAAGGGCCCCCTTTTTTGAGCCTGCAGGCACTGTTGGAATTCTGACAGATGGTAGCGGGCACAAATGCAAAAGGCAGGAGGTGGAGCCTGCCACAAAATGGCAGGGAACAAGGTTATGCACAATTGTGACAGTAACTCTGCAAAATTTCAGGCCAAAGCCTTGTTTAATACCTTATGGCCAATCAGCTATCCAGCGGCCTTCTAGGCAAAAGCCCTGCCTGGCACCACCCACTTTCTTGAAACACTCGGTGAGCACCAGGAAAGCGTGTCGGCAGGCACCGTGGTATCTGCGGGCACTACCCTGGAGGGCCCATCCTCATAAAAAGGAATTGCTTTGCTTGTGAAGCGTTGGCACCTCATGTTTTCTGAGTCACGGGAGGTGCTTTTCTGACCTCAGCTGATTTGCAGTGGCAGCGCCGAGGAGTCGGCATGTCGGATGTCATGGCCAACCAGAGTTTGATCAAACCACGGTTTATTGTGCTGTCCAAGTGCCGTCTCAGATAGAATCCTCTCCCTAACCTGCTATGGGGTGGGGTTTCCGTTAGTGTGAGCTAGCTCACAGTTTTTTGGCCTCCGGCTCACACCTTTTTGTCTTGGCTCAGGAAGGATGGCTCCAGAGCAAACTAAGATATGCAGCAGCCAAATCGCTCGCTCATGACTGTAATGCCAGTAGCTCACAAAGTAGAATTTTTGCTCACAAGACTCCATGGCTTAGAGGGAGCATTGGGTGGGTTATGTGGTGGGGGACAGCACTGTCAAGTCACAGGTGCCCGGGGTCAGAGGCATCAGCCCGGCCATCCCTGTGCCAGCCCGGGGAGGGGCACAGCCAGCCAGCCACCATGGCAGGAGAAGACACCGGGGATCGCCCTGCTGATGTCCAGAGCCCTTTAATCAGCCAGGGGAATTCACCTCACCTCACAGCCACAGTGCTGGCAACCAGGGCACCTCCTACAGTACCTCTGGGTTGGGCTGTGGGCACGCAACCAGCTGTGGCAGGGAAGCCATTGGCAGCAGGACTACCACCCAGCACAGCTCCAAGAGCATCCAGGGAGACAGGCATGCCTCCCTCCCTGGCCGGGAACGGGAGGGCAACCAAGACCCAGTTGGCACTGGCAGCAGCCAGTCTGCCGAGGCCAGATCCTCCAGCCAGGCAGACAGAAGTTCACCCACCCACGCTTGCAGCACATCTGGCCTGTCTCACATCAAGGTAGGCCCAAGAGATGCCAAGGGGTAGGTGGGCCAGGGGAGGAGCCCAGGGTGGAATTCCAAGGTCCCTGTCCAATGGGAATAGGCCCTGCCTGATAGGCAGGAGCAGGGCCAATCAACCAGGAAAGGAGGAAAGGAAGATATAAGGAGAGTCTGAATGATGGGTCGGGGAGGAAGTGTGGCAGCTGTTCTCCAGTCTGCATGAAGGGAGCAGCTAGCCAGGGAGGAAGAGGACAAGCGGGGCCAAACTCCCTCTCCTCCCATTTCAAGGCCCTGAGGACTCACACAGTAGGATCACCAGCAAGACAGTGGAGGGTGGCAGCCTGCAAGGGGACCCCACCAGGGCATGATGCCTCAAGGCAAGAGGTGTTCAGAGGAGGTTTGCCATTGCCTGCCTCTGTGTCCTGGCCCCGGACTTCCTTGGTGGTCTCCCATCCAGATACTGACCAGGGCTGACCCTGCTTAGCTTCTGAGATCTGATGAGATCTGGCCAGCCTGGGCCATCCACGTCAGGGCGGGGTGTTAAATAGTGATGTCTTGCTTTTAAAAGCATGCTTGCAATTGAAGCAGGATGCCGACAATATCTTGTGGCTGATCTGGATGTGTAGGTTGGGAAATTCTCAGCAAGTCTTTGAGTCTTTACCAGGATGTTGTTATATTAAGTTTGAAGAATCCAGGCCTTGGAGAGCCTGCCTTCCTGTCCAAGCAAATCTACCTTTCTGAGGAGGGGCAGGGTGGGGAACCAGCCATGGGGGGTTTTTTTTTCCAGTGAAGGCAGGAGAGGCCTTAGAGGCCTGGATGGAGCAGCATTTCCTGCAGAGGTACATGGGATTTGTAGTTTTCTTTGTCTTAGTGCAGTCCATTTGTACCATTCTGATTTGTTAGCTGCCTTGAGCATACTCATGGAAAGCTAGGCTAGAACTCTGACCTGACAGACTAAGGAGGAGGCCTAGACGGTTTCTTCAAGACCTTAGCTGATGCCACCTCTGCCCTCCACCCTTGTTGGCCCTCCAAAACCCAAAACTAGCTGTGGCTGACCCCACTGGGCAGATTTTTCTATCTGCATGGGAGCCAAACTTTGGCTTGTAGGTAGAAAGGCGGCAACCTTCATTTCTAGGAAGTGCATTCAGCACCATGGACAGCACACAGCAAAGGGGCAGGAAATATTCTCCCCTTTCTCCCAAATCACCCACTCCCATCCCCACACATATATATAAAGAGATTGGTTCTTTGTTGTGGAATGGCCTCCTACCCCAAGACAGAATGTTCCCTCTATAACTTGTGGCTAACAGCCACTGATGGACCTCTGCTCTGTATGTTTATCCAATCCCCTCTTGAAGCTGTCCATGCTTGTAGCTGTCACCACATCCTGTGGCAGTGACTTCCATGTGTTAATCACTCTTTGGGTGAAGAAGTACTTCCTTTGGTCTGTTCTAAGCAGCTTCAGGGCTCTTTTTGTAGCAGGAACTCCTTTGCATATTAGGCAACACACCCCTAATGTAGTCAATCCTCCAAGAGCTTACAGTAGACCCTGTAAGAAGAGCTCTGTTAGCTCTTGGAGGATTGGCTACATTAGGGGTGTGTTGCCTAATATGCAAAGGAGTTCCTGCTACAAAAAGAGCCCTGTCTAAGCCTACTGCTCCTTAATTTCATGGAGTGCCCATGAGAGCTCTTCTATTGTGAGAAATGGAGAAAATGACTTCTTTCTTGACCTTCTCTATTCCATGCATAATTTTATAAACCTCTATCATATCACCCCTCTATAGTCATTTCTCTAAGCTAAAGACCCCTAACCTCTTTAACCTTTCTTCATAGAGAATGTGTTCCATTCCCTTAATCGTTTTAGTTGCCCTTTTCTGCACCTTTTCCAATGCCATAATATTTGGCAGCAACATTGTGGAGTTTAAACTCTCAGTAAGCCAGCAAAGGATCTGTGGGCTGCCAGGGCTCATACTAAATGATACACGCACAAGCAACATGCTTATGAGAGAATACTCATAAAAGCTGATTTCTCAGGCCATCACCACATGGCTATTGTTTGCTGGCTCGTTTCTCCAGCCTGCGGAAGGCCTGGAATTCTATTTCGCCTTTCCTTTGAATCCCACTCAATGAGAACATGATTTATAATCTGTGCAGGGCAGGGCTAGAGGAGGGAAGGAGAGAGATGCTCCCAAGGTTTACTGCTCTAATTTATCTGTCAGCGTAAATGAGCCCTAAATTAATTAAGCACAGGGGGTGAGTTCAGCACTGCCACCATCTAATTCACTTACGAGGGCTCTACTCCAGAAGGGGAAACAGGGCTGACATTTGCAAAGCTTGTTCTTTCTGTGAGTCAAAAAGCTCACCTCTCTGCTATCAAGAACCACCCTTCAGTGCTTCCTGATTCACTGAATGGCCAGCACCTTTCCAGAGCTAGGGAGCAGGAGGCTGTTTGTGTTTCATCAGATCTCTGGGACCTGATTCTGCAGATCACATGCACAAGACACCTTTGACACTCCCCCCACTCAGGTGCCCCCACAGGAGCAGGGGCGGCTCAGCCTGGTTGACCGCCCAGAGGGGAATGCTGGAGAGTAAGCAAGAAGCTGTGGGTGGGGCGAGAAGGAGAAGAAGCAGTCGATGTGGCCTCCTCTGGGAGCAGGCAGGTGAGTTACCATGTTGGTGTGTAGCCCTGAAAATGACTAACAGTGGCCCCGAGAAGCAGCCCCAAAGAGCCCTCGGAGGTGTCTGGGCCTTTGTTCTCTGCCTGAGGATGCTCCAGCCTAGCCTTGGTGATCACTTGGCTAAGTTGGCTTTAAGAAAAGGTCACTGGGAGTCCCAGATTTTGCTCAAGATCAGATCTGCCTCTTTCTCGACTTCCTGCAACCTCTGATTTGACAGTGTAAACACCAGCTGAGTCTGCAGTGCCTGCACGGGCTCTTACGCCAGAATCGCTGGTGGAGACTCTTCTCTTATCAATCTTGTCATCACAAACTGTGAGCTTGTGCTGGTGATGGAGAAAACCAGGGATATTAAATCAAGTCGGCAAAGCGGCTAAGAGAAAAGGGCTACGGTCCACTTGCCACCTCAGAGACAAACCCACTGGACCTTAGATATATCACTCTCCCAATTTCAGCCCCCAACATGGGGGATAGTAATACCGGCCTAACTAGCAGGGCTGTTGTAGTGGTTACTGTGAGAATACTTGTAAAGCACTCTGAACACTGAAAGTGCTGTGCCGATATGAATTGTTATTGTTATTACAAAGCCTATTGATAGTTCCCTGGCCACCCCCATGCCCTTGGCAGTCACAGCAAAGATTTGTTATCGGCTCTCTTCTGGTCATGGACTGTAAATAAAGTAAAGTAGAAGTTATCTGCTTTCCTGCAATGCCCTTCCAATCTGGAAGCTAAAAGAAGTTCCATGGAGGCCGAAGCATTCAGGGGGAAAGAAATCCACCTAGAGAGGCAGTAGTTCACTTCCTGCCCAGACCCGCATGGCCCAGCCTAGTCCGATCTCATCAGATCTCAGAAGCTAAGCAGGGTCAGCCCTGGTTAGTGCTTGGATGGGGGACCACCAAGGAAGACCGGGGTCACTATGCAGAAGTCAGCAATGGCAAATCACCTCTGAACGTCTCTTGCCTTGATAAACCCCTTGAGGGGTCGCCATATGTCAGCTACGACTTGATGGTGCAAAAAAAAAAAAAAAAAATCACTTCCTAACAACAGGTTCTGGGTGAGAAGATCTTTCCCTTCTCGCCTCAGAGCCCTGATTCCAATGGAAGTGCCTGAGGCCCAGCTGCAGTTGGTGATCACAGGATACATGAAGCTGCGGAACTTGTGACATTGTGAAGTTGCTTCCGAGCATGGGCAGAGGGCTTTTCCCTGATCACCAAACAACCAAATTACATGTCTCAAAGTGACGGACCGGGCTTCTGACTCAGTAGACGCTACAGGCAAGGATAAGTGAACCCCCCTAGTCTTCCCAGACACAAACTGAAGTTTGCAAACTCGCGTGCAGACAGACAGGGTCAAATTTCCGTGCCCTCGGATGGTGCCCTCTCCCCAGCCAGGACCTGGGAAGACTGGTCCTTAGCACCGAGTTCAAATGAGCAGAGGGGTGTCAACTGAGGCCTATGTCATTTCACAAAAAGGAAAGAAAGAGAGTCCACTCACCCGAACCATGTAGGAGACTCCCGGGCCCAAAACTCTCTCGTCGGGATGCAGCCAGCCCTGCACGGGCTTGCTGATGAAGCTGCCTTTCCGGCTCCACTCTTCCCCGGCCAGCTTGGCCCCCTCGGCCTGAGAAGCCTTCCTCCCACCCCTGGCCCCTCCTCTCAGCCTGTTCATCACCTGCAAGCTGCAGGGTGCGGCACAGACTGGCTCACAGGCACTGAGGACGGCAGCCAGGCCCAAAGAGGATGAGGGCGATGCAGAACTGGTCCCGGCTTCTCCTGGGCTCCCCATTTTGGCCGAGGCCGACAGCTCCTTACTGGCGCTGGAAGGGCTGCGGCTGAGGAAGCCCGAGGGGCTGGAGAATTTCCATTGGGGCATTTTAGGGATCAACATGCAGAAAGTGGTCACAGCCTCCTGCTCCTCGCCCAGCGGAGGAGGGCAAGGGTGGGCCAGGGAGGCGCCGGGGGCGGCGGGGACGGGGTGGCCGCGGTGACCTTGCTGCTCATGGCTGGCTTCTCGGAGGGCGTCAGCGCGTCGTTCCAAAAACGATCATACTTGGGTTCTGTTAGCATGCCCAGCTGCTGCTTGTCTGGCTAAGTGGTTTTAGAGTGCTCCAGCCGTTCCCGTCTGTGCTGTGCTCTGGTTCGCCTATCGCTGCCACCCCCCACCCCCATACGCAGCCACAACCTCAAGCAACCCCCCCCCGGGGGGGGAAGATCACTTCACATTATGATGTAATGGTGTTATGGCTTTCCCATCGCCCGATTGCTGCAGAACTCGATCTCTCTCCTCCTCGTCGCTGAGACGAATACCCATCTCATTTGCAGAAAAGACGAACTAGGCTGTCTAGTTTTGGCAGCCTCTTCTTGAAGGTTCAGGATCAGGGTGAGGGTGGGAAGGGAGCCAAAACTGGTTCCCGTTTCAAGGAAATTATGCGCAACGAAAGAATGCATGTGCAACATATTCCTCTCAGAAGCGGTGTCTTGGACTTCGGCTGACTGCATTTCTTGTGTTATTGTATTGCCTTTAAGAAAAATAGACCTCTGAGGAAGTTGATCTTATTATCCATTCAGATTAGTTCTTCGTTGTGTCTCCAGAAAATGGCTTCAGGTGGCTTACAACACATTCAAAAGAATAAAAACCCAACCAGCCTGTTTCTACATGGTTTCCCATTTTAGAATATCTCTCTGGACAAAATGATATTCCTAAAGTGGTTGATGAGTTATGGTTATGGTAGAATCGACTGGCTAACTCTTGCCAGCCAAAAATGTTCTCTGTATATGTAATTACTCTATAAAGTGCATAAGCAGTGTACGTTTTAACTGTTTAATCTTCATCTACTTTTAGTGTTGTTTAAGCTGTTTGAATGCAAAATGTGCTATCACCAAATGTCTTTTCTTGACTTTGCATATTTCTAACCGGTTAACAGTTCTGTACTATGTAATACTTGTCTTTGTTATGGAAAAACACAATAAAAATGTATTGTAAAAAAAACCAAAAAACAGCCAGCCATTTAAAATAACTAGACAGTGGCATCAAAGAATGGAATTGGACCCAAACAGCATTTGTTTTAAAAAATAAACATATCATGGCAACGCAATAGCAGCAAAAGCAAACAGAAACCAAAGCATTTACAAAATAAATCAGAATAAAATCTATAAAACTGCATTAGCCAAAGAAAAATACAGGTAAAATACTGGGCAGCAAAATGGCCAGGTTTAAAAAATACAGGTACACATGAAGCTGCCTTCTACCGAATCAGACCCTCGGTCTATCAAGGTCAGCATTGTCTACTCTGACTGGCAGCAGCTCTCCAGGGTCTCAGGCAAAGAAAGGTCTTTCACATCACCTGCCGCCTGGTCCTTTTTTCGACTGGAGATGCCAGGGATTGAACCTGGGACCTTCTGCATGCCACGCAGATGCTCTGCCACTGAGCCAAGGGCCCTCCCCTGGTCAAATAAAATAATTCAACCTGGTACCTAAAAGCAAACAGAATATGTGACATTGCATAAAGCATTTCATAGGGTTGCCAATTCAAGCTTGGGACATTCCTGGACACTTGGGGATGGTGCCTGCAGAGGGTGAAATTGGGGGAGGGAGGGAGGTCAGCAAAACTTTCACTCTGAGTTTTAAAAGTTTTTCCCTCTCTGGGCAGAAAATAGGCAGGAAGAAGGGGGAAGTCAGTTCAATTGCTTTCCAAACTTACCTCAGCCCATCCTCATACAAACGCTAATAGGTCTAGACAATGGGATGTTCAAGTTCCCCCCCCCCCCACTTCAAGCAGGGAACAGAGATTTGGAGGTGTTAAATACTAGAGAGGCTTCAGGAAGGAAATTGGAGACTTCAGGAAAAGCTTCTCTGACGTGGCCTGACATGGTCAGTGGCGGGGGGGGAGAGAGTTGATAAAACTCAGAGGAACAAGGAGGAAGGGCTCTTGGGTGCAGACAGAAGTTTAGCTGAGGTCTGGAGGAGGTGGCCGTTAGCCATATATTGGCCTGGTAGTAAAAACTCTGTAGAGATCTGTAACTTCCTAAGTTAAGGATCCTGTCCTGTATTTTAACATCTGATAGGGCATTTGTATTTTATCCATTTCTTTTGAACCCCTTGCTCAATCTGGTGCTGTGCTAAAAGTATGCTTGTGGATATTTTTAAAAATAAATACTTTATAACTTTTGATGCTGGTAGCGATTCTCTGTACCACATAGACCTCCCTCATCTTGGGCACACTATTTTAAAAGGAGCACCTGGGGGAAGGCAGGCAGTTGGCAAGTGATTATTCCTCCAAGGGCGCACAAGGCAGTAAACAGTCCCTGTGGTAACCAAGTGCTGGGATTTTCTAAAATCCATAACTTTGGATAAAATTGAGGAGAAGTGAATGTGGCCCATTAGTTCATTAGTATTTCAGTTAACAGTTTTGTTCATATTGGGCCTGGATGTTATACTATTTTAAATGGAACTTATCAAGTATTTACATGAACAATAGTTTCAGGTGGGTAGGCACATTGGTCTGAAGCAATAGAACAAAGCTTAAGTCCAGTGGCATGTTTAAGACCAACAGTGCACACAAAAGCTTATGCCCAGAATTAAACTTTGTTGATCTTAAAGGCGCCATTGGACTCAAACTTTATTCATGTACAAGAGTTGTCCTTTATATGCCTGATATAGAATGCTGCTTTGTTCACCTACTACATGTAAAAAGGAAAAATGCGAAAATTTTGCAGGAACAATTCGGCACAAGGAATCGGCAGGCAAATAGAGACTCTCAGATCCGGTTTGCAGAATGGAGAAGGAAAATAGAAATGGAGAATATTTCCCCTGTTTGAAATAACAGGGATAAAAAATTGAAACCATCCTTTAGATAACATAGAATCATAGAATCATAGAGTTGGAAGGGACTTCCAGGGTCAACTAGTCCAACCCCCTGAACAATGCAGAAAATTCACAAATACTCCCCCACACACACCCATGTGACCCCTGCTCTGTGCCCAGAAAATGGCAAAAAACCTCCAGGATCACTGGCCAAACTGGCCTGGAGAAAAATTGCTGCCTGACCCCAAAGTGGTGATCAGCATTTCCCTGGGTGTGTAAGGACTAAGCATTGATGCAACCCTTCCCAACCTCCTTCTCATGATCTACCTATGTTCACAGAACCAGCACTGCTGTCAGATGGCCATCTGATGGCCCTGGGAGGGACTAGACCCCCAAGCAGAGATATCAGGACACGAGCCAGTGGCAAGTCTCAAGACGAGTGACCACTGATGGACAAGCTTCCCCAGCCTCAGTCTGGAACAGGCTTGATTTGAATGATGCAATTCTGGCTCAGCTCAGTTCAGTCCAAAATTAGCTCATTTTAAGCAGAGGCCCATTCCACTGTACTGATGAAAGCATAGGGTTGCCAGGTCCGTCTAAGCTGCGCTAGGGGGCGATGGCGCACAACATTTTAGCTAACTGCTCAAGCAATTTAGCTTCCAGCTCAGTAACATTTTCCCCTTCATTGGATGGGGGCCATAGAATTGGACCCTCGGTCCAAACTTTTTGAAACTTGGGTGGTTTTTTTTAGTAGAGGCACCAGAAGCTATGCTGCAAATTTGGTGCCACTACCTAAAAAAAAAAACAGCCCTCCTAGAGCCCCAGATACCCCCAGATCAATTATCCATTATAGCCTATGAGGCCCATAGACTATAATGGAGCAGGAAAAATAGATTTTTTTTGCACACCCCTATCATGTTTTTCAGTATGGTTTGTAAGATGCTTTGAGTCACAGTAAAAGGGGGATATAAATATTTGAATAAATAAGTAGTTTGGGCAGGTTGATAACATTTAAGCAACTTTCTGTTTGTTAGGTTAGGCAGGGTTCTGACTGTGATTGTTCCACCGTTGTTATGCTTGACCTGTAAATTTGTCATATTACACTAAAAGAAACCCAAAGTAGACTGCAAGAATCCCCCCCTCCCCAAGTGCTGGCATGTTTTCTAAGGCTCAGTGCAGGGCGACTGTCTGAGGCCGGGTCTACCAATGTAGTGGAAAGAGGTGGGTAGACCTGTTCTCTAAAAACATTGCCCACCAATACAGTGGACTGGGGTGGGTAGACCTGTTCTCTGGAGGCCAGGTCTACCCATATAACGGAAGGGGGCGGGTAGATCTGTTCCCTGGAGGCCTGGCCTGCCCCCATAGAGGACAATATTTCCTGTAATGAAATTTGACCTGATTCTGTTTTCTCTTATAATGTTTAAATTATTGTTAAAATATAGTTTAAAAGGATTCATCCTGAGATTTTTACAAGGTTATGGAAATAATTTTCTAAGAAACTAATTTATGCAATAGCCAAATGTAGACTTGCTCACAGCTTTAATGGTAGTGTTTTTTTCACTCACAAGGTAGAATTTTTGCTCACAGCACCGTGGAGCTTAGAGGGAACTCTAGCGGGGGATTTATTTACTTATGTATTTATTTATTTGATTTGATTGTACCCCGCCCTCCCCGCCAAGGCAGACTCAGGGCGGGATGGGGGTAGGGTTGCCTGGACATTTCGGGATGGAGCCTGGGGAGGACAGAGACACCAACGGGGTATGCCACAGAGACCACCCTCCAGAGCAGCCCTTTTCTCCACGGGGACTGATCTCTGTAGTCTGGATATGAGCTGTAACTCCGGGAGATCCCCAGGTCCCACATGGGGGCTGGCATCCCTATGACAGTATCAGGAATGTACCAAGACCCAAGGGCTTCCTTGTCCCAATCCTCTTGCAAGGCCTCCGTTGACAAATACAGCAAGCCTTGAAGGCTTCCGTTGTCAGCTCACAACACCCACTGCTGGCTCCCTTCCCCCCCAATGACAAATGCTAAAGCCCTCATTAAGCAGCAGCATTGGGGGCACCAAGACCCCTGAGAAATGTAGAGTCTTAGGATCCTTACCGAGGACTCGGGAGTCACAGGCAGGACTCATTTCCTGCAGGAGCGTGCAGGAGCGAAGCTCTGGCAGTAAGGAGCCCAGGGGCACATGCAGCACAAGCCCTGCCCCCTGCTCCCAGCAGCCCCCCCTCACCTTTCCCGGCCCGACCCAGCGGAGCACTGCCGCAAGCTGGCCCTTGAGCTGCTCCACCACTGCCTGGGCCGTGGCACCCAGCCCTCTCAGGCTCTGCCTGTCTTCATGCCGGCCCTGGCGCGGCGGCTCTGCAAGGCAGATCCCGGTGACTCCTGCGAGGAGCTCTGCCCCAGCCTCCTGTGCCTACTTGGCCTCTTCCTGCGCCTCTGCCCCACCACCGTCCTGGCCCCCTACCTGCTCGAGGCCATGTGCATCCTCCGTGCTGCCCTCCTCAACCCACAAGCAGCCACACACTTTCCTGTGCTTGCTGGCCATCCAAAAGAGTCCAGTGGCACCTTTAAAACCAAGCTTTATTCAGGTACAAGCTCTCCCTCCTCTGTGAGGGCAGATCTGCGTGCTCCCCCCTCCCCATAGCTAGCAATTCAAGTCCAGTGGAGCCTGAGAGGTGGGTGTTGTCTTCTGACACACTTCCGGTGATGTCAGGGGGTGTGGCACATGCAATTAAGTTATGCTAATGAGTTATGCTAATGAGCTCCTGCACCTCTTTTTCTACGAAATGACCCCTGGTCACAGGAAGCTACAGTTCCCTAAGATCCTGGCACTCACAGAGTTGCTGAGCATGCTTGCTGATTAGGGGTGCCAGCCTCCAGGTGGGACCTGGGGATCCCCCCCCGCATCACAGCTCATCTCCAGACTACAGCTAAACATGAAGAAGAACTGACTGTTCGAGTGGTTCCTCAGTGGAACAGCCTTCCTCGGGAGGTAGTGGGCTCTCCTTCTTTGGAGGTTTTCAAGCAGAGGCTAGATGCACTGACGGCAATACTGATTCTGTGAACTTAGGCAGCTCATGAGAGGGAGGGCAGGAAGGGTTGCCTCAGGGCTTAGTTCTCGTGGCCTTTCCTTACACGCCCAGGGAAATGCTGATTGCCACTTTGGGGTCAGGATGGAAGCAGTTTTTCTCCAGGCCATTTTGGCCAGTGATCCTGGAGGGTTTTTGTCATCTTCTGGGCATGGAAGAAGGGTCACTAAGGTTGGGGGGGGATGGTATTTTCAAATCTCCTGCATTGTGCAGGGGGTTGGACTAGATGACCCTGGAGGTCCCTTCCAACTCTATGATTCTACATGGTTCTACAGAGATCAGTTCCCCTGGAGAAAATGGCTGCTTTGGAGGGTGGACTGTATGGCATTGTACCCCACTGAGGTCCCTGTCCTCCCCAGGCTCCCTCCCCAAGTCTCCAGGTGCTTTCCAACCTGGATCTGGTAACTCTACCCCACCACTCCCACCAGCAGGGAACTGGCAACCCTAACTGTTAATGCATCCTGGGGAGAGGGGTTCTTGGGGATCGTAGTCTCCCAGTCCTCGCAACTGCTCCATAGGTCTTGGGAACTATGAAAGCCCTGGCAGCAGCCTTTCTCATCTGGGCCAGTGTCAGCATACCCTGAGGTGGGGCAGCTGCCAGGGGTTCTGGGCGGACCCACTTACCCCTCCCCAAACCTCCCCCGCCACCTGTCTGTACTTGTGCTCCCAACTGTCCAGAGTCATTGAGGAAGGGCACATGGGTGGGCACAGTGGGGGCGCTCCTGGTGGCCATGGCAGGAAGTGCAGGCAACAGAGCATGGATGGTGGGAGGGCTTACAAGCAGGAGACAGGCCATGGGTGGAGGCAGGGCTTTTTTATAGAACCCTAACCCTATTAGCATAATAGGCCACACCCAACAGCAGAAACTCATTAGCATATTAAGCCACACCCCTGATAGCATAGCTCATTAGGATATTAGGCCACACCCCTTTGTTACCAGAAGTGTGGCCATCCAGCCACACCCACCTTTTGCTTCTTATCAGGGGTCTTTTCATAGAAGAACAGCTGCAGGAGCTCATTAGCATATGGTATGCTAATGAGCTATTAGGCTATTAGCATATGCCACGCCCCCTGACATCACCAGAAGTGATGTCAGAAGGGGAAGCAAAAGGGGGGGAGGCATCTTCAAAAGCCTCCCCTTCCCCAGCTGGTCTGGGTGGGGGAGCTAAGAGAGAAGGGGTTTAAAGTTTAAACTCTTTCTCATGAGAGTTGGGCCACAGAAGGAGGAAAGAGGGAAGGAAAGAGACAGAGTAGAGAGAAGGAAAGAAGGCAGGAAAGAGGGAAAGAAAGAGAAGGAAAGGGGAGGGAAAGAAAGAGAGGGAAGAAGGAGGGAAAGAGAGGGAAGAAGGAGGGAAACAGGGAAAGGAGGAAAAAGAGAAGAGAAGAAGGTGGGAAAGAAAGAAAGAAAGAAAGAAAGAAAGAAAGAAAGAAAGAAAGAAAGAAAGAAAGAAAGAAAGAAAGAAAGAAAGAAAGAAAGAAAGAAAGAAAGAAAGAGAGAGAGAGAGAGAGAGAGAGAGAGAGAGAGAGAGAGAGAGAGAGAGAGAGAGAGAGAGAGAGAGAGAGAGGGAGAGAGAGGGAGAGAGAGAGAGAGAAGAATGAGGGAAAGAGGAAAAAGAAAGAAGGAAAGGAGGGAATGAAAGAAATTCGGTGGCAATTCAGCCCCATTATATCCTATGGGCCATTGAAGTCAATGGTGAAAACATAGGGTATATTCTGGGGGCTGGAGGGAGAGGATTTGAGGTAGAGGCTCCAAACTCACAGGATAGCTGGTGGAGCCTTTCCCCAAGATACCCACCACGTTTCAAGAACATTGGACCAGGGGGTCTAATTCTATGGGCCCCCAAACAGGTTGCCCCTATTCCCTCCATTGTTCTCTATGGTGGGGAAAAAAGTTATTTTTTTCCCACCATAGAGAACAATAGAGGGAATAGGGGCAACCTGTTTAGGGGCCCATAGAATTGGGCCCCCTGATCCAATGTTCTTGAAACTTGGTGGGTATCTTGGGAAAGGCTCCACCAGCTACCCTGTGAGTTTGGAGCCTCTACCTCAAATCCCTCCCCTCCAGCCCCCAGAATATACCCTATGTTTTCACCATTGACTTCAATGGCCCATAGGGTACAATGGAGCTGAAATTGACATTCGGCTGCCTGAAAGACTCTCCGGGACGCGGCTGGGGGCGGGGCTTGGCTCCTGAGCTCCCGAGCTGCGCTCTGGTGCGCTCCCCCCAAAAAGACCCCTGCTTCTTATCCTGTTTACCTTGTTTGTTGTCAGAACTCAGGGCTTTTTTCATAGCAGGAACTCCTTTGCATGTTAGGCCACACACTCCTAATGTAACCAATCCTAATGAGTTTCTGCTGTTGGGTGTGGCCTATTATGCTAATGAATTCCTGCTGGGCGTGGCCAACTCGGGAGCCAGCCGGAACTCCATTCCTGCAGGTTCCTGCCCAAAAATAGCCCTGGGTGGAGGCATGCAGGTTTGGGAGCTCCCCAAAACTGGGGACCAGCCCTTCTTCTTATCATGACTAGGTAAGACCAGTGAGGAAGAGGAGGGAGCAACCACAGTGTGGGGAGGATTGCCCTGGGAGAGGTGGGGGTTCTGGTTATAACTAGCCTGCAGGAGCCAACCTGGACACATTATGGTCGCATCACAGCTGGTGACGTGTGGGAAGTCAGGACGGAGTCCCAGCTTTGAAGAAAGAGAAGCTTCCTTGCACCAGTAACCCTGGGCAGGTGAGGTCAAGCTCTCTGAGCTGTACGAAAGCATCCAAACCAGGTTGGCCTCGCGGATCAGCACATTTGTTTGTTTGTTTGTTTTGGCTTCTATCCTGACCTCCCCGCCGCAGCAGGCTCAGGGCAGCTCACATCATTACTACAGATAAACAATTTTCCAGGTAAAATTACAATAAATTAAATCTAAAAAATGGCTCTCTGCAGCCAAAACAGGGGTTTCCGCAACCCTTCTGAGCCTGTCGGCACCTTTGGAATTCTGACACAGGGTGGTGGGTGCAGCTGCAATTCGGCTGCCCCAAAATGGTTGCTGCGGGAGGCGAAGCCAGCCACAAAATGGCCGCCCCAGCTGACCTTCCATCACACAGCCCTTCTGCTATGGTGGCAGCTGCTGCCAAACCAACATTTTTTAAAAAAAATCTGCACAGCCAATCAAAAGCCTTGCTAGGCAAAGGCCCCATTTTCTAAAAATACTTGGTGGTCACCAAGAAAGGTCTTGGTGGGAGCCAAGGAAGGTGTTGATGGGCACCGTGGAGACCCCGGGCACCATTTTGGGGGACCCCAGAGCTAGGATGGGCCTTTGCACTGGTGTTCAAGTTGCTACAAGATCCAATGTTGTGACGCCTTTTTCAGTTGCGCTTCTCCAATTAAAAAGGGCAATGAAGGAAAGGTCCTAAGCCCCAGGCATTGGGAGCCAGGTCGGATTCCCCTTTGTGCTGACAAAAGGCACAGTGATCTCAAGGGCAACTCGAAGTTATCCGCTGTCTTCCGTGCACTGGTTTTTTTTGTGTGTTTTTTGCAAAGGTTCATTAAAGAGGATCTGTCGAAGAGCTTGGAAACCCTTCAGCGCTGATTGTCAGTCACAGTTTATCCCCCTTGTCTGGTTGAAATGCCATAAAATGTTGAGATGACAGGACGTTTCTTCCGCAAGACAAACCACAGTCCAAGAGGAATGGAGAGCCACTGCCCATCCAGACCTTGGCAAAGCCCGTCTCTGGCAGCAATATCGGGCTCCATGGTGGCAGTAGAGATGGGGGGCAGGGCTGGATAAGCTAGTTTGTTGGGACTTTGTTTCTCTGACTGCAGGGCTAAAGAACTTCCCCTTGGAAGGAGACCGCTTGAAGATCTGCCAGAGGTGTCAGGGGAGGGGGGGAGAAATGTGAAGCCTGCAAAATCTAACCCCACACAGCAGTCTAGCTGTTTCTCTTCCCTCTTTGCCCTCTATTTCTATTCATTTATTTGCTTAAAACATTTATGAGCTGCATTTTTACCTTGCAAAACTCAAGGCTGCTTGCAATGTAAATAAAACAACAATTAATAATAATAAAACTAGCTTATTAAAAACAAAACAACAGCATGCAAGACCGCAGTTTGAAATCTCAGTTAGTATTGCCAATAAATTAAAATTAAATGAGCTGAATGCAGTCAGTTTGGTGTACTGGTTAAGAGCGCGGACTCTAATCTCGGAGAACCAGGTTTGATTCCCCACTCCTCCACTTGCACCTGCTGATGTGACCTTGGGTCAGTCACAAGTTCTGGTACAGCTGTTCTTGAAAAAGAGCAGTTTCTGTTACTCAGCCCCACCTACCTCACAGGGTGCCTCTTAGGGGGAGGGGAAGGGACAAGGAGTTTGTAAGCCACTCTGAGACTCCAAGTGAAGGGCGGGGTATAATTCCAATCTCCTCCTCCTCCTCCTCCTCCTCCTCCTCCTCCTCCTCCTCCTCCTCCTCCTCCTCCTCCTCCTCCTCCTCTTCTTCTTCTTCTTCTTCTTCTTCTTCTTCTTCTTCTTCTTCTTCTTCTTCTTCTTCTTCTTCTTCTTCTTCTTCTTCTTCTTCTTCTTCTGAAATAAAACTGTCCAAAGGTAACAGAATGTCCCCCACAAAAGATTCCTGTGGCAGGACAGGAGGGGCAAGGAATGTTAGTTTCTGCTTCATGGTGGCAGTTTGCTAGACCGGGGGCGGGGGAGAGTTGTTGGGCTGTGTTGCTGCAGCGCCACCATCAGAGGTGGCCAAAAGGCCATGTTGCAGCCCCCAACTCCACAAGAGGACACAAAACAGCCAGCAAGGCTCCACTTGGACTTACACAGCCTCAGATATCAAGCCTTGCCCTAGGACTGCAGAAGACCCCAAGAAAGTCCTTCTTGGCATCTCTCACCCTCCAGAGGGCGACGAGCCGGTTCCTCCCGGGAAGCACTCTGTGGCAAGGGGAAGACCAGCCTCAGCAGCCTGGTACTAGCCATCAGCCCAAGAACAGGAAACTTGTCAAGCCTAGAAATGGGTAGCAGGTCAGGCTGGAGGAAAGGGTTTAAGGTCAAGCCAATAATTAGATTGCCAGAGGGGCCGAGAGAGGCAAGAAGTCCACAGGGCGGGGATCCTCAATGTCGTGCTCATGGGCACTTATGGCACTCCCAGCACCTTTCCAGGCACCTGCCAAGTGTTTTCAGCAAGCGGTGGGGCCAAGTGGGGCTCTTGCCTAGCAGGGCTTCTGACTGGCCCCTGGAAATCTGATGGACTGTGCAGATTAAAATAACATTGCTTTGGTGGCAGCTTACCACCCTCCACTGAGAAAATTGCCCATTTATATTCACGTTCTGTTTCCTATTAATAGTCACCCTTCATTGAGCCAACCCGCTTTGTCTGAGCTATTCAGCAGCAAAAGGAAATCTCCTCTGCACATATGGGCTGTGCCATCCTTTTATACAGCCACCTTGAGTGTTTTGTACAGAGAATGTGAGCTAGACATATTTTAAATTAATTACAATTCTTTTAAATGGGAAAACCTCCGATTCCCAAGGATGCTCAGCTGCAGGAAATAGGATCTTCTCAGGGATCTTGCTGAATACCCACCCACCCCCAAGCCGAGCTTCCTGCCTCTTTCCTGCAGTAGGTGATAGGAGGATCAGAGCCAGCCACTGGCTTGTGCATGATCAATACATTGAGGTTGAGAGGACGAACGGAGGAAACCTTTGAAAATACACAGTTGAGATGTTACAGCTGAATTGAATAATACAAGAAATAAACGGTGTGAACCGAAACAGAGGATAATAAGAACATTTATAATATTCACAATAATAAGTGCAAAAGATATATTCAGCTGTATAAGGTGTAAAACCTGACTTTTTAACAGTTGTATGGGAAATCTAACATATAATCTAAAGAGATAGACTAATACCCCCCCTTTTTTGTATCTATGTTTGTTTATGTTATGTGTTTATGTTTGTCTTCATGCTTCTTCAAGTCATTCTTGTCACAGTTGTTTGTTGTATTAGCCACAGAGGTGGCATTCTTTATCCTCCTGCAACAGATCTTAGAATCAAAGAATGTTAGAGATGGAAGGGATCTTGCAGGTCATCTAGTCCAACCCCCTGCACTCTGCAGGAGCATAGCCAAAAGATAGCTCTACATACCTACAACATACCCGAAAGATGGTCATCCAGTCTCCGCTTGAAAACGTCCAGCGAAGGAGCATCCACCACCTCCCGAGGCAGTCTGTTCCACTGCTCAACCACTCTTACAGTTAGGAAGTTTCTCCTGATATTTAGCCGGTAACGACTCCCTTGAAATTTCCACCCATTAGATCTAGTCTTGCAATCCAGAGCAAGAGAGAATAGATCTGCTCCATCTTCTACAGGACAGCCCTTCAAATACTTGAAGACTGCAATCATGTCCCGTCTAAGCCTTCTCTTTCCCAGGCTAAACATACCCAACTCTTTCAGCCTTTCCTCATAAGACCTGGATTCCAACCCTCTCACCATCCTGATCGCCCTATTCTGGACATGCTTGAGCTTGTCAACATCCTCTCCTCTCCAGAATCGAGGGCACCTGCGGCATCTGCCAACAGGAAGAAGTGCTCCTGTGGCAAGTGATGGGCTGAGGGCACTACCCATGCAAGCGAGGAGTCACCAGGGGAGGAACAGTTTTAAAATCCCATCCCCTATATCTCCCCCTTTCTGTGAGCTTCCTCCCTCCCTTCTCCCTCAGCTATCCTCCCCGTTGCCAACTTCCTGGAGCACATCCAGCCCCTCATTAGGCTGGGAGATTTTATTTTGGTCAACTTACAAGGTCCTATTTTCCTGCTTGTCTAGGAAGCTTCACTCCGCAATAGATAGACACCCCCCTTCTGTAAGTGGCCTGTTTTCATGATTGGCATGAGGGCCAGCCACTTAGCCACTGCATCATTCAGGTTTGCCAACCCCAGGTGGGGCCTGGAGATCTCCTGGAATTACAACAGCTCTCCAGACAACAGGGATCAGTTCCCCTGAAGAAAACAGCTGCTTTGAAAGCTGGAATCTTTGGCATTATATCTGGCTGAGGTCCCTCCCTTCCCCAAACCCTGCCTTCCCCAGGCTCCAACCCCAAATCTCCAGGAATTTCCCTACTTGGAGCTGACAACCCTAGCATCGTTTCAGCAGTACAGTCAAGAGCATGAAGTTCTTTCAGGCCATAAGTAGCAGTCAGCCGGTCTGGTGGTTCAGATATTGCCTTGGGATCCATTCAAGGGAACTCAAAGCTGCAGCTGGGAACCTTCAGCGATCCCAAGATCCTGGCTTCCAGGCCAGATTGTACTGACAGACAAATATTCAGCTGAGAAATTCTGTGCGGTGCTAGGGAAATGGATGGATTGTCAGCAGGAAATAATCCAGGGTAAGGTGCTGGAAGTGTTGGCTATAGCCAAGAGGAAGAAGCCACTCTTCTTATTCTTCAGGAAGGCCCCAGGATTGGCTGGGAACCATTTCTACAAGTCCAGGGTCAACAGGAACCCATCTCAGGCCTTGGGGACAAGATTTGCCAGGAAGATTCTCTGGTAGCTCCACTCCTCGGTTTCAGGTGGAGACTTCAAGGCCAGGAGGACGCTGGAAGGTGGTGGTAGACTCATTTTATTGATTGATTGATTTGATTTGATTTGATTTGATTTATATCCCGCCCTTCCACGTGGGCTCAGGGTGGCAAACAAGAGGCTTAATGCCAAACATCAAGATTAAAACACCGAGGCAATGCCAAGAATAAATACTAAAACCATAAATAAGATATAAACTAAAGAATTAAAACAGCGGTCACATTCTGCTCTATAATACATTCATGTATCATTGCTCCCATAATATCCTGTGGGACTGAAATCCCATGCCGGGGCCAGTAAGCCTCAAGATGACAATGCAAGATGGTAATGATGGTGATGAAGGTGGTAATGGAGGTGGTGGTGGCCCCTACTCGAAGGCCTGGCGGAAGAGCTCCATCTTGCAGGCCCTGCGGAAGGTGGGAACTGCATAAGGAACTTAGACATCTTGTAATCCATGATGCATGCACAGTGGCCTGGCAGATGCCGGATAATGCTTCCCCACCCCGTGTTTTACATTTTTACAGAGTAAAAGCAAGGGGAAACGTCAGGCAATTGACTCTCAGGCTGGTTGCTGTGAATGAGTTCTGTAGTACATGTGGTGTACAAGTTGTGACCAGAGGTTAGGTCCAGACGTACTCTTCTATTACCACTCTGCAGCATCTATGATGAGGGGCATGAGGTATTCTGAGTGGCGAACTCCCAGCGAGTAAGAAGGGGATCTTTTCCAGTGCACTGTTACCTTTTCGGGACTGTGTGTTCCGGGCCCTGGTGTGGGGAAGGTACTCGTGGGCTTCCGGAGCCTCCCCAGCATGGAGAACGCCGGCTGACGGCACAAATAAACATTGGGGTCAGTGGTGCTGTAGCCTCCCGGGCCTGGCGTTTTGGACAGGTCTTCACAATAGCTGCTTCTGTTGAGTCGGCCGGAGATCGTGAAACAGGGGCTGGAGGGCTTGCTGGGGATTCGCGGGCCCAGGAGTGTGGGAAGGGTGTAGCTGTTGGGGGCAGGAATGTGATCCACCGGGCGGTACTTCGTGCGGGCACCCATAGAGAAAGACGGCGGTCTGTGTTGGGATGGTGGTGGGAACCTTTCAGGGCTATATGCGCCTGGCCCGGGGGTCCGTGGCAGACCTAAGGGGAAATGCACACACGCTTGAGCCTGGATTCTTCAAAGCCCTGGTGTGGTAAAGAGTGCTGGACTGAGGCAATGTGGTGTAGGGGTTAGAGCAGTAGACTAGGACCAGAGACAGCTATATCTGAAGAAGGGAGCAGTGACTTACGTAAACTCCTGCCTGTCCACAAATTGTGTTAATCTGTACGGTGCTCCTGCCTCTTTACAGACAAATATGGCTACCCATCTTGAGCTGTCGCCATATAAGTGAGTGGTGACTCACGAAAGCTCATAACCTGCCACAAATTGTGCTAGTCTGTAAGGTGCTACTGGACTCCTGCTCTTTTCTGTCACTTCCGACAGACTAACATGGTCACTCACCCTGAGCCAGCTGGAGAAGTGAGCAGTGACCCATGAAAACTCTGACCCTGGCACAAATTGTGTTCATCTTGAAGGTGCTCCTGGATTCTTGCTGTTTTCTGCTGCTCCAGACAGACTAACACAGCCACCCATCTTGATCTAGGTTCAAATGAGCACATGGCCATGAAGCTCACTGAATGGTCTTAGAGCACTTCCTCCCCCTCTCTCTGCCTAAACAACCTTACAGGATTGTTGTGAGATTAAAACAGAAGAAGAGCAAGATCACATAACCTACCCTGAGCTCCCTGAAGAAGGGTGATAGATAGATCAGGGAGACCTGTGTTCAGATCTCTGCTCTGCCGTTAAGGTCATTGGGGCCAGCGATCCTGCATTTTTGCTGTAAAAATATTGAAGGGCTGGCAGATTCCCCTGAAGATGCGCAGAGAATTTTTTAACCTGAACAATAAAATAGTCTTCTTCATTTGCACCATCAGCATTTTTGGCCTGCTTTTTTAAACCTCTAGCACTGCTGCAGCATCCATCCTGTGCAGAAAGATCCCCACCTGACAACTGTAGGTATTTCTGCCTCTGAATTTGGAGGCTCCATTCAGCCAACATAGCTAACAGCCAGCGGTAAAGGGCTACCCCTCCCATGAATTTGTCCATCCCCCTTTTGAATCTGTCTAAGCCAGTAGCCATCACTACATCTGGTGGCAGTGAGTTCCAAAAGTCAACTACCATCGTATGAAGCAGTGCTTCCCTTTTGTGTCTTGAATCTATCGCCAATCAGGCAATACTAAGGCCTAGTCTTAAGTAAGAAGGAGAAATGTTTCTCTCTATCCATTTTCTTTACACAGTGCATAATTCTGTAGACCTTGATTTTATCCCCTTCTCTAAACAAAAATGCCCCAGATGTTTCGGCCTTGCTCACTACAGCAGGCCCCTCAGCCCCGGCATAATTTTGGTTGCAGCAACTGCTCTTTGCAGCAGATTTTCCAGCTCTTCAGAATCCTTTTCAAGAGTCAGCAATCAGAATCTGGCAGATGTGGCAGCCCACGGGATTTGTATGTGGATATTACTTTCTATTTTTTGTCATCAGGTGGCAGCCAATTTATGGCAACCCCATAGAGTTTCCAAGGCAGGAGATGTGCTGGCAGAGTAATTAACACAGCAACGGTACACAACCTGATTAAAGAGCAGATAAAGATTTATTTAAGAATTAATATACTTGATAGGAAAGAGGAGAGACAGAGAGAGGTTCCTAAGTACATCTCTAGTTGAGAGAGAGGGTAAGGCTGAGTGTGGCACTTCTGAGAAGAAGGGGGGAATTGCCTTGAGAGTAGTAATCCAGAGACAGATTACTTAAAGGGAGAGAAGGTGCTGGCTTCACTATCCTATCTGATTGTCTGTCTTGCTACCCCCTGTGGGGTCTTTTTCTTTTCTTTGTTGCACACTAGACAGTGCCTTTCCCAACACCCCTTCTCAGGGTCTAGTGTACAAAGTCTACAGGATTCATCTTCTTATGTAGACTTTCAAACTTTTCTCAAGAAAGGGGCTTGGGGACTGCATTTGCAGTCACTTCATCCGTAGGACAGTATTCCAGCTCTTGCATGCTTCTTACCAGGTGATGGTTGTTCCATGTAAACATCTTCCTTTATTCCTCCATGTAGAAAAGCAGTCCTTATGTCCAGATGCTCCCCTTGCATCTTCCTTGGTGCTGCCATGCTCAAGAAGAGCATTCTTACCGAAGTGGCTTTTCCTCCATGTTTCTGCTTCTACTGCGGGTTTTCTTGCTATGTCTTCCCATGTGGAAGGCTCAGGTATAGCTTTTGCCTCTGCTAAGTAAGGAAGTCTTCTTGGTGGTACAGCTTTGTTTGATCTGGTTGATCATCTGACTCTTGGCTCTGCAGCTTCTTCTGGTTCTCTAGGTTCTCCAGGTGCATCACATGTGCTGTCCATAGTGCTCAGATGCACGGTTTCTATTTGCTGTGCTTCATTTTTCTCTGTTGGTGTAGATTCATATGTGCATGTGTGTGCGTGTGAATGTGTGTGCACCTGGAAGTCATGGTGACTTCAGGTGACTGTATGTGCACCTGGAAGTTATGGCAACCTCTGGTGATTGTCCTCTACTGGGGGCCTGGAGGATATTCAGAAAAGTGGCTGAGTAAAGCCTGCCCTCACCTCCCACCTCTGGTATTTCAAGGAGGTCTCCCATCCAAGTACTTGCCAGTGTTGACCCTGCTTAGCTTCCAAGATCTGACAAGATCGGGCTTGCCTGGGCTATCCAGGTGTCAGGTAGCCCTGTCATAAGATGGATGAAAGGGAAGGAGGGAGGGATGGACTGGCGTTTCTCACTTTCTGGAATGTGGGGAGTAAAACAGGTTGTCTGGGAGACTCAGATTTACCCTGACTAGGGAGACTGTTATCTCGGCCGATGGCCTTGGATCCCATGCACTTTCTGTTCCCACCTGGAATATTCTGGCTGACAGTAATTAATGACTGTAACTGCTTTTGCTGCGTGTGCACTTAGTAGTCATTGGAGGGTAGGTTGGGGGGGCATTTTGAACCTAGTATAATTGGGGATGTCATGGAGCCCTTGGCATCACTGACAAAGCATTGCTAATGTATCTCTAAGAACTGCTTTCAATAAACACTACCTTCTTTATGGAGCCTGGTGTTTGACTGACTTTCTGGAGAACTTGACACCAGGTCAGGGCTACTTTCTCCATATTTCTTGATTTCTCCCTTTCATCAGTGTAGTCAACATTGCAGATCTTGACTGTTTCTGTTTCTGGGTTGAGGATTCTGTATCCTTTGTATCCCAGTGAATAGCCAACGAAAATGCCTTCTTCCACTCCATCCATTTTGGTCCATTTTGTCTTTAGTAATATAAGTGTAGGCCTTTGATCCTTTAGATGATTCAGGTTGGGTTTGTGCCCATACCACAGTTCAAATGGAGTACCGCTGGCACCTTTGGGAGGTAATCTGTTTTGCAGGTAGGTGGCCGTGTTGAATGCTTCTCCCCAGAACTTTTCAGGTAGCTCTGCCTCAAGGAGCATACATCTGCACATTTCAGTGAAAGAGCTTTATGCTATACCACTCTGCTCTGGAGTATATAGCACTGTAAGGTGATGCTCTATTCCTTGTTCAGCCAAATAATTCTTCATTTCATGTCCCACATATTCTTCTACATTATCAGTGCAGATTGTTAGTGGTCTTCTTTGAAATCTGTTACTGACCATTGCCACATATGCTTTAAATTTTTCCAGCACTTGACTTTTCTCTTTAATTAAATAGGTCACAATAGTCTTGAAAAGTCATCAATAAAAGTCAGCACATATTTATTTCCACTAGGGGTTTGAGTTTTCATTGGTCCAGAAACATCACTGTGTATCAGCTGTAGGGGTCACTGCATCTGGCTTGTCTGATGCCTTTTGTTAAAGCTAGGTCTCGCCCCTTCGATTAAATACAATGCATACATTTTCCTTCAACAGCACATTTGTTCATCTGCATGCCTTTAATTAAATTCTGGCTTTCTAGTTGGTTAACTGTGGGGCGGCAGTAGCTCAGAGGTTAAGATGCTGAACTGCAGACTGGAAGGTCAGTAGTTTGGCAGTTCGAGACTCTAGTGCCACGTGACAGAGTGAGCTCCCATCTCTGGCCCCAGCTCCTGCCAACCTAGCAGTTCAAAAGCAAGAAACTGCAAGTAGATAAATAGGCACTGCTTCAGTGGGAAGGTAACAGTGTTCCATATGCCTTGGCGTCTAGTCATGCCAACCACATGGCCATGGTCTTCAGACAGTGATGGCTCTTCGGCACCATCCCCTAGAGTCAGATTTGAATGGCTTTTGAGCAAGGGAAACCTTTACCTTTAGTTGGCTAACTACATAATTGTCTGTGTCCCAACCAATGTTCCCTCTATGCTGTGGAGTCTTGTGAGCAAAAATTCTCCTTTCTGAGCTACTGGCATCAAAGTTTTGAGCGAGCGATTTGGACTTCTGCACAAATTAGTTTGCTCTCTGGAGCCATCCCTCCTGAGCAGAGACAAAAATGTGTGAGCTGGAGGCTAAAAAACTGATCTAGCTCACACTAACTCAGCTTAGAGGGAACACTGGTCCCAACCATCTGTGCCATAGACACGAGCAGTTCTTGTGATCACAATGTTTGGTAAAGTTTGCTTTCTGCATGCAAGTCTCAGGAGCATATAAATCTTGATGCACTTTTCCAGTTGCAATTAACTGTCCCCTCTGGCTGACATAGCATTTTTCTCCAAAAGGTGTAATCATGCCTTCCTTCATGAATACTCTCACAGAAATAAGACTATTTGCAAGTTCTGGGACATAAAGGCAGTCTTTTACAAGGATGTCTTCGCTCTTTCCGCTAGGGAGCTTGCCTTTTATGGTTCCTGAGCCAATACCTTCTGCCATTATAGACCTTCCATCTGCAACACTTAATGACAATTTCTTTTCTTCATCTAATGTTTCAAAGAAATCTTTATAAGCACACATGTGGATCGTGCAGGCACTGTCCAGATACCAAATATAACTTTTTGTGCCTCCTTCTGTTAATATAAAACATTTCTTTAACGGTTGCCCCTTAAATCTGATTGGAACTTCCTCTCCATTTCCCCCCCCCTTTGCTTTGGGAAAGGCTTTCCTCTGCTTAGCAGTAGAACAATCCTTGTTTAATGTAGCCTTGCTTCCCACAGAGATGACAGATGATCCCGCCTTTGTTATGATCAGCATTTGGTTTAAATTCGTTGTCAGACTTTTCAAATTCTCTGTGCTTCCTCCAGCTGATTTATAAGTTCTGTGAGGGACAGTTTACTCTTAGATTCAGTTTGAGACACTATATTTTCATATGACTCTGGCAGAGTCATTAATAGTAACACAGCCGATAACAGTGGAAGGAAGACAGGACATTCGGTGGAAGATTCAGACTTTGTGCCCGTGGCTGTGAATAAAGGATCAACAAACAAGGGGTAGAGGGAGGGAGGGGGGAACCTATCGAGTTATGTAAAGTAAGGAGACAAAAGATATTATGTAATATATAGAAAATCTACAAAAAATAAACCTTTATAAAAAAAATAGTAACACAACCAGATCTTGATCAACAGTTTCCTTTTCTGAACTCCACAACTGCTTTAGCCAATCCAAGCATCTTGTCCAGATGATGACATAATTTATGCCCCTCTTTCATCTTAATACTGAAAAGTTTCTTCTGTAGATAAAGCTGGTTCTTTAACTGAGGAATTAACATGCAGCCTTTCCAGCTCACGACACACAGCTTTGGCTGCTGGCATCCGAATTACTCTTAACACATTTCTGTCAGTTAAACCTTTCTTGCCTTTTCATTGTTGGAATCCCAGGTTCTTTGGTTTGCCAGGTCATCATCTCCTGGTCGGGCATCCTGGATAACATCCCATAATGCTGTTTCAAGAAGGTGACTCTTCATTTGCTCTCTCCAAATTAGATAATTAGATTACCGTTCTCTGTGAGCCTATCTATCCAGTGACCATGCTAAGCATCACATGAGGTCACCATCTTTGTGCTCGTTCTTGCCTGCTTGTGCCAAGAGCCTCTGGCGATCTTTCTACCTTTAATCAGAGACGTGCTTAATCTGGGCCACAATAACCCCTAGCGGCAGAGTAATTAACACAGGAACTGGTGCACAGCCTGATTGAGGAGTAGATGAAGGTTTATTTAGGAATTAACACACTCAGGGCTCTTTTTGTAGCAGGAACTCCTTTGCATATGAGGCGACACACCCCTAATGTAGCCTATCTGCCAAGAGCTTACAGTAGCCTCTGTAAGAAGAGCTCTGTAAGCTCTTGGAGGATTGGCTGCATTAGGGGTGTGTCCCTGCCTAATATGCAAAGGAGTTCCTGCTACAAAAAGAGCCCTGAACATACTTGTTAGGAAAGATGAGAGGCAGAGACAGGTAACTAACTACATCTCTAGCTGAGAGAGAGAGAGAAAGTAAGGCTGAGTGTGGCACTTCTGAAAAGAAGGTGGAAATTGCCCTTAGGGTAGCGATCTGGAGACAGACAAGGAATGACACTTAAAAGGAGAGAAGGTGCTGACCTCACCATCCTCTTTAATGGTTTCTTACTGCCCCCTGCAGAGTCTTCTTCTTTGTACACCAGACATTTCCTTTTCCTACACAGTGGTGGTCTGCCATTGCCTGCCTCTGCGTAGTGACCCTGGAGTAATCCTTGGTGGCCTCCCATCCCAGTCCTAACCAGGGATGACCTTGCTTGGATTCCAAGATCTGACAAGACTGGGCTAGCCTGTTTTGTCCCCAGTCCCTTTCCCTAGCATGGAATTTGCCTTTTTATTCATAAACATGTTTCCAGCCCTTCTTTCACAGCCATTTTTATGCTCCACCTCAGCCTCCTACTTACCTCGAGGTTTGCATCGACCCAGCATCGAATACGAGGGGCCCCTGGCTCTTCCAAAGCGAGTGACCTCGGGTTCTACATAGTAACAGGGTCCAGGGCTTGAATCTTTCGGATGTACTGTAAACAAGCAGAGCCATCAGAGAGTAAGCCTGCTGCAGAGCTGTGGGCAGCGTTCCCTCTCAGCTGAGTTAGTGTGAGCTGGCTCACGGTTTTTTAGCCTCCGGCTTGCACGTTTTTATCTTAGCTCAGGAAGGATGGCTCCTGAGCAAACTAATTTATGTAGTAGCCAGATTGCTCACTCACAACTTTAATGCCAGTAAGCTCACAAAGTAGAATTTCTGCTCACAAGACTCCACAGCTTAGAGGGAGCATTGGCCGTGGACACTGTGAGCAGAGTGTGGGCTTGCATGCAGCAAGACTCCCAGGTGCCAATTCACTTCAGTGCAGTTTACTGCCAACTAACGACATCTATTGCACTTTGGAAGGGACATGCAGACTTCAGGGCACTGCAGTCATGATGGATCAGAGAGTTTGGTGGTGCGTAAAAGGAAATGCATCCCCCCTCCCCCCTGGGAAAAAGTCTGGCTAGGCAATTTCCAACTCTGGTACCAAGCCTTATCTCAAAAACTTACTGCTGTTGTTAAGCCTCTGGTGGCAGGAGTGGGCAGGACTGGTGAAGCGGGTGTAGTCATGGCTGACAAATCCAACCGTCGGAGGCAAGCTGTAGCACCCCGGGCCAGGGCCTGGCAAGATGCACAAACAAAACAGCATCTCAGAAACAGCTGATCTCAACACTCTCGTATCCTTGGCCCTGCCCTCCCAAGATCGACTTGGAGACTGATCACAGGAAGGCCACGTTCTGAAGGTGAGACATTCCAAGGGAAACAAGTCCCATTGGAAAGTCACCCAGATGAAAGACTACCTGCTGCTGCAGGACTCAGTAAAGAAGGAGATTGTGGCTTTTTGGGGAAACTGCTCCACAACTGCTCAGCGTTCCATGAACCCCCAAACATTTTCAACAAGCCCATTCTGACATTAACAAGGCATCAAACCAGGCATCAGAGCCAATGTGGTGTCATGGTGAGGAGTGACAGGCTGTAATCTGAAGAGCCAGGTTTGATGCATTCCCCACTCCTCCTCCACATGAAGCCTGCTGGATGACCTTGGGCCAGTCCCAGTTCTCTCAGAACTCTCCCAGCCCTACCTGCCTCACAAGGTGCCTGTTGTGGGGAGAGGAAAGAAATTTGATTGGAAGTCACTTTGAGACTCCTTAAGGTAGAGCAAAGCGGGGTATAGAAACCTACTCTTCTTCTCTTTAAATCCCCTGGTACTTGGACTCATCACCAAAGCCTACCGGATGCAGTAAATTGCTGACCTGTCCATGGTGCTGACAGATTCTGTGCCCCATCTGAGGCCCTGTCATCATGACCACCTCTCTTTGGGCCCACTATGCAGTTACTCCCATCTGCTGCCATTTGCTGCCCACCATATGTGCCCAGCCAAGCCTCAAAGGACCCTCCCAAGTACCTAACAAACCAGGAAACTGGATTGCCTATATATTGCAGTATAGTCTTTTTTGCTCCAGTTCCTGCCCTGTGCCAAAAACTGAGCTGTTCCCAGGGGATTGAATGAGACCCCCTGGTGGTTGCATTTGCCTCCACAAGGAGTGCTTGAGGACCAAAACTACAAGCTAGTGGGCCAGCCTTCAATCCAACTGAGTCTTCGTCTGCTGGGAGCTTCATCTGAGCAAAAAACAAACATTGCTGTAAGGGCCACCAACTTCAATGGATAGGCGAATCAATTAACAAAATAATGGATTAATTAATGAGGGTGAATTCTAATCAGTGGGGCTGCAAATTAAGGGCAAGCTTGTTTATTTTTCCAGTCTATTTGGGCTCTGGTACATCTTTATCTGCCTCCAAAACCCTAGACCCAAAGTCTGGTTTTGGACCTACAAGTTCGGCCAGAGACAATCAGTAGCAGATATTTGAGCTGTCACTACCAGAGGCTTATCTGCAGCTATAATTATAATAATAATAATTCTCACCTAAGTCTTAAAGCCAATAGGCTGTTCGACCAGAGAAAGACAAGAACAGAAGTTATGGCTGTTCAGAGTGCATTAAAAACAAACAATGTTTATTTGCACCAGCTATATACTTGCACAGATCTAATGTTATATTAAAATCCAGGTCCACTAACAAGAGTCATTAACTGATAGTCAGAAGAGTGAACAGGCTTCTTATTCAAATGAGGATCTAGAAATATTCAGATCGGAATAAATTACACAGGAAAAGAAGAAATGCTCGGCCGCTGGCAAGGAGGTCTTGACAGCTGAGCCTCCCCCTCCCCCCCTGGGAGCACAAGTTGAGAGAGCGGCTGGCCTTCTTCATAACTACCCCATGGCAACCAAGGGAGCTTTGAGATTTCCATACCGGTCTCTTGAGCAGCGATCCCTCCTGTTTTTCTCGGTCTTGAGTCTTCCATCTTGATGCCTCAGCTCTGAAGTTTAGACCTTACAAATGGCTTTTGTCAAGGGCCATCATTCTTCCTTGCTCCTGTCCGCCCCCCCATAAGTGCCCCCGCTGGTCAGAAGCAAACAAATTTTGCAGTGGAAGACATGCTCTGAATGGAGGTCTGCGTCAAGGGGGAAGAGTTCTCTCTTCCGAAGTGAACGTGCCAAGATAAGCGCGGACCCCTGAAGGGCTGAAAAGATATCTCAGAGTGACAGTGATCCTGGAGACACAAAGGAGGTGTCGAAAGCAGATGCACAGCAGGGAGCCGGGGAAGCTTCCTCTCTGTCAGTGTATCTTCTCTCTCTTCCTCCCCATGGGCGGTTTGGCCTACAGCAAAAGACAGCCGGCTCTGCTGAAGCGTGATGGTGTCAAGGGCACAGTTGCAGGCCTACAGAGTTACACGTTTCACAAGGGATGACAAGCGGACACTGTGGTATTATGTTACATCCACTCCAGACCTGACTCACCCCATTGAATACATGTACAGCGATGCCCCACCATGCCTGGCTCCTTTTTTAAAAAAATGTTTTTCTGGAATCCCAGTAAAAGGGTTGTGGCTAGGGTTGCCAGCTTCCAGGTGGGGCCTGGAGATCTGGAATTAAAGCTGCTCCCCAGACTGCAGAGATTAGTTCCCCTGGAGAATACAGCTGCTTTGAAGGGGTGGGATGTGTGACATTATAATCCATTGAGCTCCCTCCCCTCCCCAAGCCCCACCCCTAAATCTCCAGGAATTTTCCAATCTGGAGCTGGCAACCCCAGGGCAGAACAGAAGCACAGGGGCAGAACAGAAGATGTGGCTGATAGCCTTTATTCAGCTTGATAAGTCTCTGGGAATTCCCCCATAGTTTGTCTAGTACAATCCCTCTACCAGAAATGGGAAAGGGGAGTTAAGGGGAGTTTTTCACAGATGAAAATAGGGGGCAGCATCCTGTATTTATAATGCTAAGATAATATTATGAACTTATTGTGATGGGAATGACATTGACTTTATTTACTTTATAGAACTCTTTCCTTACTAACTGGGCCATAGAACACCTCATGTTGTTCTCCTCCCCTCCATTTTATCCTTACACCAACCCTGTGAGATAGAACAAAGTTTGAGGATCTGAAGAAGTGTGCACGAGCACGGATGCTTCTACGCAGAATTAAACTTTGTTGGTCTTAAAGGTGCCACTGGACTCAGACCTTGTCCTATTGCTTCAGACCAACACAGCAACCCACCTGAATCTGTATTTCCCGACTGACTACTTCAAACAAGGGATCACGATGACAAATCCCTTTTAAAGACCCCGCCTCCTCTTTAAACTGTGATCATTGCTACTCACTAGGCATACTTCTAATCTTCCAACCCACAAGGAGGACATTTTCATCAGTTTTCTTTTTTAAAAGAGCCCAAAAGAGGACGTGCACCAAAAAAAGAGGACATATTTCCTGACTGACTACTTCAAACAAGTGATCACAATTTGGGCGGTTTCACACACACATTAAATAACACAGTTTCGATCCACTTTCAGTGCACCCTGCAACTCGATTTTACTGTGCGGAATGGCAAAATCCACTTGCAAGCCATCACTGAAGTGGACTGAAACTGCTGTATTGAGCATGGGTGAAAGCTGACAACTCACTTTCTAAATACCCCTCCTATTTGAGCTGTGATTTTCGCCGCTAACTAGGAATGTTCCTAACCTTCCAGCCCCCAAAGTGGGCATTCTGATCTGTTTTTAAAAAAGATCCCAAAAGAGGGCGGACACCCCAAAAAGTGGACATGTCCTCTTAAAAAAAAGGACATCTGGTGAACACTCTAAACTCTGGCATATCTCCAGCTTCAACCTGGAGGACTGGAGGCCAGTGCGCAGGGCAATAATCTGGTGGGGTAAGAGTTGAGTCCGGCAGCGAGCGCTACTGCTTGCAACCAATGCTCCCTCTAAGCTGTGGAGTCTTGTGAACAAAAATTCTACTTTGTGAGCCACTGGCATTAAAGTTCTGAGCGAGCGATTTGGCTACTGCATAAATTAGTTTGTCCTTCCTGAGCTACGACAAAAATGCCTGAGCCGAAGGCTACAAAACTGTGAGCTAGCTCACACTAACTCAACTTAGAGGGAACACTGCACTCAACGTGCTATACAGTTGGCAATGGCAACCGGCAGGCAGGCGGGGCTTACTCTCAATTGCGCCCGAAGCTTACCAGGGGGCGTAGCAAAAGAGCGGGGCGCTTGAAAAAGGATGGGCGGGGCTTTGGACCGGCTCAGGTAAACGGGCTGGTCTTACCTCGGCTGCGTGCGCAGCCGCGGAAGCGGGCTCGTGGGTAGGCCGCGCGCATGCGTCCTAGTTCCCGTTGGCTCTGAGGCGATGCTGACGGGCGGCGGGAAGAGGGAGGCGTCGTTGTCGTCCTCCGCGATGGCGGCGGCCTGGCGAGCGCCTCAGTGAGGGGCCAGCGAGCGGAGGAGGAGGAGGATGGGGGAGCCTCGGCGGGGGCCGCCGCGCAGCAGGATCCACGCCTGGGTCGGCGGCCGGGCCTCGGCGGCCGCGCCATGACCGGCGAGAAGAAGAAGAAGAAGCGGCTCAACCGCAGCGTCCTCCTGGCCAAGAAGACCGTCATCCGCGATGGCGCCGGCGTGAGTGGCCCATGGTTGAGTGGGGATTTGAACTCAGTTCTTACTGTAAGCCCTGGTTGGACACTCTGAGCTCCTGGACCACATTGGTTGTTGCTTCGCCTATGTGGCCTTGTCAGAATCTGCACAGCAACCACCAGGCCTGTGCTGTTCTTATGCTCATATTCGGGGACCGTCCTGCCCCTTCAGAGGTCTGCTTGAGACCAGTTTGAGAAGGATGTTATTGGGTCCTGCCTTGCTTATGGAAACCCCGGGTAGTGCCTCTGCATTACCAGTTGTGCCCTCCATCACCCTGAAAAGGGAGGATTGCCCTGGTTAATGCTTAATTTCTCCCAATTTTTTTTTAATTGACGTTATTTGCAGTCTGCCTCTCTCACTTGGACTCAGGGTGGATTACACAAAGTGAGTCAATATAATTGACAGGATGAGATATTCAGTAAATATCATTAGGGTTAGGGTTGTAGAATCCAGTCAGAAATCTAAAAACAGTACTAAAGTAAAACATAAGTATTAACATGACACATTATGATGCAAAAATTACATAGTAGGATCCCATTTTCTGCCTGCTAAGCACAATAGTATATAGTCTGGAGTCCCTAATGATTTGTCCAACTAACTTTGTGAATCATTTAGTACAGTGCAGCCCTGTTGCCTGTGTAAAGAAGAAAGCCCAGTGGAATTAGTTGTATAGTTTGTGGAAAGCCAGGAGAGTGGGAGACTTCCTGACCTCCTTGGGCAGGCCATTCCATAAGGAGGGAGCCACAGTGGAGAAAGCACGGCCACCAGCAGTGGTTGATTTTGCCCGCTTGCAGGTGGGGCCCTGCAGAAGACCTTGCTTGTGGTTTTTCGGACTCTGCCTCTAGTTTGGGCTTCTGTAGGGTCACCAGCTGAGAAGATCAGCCAGAGTGTGTGAGAAAAGGGTGAGATCAGTTTAGTGGTGCCGTGATTGCTGTACACATGACCTTTGTAGGGCGTTTGGAAATTTCAGTGGCTCTGGAATATGGTGGCTTGGTCAGATTTGCTTGCCAGGAGCTGCTGCTGAATCTGTTTCTCCAGCGCTATGAACTCTATGAAGATCGTGTTTGTCTGAAGTAGAACAGATAGATTAGGGTCCAGTAGAACCGTAGGGACTGACAGGGTTTCCAAGGTAGAAGCTTTCTAGAGTTGAAGCTCCCTTTGTCAAATACAATGCTCCTTCATCAAATCTATTGAGTTTTTAGTCGGGAAACAATTTCTGTTTTTCCCATTTTGATCACAATTTCTAAGCTCCACATCTGAGGCCAGACCTTTTGAAGGACTGCCTTAGTCACTCTGAACCTCCCAATCAACAGAGCTTGGCTTTAGCAGCCCTTCATATCCTGCCCCCCACACTTTGGAGAATTAAGCGGGTGTCAGCTGGAGAGGAGTCCTTCTCTATGACTTCCCTTCAACAGGGGATGTTCACCTGGTGATGCATATTGCAGGTGTGTGGCTGGAATTGTTGCATGAGCCAGGGTTTGACAAATATCAGAGCTGTGGGGCCTAGACGTTTCAGTCATGGAGCCCAGTAGTGTCATCAGTCATTTGCTGTAAGCGCTCTTTCATGGTTCTCAGAAGTACACAGCTTATTCTGATGAGTGATATAGGTCTGCTTTAGCTGTGATGACAACTAGGTTACCCCATATTTGTGCACATGCCATAATGCTTTTGTCATAGCTTTAAATAAATTACCAACTGTGAAGGGTTTAGAATGGGCTTTGTGGTAGCAATCATGTGACAGTGTAGCCAGTCAAAATATAAAAGGCTGAAAAATAAGCCTGCTTTAAGATTTTAGGAAAGCTTCACAGTGCAAGGAGATGTGTCAAGTCCTGGTGTGAGCTATCTAAGGTTGCATCTAGTGCATTTGAGGAGAGATTTGGACTGCTGGCTCACAACTGAAGCCACTCAAGGGCTGAGCACCAACGAGAATGGACCTTGGTGCTCACAGTGATTGGGTAGGAAGATTAGACATTGCACAATAGTACATTTGGGTATAGATTAAGGCTGTGGTTTTGGAGTGACTTTTAACTCGCTACTTTCCCTACTACAATTTCCCTGGTTGAATTGCCTACCCACCTGGACTCATTAGACCCAGTGTGGGGAAGGAAGAGGCAGGCCAGTTGGGAGAGCAGTGTGGAGATAGGAAGGAGTTAACCTCCATTGCTTCAGAATCATAGTGCTGTTGTAACTCTCTCTGATCTCTTTCCATGTCCCCTCTCCTTTCTAAGCAAACTGTACATCATGTACAGTTCCAATAAAGGTATTTAAGGAAAATAGAGCGTAGGAAATGACCATGGGTTACATTTTTATCCTTAGTCCTCCTGAAGCATGTCACTGATGTAAGGTTTGGTTTGAAGGCAACAGCCGTACATTTTGGATTATTTTGCTCTTTGTGTCTTGGTGCTATTACATTCAGATTATTTTTTGTGATCATGGTTTCCTTACAGTCTCTGCTGTGACAGGGCCTTACTTTGTTTGGCCAATGTTTAAAACTCCTGAACCAAATACATTCTGTATGAAACAGGTAGTAGGCAGGTAGAGGGCATGTGTGTTCCTTCCATTTGGTGTTCTAGTGCCACAAGTGTAAGTGTGCCTATGTGGCACACAACAGTGATCTGACGTGGGAACTGACCTGTGCATTTGACTCTGTGTTCTCACAAAAACAAAAAAGGCAAACTATGTGGGGGGGAGGGCTGTGACAGTGACAGGGCATCCACTTGGCATGCAGAAGGTCCCAGGTTCAGTTCCTGGCATCTCCAGTTAAAGGGGTCAGGTAGTATGTGATGTGAAAGACCTTCCTCAGCCTGAGACCCTGGCGAGCTGCTGCCAGTTTGGGTAGACAGTGCTGACCTTGATGGTCCCACTGTCTGATTCAGTATAAAGCAGTTTCATGTGTTCATGCTGTTGGGTACCTCTGAATGGCTTCTATTGAACAATGTTTTCTGTGAAAAACACGACTGTTGTTGACACCCCTGCTTAGAATGAACCTTTGGGGATTCACCCATACCTGTGTAATATCAATGCATGTTAAAATCCTAAAAATCTACCATAATTGGAAGTTGCCTTGAATCAATTGCACCAGAACTTCAAAATGCTTCAGATTTCTAGACTCCATTTTCTGATTTTAAGAGAGTTGAAGAAAGCCCATGAGTCCAGCCCAATAGAGCCTTCTTTCTCTGTTTTACAGCATTAACATTCTTGCACCTTGGTCACCTTGATGTACTGGGTGAGGCAAAGAGCCAGGCAAGGAAGTGGGTTGCATTAATAGCATCTGAAATAATATCCTCTGTCTCGAAACTTTGGATCCACTGTGACTCACCATCAACCTCCCTGTGCCCAGAAACCAGTTGGTGGCTCTGGTGGGGACAGAGAATACTAGACCATATGTGCCTGTCTGTTGGCTTTCCATTCAGGCTATCAGCTAAATAGCTTTTTCTGGAGGAGAGACTTTCCACCCCCTTCTCAGTATTGCTCTGAATTTAAAAAAAACCCACACAAAACGCTGCAGAACAGTATTTTCGAAATATTGCCTTAGTACAAAAGAACATAAGAGCCCTGCTGGATCAGACCAGTGATGCATCTTGTCCAACATCCTATTTCACACTGTCGCCAACCAGTTCCTTTGGAGGGCCAGCAACAGGGCATAGAGGCCAAGGCATTACCCTGATGTTGCCTTCTGGCTCTGGGATTCAAAGGATTAGTGCCTTTGAATGTGGAGCTTCCTCACAGTCACCATGACTAGTGGGCTTTGTGAGTGTACCAACTTTGGCAGTTAGTAATATATAGGGTTAGTATAGAATGAAGAAATGCCCTGCAGCAGGAGGCTGACCTTTCTTTCCCTTTTTGCAGCGACAAGGGATTGGGGAGCCCAGCGTGTACCATGCCGTGGTGGTGATTTTCCTGGAGTTCTTTGCCTGGGGGCTGCTGACCACCCCGATGTTAACAGTGAGTACCTTTTGCTTGGTCACTGAAGGTGCAGTGTGCAGGAACTATATGGCCAAGGGGATGTGGAGCATAGCGTGTTGGTGTGGGAAAGTCTTCATGCTTTTGTGTGGATCTCCCCCCCCCATCTGCACAGAAGACATGAAGATGAACAACAGTTACATGTAAGTGCAGCCTTTTTTTGTGTACATTCAGTAGTACTAAATAACATACTTACTGGTGCCTTTAATGATGGATACATGTCTATGTGCCAGGTCTCTAAATCAGTGTTACGGATCAGGCTGCAAAAATTACATGACCACAGCATTTCACTAGTCTGCCTTCCATTGTCCATTGTGGCATATTGGCAGCCTGGAAATGGACAGAAGTGGATGCTTTCCTGTCTGTGTTGGACATGCCGACATGATCTCATCTTTGAGGTGGCTGCTGTGACCCATGCAGCCAACCCAGGAAAGCTGAGACATTTTTGTCTCTGTCGAAACTTAAATGCTGGGAAACTGCCACTCTTAGAAAGATTCAAACAGTATTCTTGGCTTCATTTTCTGGAGGCAGCTTGCCACTTTGCTCTGAGACGTACCTTTAATATTGTTTAGGTTGATCTGATTGTTCATGTTGATCTGATTATCTGAACATTTTACTTCGCACAACCAGCTTATCATCACAAGCTTTGACAATGGTGTTGGCAGGGCGGATGGGGGAGTAGTAATAACACATTGAAGCCAAACAATGGTTAGAGGGGACAGACTGCAGGTATGGGACTGGCTGAAGTTCCAGATCTAAAGAGAGGTGTGCCCAACTTCTGTAATTTATCAGAGGAACATTCTCTTCCCTCTAATTTCCAAACATCTCTTTAAATTCAAATTCAGAGAGCAATTTGTGGATCAATAGTACTGACCTGCCTGGTTGGTTCTCCCTGCAGGTCTTACACCAGACTTTCCCTCAACATACCTTCTTAATGAATGGTCTGATCCATGGAGTCAAGGTAAGACCATCTTCCTGAAGCAGTTCCTGGGCCCAGTGGCCACCATTGGAAGACTGTGATTGCATTTTCTGGCTGCATGGAACCAGAGCTGACCTATTTTCTTAGGTCAAGTTCTCTGAGTTCAGACTATCTTCCATGCTTGCCATTAGCATGATAAGTATCATGAGAGTGCTCTTGTGGTTGAAGTGTGAATTTTGATGGGTGTTTCTTCCTGAATCTCTACAGATCTTACCATGTGTTTTGGGTGTAATGCACGGCATAATCCACTTGGCTGGATGAAAACAGAGGGCCTTGCTTTGGGGCAGTTTGGTGATGGGCGTAGTATGACTGTACTAGCATGCAGTGTGTTCTGGAATAATATATGGGAAGAAGGGTGTGTGTGTTTGTGTGTCCCCATATTTTCCATCACTGCTGCTGCAACAGATCACCAACTGTCACCAGCAAAAAGAGTGGCTATGAAAGCCCCCATTGTCCGTCATAGCTGTTGAAAGTCCTTTAACTAACTAGATGGGGTGGAGGGGAATCTAGCTCTCCAAGTGTGCATCAAGTCTCCTCTTTCATATGGTGATTCCTGTAATGTTTTTTTTTTTTACAATCACTACTGTACATTTCTTGATTTTATTGTCATCTTTGTTTTGTGGTATATTTTTATGGTCTGTAAATTGCTTCAAATAGAACTTTTTCTCTAAGGACAAATAGAAGTGCCTCAAATACAGGATTTATTAAATTGTCCCCACTTAGCCCAGGATCTCAACATCTTATTTTTGCAGAAGAGGCTTGCATAGTTCTTGTGACGAGTTTTAAGGTATTGTAGCAAAAGTGGCTATTGGGCTGTATAGCTGAGATACCCCCTCCCTTTCTCTTTGTAGGGTCTCCTCTCTTTCCTGAGTGCCCCGTTGATTGGAGCCCTGTCTGATGTCTGGGGTAGAAAATCGTTCCTGCTCCTTACAGTCTTTTTCACTTGTGCGCCAATCCCTCTCATGAAGATCAGTCCATGGTAAGTAAGTTCCAAGCAGAGCACATGAAGGCCTGCACGTCACCAGGGTATGTAGGCCACTTACGTTTGGGCTTGGCTTTGGCTCCAAATCCTGCCTGTTCTTTGGGTGCCAAGTTCTGGATTCTGTTATGCTCTGAGCTAGCCTGTTGATGAAGGAATCGCAATTTTGTGTTTGCGTGTGCCCATCCATGCATTCAGGTTTCCTTGGCTTCTTACCAGGCCCTTTGATAAAATGTAAGAGGAAGGCAATCTGGGCACAGAACTGGATACTGGGCTTCCGCTGCACTCTAGCAGAGGATGCTGATTTCTTTTGCAACTTCTTAAATAACTCGTTAAATGAAGTAATGCTGCAGAAGATTGTCCTTGTTTCATATGTTCAGGTGAATTAAATTAAATCAATATAATTACTGTTCTTCATGGTTAGATACCCTGTTAAGTTTAAAGAGGTCCTGGTGACATTTTATTTACTTTATATACCTCTTTTCTTACTAATGGGAGCCCAAAACACCTTATGTTGTTCTCCTCCCCTCCATTTTATCCTTACGCCAACCCTGTGAGGTAGAACACAGTTTGAGCCCAGCAGCACCTTTTAAGATCAACAAAGTATCTAAAGAAGTGTGCGTCCACATGAAGGCTTCTACCCAGAATTAAGCTTTGTTGGTCTTAAAGGTGCCACTGGGCTGGGACCTTGTTCTGTCGCTTCAGACCAACACGGCGACCCACCTGAATCTCTGTCTACTGGTGAGGTAGGTCAGACTGCAAGCATGTGACTGTCCCAAGGCCAGGCAGCAAGCTTCCATGGCAAAGTGGAAACCTGAACCTGGATCTCCCAGATCTCAGTCTAGTGATCTCACCCCTGCACTGGTTCTATAATTTGTTCCTGTTTTTAAATTTCTGAATATTGACATTCCGTTTTCAGCAACTCTTGACAAGAAAGACTCATCCATGAGGTGGTTCTTCCACATCCAGCCCTGGTTTGGCCTCCCTTGTCTCCTGTTCAGTTTCTTTGCCAGCCTGCTGAAAGGTGCTTGTCCATCAGAACTTTGATCTGCCTTTCCTCCAAGGAGTTCAGGGCAGCTTCTAGATGTCTCTCCTGTGCTGTGTGTGTCAGTCAGTGAGCTTTATGTCTTGAGTGCAGATTTGAACCCAGGTTTCCCCTACTCAGTCTGATGGTTGTGCATTGGCTCTTAATGTGTGTTTGTGTGTGGGGGATTCATTGTGCTCTCACGTGCATCTGTTGGAGGCTTGGTGTGGAAGCACAAAAAAATACAATTGTTCCCCTCTGTTCCCTTCCTCAACTGTCTGCTGAAACTTGCTTTTCTACAAATGTGGCTGAACATCTCTTGATCCTTTTATTATAAAAATGTTAATCTGATCTTTCAAGACTGAGAGAAGGTCTGAATGCAAGGCCTATCGTACAATAATAATACTTGTGCAGCCCTATAATACAGAATCTGGTCGACATGTTTGCTAGACTTTCAACTGTTGGAAGGGACGGTTTCTTCGTTTGTGTTGACCGATGCAGTGCCTTGCATGACACTTGAATTGTCCAGTGCCCAGCGCACCATTCAGCACTTTGGGTTTTGCAGCAGCTCATAACTGGCTGTGCAGCCCCATTCCATAGAGAAGATTGCCATGGCTCCCATAAACACCAGCACAGGAGTTAGATAAGTCAGCGGCTTGACTGTGTCATGGCAGGCCTTGTCTTTGGTTCCAGGCAGGTTCTTCTCCATTCGCTTTTGGAAACTCTTACTTTGGAGCCATGTGGCATCTCTCAACTCTGCTCCTTTTCTCTCTTCCAGGTGGTATTTTGCTGTCATCTCCATGTCTGGAGTGTTTGCTGTCACCTTCTCTGTGATTTTTGCCTACGTTGCTGACATCACACAAGAACATGAACGCAGTACTGCTTATGGCTTGGTAAGGCCTCTTCTTTTGCCAGCTGTCCTTCCCTGGCTGTCTGCTCTTTGTGCCTCTTGCTTTGCTGCTGGGAGAAGATATTAATCTGCTGGCTTTCTTAAAGTCTATTTTTAAAAAAAGGCAGGCAAGTTTTTCTCTTCTGGACATGAATAAGATTTCACCGCTGATAAGAAAAAAGGGTTATGTACTGAATGGAAAGTTCAGCGATACAGCCTCTGTGCCAGAAGACCCCTAATTTGCCTACCGGCCTGCTCCTCCTTGCTCTTTCCAAGAGTTAAGAACTTAACATCAGAAGTGCCCTGCTGGATCAGACCAGTGGTCCATCTAGTCCAGCATCCCGGCTCACACAGTGGCTGACCAGTTCCTCTGGATGCCCAACAACAGGACATAGAGGCCAATGCTTTTCCCTGATGTTGCCTCATGGCTCTGGGATTCAGAGGTTTAGTGCGTCTGAATATGGAGGTTCTCCTCAGCCACCATGGCTAGTAGCCATTGATAGAATCATAGGATCACAGAGTTGGAAGGGGCCATACAGGCCATCTAGCCCATCCCCCTGTTCAATGCAGGATCAGCCTAGAGCATCCCTGACAAGTGTTTGTCCAGCCGCTGCTTAAAGTCTGCTAGTGATGGGGAGTTCACCACCTCCCTAGGTGGCTGATTCCACTGTTGCACAACAGTTTGGTTTAGTGGTTAGGAGCATGGATTCTAATCTGGGAGAACCAGGTTTGAATCCCTGTACTGCCACATGCAGCTGCTGGTGTGACCTTGGGTCAGTAACAGTTCTCTCAGAGCTGTTCTGGAAAGAGCAGTTCTTGAACGAGCTCTCTCAGCCCCACCTACCTCACAGGGTGTCTGTTGTGGAAGGGAAGGGAAAGGGATTGTAAGCCGCTCTGAGATTCCATCAGGTAGTGAAGGGTGGGGTACAATCTCCTCTTCTTCTTTTTCTTCATTATCTTCTTCCTCTTCCTGTAAAAAAGTTTTTCCTAATATCCAGCTGGTACCTTCCCACCGTTAGTGTAAACCCATTATTGTGAGTCTTATCCTCTGCTGCCAACAGGAATAGCTCCCATCCCTCCTCTAAGTGACAACCCTTCAAATACTTCAAAAGAGCAATCATGTCACCCCTTAACCTCCTTTTCTTCAAACATTCCCAAGTCCCTCAGCCTTTGCTCATAGAGCTTGGTCTCCAGGCCGCCAGAATTAAACTTTGTTGGTCTTAAAGGTGCCGCTGGACTCAAACCTTGTTCTGTTGCTCCAAATCAACTTTTGCTACCCACCTGATTCTATCTTCATGGTGACTATATTGGCCATGGAATGCTACAGTAGAATAGTACAGTTTGGAGTGAAGTGAAAAGTGAAGCTGTTGAAGCTTTGCACTAGGGATAGAGAGGCTGGAGTCTGGCAGCCAGAAGTGGAGAGAGAGGCAAGGAAGACTGGAGAAGGAAAAGTGGATGGAAAGCTTGCTGGCAGGTTTGAGGAAGACTTGAAGAACAAGCATGGGGGATACCATGGAGTCAAGGAAAAAGAAGCTAAGGGAAATGCTCACACAGGAGCTTAGACAGACGGGACTGTGGGCTGGAGAGCTCTGAACAGAGGGGAGCCATAGAAGTTAGGAAGTCTTGAGTTGTACATCTCAAGCTGCAGGACTCTGTGACGGGGCAGATAATAACTTCCATAGCCCACTGGTGCTCAGTTTTATATATACATGCCTGAATTCTCCTTGGGTAGAGGAGGATGTAATGCAGCCACTAACTACCATTTTGAATGGATGCATTTACAGGTGTCAGCCACATTTGCTGCCAGCTTGGTGACGAGCCCCGCCATTGGTGCCTACCTGTCTCGTGACTATAGTGACACCCTCGTTGTGGTATTGGCTTCAGGGGTCGCCCTGCTGGACATTGGCTTCATCCTGTTGGTCGTGCCAGAGTCCCTGCCAGAGGAGATGCGCCCCGTGTCCTGGGGGCACCCATCTCTTGGGAGCAAGCGGATCCCTTTGCTGTAAGTTGGGGAGGCTGCAGTGTGTTTCTGCCATCAGCTGCCACAGTGTGTCAGATAACTGCCATGTTTTCTGTATAACCTCATTCCTTACTTGCTCACATGCACATAGCTTTGCTTTGCTTAAGCAACCGTGGGAGACATTCCTCTGCTAGCAGGCACTATCTGTAATAACCTTGAACGGAGGGGAGGGCTTGGGTTCCCAGCTGGTGTGAATGTATCGGCCCTCTTACGGAGGGGGTCTCCCATTTATGATATAATGTCCTGCCAGGAGATTTCCCATGCACGTGCTTGGATTTCATTTGCTTGGCTTGTTGAAGCATCAGAGTATATACACAGCTCCCCACGCACTATCCGTTATTCCTGGCAATGACTCTGCATTAATGGGCAGCCGACTGGTATTCCAATAAAGCATAACTTTCTGAGTAAAGTGTGCCTGGACTTGCTTGCTGTTGAACCTGACACAGTGTCAGTTTCAGGCAGAGGGCGGGGAGGGAGGAGCCCTATTGCACTGAAGGGTTTCCTGTGAGGGAGAGTCAGTAGCTGGGGGAGCAAGCCAGGATGCCCCCAGTTCAAGTCTTGCTCAATTGTTAGGCGAGCCACTCTTGTTTCATATGCGATGGGGGATAAGATTGACAAGGCCACTGTTTCACTTTATCAGTAAGCCTGTAAGGTGGGCTGATTATCTTTCCCTTGGTGGGGCACTGAGGCTGAGCTGCTTGCGTGGTAGAGCTCATGGTGCAGGTGAGGCACAAGAGAAGGACTTCCTGGCTTTCTCACTCTCGTATCTGTTGTGCCCTACCCCTGCTCTTGAATCTAACCACAGAATGACTGAGCTGGTTGTATGTCGGCTAGTATTGCGCTTTTGACGCAGCTGCCACCCTTTTCACCTTCCTTAAGCAGGAAACTTGCCAGCTCCAGAGGAAACATGTCTTTTTTTAAAAAATCCCTTCATCCAGGGAGCTCAGTGCAGTGCACATGGTTCTCCGTTCCCTGTTTTATCCTCACAACAACCCTGCAAGGTTGGTTAGGAAGAGTTGACTGCCCTAAGGTAGCCCAGTGAGCTTGCATGGCTACATGGGAATTTGAACTCTTGTCTCCAAGATCCTAGCCCAACATTGCTACTGCTGCACCGGGCAGGCACACATTTTGCACTGTAACTGAAGCAGCACTTTCTCTCTTCTTGCAGTCTCTCCGCAAAGTGGGACAGGATTCCACTGTACTCCTGATCTGCATCACAGTCTTTCTCTCCTACCTTCCCGAAGCTGGCCAGTACTCCAGCTTTTTCCTCTACCTGCGCCAGGTGAGCCACTCCAATCATGGGGCATGAGACGTTTTGGCCAGCTGCCCTGTTCACTGTCCTTCCCTGTGGGCTGAGGCTTGGGCCCTGGCATGACGGTGCCCTATTTCAAAAAGGCGTGGTTCTGCAATTATGGTGTGTGACAGGTGGCTGCCATTCAAAAACTGCAGCCCCTTAAAGGGAACCGTCACTTTGCCCATGTTGTTGTGATGTGACCGCACCGCATATTTCCCCATCTGCAGCTGCTTACAATGTGGGGGGAGGGAGAAATAGCTGTGCAGGTTAAGTGAGGTTGCACTGAGCATAAGGAAGGGGTGGGGAGAAACATGCACTAATCCTACTTATTTATGTAGAAAATGTTTATGCCACCTTTCCATGACCCTGCCTGAGGCAGCTTACAAAATAATGTAAAAAATAAAAATATTAAGAGACATATTAATTCCAGCATTAAAAAAACCATCCTGGCATAAACACATAGACCCTATAACCTGTGGAGCAATTGTATGTGTTTGGCCATGTTCCTGCCTGTCCGACATTTGAAGTGCGTTTGGCTCTAGCTTGTGTTGCTGTCTTTGTAGGTCATCAGTTTCTCCTCAGAGACTGTGGCAGCCTTTATTGGTGTAGTTGGGATTCTTTCCATACTGGCTCAGGTGAGTCCTTGGTTTCTTCTCTCTGGACTGCTAGAGCACTAATTCTTGAGCCACGTGCCAAGGGCACTCTGACTTGCATTGGAAAATGAAGATTCCTGTCAGTTCAAAAGAATCCTCCTCAGGATGAAGGTGTTTACTGCCTTTCTGTATGAGTCTCAGCCTTGGCCTTCCCTCCTTCCAGCCAGACTCTTCTTGGTGGTGGGGCGGGGGGCAGGTATCTTTGCCATAAAAGCATAAGGTGAGTCATCCACTCACTGTCAATGCAGAGGTGTCATGAAATAATGCACTCACAGGAAGCTGCCTATTGTGTCTCTGCATGAATCACTGCTAAGACTTCCCCGTCATTCAGGTACCTGGGGCAAGTAAATCTCCTTCCTACATTGAGTCTCCTCTCAGAATCTGTATGAAGGAAGCGCACCTCCAAATTTATGTTAGGTGAAACAATGCACCTCTACTGTTAGGTGTTTGAACAAGACTGTGTTAAACACTGCACTCTTACTTCACGACCAGCTCCTCTCCTCTCTGAGAGCTCCTTGTTTTCAAATTCTAGACAAATCTTGAATGAGAAGCAGTCTAAAGTCCTGTATATAAATGTATTGCAATGCAAATGTAATATGAGAAGTAGTTATAAATGTAAAATGTTGAATATAAATGTATACCAGAAGAAGTTATTTTTATTGTACCTTATAGTGTTTTAAAAATTCTTTAATGTAATGAAGAGAGTATTGGGGAGAAATATTTTTTATTTTTTGTTTATGATATGAAATTACCTTTCTTTTACTGTATCCTCTTTATATTATCTGTTTGTTTTCTAAAAAACAACCCCCCCCAAAAAACAAAGTCCAGCGAACTCTCCCCCACCTCTGTCTTCCAGACTGTTGTGCTCGGGATCCTCATGAGGTCGATAGGGAACAAAAACACCATCCTGCTGGGCTTGGGCTTTCAAATTCTGCAGCTTGCCTGGTACGGCTTTGGATCACAGCCTTGGTGAGTGCTGGTCAGTGGGTGGGAGCATTCCCCATCTGACTCCAAGGCAGGCCTCCCAAATCAAAACGTGGGCAGTTTTCAGAGGAGAGTCCAGCCTAACCCAGTCCCAATTTGGCCCTGTGACAAAATTGCCTGATTGACAGCCCACAGGTCACGAGGTAGATTCCCTGTTTGTTGGGGGCCTGGTGCCGGAGGCGCGAATGGGATCCCCATCTTTCCCAGCAGCACTGTCAGGCCTTCCATGTTAAATCCTCCTTGCTCTGCATTTGCTCTGCTGCCTTTTAGTGGAAAGGCTCACACGTCCCGCCAGGCCACCCCACCAAATGCAGTATTTTGTCTCTCCCTCCACCCCAACCCTTTTTGTTTGCATTCCCAGGCAGCTGGTGGGTTGGTTTTTAAGGCAGGGCAATTTAAATCATCATGTGAATGGCCAAGGCACATGAACCAATTTAAATCACTGGCTTGCATTTTTTCCTCTCGTTGACCTCTGTATTTTCCCTGGACAAGAACGTTTACCCAAGTGGTTTGCTGTGGCAATTGAAATAGATTAGCCTGCAACAAATTCCTTTATAGGAGCACATTTCAAAGTCACTGACTCGTTCAGCATACCTCTTTTATCCTGGCCTTCTCCCAGTGAGCTTGAGGCAGCATCTGTAATTCTCTCCTGTCTTCTGCTTTCTCAACAATGCTCTGAAGTAGGTTTGGGTAAGAAAGTGCGCCTGGTCTGGAGTCACCTGATGGCTTTCATGGCACATGGAGGCTTGAGCCTCTGCCTCCTCAGGCCTTGCCCAACAATGCATCCAGCCACTATGGTTTGCTTGCCTCTCTTTGGTCATGCAATCCAGTTACTTGCCTAAAGACAGGTTTCACACTCTCTCTGCATCCAAGGATAGCTGACCTCTCTTGCTTGAAAGCCTGAGGCTGTAGTCCTGTTGAAATGTGGAAGAAAGTCCCACTGAACATTGAAAGGCTTGTTTCTAACCAGGTAACAGCATCACAGGATCCTAAAACTTTGCAGAAGCAAGGGGTAGGCATCACCAGACAAAACGTTTCTCCCAGAGATGAACAATAAATGCCCTTGCTCTTTGACGGAGTAATTTTTGTTGTGGTTCAGTCGCACAGCTGAGTCCGACTCTTCGCGACCCCCCATGGACCACATCACACCACAATTTCAAAATGTTAACACGTACTTCAGATAAGTGGAAGGCATCATAAAACGTCCACGTGGGTTCAGTGGATGATCCTGATGAGATACAGAATGAAACCTTGAATTCCACTGCTTGTAGATGATTTGGTAGACCCTGGGGCCGTAAGAAGGAAGTACAGTATGTGAATGAATGATCCATTTTTATCTTGTCTTCCCATTTGAGATACTTTTCCCCATAGGATTTTCCTTTCAAATGCAAAAGCACGCTTTACCTTAATGCGTATATTAGATTGTCCTGATTCTGTGTTCAGATGTTAGAAACATAGCCTTTAGCACATTTGTTTCTATGGAATTCAGATTTCCCCAGTTTAAAGGAGACACTTCAAAAGTATTCTTTTAAATACAGTCTTTCATGTATTTTATCACCCTCCTAGGCAGCCAGAGTGCTCGAGGGCAGGGAGAAGAGGGGGTAATTTAGCCTCTAGATGCATAAGGCCTGCTTCCTTAACCCTCTGGGTCTGACGTAATCAGCTCTCAGTGCCATAAAACCTAGTTGTGTCAATTCCTGGAGTAGTGCTTCTGATAATTGTGCAGAGATCAACTGTTACTGGCCTACTGAGGAAACTGGTACCCCATCATTTGCTCACACCCGTGTGGCATGCTGTTTCCCCCAAGACGTGTCCTGCCAGTGTGGTTTAGTGCTGAGTGGGATCTTTGGGTCCCGGGTTCATCCACTGCTATGAGGCTCACTAGGCAAGCTTGAGTCCAGTCAGGCACCTTTAAGGCCAACAAAGTTTCATTCTGGACACCCGAAAGCTTCTACTCAGAATTAAATGCTGTTGGCCTCCAAGGTGCCTGACTGGGACTCAAACTTTGTTCTGCTGCTTCAGACCAACACGGTGTCGGCGACCCACCTGAATCTAGGTGAGCTTGAGTCGTTCAGATGTCTTGGCCTAACCCTACCTCAAAGGGGAAGGAATGGGGATAGGAGAATGGTGTCTGCTGCTTGGAGCTCTTTGGGGAAGGGGCAAGATCACAATGTCCCGGGTAGATTTCACATGCCACTTCAGATGAGGGTCCCCCCCCCCAAGGTGGCTGGTCTGATTGGTTTTCTTGGTTCCTCTCTTGCTTGTTCTTCCCCGGCAGGATGATGTGGGCCGCAGGGGCCGTGGCCGCCATGTCGAGCATCACTTTTCCTGCCATCAGTGCCATGGTGTCGAGGAATGCTGATCCTGACCAGCAAGGTAGCAACCAGTTTTCACATCTATTCCACGACCCATGTGTCCAAACTGCATGTAGAGCAAATGCTTTTTGCAGTTTTGCTTGAGTGCAGGAATACTAGTTGTATTGCCCTAGTCTACTTTGGCCTGCCTGAGATGAGAGAAGCCAGAGGAGAGGCATGTTTTAATGTTGCTCTCTGCATTTAAACGCCCACTGGCCACTCCTCCAGTACACTGAGTCGAGGAGAAGACTGAACGCCTCTCTCAGATATACTAATTTTCCATGCCTGTTTTGCCTGTTTCAATCGACTCTCTGCAGAGATGCGCCTCAAGCAATTTCATGCTAGTCAGTGTAACCTGGAGGTCTGCAAAGAGTCTTTTGGGGGGGTTGTTTGAAACCCCATTCTAAAGCATCCCCCCCATGTGCACACCTGGGGCTTGAGAAGGCAGATTCCCTCCCTCCCCGGCCCCAGTTGTTTTGGTTAACTCAGTGGTGGCACCGGGAAGTGCCTTCAGGTCACAGCTGAATTAGTGTGTGTGTGTCCCCCAGGGTTTTCAAGGCAAGAGGCCTTCAGAGGTGGTTTGCTGTTGCCTGGCTCTGCATAATACCCTTGGACTTCCTTGATGGCCTCCCATCCAAGAGCTAACCAGGGCTGACCCAGCTAGCTTCAAAGATCTGATAAGACAGGGATGTCAAACATGCAGCCTGGGGGCTGGATCAGGCCCCTGGAGGGCTTCTATGAGGCCCACAGTGGCACTGGCTGTCTTCTGCTGCTTCTTCTCCCAGTTCAGCTGCTGCTGCGTCATCATAGGTTTGCAGCTTACAGATACACACCTGAACAGCATACTCAAGATTGCAACAGCACAGACATTTTGATGCAATAATTCAGAGCAAGAGGTGTCAGTTATCAGACACTGTTAGATAAGCAAACTATTGCAAGAGTGCTGATGTTTTGAGCATGTTTTTATTTTAAGTCAAAAAACCCTTTGTGTTTGTGTCCTTTATAAAGTTTATATCTCCGCTACCTGGCATTACATTTTATGACACACACGGCCCGGCCCAACAAGGTCTCATTTATGTCAGATCCGGCCCTCGTAACAAATGAGTTTGACATCCCTGTGATAAGACTTCGTCAGCCTGGGCCATCCAGGTCAGGGCTTGGTTAATTTAGAGTCACAGATTTCTATATAACTGGAAATCTCCTGAGTAGGAAGAGATCCCTGCCTTGTCTGTCGGTGGTCCAGTTTTTCTGCTTCATTAGCACAACTGGAGCCAGCCACTTGACAATTAAAAGGAGTGATTGGGTTGTGCCTGTCCTGCACTGAGCTAGGGCACCCCTCTCTGCTTCCAAGGGGCAGGGGTGGGCAGGAGATGCCTCTTGAGCTGCCGTATGCAAAGAAAGTCAGGACAGGTGAGCCTTCACCACATTCGGCAAAGCAGCTCTTAGGCAAAAACACCTTATCATGATGCACGGATGGGTTCTACTTGAGGATGCATTCTAGTTTTGTCAATTTAAGACATTCCTGTCAATGATGGGTACAGGGGTAAGGAAAACCGACTGAATGCGATTGAGGTCAGTGGCTTCCGATCATGCGTGCGTGTGTTCCTTCCATGCCGAACTTGCACCCCTGCACCGTGACTAGAGAAGCGAGGGGCGGGGGAGATGGTTCGCTCCTGCCTCCCTGCTTATCCTGATGTCTTGTCTCTAGGTGTGGTTCAAGGGATGATCACCGGGATCCGCGGCTTGTGTAATGGGCTGGGTCCTGCCCTCTATGGCTTCGTCTTCTATCTTTTCCACGTGGAGCTGAATGAAATGGCCAGCGTGGAGCCCCTGGGCAAAGCCTCAAAGGCCAACATGGCCAACCCAACCGACGAGGTAGCTTTGGGGGCGTGGGCAGGGAGGCGGTCAGGGCATTTTTGTGCCCCTGTCTCTTGTGGCAGGGGCAGTCCTAGAAGTTTTCTGGGCAAGCGGGGTTTGCACATAAGGTAGTGGCACCCACCCAGTGTTCTTCACCCCCAGCCCTGCTTTGGAAGACAGCTGTGGGAGGAGCCTGTCAACACAAGAAGGGGCAGGAAGGGTTTGTCTGGCACAGTTTCCCCAGCTGTATTTGCCCGGTGGAGCTCTCATCCCCTTGTTTGGCTGTTCCTTTCCTACCTGGTGTTTTCTTATCTTCTAGAGGGGCATCATCCCAGGTCCCCCTTTCCTCTTTGGAGCATGCTCCGTCCTGCTCTCCCTCCTTGTGGCCCTGTTCATTCCAGAACACAGCCTCACCCTGAGGTCAGGCAGCCACAAGAGACACAGCAATGGGGCCCAGGCCCACATTCACGGCCCCCCGGGGGTGGGCTCGGACAGCAAGGAGCCTCTGCTGGATGACAGCAGCGTATGAAGGAAGCGGAGGCCCCCTTGGAGCTCTGAACTCTCGCCAGGGACAGACCACGTGGCACGGATCAACAGCAGAGGGACACGAAGGTGACTGGAACGATGCCGGGGTCGCAGTTCAGCAGGACGGTGGCGGGGAAAGCTGTTCTGCCTGGAGCCAAATACACGGGTCTGCGTTGGAAGGAGAGGAAGCCTGTGCCGTCGGGTGCCACAAGGAGGAAAGGTGTCTTTCAGCTTGCCAAGTGGAAGGTGCCGAAATGCTCTTAAACACTGACAGGACTGGGGAGGAGGATCAACCTGCCAAAAAACCCTCTCCTTTTCCAGTTGGGAGGAAGAAGAGGTGGTTCTTATTCCTGCTCTCTGTAATAAACCAAGCTGAGGTGTGAATCGCCTACAGGGCATTAAAAAAAACACGTTGCTCATAGCAGCCCTCTTATACTCGTTGGTCTGTAACTAGGCAGCGGGGTCTGTACCACTGAAGATTGCAAAGGCAGAGCTATGTTAGTGTATTGCAGCAAAATTAAACAGTCCAGGGGCGCCTGAAAGACTTAATGGCCTTTATTTCTGTATGAAATAACTCGTACAGAAATAAAGGCCGTTAGTCTTTAAGGCGCCCCTGGACTTCTGTTTTGTTGTGCTATTAATGCCTCCCATGCGCAGGAGGGGCAGAGGCCGTAGGATGTGTAAGGCGTGAGCTCTGCTGGGGAAGCTGGGCTCTACCGCTAAGCCTCTGGAGATAGTTTGTCTCTTCACACACAGTTGATCGTAACCATTTGTCTGCTCTCTCTCATATTACCCCCAGGACCTTGACGGACAGTCCCCTTTAGGCCCATGAGGGCGTGCAGGATCTGGTCAGTTAGTGCTGCATGTCCGTCCACTCTCAACAGCTAGAGGTTTCCCCCACCCCCAATTTGAGGAGGTCCGTCTGCCCATCCTAGGAGGCTGGATTTTATCTGGTGCAGCCTGTGTGAGCACTGCAGATCAAAAAAAGACACCTTGATTACACCGTCCCTAGGTTTTGGCAGTTTCACAAACTGATGGCTGTCCCACAGAGATGGCTGCGTGGCCCCTCTTTCTTGGGTTTCCCCCTCAAGATGTGAAGAAGCTGGAGGACGAGGAGAGAGCTGGAGTTCTTTTCCTGAGCCAAACCCCTCCCCCCCCATTTATGGGTATGAAGTACCTCCCCCCCGCCTCTATCTTGACGTATTATTTCTGCTGATGCCTGAGAACTGACAGTCCTGCAGTTCTGGGAGTCCTGGGTTCTCGGGAAGCCTATAGGGAGCACTCTATGGAAAGGAAGGAGCAGGGTGCCTTCAGCGCTTACTCATATGATGACTCTTCCCCCGAGGGCTGCATGACACAGAGGTGCATTCTAGACCCTGCATGCCTCGGTTTGGGGCCATGAGGTGGCTTAGCTGGGTCTCTGGTGCCCAGGTCAAGTACCACTGCTGAGGCCCAGAGATCCTGCAGTAGGCAGGCTGAGGCGAAAAGGTCTCTCCGAAGGGAACGAGGCTGTGTGATGCTACCCTGCCCAGAAGGGGAATCACCTTAATTGTTTGTTTCTTAGGTAAAGATGAGAAATTTCTGGAAGTGTTGAAACAGTGGAGAGAAAAATGCCCCCCCCCCCCCATTTTCTTTTTGAACTGTAGGGAGGAATTAAATATATGCAATGCTTATCACAAATAAGCTTGGTTTTATGGTTTTTAACAACATGAAACACATAATTTTAAATTTAATATCAGAAATTGTACCATTTGGCATATTGATTAATCTGAAAATTATAAATGCTTTAGGTTTTGGTGAGCAAAGCTGGAGATATGTACAGTACCTAGAGAGAGAACTGCAAACTGCTGTACTGTGGGCTACCTAAGCTCTTGTTACATGTTAGTTTTCGAGGTCACCTGAGGGAGGCAGGTACTAGTCCACCCGCAGAGAGGACCCAGTCTGCTTGCCTCATGAAGATGGCAGCATCCTCAAGGGGTAGAGATGCACCTTGGAATCCAGAGCATCGTTCCCATCTGTGGTCTATAGAGGAATTCACATTCTGCAATGCCGTAGGTGCCACACTATCCATTTTGAGTGACTAAAGCCTTGTTTTAAAAACTTTCATGGATTCCGAAAGAGAATATTTCACAGGCGTTGTTTAGTTGCTGATGAGAAGTTTTCTGTTGGAAAAACCGAAAGTCCTTTGCTCTCACCTCTTTATTCTTAGAGGGACTTCGGATCTTCTAAGCCAGCAGCAGTTCCCCCCTTGTGCTTTGGAGACACAGGAAATGAGTTTGAATAATGGCTCCCATTTGTGTAGAGTTTCTGCCTGCGCAGTCTGCCTGCTGTGTCTCGGCATGAGTCTTTGCTCTGGCTTTGCCTTCTTCCAGCGAGGGGCAGCTCATCCTATCCAGTCTCGGCATCAGGTACTAATTGGGATGCATTAAAATCCCCCTCCCTGCCGGGGCGTTGCCTGCTGTGTTTCTGTGCTCCAGCTGTTCCTCGTAATCAGGCATCCTTCCCAGGACAGTGACAGAAACCCTAAGGGGGAGCGATCCTTCCTTGTGCAAATTTGAATTGTTTACAGGGCACAAGAGGGAAGGATGCCTCCAGTTCTGACTTGGGGGGGGTATGCCTCAGGCTTGGGAGGCACTGTTCTGACAGGGGGAATGGCACAAAGAGGGACTATAAACAAGTTACGGAAGATCCTGTAGCCAAGTCCCTCCCATTCCCCTCACTCCCTTGGTTTAGGATGTCTGAAAGCCTCTCTGCTGAGAAACCAGTTGGCTGTAGGGGGGAGGTGGTGGAACAGTCTGAGCAGGTGTGTGGACACTGCACGTGCTAGGAAGTTTGGCAATACTTAACCCGTTCCCAGGTGGTCTGCAGGGGGGCATATCTGAATAGCCCAGCCAATTGGATTCACAACAGGGGAAGATTAACAGACTTTAATAGGCCACAAATGCATGAATTCTAAAGGAGAAGAACTCGAGGCAAGTTTGGGAGCACAAGGGGAGAGGACTGGAATTTGCTGCCAGGAAACCCCAAGCTTTCGAAGGATGTGTAGGTTGGCAGGCTCCAGCTTGTTTAGATTCCCTGAAGCCTTGGCTTGTCCTCCTTGTTGACTTTTCATGTCTGTTGGTTGCACGTTTTGGACTTCTTACAGAAGCCGAGCACCAAGGATTCAGAAGCCAGGAGGAAAGCAGGGCTGTACGCGTGTGAGTGAATGGTGGGCAAGGAAGTGGTGTCCAAGGTTGTCCGGAAAGTAAATCTTGTCAAGAGCTACGTGGCTTTTGCCAAGGTGATTGAATGTGGCCCCAGGTATGCCTCCTGATTCAGAAAGGTTCAAGATCTTGTATCTGTCACACTTTCCTGTCCAAGCATGAGGGATAGAAACTTAGTGCCAGGGACCGAGTTTCAGGATTGGCACAAGATGAAGTGAATTGTGTTGTAAGCAAAACCAGGGGTTTTCCTAAGTTGGGGTTGGGGGGGTAGAAGAATATCAATGTCTCAGTCTAGAGGGAACTGAAATCTCCTGTCCGATCTTCTTGCCATCTAAACTTCTGGTACGCTGTTTGGACTTGGTTGTAGCTAGCCCCTGTTCTGGCTGACAGAGATACTTGACTAGAAACTGCAGCCAGAAGTGGAGCTTGATGGTTCAGATTGATGAAAACTTAACCACCCCTTCTTTTTCTGGAATGTTCTTGGCCAAAAAGTTTCCTTGCTTACAGATCTTTGCTTATCCTCTCCCTTCCTGCCCCAAGGGCACATGAGGAGCAGGGACTGTGGCTCTGGAGCAGAAAACGTATTTTGCATGCAGAAGGTTCTGAGTTCAGGTCCCAGCATCTCCAGTTCACAAGGACCTTGAATAACATTTGCTTGGAATGACCTTTCTTTGCTGAGGATCCAGAACAGTGGCTGCAGTCAAATTCTTCAGTCTTTGATCTTTTAACTTTCCCGGTGGAAGCGTGAGTTGTCCTTAACATTCCACTGCTTGCATCTGAACAGTTAGGAGGAGAAAAGCAGGGTATAGAAAGAAAGTGCTGTGAGTTTTGGGGTCGGGAGAAAAGCATTTCATTGTGTTTTGGCCCAGTGCGGACAAGTACTGCATAGCCGATTATTACCCAGCTCTCTTCAGTGGGTGTGGCTCTTCTTGTTCCCATCTTCTCTACCTCTTTCCATGGGTGGAGGTGGGACTCTCTTATGTTGCGTTCTCTCCCCGCCCCCAATCCTAAGCACTTGTGCAAGACTGACAGGACCAAAGCTACCAGAGCCCAATGAAGAAACGTGGCTGTTCTGAAGGGCCTGGAGGCTGCCCACGGAAATAGCTCTGCCAGTTTAGCCAGCTTTTGTGTCTCGGAGCATGTGCAGACTGCTCTTTGCCAAACTCACACACCCCAAGTTCTCATCTTTCCTGGCACTGGGGCAGCTGTCTGTGCCATCCTGCCTTTAGCATCACATCCGGCCTTCTAGCATCACACTGGGTGGAGTCCCTGTCCCGGATACATTTCCTTGAGGTATCGCGGTGGGGACTGCCTTGTTTCAGGGGTGCAGAGTCAGCAAGGAGCGTTCACTGTGGGCACTGTGGGCCCTTCCTGTTCGTGGGCAGAACTTGGAGCCCCTGAATGATAGCTGGGAAATGAAAAGCTTGCCCCCCGACTAATACAGCAACTGTGACTGACCCAGGGTTTTACATGCTCTCCAGTCGACTGGAGCCACTACTCCAGCCCCCCCACCCCTGCCCGCCTTGAGAGAACACTCTCTGGCTTGTTAGGTGATATTTGAGCATAACTGCACCCCCCTGGCAGCAGTGAGGCTGTCACATTGGCTTCAAAATCACCTGCTGGCCAGGCGGTAATGTGACCCCTCCCTTCTTGCATCCCCCCCAATCATTTTTAATAAGGTTCACCAAGCCAGAAGCCTATTTCTTTGCCTTGTTATTTTTCCTTTAACTTTTTAGATTACTACTTTTCAGCTGAAGAAAACGATCTTGGGGGGGGGAGGGGGGAGAGGGCTGCCACCACGCACCAGCCCCTCTTGGACGAATCCATGCTCTGAACATTAGGATCAGGGCCTTCTCCACTTGACTGTTGATTTCTATGTGTGTACTTTTTAGTTTCTGATGAAATGTGATTTTTTAAAAAATAATTTTTATTTTGAATTTAGAGTTGGCTAATATTTTGTGGGCTATTTATTAAACTCTTTGCAGTTATGCTAAAGCTCATTTGTCTTTTTTAAAGAAAGGGTGACAAGAAGGGTCTCCTCCAGCCTGTGTCTGTGCTGAAGCCGCGGTTTCATTTCCTTTTGCCTCCTTTTCTCATATGGATCGCCCTTTGTGTTCTGAAGAATCCTGCCTGGACCCACCCCACTTCAGAAGGCAGGCAGTGGTGATGTGGTGTGGTGGATGTTTTTAAAGAACCTGTCCAGAAAACTAGCGCACGAGGGGAAATAGTTCTTGCCCAGGCTTCTCTCTGAGGTGCTCTTGCTTCCTCTGTGTGTGCTGTTTTGCCACGAGCAGGCCTGCTGGTAGCAAGCAGATGAGCAGGCCTGTGATCTGGAAGTGCAGATTCCCCATTCGGCCACAGAAGCTCCGTGAGGGACCTGAGGCCGCCTCACTCTCAGGCTGATCTTCGTAGCATTGTGACGGTTGCAACGTAAGCCGCTTTGATGAGTCCCGTAGGGTCCTTTCTCTGCTTTGGGTCAGGAGCGCTGTGGCAGTCTCTGCCTCGTGAACCGACTTAGGAAGCAGAGAAGGCAGCGAATCCCGTGCCGCTGAGCAAGTTCAGAAGGGCTTGGCTAAGGATAGTGAGCTCTCTCTCGGCTAGCCTTTCTTCCTTTCCTCCTGTGCTCAAATTTTTCCCCTTCGGGAGTAGAGTTGCAGGGAGGGGGCCATTCTTCTGGTGCTCTGTAGAGTGGGGCCATGGCTCAGTGGTAGATCAGCTTTCTGTGCTGAAGGGCCAGGTTCAACCCCCAGTAACTCCAGTGAAAAGCAGATAGTAGGTGATGGGACAGATATAAGACCTGTGCATGATTCTAGACCTTATTAGTGCAAGTAGTGTAGATAAGGCCTATCAACAGCTCAGGGGGGTGGCTGGATTGTATTTTCTTAGTGTGAACATTGGAGGGGGTGCAACTGGCATCTTACCTCTCCTGACTAATAGAAACCAAATCAGCTGTGCAAAATTACTTCCATAATCATGAACACAATTGCATGATTTGCATTGGGTTTTTTTGCAATTTTGATGGTGGTGTAGCATTCCTAATAGCTTAAGCAGAGAATAAATGGACTCTTAATCTAAAACTTTGCATTTGTTTCCAAGCTGAAAAACTCTTGTTGACTTTGTTAACAAAAATGAGTAGGAATGCCCATGAATGGATGTATGCCGTTCTTTTCCTGAACGGTCCGGTTCAGAAAGGAGGAGGGAGCTGGGAATAAGGAAACTGATGCAGGTGCTTTCCAACTGTCAATGTCAAACATTTGTCAGCACAAGAGACTGTGCTGCTGATGTCTTTCTTTCCACAGCATAGTCCTCGTAGGCTTACTGGTTAGTTACTGGTTGTACATAAAAATAATTAATGCTTTTTTGTGTTATTAATACAGACTATAGTGTGTTTTGCCCTCTGTCTTTCTGGGGGTACAAACAAATATCTCCTTCTGCAGAGGGCTACCCAGTAAAAGCTACTGCTCCTGAAGGTGTGGTGGCAGTCAAGTGTTCTCCCCCACCCCAGTTTTGAAATGCTGTCTGTTTGCCATGTGGGAATCCTATGGGGGGTACAAACATCTCCCACTTCTTATAGTAATAGGCTAAGTAGCTTTTAAAATGCAAATGCCTTTTTTTCTTTAAAAATTATTCAGCAGCATCTATTTTGATTGCCTACAATCCCCAATTCTGAAATTGAACAAGGAAGATCCCACTGGCTGGAGTGGCCCAGTCCCTAGTAATGTCACCTACATGCAAAGGAAAGCAATGCTAGAGCCAGAAATGTGTTTTCAGTTAATCCGGGCAAGATGAAACCAAGCAAATCTTGGGACGGGGGGGATAAAAATTGCACATCCCATCCTTGATCATAGCAGCTGTCTCTTTGTTGGGGGGAAACTTTGCCTCAGTTGCAGTTTATAGTGTTTTGCTCTTTTTCTTGTGACTCCTTTGTGTGAAATCTCCGTCAAGGCACCTCTCTGGGTAACAGATGCTCTGCTGCCTCTGGGCCTTCCCTAGGGATCCCTGCCCCTTTTTGCTGCCACCAAAGGCTCTTGCCTTTGAATTCTCATTGGAGCTAAAGAACCAGATCGCTTAGCTATATATGGTAGAATGATGGAATGGTCAGCATGTGTTTGTGGCTCTGGGGTAAAAGAGAATTATTAGTTGCTGTAGATTTTCCGGGTTGTGTGGCTGTGGTCTTGGCATTGTAGGACCTGACATTTCGCCAAGACCACAGCCACACAACCCAGAAAATCTACAGCAACTAATGAACTCCAGTCGTGAAAGCCTTCGACAACATATTAAAAGAGGATCGTTTACTCTAAATAAAGCAAATAGATTCAGGTGGGTTAGCCATGTTGGTCTGAAGCAACAGAACAACGTCTGGGTCCAGTGGCACCTTTAAGACCAAGAGTTTAATTCTGCACACACACGAAAGCTTATTCCCAAAATTAAACTTCATTGGTCTTTAAAGGTGCCCCGGGCTCATAACTTGGCTCTAAATAAAGGAGGTATTTTCACTTAAATGTGGAGTTTATTTAGAAGTGAAACAGTCTGGTACATAAGCAAAAGGATTCAGATAGGTACATAAGCGTAATGGTTTCAGATGGATGCACAGTTCTTTCTGTTTTTCTTAAGTCTCTTAAATAGACCTCGCCTTCAAGGCTTATTTTCTCACTTGCCGCTTAGACTAACTTCCACAAAGAACACAGATTTTTCTCTCCACAGCACCTCACTCCATCTCTTCACCCACTCCACTCTCTTCCAGTTTAGTGTAGTGGTTAAGTGTGCAGATTCTAATCTGGGAGAAACGGGTTTAATTGTCCCCCTTCTCCACGTGCAGCTGCTGGATGACCTTGGGCAAGCCATAGTTCTGTCAGAGCTGTCCTTGAAAGAGCAGTTCTTAGTCAGAGCTCTCTCAGTCCCATCTACCTCACAGGATGTCTGTTTGTGGGAAGGGGAAGGGAAAGGAGTTTGGAAATCGCTGTGAGACTCCGAGTGAAGGGCGGGGTATAAATCCAAACTCGTCTCCTCCTCTTCCTCTCTCACCTACACCTACTGGGTTCTCTACAACCCAGTCCATCTGCTCCCCCCCAGGGTCACTCACCCAGCCCTCCTCTTTAGATACCTGCATTTTAACCCACCTCAAATATACACAAACAACCCGCATTACACATGCAACCACCTTGAGCTCTGAATTCAGGGAAGGGCAGTGTATAAATTTAAATTATAAATCTCTCTATATAAAAAACAGGGGTCACAGTGGCTTAGAGGTGAAGACACTGAGCTGCAGACCTGAAGGTCTGTAGTTCAGCAGTTTGAGACCCAAGTACCGCGTGATAGAATGAGCTCCTGTCTCTGGCCCCAGCTCCTGCTGACCTAGCAGTTCGAAAGCAAGAAATTGCAAGTGGATAAATAGGTACTGCTTCGGTGGGAAGGTAACAGCATTCCGTGCACCTCGGCGTTTAGTCACACCAGCCACATGACCACGGAAACGTCTTTGGACAGTGCTGGCTCTTTGGCTTGGCAATGGATATGAGCACTGCCCCCTAGAGTTGAATCCGACTAGCTTTCAAGGAAGGGAAACCTTTACCTTTACCTCTACATATAAAAACAGATGTCCTAAACATGAAATTCGGGGAGTGTATTCCTTCCATGACGTCAGCACCAACTAAGAAGGGATTTTTAGAAATTCGACTCCTAAGGGGAAACTGCAGCCTCCTATACTTGAAGGGGTTATCTGGTGGTATGCATGGTATGAACATCAACTCCCCCCAAGCACTGCCGGTGAGCGTTCCTGCGGAGGGGGCCTTCACTTGGAGTCTGGTACCACTGCAGAGTTTGGGCGTGTTGAGGTTGTGCCGCAGTATAACTGGAACCCCCACTTCGAAGAGAAGCTTGTGGGCTGGGAAGCCAGGAGGGCTGAGGATGCTGAGGAACTCCATGGGGTAATGGACCACGTCACCCATTTGCACTACTGAGTTCACAGATCTGTAGTCCATTTCTGCGGTTCCCCCTCAAGGTCCTGCTTTGCTGTGACCATCGATGAGTCCCAGGTGGCAGGAACTGACTTAACAGTGAACTGCTTCTAACGTGGGCAGTTCCACGTGGCCTGCTCCAGAGCAAGCTCACCCAGCAGCCTGGTGATCCTAGCACCTGAGGACACAACCACCCATGTGGTCTACAGTGAGGTCCTTCAGTAGAGGTAGGGTTGCCAAGTACTTACTGTAATTCGGCGGGGGACACACAGTCCCCGGCCGGAACATTCCTCCTTGGAACACCCATACCACACGATGCCGTCGCCAGGAAGTGTCGCCCGGCATCACTTCCTGGTGACGGCATCGTGCGCCACGTGTCTGTCCCGTCGTCCCCCCGTCCCCCCCGAGAATGGTCCTGCCAAGAAGTATGCGTCCCCTGTCGAATTACGATAAGGTCTTGGGAAGCCTAAGTAGAGGGGGGGAAAGTTGTACGTATTTTTCACTTCATTCCTTCAACAAATGCTATACTTCGAAATTCACTTCTTCGGTTTTCTCCTTCAAAATACGTTGCATTATTCAAACACCTTTGTGAAGCTTGGATACTATGCTATTATAACTGGATTTACGGTAGCTAAATACTGTAGTGAACCGCGGGTTTCGAGCTAGTAAATTATAAATAATTTTTGGAAATAAAACACACAGTCATTTACATAGGAAAGCATTACAGGGTGGTTTGGTTGCCTGCAGGTGAGCACCTGCTTTCCTCCTATGCTCTTCCCTACTGATTGTGTCAAAGAGGGCAGAAATTCAACAGGTGTGCTCCGTGCTTGAAGGCAAGAGCCCTCCCAGAAGAAAATGTGGCTCTCAACAAGCCTGCTGCTGACCCCCTCCCACCAAAAGAAAAATGTGGCTCTCAACAAGCCTGCTGCTGACCCCCTCCCCACCAAAAGAAAAAGAACCCTCCCAATTAGTCTCTGTTGTCAGTGTCCCCACAATTCCCAGCCTGGAAGAAATGCCACACGGAGGCTTCGCCCGTTTCCTTTTCTCTCCCCTGAGCCGTTCATTAAAAGTTCTAAAGTCTCTGCTCAAGCAGTGTTTCCTCCCTCTTCCCTTGATTGTGGTTTCCAGTGTTCTCTGGTGCCACCGCCAATTTAGCTAATTGGGAGTCTCAATGCTGACAGGCGTGATGTTCCCTTTAGCAATTTGGACCATCCAGTGGGGGGATATCAGCATTCAGCTGTGTTTGCCTGCGCACCCCTCTTCACCTCCCCAAAAAAACCCTTGTCCTTAAGACCTGAGCTGTGGTCTCTTCCCCCGCCCTGCTGCCATTTCAAATGCTAGGGATAGTCGGGGGGGGGATTAGAATGTAAGAGAAGCCATGTTGGATCAGGCCAGTGTCCCATCCAGTCCAACACTCTGCCACACAGTGGCCAAAACCCAGGTGCCCTCAGGAGGTCCACCAGCGGGGCCAGAACTCCAGAAGCCCTCCCACTATTGCCCCCAAGCACCAAGAAGTTAGAGCATCACTGCCCCAGACAGAGTGTTCCCTCTCTATACCTTGTGGTTAAGAGCCACTGATGGACCAAATTGGTTTCCCTCTGGTATTACTCTAAACCTATAGAAAGTGGAGGCATTGTTTGTTTCTAATGTTAGTGCATAACAGTGCTAAGTAAGACTTTCAGACCAGTTCCTAGGAGATCTAAGCTCAGATTTCCACTCTGCTCTGATGCTTGCCAGGAGCTCTTGGCTATGTCTGGTGCATCTCTGCATGCTCATCTGCCCACACAGAGATGCCACTGGGAAAGTATGGGCAGCAGGTCTTTTGGTGGTGCATCATTTCTTACCCTCGCTGTTGCTTGATGCACAGTGCTTTCCTTTGCCACAGACAGGTATGACAAATGAATGCTTTTTCTTTTTTTAAAAAAAAAAAGCCTGTTCCTTGGAGCTGTAGCTTTTCATGGTGGCTGAATAAAATGCTGATGGGTTGATCCTGGGGATGCGGATGAAGTGAGAGTTTTAGAGCAACTCTCTGGGCTCTGGGCACTCCAGGACAGTGGTTCCCAGACTTCCAACACTTGGTGTTTGGATAGCACTTGGAGTGTTCAAAGCATGTTGCGCACTGGTTGTAATATTTCACAACATCCTTGTAAGGTCGGGGGGGGTATTGGCATTTAATGGGACTGAGGATGAGAGCGCAGTTAACCGGTTGGTGGCTGAGACGAGATTTGAACTAGGGACTTCCTAGGATCACAGTTCTCTTAGCATTCCTTACCACCTTTGTTTGTACAGAAGTTCCTGTGCTAGGCGTTCTGTGTAGACCGGTCCCAAGAGCAGCTGATTTGAAGCAAGCGTTCCTGGAACAGTGAGTCACACAGAGGCACATCACTGGTAATAAGGCATCCAGTCATACCAAATGCAGAGAAATCCCTGGCAGAAACTGATTGGAAGGATCCAGGTGGGTAGCCATGCTGGTCTGAAACAGCAGAACAAAGTTAGAGTCTGGTAGCACCTTTTAGACTAATGTTTTTTCAAGGTATGGGCTTTCGTGTGCATGCGCCCTTCCTCAGATCCAATGAAATGGAATTTACCGTGCCATTTATATGTATGGACTGATAAATTCCATTTCGTTGTTGGCCTTCAAGGTGCCATGGGTCTTGAGCTTTGATTGGAAGGATGCAGGCCTAGAGCTAGTATTGGAGCAGAAAAGCAACAGGCAGCCTCTGGCTGGATGCAGCAGAGCTCACGAGGACCCTAACTTGTCTGACCCCTGACGCTGGAGGGCCATGCCTCAGTGGTAGGGTGTCTACTTTGAATGCGGAAGTTCTCTCCCTGGCATCTCCTGTTCAAAGGGTTAGTTAATGTGAAAATCCTCTTACTGAGACCCTGGAGAGACACTGCCAGGCAGAGTAGGCAGTCCAGACCTTGATACACCAAGGGTCCTGCTCAGTAGAAGACAACTTCACATGGGTTCAGGAACAGCCTGCTTCAGTTTTGGGGAGGGACTGTAGCTCAGTGGTGGGAGTGTCTGCTTGGGATGCAGAAGGTCCCAGGTTCAGTCCCCAGCATCTTCCTCTGAAAGGTTCAGGCAGCAGGTGATGTGAAAGACCTTTCTCTCCCTGAGACCCTTGAGAGTAGACAGTACTGACAGCACTGACCTTGATGGACCGATGGTCTGATTCAGCAGAAAGCCGTCTCATGTAGATAAATCAAGATGGGTAGCCGTGTTTGTCTGCAGCAGGGTCCAGAAGCCTTCAAAAGTGAGCAGCGTCTCATGAAAGCTCATATACCCTGCTACAAATTTTGTTAGTCTTTAAGGTACCTCTGGACACTTGCTCTTTACTACGTGGCGGTTTCATGTGTTTTCAAAAGCACTTTTTTGGGGGGAGTAAAAAGACAAGGTAATCCCTTCAAACGATTGGTTTTCACTGTTCCTACGAGTGAGAACAACCTGCCTAAAGAAGAGCCATCCCTCTTGCATCTACATGAGTCCAAAGCAGTGGCTCTTGCTGCCTCCTCCCGAAAAGCAGCGTTTTCTGCTGCATCTCTGTGCCGAACGATCCGCGTGTAAATTTACTGCCAAGGAGTGGTGATTGGTAGGAGGGAGTGCCAAGCAGAAAAGCTTACTGGTATTCAGGGCTCGTAGGAGGTTTCCATTCATTTCTCATGACACACTCACTGGCCTATTACGCACGGGTATTTTCCCTCGCTTTCACCATGCATGTCTGTCGGGGGTGTTTTTTGTTGTTGTTCTGCATTGATTTTCCTCCCTCCAGTTCTCAGTTTGCTTTCTGGTCACTGTTTCCATGGGTTTTCTGAGAGTTCCTTTGTGCCCTTTTCTCCCTTGTTTTGCTTCCAAGGTGAAGGTAGTTCAAAAGTGTACGGATTCAGATTTCCCCCCGAAAGGTCACTCCCCTGCCCACATGAAGGTCATTCTGCCCACTCTTCACCTTCCGTCATCCTCCCCACCCTCCTCCATTTCCTCCTCATTTTAAGTGTGTGTGTGTGTGTATATATATATATTGGCAAGTAGCATGAATCTAGTGGTATGAGACTATTGCTAGTCTTGGATGACTGAATAAAAAAATTTAAATGATGGGAGAAAGACCCCAGGTCGGTAGCCATGCTGTTGTTATGGACCTGAAAGGGGGATGGAAGAGAAGGCTAAGAGCAGCATCCCCAGTACAAAAAGACCCCAAACGAACCACACAGATTTTAGTGCTGCATGTAAAGGGGGGGGGTTGTCAGTGTGGAATGAAATTGACATGAGACATAAAGAGAGAGAGAGGCACTGTGATGGGAAGCCTGAAGCTTTCAAAACATTTTTCCCTTTAATGCTTTAGCGAACAAAGATTGGGGGGCGGGGGGGCGGGAAGACACCATTTTGGCAGTCTCCGGAAGCCTAACATTAAAATGGTGGCTGAGCCACATGGACCTTCTGCAAACCTCAGAACTTAAGAATCACTTGGGATCGATCAGTTTGGAGGACAGTGCAATCAGCACAGGACAGGCTTTTAAAAACTGCCAGTCTGCAGGATCAAATTAGAGAATCACAAAGAGAAAACCAGGCAAATTTGCAAGGAAGGGCAGGAAATTAGTGTTATTATGCAGCCATGCTAGGGCATCTGCAGAAATATCCCCTAAGATCCCCCCCTTCCCCATACAAATTGCAGCCCTGTGCAAAGCCTGGTGGAGTTGCAGCTGACTTTCCACAAGTGTGCGTGCACACACACAGTGCCAGCGTCAGGGGGTTCTACCATGCGTTCTGTGCACTCAACATGTTCCCCCACGTTTTGAGATTGTGTGACTCTCTCCCATTTTTCATAGTGGCTGATAGCACGGCAGAGAACCCTCTAATGCTGGGCAGTATGGAAAAGGGGGGCTTTGTAGCTGCTTGTCAGTTTAAAAAAAGGATATTGTCAATTTCAGCATCAGTTTTCCCCCTTTGCTGGCCTTCCTTTCTGTTTGCTTTCATTCAAGGAACTAACGCTAAAATGCATGCTCAGAACCTGAACCATGAGGATTTAAACGGAAGGCGCTTCCTGGACGCTACTGCGCAGCCACGATAGGGCAATTGGGTAAATTTTAAAAAAACTTGGGACACCACCCCGCACAGGTCACAAGTGACGTTCCACTCTGATTTAGAAAATGTGTTTTTTAAAAATTCTAGCTGCAGACCAAATGCAGGAGAGGAAAAAGAATGGTGCATAAGGCGGGCACGGAATCCGAAGTCAAGATTAAAGGCTTACTGGTCTGAAAATCTGCAGTGTGGGGTGGGTGGGTGTGTGTGTATAATGGGCCACTGTTTGGGAATTTCTGCTTTGGAGTGCTACAGGGTTGATCCTGTGTTTTTGCCACCTGAAAGGACAAAGGGAAGCTCCCCCCCAACAGTGTTGCTGGATTGTCTTGAATCCTTCCCAGCTAATTGTCCAACGAAGGCTGACAGATCGTGTCACACAATTCGGGGAAGGAAATCCTTTCTTGCTTTACATGATCACATGTCTTCAGATGGAAGTGTGGCGAGTTTTCCCTGTTTGACAGCAACGTCGAAAAAAATCAGAGTTTGGTCTGAATAGGGGGCTTTTTCTCTCAGAGCCTCTACTGCATCAAATGCCTCTCCCCAGGGTAGGAGCATACCCTATAAAGATCTGGCAGTAGCCAAGTATCAAGCCACATACTCGCTGTGCATCCATTAAGTGTGGTGGTTTGTGACCCTGTGTTGGTTGCTAGGCATGCAAATAGGTGTGAGGTGTGAGAAAGATTCATGTAATGGCTGGTGGCATCACAGAGGTACTAACTATTTGCCTACAGTGGGTGTATATTGTCTTGCGCATTGTGTAGAGGGAAAGGGCACTTTGAGGGGTTTTACTCAAGTCATAGGGTCCCTTCAAATATCACCGACACCTGCGGAGGAGGGACCTCTGTCCCTGCTTGGAAAGCAGTTTTGGAGGGGCAGACTGTCCTGCAGAGTCGTGGGCCGTATGTTATTATTTTAGGCTGACCCCAGCAATCTTTTCCTCTGTTCTGGGGAACTGCCTTATCTGTGACTGGGGGTGGAGGGGTGGGGTCCTTAAGGGTGTTTTTTTCCAGGCTGGAATAAATGCTGGGAAGGAGCTCATTTCCCAAGAAAAAAAATTGATTATAAAAAGAAATTCCTCTTGCAAGCTGAAGCTGACACCTTAAGGTAAGGACTTCATTGGGAAAGCTGTTGATTGGCTGCAAAGGCAAAGGAAAGGGAGTGTATTTACACAGAAGGATGAGGGCCAGAATTCCTCCACCACCACCCATCTTCGGTTACTCTGATTTCTTGGCCCATTCACAACAAGCCTTGTGCAGCAGCCTGACGCTCGTCTGTTTACATAAGGCTTCCTTTCTCATCAACACTGCATTCCGATGTTGAATGATCCATTAATCTTCTTTCCATCCCGAGGAAGGAAAACTTGACCTCTTCCTACCGTTTCCTGCTTTGCTGGGTTTTTTGTAATTTTTCTCAGGGGAGGGGGCGTTGGAGAATTCTCTTTCACCCCCCCTTCTGGTAATCTCTCAGAAGTGTCTTTCCGAGCATGATTCTGTAGCGATAACGCAGGTGCTTTTATTGAATTATTTTGCATTGTTTGAATCAGTTTCCTCATGTAATGGTTCAAGGGTCAGGCTAAGGTCTAGGAAACCTGGGTTTGAGTCCCCGCTCTTCCATGGAAACTTGCTGGGTAACAATAGGCCAGTCACGCTCAACCTAGCCTACCTTACAGGGTTGTTATGAGGGTAAAAGGAAGTGGAGGATAGAATCACAGAATCACCGAGTTGGAAGGGGCCATGCAGGCCATCTAGTCCAACCCCATGCTCAGTGCAGGATCAGTCTAGAGCATCCCCGGCAAGTGTTTGTCCAGATGCTGCTTAAAGACTGCCAGGGAAGGGGAGCTCACCACCTCCCTACGCAGCTGATTCCACTGTTGCACAACTCTGACTGTCAAAAAGTTTTTCCTAATATCCAGCCAGGGCCTTCCCACCCTTAATTTAAACCCATTCTTGTGAGTCCTCTCCTCTGCTGCCAACAGGAACAGCTCCCTGCCCTCCTTCTCTAAGTGGCAGCCCTGCAACTACTTCAAGAGAGTGATCATGTCCCCCCTCAAACCCCTCCAGACTGAACATTCCCAAGTCCCTCAGCCTTTCCTCGTAGGGCTTGGTCTCCAGGCCCCCGATCATTTCAGAAGGGACCACAGCAGGGTACAATACCACATAGCCCACCCTCCAAGAAAGTAGCCATTTACTCCAGGGGAACTGATCTTTGTAGTATGGAGTTCAGTTATAATCCTGGGAGGTCTCCAGACCACACCTGGAAGCTGGCAACCCTACTTTTTATTTATTTCACCCCTTGGGCTTCGAGCAGTTTACAACCGTTTTTCCAGAGGGCTCACACTCTAAATAATGTCAGTAGTACTTTGGATCTTTTGGATATGGAGGGGGGGGCATTAAAAATACCACACACCCCATCACATTTTTATCCCGCTTTTATCCCCAAGGGTAAAAGGATGTAATTCATTCTTCTCCCTTTTATCCTCACAACTACCCTGTGAGGTAGGTTAGGCTGAGAGCGTGTGACTGGCCCAAGGTCACCCGACGAACTGCCAAGGCAGAGATGGGATTCAAACCTGGGTCTCCCAGATCCTAGTCCAACCATGACACCACACTGGTGTTCCACCAGCAGTCCAAAGGGGTGTTGACTACCATTTTATGCAAAATGTAGATCTTAACTCAGTGAGTGAAATGTGAAGGTATTTAGGCACCTGCAGAGATGGAACAAGCATGAAATCAGAATGCATGCTCATGTGCCATGATTTTGAGATGACTTTTGCCACACCCCTGAATCCCAAAGTCCTTTTCCAAGCTGGTACAGATCCCAGCGGAAGTGTCGTGTGTTTCCAGACCTGGGGACGGAAAGTCCTGGTGTTGGCGCTCAAGGCCTCGGTGTGCTGTTGTTTGTTGTTCTTGTCCCTTTCTGAGCCGGCCTTGAGACCTCTGCCCCTCACCCATGCCAGGCCTGTGCACAGCCCATTGTTCCCACAAGTGTGGCTCAGATCCTCTTCTTTGGGCCAGCGGCGCCTTCTCTTCCTGCTTTGGGAGCCATCTTTGCCGCCTCAGCAGTTCCTTAGAAAAGCGCTTAGTCCTCACTTGTGGTGGGAGCTCGGCCTTGGCCATCTCTTGCCCTTTTCCCTCCGTTTTCACAGCTCTTTCCTTCCGAGGCTGCCAGCTGGGTGAGGGGACATTGCGCACCGGCCTTCAGTGTCTCTTCTGACTGGGCCTACCAAAGCATCAGAGCCATTTCCAGAGATGCTGGATTGCTTGCTGTGTTTTGTTTCGTGATCGGCCTACAGGCTGAGGTTGGCAGCAATATGGAACAAACCATTCACGTGTTCAAATCAGGCGCATGTGTTAATTGTGCAAAAAACAGCACAAAATTACACTTCTTTTTGGCACCCCCACATTTCCCTTCCACCCCTCCCCATCTGCTACATTTTACCTTTTCACTTTACATTCCCCCTTCTGACGAAGGGAGTTTTGACTCTCAAAAGCTCGTACTGTGAAAGTCTGGTTGATCTCTACGGTGCTGTGGGGCTCGAATTCTAGCTGTTCCACTGTTTATTTAAATCGTTTTTGTACTGCCTTCCTTCTCAATGAGGTCCACAAGGTGGCGAACATTAAAACATTTAAACAATTAAGAGTATAGTTAATGTTATAAAGTTCAATTAAAAACGTGTAAGCACACAGCACTGGAAGGAAGGCCGATGACCGTTATTGGGGGTATGCCAGAATGGGGGGGGTCTTTACAGGTTTGAAGTGTCCTCCTCTGTCCCTTATCACCGCCTGACTTGGTATTCCTTAAAGGCAAAGGGAGGCGAACGGCCTGGAAATGGAACGATTTGCACAAGCGTGTTCTCGTGCTGCCTTGCAAAATGTGTGGTGTTTGGCGTTTCTTTACACATCTGTCAAGTTCCACTGTTTAAAAGTTCATTCAGCCAACAACAACAATCTGTCAAATTCCACTGTTTAAAAGTTCATTCAACGCAGCCAACAGGTCTAACAACAGCAGTACTGCCACCCCACCTCAATCCAGATGTCTTCGGAGATAATCCATGAGGGCAACCAGTGCCGTCTCTGTGCCATGGCCTAGACAAAAGCCAGACTGGAAGGGATCTAATATAGAAGCATCATCGAGAAAACCCTGTAACTGACTTGCCACTGCCCTCTCAATTATCTTGCCTAGATAGGGCAAATGGGAAACTGGCCGGTAGTTTGCCAATTCTGGCAAGTCCAAGAATGGTTTTTTGGGGAGAGGGTGGACCACCACTTCCTTAGGAGTCCCTGGGAATGTTCCTTCAGAAAGGGACTTGTTGGCAATCTCCCTTAGGGAACCTCGTAACTCATCATGGCTTGCTTGAATCAGCCACGGTGGGCACAGGTCGAGGCTGCGGATGGTGGGGCATACAGTTATGAGTAGTCTGTCAACTTCCTCTAGGCTGAGCTGGTCGAACTGATCCATAACTAGACTAGAAGACGTGCATGGAGCTTCGAGTTCACTCACTGTCTCAACTGAGGCGGGGAGGTTGCGGCGAAGCGAAAAAGCTTGAAAAAGCCTCACAGCCGATATCCAGTTTCCTAACATTTGATCTGCTCTAAGGCAGAGCAGGTAAGGATCGTTCTAAACAATTGGGCCAGGCGTGAGCTTGCAGACGCATTCGTGGCCGCATGATACTCTCTTTTTGCAGCCCTGACAGCCATCTCATAGGTCCTCATAAACGACCGATATGATGTGCTTGTCACAGGCACGCTGCCACAGTCTCTCTAGCCATCTTAGCCTCTGCTTCATCAGCTGCAACTCCGGGGTAAACCATGGAGCCAGCCTGATCAGGGGCGCAGAAGGCATCGGGGAGCGATCTCATCAATGGCTGCGGAGAGTCGGCTGTGCCAGTCCTCCACAAGTTCATCCAACCAGCCACCAGGGGGCATAGGGTCCCACAGAGCCACCTGAAGCCACATGGGGTTCATTTGGCTCTGCAGGTGAGCCAAAATGCACTCGCTGCCCAAACCAGGTAGGGCTGGGACATTTACATGGGCCTTCATGGCAGAGTGGTCCGACTGTGGCACTGCCGTGGCAGTGATCCGATGGTCCACCGTAACTCCAGCCACAAAGATCAGATCTAGTATGTTCCCTGCCTGGTGAGGGGGATCTGTTACATATTAGGAGAGTCCCAGTGTCACCATGGATGACAACAGGTCCGCCACTTGCATGGAAGCCACGTTGTCAGTGTGTACATTGGAGTCGGCCAAGACTATCAGCCTAGGGTGCTCCAATGCCCAGCCAGACACGGCCTCTATCAGGGACGGTAGGATATTGGCCGGTGCATTTGGTGGTCAGTATACTAGCCAAATAGCCAAACTCTCCCTGGCCTCCCTATTATGTCCGCTGACTTCCACTAGGCGACAACGACATTTACCTGAGCTTGGAGCTCAAGAGACAATAGGGACTAGGATCCTGAAACCTCAAGAGGTCACCAATAGGAACCTTGGCAGGAAGTTTAAACCCACCAATGGGACCTATGGGTGGTCCACGGGGACTGTATATAGTTGACCATCGGGCCGGTATTTTCTGTTCTGTTGCGTACAAGTGAACCATGTGCTGAATATCACGCTGTTTCCTGATTCCTTAATGCGTCGAACCCACTACACAACACTCCCACACCAGGTTGGTGCACTCTATGCCAGTGATCCTCGGGAGCACCCTGAAGGGCTAAGCCTCCTGAATGAATAGAGCCACTCCCCACCCCACCCCCTAGTCCGTCATTTGTGGAGGACCGAAAATCCGGGAGGAGTTATTGAGGGGAGGCACGATGTACATTCTCAGTACAATTCTCTCCTCTCCCTAGGGTTGCCAGCTCCAGGTTGGGAAATACCTGGAGATTTGGGGGTGGAGCCTGAAGAAGCCGGAGTTCCGGGAGGGGAGGGACTTCAAAAGGGTATAATGCCACAATGTCCGCCTTCCAAAGCAGCCATTTTCCAAGATGAATTGATCTCTGTCACCTGGCAATCAGTTGTAGTACCAGGAGGCCTCCAGCCACCACCTGGAGGCTTGGCAACCTTACCTCCAGCTCTTCTGCTGTCTGGGCAAAGCTTCCCTTGTCCCAGCCCTGCAATGACTCCCCTGCCATCCATTTCTTTCCCGGACCACTTTGGCTGTGACTTTTTTGGGCCCATACCTGTCTCCCTCCTTTTCACAACCCCCCAGTGAGGTTGGTTAGTCCTCTTGTCCCCCTATTGCAGATAATAGTATTGGCCAGCCTTACTGGCGGGTTGTGAATCTGAACATGGGAACTTGTTGGCTGCTTCTGGAGGCACCCTGTGCTAAACCTCTCCCCTGTTTGCTCTTCCCTCCTGTCACTCCAGAAGAGAAAGCAGCACGGCTCCAGTTTGCCCATCCGCCTGATTAAAGTTGAGCCGCTGCCATCTGATTGTCTCAGGGAAGCCCATTAAAGCCCTGTGCGGAGGCTCAGCCCACTTGCTGGAATCAGCGTTTTTTGTTCTGCCTTCTCCGTTCCAGCCTAGCAGAGCACCGCGAGGCCAAAAGGTGCGGGTGGGATTCTGGCGAAAAGGAAGGCCTCTGGTCAAGTAGGGGATTTTCCATCCCAAGCAGCGTCTAATCGAGGTTTGGACAATGATGGGGACTTTTTCCCCTCTTTCTGTTTGCTAAAGCATTTCCCAGCGTCCTCAGGGTTTATCTCCACAATGCCCCTTAGAATAGATCTCTTGCTGGAAGCAGAGCTGATTTCCCCTAGGAATCCGGGATGCGAGGGAAGGGTGCCAGAGGCCGCAAGAGGAGAGGGGATTCCCTGTGCCGTGAGGTCCGAGGGCCGCTTTGCAGTGCTGGAGGCTGCCGTTGGAGATCTGGGCAGCAGCCCCAAGCAGTGGTCAGCGGCCAAGGCACAGGGAGGCCCTCCTGAGGCTGGAGACAGACAATAGGCCTCCAGGCAGCTGAATAAGGCAGGTTACCTGCTGTTCTTTCGTGGAGCAGAAATATGTATCTGGGTCCTAAGTTCACTGCAAAACTGAGTAAGGTGTATTAGACTGGTATCTAGGAAACCCAGGTTCGGATCCCCCGCTTGGGCCATGGAAGCTCCCTGGGTGACCTTGGGGCAGTCACACTCTCTCAGCCTAACCTACCTCGCAAGGCTGTTGTGAGGATAAAATGGGGGAGGGGAGAATGACGGAAGCCGCTTTGGGTCCCCCTCGGGGAGAAAGGTGAGGTATAAATGAATGGGTGGATTTTTTAAAATACAGGATTTGCTTCCCAGTGCGTTAAAGCAGACACTGGCAGCCGCCTTAGCAATAAAGGATCGGCTCCAGGTGGGGGTCGCCACGTTGGTCTGGAGCAGCAGAGCGAAACTTGAGCCCAGTCAGGCACCTTTACGATCAACCAAGTTTAATTCTGGGTAGAAGCTTTCTCATGCATGAACGCGTCTTCCAGACTGGACTCCAGCTTTGTTCAAGGAATGACCAGGGAAGGGACTGTGCACCACTGGAGAAGTGCATGCTTTGCCACTGAAGGTCTCAGGATTTAATTGCCGGTTGAAACTGGCTTATGGGTCGCTGGGGTTAGAGAAGTCCCTTCGCTTGTTGAGACCTGGAGAGCCGCTATTAGCCAGAATGGGACATCCTGAGCTAGATGGACCAGTTGTCTGACATGGGATGAGGTAGCTTCGCATGTACATGGATGATGGGTTGTCTCTTTCCCTATAGTTCTGTGGTATGCTAGTAGGAAGGGTCTGTGGATGGGAAGTACAGGACATTGTCCACAGAGGGTCCCGGGTTCTCTCCCTGCCATTTCCAGTTAGGCCAAGTCTGACGCCCCCCCACCAAAAAAAAAAATGCAAACAGCTTTATGGCAAGTGCTTTCCATGAAGACAGGTCCAGGTGGGCAGTTGTGTTGGTCTGAAGCAACAGAACAGAGTTCGAGTCCAGTGGCACCTTTAAGACCAACAAAGTTTAATTCAAGGTGTGAGCTTCCGTCTACACGCAAACTCAGAATTAAACTTTGTCGGTCTTTAAAGATGCCACTGAACTCAGAACTTTGTTTCTTCAGGCACTGTAAGTGGTTTCACTTAAATGGTGCAACCGCCATCTGCTTCTGTTGGGCACATATAAAAGGAAAGGCAATTAATAAGAAAAAACAAACCACAAAACCGGTAACAGATTTTTAAACGCATTGAGGGTCACACAGGAAAGTGGCTTTATGGCTGCATTTCAGTCTTCCTGTTGACATCGCTGTGAACAGTATGCATTCCATCGGAATTTTCAGTCATCCAACCACAATCTCCTCGTAGAATTGTACACATGGGGGGGAGGGGTTTTTGTCATGTTTTTCACCACTAAAAGGTGAAGTATGCTTCATAGTACCATCTAGGCTATGAAGCCATCGCCGGCACCATCCGCCTTCTCTAGTCCCTGGCAAACCTGACCAAGTTAGGAGCATGGAAGGAAGCCTTGTGGGTTTTAATGATGCCTGAAATCAGGGGCCCCCAACCTTTTTGAGCCTGTGGGCAGCTCTGGCATTCTGACACAGCACAGCTGCAAAATGGGCCCGGCTACAAAATGGCTGCTGCAGCTGACCTTCAGTCACCCAGTGAAGAAGACCTTTGCGATGTGAGGGCCGCTGTGGTCAAAGCAACATTTTTAAAAATCCGCACAGCCAGTCGGAAGCCCTCCTGGGCAAAAGCCTCACGGGGGCCCCACCCCACCCATTTGCCCAAAATGTTTGCAGGCACCAGGGAAGGTGTCTCCGGGCGTCACACTGGGGGGTCTCTGCCCTTAGTAGTGGATGGAGCAGCCAGCAGCCCTCCAGGCCCACCTGAGGCCTGGTGAAGAGGGGAAACAGACCCCGTTGGTGGGACGGAGGAAGCTCCTGCCAGGTTCATCAGAGAGTGTGCATGTGGCGGGGGGGGGGGCTCCTACTCCACAGTTATGGTGCTCCAAAGTTTGGGACAATTTCATAATGGATAAGATCTCGACTGGTTTGAATGTTCAGAATGCGTATTCAGCTTATAAGTCATTCCTTAGTAAATGGATCACCGTACTGGAAAGAATAGACAATAACCCAATTAGTAAATCTACGTTTGAGAAACTCAGTCGTTACAGTATGATGATATTACCATAGCTATGCAATATGTAATTCTTATGTTTGTGGATGTTTTACGTATTTTGTAGCAGGGACTCATCGAGAGAGACAGCGAGCAGCCTCTATGAGCTGACAGTGGTGCATGCCTTTATTTATCAGGCGTGACTGAATGGTCTAGCCATGGAGAGCCCCAAAGCGGCTGCTGGGAAAGAGGTTTGGAGGGATTAATTTGGTAAGCAAGAAATCATTTATCTTGGTGCACCTTTTGGAAATGGCTGTTTTTAGGATTCCTGCGGTAATGTTCATGCAGAGCATTTTAAAAAACAGCAGCAGCAGCAGCAACAGCTTGATATAAATCCACTGGGCGGCGGCAGGCAAGGTGTGCTCTTTCAACAGCCCAACCTACTTTGCAGGGCTGTTGTGAGGACAAAAATGGGAACAGGAGAAATATGCACGCTGCACTGAGCTCCTTGGAGGAAAGGAGGAATAAAAGTGTGATAAACTGTTACCTATTTTTGACAATGGAAGCCTGTAGATCCAATCTAAAAATACTGTAATTTGTCTTCTGAAGACTGAAACTCTGGTCAGGTCACTCAAGAGTTAATTGCTCTTTCTATCCCCCCCTTTTTGTAAACAAACGTATAAGAACAGATGACTTAGTCGAGAAAGCTTTCCGGGAGAAGGAATATTCTGGTTTCTCTTCAGATTGCATAAATCTTTCACCTTTGTAAAAAAACAACTCTTTGGGATGGGGTAGATGCAAAGTCCAGAATCCATGCATCATGGGGGCTACAGCAGGGGGTGGGCACTTCTCTTTGGTCAGCCGGGGTGTGGGAGGTGTCTCCCGATTTGGATTTAAGAGGCCCGCCATCCATGATGTTGGGCCAGAAAGAGAATCGCCACCGGTGCTGCCTCTCTTGGCACCCTTGCTCCGAAGGAAGGAAGCGACTCAAATAAAAGCTATCGGGCCTTGCTTCAGTTCCGTGCCGGGGAAGATCTATCCAGGAGGAGAAGAAATGGAAGTACTGCCTCTTGTGCTTCTGCTCAGACTAGTCTGGAATAGCTGTGGTAAGTCACACTGTCCGTTTTTTTGAAAACTCAGCGTTAGGTTGCTGTCAATTTTTCTCTAGGTCTCTTGTGCCTTTAAAAGCACATGGGAAGTCGCCCTGACCTGGATAGCTCAGGTAAGCTCGATCTCATCAGACCTCAGAAGCTAAGTGGGGCTGGCCCTGACAAGTAATTGGAAGGGAGACCTCCAAGGAATACCAGGGCTGGGACGCACAGGCAGGCTATCGAGCCACCTCTCTGGAAAATGTTCAAGCCCCCAGTAGGGGTTGCCAGAAGTTGCCATGACTCCCAGGCATACAAGCGTATGCACACACTCACATGCACGCACACACACAAATACCAACCCCAAAAAAAGCACATGGGAAGTCATCTAATAGCAGTAGAGGGTGAGCTGATAGGTATCACATGATGCCCAGCTACAATGTGGGATTCACTGCCACAAGTTACGGCCTTTGTCCCCTCCACCTCAGGTTGCACAGAAAGTTCTAACTGGTGCTTTCTCGCTGGGCCAGCTACGCAGAATCTCCATGCTCAGAGGGCATGGAATACCGTAGTGAGTGGGCAGGCTGTTCACTGCTGGAAACAGGATACTGGGCTAGGTGGCCTATTTTTTAACAGCAGTGCAGGCAGAATTTCAACAGGTGAAGTGCAATGCTCCCTCTAAGCTGTGGAGTCTTGTGAGCAAAAATTCTACTCTGTGAGCTACTGGCATTAAAGTTGTGAGCGAGCAATTTGGCTACTGCATAAATTAATTCACCCTGGAGCCATCCTCCCTGAGCTAAGACAAAAATGTGTGAGCCGGAGGCTAAGAAACTGTGAGCTAGCTCACACTTACTCAACTTAGAGGGAACACTGGTGAAGTGTCTCACCCCGTTTCCTACCCTTTAATGTTTGGGAAACTGCTCTGTCCGTTGAATTTCTGTCTACTGCACTGTCACTAAAGGCAGCAGGCAGAAATTATAGAAGTCAGGAATATCAGCTTTATTTATTTATTTATTTGGTGCTTGTGATAACAGATCTGTCACCTTCTTGTCATTTAGCAGGGTATACAGCACAGCAGTTAAAATCCAAAGCATCCCATTTGTTATTAGACTGTAGTGCTGCAGTCGGGGTCAACTTTATTTTTAAAGTTTGTTACAATGTCTAGTACTTTCAGGAGTTTTATAAGTAAATTTCTCTTTGTTGACCCCGTAATACTCAACCTCCCTGCTTTTAATTCTACTAACTGCATTTTTACTTCAACCTTACTCCAAGCAGCATGGGGGTTTCGCTCTTTTTAATCTTCAAAACAACAATCCGGTAAAGTAGAGAAAGTTGAGACAGCTTCTCATTTTGCTTTGTGATTTAACTAGAATTCGAACCCAGGTCTCTGTGGTCTTCAAACACTGGAAAGCCCTGCTTAGCCTTTCTCTCCTGTTTGCTTCACCATACATGGCCACTAGATGTTCAAACCTGCCTCTGAAGTAGAAGCTTGCTTTAAAAAAATTTTATATATGAAAAAGTAGAAACTTGCTTTTAATTTTTTAAAGCAAATTTCTACTTCTTCAGACTTCATATACATACATACATACATACATACATATATATATATATATATATATATATATATATATATATATATATATATATATATGGAAGCTGATTCTGGCACCACCATCTGATAATTTTTGTGCTTGTTCTTTGGAATGGAAGGGTATATGCACGATCTGGTGTGTTGCAGAGACTGCAGTTGGAGTGAGTGCTTGTATCTGCAGGGTGACAATCCAGAATTATTGGGGGTGGGGGGGAAATGTGCCAGACAGATCAGCTAGTGTGAAACGTTAATCCCACCATTCACATGAAATCCTTGGCTTTTATATTTGTCATTTTAAAGAAGTTTCAATACTGACGATTATTACAACCCGAGAGATGTTGCTGTCTGCATTAATACTGCAGATAGGGCAGAGCGGGGCCAGATCCAGATTTTGATGGGCCCTAGGCATTCAGCACCCTCCTCCCCACCACCAAGGCTCCCCTGCTCACACCTCCCTCCCTTTCCTCCTCATATCCTCCCCACCTGCCTGTGCATCCTTACCATTCTTGCTGCTGGAGAAAGTGGCACCTGGAGAAAATGGCCACTTTGGAAGTTGGCCTCTACAGCATTATGCCCCAAACCCCGCCCTCCTCAGGCTCCACCCCCGAAATCTCCAGGTATTTCCCAAGCTGGAGCAGGCGATCCTAGCTAGCTCTGACCCCTCCCGTGGCCCCCTGCATACCCTTTCCTCAATGGCACTGGGAGGTGCATGCAGCTGGGAGTGCCACTGCTGTGACCCTCACCATCTGCACCCTCTTCTGTGGCAGCGCTGGGCAGCCCAGGTAGCTAGGAGCGCAGGAAATGGGCAAAGGAATGGCACACTGGCAGGTTTGGGTGTGCAGGACATGCAGGGTCTGCTGATGCCAGCTCTAGGGGTGTTGGTAGCGGGGGGGAGACTGAGAGGACGGGTGCTTGCCTTGGAGCTCCCCAGCACTGAGGCTGGAAGCAATGATTGGGGTGAGGTCTCTTGTTCTGACACTGGTCTCCCTTCCTTCTGCCTCAAACAGCTCTGCCCCTGAGGACCAGGTCACCCTTGACCATTCATCCCAAGGAGCCGCTGGTGGAAGTCGGGGGCTCCATCCAACTGCACTGTTCCTTGGATTGCCCAGGAGGCAAAGTGCAGTGGGAGGGCCTAGACACCGACCTGGGGAACGTCATGTCCAACCACAATTCCAGCATCCTGACCGTGACCAATGCCACAGTGAGGATGGAAGGCATGAAAATCTGCACAGGCCAATGCCAAGGGAAGTCCTTCCAGAAGACAGTGGAATTGCAGGTGTACTGTAAGTTGATGCGTGTGACTCTGTGTTCGTGCATGCGGAGTGGCTTATAGAAGCTGCCTTACCCCCCCCCCATTCCATTGCTGACAGTCAGAATGTTTGTGGACATTCTATTGCTGACAGTCAGAATATCTGTGGGCATCTCTGTGTCCTCCTCACAACAGCTCATGAGGCATAAATTTTATCAAAAGTTACCTCAGGGGAAAACAATTACGTAATGAACAAAGTGTCCCTGGATTAACAGGTATCTTCTTTCTGATCATCATGTTAGGGTTGCCAGGTCTGGGTTGGGAAATACCTGGAGACTTTGGGGGTGGAGCCAGGAGAAGGCGGGGTTTGGGGAGGGGAGGGGCCTCAGCATGGTACAATGCCATAGAGCCCATCCTTCAAAGCAGCCATTTTCTCCAGGGGAGCTGATCTCTGTCAGCTGGGGATCAGTTGTAAAACTGGGAGATCTCCAGGCCCCACCTGGAGGCTGGCAACCCTACATCATGGTCGATATGCAGAAGACAGGCAGGTCAAATGAATGGCCAAGCTAAATAATAAATGAAGAACCCTTTTGCCTGGTGCATTGGCCCGCTGGCAGGATTCTGCGGCACAAAAGCTCGACAGCCCTGCTTGCCCACTTGCCCTGAAGCTGCCCCCTGGGCCAGGGCTAGGCTGGAAGCGCTGGCTTCCCACCAGTGACACGCTCGCTCATTCCAGTCTGTGGGACTCAGGCTAGGAAGGAAGGGCTGCTGGAAGCTTTCCCAGCCGCCTCTAGGCAGAAGCCTGGATCAGGACCAGGCAGGAAGTGTGAACCCAAATGCAGACTGGCTCTCAATCTCCAAGCAAAGTATAGAACCACGGAGTGGGAAGGGGGCCATACAGGCCATCTAGTTCAGCCCCTGCTCAAGGCAGGATCAGCCTAGAATATCCCTGACAAGTGTTTTTCCAGACACCGCTTAAAGACTGCCAGTACTGAGAGAGAGGTCACCACCTCCCTAGGCGGCTGATTCCACTGCTGAACTACCCTTACTGTAAAAAAGTTTTTCCTAATATCCAGCCAGTACCTTCCCCGCCCTTAATTTAAACCCATTATTGCGAGTCCTCTCCTCTGCTGCCAACAGGAACAGCACCCTGCCCTCCTCTAAGTGAGAGCCCTTCAAAGACTTAAAGAGAGCCATCACGTCCCCCCCTCGACCTCTTCGTCTCCAGACTAAACATTCCCAAGTCCCTCAGCCTTTCCTCACAGGGCTTGGTCTCCTGGCCCCCCGATCATCCTCACTGCTGTGATAAAAAGCTTGAAAAGGGGATTCATGGAGGATATCTGTCAATAGCTACTAGGCATGGTGAATGAGGGGAACCTCCATGTTCAGAGGCAGTCAACTTCTGAATCCCAGATCCAGGAGTCAACATCAGGGAAAGGCCTTGGCCTCTATTCCCTGTTTTTTGCCCTCCAGAGAAACTGGTTGGCCATTGTGTGAGATGGGATTCTGGACTACATGAACCCCTGATCAGATCCAGCAGGGGTCTTCTGATGTTCCTATGAAAGCTTCAGCCTCTGTGCCCTGTTTTTGGACCTCCGGAGGAATTGGTTGGCCACTGTGTGAGACGGGATGCTGGACTAGATGGACTTCTGATCTGATCCAGCAGGGCTCTTTTGAAGGCCTTGACCTTTATGCCCTGTTTTTGAACCTCCAGAGGAACTGGTTGGCCACTGTGTGAGACAGGATGCTGGACCAGATAGACCCTCAGTGGTCTGATCCAGCAGGGCTCTCTTCTTCACCTGCTCCATCCTGCCCACATACTTTCTGAAGTAAGCCCAGCTTTGTTGGCCAGGCTTGGGCAGAAGGCAGGTTCCCAGCATTCCTCTCAGGCCTGGCCAAACCGGAGGCTTCAGAATGCCGGCCAGTCACCTGGCCCAAACCTGCACACCCCAATTCAGTTCAGTGTTGGAAGAAAGTGGCGAGACTTGAGCAGGTGCCATCCCATGTAGCTGTGTAGGTCCATGAGGTTATGGGTTCAAACCCCAAAGTTCATGACCACCCAGGTGAAGGATGCCATGGATTCTGTCCTGACACACCCTCCCTCCTCTGTGACCCCTTTTCAGCTCTTCCAAACACCCTGCAATTGGACTCCGAGCCTGAGGTGCCAACAGCTGGGCAGCGGGCCCATCTCTTCTGTTTGGCGAGTCAAGTGTACCCTCCTGATGCCTTCATACTGAGCTGGTTCCAGGGAGACGAGAAGCTGGAGCGCCACGTGGAAGAAGAGATGGAGGATTCCAACCTGTTCACGTTTCATTCCAAATTGGAGATCCCAATGGCTGCAGAACAGACAACCTACCGGTGCGAGGCACAGCTGCAGATTGGACAGCGTCTGTTCCACCGAAGCAGGACAGTAACCATTCAGGCCCAAGGTAAGAGCCCCACACAAACGGCCCATTTGCCCAGTGCCCCCAAGCAAGGTGGAAGAAGGAGGAGACTGGATATATATCCTGCCCTTCACTCAGAGTCTCAGAGCGCCTTACAAACTCCTTTCCCTTCCCCTCCCCACAACAGACACCCTGTGAGGTAGGCAGGGCTGAGCGAGCTCTGACAGAAACGGCTCTTTCAAAGATAGCTCTGACAGAACTATGGCTTGCCCAAGGTCATCCAAGAGCTGCAAGTGAAGGAGTGGGGAATCAAATCCGGTTCTCCCAGATCAGAGTCCGCGCACTTAACCACTACACCAAACTGGCCAAACTGGCTAGGTGGGCTAAGACTGTGGAGAGGGCTGCTGGCTCGGCCCTTGTCCTGGAGAAGCCCCTCCCCTGTAGCAGAAGCTCCACCCCAAACAGGAAACATATCTTAGCCGCAGATATGACCTGACTGGAGAAGCCAAATAGACAGGAGAATAGATGTTTCCCGTTTGGCTCAGTGTGTGATTTTGCTGCACTTTAAAAGCAGGTGAAAAGCAGCTGAACTTGAGCAACAGCTCCTGCATGCAAACGCTTACGCCCAGAATTAAATTTTGTTGGTCAGACCCCACTCCCAAACTGGCCTCCCGAAACAGGTCATCATCTCACCTCCCGAAAGATCTGTTGATTACCCTGAAAGAAAAACCCTAACAAAATATTTAGAGATGCAAAACATTTGCTTTGCAGAGGCACAGGAAATAGCCACCACGACAGAAACCGCCTCTTCCCAAACAGTGGCAATGGCCACTTTTGGGGGGACTCCAGAGAGAACTGTCCCTGCCACTGATGGGAATTCTTCTCGTGAGGCAACCACCAGAAGCCTTCTACCTCTCCGTTCCACCGAGCGTCCCTCCATTTCAACGCCTGTTGGTGCCACCACAGCTGACCCTGGCCCGGGACCCTGGACAAGCCCCACTGTGGGGAGACACCCTTCCACAGGGTCACCTTCGACGGCACGGATTCCTCTGGGGGAAGCCTCCGCAGTCTCTTCAAAGCCTACGGGGCTTTCCAGCACTGCTGGGGTGCACTCCATGCGGACTCATATCCCCATCCGAGGGACCTCGGCTGAGCTTGGGGTTACTTCAAAAGCCCTTCCTACAACAGACCAGCAACCCACCGTGGGGCTTGCCTCTGCCACAAGCAGCCTTCCCGCCAAGAGAACAGCTGCTGCAAAGAGGCCAAACCCCACCGTGGCCCGGACGCCTGCCTTGGAAGGACTCTGCAGGCCCGTGATCACGTCTTTCCCTCCTCAGGGGACTGTGGGGAAGCCCCTTCGCATCACTTGCCACACAGTGGAATGTCACAAAGACACCCGAGTCCAGTGGGTGGAAACTCCCCTGGCTCAGTCCCGGTACCACCAGGAGAAGGCTGAGGGCCGGTCCACCCTGGCAGTTGACAGTGTAAGCTCAGAGCACCAAGGGGTCTACCGATGCGTCACAATGACCAGCCAGCCCCAGATGGCCAGCATACGTGTCGAGTTGAGGTCTACTGGTGAGTGATTAATTCCCGCCCCCAGCTCCCACAGTGGTGGGTTTCTGAGCAGAGCTACTGCAGTGTCAAGAACCCGGGCTCCTTAGGTGGGGCAGGGGACAGAGGCAGGGGAGAACATTTGGGGGGGGTCTCAGAGATGGAGCCGGAAGGGAATCAGGCAGGCAGAGTTGGGAGTCGGAAGGCGATCTGATCCCGGCAGACTCATCAGTCAAAGGCATCGGGCTTTCGTGACATACACGTTTGAGGGATTGAGCCTGATTTAGGGTTGCCAGCTCCATTTGGGAAATTCCTGGAGATTTGGGGGTGAAGCATGAGGACAGCAGGGTTTGGGGAGGAGAGGGACCTCAGGGGGGGTATCGTACCATAAAGCCCAAAGTAGCCATTTTCTCCCAGGGCACCGATCACAGCTGTCTGGAGGTCAGATATAACTCCAGGGGATTTCTGGGCTCCACCTAGAACTTGACATCTCAAGCCTGAGCCCAATTTGGCACCGCCCAGAGAGGCTCATGTTGCATCTTTGTTTGTTTGTTTCTCTGTTCAGCTGCGATCAGCACCAACGCTCTCATCACCATCGGGTCGGCAGGCTCTCTCTTGGGGCTGTTCCTCGCCAGCTATGTGTCCCGGCGAATCTGGCAACGCCACAGCAAGTAGTGCTAAATGGTTCTGCCATCATAGCTGCTCTCCCTGCAACAGTGACTCTGTCAGGGAAAGCCAGACAGTTCTCGCCGGCCCGAGGGGGGACCCGCAGCGAGGAAAGCGCAGCTGTTCCAATGGATACACTACACGGGAAGGCTTGAACCCAGGCCACTCTACACCGCACTGGAACATGTCGGTGGAACAGAGACCCTCCAGTTCGGGAAGTGTGCGCTGTCCGACTACCTGTGGATCCAACCTCTGCCATGGTGTCGTGTGGTAATTTTAAGCTCTGGACAGCGGTCTTACACGGGGGCCCCTTTAGATGGCAGAGGATACGTCAAATGTGAAGCTACCACCTGCTCTGGGGAACCCAGTTTAGTTGGGGCCCCAGATTTCCGCTCCAAAGTCCATTCCGGATGATACCACTGAGACCAAAACCCAAGCTGAGTTTCCCCTCCAACATGACGAAGGGGCAGGGCCAGTAGTTGATACTGAACAAATCATGAGCTCTGCCGAGGCAAGAGACAGAAGCTATCATCTCCCGGTGTGTCTACGCTAAAGACTCACATGAGGTTAACAGTTCAGACTGGAGGGAGCTGAAATTTCACAAGGGGACTTTGGATCGCCAGCCAAATATTCTCTGGGCCCTCCCCAAAACACAGTTCATGACAGTCTTTGGGGAAGTCGTATCTGGTGGAAAACTAAAGTTTGTAGTCTAGAAAGGCTCTTTAAGAAAAACAGGACTTGGGCTCACCAATGAAATGACAGGCCGAGCACAAGCAGAGAGAAGCATGCAGTGCAGAATTAACATGTGGGCTTTAAAAACGTGTGGCTTCTGTAAAAGGCCTAGATGCACACATGGCGGAGAGGCCTGTCACTAGGCGTGAGCTCCAGGGGCTGAGGGTTGGGGACAGCTCTGGTTTTAGTTGCTGTCACAGCAAGAGTGTGTATGGGGCGGGCTCTATTACCGGCATGTCCTGGTTGTTGGTTTCCCAGGGACAGGATGGAGTGAGGAGCTGACGAAGCTTTTGGTCTGAGCCGGCAAGCCAAGTATACCGTCTCCCGGACAAGAGGGATCCTTCCCAGCTGCGGTGACAACTCCGCATGGACTGCCTGTGTGCGAATTTTTTGGGGAAAGAAAGCATATGCTTCCAAAGTCGGAGATATTTATATGTACAGTTCTGCTATGCAGATATTATTTGCATTGTAATAAAACTGTCCTTTTCTACAGGGTGTCAGCTCAGGTCTCTATAACTGCTGCCTGGTGAGCTCACTGTAGGCAAAAGCTCCTCTAAACTTGAATCTTCTGGCTGTACATTTTCCATCTTGCCTGTTCTCTAAGGGCTCAGGGTGGCACTGAAGATTCTTGCATCCTGATGAGGTAGGCGGGACTAAAAATGTGCAACTAGCCCCAAGAACCCAGTCAGTGTAATGGTAATGGCTGAGTGGGGGCTCGAACTCAGGTCTCCCCAATCCTTACACAACCCTCTAAACACTGCGCTGGCTTCTAATTCCCAGGACCTTTTATTCAGCAATTGAGACATTTATACCCCACTTTCCCCACAAATGGCAACCCAGAGGGGCCTCCTACAACATCGCTCTCCCCCTCCTCCATGTTATTCTCACAAAAACAACTCTGTGGGGTCACCAAGGCAGAGACTGGCCCAAAAGTGCCATCACTTTAAAGGGCCAACGTTCATATTGTGGCACACATTTTTAAGAGCCTGAGCAGTCGGAACGTTCGTGAACCTTCCACGACATAACTGCAGCTCGGCCAAGGGAGAGGAGGCCTCAGACATCATGGCTCAACAGGCTGGGCTCTCTCCCAACACATTTTACTGTGAGTAGTTCGTACAGAAATTCAGTTCTTGTCTGGTCCAGGTTTCTTCTTTCTGTACTAAAATAGCAGTTTTACGATTGTTTTTATGTCTGGAAGAAAAATGCGGATAGCCACGTGCTCGAGTCTGATCCTATCGCAGAACCACATCTCGCACCGGCTCTTTCCCTGACGAAGCCGAATTCCACCACCTAAGTCATATACCGCAGGCTGCCACCAACTGCCGCTGAGCTATTGCCCTTGTATGACTTAACATCAAATAAGGCTCCAGATATTTCTCAAATATACAATAATACGAAATACAAGAAATACAAGAAAATACAATGGATAGAATAGGGATTTAAATGGTAGGTATTATTTTAAATCCCTAGCCTATCCATTGCATTTCTTTGTTTTTCTTGTATTTCATGTTACTGCAAATTTGAGAAATATTTGGAGCCTTATTTGATATTAAGTCATACAAGGTTTCTATTTGTCCATCTCTTTCCTTAAACTGTTGTTAGTTTGTTAGCTGAGCTATTGCCGGCGGCTTCCTCCAATGCTCGGGAGAGGCACTTACGAGTACTGCAGGAAGCTGTTCCTGCTAGCAAAGCAGGCGGATGAAATAAAAGCCCGGTGTTCTGCCGCTTTGGAGAACTGCCAACGCCTTAACAAAGCAGGGCCCAGCAATGGGAGACTTGAGGGCTGATATGACACACCCCTCCCCGGCTTTTCCCCACGGGAGGCTTTGGCAGAGCACTCGGCAGGCACATCTCAGCTCCCATAAGCCATCACATCTGGGCCACGTGGAAGCGAGCGGCTGAGGCACCTTCGGGCAACCAAGAGGTCAAAAGAACCCGTTTGAGAGTGTTCTCGGTTGGTACGGCATGCTGGGAAACAGGCACCGCCCCCTTCATAAATGTTAACACGGTCTGTGGGTTCCTTGTTCCTGGTGTGATAAATCTGAGGGGTTCTTCAGCATTTCTGTTAGTTACCTTAGGGGCCCTAATCAGTTACCGAGATTGGAAAGTTTTCGATTTCCAACGGCTGGGGCCCCTGCCCCAGAATTTCAGTGGGGTGACAACCTAGGGCAGGGATTCCCAGCAACGGGGGCCACGGCACCTGTGAACACCTTTCTTGGGACCCACCAAGGGTCTGGAAAGTGGGTGGGGCTTCTGCCCAGCAAGGCTTCTGATTGGCTACTGGAGATCTGACTGCTTGTGCTCATTGTTAAAAACAATGCTTTGGCGGCAGCCGCCACCACAGGGTGTGGATCTTCACTATGGGATTGAAGGTCAGCTGCGGTATCCATCCCACGGCAGGCTCCACTCCGTGAGGCAGCCGTTTTCTGGATGCACCCACCGTGCCGTGTCAGAATCTGAAAGATGCCCAGTCTCAAGCCAGCTGTGGTGTAGCAGTGAAGAGCGGAGACTCTAATTTGGGGAACCGGGTTTGCTTCCCCACTCCACTTCCACATGCAGCCAGCTGGGTGACCTTGGGTCAGTCCCAGTTCTCTCAGAGCTCTCTCAGCCCCACCCACCTCACAGAGTGTCTGTTGTGGGGAGGGGAAAGAAAAGGTCGCTCCAAGACTCCTTTGGGTAGTGAAGAGTGGGGTATAAAACCAAATCTTCTTCAAGAAAGCTGGGGGGACCCTGAACTAAGGCGCTTCCTGTCCCAGAGAACATGCCAGACACTGGGATCTGCTCTGTTACTGAACCTGCGTTAGTTCCTAAGGGTGGTTTGCCAGCTTCCTACCTTCACAATGTCTCTTTCCGCACCCTTTGGATGCCAACTGACCACCCTGCAGAAGAATCTCTGTTCACATGGGGAGGGGGCTGATGAGACCCAACTGAACCGCACTGATTGCACCAGCAACTTGAGTGCGCATCGTACCACACATTCAGTGCTCCCCAGAGCTGCATGCTGCAGAGGATGGAAGAGGCAGCCAACGTGCCTTCCAAGGAAGTGTCCTCACCTCCTCTGATAAGCTCTCAAAGAACATCACGGTTCCCCAAACCCGGCATGAATATCATTTTATAACAGGGGTCTCCAACATGGCACCCACTGGCACCAGGGCACTTGCCAACACCTTTCCTGGTGCCCACAAAATGTTTGTAGAAAGTGAGCAGGGCCGGGTGGGGCTTTTGTCTAGCAAAGCCAGTGGAGTTTGGATCTGCTATGCAGATTTTTTTAAAATGTTGCTCGGGCAGCAGGTGCCCCCACAGCACAAGGATGTTCACCATGTCACTGACAGTAAGTCCAATCCAATAACCTTTATTGGCATAACTATAGCTTTAAAAAAGATCACAGTACAAGTCAGCCCATATGCCAACAAACAGAAGCCATCAAAGTACAGCGATTTGTATCGCTGTATATAATAGTAATAATAGGAGAAAGTAATGAAATTCAGAACAGCAATCTCAAGTAATTAAAACTTGTTACAATAAGAAACTTTATCTTATTGCTTCTCAGCCTTATGGCTAAGATCAAGTGTGGTGTGTAGCGTAACTATCCTAAACGGCATCATAAATACACCTTATCTCTCTCTCCTAATCTCTCCACCCCCCTTCCTCTTCCTCAGAAATCCCCAGGGATGGATGAGAAATTTGGAGAGAAGTCAGGAACTGGCAGAGTTCTTGTCCCTTTGGCAGGATTCACACGTAACTGGACAGGGCTCCATTTGCAATATTTTCTCCTCCTGGATTTTCAACAGGAAAACCCAGGCGATAAAAGGATCACAATGGCACAAAATGCAACGATGTGTGGATCCAAGCGTAGTTTACCAAGGACCACTCCATCTAAATAATCTGGCACGCTGATGAACAGTGGGTGCAATTCTGACGCATGAAAGCACTGTTTTATGAATGGAGTGGTTTCCAAAGGAGGGACTGGACAGTGATACATTTTGAGTCATTTCCTGCAGAATTAGTAGAAATTATCTAATCTATTTGGTGGGGTCGATTTCCCCCCCTTCCACCTTCCTCTTTTTCTTGGTCCCTGAGTATATTTGCCAGGAACTCTGATACCTGCTCAGTAACTTCGGGGGTTTTGTCCGCTGGCAGGAATTCAATACCTCTGTTGATTGTAGCCTTAGAAAGTTGAAGGAGAAGGCTAATCAGGTGTAAACGAAGCTGAGTAAACAGCAGGCAGTTTAAGAAGATGTGCTGGACAGAATCAGGTTCTTTGCAGAGACATCTGCAGAGTCTTGCCTCATGGGGGATACCCTTGTTATCTGCCTGTGACTGCGGCCGAGGGAAATATATTGAGTCTGGCCAGCATAAATGCTCTGCGTTGAGAAGCGATTGTTAAGCTTGAAAAGTACTGAGCCATGGAGTTTTGCAGGAAAGCAAGACCCAGGAAACGAGGGGAGCAAGCCCCCTCTGCTCCGGCTTTTATTAACTGTAAATCAATATCCTGAATTCTCCTTTGAATTATTTGAAATATATAGATTTCGTTGGAGTTAGCCAGGGAGTCTAAATCAATACCTAAAGAATTAATTTTCTCCCTTATTAATTGGGTCCAATTAGAAACATACAGGTCAGCTGTTAAAGAAGCGATAGGACTATTTGGAGGGGGTTGAAAATGAAGATGTAACCAATATTTGATGGGAGCAATCCAAGCTCTAGATTCTATGGTATAAAGACCCAACTCAGCACACAAGGTAAAGTAACTAACCCGAGTTGGGAATACCAAGAATTCAATGCAGGAAGATGGCATTCACTCATTCAACCTTTTTATTAAGGTCCTGAATGCCCACGGGGACCCCGTACAGTAATTGGGGAATCATTGTAGCCTGAAAAATCCATAGAGCAGCCAGGAACATTGGTTACCTTTTTGATAGTGAAAACGGGTTATAGCAGCCATCTTGTTCTTGGCCAAACTAAGGGAATGCTCCCAATGCATGGACCATTTTAGATTATAATGAAAGAGAATACCAGGTATCTGAAAGATTTAACTTGTTCAATTTCTCTTCCATCACTCATCCAAACGGAATGCCTCCACGATTTAGAAAATACCAAAATTTTCATGATTTAGAAAATATCAAAATTAATAAATAAAGAATTCTGATTACAAAATGAAATAAATGCTGACGGGGAGTGCTTTAATCCTACTTTAGTAAGAGAAATAACTGCTGCGTCATCTGCATATACGAAGAAAGGAACCAGAACTGAATTTAATTTGGGAGCATGTCCATCCATTTTAGCCAAATAGGAGAGGAGATCTGAAAGGAAAAAATTAAACAGAGGGGGCTCAAACGCAGCTCTGCTTTACACCCTTGGGCACGGGAATTTTTTGTGTTAAGGAGCCTCTGTCATCAAATCTAATCTGACAAGTGTTAGAGAGATGAACTTTATGCAACAAAAACAAAAGGCATCGGCCGAGATCCAATTTGTATAATTCTTCCCACGGGGTCTGACTGGCGGTAAGTCGCAACAGCCATTTTGTGGCTGGCTTGGCCTCCCGTGGGAGCCATTTTATGGCTGCGCCCACCCTGTCAGAGTGCCAAAGGCGCCCCACAGGCTCAAAAAGGTTGGGGACCCCTGTTCTATAACATTACAAGAATGAGGTAATCTAACCGTGATGGGAGCTTCTTTTGAATCAACGACATCAAGGGCTGCTTTTGGGCACTCCTGGACCAACCTTCAGTTTGCAATCTGCAACCAGCTGCGAGACAGATTGGATGCTGATTTGTGCTTTCTGCCCCGCACACCCAGTCCAAAGCCATTTCTGAATGCCTGAAGCATACAACAGAGAGCAAAACTCTCTTGTTTTGACAGCAGCCTTCATATGTTTTTTTATCCCACCGCGTCTGTTTCTCTGCAGTGCTTCAGCCAGTGCACAGCTGCAACCAGCCCTCCCCCTCCCCCATGGCTTTGTCTCTCTCCCCCGGAGCCAAGCCGCTTGGGTCTGCCTCTCCTGCCCTAGCCATGCAGGGCCCTCACGTGCTTCAGCAGGTTCGACTTGTGGTTGAAAGCCTTGGAGCAATGCTTGCAGCTGAAGGCCGGGTACTTCTGATGGGTGCGCTGGTGCTGCAGGAAGGTGGAGCGATGGGTGAACGTTTTGGAGCACTGGCTGCACTGGTGGGGCCGCTCCCCCGTGTGGACCCGCTCGTGCTCCTTGACCGAGGCCTCCCACTTGAAGCGTCGGTCGCAGTGCGTGCACGCAAAGGGCTTCTCCTGCGTGTGGATGCGCAGGTGCTTCACGAGGCAGGAAGTCCGCTTAAAGCGCTTGGGGCACAGGTGGCAGGGGAAGGGTGCGTCGTCTGAATGCACCTTGCCGTGCTTGTCCAGGTCAGCCTGCAGCTTGAAGCGCTTCCCACAGACTTTGCAGCGGTATGGCCTGCTGGCTGAGTGCACCAGGCGGTGCTTGATGAGGTCAGCACAGCGGGTGAACGTCTTGCAGCATCGCTTGCACTGGTAGGGCCGCTCCCCCGTATGGATGCGCTGGTGCTCCCGGAAGCTTGCCAGGTACCTAATGTCCTTCCCGCATACGTCGCAGTGGTGCACATCCGGGTCCCTGGAGGAAACCTGGGGACGCTTCCATTTTGGAGCCCGGGGAATCATCTTCTTCTTCCGGACCTTGGCAGGGATCTGTCCAGCATCCATGATACACCTGGAATATGAGATTTCAAGCTTCAGGTATAGTCCATTGCAAGCATCCACGAGGAGTATGAACTGCCCCCAACTGAGCAGGCACAATCACTTCTGGGAAGCTTAATTCCCCCCCCCCAATGGCTTCCATCTAGACCTGGATGGCCCAGGCTAGCCCAATCTGGTCAGATCTCAGAAGTGAAGCACGGTCAGCCCTGTTTGCTACTTGGATGGGAGACCACCCAGGCACTCCAGGGCTGCTACACAGAGGCAGGCAATGAATGGCAAGCCACCTCTGAGCTTCACTTGTCTTGAAAACCTTCCCAGGTTGCCATAAGTTGGTGGCAACTTGATGGTACTTTCCACCACCACCAGTTAACTAATGTGTCTATTAGCTCCCACTGGCATTCTACTTGCTAACAAATATGTCTGATCCACATAAGTGAGCATGTACACAAAAGCCTATACCAGGAATAAAGTTCTGTTGGTCTTAAAGATGCCCCTTGACTCAAACTTTGTTCTGCTACTGCATTTAAGTAATTGTTCTTTTTTGTGTGTGGGGGTAGTATTCTAAAAAAAGCATGAATGCACTCCAAGTGCAATAACAAATCTCCCCTCCTCAATTCCTTTAGCTTACAATATCGAAGCCAACAGGAAAGGCCTAGCACCCCCCTCCCACCCCACAGCCTATTTCCAGCAACTGATGAAAGAGGTACAATGTGGAGGGGGGCTGCCTGGGTAAGGAACCACACCCCCATGGGGGGGATTCTCCTTCCAGCAGCCGCTCTCCCCGCATCCCTATTGTTCTTCTGCAAGATCCAGGTAGTCAGCCATGTTGGTCTGAAGCAGTAGAACAAATTTAGAGTCCAGTGGCACCTTTAAAATAGACAAAGGTTTATTCGAGGTATGAGCTTTCGTGTGCCTGCAGCACTTTTTCAAATACACTGGAATGGAAGACAGAATTCAAACTTAAAGACAGACTGAACAGCAAATTTACATGTAAACTCTGCTGGCCTTCAAGGTGCCACTGGACTCTAAATTTGTTCTACTGCTCATGTGCCATGTTAATTTGCTGTTCAGCCTTGACTTTAAGTTTGAACCTTACCCCCCTCCCCATTCCACCGTATTTGAAAAAGTGTTGCAGGCACACGAAAGCTCATACCTTGAATAAACCTTTGCTGGTCTTCACGGTGCCCCACCGGACTCTACATTGGTTCTTCTGCAAATCCAACCTACTTAACGGTACCAGAAAGGAAACCTAAGCAGGTACCGGAAATAGAAGCCCGGGTCAAAGGCCAACCGAAGCGACCAGCGACCCCCTTGGTGGGAAATCCCTCCGAAGACACACACCCCCCGCGACGTGGAGAGCAAGGCAGCCGGCCACGCCCTCCGCTCCGGCGGGGAAACTGGGCGGCTCCCCCTTCGCTTCTCCGAAGCCACGTCCGGAGGAGGCGCAGCGCCGCAGAGACTCTCAGGCACGGAGCGCCCCCCCCCGCACAGCTTATCCACGTGCATCGCTCTGGGCACCCCATCTCTGTGATCTACGAGCACTTCCGGTGCGAGGTTCCGCATCAGGCCGCGGCTCCTCCGCTCTTAACGTCCAAAGCGGAAACTCGACCAGCTGCTACCGGGACGAAGAGCAACAGCATTGTTGTGGGCAGCTGAGAAAACCGCGAACACTTGATGCCTTTTCCCGTCTCTATGGTTACACCCCGTTCCTTTGGCCTGTTCTCACTTCCGATCTCGTAGAGTGGAGGTAAAGACAAGCCCGGGGAAATGCTCGTAACCCGGGATGGATCAAGACGTGCGGCCGTGTTAGTCCGCCTGGAGCAGGAGAAAAAAAGAGTCCAGGAACGCCGTGGAAACCAACCGCATTTGTGGCAGGGGAGGAGCTCTCGTGAGTCGGTATCTGCAGAAGGGAGCGGTGACTCAGGAAAGCTCCTTCCCTGCCACACATGTGGTTGGTCATGAAGATGCTCCTCTGCTGTAATCCGAGAGGAGGAGAAAGACAGGAGCGAATTTCCGGCTTAAATTGTTTGCTGTTCTGGCAATCTGTTTTCTTGATTTTTTAAAAAACTATTCGGGATGGGATTCACTTCGAGAGAGCCGCTCTCTCCACAGGAAGTTCAGCGAGAAAAAGTGTTCTTTCGCTATATAGAGGTGACCCGGTCTAGAGAGGCTCAGCGCCCATAGAGGGTTAAGGTCAACGGTACTTCGTAGGAAGATTGTACTTTTAGTTGAAGCCGCATCTGAACGCGCTTCCTCAACCCATCATCAGAGAGGCGGGCTAAAGACTGGAAATTCACTTCCAGCGTAGCCTTCTCTATGATTTGCGTTCCTTTATAGTCTCTATGGTCACCCTCTTTCCGGCTTCATCTGGAAGGTTCCACGAGGCCACATCCCGCCGAGGGAATCTCCATAGTGACCAGAAAGACGCTTCCTTCTTGCACCGGAAGTACTTTTTCTTTATTGATGCCAGACATCTTCCAGCTTCGGATTGCGCAGGCCCCCAAACCAGAGCCACGACACCAACATGGCCGCCGTGATTGGCTGCTAGGGAGCAAGATGGCGGCCTCGAAGGAAGCGGGGAGGGTCCTCATCCAAGATGGCGGCAGCGCCTTCGCTTTCAGCCCAGATGGCCGGCAGCGAAAAGCGACGCCCGCCGCCAGCCAGCGAGCCCGGCCGGTTGGCCGCCTCGAGCAATGGCGTCTCGGAGGCGGAGGCCACCTTCCTGCTGCAGGCCGGCGTGAGCGACATGGTCCGGGGCGCCTTGCTGAAACTGCTGGAGGCGCGGCCGGAGGAACCTGTCGAGTTCCTGGCCGGCTACTTCGAGAGGCTGATGCAGAGCAGCGCCGAAGGGAGGGCGGACGGCGCAGACCCGCCGAGGCCAGTTCACTGGCGCCTAGACCGGGCCCTCTGGTACCTGCGCCTGGCCCACCATTCCCACAGGTGCGTGTGCATCTTTGTGGAGGGAACGGGAAACAGAGAAAGAGGCGCTGAAGAGCTGGACTACAGCCCCCAGAAAGCACCGGGGCATGTTGAAACCCGCGGCCTTCTGGGAAGCGTAGTCCTCCAGTTGATCGGGAGTGGGAGGGCCTGGAAAGAATGGGAAGAAAAGCCTCCTCAGTGTCTGGAAACTTCTTGCCTTTTGTACAGGTCTCCACTGCACCTCTTTACTCCTAAGTACGGCACACACCGAGTCAAATGGGGCCTAAGCTCTGCCTAGGCGTGCAGAAGAGTGCTATGATCATCCCTCTATATTTATTTATTTTTATCCCACCCTTCTCCCCATTGGGGACCCAGAACGGCTTACAACATTCTCCTCTTCTCCATTTTATCCTCACAACAATCTTGTGAGGTAGGGTAGGCTGAGAGAGTGCAACCGGCTCAGGGATCCGAACCTCTGGGTCTCTCAGATCACACACTCTTAACCCATACACCACACTGGCGCTCTCCATAATATGTGCTCTAAAACAAGAACCACAAAGTTCAGTTTTGTCTACTGGTATCAGCCTTGAGGAGCTTGACGCTCCTTCCATGACTCTCCCTTCCCCCAAACAACTCTGTAAGGCAGGCTAGGCTGGAAGAGAATTACTGCCCCACAAAGCATCATGGCTGAGTAGAGATTGTCATCTGATCCTTTAAATCCACTCAATACATCATCCTTCTTGAGCAAGTGAACAGCTTGACCTTAGCATGTTCACTCTGTATGAAGATGCTGAGTGTACCAGGCTTGGTCTCAAGTAAGTGAGCATTGGCTTGCAGCTTTGTAGCATATCTTGCTGTGCCTTTGTAGCAAGTACTCCCAAGCCAGGGCATGTAGTATTGTAGTCTTTGGTGCTGACCACCCTGTGCCGGAAACTGGACTACTTCTGTTCTTTGTTTTCATGCACAGAAGGGGCTGTGGCTCAGGGTAGAGCCTCTGGTTGGTATGCAGAAGGTCCCAGGTTCAATCCCTGGTATCTCCAGTTAAAACATCTGGTAGTAGGTGATGGGAAAGACCTGAGACACTGGAGAGCTGGTGGAAGTCTGAGTGGACATCACTGACTTTGCTGGAGCAAAGGCAGCTTTGTGTGTGCTTGTTTCCGATCTGTAATTTTTCCTCCTTGTTCCAGTAGAACAGCCTTCAGCAACAACGTCAGCATGGCATATGATTCCTTGAGTGCCTGTGGGAGACGGAAGAAGCCTGGGGTCAATGGAAAACTCTACAGTGAGTTGCTGAAGATGGTGTTCCGAGACAGAGGAGCTGCTGAAGAAATCGTCGCACCATTGCTTCAAAAGATAACGTGCCGAGACCATGAGGCAGTGCCATTTGATGTCTTCCGCTACGGGGTGCTCACTTGCCTGATCCTTCTTGAGTTTTTGACCAAGGCGAGCGCTCTCTATGAGGCACTGGATGGTGGATCTGGAGTGGCTGATCAGCGGGTCTGCTTGGCTGTGCTCAGCACACTGGAAGAAGTGCTTCACACCAGTGGTGTCTCCAGTCCCATCCGTTACTTGGAGGCTGGTTCCAAGCTTGGGCCAGACTACTTAGCTCTGGCCATGGACAAGGCACTGGCTGAGAGAAAGCCCAGTGTGCCCATGAAGAAAGAGGAGTTCCTCAAGAAAGCATCCGCCATTTTTGTCTCCAAAGTGAAACCTATTGGCTGAATTACAAGCCAGGACAAGTGCCAGATTGACCAAGAACTAGTGTTATTTGGGATGGCGTGAGAGAGGGCTCCTACTCTCTCTTTTCTGGAATGGGACAGGCAGGATAAAAATGGGAAAGAGGGGTATATGTTGCTTCTGAACTTAAGTGGAACTACAACTTTGTAAGCTGTGTCAAACGGCTGAAGTTCTCCTGACTGAATCTAATTCAGTATATTTTATAGTGAAATGTTGAGCTTGCTGATGGATATTGAGGTAAATTTGATTGCTTTTACTGAGAACTTATAATTGAATCTAAACACACACAAATGGCTTGTTTGACTTGTCACTGGAAAAAAATACCATTGATGGTTAAAAGTCAAGCATCCATGAAACAATCTCTTTTCAGATGTATGTTCCTAGCCTAGGATTGTCAGCAATACTTGGCAAGTGCTGGGAAATTTTTCTTTCAGTGCCTGGGGAGGGTGAAGTTTGGGAAGGATATGATGTAATTTCTGTTTGACTAGCTAGGAATTACCCCTAATCTCTATGGTAAAGACCACAGAGACTTGAAGAAATTCCTGGAGCATCACTATGGAGGCCATTTTTTTCTCCTGCTCCTCAGTTTCTAGAGGGTATGGGATTGGAGCCAAAGGCAAGGTTTCACCCACCATGAGCAGGCAAATGGTAAGACCATCCTAGCTGCCATGCAGTTCTCCACTTCTCTTGCAATTTGAGGTGAATTTTTAAATCCACCCAACACCGCGTCCTGGAGTGCTACATCCTCAATTTTGTGTCTTCTTTTCAGATTTTCCAGGAGTCATGGGAGCTTTGGGGCATACATCTATTCCCGATTCCTCAGTTATGCAGATGCATCTTCATCATTTCAGGGGAATCTGTTGGTCCTCGCCTTTCCAAAGAGAGACACGAGAGGTTTTTCTAGGACTCCAGGTGCTGTGCACTCTCTCTTCACCCCGTTCTATCCTGTGGAATACTTTAAACAGTTTTAATACTCCGGTGAGTGTCAAGTTTGTACGGGCATTCTTGAGGAGGACCTTACAACGAGGCACAGCCAACAGCCTTGATTAGAGGGGAAAGAAAGCAGAAGTGTAGCCAAACAAAAAGACAGTAGATTATCCCCTTTTGGGCGGGCAGGGGGAAGGAGGACAGCTAGACATTTGCTGGAAGTGGTGGAGAGACAGCTGCTGTGAGCCATAATCCTTCTAATCCCAAACAGCATCAAGTGACAAGGTTTGGCACACGCTCTTGAGAAGAAGGGAAGGGAGGCACCAAGACTGTCTAGAACAGAAAGCACCAAGTATCTGGAAGGCTTCACCACAGCTCCTAAAGGAGAAGATTGATGAGGATCGCCATACTTCCCTGAAATACCACTTGCCCACTGCTCTTCCCCCATGAAGTACAGTTGCATAGGTGTGTTGGGTGCTCTACAGGAAGAAGAACTGTTTGTTGGTGAGAAGGTAACTATAGGGGGGGGCCTATGTAAGGGGCAAGTGTCCCCTGCACACAAGGCATCCATGGCCAAATAGCCAGGGCAGTACAACAGAGTGTCAGACTAAGGAATTAGAAGGACCTGGATTCAAGTCCCTGCTCGGCCTCAGAGCTCACAGGATGACCTTTAGCCAGCTGCTCCCAACCTCTAATCCACCTCACAGTATTGCTGGGAGAAAAAACAGGAGGAAGAGGGAGGCCTGTAAGCCGCCCTGAGCCCAGCGAAGGAAAAGCAGTGTGAAAATGTGCTCTGTAGATGGATTCTTCAGCTGACAAGCTGATGTGGGAAGAGTTTCCTTGAAGGCTGGAAGTTCCAATAGACAGAAGAGGAGGAAGACTGTAATGGAGCTGTCTTTTTTTGCTTGCAGTCTCCTCCGTTTTTCCCGAGCTCACTGCACCGAAAAATTTCAAACCATAGGCTGGTGCAACATTATAGGTGATGGTAGAGTCAGCAGCCGCTCTGCATCACCTTCTTCTTTGCCAGGTACCCTTAGCACATCAACCACAGGGCACGAGGCACCCAGTTAAGAGGTAATTGCTTTAAAATGCTTTGAGCAGCTGCAATTGCAGGAAGGGACTCCACTTAACTGGTAGGCATGTAATAGCACTAAATGAGGAACCTCAAACAGGTAATTTAGACTGACTGGGGTTCTACAGGTGGAAACCACAAGAGCAGCTGTGTCATTACCCGTGATGGATGGCTCCATCTATGCTTCTGTTCTCTCTCCCGGGCAAAGGCAGTACAGGTGCCCAATAAACTCTGTGGCCCATTTTTTCCCCCTGAGTTAAAATTGGAAATATGCTCAACAACTCAAAAGGCTTGCTTTTAGGGCATGACCATGTAACTGCTACCTACGAGAAGCCTCCTTCTTACATATCTGTAGGAGTTGCTATTTTGGGCAGGTCACCTGATCTGAATAGAATGGGGGCAGAACACTGTGTCATGAAGAGGGGCAGTGGCAATGTCTTGTGTGGGTGTGGAATCGTGCTGCATCTGTGCCTTGAGAGATGCTGTTTGAATCCTCTGAGAACACCCCGTGGTGAGGTGTGGCAGAATTACCGGTGGAAGCTGATCTGAAGGAGGAGGAGCCGCTCATACAGAGAGACAACGGGCTACCTCCACAGCTGACAAGGACTTTTTGAATGAAACCCTGCCCTGCAATTTTAATGCATTACTATTCCAGCTCTTTAACTGAAAAAAAAATGTTACAAGGAAATAAAGTTAATTATTCTACCCAGCATTGTTCAGTAGGAGGTCAACCTCTTCCCAGTTTTTCTTCAAGGTCAGAGTGCTAAGCTTTGGGATGGCTGGCAGGTGCCTGGATGCTTGACACTTTACAGTAATTTACATCCCATTTAAATTTCATTCAAATTTAAGTTAAACGGGTTTAAGCATGGTTGATTATTTGTATTTTAAGGTTTTGTTATATTTGCTTGGGCCAGCAGTACCCCATGTAGCCTTTATGCCTAGCTAATTTTGCCTATGATTGAGGAGGGTGGCTTGTGTAAATGCACACTGTACTATCTTTGTTTCTCTTTTTAACCATTCCCTTCCTCTCAAGGAATTCTGGGAACTGTGGTTCTAGGAGGGGTGGCTAAGAGGAAGAAGGATATGCTGTCAAGTCACAACTGACTTATAGTGACCCCATCCATGGCGTACTGTTGCCAGGTCCCCTGGCGGGGGAGGGGGTTCCCGGCTCCAGTTTGGGAAACTCCTAGGGATTTGGGGATGGTGCCTGAGGAGGACAAGGGACCCCACCCTCCAAAGCATCTATTTTCTCCAGGGGGACTGATCTCTAGTCTGGAGATGAGCTGTAATTCTGGGGATTCCCAGGTCCAGTGTTCCCTCTAAGTTGAGTTAGTGTGAGCTAGCTCAGTTTTTTAGCCTCCAGCTCACACATTTTTGTCTTAACTCAGGAAGGATGGCTCCAGAGCAAACTAATTCATGCAGCAGCCAAATCGCTCGCTCACAAGCCAGTAGCTCATAAAGTAGAATTTTTGCTCACAAGACTCCACAGCTTAGAGGGAGCATTGCCCAGGTCCCACCTGGAGGCTGGCATCCCTACCAAGGGGATGTTCCAGACAAGAGGCAAGCAGCGGTGGTTTGCCATCACCTTCCTCTCCATAAGCAACCCCAGCCTTCCCTGGTGGTCTCCCAACCAAGTATTGCACTGGGGAGCCTAGGCAAAGTTGAGCTATTCAGGCTGCCGGTGGGCTGAGAGAAGCTGGTGTTGTGAGGGGAGCCATGTGAAGCTATACCTGGCATTGTTGTGCTCAGCCACCTTAGTTCCGTTCCCCAGTACTGCATGTATAACAAAACACACACCAAGCATGCAGAAGAGTTCTATGTGAATCAAATCCTGTGCAGATTTGACTAAATAAAAATTGTTTCCAGGCTGCATCGTGGATGAGAAATTTCCAACATGGGTGTATAAATTGTGAGAGCAGGGACACAGGTCTTACCTGCCCCTCCCCCAGTGTCAGCTGATGCATGACCCCAGCTTAGGGATAAGGAGACAATAGCTGGAAGTCCTTTGCCCAAACCGCCATGAAAGGTAGGCCTCATATTAGAGACAGCAACATTTGTAAAGATTTAGAGAAAACCGTGATACATTTGGTGGAGCTTTTGAGACAGTGATGGATATCTTTGTGATGATGCAATTGTTCTTGAGCTGAATACTGTAGACTTCAGAAATTCCTATAAAATGACTGTCAACATTGTTAATTTTGGTGATGGCCTTTAAAAGGTACTTCCTGCAGAGGCAGATGGGAACTGTAATCTTCCCAGTTGTTCTTTAGTAAGCCATTTAGTCTCTCTGCAGCCGAGTGAGCGAGCTACGAAGCCGGTTGTGTCTGGTGCCAACGTGAATAAGAGTAGCATCTGCCTGGATTTTTCAGGTTTATAAAGAAACCTTAAATGGCAAATGACCAAGCCAAAGATGTGGTAGTGGGTTGCATTTTGTAAGACTTACTGTTTGCTTTTCCGTGTGCAGATTAATTTCTGATCTTGGAAATGCCAAAGATGAAGTTATTTCCTGCATTCACAAAAGATTTTTGTTGTTCAGTCACACAGTCGAGTCTGACTCTTCGCGAGTCGCGACCCCATGGACCACATCACACCAGGCCCTGTCTTCCGTCGTCCTCTGGAGTCTACTTAATTTCATGTAGAAAAAAGTAACTTTTTCCCACCATAGAGAACAATTGAGGGAATAGGGGCAACCTGTTTGGGGGCCCATCGAATTGGACCCCCTGATCCAATGTTCTTGAAACTTGGTGGGTATCTTGGGGAGAGGCTCCATCAGCTACCCAGTGAGTTTGGAGCCTCTCCCTCAAACCCCCTCCCCTCCAGCCCCCAGAATATACGCTATGTTTTCCCCATTGACTTCAATGGCCCACAGGATACAATGGGGCTGAATTGCCGCCGAATTTCTTTCATTCCCTCCTTTCCTTCTCTCTTTTTCCTCTTTCCCTCCTTCTTCTCTTCTCTCTTTCTTTCTTTCCCACCTTCTTCTCTTCTCTTTTTTCCTCCTTTCCTTGTTTCCCTCCTTCTTCCCTCTCTTTCTTTCCCTCCCCTTCTCTCTACTCTCTCTCTTTCCTTCCCTCTTTCCTCCTTCTGTGGCCCAACTCTCATGTGAAGGAGTTTAAACTTTAAACCCCTTCTCTCTTAGCTCCCCCACCCAGGCTAGCTAGGGAAGGGGAGGCTTTTGAAGATGCCTCCCCCCTTTTTGCTTCCCTTCTGACATAACTTCCAGTGATGTCAGGGGGTGTGGCATATGCTAATAGCCTAATAGCTCATTAGCATACCATGTGCTAATGAGCTCCTGCAGCTGTTTTTCTACGAAAAGACCCCTGACCGTATTGAAAATCAGATTTATAGATAACAATTTAAAACCAATACAAATATCTATGGTAAGATATGGTTTAAATATATGCAAGTTAAAATATTAAAATGTATTGAAAGGAATATATAGACTAGACCTACCTGAAACTAATTACCAGAGTACCTCTAAGCATGTAGGGTTGTCTCTCCCCACTATTGTGAAACCTCTGCCAGCCCTTGATATCGGGGGGTGAGCAGATGGACTCGAAAGTGAGAATTATGTCACAAATCAATATGCAGGCTTTTGAGTTTGCCAGGAACTCCTTGATAATCTGGCGGTTAAAAAAACATTTATGTCAAATGTACCCTTTAAGTCATGAGGGTCAAACATATGGCCCACAGGCCAGAACTGGCCTGTCTAAGGCTCTTATCTGGCCCATGAGCAACTGGTCATTATCTTTATTGCCAGATAACAGAGGTTGTACATTATATCCCTGTATACTGTCCCCGTGCTAATGAGTAATGGGCAGTGGAAGTGGGAGGGCGGGCATCAGGAAGATACATTAAGAAAATACTGCAAGGGTGTTAATGTTCTAAGCAGGTTTGTATTTTGAGTAAAAAATAATACTGTTAATTGGGTTTTCTTGTGTCCTTTATAAAGTTTATCTCTCCTGTACCTGGGACAAAGTGACAGTTCCGTTAGATCTGGCCCTTGTAACAAATGAGTTCGACACCTCTGCAACTTTTACTCTAGTTCTACAAGTGGAAGGCTGGTTATAACCACTCACCCTGCTAAGTTTCCGGCTTGCGAGAAGTTTTGTTGTATGGATTTGCATTTAGCAGTGGTCTACCCCATTCCACCACCTCATTCAGCTGCACTGGACTCCCACATCTCCACAAGCTTGATATAACCATTATGGGCAAATTATGTTGTAATTCTGAAATGAAACTGTTTTCTCTTGGACTGACTGTGACAATGACATGATTCTGACGTCTAAAGAGATGGCCCTTTCCTGGAATGTGGACCGGATGCTCAGAAGGAGAGTTGTCCGGTCCTCCCTGGCTATTGGAGGGGGTTGGGGGGGTAGGGCTCCCAGAGCCAGGCTGGGAAAGTCCTGCAGATCTGGGTGGTGGAAATCAAGACTGGTAAAACCAAAGAACCAGATACAGAATTGCATATGACTTAACAGCTGTTCCAGTAAACACTGTTTCCAGCTCTTCCTCAGAAGTTACGGGCTTACGGTTGCATTCCATTATCCGTTCGGTCTTAAACCTAAATAATACAAAACATTTAAGTAGGCCCTGCTCAAAAGCCACTTACCATCAAACCGAAAGGCTTAAACTGCACTGCCAATTCTTCTGCAGCATAGCATGCTTTCTAAAAATTATTTGAAGGCTTCTAATTCAGTTTAATTTGGTGGCAAGTTTATAGTGGCAAAAGATTTTAAACGGCTTGCAGTTGAGGTGATCCTTTACACATAGTACACTTGATCAGTATAGCAGTTAAAGAGACATTACAAACAAAGGCACCAAATAAAAGAAGAGAACTCTATAAGTTTTGGGTTACACCTAAAGGGGCGTAAGTTTTTATATATGAAAAAAGTTTCTCTTGTGTTTTTGCTTTTTGGTTTACATACACTGTGGTCCCTAGTTTTTTCCTGATTTGAGGATGGAGCCTGGGGAGGACAGGGACCTCAGTGGGGTACAGTGCCATAGAGTCCACCCTCCAAAGTAGCCATCTTCTCCAGGGGAACTGATCTCTGTAGTTTGGAGATGAGGTGTAATGCCAAGGGATCCCCAGGTTCCACCCAGAGGCTGGCATCCCTACTCAGAAATGCTGCAAGCAGGTGACACATCAAGGCAAAGAAAACCAAGTGTCCAGCGGCACCTTGAAATTTCCACATTTATTTCCGTATGAGCTTTGTTGTAAATCTTCAAGGGGCCCCTGCCACTGGACTGCTGTTTTAGTTTGCTACAGCAGATTCATGCACCTACCCTTTGCCAGCTGGTGTGCCAAGGATAGGGTTGCCAACTATGGATCGAAAAATTCCCAGAGATTTGGGAGTGGAGGCTGGGGTGGGCGGGGTTTGGGGAGGATGGGGACCTCAGCAGAGATGGGATGCCTGAGAGTCCATCCTCCAAAGCAGCCATTTAATTCAGAAGAACTGATCTTTGTTGTCTCAGTTCTGGAGATATCCAGGACCCACCTGGAGGTTTGTTTGTTTATTAAATTTTATTTTCGACCACCCTCCCCCAGAGGAACTGGGCTCAGGGCAGTGTACAACCTGATATCATATAAATATTGCTAAAAAGAGATTAAAACTAATAAAACATAGCAGTACCAAAAGATGGCATTCCTGGCCTCACAGGGAGGCAGGGGGTAGGAGTGCCCAAAAGGATGAACCGCCACTGTCCTGGCAGGGCCTGGCAGAACATCTCTGTCTCACAGGCTCTGCGGAACTCTATGAGGTCCCACAAGGCATGAATGTTATTCAGCAGCAAGTTCCACCAGGTTGAAGACAGCCAGATCTCTCTCAGGCTGGGGACCACCAGCAGATTTTGACCTAGTGAGCGCAGTGCTCTCCTGGGGGTATACCAGGAACGGCGGTCCCAAAAATACATGGGTCCTGGACCGTTAATGGCCTTAAAGGTCAGTACCAGAACCCTGAACTTGATCCAGTACTCTACTGGAAGCCAGTGCAGCTTGTGCAGGGTGGATGTGTGCTGTACATGGAGTCTCTGTAAGGACTCCTGTGACCGCATTCTGTACCAGTTGGAGTTGCTGGGTCAACTTCAAAGGTAGGCCCACGTAGAGGGAGTTACAGCAATCCAATCTAGAGGTAACCGCTGTGTGAAATGGCTAGATTGGGGCGAGACAGGTAGGGCCTGCAGTGTTCCCTCTAACCTGAGTTAGTGTGAGCTAGCAGTTTTTAGCCTCCAGCTCACACATTTTTGTCTTAGCTCAGGAAGGATGGCTCCAAGCAAACCAATTTATGCAGTAACCAAATTGGTCACTCACGACTTTAACACCAGTAGCCTACAAAGTAGAATTTTTGCTCCCAAGACTCCGCAGCTTAGACAGAGCATGGAGGGGGGAAGTTGCCCGAATTGGCGCAGTTCGAATAACGCCAGTCTGGCAACATTTGTGACCTGGGCCTCCATTGTTAAGGAAGCATCCAGGATCACACCCAGGCTCTTGATGGTTGGTGCCAGTTTCAAGGGCACCCCATCAAGAGCCGTCAGTTGGCACCCCAAACCAGAATCTCCCAGCCACAAGCCTCTGTCTTAGAAGGATTCAGTTTCAGCCAGCTCTGTTTCAACCATCTCACCACAGCTTCCAGCCCCTCTACAGGATTCCTTGGTAGTCTGCCATCAAAGTCTGACCAGGGCTGACCCTGACCCTGCTTTGCTTCTGAGATCTGACAAGACTGGGCTATCCCGGGCCATCTGATAAGACTGGGCTATTCCTGGGCAGCCACCGAGCCCAGAAATAGACCACAAGTCCTCTGCACAACTACTTGGGTATGGAGAGCTAATAGGGTTTCCAGCCTCCAGGTAGGTCCTGGAGCTCTCCGGAATTAAACTGACCTTCAGAGATCAGTTCCCCTGGAGGAAATGGTTTCAAAGGGCAGCCATGTTGTTCTGCAGGAGAAGAGCAGGATTCAAGTCCAGCAGCACCTCCGAGACCAGCAAGATTTTTGGGTTATGAGTTTCTGAGAGTCAAAACTCCCCTCACGAGTTGTGAAAGGAGCTCTGACTCTTGAAAGCTTATACTCCCAAAATCTTGTTGGTCTCTTAAGGTGCTGCTGTACACAGATCTACCTGGAAGAAACAGCAACTTTGGAAGGTGAAGTCTATGGTATCCATAGTCTAGGGCAGAAGTGTCGAACTCATTTCTTATGAGGGCCACTTTTGTCGGGCTCGGCCATGTGCCATAAAATGTAATGCCAGGTACCAGAGATAAGGGGCACAGGCAAACCTAATTAACAATACTATTTTTTTACTCAAAATACAAACAAAAGTGATTGATTCCTAACAGTGAAAGCAATTGATTTCCTGGGGAGCCCACAAAAGCCCCAGTAAATGTATTTAATCATATGCAAGTCTAGTTTTTTTCCCCCCCAAGGGATGCCATAAAAGGGGGAGTAATAGGTACCGCTTTGGTGGGAAGGTAACAGCGTTCCGTGCATTTTGACGTTTAGTCATGACAGCCACATGACCATGGAAATGTCTTCAGACAGCGCTGGCTGTTCGGCTTGGAAACAGAGATGAGCACCGTAACCCTAGAGTCGGATTCGACTGCCTTTCGAGCAAGGGAAAGCTACCTTATATTTCCATACATACCAGTTGCTTGCAGGCGAGGTAAGCGCTCCAGACAGGTCAGTTCTGGCCCCTGGCTGAGCCTTATGTTGGACATCGCTGGTCTAGAGTCCTTGAGTGACATCACATTGGCACTGAGCTTCTGGTTTCCCATTCTCTGCCCTTCCCAGGCACCATCCCCAAATCTCCAGGAACTTTCCAAGCTGGAGTTGGCAACCATGAGCCGTATTGTGGAACTAGCACTAGGTCCGTTTTACTTCGCTCAGGACCATCATGACTCCCAGCCAGAACTGCAACTCCAGATTGGGAAATCCCTGAAAGTTAGGGGGTGCAGCCTGAGGACGATGGGGTTTGAGGGGAAGGACCTCAACACAGTACAATGCCATGGGGTCCACACACACACCCCAGCAGCCATTTTTCCCAAGGGAACTGACTGCTCTTGCCTGGAGATCAGATGCAATTCTGGGACATCTCCAGGCCCCACCAGGAGATTGGCAACCCTGACCATAAATGGTTCTTGTGCATTTCTGGGTTACGTAGATATACAGTTAAATTGGTTAAAAATATGGGAATAGATTTAGGGGAAGAGCTTTACGGTCACGCTAAACCCTTCATTACGTGACGCACCACCACGTCCGCCGCCGGCTCTTGTTGTGATGGATGCTGCAGCGCTCAATCAGAAAGCCGCGGCGCGCAAAGGCCGATGGGAGCTGTTGTTACGGTCTCGTCTTGCTCACGAGGCCCCTCTCTCTGCAACCGGACTCCGCCCTCTCCCCACGCCATTGGTGAATGCTAGGCTGGTGGGCGTGGCCACAAGCGCTACCGCCTCCTTCTCCTGCTGAGAACTACGCGTCCCAGGTGACACCGCGCGCGCGCTGGCTGGTTTCGGGGCTGGCAGCGTTCTTTCGGGTCCGCAGCGGCTTTGCTCCCCGCCCGCACTCGACCGCCCGCCGGCGTCTGTCTGTAGCCGAGTTCCCGGCTTCTTTTGAGGCCTACTTTCCCCTTCCTCCTTCTCTGGCGATATGGCGCGGCCGTCCGTGCCCAGCTCTCAGAAGGCGCTGCTGCTAGAACTGAAGGGGCTTCAGGAGGAGCCCGTGGAGGGCTTCCGAGTCAGCCTGGTGGACGAGGGGGATCTCTACAACTGGGAGGTGGCCATCTTCGGGCCCCCCAATACCCACTACGAGGGTGGCTACTTCAAAGTGAGTAAGGAGAGGATGCATTCCCCGACCTCCCCCCGAAATAGATCATGTTCTTAGGAGAAAACAACTCTTCTTCCCTTCTCGGGCGGCATCCCATAATATTAAGGGGGTAGAATGGCCGCCGGCCCCCGCGCCCCCGATCCACTCAAAGTGCTGAGTAAACTAGGGTTGCCAGGTCCAGGTTGGGAAGGGTGGGGTGGGGTTGCCAGATCCAGGTTAGGAAACTCTTGGAGATTTGGGGATGGAGCCTGAGGGAGGACAGGGACCTCAGTGCCACAGTCCACCCTTCAAAGCATCTGTTTTTCTCCTGAGGAACTGATCTCTAGTTTGGAGACGAGCTGTAATTCTAGGGGATCCCCAGGTCCCACCTGGAGGCTGGCATCCCTAGTGAGACAGAGTATTTTGGGGGTGGGAGAGTAAATTCCCTTACTATTCAATTAACTTCCCATTCTTTAGGCATCTTGTTCCATGTATCCAACAAACATTATCCAAGCCTGGTCTTGGCTGATGCCCATCAGGAGACCAACCAAATTGAGGGTGGGGGGGTTCCTCTTCCAGTTCGTGGGTTTGGAAAAAAATATGACTTGGCAAAGTGGGCTGGGGTGGCTTGGCAAAAGTGGGCCTAAGTGCTCCAGGAAGGTGGCAGGGAATGTTGAGAGAAGTTTACTTGCAGGTGGGAAAAGGCAGGTGGGGGGAAGGGACTGGTTGAATAAAGGTGCCTAGATCATTTGGAGAAGGTGATTGGAAGGGGGGATTTCTTTTTGTGACTTTTTTGTCTTCCCCCCCCCTGTCCCACCTGTTAATACGAACAGAAATGTTAAATAGTAAAACATGAAAGTGAATGCACTGCTTAAAAATTAAACATATAAATAGTAGGAAATGATGGATTGAAGTAAACATCTAGATGCAAAGTGTCTGGCTATGGATTCCTATGGAGGCTATACCTTTCAACTCTATTTCTGAGTAAAGGTGCAGAAGAGTGTCTGTATATCTTGTTTTCCCTTCTTTCCAAATGACCCAGTGCCTAGTATAACTTACATCTTTTCCATCCTTTGATGTAATTAAGTATTTGATAATTCACTTTTGTCCCCTTGTTCAATAGTCATAGGTATTTAATCATCCCTTCCCTCCACTTCACTATAAAGTAAACTAAGTTGTTGGAATTATTCTTCTCAGTGGTAATAAGTTGCTCCCAGCACAATACAAGAATCCAGTGTGTGTGTGGGGTGGTCACCTACCTTCTCTTAAAGAAAATAACAGATCTCTTTCTGAATAGCTTGGAATGCTCTAATTCTTCCCATTAATAGGGGAAATTCACAATTTTCTGTTCTCTTGATGCAGTGTAAACAACTTGAATAATTACTTTAAAGCTGTTGAAACTGTTACCAGTAAATAATAGGACTCGACTAAACTCTGTTTTCTTTAAGTAGTTAGTGGAACCATTTTTCTCAATGGCGATGGATGTTGGAAATCTCCCTCTCACCCCAATATCAGTTTATAAGGACAAGAGTTTTGATGTTTCCCCCTTGAAAATAATGATAGAATCATTTACCCTCCTTTCTGGGGGGAGGAAGGAAAGAGTAATTATTACACAATGATAATATTGGAATGAAGAATTGGTCAGGACATGGCTGGTCTGGAGGATGTAGTAATGGTCAGGATATGGTCAGCCTGGTCTCCTATGGTGACTAAAAAGTACATCCAGGCAAGGTAGTGTCAGTGAGAAGAGGGTTGGTTGTTTTGGGCCATTCAGTTGATGTAGCTGAGCAGGGGAGGAAAGCTATCTCTTGTGGGCTTACCTGGGGAGACAGAAGGGGCCAAAAACAATTTGACTGTTCTGAGCAGGGCAGATGCGTGTAACATCTGCTTCTACCAAAGAAGCAAGCCACCAAGCAGGAGAAGCAGATAGAATATGAGGCTGTGCTTTTGTTACCCCGTTGGTGCTTAAAATGGAGGATACAGTAGTTTCCTGGTCACTTCCTTAGGCTGAGTCAGGAGCCTGTAGTTTTTAGCCTGTGCTCTATTGTCTGGAGACTTTCCATTCCAAAAGTGGAGGAATGGACAGAACCTGAGACTCCAGAGGTGTGGTGTGGCTAAAGAGGTCCTACGTCATAGGGTCTGAGAGAGGTAAACAAAAGGAAGTCTTTTCCTCTAGGCCACTTCTGGGAGACAAAGTTCCATTGGGTAAGTTTACAAGCCCGTTTTGCAAGCCAAAGCTCCCGCCTTTCTCTTCCTGAAGAGGCTAGGTGGAGACACGACTTGTGTGAGTCATCTTGAAGCTGCTTGTGTTGAGTCCTCAAGCTCCAATGGTGGTTTGTTTGGGCAGGCTAACCTCATGAAACCTAGATCTAGAGATAAGGAAATGGCGTCCCTTATTTGATTTTCACATTTAGGATTTAGGCAGTGCCCAACAAGAGTTTTAAAAGTTCTTCGCAATGATCCTTGTGACCACCCTGTCAGATAGACCAACATTATTGTTGTCTAAGATCTCTGGGGCTTTGGGGGAGGAGGCCCCCTAGTGATTTCATGGTGAAAGTGAGATTTCAGTCGAAGCCACCTCTATTTATTTATGTGGTCAAACCAGAAGTAAATGGCTTTTCCTTCAAGGCAAGGGTTGTAAAAGCACACAATGGAAGCTGGGATTAGAAAAATCTGAAGAATCTGAAAAGATGACCCTGAGGTATATAAATTAATGTTTTCTGTCCTAGTACAAGATTTGCACTGAAAAAGATATGGTTTGGGCATCTAGAAGTTCATAATATTTTTCCTTCTGTGGGTCACAGGGGTTCATTCCCAGAGGATGGCAAGACACCAGGGGTTTCTGGGGCTCGGCAGGGAGTACTCCACAGTAGCCAGCTGTAGGGCTTGTTGGTGTGTTTATATTTGGATTTCTAAGAACTGGCTGGGGGGGAAGAGGGAATTATGCTGTATAATATTGAAAAAAAGTGTATTATATTATCGCATGCATTATGCCATATTGGGGATAAAATTAGTTAGACAATAAATATATCCTGAAATTGGCTATATATGTACACACAGTGATTACCATTATCTAATAAGGAGCTGCAGTGGCTCAAGTGGTTAAGACGCTGAACTGCAGGCTGTGGAAGGTCAGTAGTTCAGCAGTTCAAGACCCGTGAGTGCCGCATGACGGGGTGAGCTCCCGTCTCTAGTTCCAGCTCCTGCCAACCTAGCAGTTCGAAAGCAAGAAATTGCAAGTAGATAAATAGGTACCACTTCAGTGGGAAGGTAACAGCATTCCGTGCGCCTTGGTGTTTAGTCATGCCGGCCACATGACCACAGAAATGTCTTCGGACAGCGCTGGCTCTTCGGCTTTGAAACGGAGATGAGCACCGCAGCCCTAGAGTCGGATTCGACTGGCTTTCGAGCAAGGGAACCTTTACCTTTACTTTAATGTTATAGATTGTTTTAGGTAACATGTTCTACTATATATTCATAGTGAAACATTTCTTACAAGGCATATCACCTATCCTGAAATATTGCATTGGATGCCTTTTCTGCAAATTGAAAAAGTCTTTGGGGGGAGGGGGACAGGGCACGGGTCTTTCCCGGGACCTTCACGCCTGTAGGTAGGCTGTCTTATATTTATTGACTTACAACTTTTATACCTCACCTTTCTCCCCAGTGGGAACCCAAAACAACTTACACCATTCTCCATTTTATGCTCCCAACCGCCCTATGAGGTAGGCTAGGCTGAAAGTGTTTCACTGGCCCAAGGTCACCCAGTGAGCTTCCCTGGCAGCAGAGTGGGGATTTGAACCTGGATCTCCTGGGAACACCTGCAAAGTATTGATTTGCCTAAGGCCACCAGATGTATTTGTGACTGAAGTGAAATGGGAACTGAGGATTACTTAGCTGACTTGTTCTTTTGACAACTCGAGTCGATCGGGTAATTCCTCAGTTAACTTCCTGTCTCCACTCTTAGCTCAGGTTGCTTGCTGGTCCGAGCTGCGTGGTTTGGTCAGGATGGAACCGATTGCCAATAGATAGGAATTAAATCTCCTGTACAGGAGAGCCCCCTCATTGAACAGCTGCTTGCCTGTGGTGAATTGGACTCTTCTCCAGGAAACTTGTTGCTTCCCCTCCCCCCATAGGTCCCAAGAAGCTACCATAGGTGCCGTATGTTGGATTCCTTAGTAGACCTGTCCTGTAGGATTGAGAATAGTCATCTGAGCAGGAGATGGATGGGTTCTTTCCCTCACTTTTGTTGAACTTGTTTGTAAACGGTGCTTGTATCTGAGTTTAGCAGCAATAAACAGTTTCCTCTTGGTGGTGGGGGGGGGTTTGAGATCTTGGCGATTCTCTGTGTTGGCCTGGTGTGTTCTGTCCCTGAAGCTCAGCAGCCCCACCCCCTGCTTCATCATGATCAGGTTTGTTTTGAATCTGAATATTTCCTCTATGGGAAGGGCTGAGAGAGGAGAAAAACAGCTTCCCTGGGAAAGGTGGAGAGCACATGTTTGTCATCAGTCTGTGTGTTTTCCTGGTGTTTGTCCAACAACAAGGGCTTATGTTCTATTAGTTTCTCCCTTTGTCTGACCTATGTGTATGACTTTTTCCATTGTTTTTCTTCCGGGGGGGGGGGTGCAGGAGGAGGTAGTTTCACTGTTCCAGTCTTTCTGGAAGTGTTAGGAGTTCTGGAGTGGTAGCTGTGATTGTCGGGCTGCAGCAAAAAATACACAGGCATCGCACGGCATTTCAGAGACTTTTGTCCCAGCATATGTTTTCGTGAATCAGAGCCCCCTTGACTGTGTATCACGTGCGTCCAACACACTTGGTTCTGGTCCAAAAAAAGCTGTAAACAAGATCTTGTTAGTCTCTCAAGTACCACTCAACTGTGGTGTATTTTTAGAATCAATAGGTGTCCCTCCCTTTCTGAAAGTATTTACTCAACTGGGTTTTTTTTTTCCTCCTCCCACAGATTTTATAACACTAGAACAGGTTTGTGGCTTCCCAAAACGAGTGCCGCCCAGATGTGACCACGGTACAAATCCTAAGCTTGCTTGAAAGCCCATCTCAACTCTTTGTAGTTCTGGGAAGTGGAGGGGGTGTTGAGTTTCTCCAGTCAAGGGCTCTCAGTGCCTTCTCCAGGACTACAGTTCCCAGGGTTCTTCAGGGCCTGCCATGACCAGTCAGGCAAAGTCTGCCAGCTGTGTAATAGCAAGATGTGTGGCTCTTGTTAGAAGCCAGTGTTCTTGGTGTCTGAACAGTTACTGCTGTCTCACAGACACTCTGGCTCCTGTCCCAGTAGAAATGCTGGCATTAACAGGTCTACATTTGTAATGGTTCCATAACATTTTACTGGGCCCGCTTCTTTTCTCATGCCTGATTAAAGCCCAACCCTGTAACCCATGAACCCCACCCCCAGCCATCTTCCAAAGGGAGATGGCAGCTCAAAGGGAGATGGCAGCTCAGACGTTTCTTGCATTTCTGCCCCACCTGCCTTCTGTACATCACGGAACCTGCGGTGGCTTACCTAGGACTCCCAAGAGGTCTCCCATCTAGGTGTCCAGAGTCAGACCTGCTCCACTTCAGCCGGGGGGGCTGGATTGTAATGTCCTCTAGCAACACTCTGACTTTTTTGGGTAATTGTGTTAGAGGCAGTGTTCCCTCCAAGCTGAGTTACTGTGAGCTAGCTCATAGCTTTTTAGCCTCCGGCTCACACATTTTTGTCTTCGCTCAGGAAGGATGGCTGCAGAGCAAACTAATTTATGCAGTAGCCAAATCACTCACTCAAAACTTTTAATGCCAGTAGCTCACAAAGTAGAATTTTTGCTCACGAGACCCCACAGCTTAGAGGGAGCATTGGTTAGAGGGTGCATTGGTTCAAAGAAAAACCAAACTCCGCCTTGGAGAGATGTTTCCCAGGAGATGTTATCCCAGCAAACATGGGGAGCGGTGTAGTATAGCTTGGGCTGGACTAGGGTCAGGGAGTCCTGAGTTCAAAATCCCACTCTGTTACAACTCACTTTCTCTCACCCTAACCTGCCTGACAGTGTTGTTGTCCAAATAAAGTTGGGAAGGGGGAAACAGTATACACTGCCTGGAGCTTATTGGAAGAAGGACCAGGTAAAACGTACTAGATGGATGTTCTTGCCTGGTTTCACGTGCCTGAAAGGGGTGCAGAAATCCACAAGGCCACCCATGCCTAGAACATTGGACTTTGCAGCCGGCATGCAGGGTTGCTGCCGAAGCCAGAGAGCTGGCACGTTTTTTCATCTGTCTGGCTCCTGAGTTTTTCAGAAGAATTACAACCCTGCCAGAGTAGACCTTTGACACGCTCTTGGCTGTGTCATGAGCAGGAGGTGAGCAGATTTTAATGCAGTATCCACTTCCTGTTTGATTGCCCAGAATAATGTTGCTCAACATCTTACCATGGATGGGTGATTTGTTTACAAGACTTCAGATAACTGTGCAAAAGTTACTAGTCTACAACAGTTACTCAATTATAGCTCGTTTAGGACCTAAGAGGGGAGATTATATAAAAAAGACACCTATTTGTCTTCTCTCCTAGATTGTAGCAGAGTGATTCTGTTCACTAGGTGGGTTTTTTTGACAAGCCTAAATGTGTTTGCAGGCTAGCCTTATTCTCATCAGATCTCAGATGCTGAGCAGGGTCAGCCCTGTTGAGTACTTGGATGGGAGACCACTCAAGGGGTCCAGAGCTGCTACCCAGAGGCAGACAATGGCAAACCACCTGTCTTGAAACCCCTCTAGGGTCACCATAGGTCAGTTGTGACTTGACAGGCAAAAAACCCCCCCAAACTGGTTGCTGGTTGGCGTCCATAGAGATTAGAGCAATTGTGGGTGGGGCCTGCAAATTTGGGGAGGCAGGAAGGGAGGGGGAGGCTGTCAATGCTTGCTTGGTGTGATTCATCATCTATGTAATATAAATTGGGGGTGGGGGAGCATGCGATGTTGTGTCACGATTGCAGGTGTGTCATGAGCTGCAAGGTATCTGGGTGCCCTTCCCAGCCATTGGCTGACTCGCGTGTGTTGCGTTTTTTTATTGTTGTGATGGAATGCTTGCCAGCGCCAAGACCGTTCTGCTGCCACATGAGATCATGTTGCCGGTGGAGCTCTGGCACAGGGCCCAGGGAGAGGAGGGATGGAATCAGGTGGGCAGGCAGGAGCGACCAGGTGGGCAGGGGAGCCCGAGACCAGTGTGAGGGGTGTGGATGAATCGAGCATTCCTCTGAACTTGGGGGCTGTGGAAGGATTCTTGAGGCAAGGGAACCTGAAATGGTAAACCAGCTCTTGAAACTAATTATAGGTAAAGGTAAAGGTTCCCTTGCTCGAAAGCCAGTCGAATCTGACTCTAGAGTTGCGGTGCTCATCTCCGTTTCAAAGCCAAAGAGCCAGCGCTGCCCGAAGATGTTTCCATGGTCATGTGGCCGACATGACTAAACACCAAGGCGCACGGAACGCTGTTACCTTCCCACTGAAGTGGTACCTATTTATCTACTTGCAATTTCTTGCTTTCGAACTGCTAGGTTGGCAGGAGCTGGAACTAGAGACGGGAGCTCATTCCGTCATGCGGCACTCTCGGGTCTCAAACTGCTGAACTACTGACCTTCCACAGCCTGCAGTTCAGCATCTTAACCACTTGAGCCACCACAGCTCCTGAAACTAATTATACCCCTCTCTAAAAACATACCGTTTGCCCCCTCTCGTTACTGGAGGCCTTCTGACCTCCGTGTGCAGGAGAAGAAAGTAAAGAGACTTTGGTTTGTTTTTATGCTGTTTGGCCGGTTCAACGGGAATGGTATCTGCCTCATCCAAAATTGCAGGCGGGGGGATCAGGGATACAAGGATGGGGGTGGTGGATACAGCCAGCCTGAGGAGCAGAATAAGGATTGCAAAAGGCTGGCCAAGGGCAGCATATTCATTTGGGGGGAGCTTGCTTTCCCTACCAGGTGTCTCACTCCTGACCTTAGAAGAGCTTTGGTAGCTTGAGGGCCCCAGCATAGCCCGATCTTCTCAGATCGCAGAAGCTAAGTAGAGTCAGTACTTGGGTGGGCGACCTCCAAGGAAGTCCGGGGTTGCTAGGCGGAGGCAGGCAACGGCAGACTGCCCGTGGTATGTTTCTTGCCCTGACCTCTGGAAGCTAAGCAGGGTCACCCCTAGTTAATCTTTGGATGGGAGACCACCAAAGCACATCAGAGTCATGACGCAGGGGCAGGCAATGGCAAACCACCTCCGAACTTCCCTTTTCTTGAAAAATCCCATGAGGCCTTTTCTACCGCCATCAGTCGGACAGGCCAAGGGGGGTCGTTTGGTTTTAGCCTCAAGTGCACTTGAACTTGACTGGCTAATCTTGCGGTGGGAGGCTCTTGACCGGCAGCCAAATCTGGCTCACGGATGGTGTCCCAGGTGACCACATAGCAACTCCTGATAAATTTTTCCCCAAAAGGCCCATCATAGTTTCCCACTCACTGCGCCTGTACCTTCCTGCCTGATGGTGGGTGATGAGGTTCCTGTTTGAGAGCTCTTCCTTTGCAGGCAGTGATATTTATTTGTTCATTTATAACCCACCTTTCTTCCCAGTGGAAACCCAGGATGGCTTACATTGTTCTTCTCTCCTCCGCTCTAGCCTCACAACGACCCTGTGGGGTAGGTGAGGCTGAGCATGTGTGACCAGCCCTAGGTTACCCAGCCAGGTTCTCTGGCAGAGGGGGAATTCTCACCCTGGTCTCCTGGATCCTAGCCTGATGCTCTAATCACTACACCACCCTAGCATCTGTTACTTTAATTAGTATTTGAATTGTTAATTGCCACCACCCCTTAACACCTCTCCCAACATATCTTTGCATCTCCCCCATCCAGTAGAAGCGGACCTTGTGTCTGTCCCCTCCTAACATCTCTTGAGGGAAGACTGTAAGTATGTGGGGGGGGGATGTTAACTGAATGCTTAGAGGCACATTGCTTCTCCCTGTAAAGCTGGTGTATTTTTTATGACTGCTCTTCAGATATTTGATTCCGTTGATCCAAATGAAGCAAAAGCTCTGCAAACCCCCCGAAGCTCATTTTTGCAAAATTCAATTTCTTAAACGTGCGCCTCCTAGAAAAAGAGAAGCGGTGCTAATTTTCAAAACTGAAAAATTGAGAGATTGCAAGCGGATAATTTGTTTTAAAAAATTCCCAGGGAAAAGCGTTCACCGGCTGGTGTGCTGAATATTTATTTGGAAAAAATTTTCACGCCTCCTCCACAGACCTGCTCGAGGGAGCCCGGCACTGAAACAGTATGACAAAGACCGAGGAAATAAAGACAAATCTTGCCAATGAAAAGTCCAGTCCAAATAAAAACCGTCTGTAAAAACATGCCGGTAGAAACAAGCTGGTATGTCAAAGCACATAAAAAATGATATTAATGAGAAGTCGAAAATGATATTAATGGAACAGTCTGCAGGCTGGGAGAACAACTTGAGAAAGGTGGGGACCCCCTAGAGCAGAGGTGTCGAACTCATTTGTTACAAGGGCCAGATCCGACATAAATGTCACTTCTTTGGGCCGAACCATGTGTGCCATAAAACGTAATGGCAGGTACAGGAGGTATAAACTGTAAGGACAGCAGCTGGTAAGCTCTGAGTTGATGTATCCTCACTGCAAGCTCTCATGCGTTAGGGAAGAGATGCAAAGGAAAAACCGTATGGGCGGACTGACAGCCAGCGGTGCAGCACTGGGAAGATGCTCCTACACTGTGTGACTGCTGCAGACAAAGTGGTTCTGCCATGCTGAAGCTACAGTTGGGGAGGCTCTGCCCACTCCCCCCTGAGTAGTCTCTTATTCCTTCCCTTACACCAGATGCTCGCGGGCCACATAAAAGCCCTGGACGGGCCGGATCCGGCCCCCGGGCCTTACGTTCGACACCCCTGCCCTAGAGGAAAGCCTGGCTCAGAAGTTATCTTCTGTCCTGGCGCCTAATGCTGGGTGCAACTTCGGGGGGGGGGGCATTCCAAAGGCCAAGCACCACCGCTGCATACGGATGGAGCTGCCTTATACTTTGTGAGCAACTGGCATTAAAGTTGTGACCAAGCCATTTGGCTGCTGCATAAATTAGTTTGCTCTGGAGCCATCCTTCCCGAGCGAAGACAGAAATGTGTGAGCTGGAGGTTAAATAACTGTGAGCTAGCTCACACTAACTCAGCTTAGAGGGAACACTGAAGGACTACAACAGAACTGGGAAACTGTACAAACAAGGAAAGCATATAATAAAGGCAGAAGACCATGCAGGAGAAGGAAGGTGATGGCATACAGCAAACACCGCAATGGACTCCAGTTCTCTTCTAGCCAGGATAACATCTAGTTGGTGTGGAATGCTTTGGTCACCTGATGCCCTCAGGCGCTGGCATCCTCCCGCTTTCTGCCCAACCACCTTAGGTCCCCACTGGGGGGAAAGGGGCAGGCACAAAGGGGGTTGCCAGGTCCTCCCTGGCCACTGGGGTGTGTGTGTGTGGAGGGGGTAGGGTTCCCAGCTCCTGGTGGGGAAACTCCTGGAGATTTGGAGGTGGAACCTAGGAAAGGGCAGGACCAAGCATCCATTTTTCTCTTGGGGAACTGTTCTCTCTAGTCTGGAGATGAGCTGTAATTCTGTGGGATCCCCAGGTCCCACCGGGAGGCCGACATACCTAGGACAAATAAAGTAAATAAAATATGAGCAGGGTTTTCTTTGAGAGGTACGTCTAGTACAGAGTTGGGAAGAATCCTGTTCAGATGCTGAGAAGTTGAAAAGGGGCTCTGTCCGTGGGTCTGCCATAGGAGAGGGCTTGGCAGGGGAGGGACTAAAACAGTGGAGGCCTTTGAGGTCTGATGCAATCGAGGTGCATAAGATCATAAGATGTGACGTCAGTAACTTGAGGGGCGGTTATTCACCTGGAAATTAAGAACAAATGGGTCATCCACAAGATGGCAGGGTCAGGGCAATGGAAGTCTGTCTTCATGAAGTACATTACTGGCCTTGTGGAACTCTGAATATTATGGGCTGGGAGTGACACTTAGCAGTTCAGCTCTTAGGCGTCAGAAAATGCCTGTGTAACTAGAGGTGGGGTTGGCTGTTACTCATCGCCAGCCACGATACTGGGAAAGGCTGCCTCTAGACTCAGAAACTGGTGCTTTGACTTGGGAGGTCTGCCACGCCCTGCCATGAAAGTGAACCCAAGCCAAACCCCACCTGCCAACCTCCCGGCAAGGCAGACTTCTATCCTTTGCTTGTTCGAAAACTGCCTCTCAGCTGGAAGTCCTCAGAGGCAGCCAGTGACGATTCAGTCATCAGAGAGGCATCGAAATAAGTTGAAACCTCCATGGTGTCACTCAGCCAGTTACCGTTCCTGGGGCTGAGCGGTTGGTTCTTCCCAGCACGGCAGCGGGTTTTCTGGTCAGTGGTTTCCTGGTGGTATGGAAGTAGGGGTGTGCATTCGGGAATCCCAAAACGGAAAAAAACCCAAAAAAAGCATTTTCGGGTTTTTTCGGCTTTCGGGATTCCGGACAGGCTATTCACTGTAATCTTCGAATTCCAAAAAAAAAATCCCGGAAAATTCGGGATTTTTTCGGCATTTTTCAGCATTGCCGAAAAACGGCGTTGTGGGGTTTTTAAACTGTTGAAGGGCCCGGGAATTCCTTTTCCCACCATTTCCCCCTCTTTCCCGCCTTTTCCTCCTGTTTCCAGGAGGGGGGGAAGGAGGCTCCAGACAGCCAATCACTGCAATGCATTTGCAAAATGCATTGCAGTTTGCAAGCTTGCAAGGCTGTTGTTGCTGCCTGCAGCCCAACCATCAGTTTGCTCCTTTCCCAGGGAAGGAGCACTGTGGTGGCCAATAGGGTTCTGGCATCTGCTCTCTGGCCAATCACAGAAGGTTTTTCCTTTTTGAAATCCTTCTGTGTATGCTCAGAGAGCATAAAAGGAGCCAGTCTCTGGGCTGACTCTCATTGCTGTGTTCCTGGATCCTGCTGGCTGGTGAGAGAGAGCTGCATGGCTTGGCTGTTGGAGATTGTGGCTGGCTGGCTTCTGCTGCCCCTGCTCCTGAGTCTGCCCTGCTTTCCTCCCTGCTCTTCATGGACCTCGGATCAGTACCTCAGAAGACTTCAGACTGATTTGATTTATTAGGGCACTTTTAAATTTAATTTCTTTTCTCTTTATTTTATTCTTCCTTAGGGTTGGTTTGGGAGAGACCTGGGGCTGGTGGGGTGGTGATTGCACATGGTCTGCTGCTGGCTTGGCAAACATGCCCCCTCACACCACCACCACACCTCTCAGGTTTTTTTACAGGGAGAATCTGCTTGCCTGATCCATTCCCATAGGAAACAATAGAGAACTGGGGGCACCCTCTTTGGATGCCCCTAGAATTGGACCCCCTGGTCCAATCTTTTCAAAACTTGGGGGGTCTTTTGGGGAGAGGCTCCAGCAGCTACAGTCCAAATTTGGAGTCTCTACCTCAACCCCCCCCTCTCCAGCCCCTGCAAACTTTCCAGAAAATTTTGCCATTGAAGTCAATGGCCCCATTGGATATAATGGACCCGAATTTTTCGGGAATCCCAAAACTTTTCGGATTTCAATGCTTTACCGGTATAGGTATTCGGGGTTTTTCGGGAATACCGAAAAAATTCAGGTCCAATATGCCCAAATCCGAATTTTACCGAATTTTTTTTTTTGCACACCCCTATATGGAAGCCGGGTGACTGGGCGGCGGCACCTCCTGGCCCCCACCCTTTGAAACGGGGAAGTCAGAAGATAGAGAGCCTCTTCCCCATTTCATAGAAAATGGGGAGTCTCCGATTAGGCTAGTTGGATTGGGTGCAAGAAGGAGTTGTCCTCTGCCCCTAACAAAGGACTCAAGGATGCCCCTCCCCCACCCCAGTCTGAGAAATGTGGCTCCGCTGCTTCAGTGTCGGTAGCCAGGTACTGAGAATTAGCGACAGCAGATATCTCCATTTTGGTTGCTGGTGAGCTAGACGGGCCAGGAATCCAAGGCCGAGAGGCCCTTGATCTTCCTTAAGGGATGGAGGATGGTGGGCAGTCGTAGAATCCTCTCAAAGCAGTTGGGACCAGTGTTCCCTCTAAGCAGAGTTAGTGTGAGCTAGCTCACAGTTTTTTAGCCTCCGGCTCACACATTTCTGTCTTCGCTCAGGAAGGGATGGCTCCAGAGCAAACTTAATTTATGCCGCAGCCAAATCGCTTGCTCACAGCTTCCATGCGAGTAGCTCACAAAGTGGAATTTTTGCTCACAAGACTCCACAGCTTAGAGGGAGCATTGGTTGGGACTCTTTTGCAGAGTCCCACCTTCATGGTTGGAAGTCTCTACAGAGCTATCTTGAGGGGGGTGGGAGGTTTTTGGAAAGACTTCTTGCGAGCGTAGATGTAGAGCAGGGCTCCTCAGTGTGGTGCCCGTGGGTGACATGGTGCCCCCCCGGCACCTTGTCTGGCACCTGCCAAGAGTTTTTAGAAGTGGGTGGTGTTGGAAACAATGTTTGTCTTCCTTGGCCACTCCAAGGGACACATAAAAGAAAGTCAGTCTGGAGTATCTTTTAGGTGAACTTTATTGACAATAAAGGGAGTCGAACAAAGGTGAGCTCAACTCAACATTCCAAACAACCTCCATTTACCACCTCTTCCTGGCCGGTTCCTCCCTGTCCTGTTCCCTTTGGCTGGGTCATGAGGACTTAAACTCTTTCAGTTCCGCCTACAACACACAATAAAACATACAACTCCTGGACATGACCCCCCTCCTTGAACATCCATCATATGTGCATTAAAATTAGCTTTTTAAGCAAACAAGGTGGGACAGATAATATTCATGAGTCTATTAGGCATGCGTGGTTAATTAGGGTCTGTGTAAGTCAAGGCTATTCCTTGCAGTCCACATTTTTTTACACCCCCCTCCCATCTTATCTCCAGGTTTTGGTTACTTTGCCTAATTCCTCAGGCAAACTCATAATTCAGCCATTGTCCACACAGTTAGAGTTGCTTTAGCTCACTTTAACTATTCGCTTCCTTCAGGTGGGGCTTTTGCCCAGCGGGGCTTCTGATTGGCTACTGGAGATTTGATTGACTGGGCAGATTTTTTTTTAAATGTTGCTTTGACAGAAGGTGCCACCACAGCACAACTATCATCACTGTGTGACTGAAGGGAAGCTGTGGCAGCCATTTTGTGGCTGGCTCCGCCTCCTGTGGTAGCCATTTTGGGACTACGCCCACCATGCTCTGTCAGAATTCCAAAGGTACCGGCAGGCTCAAAAAGTCCCCCCCCCCCGATGCAGAGAACACAAGCCATGCCTCCTACGTCTTCATAGAAAGCTGAGGTGAGTGGTGAGGCAGTGCCGTGGATGGAGAGGGTTGTCCCAGCCTCTTGGCTCGTGCTCTCTGTCCATTCTGCTAGCCACACACTGGTGAGGTCTCCTCTCCGGCTCCCCCTTGTCCTGTCATGGGACTCTGGCACAGGACTTCCTGCCATGTGCTTGGAAGGGTCGAAGACCACTGTGTAAGAGAGTCAGCATGATTTATTTCTTGGGTTGCAGACTGAGGAAGGGGTGTGTGAGCTGAGATCCTAACCTACACAGAAAGTGCTGGGGAGGCACACAGTGGAATGCTGGTTTGTTAGAGGTGAATGGAGCCAGTTGCACTTTCCCTGTTCACGTTTCCTCTTCTCCTCTTCCTCTGCAGGCTCGTCTCAGGTTCCCCATCGACTACCCTTATTCACCACCTGCCTTCAGATTCCTGACAAAGATGTGGCATCCTAACATATACGAGGTACGTGACTGGGTGGGTCACTTTAAATCGGGTCCGTGGGAATCACCACGGAAAGGGGCTTTCCCGGGAGTCCTCCTTTCGCACAAACAGTGTCCTCATCTGATCGTTAGCGCACGTTAATGTCCAGCTAAGCAGGGCATGTATCCCATCAAGGAGGGTGTACGTGGTGTAATTTTTAGATTGCTCCTAATTTTAAACAAGAGCATATAATGGCTTATTAAATGTGCAATTTTGCTTATTACATATATCACGGTGAGTGTAAATAGAAGTAAATTGCCTGCAAAATAGCGCCTCCTGGCTTGTACCCAACTATGCAGCTACCAGGAATTCAGGGGCCCTCTTTGGAAGAGAGAGCAGTGATTCTGCCCCAGATTGCCCCTCCTCCCATTTTAGACCCTCACTGTGCTGCCTGCACTGTTATTTATTTAGTACATTTTCGTCTCGCCCTCCCTCCAAGGAGACGAGGGCGGGGTTCGGGGTTCTTCTCCCTCCTTCATTTTATCCTGATGAGGTAGCGGAGTCTGAGCAAGTGGGTGGAATGTCCTGAGATGAAGAAGGAAATGGCCATGTTGGACTGTAAGATAAACAGAGGATAAATTGAACTCAGCCCTGAGCTGGATGGCTTGGGTCAGCCCGATCTTGTCAGATCTCAAGCTAAGCAGGGTCGGCCTTGGTTAGCACTTGAATGGGAAACCTCCAAGGAATACCAGGGTTGTGACGCGGAGGCAGGCAATGGCAAACCACCTCCAAACATCTCTTGCCTTGAAAGCCCTTCTGAGTTGCCATAATTCAGTTGTGCCTTGACAGAACTTTCCATCACCCATCTGAACCCAGCTAGTTAATCTTCATTTATACAGAAAAGCAGACTGGAACTCGGGGTATTAAAGAGAGCCAGCCACTGATTTCCTATTAGAATGGATTTTTAATGTGCCTGCCTTCAGATTTAATTTTAACCAGGCGATATTTAAAGTGGGATGCTTAATGTTTGGATTTTTTAAAAAAATGGTTAAATCTTTCTAAAGCCTTGGTTTTATTCACGCTGATAATCCATCTTCACATTCATTGTTGTCAGAGTGATTAAAAGACGCTGCCTGTTTCCCTTTGCTGCCTCTTACCCCAAATAGTTTTGTGATGCTGCTTTTGCTTACTCTCGTGCATGCCTTTGACTTCCCTCTCCTCTTGTTTCTGGGTTCTTTACTTTGTCTCCCCCGCTATCAAAACTCTTTTAGGGCAGAGACTGGCCTTGCTTGCTTAGTTTACTTTTGAAATCACCATACACGACTGGTACTTTGTGAAAAAGGACAGATACGTTTACAGAAAAGAGCAAGAGTCCAGGAGCACCTTAAAGATTAAAAAAATGTGGCAGGGGATGAGCTTTTTGCTGAGTTCTTCTGGATACTTTAGATCTATCTGAAGAAGTGAGCAGTGACTCACAAGAACTCCTACCCTGCCACAAATTATGTTAGTCTTCAAGGTGCCCCTGGACTCTTGCTCTTTTCTACTGCTAAAGACAAGACATGGCTACCCATCTTGATCTGTCTGAAGAAGTGAGCAGTGACTCACAAGAGCTCCTACCCTGCCACAAATTATGTTAGTCTTCAAGGTGCCCCTGGACTCTTGCTCTTTTCTACTGCTAAAGACAAGACATGGCTACCCATCTTGATCTGTCTGAAGAAGTGAGCAGTGACTCACAAGAGCTCCTACCCTGCCACAAATTGTGTTAGACTTTCAGGTGCTCCTGGACTCTTGCTCTTTTCTCCTGCTGCAGACAGACTACCACGGCCACCCATCTTGTTCTAGCTGAAGAAGTGAGCAGTGATTCAGGAAAGCTCCTCCCCTGCCACAAATATTGTTAGTCTTTAAGGCGCTCCTGGATCTTTTCTTCTGTTCTAGGCGGACTAACACGGCTGCCCATCTCTATCTAAGTATATTTATGTTTAGGTATTGCACACTCGCTGATTGCACACGCACGTCCACGGATCCCTCCCTCCCTTTGATTCATTTAACATGGCTGAGCGATTGTTCATGGGCAAAATGAGAGTTTTGTGTATTACCTGATCCTTCCCACAGGAGGCTGGAGGCATAGGAAGTGGCAGAGCATTAGCGGTTCCTGGGGCTTGCCACTGACCCAGAGCCTGCTGACTTGGGAGAGAGGCGGGCTTGGCTTGCCTTTGGAGGCTCTTGGGAGTAGCGGGAGACCTCTGCCCATCACGGAGAACTGAACAGGTGCCATCCATCACTGGGGCAAGCAGCCAACTCCAAACTCTTCTAGTTTCCTTAGTAAGTTTGGGGTTGGCCTCTCTCCCCAATGGCCAGCTGCACTCCTTCCCTTCTCTGTGCTGAGCGAAGGCCTCTGGGAGTCTCACCTTCTGCTGGACAATGTAAAGGTGGCAGCAGAAGTGTCAGTGGGCCCTCGTGGAGGAAAGAGCCCATCTGGGACGCTTGTTTCGTGAGAGGTAACTAATCATCTTATGGGGCTGAAGAGTGTGACCTGCCAGTAGACCAGAAGGCTTTTCCACTTTTTTAATCTCTCTTTCTCTTGCATTCTCCCCCCACCTTTCAGACTGGAGATGTTTGCATCTCCATCCTTCACCCACCGGTGGACGACCCGCAAAGTGGGGAGCTGCCTTCAGAAAGGTGGAATCCTACTCAGAACGTGAGGTGAGACTTCTTGCCCAGAGGATGGCAAAACCCTGTTTCATGGAACCCATTTCTGACAGGACAGGCAGAGGTCTGAAGGATCAGCAGGACGGTCCCACCCGGCGGAGACGCAGACTAGAGCCGCTCTGCTTCCTTCTTCCCTGACACAAACAGCGACAGAGGCTCTGACGGGCCTGTCGCTTGACGCTCCCTCCCAAGAAGTGACCGAGAGCCTTTTCACCTTGTTTTTTAAATTATGCTTATTTTAAATTATTCCGTGCGCCTCGACGTTTAGTCATGCCGGCCACATGGCCACGGAGAAGTCTTCGGACAGCACTGGCTCTTTGGCTTGGAAACAAAGATGAGCACCGCCCCCTAGAGTCAGATTCGACTGGCTTTCGAGCAAGGGAAACCTTTTACATTTTTTATTTACATCCCACTTGTCTCCCAGACTAGGGAGTCCGAGCAGCTTTTGACATCGTTCCCTTCCCTCCACTTAATCCTCACAGCAGCCACCTTGTCGGAGGGAGGTGAAGCTGCGAGGGTATGATGCAACCTGGCAGGTGAGCAAGGGGTTCGAGCCCCATCTTCCCAGGCCCTAGTCTGTGGCTCTCACCACTACACCACACAGCCCTCGTCACCCCATCCCCAATCTCTTGGTTCCCACAGGGGACGGCAACAGGTGTGTGAAGAATGATGGTCATCAAGGCCTCTTTTGCTGTTCATTCTGGGGAGGAGGGGGCTAAAGAGGCCATTGCCTGCCCCTTGCCTCCGCGAGCACACATGTGGTATGCTCTAAACATAGATACGGTGTGGATGATACAGTCGGCCCTGGGAGCTGTTTTCACGTGACATGTTTATAAGAGGCAGTGCGTGCATTTCAAATGCTGAGCTGGTTACTTGCCACCTCAGAATTCACCACAAGAACGCTGACTTCTTGTGACCTTTTTTAGCCTGTGACCATTAGTGTTTGCATTGTTTTTCCCAGAGGATCAGGCTTTTTGTATCTCCCTCTACCACAGAATGTCTGATTCCAAACAGTCTGAAAGAACGGAGACTGTCTAGATGTGTGTGGGTGTGGTTCTCCTTCAAAATAATGGCTCCTACAACTTCCTTTAGAGAGCAGTGTCTCAAGGAACATATATATATATATTCATTTTTTTAATGTTATCGTAGTCTGTCTTTCTGAGACTCATGCCAAATTACACAATGTTAGTCTACTACAATCAGTGGCATGAGATATCCAGTGCAACAGGGCAGTGGGGTTTGGGTTGCAGACACCTGAAGCAAAGCATAATCACTGAAACCTGTCCTATTAAAAAGAGCTCCGCAGGGCATGGGGGTGGGTTGAGACCCACTACAGTAGAAGAGTTTTAAGACCACGGATATCATCATTTGCAACAACTGTGCAACCTACTCTTGCTAGATATCACACCACCAGCCAGAAATAGGTTACGTGGAATGGTGTAGGGCCAGGCCGCAGGTACCTATGATTGGGGGTTGTGGGCAAGGCAGACAAGAAGACTCCAGAGGCTGGATGGAGTTTCCAGCCTGCCAGTTACCATCATGGACCATTTTCAGAACACAGGCTTCCTTTGGTGAGCAATAGGCAATCCTGAGTGGAAGACAGAAGAAGGGCAGAGCTCCTTTTCCAGAGCAGGCCATGCCTCCGAGAAAACCTGCAGAGCGTATCCTTTAGCACCTGGTCTTTGGAGGCAGGCTGTGAAATCAGCCAATGTCCCTCTTGGTGCTTTTTAGTTCAGCACAGAGTACATATATATGCAGCCAGTGAGGTCTTTGATTGGCAGGAAGGCCCACCATTCTGGTTGCTGCTTCACCTGTAAGTTTTGGCCGCAGCCTTCATGCCTAGGTTTCCTGTCTGTTGTCTCTTAACTCTCTTGTTTCCTTCCCCCCCACCCCCCACCCCATGCCAGGACGATCCTCCTTAGTGTGATCTCGCTGCTCAATGAACCGAACACGTTCTCTCCAGCCAATGTTGACGCTTCTGTGATGTACAGGAAATGGAAGGAGAGCAAAGGGAAGGATCAGGAATATACAGATATCATCAGGTGGGTGGGAAGACTTTCCTTGTGTCCCGTTTCGTCATCCCCTTACCCCCACCCCAGCTTCGAGTTCAGAGATGCCATCACCAATGTTCCCTCTAAGCTGTGGAGTCTTGTGAGCAAAAATTCTACTTTGTGAACTACTGGCATTAAAGTTGTGTGCAAGCGATTTGGCTACTGCATCAGTTAGTTTGCTCTGGAGCCATCCTCCTGGAGCGAAGACAAAAATGCATGAGCCAGAGGCTAAAAAACTGTGAGCTAGCTCACACTAACTCAGATTAGAGGAAACACCAGCCATCTCTCTGTACTCTGCTTTAAGGCTGCATCGATCAGAAGCCCTGTTCTGGGCAGAGTGGTGTTGTACAGTGGTTAGTATTGGGTGGGATCTGAGTTCTAATTCTCACTTTGCTATGAAGTTCATTTGTTGACTGTGGGCTCGTCACGCTCTGCCTAAGCCACCTCACAGGGCTGTTGTGAAGGTAAGTGGTGGAAGGGAGAAGCATGTATGGTGCCCTGACTTCCTAGGAGAAAGAGCAAAGTAAACATCTGGCTTCCATGTTTGGTCATCTGTGTCTAGGTAACTAGACAGGAAACAACTGTTAAGTGGAGGTGAACATATGAATCTGCCTTATACTGAGTCAGACTCTTGGTCCATCAAAGTCAGTATTGTCTACTCAGACCGGCAGCGCCTCTCCAGGGTCTCAGACAGAGGTCTTTCGCATCACTTACTGCCTGGTTCTTGACTGGAGATGCCGGGGATTGAACCTTCTGCATGCCAAAGCAGATTCTCTACCACTGAGCCACAACCTCTCACAGTGGCGGGAAAGGTGTTGGCCACTGGGCTGGCATAGATTCCCTTGAGCCTGAGGCCTGTGGGGATGTTAGAGCTGCTACTGAGGGCCAAACTAGACCTTCTATGACCCTGGGTTCCCCTGACCCAGGTCAGCCAGTTTGGTGTAGTGGTTAAGTGCACGGACTCTAATCTGGGAGAACCGGGTTTGATTCCCCATTTCTCCACTTGCACCTGGCTGGATGACCTTGGGCAAGCCATAGTTCTGATAAGAGCTGTTCTTGAAAAAGAACAGTTTCTGTCAAGAGCTCTCTCAGCCCCACCTACCTCACAGGGTGTCTGTTGTGCGGAGGAGATGGGAGAGGAGTTTGTAAGCCGCTCTGAGACACCTTTGGGTAGTGAAGGGCAGGGTATAAATCCAATCTCTTCTTCTTCTTCTTCTTCTTCTTCTGACCCTACTCTCAGTCACGCAGTCCAACAACATCTGCTGGGAACGAATTACTCAGGAGCCGCAGGGGCCCCATTTGGATTGAGACCATGACATGGGGTGGAAAGTCCTCACCCATCTCCTTTTCTGTTTCTTCCTTGCGTGAAGCAGCCTGGGGAAGGGGGGCGTTACTTGCCTGCCATTTTAATTGTTCTTACGAAAAGGTGATACTTTGTGTTTCTTTGGATCCACATGGCTGCCCAAAACTTTTTTTCTGGATGGGTTGGCAAAGGTTTTTGCTTGCCATGCAGGGGCCCTCTGAGTCTTGGGGGGGGGGGCATCTCAATGGTTTCTGAGGGAACTTTTGGTCTCCAGGTATCCCCAGTCTTGGGAGGCACATCCCAGGTCCCCAGTTGCAGAGGTGCTGCATCAGGGGTCTTGGAGGCACGTGGGGTCCTCTGGATGCAAGGCTGTGATTCAGGCGCCAGCTCATGTCGGCTATGGCTTACCAGTGAGCAGCCATGACCCATGGCTTTCATAGGCTGGGCGAGGTTCAGTTAAAAAAAATGGGTTTCCTCAGAGTGGTTTTCATTGATCTCGTCGTTTCACAGATGAAAATTCAGATTTAATTGTGCCTCTTGCCAAAGGCTGGTGTTTTCTGATTTACTGACGGAAGTGTGAAAGAAGAGTCAGGTTAATAAACAAAAGCTGCCGCTGGTTAGAGTGGGCCCACGAGTGCAGCCAAAGTGGCCTCACATAAAAACCCGACCCCCCCAAGAAAATCTTCCCTGTCTGAAATTGTGCCCCACTGAGGGGGTCATGAAGAGTTGGGACTCGACTGTGCGACTGAACAACAACAACAAGAAGTTCACCAGCAGCCCTGACCTGGATGGGCCAGGCTAACCCAGTCTGGTCAGATCTCAGAGACTAAGCAGGTTCGGCCCTGGTTAGTACTGGGATGGGAGACCCAACAAGGAAGTCCCGGGTCACAACACGGAGGCAGGCATGGGCAAAATCACTTCTGTATGTCTCTTGCCTGGAAAATCCCCTAGCTGCAACTTGACCGCACTTCCCACCATCACCAGTTAACTAACTAATGTGTTGATTGGTTTATCTGCCCCCCCCCCCCAAAAAAAAAAAAAATAAATAAAGCCACTGGTAGTCCCAAAACATCTTTCCGGCTCCAAAACCTGAGCCACAAACAGAAGTATAATTGGATTTCTGCAAGGGGAATAGGATGACTGGTGGGAAAGCGTGAGTTCTGGTTGCTGAAAAACAGCACAGGGAGAAGGGCGGCTTTACAGCCACAGGGGAGAGCAAAACCCACTGACGTACCAGATTGTCGTACCAGATTGTCGGGGCCTCTTTTTTATTGTTTTACAAAATAAGAGACTAGTTCAATCGACTGCAAAAGCAGTTTTGCCCGTGTGAAGGTCTGCCCTGGCTGTTGCTGGGCTCCTTCTTCACGGGGAGCTGGAGAACTTCCTGGCCGGAAAACTTCCTCCCTTGGTGCACAGCCTGCTTCCCTCTTCCCCCACCCCCATTCATCCTTTCTGTGGCCCCTCCCCCCATTAGTATAGCTGGCTGGAGGAGGGGGAATCCAGGCCTTTGTGACCTCCTTACTGCCTGCCAAGCTCTGGTGGGAAGAAGCAGATGCCCTTTCATGCCTTCGGGGATGAAGAATTCAACATGTCCCCTCCCTTTACTTTGCCATTAATAGTAATATGGGGACGCGGTATTGGCAGGGTGTAGAGATCTGACTTCTAGCATTCAAGTTATAAATGTTTAATAAAATAATCATGTATGCACTCCTGATAAAGTACAGGCCACACAAGCCTGAGCAAAATATGTCAAAATGCCAAAACTTTTCCCTAACCAGAACAGAGTTTAATTCCAGTGGCAGAATAAAACTGAGAATTAAAAATTTGCTGGTCTTCAAGGTGTCCCTGGACTGAAACCCTGTTCTGCTGCTTCAGACCAACATGGCTCCCCCCACACACCTATTATTTATTTATTTATTTATTGGATTTATATCCCACCCTTCCAACATGGGCTCAGGGTGGCGAGCAAAAGGCAAAAAACCATACATTGCCAATAAAACATGGAGGCAAATGCCATATAAAATACTTAAAAGCACAAATAATCAAGTACCAGTAAAACATTTAGAACAGCGGAAAACAGAACATATATTCACAGTTTAGTCCAATCACTCAACACTCTGGCAGCACATTTACCCCTGCTCTGATGATGTCCCACCATAGCTGTAATCTCATACCAGGGCCAGCACGCCTCGTGATATCACCATGGTGATGGTGCAATAGTGGTGGCAGCCCCTACTCGAAAGCCTGGCGGAAGAGCTCTGTCTTGCAGGCCCTGCAGAACTGCATAAGGTCCCGCAGGGCCCTAATATCTTCTGGGAGCTCACTCCACCAGGTAGGGGCCGCCACCAAAAAAGCCCTGGCCCTGGTAACAACATATTTGACCACCTTGGGGGCTGGAATAACCAGTAGATGTTGTCCCCCTGACCATTGTGCCCTTGGGGGAACATATGGGGAAAGGCGGTCCCTCAGGTAAGCTGGACCCTGGCCATATAGAGCTTTAAAGGTGAGAACCAGCACTTTGAAGCGGATCCAGTACACCATTGGCAGCCAGTGCAGCGCCTTAAGCTCTGGCTGGATGTGGTCCTGCCTTGTGAGCAGCCCCACGTAGAGAGCGTTGCAGTAGTCTAGCCTCGAGGTGACCATCACATGGATCACTGTGGCCAGGTCATCACAATCGAGGAAGAGAACCAACTGTCACGCCAGCCGAAGGTGATAAAATGCTGACTTGACAGTGGCTGCCACCTGGGCCTCCATTGTTAAGGAGGGATCCAGGAGCACCCCCAAACTCATAACCCCCGGCGACAGCACCAAGGGTGCCCCATCAAAGGTCGGGAGAGGGAGCCCCAACCCCAGACCAGTCCAGCTCCAGCCCAGGACCTCTGTCTTCGCCGGGTTTAGCTTCAGTGAAAGGAGCAGATGCTGTTCTTTCAGAAGCCCTATTACTGTGAGTTTAAGGTTTGCAGTTCTTTGCTTGGCGTGGCTACACCTGGGCAAAACAGAATCCAAGGGAGTCCTTTGTGCCCGCTGCCATGAGTCCAGAGGTGCAAGAGAGCCCAGGGGAACAGAGAGATTTATAACCTATGCCCCTCCCCCTTAATTGGGATGACTATTGGTCTCTTCTCGATTGACAGGGGAATATGGCCTAGCTGTCCTTGGTGCCCCTTCCTCTCTGGCAGTGAAGTGATTTCTCCCTCCTTAAGGGTTGGGAAATGCCTGGAGATTTTGTGGGTGGGGTTTGGGGAGGGGAGACTTCAGTGAGGTATAATGCTGTAGAGTCCACCTTCCAAAGCAGCCATTTTCTCCAGGGGAACTGATCTCCATTGCCTGGAGATCAGCTGCGATCCCTGGAGAGCTCCAGCCATCACCTGGAGGTTGGCAACCTTACCTTCCATCAGTCTTGTGCTGGTGGAGCCCATTTGCACATCCTTAGCGGGGAACCAGTTTACATCCTACTCGTTCGCACCTGGGGTCTTTGTATCCCCTGGCCAGGTGGGCACGGCTTTCTTATACCAGCCCCATAAGGTAGCCAAGTACAGTGGATGAAAATTGTGGGGTGAGGGACCATTCTCCACACGAGCATAGCCAGATCGCAAGGCACAACAATCTGTTCCTTCAGTGTTCCGGCAACCGAAAGCTGAGAAACCAAGAGTCCGAGAATGATGAGGGAGAGAGCAAAGGAAATGGGAGGCTGAACTCGGAGCGCAGGGTAGAGGTGGCTGGCTGGAGCCATCCCCGCACCAGCATCTGCAATGGGCCTGATTTCAGATGCTGATACTCACCCATAAAACCCTCCATCACCTTGGGAACGTTTGCCTCAAGCAGAGCGTATCTTGCATTACACTCCCCCATGTGAGCAAAGTTTGAGTCCAATGGCACCTTTAAGACCAACAAAGTTTAATTCTGGGTAGAAGCTTTCGTGTGCGTGCACACGAAAGCTTCTACCCAGAATCAAACTTTGTTGTCTTAAAGGTGCCACTGGACTCAAACTTTGTTCTGTTGCTTCAGATCAACACGGTTGCCCACCTGCTTCGACTCCCCCATGTGAGTGATCTTCCTCCAGTGGCCACTGCCTCCTACAGCCAGGCCCGTTCCCCTTCAGCTCAGACAAGGGAGGAGTTTTTGGTTATGAGACCAACACTGCAGAAATGTCTGTGCAGAGAGGGTTCCAACAATCCCTGTCTTTTTTACGGGGCATATAAACAACCTGTTCCAGAGAGCCTCGATTGGAGGCTGATGGAATTGGGGGAGAGTACACATGTTGACTTTAAGGCCTTCTGTTATGTCCGAGGATTGCAGATACTGATTTCGTAGCTCTGTCGTGAGCATTCATAAGTCGCCAGGTCTCCACAGAAAGATGGGAGTAAAATGATTTTAACCAACAGTTACCAGTGTCTCATGTTCCCCCTCCCCATTCCCCACCCACTTTCCAGGAAGCAAGTCCTTGGAACCAAGGTGGATGCCGAACGGGACGGAGTCAAGGTCCCCACCACGCTGGCCGAGTACTGCGTGAAAACAAAGACTCCCGCGCCGGATGAAGGCTCTGACCTCTTCTATGACGACTATTACGAGGACGACGAGATGGACGACGAAGTTGACAGTTGCTACGGCGACGAGGACGACTCCGGCAATGAGGAATCTTGATGAGGGATGCCTCCCGGGCCCCTCCTCCTCCTCCCTCTTCTCCCCCTCCCCTTTTGCACCGCTGCCTCCTGAGGGGAGCAATAAACTTATCTTGACTTTTTTTGGTACTTGAACCCAGGAGGCAACAGCCGGCTGAGAGATGGAACCCTGTTTAGCCCTGAGGCGAAACTCTCTACCTCAAAAAAGGGAGACTCAGCTTCTGCTTGAGGGGCGGGGTGGGGGGTGCACTGCAGGACAACTCCGCCTCAGGCGTGCCCGGCAGGGCCTGCAGTTCTTGGGTCTTCTCCAGCTGGGAGAGCGGAAAGAGAGGGTAGCCCTTCCTGCAGACCCATCCCTGGTTGTTGCTGGAAATCAAGTGGGTGCTTCTACCGGGACTAAGGAGAACACAAAAAGGATGTTGCTTCCCAGCCCCACGAGGCTGTCAGACGGCACAGTGTCTGTGTGTGCGCGCGTGCTATTTTTTCAAATGCCACATTATTTTGGGAGAGTTTGTAGCAAGGGCTGTTTAGGAAAGCAAGGTGGGCAGAATAGATGGTTGAGCACATTGACTGTAGTTTTAACTAGCCTGTTCTCCCCCCCCCCTTTTTTTTCCCTTTAAAACCTTTTAAGTAATTCTCATTTGAGCCCTTCTGAAATTGCAGTGCCACTTTTAGCCACTGGAGGACATTTGTGTTCTGCTGCCAAGTTCTAGGTGGTCTAAAGTCCTCTAACTGCTTTGGGGGAGGGTCCTGCCCCCAAAACTTTTTTTTTTTTGAGGGGGGGTCATTTGCAACTGGGGTATATTAGGAAACCAGAGGGTCTGTAGGAAAGAGGTGGGAGTTCATGGTCAGACAATGATTGGGGGGGTGGACTTTTTTTGTCAACACAGGGTGGGAGTTCTTGCTTTTGTGGTCTTACTTTCCCCCTCTTGGTTTTGAAGCTATATAATAAAAGGACTTTGAAATAAAAGATGCATCCGGATGCCTGGCACTGCCCATATGCAGTAGGATCGTGTCTGGATGGATGGCTAGTCTTTGTTTACTTACTCATATTTACTTCCGGAGGCTTCCAAAGTGGTGTTTGCCCATGCGGGGCTTTGTTTCACCAGGGCCTGTCCTGTTGCCTCCCTGTTGCCTTGTTCTGTGTGCTTGAACAGGCACCAGCAGCTAAATCTTAGGGTCAGTTGGCACCAGGCAATCTGTCTTGAAGGGCAGTCTCTATCCACTGGCTGATCTTAATGAACAACCTCTGAAGAAGTTTGCCTGGGACCCATTAGGAGAATATGCCTCAAGTCTCTGGCAGCATTCTGGAGAGCTGTTGGGAGATGTGTGGGCTAATATAGAAGCAGTTCCCTGAAAACTGAAAACGTGTTTTTAAAATAGTATTCTGCAAAAGGACTCAGCCAGAGGGCTCCCAAAGAGGCTTCTGCAGAATGCAACCAACCGTTGTCCATAAACAGTGGGGGGCAGCATAACACTTGAAGGCCACACCCTGTCGGTAAAATCCTGAGAATCATTAAGGCAGAAGAAAAGCAGCCAATAATTAAAATATCAAGCAGAGGTCTGGGCACAGCAAAACCCTGGAGGAAGCTCACTGGCTGTTGACTGCCAGTCTGCCTTGCCCAGCAGCCTCTCCACCCAGGGTGGCAAGCAAAGCTCAAAAGCCATCCCCCACAATGGTATTAGAAATAACAGGGCTGTGCGTTGGGCATGGAGCAGGCGATCCCCAGCCTTTTGGGGTCTGCAGGCACCTTTGGAATTTTGAGGGGTGGTGATGAGTGCCACCTCAAAATGGCTTCCAGGAGATGGAATACCTCACACCTCTTGAAAAGAAGGGAAGGCTGAAGGGGGAGTGGAGCCACACACTGATTAAGGAAAGCCCAGGTGCTTAGCAGACCTCCTGATTCTCAAGCAGAAAGCATATTTCATTTGGATAAGGGCAGCCAATAACTGTCCCTGCGTCACAATGGCTCCACCTACTTTCTGAAAAGTTCTGAGGGAGGTGCTAAGGAAAGTATTGGTGAGCACCATGGGCACCGTGTTGGGGAGTCCTGCGGCAAGGTGTATTTGTGGGCTAATAATTAGCCATTATTAGAATCGTCTTGAAACCCTTTTTGGGGTTGCCAGCATGGCCACACATTGCTAGTGAAGGCCAGTTCACTGCTGACTCCTGCAGAAGTTACTGGAGTGCTGCGAAGTGAGTTCCAGTTGAGCAGAACCTGCTGTTGTTGTTGGGACACAGGCCTGGAGCCATGTGGAATAAGGCCTGTGTGTGCAGGTACCCAGGCTGTCTGTCCCTTGCATCTGGGTAACAAACAAGGAAAACTAGGGGAAAGGTTTTCAGGGTCAGAGGGCATTGGCTGAACACAAGCTTTTGGCCCTCAGGATTGTACATGTCAGAAATTTACGCCCTAAAAGGAGAGTTAGCTAACTGAAGATTGCATTTGTGTGCTGCTAAAGTAAATAGCTGGAATGTTTGGTAAATAACTGTACTATACTCCCTTGCTCTGGAAACCAACCTTGAGTGATCCTGGGCTTCTGGCTAAGAGTATCTCTTCTGAAGGTCTTGCTGGGTTAGAAGCTGCAAGGCAGGTCTTGAGACTGGGAATGCAGCCTTCCAGGGTAAACAGTATGCAGCCCTCTTAATTGGCTTATGTTCCAGATCAGGAATTGTGGAGAGGTATGAATTTCTAGCAGGTTAGAAGTTGATCCTCAGAGGCAATTCTTTACATTATTCAAGTCCTTAGAGGCCAACCAGGTTTTCAAGGTCTAAGTGTTTGAGATTAAAAGCTCCCTTTGTCAGATACCAGCTTTGACTTGCCAGCCTATACTCTGAAAATGTTCATTTCTAAGGTGCTACGGGAATCCTATCTAGCTGCTCTTGGTTTAGGTCTGGTTTTCTTGTCTCTTCTGTGGCTGCCTTTGATGGGCGAGGGTTGAACAAACAAGCGGCTGTTCAAATGGAAGACTCCACTAGACATCTGACTAGCTTAGATCCATGAAGGCTTATTAGACCATGCTTGGAAAGAACTTCTGTGGGCACAGGCTGGCATCTCAGTAACATGGCAGGTTGGTGGTGTCCTTGTACTTCATCTGCTGGGTGACTGCGAAGGGTTGGTGTTGTTTCCTTGCATTGTCTTGGGGAACAGAAATGCGCCCTAACAGCATATGCATCCCCAGGCCCTGCTTAGTTGGAGGTGGCGATGGTGTGTATTGCCCCATTTGGACAAAGACCACAAGACTAAATTTCTGCAGGAGCCAGAAGGATTTGAGGTGTGGCAACCGCTAGGGAACACAACTTAGATCAACCCCCCGCCCCAGGCAGGCTGCTGAGGGAGCAGCTCATGAACAGCTTGTGAATGGGATAATCCGCCAGTTTGGGGGTAGACTGCTTCTACCCATGGAGTTTTCTGGTCACCTCTCCTTGTCAATTGTCCTTTGCTTGTGCAGTCCCTTGCTCTTTTTGATTAAAAAGTCATTTTAGGGTGAAACGTCTATTGTATGTAAGATTGCCAGGTCCAGGTTGGAGATTTTGGGAGTGGAACCTGAAGAGGGTGGGGTTTGGGGAAGGGAGAGAATCCAGTGGAATATAATGCTATCGAGTCCACCTTTCAAAGCAACCATTTTCTCTAGATGAATTGATCTGTTACCTGGAGATCAGTAGTCTTAGCAGGAGATCTCCAGCTGCCACCTGGAAGACAGCAATCCTAACTGGATGTTGGCCACTATAATTCCATGGGGCTATCCATGCCCAGGTATCTCCTGAGGGTGCTCCATTTTTTAAAATCTTGACTTTTCCATCAAGGACACCGAGGAAGTTCAACCGCAGATCACTTCCCGCTATAATGCCTGCGATGGGTTTTGCCGGAGGTCATTTCAGTGCCTCTGAAGGTCGCGCGCTCGGCCGCAGGTCACGTAGCTGCGGCGTGGTTGGCTGCTCAGGTTAGCTGGGTGTGGCCCGCGGAGTCGCCGGCCGAAGACAAGTAGGCGGACTGTGCGGCAGCATGCGAGGCGACTGGGACCCTGATTGGCCTGAGCTGGTGCCAATTTGGAAAAGCCTTTCTCTGATGGGCGGTGCCCGCGAGAATTCGGGCCTCTGATTGGTTAAAGATGTTTGCCTGGCGGACGTGACCAACCGGCATCCCTCAGCCGGGAAGACTTGGGTGGGTCACCGTGTTGGTCTGAAGCGGTAGAGCAAAATTTGAGTACAGTCAGGCACCTTGAAGGTCAATAAAGTTTAATTCTGGGTAGAAGCTTTCGTCTGAAGAAGTGCGCATGCTACCTTGAATTAAACGTTGTTGGCCTTCAAGGTGCCTGACTGGACTCAAACTTTGCTCCCTGGGCAGTGTGTGACACAGTTCCCGCCTGTTTCCGGCACCCAAGAAACATCTCCTGTTTTCCCCTTCACAAGTACTGCGGGGTGGGAAGACTCGGCCACGTTCCCTTTCCGATTGGACCAGCCGCACGTCGTTCAGAGTTTGCGTTGCTCACTGCGGTGCTTCCCTTCGCAAGACGCCGACCCCCTTTCCGATCTCGCTCTCCGGTTGGCCCAGCCGCGCGCCCTTGGCGTCCTCTCCCACCAATCGCGCCGCTAGTCCGCTCCCCCTTCGTCCGGTGATTGGATAGAAATGTTACCGCCTCCCGCGCCCTCATGCTGTTCCCCCTTCCCCCCCCTTCAAGCGGGTCAGGCGCCTGAGGTGATCGAGCAAGCGTCTCGTTGGCGGCGGTTGGGGCGTCCGCGCGGAGGAGTACTGAAGAGCCGACATGGCCGTGAGGGGGGTCGTGGTGGCGGCGGTGACGCTGGGCGCCTTCCTGTGTTTCGCCCGCGGGGCTGCTGGGGCAGGTGAGGCGCCCGGGGGTGGGGTCTCGGTCTCCGACTCCTTCCTCGGCCGTTGCGTGACCTCCAGCCGGCATGATCCGCCTCTCCTGGCCTGGCCTCCCTCGCAGGGCTGTTGTGAGGCTACGCGGGAGCGGGGAGGTCTGTGCGGGCGGCTGTGTGGAAGAAAAGGGCGACTGAAAATGGGTCTAGGGAGGGGGGGACCAGTCCCCATCAGGTCGTTTGCGGGTGGATGTTTCCCGCTCCCCTCTTGCTTGCAAGCGCTTTAAAATGCATTACTGTGACTGCGAGCAATAAGAAGCCGTCAGCCCCTCTTGCTCGCAACAAAATAATGCATTTTAAGGTGCTTGCAAGCAAAAGGAGTGTGTGTGGGGGGAAATATCCTCCCTTGAATGACCCGATGGAGGCTGCTCCCACCCTCCCCGCGAAGCCACAAGATTTCGGCGTCATTTTAAGCCCTGGTGGATGGAGAAGAAGGGGGAAGGGTGTGAGCAGCCGTGGGCCGCCCCCCCTCCGGGGAGAGGGGGGAGGTGCAAATGCATTGAATCAATGCAGGGGTGGCCAAACTCGCTTAACATAAGAGCCACATGCAATAAACGTCCGATGTTTGAGAGAGGCAAGACATGAACAAATTTTACACACACGTTTTTATTAAAATATGCACATTTGCTTTTTTAACGTTAAATGAGACTGCCAGCAATAAAAACAAAAAGGGTAAAAATATTGACAATATTTATTTGCTCAGTGATATTTGTTTTCTAATGATATTTACTTGTCTAAGAGGGAGAGAGAAAGAAAGATGGAAAAAGGGAAAGTGGAAAGAAAGCAAATAGATGGGGGGAGGGAAGGATAGGTCGAAAGAAAACAACGTTGATTTTAAATGTATCCTCCAAGGCCCCTCCGCCACGCCGGCTGGCTTGGCTTGAAAGAAAGGATTTAAAGAGACAAATGTCTTCTCTAAGCTGGCTGGCAGGGGGGTTTGAAAGTGTATTTAAAGTTAAAGTTGCTTTCTTTCTCTGCTCCCTCCCACCTCAAACCTACCCAGAGAGGGGAACACTGGCTGGGGAAGGTAAGACTGATGGGGAGGCATGCCTCCCCAGCTGCCCTGCCAGGAGCCACACAATATGTGTGAAAGAGTCGCAGTTTGGCCACCCCTGAATAAATGCATTAAGCGTTCCTTTTTCTGGTAGGGAGTGGGCTCAATGCATGGCTTTTCGGCTGGGGGGAGGGATAGTTAACATAATCTGTTACAGTGAGAACAGTTTGTGGCTCTTTACAAAGCTTGTGAGGTTGGGATGGCAAGAGCAGAGCTTGCCTCCCAAGTTTGAGAAGCCTCTGACAGTCTCCTCCCGTGCGCCTTTCCTGCAGGACCCAAGCTAGAGGGGGGGCTCCTTGTACCCCAGGCCACCTTGATGAGAAAGGCTGGAGAAGCTGGCTTTTTCTGTCTCTGCATCAGCACTCAGAGCTGTAATGCTTTTTCCTCTCCCCAGACCAAAAGGTTTCTATTCCCTTTATAGGAGACAAAGAAAAAGGTGGTGGCGGGTGGGGGGAGATTGAGCTCTGCTCACGCCATTCCCATTGTTGGCTCCCCCATCCATTGTGGGGCAAGGCCTCTCACTTGCATGGCGCACACTGGGTTCTGTTTCATGGCCCTAGTTTTCAGGCAGGAATCTAGGTTGTGCCGCTCCAGAGCTTTTAAGAACTGATGCTTTCAATACAAAAGGGGGGGAGCATTAAGAACATAAGAGAAGCCACTGTTGGATCAGGCCAATGGCCCATCCAGTCCAACACTCTGTTACACAGTGGTCAAAATTACCAGGTGCCATCAGGAGGTCAAGCAGTGGGGCCAGGACACTGTTGTCCCCCCAAGCACCAAGAATACAGAGCATCACTTGCCCCTGACTGAGAGTTCTTACCTTGTGGCTAATAGCCACTGATGGACCTCTGCTCCATATGCTTATCTAATTCCCTCTTGAAGTCATCCATGCTTGTAGCCACCACCACCTTCTGTGGCAGTAAATTCCATGTGTTAATCACTCTTGCATGTAGAAAACTAGCATTTTAGGAGCTGATGCTAAAGCTATGCTAGTTTTATGTTCAGGCAGGTAGCAGATCTAATGCAATAGCAAAGTTTGAGTCCACCAGCACCTATAAGATCATCAAAGTTTAATTCTGAGCATAAGCTTTGTTGGTCTTAAAAGTGTCACTGAACTCAAAACTGTGTTCTAGTTTTATGTGTGAAAGATCTTATATGAGTGGAACAATCTTGAATTATGCCTGTATATTTCCTTGTCTCTATTTTATGTGTGTAGCTGTGTAATGGGAGATACAAGTCCTTCTTCAAATAAACAAAAATAAATTCCTACCAGAAATTCTTTCTTCCATGCCCTAAGCTTGAGTGAGGTTGTTGATCAATTAACAATTAACACAGTCTTTAACCAGTTAGCTGTAAAGCTTTGCAGTCCTTCCATTCTGGGCCTCAGTAGCTAGCTGTAGCAGTGGAAAGAGAGGCTGTTTTTCGTTCCCTGCTACAGGCTGCGTGGGTAGGCTCTGAGAGCAGAGGGAAACATTTGGGTGGCTGTAAAAGAGGGAAGAATTAACTACTTTATTGCTTCTTAAATGCCAACGGATCCTGGGGATGGGGAGGGTAATGAGGGGTGGAGAAAAGGCGCTTCCCAGTTCCATTGAAGGGATGGTATTTGAGAAAGCTATGGGAGAAAGATAGAGAAAGCATTTCCACTGTGGCAGAAAGCACTGTCTGCCTGCCCGGGTAATAAATTTGTACCCCACTCTTCTTCCAGGGGAGCTTGGAGTGACACAGTTGGTCTCCTTCCTCATTTCATCTTCACAACAACTCTGAAGTAGTTCCCAGTGGTCAGCTGTGTTCGTCTGAAGCAGTAGAACAAATTTAGAGTCCCATGGCACCTTTAAGACCCACAAAGACCAACAAAAAAACTCTGAAGTGGGTTAGGCTGAGAGAGTGAGTTGCCCAAGGTCACCCAGTGAGCTTCACAGCTGAGTAGCAATTTGAAGGCAGAGTACATTTCAACAGTCTGACTGTTTGTGCTCTACTTGTCAAAGCAGGACATGAGAATATAGCAGAGTAGCTGGGGCGAAGGGGGGGTCTGGCACAAGCTTAACACAAGAGGCCTCAAGGGGATGGTGCATGGCCACTGCCTGTCCTGCATGCCCCTCATGCTTTGAGATGAAGGGGGTGGGGTAAGTTGGGGCAAATTGTAAAAAATCCAGTGGTATGATCTCCCCCAAGTCCAATTTTGAGAGGGAAGAGCACAGATCAAGTGAACAGTACAAGATGGGGGAAGAGGTAGGAACTCCTTAAATTGCCTGTTGAAGACTGGAGAGGGTAGACTGGCAGAACAGTGACGGAGGAGAGTGGAAAGGTTATGGGAAAGAGGGTTCTAAGTTAAGAACAGGAAGTTCTGAGAAGCCTTTCATATTAACTCAGTGATGGGAATAATAGTGCACCCCTATGTATTGAGTTGAAAGAAGGGGGCTAAGGGAGGGGTCAGAATGAGGCCTCATGGAGGTGGAGTTTCTGCAAAACAGCACAGCTGCCAAAAATGGGAAAGGAAGTGGCTGAGGAAGGGAAGTTTACAGCCTGGCAAATGGCTGTGAAGGATCCCCTCCCTGGTTGCAGAAAGGCTAGGTTAGATTAGCACACAGGCTGGGAGCAGGGGCCTCCTCCAGGCTTGAGTGAGGGTGTGCAAGGGTTTGTTGGTAGCAGCCAGTTCTTCAGAATGTGGAGGAGCCTTCCCAGATGTTCAGAGCAGTTTACAGAAAGATGTGTTGGGGTTTGCTGATCACGCATGAAGAGTTCTGAGGAGGTGAATTCCACTCCATAAAGAGGGTGTTGTGAGACCCATCAATCCCCGTAACGTGGGGAAGTATGCAGATGGGAGTGTAGGGGAATCATTGGTGCTCTTCCTCATTGCCTTCAGAGTTTGGTGGGTGTGTAGGATAGGAACTGAGGGCATGCTCTGGCTGTGCGTTTGTGGGAGGTGAAGACATTCAGGAGCTGCCCTCTCTTGAGACCCTCCCCCCCCCGCCCCCCCGACTGTCTGTGTTGGGTTGTGTGCAAAAATGGCTTGATGGGATTCCAGCCTAAGAAATGACTGGGTAGTTAGAGGGATCTTTCTTTCTGCCTGGAAGTGACACCCACCCCCAGAAGTGTGTTGAAGTGAGTACCCAGTGCACATTTCTCTCACATCTCATGCTTTGAGATGAAGGGGGTGGGGTAAGTTGGGGCAAATTGTAAAAAATCCAGTGGTATGATCTCCCCGCCCTTCAAAATAATTTTGTTTTTCTATCCATTGTCCTCTAATGTGGCAGTGAGATTTTTTGCTGGAAATTTTGATGGAAATTCTTGCTTTAAAGGCTGCACTTGCTATTTTTATTGCAAAGCAGCTTGATCCTGTTCCTCCCTCCTCTCCACCTCACTAGTCATAGTTTTTTTCTTGCTTCATGCTTCCAAATGGTAAAATAACCTGTGTTATTGCTAAGTAATGGGTGAAAGGCTTTCATTAGCTTGCATAAAACTCAGTGGTCTTCAGTCTCTAAAGAAGGAGTTTGCAGCTTTTTGGCCCAAGCGCTGGAAAAAACACTTTGTTTTGTGGGCTTTGTTTGTCTCTATGTGTGTTGGGGGGGGGTGAGTAGAGACAAAGTTGGTCACTTGTCCAGGCACACTGAGAGCAAGCTGCGCCTGCGTGCCACTGCCAGATCCTCAGGAACTCAGACTTGACTGGGAGCAGTACATCATGGACATAAGTCATGTCACTTGCCTCCTTCCATTTTGCCATCCTCAGTGACACTGCCAACTCCTGGGGCTTATTTCTCTTGCTTCAGTGGTGAACCATCTCTAAGCACTGAGCCAAATGGTCTCGTGTGCCAGTGTTCAGCACATGTGCCAGAAGTTCCCTGCCCCTGCTCTCAAGCCCTTTTGGTGCTTACGCAGTTTGGTAGACTCAGCAGAAGAGTTATAAGAGTTTTATAAAATAAGAGTTACTCTTATTTATACTCTCAGCTCATCGGTATCTTTCTAGACCTGCTCCCCCTGTGCTACGCTAGTCAAATAGATAGAGGATCATAGTACTGCATTCACTGTGACGTAAATGAACCCTGTTCTGGAATCCCGTGACACTTCGGTTGGTTCTGAAGTTGTTTTTGTTGATCACAGTTCTGAGCAATGCAGCAAATGATTACTGGCGAAACCCCAGACGAAGAAAGACATGGCACATTTCCCCCCCATAATTTTATGGTAGCTGTGTATTAGTCTACCAGTGTTCTCCAGGTTGAAAATATAAACTTAGCATCTGGTTCAAAGTTTAGCTCTAGCGCTGCATATGTAATACTTCCATATTTTGTTAATCCTGAAGAAATATCATCCCCCAGTTGTCTGCTCAGTCAAAGTCTCCAATTCACACATGAGCTTCTATTCCAAAGGAGTTGGGAGTGAGGAGGAATCTTTTATTTTAAAAAGATGATTTCTCATTAGCTATTCATGGACTCAGTGAGACTAGCAGCCAGCCTACTTGAATATAACAGGCCAGCCTTGCAAAAAGTTGACAAAGCTACTAGCCTGGCTGCCCAGGCATATCTCTACACATTTATGGCCCGTGGGAAACAAACCACACATGCACCCTACTCTAGTGGAATTTTGTTACCTGGGGAGATTCTCACTGACTACAACAGCCAGGCCAGGTTGACTGCTAACTATTTATGAAGTGTTAGTATGTATCCTAGTTAAAAAAAAAATAGAGGGTGCTTATCAAAATAGTTCTGCTATCCCTGTAATAGTTTTGTTTACCGGGCTAGACACTTGAGTTTTTCCTCCTAACCTCCATCTTGGTGACTGCCTTTTTGTTTGAACTACCCATGTAATGATTCTGTGCTTTTTTTTTTTAGCATAGCAGACTTTAATACCCAATTTGCTTCTCAAAATTAAGGGTCTGCAAATATAAAGTTTGTATTTAATCAGATTGTATCTTGTTTTCAGTCAGCTTGTGTCTAAAGTTTTTGTTCCCTTGAGAAGCTTAGAGTATGTCTTATTTTTACAACTCTGGCTACCCCCCCTCCCCACTTTCTGCTGGCCCCTTAAAAACTTTATTCTCCAGGAGGTGTCTCAGTGCAGTTGTTGGCTGATATTTCTAGGCTTCTTCGTTGAATATATGTGAAACTTCAAGGGCTGCAGGTGGGTAGGTGCGTTGGTCTGAAGCAATAGAACAAAGTTTGAGTCCAATGGCACTTTTAAGACAGCTTGCATGCACACAGAAGCTTATACCCAGAATTAAACTTTGTTGGTCTTAAAGGTGGACTGAACTCAAACTTTGTTTTAAGGGCTGCAGTTTGCTTCTTTCTGCAGCTGTATCACCCTTTCCCATAAGGCACATTTAATGCATGCGGAGTTGAAATTGAAGGAATAATCCCGCCTAGGCATGGTATTGCCTTTTGTCAACTTTCATGGCTAAACAACAAGCCACAACCCTGGCCCCCACCCCTGAACCTCATTGCCTCTATATTGCGGAATGTCAAAGAGACTAGCAGTTCAGTTTAGTAATTCCATTGTAGGTGCTGACCTCTGCATGCTAACCAGATTAATGTTTGTCAGACCAGTCTCTGAGCAGATCATTAGCTTAGCTTAGCTCTGAGAATGTACATATGACACAGCTTTATAGCTACCCTCCAGCATTTATTGAGACAAAACACTGAAAGACTGGAGTTGCGTAATGGAAACTGAGCAGCTTTCTTGTGAAATACCAAATATTTTGGAGATTCATTCTGTGTATAGTGGGTTCATGTTGGTTTAAATGATTCAGAGATCCATCATCAGGCAAGTCTACACGCACTGGTTTAAATCAGGCATAGAGGTATATCTGAATATCTGAAACAGCTTGTCAGCTAGACAGTTTGACCCAACCATGTTTCTCCAGAGCTTCAAGCAGAGATCTTCTCTGGCTTTACTGTACGAAATATTTAGCTGAAGATGCTACAGATTGAACCTGGGATATTCCTACTTGCAAATAATGCGCTCCACCACTGGCCAGTGCCCCCCCCCCCCCACTAAATCTTCCATTATCTGTTGGTCCTTGTTTGGCTGTAAGTAAATTTGCTTCTGGTATCTCAGCCAGTTGTGGTGTTCGTGAAAAAATACATTGAAGTTCAAGCATACTTCCATGGGAAATAAGCAGTCTCCCTTCCCATTGTCATTCACAGATTTACACAGCCAAGGGGATTATGTTGCTAAGGAAAGGGGCATTGTCCTTGATTATTCTCCAGGACTCTCCCTGCCATGAGGCAAAATGGTGCCTCAGGTGGCAGATTTTGGGTGCCATTAAATGGCAGCATATTGTCAATTATTTATTTTTTTATTATTTTTTAACAGCCACATTGGTACAGTGGTTAAGAGTGGTGGACTCTAATCTGGAGGGCTGGGTTTGATTCCCCACTCCCTCCTCCACATGAAGTCTGCTGGGTGACCTTGGGCCAGTCCCAGTTCTCTCAGGACTCTCTCAGCCTCACCAACCTCATAAGGTGCCTGTTGTGGGGAGAGGAAGGGAAAGGTGACTGGAAGCCACTTTGAGACTTAAAGTAGAGCAAAGCAGAATATAAAACCCAGCTCTTATTCTTCAATGGAAGGGCCCCTCCAGGATTTGTTTTAACAGCATAAAAACTCCACCCATGGGGAAAAAACCCTCTAAAAAGTAATTCCTTCTTGGTCCTGTTTGTACTAAGCTGGGTGTAACAAGGTTAAAAAGTCATCAGTCTGTTTTTCCCCCAGCTTAATCTATTTTGAATGCTGTCTCAGCCCTGCAATGCTGAGGGTTAGTTAGGATAGCTGCTGCCTAAAATGTGGAAAGAGTTTTCTGTCTGTCTCAGGCACATTCATGTTTAGGTTGCCATTCTTGACTGGCAGGTGGACTTGAGTACCTCTGGTTTCCTGAACTAGTCAGTGTATTTACACTTGAAGGAGTGCTCGTGAAGGTACATGGGTCTGGTCAGTGCCTAAATAGGAAGCTGGCTGTGATCCGTCATTGAAGTCCACAGAAGAGAGGCAGGATATAAAGGCCTTTGAACTAGATTGTTCATTAACTTTCCATTACCATACTAGAAATGAGCTGAAGGTTGGAAAGGAGGAATGTGGTGGAAGCAGATATGCTTCATGGGAACTGGGGAAAAACCAAAGCCAGTGTTTTACATGTGTTAAAGGAAATGGCACTCTGCCTCGATCAGCTGTAAAAAGATGGGGCAGTTGGTTAAATCAGCCTTATATTCTGTAGCTCGTCCTCTCAGCTAACAGTAGGAATAGTCTGTTATTAGTTGAAGGTGACTTTGCTTTGGTTCCAGTGAGTAGTTCATGTGTTCTTCCTTTGGGGCAGAGTATGAGCTGGGTGTAAAGAATCCAGGAAACCTGTATGATCCAGTGGTCCTGGGGTGGGGCAGTCGTCACCACTGGGAAAAGTTCCTCCCTTTGGGATTGCAGGGTTGCCTAGTCTTTGTGATTCCTGTAGGGGGAAGGGCTTCTCCCTCATGGCCCCAGTTCTTCAGCCTTGCCTCAAGGCAGGAGGACGCCATCTTCCGTGCACCACAATTCTTTCTTTTCTTTTTTTCTTACCTCCCACCCACTTTTGTTTTCCTTGGGGGACTCTGATCTCGGGCACCCAGCCAAGGCACCCAAAGATCACGAGGGAGCGGAGAGGTTCTCCCCACCCCTCCACAGAGTCACAGGATGAGCTTTTGCCCTCACCCCCATCTCCTGAGTGCAACCCAGCCAAGGCCTGGAGCCAGACTGCGAGCCCTCCTTAAGGTAGCCGGTGCTGCAGCCCAAGCCCCAGGTCAACATGCGGCCTTGACCTCTTTGGTACTTGGATCGCCCATCCCTGCCCTGAAGAGAGATCCCCAGTGTGGCACTGGAGTCCTAAGCCTGGAGACATCAGCTGCTAGTCTCCAGTGACACCCCTGGAACCCAATAAGATCTGCAGACCAGTGACAGCACAGGTGGGCCTGGCAGAGTCCCTGGCAGAGCCCCTGAACTTCTGGAGCCTGCAGGGCATTTCAGGCTTCCCAACGTGGATGACCCTTCCTCCAGCCTTTGTTCATTCTCAGTCCTACCCATGACGCAGAGGGGATACCCAAGATACCCGGGTGACAAGAGGTTTGAACAGTCTTCACGGAAGGACTTTGAGGTGGCCACCACAGCCTTTAGGGCTTCCATTGCCTGTTCACTCTTCTCCAGAGCGGCCTTTGCTTGGGCCTTGGACATGTCAGCAGCAGATAGCAACATTCTCAAGGGAATAAAATGTGGCCTGAAGATCATCGCCCTGGCAACAGCCTTTGCTGAAAACACATCCCTAGATGCTATTCAATTCTCTGCCAGGTCCATGGCAGCCAGCATTATGATCAGGAGGAACTCCTGGCTGGCAAAGGTGGCCAGTGTCCCATCTAGGGGGACCCAGCTTTTTGGTGGAGGGATGGACAGATACCTGATGGAGGACAAGGAAAAGAAAAAAATCACTCCCTTCACTGAAAGTGTACAAGTCCAAAAAGTGCTACTCTTCTTTTCATGAGCCAAGGTGTACTGCCGAGAAAGGGAAGTGGCAACCCAGGAAGTTAGGGAACAGAGGTTCATCCTTCAACAGATCATCTGGTCAACCTGCAAAAAGGAACAAGCAGAACCAGCCTGCCTGTTGCTGGACCGTGTGTCCAGTAGGGATAGGGGGCTGGCTGTGAAACCTCAGTGAGCAATCCATGGTGAGCAACTAGTGGGTATTGAACATGGTCGCAATCAGTTACTCTCTGGAACTCACTTCCCTTCCCCCAAATCTTTTTGTGCAGGTGACAAGACCTGTCCATAGAGACACCAGCTTCTTGTCAGGGCCATCCAGTGCCTCCTGGACATAGGGGCAATAGAGCCTGTGCCAAGGGGGCAGGAGGCCTCTGGGATCTATTTGATTCTTTTCATAGTCCCAAAAAACATGGGGATGTCAGGGCAATCCTGGACCTCAATTGGTTGAACCAGAGAACAAAGAAGAAAGGCAGGATGGAGACCATGAAGGCGATAGTGTCAGTCATACCAAAGGAGATTCCTTGGCATCCATAGATCTTTCATAGGCCTACTTGCACATTCCAATTTGGGAATCCCACCAGAAGTTCCTGCACTTCCCCTATGGTGGGCTGCTTTTCCATATTTCTGTACCCAGACAACTTGCTGATCAAAGCCACATTCCTCCAAGGTGGCATGGAGGATGTAGCACAAACCGTCTCCTGTCTGCGGAGCCATGGTTTTTATTATCAACAGGGAGAAGAGCAATTTGGAACCATTGCAGTGGGTGCCACACCTGGGAGTTGTGATAGGCATGGAGCAGGACAGGGTCTTCCTGTCAGGGGAACAGCAAGAGAAGATTCTAACCATGGTAAGAGAAATCACATGCTGCCCATGGGTAGAGGTCATTTTTTTTGGCAAGGCTTCTTAGGATGACAGTGTCCTGCCAGGATGTGGTACAGTGGTCACAGTTCTACTTCCATGCACTGCAGAGATGTCAGGTAGCCCTGTCATGGCTATGGCATTGTGGAGGGGTACTTTTAGTCCACCAGCCTCTGAGTGTTACTGTTTTCACTGTCTGTATGTTATCAATTCTTTGACCTTGTAGAAGCTCCAGCTGCAGAACTCCTAAGCTGGAAACCGGCTTTTAGATTGTTTGCTTGCTTTGCCCGCACGCACGAACTATACTCATTGGCTTCAGTTTGTTAAGGGGGTGTTTGATTTTAGTATAACTTAGGCGGCCCTACTATTCCCAGGCATTCCTGACACTTTGTCAGGCTCCTTCTACTGTTCCAGGAGCTGATAGCCCACAGACAGGCCTGGAGAGTACAACTGCCACCAGCCTTGGTGTTGGAACTGCAGTGGTGGATGATCCCCTCCCATTTCTTCAAGGGATCTCCATTAAGGGAATCAGAGAGGTTGATTTTCACCTCAGATACCAGCCTGATAGGCTGGGGGGCACACTCTCAGGGGAGAATGGCTCAGGAGACTTGGCCTTGGGAGCATCAACTTCCTGGAACTCTGGACGATCAGGCTGGGGGTGCTAGCCTTCCAGGCCCTCCTGGAGGGGCAGCATGTTCTTGTACACAAAGACAACATGACGGCCAAGTTGTACATCAATCAACCAGTGAGGGGACCAGATCACGGACTCTTCATGTAGAGACAATCTGGTTGTTCCAGTGGGCACCTAAGATCGCTCAAGGCTACACACATAGCTGGGCTGTCTGACACAGTTGCAGACTGGCTAAGCCGGAGGTCTCTGGGCCAGACAGAATGGATGTGAACAGGGAGACCTTTCTACAGGTGTGCCCCAGGCTCAAAAAGATGGAAATGAACCTTTTTTGCTTCAGAACTGAACTCCCAGGTGCCACAGTTTTATTCGAAGACAAATTCAACAAAGGTCACGGTGATGGATGCCCTGAGTTGCGAGTGGACAGATCAGCTACTGTATACCTTCCCTCCAACACAAATCATCCAGTGGGTGATCCAGATGATCACAGACCAGCAGGTGGAAGTCATCCTGATAGCGCCATTCTGGCCTCGAAGGGCTTGGTTCCAGCACCCGAGGAGGCTTTCTATCATGGAGTTGTGGTGACTCCCTCCACAGGAAAACCTCCTGCAGAGATCTTTGACATACCTCCAGCCCAAGTTGCTAAACCTCATGGCATAGAGGTTGAGTGGTCGAAGTTCAAAGAGATAGGTTATGCAGACAAGGCCATAGACTCTCTAGTGGCTTCTAGGAAGGGGTCCATCTACAGGGTCTTCCACAAATGCTGCTCCGAGCAGAAACTAGCACCATTTAGAGTCAAAGTGTGAGATGTCCTCGCATTCCTGTAGGCTTGTCTGGATAAGGGGCTTAGTATCTCAGTGGCTAGGGCTTTGGAGAAAGGGAAGCCTCTGTCTCAGCATCCCCATGTAAAGAGATTCCTTAGTGGTACCACCTTGATTAACCCTCCACAGGACCACCGCTTTTCCACCAGGAACCTGAATGTGGTGTTTATGGCCCTAATCGGGCCCCCTTTGAGCCCATGGCTACCTGTCTGCTGAAGGAGCTCACCTTCAAAACAGTTTTTCTAGTTGGCATCACCTCTGCCAGGAAGATGTTAGAGCTTAAGGCTCTTTTGACAGATAAAGAGCTGTATGTTTTTCATAACAGCAGGGTTGTTCTCTGCCCAGACCCTGCCTTTGTCTCAAAAGTAAACTCAGCCTTTCACAGGTCAGAGGAGCTCATTCTTCCCTTCCCAAATCCTAAGCATGTGAGGGAGTGGTATTGTTCGGATGTTAAGAGGGCTCTTAGTTTCCATCTGGACAGAACCAAATCCTTTCGTAGGACAGAGTCCCTGTTTTTGTCTTTTCGAAAATCATCTCCATCTACGTGTACCATTAGCAGGTGGGCTAAGGACTGCATCATACTTGCTTACAAGTCCGTGGGGTTAGAACTGCCCTCAGGTGTAGCTGCGCCCTCCACGAGAGGAGTGGTGACCTCGGCTGCATATAGATCCTTCCCATCCTTGGAAGTTATCTGCAGGGCCACCACTTAGAAGTCAGTGCAGTCCTTTACCAAATACTACAGCATAGACCTCAGCCAAGGTCGCCTTTGGGAGAAGGCTGCTGCAGCATGCATGCCATTTCACTCTAGGAAACGTCTTTCTCTCACAGGGATGTACTGCTTTGTAAGTCCTAGTGGTGACCACTGCCCTACCCCAGGACCACTGGAGAACAGAAGATTTGTCTGCCTTACTGTGAATCTTCCTTTTCAGTGGTCTAGGGGTGGGGCAGTCAATCCTGCCTGAAGGGCTTTTTTGCAGTGATGGTTCTTGGTAGAGTGAGGGCAAGCTAAAATGGGGAGGTGGTTCCTTATTCTTGCCCCCTTAGTTCAGCCTGGTGACAAACTCTATAGGCGGACCCGGGGTGGCTGACTTTTCCTTTTAACAGACTTTTAGTGGGACCAACTTGGAGATCCTCGCTGGCCACATTGTGCTGGAAGGGCAGGACTGCTAATCCCATGGGAGAGGGGTTCCCTTTTATTGCTTTAGGACTATGCTGGAGCCATGAGGGAGAAGCCCCTCCCCAACTAGGCAACCCTGAAATCCCAGAGGGAGGAGCTTTTCCCAATGGTGATGACTGCCCCACCCCCGGACCACCAAGAAAGAAGATTAACAGTAGGGACCACCAAGAAAGAAGATTAACAGTAAGTGAGACAAAGCTTATTTTTCCAGGCTCGTCCAAGGATTGATGAAAATCAAGCAAGTTTGCATTTGCCAGTTACAGAGGACATAGCCAAAACATGCACCGGCAAAAGCAAAATCCTATGTAGATTGCAGAGCTGGACATTCAGACCTTGCCAGTCCTTGCTTCTGGCTGGCTTTCCCCTTTGGACATGTTTAGAAGCCTTACCTTTAGCATGCCCCTTGTTTCAAGATAGCTCGTTTGCAAGACAGGACTGCTATTTTTAGACACACTCCCATGTGGATTCTAGAGTCTGTTGGGAGCTGGAAATGTCAGCTGGGTTGCCTCATTAAATTGACCTCTGAATGGGATGGCCCCTTTTAGCTTGTTGAGCTTAGTAAGTTAGGAACTTGTACTTCATTGACCTTGTAAAAAAGTTTTCTTTTTGAATTTACAACTGCTCAGTGAAGTTAAAATGTGTCGGAACTCCTTCAAGTGCAAGGTCGGGCAGCCTTTGTGGCCCAAATGCCAGACAACAGCATATACCTGTGAAGGTGCTAGTGTGCCAGAAGACACAGGTGGCAAGTGGGGATTGACAGTTGTACTTGGCCAGACACACTGAGAGTAAGCTGAGCTGCAGCGTGCTGCCAGTGCTTCCAGGGTGACCTCTGACCAAGCTCGTAGCTGCCAAGAAGGCTTTGACATGCGTAATCTGCGCCTGTTGCCTTCTCTCATGTTGCTAAGACCCTCATTGTTTGTCAAGTATAATGGTCAGAACTTCAGAGTAGGGTTTGCGAGACCCAGGTTTAGATCCCCATCTTGCTGTGGAAGCTCATGGCATGATTTTGGACCAGTCACATACTTTCAGCCTAACTTACCTCATTGGGTTGTTGTATGGATAAAAAGGAGGAGAGAATAATGTCAACTACTTTAGTCCCCACCATGGAGAAAGACCATCGTTTTCCTCAGTAGAAGCTGCAGGGGGAAGAGAGACGGAACGCTGAAGACAGAGGTGCAGATAAAGACAGGTAGGCTATTGGGTAGGAAGAAGATAGGGATGCCAACCCCATATTGGGAAATTCCTGGCTATTTGAGGGGTGGAACCTGGAGATGGTGGGGATTGAGGCAGGGAGGGATTTCAGACAGATATAATGCCATAGACTCCACCCTTCAAAGCTGTCATTTCCTCCAGGTGAACTAATGTTGCCAACCTCCAGATGAGGGCTGGAGATCTGGAATTACAACTAATCTCCAGATGACAGAGATCAGTTCCCATGGAGAAAATGACAGCTTTGAAGGGTGGAGTTTATGGTATTTTACCCTGCTGAGGTCACTTCCAAGCTCAAACCTTATCCTCCCAAGGCTCCACCTCCAAATCTCAAGGAATTTCCTGGAGCTGGCAACCCTAAGAGGAACTGATCTCTGTATTTGGACAATCCATTGTGATTTCTGGAGAGTGGGTGCTGCCACTGCTGCTGTGGGGGGAGGAAGTAGGTGGGAGGCTAGGGGAGAGATGGGTCAGAAAGAGTGATGGGGTGGGGGCAGAAAGGAAGTGACAGGCATTGAGCGGGGGAGACTGAGTGAGTAAGAAAAGGGGTGGCAGGAAGGAGAAAGAGTGTGAGAGAAATAGGGGGAGAGGAGAAGAAGCAGAGATGGGGGAATGGGATAGCTGCTCCCGCAAATTATTGGGGGTCCCCACTTGTGTTTACCTAATCCCCTCTTGAAGCTTTCTATGCTTACAGCTGCCACCACTTCCTGTGGCAGTGGATTCCATGTTAATTACTCTTTGGGTGAAGAAGTACTTCCTTTTATCAGTTCTAAAACTACTGCTCATTAATTTAATTGTGTGCCCACGTGTTCTTGTATTGGGATAAAAAGAGAAAAGTATTCCTTTCTCAGCCTTCTCTATCCCATGCATCATTTTGTAAACCTCTATCATGTCGCCCCTCAGTTATTGTTTCTTCAAGCTAAAGAGCCCTAACCTCTTTAATCTTTCTTCATAGGGAAAGTGTTCTATCCCGTTAATCATTTTAGTTGCCCTTTTCTGCACTTTTCCTGATATTGTATCTTTTTTGAGGTGCAGTGACCAGAACTGTACACAGTATTCCAAACGAGGCTGTACCATTTTTATAAACAGGGGCATTATGATACTTGCTGATTTGTTTTCAGTTTTCAATAATCCCCAGTATGGCATTGGCCTTTTTTATTGCCATCGCACACTAAGTTGACGTTTTCAGTGAGTTAGCTACCATGACTCCAAGATCTCTCTCCTGGTCAGTCATCAGGTAGCAACTTGCCAACATTGAACCTCATTTGCCACACTGACACCCACTCACCCAGCTTTGACAGATCCGTCTGGAGTGCCTCACAGTCCTCCCTTGTTCTCACCACCCTGAACAACTCCAAAGAATTAATGAACAAATTAGGAAACACTGAACCTAGTACTGAGCCATGTGGTACCCCACTGCTTACCACCTTCCACTGTGAAAACTGCCTATTCATACCCACACTCTGTTTTCTGGTACTTAACCAGTTTTCATCCACAAGAGGACTTGTCCTCTTATCCCATGACTGTGAAGTATACTTAGGAGTCTTTGATGAGGAACTTTATCAAAAGCTTTTTGGAAGTCAAGGTAAACAACATCTATTGGGTAACCCTTGTCCACATGTCCCTCGAAGAAATCTAACAGGTTAGTGAGACATGATCTTCCCTTACAGAAGCCATGCTGATTCTTCCTCAATAGCTTTTGTTCATCAATGTGCCTACTTATTCTATCTTTAACGGATTCTACCAACTTCCCTGGTATCAACATTAGACTGACTGGCCTGTAATTTCCTGGATCTCCTCTGAAACCTTCTTTAAAGATGGGGGTTACATTAGCTACCTTCCAAGCCTCAGGAATGGAGGCAAATTGTAATGATAGACTGCATGTTATTGTCAGGAGATCTACAAGTTCACACGAGTTCTTTCAGAACCTGGTGATTTGTCAGTTTTTAATCTGTCCATCAGTTGCAGGAATTTAACTATTGTTCATTCACAGGTGAAAATTGCCTACATCCATGCAATAATTTAAATTCCAAATCTTGTGCATCTTGAAAAGAAGAACGTTAAGAATATTATCTGTTTGTTCACCCCAAGAAGCCACAAAAATCTTAAAAATACTGGTGAACCTCAGTGCTTTACTGTGGCTGGCAAATGATTTATCTTGCAGAAAAGTTCCTTTGTAAGGGATTCCTTCAAAGATGCAGAAACTTCTGTACATTAGAAATTAATTCACAGACAAACTTCTTAAAGATGCAACTCTGAATGCGAAAAGAAACTGCTATTCAGGTTCCTGTCTTTTCTGGGAGATTTAAACATTATCACCCAAATTCTTCCCACATGTTAAAATCCTATAATTATATAGTCCATCTTGTCATGCTGGTCCTGATGATACTCAAAATTTACTGCTTATATAACCCTGTCCAACTTAAAAAAAAATTAGAACATTTCTATGCCACATTTCTCCAGAGAGGGATCCAAATTTACCATGTACTATAAATCCTTTAATGAATGAACTCACTGGATCAATATCCATGTGACATGTAATACTTTTGCAAACATTTGAAATGAATTCCATATACCACAATGTCCAAAACTGTACGCATAGCACACCCAGTGAATAGCAAAGGAAAGGTGTGCCTGCTGTAAAGTACAAGTAAGTGCATCCACAGCCTATTTAGAATGACTAGCTGGGGTCCTGTGAAGAAAGGGGGAGCAGTGTAAGTTATGAGCAGTCAGTCACCTCCTACATATTTATTGACCCCTTTGAATTGCTCTTGATATTCCGAGGTCCCTGAACAAGTTCGGTCTTCACCAGGATACTGGGAGGTTTTTTTGTGCTGGCACAATGAGTCTCTCTGGTATGCAGATTCCCCCCCCTGCACATTTTGCTTCTTCTTGATGCCTGCCCATGAATATGGCTATTGGAATGACTGATCTGGAGACCTGGAGACCACTGGGGAAGGGTAACACAGACTTGAGCAAGCCTGTCTCTCTGCTTGCCACCTCATTCTTTAGGCCAGCTCAGCATCCTTTACCATATAGAGCATGCTCAGTGGAGGTTGTTTTCTTTTGGGTTCTCTTTCAGAATTGCATTCTTCTTCATACCTGCGGTGTCTGCTTAATCCGTAGAAATCCTTACCTTGATTATAATGGCCTGGGTTTGTTGCTTTCAACAAGCCAGTGGCTTGTGGCAGATAAAAGAATAAATAAGGATCATCCTAGCGCTACCACCAGCTCCTCTGTGCTTGGTTAAGAAGATACTCCTTATCAAATTGTCATCTAAATCTCATTTTTTGGGTACTGTAATCTTTGCCATGTCAGCCTAATGTTTTCCAATACAATAAATGGTTATGTAGAATCATAGAATCACAGAGTGGGAAGGGGCTATCTAGTCCAACCCCCTGCTCAATACAGAATCAGCCTAGAACATCCTTGAGTGTTTGTCCAGCCGCTGCTTGAAGACTGCCAGTGAGGGGGCACTCACCACCTCCCTAGGCAGCTGATTCCACTGTTGCACAACTTTTCCTTTCAAAAGTTTTTCCTAAGATCCAGTCGATACCTTCCCACCCCTAATTTAAACCCATTATTGTGATTTGTATCCTCTGCTGCCAACAGGAACAGCTACCTGCCCTCTAAGTGACAGCTCTCCAAATACTTAAAGAGAAAATCATGTCCCCCCTCAACCCCCTCTTCTCCATACTGAACATTCGCAAATCCCTCAGCCTTTCCTATAGCAGGGAATATTTCTCATTAGGAGGCTTAATAAAACCCATGTAAAAATAGACCAATATTTTGTAACTGCCCAGCAGTGATACCCAAAAAGGGTTCCCAGGCCCCCTGCTATGTCAGGGAACCTCCTGGCCTGGACCTGCAGTTGTTCAGTGCCAGCTTGGTGAATCCTGAAGTGATGCAGCCCTGGCGTTTCCAGTTTTGTGCCCGAAGGGACAACAGCACAACCCCAAATGGCTTGGCCCCCCCTGCAATCTCCCGTCAGTTGCCAGTGCAGAGTTGTCAGGATACCCAGATGCACAGGATACATGACTGTTAATTTATTAAACTTACAGTTGTGACTATGAAACTGTTTCTGTCCAATCATATACTTTTGCTTATACAGAATTTGTTTTTGTTTTAAATTTCAACTCTTGCTTCCTATCCCTTTGATAGCAAAAATAGGGTGCCATAGTTTTTGACTCTGTAGTATTTATTAATTTTGCTTGTAGAAAATTAAGTTAGCTATACTTTTAAATTCTGTAAATATGCTAAGTAGTTTAATTTTATATGCTAAGTTATAAATGATGTATTTTATGTTATTAAAGCTATAAAATAGGTTTGATTGGCAAATAAATATTACATTGGTTCAATTTCCTCTCAAAATTTCTGGAAATTTTACATCTCTAGTTAGGTAATACCTTCTTATAATGTGCTTCTCAAGTTCCCTCCTCCTGCTGAAAATTGAATACACCATCTGTTGAAGAAATTAAATGATAGCCACATATTCTTATGGTACCCCAGGGTTTTCTTGTTATTTTTTACTTTATAATTGCTTTTGAAATTGTACAGTTGGGAGAAATGTCATTTGCTTTGCTAGTTCACAAAAATGGGTTTGCCACAAGACAAATGGAGGTAGATGGCTGATGCTGTATTTTGCTGTCCCTCTAAGTCCGAGTGAAATGGTTCTTATTTGTCTAGGATGGTACACTTTCTATTAGCCTTCTTAATTCAATTTATAAGTGAAGTTTGCCCTTATACTGTATATCTCCTCCCATGTCTCCCTATAACACATCAGTTTCTTGTTCATACCATGCTAATACAGTATTGACTCCAGTGCACTAGGTTCCCCCCACCCAGGTTTGCCATAAAAAAGGGTCATCTTATGTCTGCATACATATGCTTTGGTGTATAATGCTTGGGGAGGGGGGTGCCTTCCTTCTAAGTAAATATGGCACGCTCCCCTACTGCATTTTATTAGCTTATATGGGCATGCATTAACATGGCTGAGAATTACACAGCTAGTGGTGACTATGCAGGATGTGATGAAACATACTACATATGTAACTAAAGCATGAAAGTGTGCTCGAGAACAGAGTGGAGAACTCATTCCAGCAAGTTAAAAGAGGAAGTTAAAGAAATCTATACAGTTCTTGAAGTCAGTCTGCCTTTTCCAGAGAACAGTCTTGATTGAAGGCACATGACGCAAGTAAAAGAACTAAGTAAGCATTTCCCATTTTTGAATTCATAATATTTCGCAACAGCTGTGAGTTTGGTATGAACAGCTAAACATTATATTCAATTTGTACAAAATGGAGCCTTCAGCGTAAGAGCATAATCTAAAAACCTTTGGTCATTCAAACCGCATGCCTTTTCCACTGCAGAATTGTGTCCTGTTGGAGAAGCAAGCATATTTGTTCAGCTCTCCTTTGTATTTATTTATTACCTAATTATTCCACATGGTGTATGGCCATGTGGATTAACAGTTTGCACCATATGTGCTTTCTTTTGCTTTTTTATCAGGTATTTGGGGGGAGGGAGACATTAGGTGTCTTTAGGTTATAGTTTCCTCTTTTTCTTGGTTTAATCACACACCAGAGCCAGAATATTCCTTTGAACTGGAGAAAAAGAGTTCAGGGCTCTGAAGAAAGGGTGGAGGCTTGTGATTTTATTGTATGGCACAAGACCTCTGGTCAGAGGAGCTTATTGTTAATAAAGGAAGGAAACTGTGGAGGCTGCTCTCATCTGCATGGCTTGGAGAACTATTTTTTTCCTTTTGTTAAGCTGTTTGTTTACAGGTCTTTCACTAACTGGTGAATGCTCCGGATGGAAGGGAAATTCCAGTTCCAGCTCCTCCTTCAATGCTTGAGCATAATCACACCTGTTCTTGGACAGCCTTGCAGCATTCAGGGTGATCCACAGTACAAAAGTGACTTAGCTGACATGGACTTGATGCCCAGGCCAAGTGAAATGTCCCAATCTCAGTTTTGCCTTTGACTGTTAACTCCAGTAATTCACATGGATGTGTTTATCTAGTCCAGTTATTGAGCAAGAGGGTGCTGGAGTCTTGCAGAACAGACTGGCCAGTAGAGAGAGAGCTGTAGGTGCAGTTAACAGGAGCCCCACACAATGCTGCCCTGTCACTACAGCCAGGCCATGTGCCAGGAGTTACCCAACTTGATCAGCTGACAGCCTGGGCCATGTGAGGGTAAGCAGAGAAGCAGCTTGTTTCCCTTGTGCACAGTGCACACAAGGACGTGCTGAAGCACACTTTCCCTGCCTCTCATTCATTTCTCATCCAAATGCTTTGTTGCATGACAAAAAGAAAAGAAAAGTGCACCAAGCATCATTGTTGTTTGTTTCTGTGTAAGCTTTATGAATTTGTTTCTTAACCACAATTGCTTTTTAGATTGACTCCAGTGTTTAGTTTAGAGCTTTTAAAGCAATAATGAAGCTATGAGAAATTGGGGAGAAGTTAAGTTGAGGTTAGCATTTTGTTGCGGTGATAGCCAAGGTTACCCCAATATTTATTTATATACCACAGAAGTTTTGTTAGAGCTTCAACAGAGAAACTGTGGTTAGTATTAGGCTGAATGGTCACAATAATTAGGAAATGAAATTAAGTAAACTCTGGAGGACAACGGAAGACAGGAGGGCCTGGCATGATGTGGTCCATGGGGTCGCAAAGAGTCGGACTCGACTGTGCGACTGAACAACTCATTAAAAAAAATTGCCACCAAATTGCAGCCAATTTATACAACCCCATAGGAAAGTGGTCTCCCATCCAAGTACTATCTCCAGCCAACTCTACTTGGCTCCTGAGATCTGACAAGATGAAGCTAGCCTGTGCCATCCAGTACAACACCTTGTAAGGGAAGCCAGTCTTACCCCAAATGTGGGAGAAAAGGGGGCCGAGAATGACTTGCCAAAGTCAGGTGAGATTTGAATCTAGGGCCCCCTGGTTTGGCGCTCATTCACTTAAGCACTGTGCTATAACCAGCTCCTTCGGGGGAAAACCTAATGCATAGAAAAACACTTAGCTATTTAATTATGTTGCTTGCCCCATCCTGAAGTCTTAGCAGGGGTAACTAGCATAGTGTTTTAGTGTTGTTATCAATGTGCCTTACATGGTTGTAGAAACTAAAAAAAGACTGCTCCCCAAGAATTTACAATCCCTTACTAGTGGTTGTTCATTCTGGTTCATCATCTTTTTCTTCCCAACATCAGCCAGTCAGATGCCCCAGGGAAGCCCATGAGCAGGCCAACTGGCAGCGGCCCTTCTTTGATGACTGCCCCCCCCCCGTCCCCCGCCTCTGACAGTTGCAGGCAATTCCGCCTTTGAGCCCAGGGGTCCCATTTGACTGTCCTGGCAGATAGCCAGCAGCAGGCCTGTCCTCCATGAATTTGCCCAGCTCTGTTTTACGTCCAGCTAAGCTAGTGACCATCGCTATATCTCAGCAGCTTGGTCTGCAGATATCTTCTACTGCTTGTGTGAATGAGCATTTCCTTTTGTTCATCTTGAACATCCCAAGATTCAGCAGTATTGAAGAGAGGACAGAGTTGCACTCTATCCATATCATCCTGCCACAAGTAACTTTCTAGACATGTATCGTGTCAGCCTTTGGTAAAACCAACAGTAGGGAAGATAGGAAAGGCAAAGAATAAATGTGTTGTAAATGCATTTGTTGTGGAGGGTTTTTTAAAGTAACCTATAAAAACAGACAGGCATCAATATTTGAAAATGCTGCTGTCCTTGCAATAGCTTTGGAAAGAAGGATGTTTCAGATGCATCAAGGTTTTTCATGGAACTGCGTAAACTTTTAGTCCATAGAGAGGCACCAAACAATCTGCGTAGAGTGGAATTCTGCAGTTGGTAGTTTCTGTAGGTTGTAAAGAACTACTGAACAGTAGCTTAATGAACCAAATGGAATATGTAGAACAAAGTTTGAGTTCAGTGGCACCTTTAAGACCACCAAATTTTATTCAAGGTATGAGCTTTCATGTGCTCACACACTTTCTAAGCGTCCACTTGATAAGAAAACTAACAAGTTCCCTTCCCTTGCAGTTTCCTTGATCCCATCTTTTTATTCAAGACTAACCTTAGTTTGCTTGAGTTAGTTATTTTATCTACACCCAGCATGCTCACCTGCTCCAAGGGAAGCTGCATTTTGGTGTTGCCTGCATTTTGATGTTATGAATGCTTTTCAGAATTCTGCTACTAAAATGTGTTAGAATGATGCACATAACTGCAGAATTTGTCTCCTGATTAGAGTTGTTTTGCAAAATTGGGGGTTCTGATGAGCAGCAGCAGGTTTGAGAGCCCCTGAGTGGATTTGGTGCTCTTTTGCAGCTTGTGATTTTGTTAATGATTGATGATATGTATCTAATAATTTCGAAGTTCTGCATGAATTTGGCAACAGTTGCTGAATTTCTGTACAAAAAGGAATCTGTGTTTTGTGGTGCTGCTGCAAAGGAAGAGTATTCTGAGCTGTTACAATGTCTCCCCTCTCATGAGAGGGAGGACAGGAAGGGTTGCATCAGTGCTTAGTTCTTGTAGCCCTTTCTTATACTACCAGGGAAATGCCAATCACCACTTTGGGGTCGGGAAGCAATTTTTCTCCGGGCCAGTTTGGCTGGAGATCCTGGAGGGTTTTTGTCAGCTTCTGGGCGTGGAAGGTATTGTGTATTTCCTGCATTGTGCAGGGGGTTGGACTAGATGACCCTGGAGGTCCCTTCCAACTCTGTGATTCTATCATTCTTGTTGTGTTGACAGCTCTTTTCAGCACCTCTTGGGCTTGTCAAGCAGCTGAAGAATCCTTTTGGGCTAAGGGGACAGAGAACCAGCACAGGCTGTGGTTGGCCCTTTAGCAAATAGTAAGTTGTTCAAACTGGAGAAGCCATGGTTTAAATAGGTGACGTGCGAGAAAAATAAGGTTTTGATTTTTGAGGTTCATAAGTTAGGAAAAATAATGAAGAGCTTTCTTGTGGCTCCTTCTTTCTCAGGCAAGTCCACATAGGCAAAAACTTGAAAAACATGAACGAAATTTGGAGATCCTGTAGAAGACGTTGGGCCTTATCCTGCTTTTTCCCCTAGCAAATGGTCATCTCTTGATGGGTGGGCAGTGGGGAGGGTCTTGCATCTTGTAATGGTGGCACCAGCTGAGTTACCCTTATGCTTTCTTTTTTATAAAAGCTGCTAATTTTCCATTCTTCGAATGCTCTCATTGTACTAACACTTTGCACTAATGCCTGTTCGACTCATAGCTGGCTTTATAAAGTCGCCCCTGTCACAAAAGAAGCTGACTGAGGACAGTGTGGAATTGCACTGTGAGGCCATCGGCAACCCCATCCCTGAGATCCAGTGGTGGTTCGAGGGGGCGGAGCCCAACGAGACTGCCGTCCAGCTGTGGGACGGTGCCTGGCAGGATCGGGTCACCATCAACGCCACCTACAAGCAGCACTCCACCAGCACCATCTCCGTCGTCAATCTAACACTCAACGACTCTGGCACATACGAATGTCGAGCCAGCAACGACCCTGATCGCAACCACTTGTCGAAGAGCCCCAAAGTCAAGTGGATCCGTTCCCAGGCGAACGTGATTGTCATTGAGCGTGAGTGGTAGCCTCGAGGTGTTGGCGCTTGCTCGAACATTGAGATGTCTCAAGCTTTGCCACATCTCTGCCACGCTTCACCTATGTCCTGTGACTTTCCGAGAATCCACTTGCACCTTCATGCCCTGACCGTGTAGCAGTTTGAGAGACTTCCCATCCCTCTGTTGCTCTCCCTCACTACTAGTGAGTGACCCACCTCGGCCCTACTCAAAAAGGGTTGTAGCTTCCTCTCAGAAACATCACCCGGTGATCCTGGACCCATTAGAAGAGCTCAGAGTGCCTCCCTCTTTCTCCCTAAGTGCTCCTGTTCAGCATCTGCTGCCTGCAGACAATGGCTTTTTTCCCTTCGGCTCTTTCCAGTTTCCCTGCCCGCATATGTACAGTCTGGCTTTGTTAGTGCTTTCCTACTTTGGAAATGGTACAACTCGCTGAGAGGTGGAGGATGTTTAAAACCTTTGCATGTTCTTTGTAGTAACTGCAACCATTTTTGAAATGGCCACTCTGAGTTTGTGTAACACTGGTAATGTGGCTAACTGTGTGTGCTGTGCTCCCCCTTCCTGTACAGAGCTGAAAGTCCACTTTTCAGGCTGCAAGAAAAGCTGCTTCAATGGCAAAAGCATCAAACGGCCCACTAGAAATTTGCGATCTCTCAGGTTTGGATTGCAAGAAGAGGAGTGTCTTCACTCCAACCTCTTGCCGTGGCATCCTCTCTCAGAAGCTTTGAAGCTCTCATCTGGGAAAACCCTGAAGTTCCTGGGGAGCTTATTTGGGGGTTCCTTAATGACAAAATTCTTTAGGAGGCAAATTGCAAGAATGTCTTTCAGCCCTGTTGGATTCCTTTTTCCTGGAAAAAAGGTGGGGAAGAGATGTTTGTCCTGAATTGGTTTGGAATACAAACTGCAGTTGAACCTGACAGTTGACTCATATGGGTGCTTCAGGGATTTGTAATATGGAGGGCGAGAGGACAGTTGTTGAACTGAATTCTGAAGGTGTGGGTTTTATAAAGTGTAATAACTTTTTACAGGATGGTGAAAATAGGTAAAATTACCTGCTATCCATCTTACTTGATCTTTTCCTGGAGTCACCTGTGACAAGTACTTGAAAGGATTTTTATGGGCTTCTATAAAATATTCTGGGTGTGTGAAACTGCACATTGGGGCTAGAACGGTGCATGAATGCCATAATGGATCCTTTGGGAGGGTCCATATAGGGATTTAAATGAACATCATGTACTGTGGTATGCCGCACAAAACACAAATATTGTGCCCAGGATAAACTATGCAAACTGATCAGATTTGCATGCATTTCACACACTTTCTTTATTCTGATAGCAATATTTGGAGTTGGCCAAGGCTGGAATGACAGTAGGAAATGGAATGTGTGGGGCAGGGCTTAGAAGCCTCCCACTTCTCCCCCACCCCTGGCATCTTAACCCCTGGAAGCTCTCCCTGGAATCCAGTTAGTTGGCTGTATTTGTAGTCATTGCTGACCCCATGTCTTCACGCTGTTCTCCACGACTGAGCCTCCTGTGCTGCAAATCAAAACCTTGAGCTGATCCAAAGGCTAGAATCAAGCCATTATGTGATAGCATTTCCTGTGCTTCCCTTCTTGCATTTCAGCAGGTAACTCAGGCTCAGCAGTGCAGGCAAGCATGTTTTGTTTTCCTTCTTGCTGAAACTGCCGTCTTGGCTGTGTGTTACACTAACCTCACTTTGCTTTCCTTCTTAAAACCCAGGCCCCACAATCACAGTCTCACAAGACCTGACTGATAGCTCAGAGCTGGTTCTTTCTTGTAACATAAGTGGAGCACCAACAGAAATCAAAGGCCATTACTGGACGAAGGGGGGCACCAAGATTCATTCGGATGAAACTTCTGACGATTTCACTTCCTACACGTAGGTATTTTGGGATCACTGTGTATGCGTGCGTGTGTTTGTACAGAACATATTGTCTCACATCAGTCAAGTGGAAAGTTGCCTCCAGATCTAGAACAGTGAGACAAGTTGCTTGACCTGCAGGAATCTTGAACATGCCGGAGCAGGATGGAAGCCAGAATAGAAATGGCCAGAACGATGGGGGCGGGGGATGATTTGGGGGGCAGAGAACAGAGGGGGTGGTTGCCATAATCAAGATGAGAGGTGAGCTTTCACCAAGGTGGGGCAGCGTGGAAGGGCTGTAAACTTAGCTGTCTTGGAAGGAGAGCAGTACTAAATATGGGTGGGGGGGAAGGCAGTCTTTCTGCCTGTTGTTTTAGGGTGGGAAAGTGGGTATATAAATGGTGTGTCTGGAGAGGAGAAGGTTTGGGAGGAAAGCAAGGGTAGAAGTGAGCCAGGAGTAGGCAAAACAGGAGCAGAGCTTCCCCCTGTGAAAATGTTGAATGTGTGTGATTTGACAAGGAAGAAGGTAAGAGTTATAGAAAAGGTGAAGGGAGGAGAGCTGAGTGAGAGGGCTTAGTCATTTGGATGAAGCACAGCAGTGGTGTCCAGGAGGCTACAGGCAGGGCAAAGACCTCTAAGCTTGGCCATGAGATTGCCCTAACAGTGGCAGAAGGAAAGACCGCTTCCTCCTGTGAGTCAGCAGTGGGGAGGGTGAGGGGGTAGCCTTCCTGCCTTGCTTTTGCCCCTCCTGGGCAGTGTTCTCTCTAAGATGAGTTAGTGTGAGCTAGCTCACAGTTTTTTAGCCTCTGGCTCACACATTTTTGTCTCAGCTCAGGAATGACGGCTCCAGAGCAAACTAATTTATGCAGTAGCGAAATTGCTCACTCACAACTTTAATGCCAATAGCTCACAAAGTAGAATTTTTGCTCACAAGACTCCACAGCTTAGAGAGAGCATTTGGGTGATGGCTGCTAGCAACTGTTCTGACCCAGCAGGGCTGTTCTCATGTTCATTCAGCACCCAGCCAAACCCCCTGCCCCGAACATGCAGAGGGTGCTGTCTTGCTGGCACCAGTGCGCATACAACGGAAGCAGCGGTCCTTGAAGGAAATCCGGAGGACCTGGCAACCACGCCCGCCTTTGGCAGAGTGCTTTCTGGCAGCACACTTCAGTCATCCTGAAAATTCCACCAAGATTTAGAGGTCATTGTTTGCCCTAAAATTTGGTTTTATTCCGGGAGCAACTTTGTGAGCCCTTGCGCGTGCTGATTACGAGGCCTGGTTGCTCATCAGGAAAAAGCTTGTAAACAACTTCTGAAAAGGTGGGAGCACCAGTTGTTCCCTTGTCCTCATCTTCTGTTTGTATCTGAGAGCGTAAATGGAATTTAAACTGTAGTGTATTAAGCATATCTTAGGTATTTGGGGAAAGAGTGAAGTTGGTTTTTCTGAACAAAGGAAGAAACATCATCCGTCCCCCCCAAAAAACACCCATCATTCTGCAGGGCCTGGGCAAGCTGGTCCACCCCCAAGAACAGGGCTTGGGTGTTCAGTAAACATGCTGCAGAGCACTGGAACCTGCTTAAAGGGAGCTAGATTATCCAGTATGGTCCTGTGGAAGGTAGGGGTGCTACTCAGTGGCAGCAGGAGCATACAAGAGTCTTGTGGCTCCTCAGAGAGTTGGGACTGTTGCAGCGGAAGCTTTTTGTGGACTTCCAACTCCTTCACCAGATGCATGAACTTCTATCACCATAAATTAGTAAGACTCCTGATCCCTCAAGACTCCTTTTTTAGTTTCCTGGTCAGTTGTTCAGACCCATCATGGACAGACCCCTCTTTCCTTTGATGATGGAGATCTTTTTCCCTGGGTCCTGATTTAGGTCTACTGGTAGACAGACCAGAGTCCAGCCTGCCCTTCTTCATTTGGCTTGCTTAGTTCTTGAGTGAATTGTCCTGGCAGTGCAAATCCAAACCTGTCTTTTGACATAATTGACGGGGGGGGGGAGGGTTTCAAACTTATTGTGTGTGCATGTTCTCGTGTTTAACAGGTCTTCTGCCATTCAGGAAAACAGAGCATGACGTTATCCACATGCATTTGGAATCCAAAAGGAGAGTTTGATTTCCTGCAGAGTGCTTCCCTTTCCTCCTCTGTTTAGTGCCTATCCTCTGCGGCCAGCCTGGCTTGATGGCTTGCAGCCAAAACCTTCATGGTCCCAGGGGCTGAACTCCCACCCCCATTGTAATGGCGGCAGCAGACTTTCAATGCCCATGACACACTCTCTCTCCCTGTTGGCACAGGCTGGAGAGGCGGGTGGTGAGCAGACGTGCCTCTCTCCCCATAGCCTCAGGGAGCTGAACAAGGATTAAAGTATTTATAACCCAACCTCCCTTGCGTGCCCTCAATCCTCTAACTGGACAGTTTGTGTTGAAATTATGGCAAACTTCTAACTCAACTCAACAAAACAGGTTCTTCTCCCTCCCACCAGCAGCACAACAGCCCCTCCCTAATGGACATCCCCCCTCCCCCCAATGGTCTCGCTGATCCATGAAATGCAGTCAGAAGAAGCTTCCCTAACTGAGCTGTCAGTGTCAGGATTCATTGTAGGCGCAAACTGGATTATTTTCCCCCCCACTGATGGGATTTCCTTTCTTCCTTTTAAAAGCTCTTGCATGTATTTGGAAGGACCTCATTCCATAGAGGGGAATTAATTCTGAAAGGGACTATCTGTAGTGCTGCCTGCTCCCATCCCTCCTTTGAATGCTTGTTCTGTAAGCCTATATAGGAGTAAAAGGGTCTGCCAGCGTGGGCTCCTCTCTGGCTTTTTAAAGCAAGCTAGATGATCAAGCACAGGGAGGAGACAGAAGTGACATTCCAGTATTGAAGTTGCAGTACATAAAGGGGTGCTGACATTCTCAGGGGGAAAGCACTGATCCGCCCCGACCTGGATGGCCCAGGCTAGCTTGTGTATTCTCAGAGGACGCACCTGGGAGAGGAAGGAGACTGTAGCCATGGAGGAGAAGGCTGGAGAGTGAGGGAGCCTGCTCGCCAGGGTTAAAAAGAAATAACAAAATGTTCAGAGCCAAAGAGCAGGGAAGGAGTGGAAGAAAGGCATGAAGGAGAAGGTCAGAAAAGGGAAAGTAAAGTGAGTGAAATTAGGGCACACCCTGCCTGTCTTGAAGAGGAATTATCTTTGATGGACAGTGGAAGAAGGTTTGGGAGAAGACACCAACTCAGACGGTGAGCCAAGGGTGCCTCCATTTTCCTGACAGCTCTTTGAAAGGGAAAGTAGTCAAGGGTTATTTGAGCCACTAATGCTCTGAGTATAATAGGGCAGGAAAGGAAGTTGTTTACAGTGCAGGTCTCCATTGTGAGGGGATGCCCATGAATGGGGATGTGTGCAGAGTTTTATCATGGCCTCGGTGTGGGGGACCGAGAATCACTGAAAGGTCCTTGATGAGGGTCCTGGATAGCCACCTCATGGGAACCAGGCTGTTGGCTCTTGTAAGCATGTTTCGTGGCACGTAGCCCCATTCGTGAGTTACTGGTCTGATACAAGATGGGCTCTCCCTGTTCCCAGAAGACCCTGGGAGCTGGTGGAGCTCTGTGGCTTCCAGCAGGGAGGAGCTCTTGGGACAACAGTGATCATGAGCCAGAAGGACAGTTTGTCTCATATCCTGAGATAAAATATGCATTTTTGCTGTTCTGTCCCAGACTTGGGCTTCAGCTGTTGTCTGCCTGTTCAGGCATTCCTGGCTTCTTATTGGTAATGTTCTTTGTGATCCACTCACTCCTCCTTACAAGCTTGTCTTCATTGCAGGTTAGAGAAAGTGGATCATGAATCTTCAGGAGAATACAACTGTTTCTTCGAAACAACCCCACTCTCAAAAGGGACTCTGCTTGTGAAAGGTAACTGTTCTCAGGTGTGCATGAGCCCGCCATAGTTTCCTCGCTCAGGTGAATGTGAGAGCAAAGAATTTGATGACTTGGCACTTCAGTGAGGAACAAACTATTCTGTCTGCATCAGTAATAAGAAGAGAAGCAGCAGCTGCCCCTTAAAGTTTAAATGCCTTCTGACTTCAGCTCTACTTGGTGAGTGAAGCTGAGCCCAAATAATACTGGCTTTTATTCAGGCTTAGCTAGATTGGTAGCCAAATCAGATTCCTCAGCCACCCTGCTGGAAGCCGCACAATATGTGTAAAAGAGCCGCATATGGCTCCCAAGCCACAGTTTGGCCACCCATCCTGTAAAGAATACTTCTGCAAAATGGGCAGCACATTCCTTCTAAAACCTTTGCAGGGAAAGCAAGGTCCTGATATATACTCATTTAAACTGGAGATAAGGTAATTTGGGGGTATTTATTGGGCTTGGTATATACTGAGCACACACCCCTAATTGAGATATTAATCGTTGCCACTCAGTGGGGTCTCTTTGTCTTTTCAGCTGACCTGTTGCATCTTTTTCCCTCCTTTGCAGTTCAACCTCATGTGGTTGCCTACAAGAAGTCAGAGCAGGGGAACGAGAAGGATACCGGAGTCCTCATTTGCAAGTCTTCATCCTACCCCCCTGTCACCCAGTGGTCCTGGTTCAAGATGGTGGATGGGCCCCAGGTAGGCTTCTCAGTGGAGGCAAACATCTTCCTCTCTGCCCCTGAGATCCCTGGTTGTGACCCTCATGGATAATGGAATGATGCTGCTGGTGGTAGGAATGGTAATGGGAATGACTGGTAATAGGAATGATGCTGTTGGTCTACCCTTTGGAGGCTGGCTCTTTCACTGCACACCAGTGTTTCATGGCTGAGCAGGTGTTTGAGGGGAGATGAATCACTACATTGTCTGTATTTTTCTTGTACCTTTTAAGAACAGCCATGGAGTTGCTGTTTGAACTTCAGACACAAGATCGCATCTTCTGAGTGTACACAAGCTTTCCTTCCATGGTTTCTTCCTTCTAGGCGAATATCACTTTACAGTATCTTATGCGCTTGCCTTCACTTCCAACACAAGTGGGGTTGTGCCATGGCCTGTGTGAATGCAGAAATCTTGGTTCAGTGCTGGCTTCTTCCCTGACACTGTCTTGCCCACCTGCAGAGCGAAGGTTGTGAACCCACCATTGGCTGAGACAAACCTTGGCTTCAGTGGTCATCTGCAAGCTGAATCTTGGTTTCACAAAATTAAAATAGACTGTTGTGTCTCAGCAGACCTTGTGTGTAATTGGCTAAGTGAAATGCAGGCAATTTTAAAAACTTATTCTGAACGCATGATGCCTTTTTTTCTTACTACAGCAATCTACCTCTCACAGAGTTAATTATACATTTTACCACACCCCTCTCCACTAACAGGAGATCTAGTCTTTCAAGTAACTGGAATAATAAATTTAGAGTCCAGTGGCACCTTTAAGACCAACAAAGGTTTATTCAAGGTACGAGCTTTCATGTGTACACACACGTTTGTTCTTTTTCTCACTAGAGCTGCTTCCAGGTTGGGAAGACTTTTCTCCAGTTTAAATGAGTATATATCAAGATCTTGCTTTCCCTGCAGAGGTTTTAGGAGGAATGTCCAAACTGTGGCTCTGCTCTTACACATATTGTGCGGCTTCCGGCAGGGTGGCTGGGGAAGCGAAGGGGAGGCATGCCTCTCCAATTGGTCTTCCCTTCCCCAACCAGTGTTCCCAGGGCTGGCCCCAGGTGTCCAGGCGCCCTAGGCACGCCAGTTTGTGGCGCCCACCCCACCGGAGATGCCAACCTCCCGGTGGGGCCTGGAGACGGGGGGGGGGCAGTGGCCCAAGCAGTGAGACAGCGCCCGGAGGGAGAGCGCAGCTCCCCGGTTCTCCTCCTCCGCCCCCCCTCCGCCCCTGAAGAGCCGCCTGGGACGCCCGCGCCCCCACTCTCCCTGCCCCCTGTGAATGACTAACCTCCTAGGACCCCTCTCAGCCACCAGAACCCTCCGGCGGCTGCTGCTGCTCCATGTGGTTAGGCTAAACCACGTGGTTAACCTAACCACGCCCCTTCCCACCAAGCGCCTACTTGCCTGGGTGCTCCGCAGCTGCAGGGCCCCCAGGCAAGCCAGGGAAGAGGCAGGGGGTTTAAACCCCGCCCCTTCCCTCCCAGCACCAGCTTCCCTGGGTGCTCCGCAGCTGCGGGGTGCCCAGGCAAGCCAGGGAAAAACCCCGCCCCTTCCCTACCAGCACTGGCTTCCCTGGGCACTCCGCAGCTGCGGGACGCCCAGGCAAGCCAGGGAAGAGGCGGGGGGAGTGCAGTTTGCCGCCCCTGTGGCCGTCGCGTTCTAGGCAAGCACCTAGCTCACCTAGCGGGCGAGCCAGCCCTGAGTGTTCCCCTCCCTGGGTAGGCTTGAAGTGGGGGGAAGCAGAGAAGGAAAGCAACTAAATGCATTCTCAAAGCCTCCCCCTGCCAGCCAGCTTCAAGAAGGCATTTGTCTCCTTAAATCCCTTCGCCAAGCCAAGCCAGCCAGTACTGGGGCCATGGGGGGCTTGGAAGACGTATTTAAAGTTAAAGTTGTTTACTTTCCACCTCTCCCTTCCTCCTTCCCCCATCTATTTGCTTTCATTCCACCTTTCTTTCTACCTTTCTTCCCTCCCTCCCCATTTAAAGTTAAATGTGTTCTCCAAGCCCCGCCACACTGGCTTGGCTCAGAGAAGGCATTTGTCTCTTTAATATGCCAATGTGCATATTTTTCAATAAAAGTGTATGCATTCATGTCTTGTGGCTCTCAAACATCTGACATTTATTCTGTGTGGCTCTTACGTTAAGCAAGTTTGGCCACCCCTGCTCTACAGACTGGAGCACTGGAGACTTGTTTGCAAAACAAAAGCTGAGACCTCTCTTTAATCCAAGAACTCCCCTTGTGTTTTCATTCCCCCTTTCCCCATTATCTATATAATTTTTAATCACACAGCCTTCTTCACAGAGCTCAGGGTGGCCTGCAAGGGGTCTTTCCTCCATTGATTTATCCTTGCAACAACCCTGAGAGGTAGATTAGGCCCTGTGTGTGTGTGAGTGAGACAGTGTGACTGGTCTGAAATCTTTATCCAGCAAGCTTCATGGCAGAGGGGATTTGAATTCGGGTCTCCCCTGTCCATGTCCTGCGTTCCCTGCTCTGTGTGCCAGGTCTGAGTTAGATATGCCATACAGTGAAGTGCAGAGTTCTCCAACCTTAATAATTTCATGTAAACCCATAGCATATGATAGCTAGGCTTCAAACCTTTCTCACGGATATGCTAACTTTTGTTTTGCTGATTTTTAATGTGGCACAGTAATAAAAAGGCAAGCCCTGCCCCCTTCCTCCCCCCCCAGTCTAAAGTGGGTATACCTGAGAGTATTGTGAGTGGAACTGACATCTGTCTTTCAGCTTTTATCAGATCTAAAACCAGATTAGATTCTGACCCTGTCCCTCAGCTGATGAAGAGAAGAGATTGGATTTATACCCCGCCCCTCAATACCCAAATGAGTCTCAGAGTGGCTTACAAACTTCTTTCCCTTCCCCTCCCCACAACAGACACCCTGTGAGGTAGGTGGGGCTGAGAGAGCTCTGACAGAAACTGCTCTTTTTCAAGAACAGCTGTGCCAGAACTATGGCTTGCCCAAAGTCATCCAGCAGGCAGTGTTCCCTTTAAGCTAAGGTACTGTGAGCTAGCTCACAGTTTTTTAGCCTCCGGCTCACGCATTTTTGTCCTAGCTCAGGAAGGATAGCTCCAAAGCAAACTAATTTATGCATAGCCAAATCTGTCACTCACAACTTTAATGCCAATAGCTCACGAAGTAGAATTTTTGCTCACAAGACTCCACAGCTTAGAGGGTGCATTGCCAGCAGGTGCAAGTGGAGGAGTGGGGAATCAAACCCAGTTCCCCCAGATTAGAGTCTGCGCACTTAACCACTACACCAAACTGGCTCACTACACCAAACTGGCTATTCTTCCCTCACAGCCCATTGTGAATGGTACAGAGGACCGATTTTTCATCAAATCCGACGGTAACAAGACGGAGCTGCGAATCATGTCCCTGGACCTTGAGAAAGACCCAGGCGAGTACAGGTGTAACGCCACCAACGAGATGGGCGAAGACGGCACCATCGTGGTCTTGCGGGTTCGCAGCCGCCTGGCAGCTCTGTGGCCATTCCTGGGGATTGTGGCTGAAGTGCTAGTTCTCGTCACAATTATCTTCATCTACGAGAAGAGGAGAAAGCCCGATGAGGTCCCCGATGGTGAGGAGTGCTGCGTGGGGGTGGGGCGGAGAAGTTCCCTGGGTGTTGCAGAGCTTCCACCCAGGCAGGCTTCCGAACTGGAGCCATTTCTTCAGTTTGAGAATCCTTTGGCAGTCTGTGTTGGTTTTTCATGTGAGAGAAACAGTGCTGTCTAGTCCTCTCCCAGATAGTGTGGCGGCAGGTGACCTTTGCCAAAGCGGTGTCTCATGGGGCTGCCCAGAGAAGTTGTCCTCAGGAACCCAGGCAAGGTTGTTTTGAGAGCCACATCTGGTCTGCCTTCCAATAGATTTGTGAACAGTGGAGTCTTAATGCATTTGCCAGGAGTACCTAAGGCCCTTGGGCCAGTCTCTTCCCCAGGTAGTAGCTAGGGCATGCTGCCCCATGTTCCTTTTAGGTAGGAAGGAGAGGATAAAAGTGCCACAAATTAAATTCATGAAGCAAGAGTATTTGGACTCAGATGGTCTTCACGGAGAAAGGCACAGTTAATCTCTGTCAGGTGACTTGGAATGCAAGACCCTGAGGCTGCTGTACTGGACCAAGGTCTGCTTGGTCCCTTCTAAGAATCCCAGCAGGCAAGGAATCGGAGTCCTCCTGCTTTCATCTCCTCCCCTTGGGACGAGGCCTTGGGGAGTGTGGCAGAACCTATTGAATCATGGTGATTGTCCAAGTTGGTGTTTTATTTCTACTGTCCTGGGACACTCCATTTACTCTTCTCTGCGCATGTGACCTAATGCCCAGTGTTACGTCACAATCCCCCCCCCCTTTTTATTTCAATTGGTAACCAAATGCTGCTTCTTTTAAAAGAGAGAGAGCAGGGGAATGGCTGAGCTTTTCTTTGTAGCCCTGACGTGTAGGATCGTGGCTCTCATTTTCAAAGTCCACCTGCAGGATTCTGCCACGTTCCCTCTGGTTTGTGTCCTGCCTTTTTGGCCTTTGGAGCCCAAGGCCTCTGGATTCTGGATCTCAGACTCCTTGAAATGCTGCTTTGTTTTCTAGCACTTTAAAACAGCCCTTTACTTGGGGAATGTTGGTAGGGGAGCTGAGGTCTGGTCACATAAGGCAGGGGCATTTTTGAGGACTGGCATGCGAGGGTGATTTCGTTGCTGGCATTACCTTTGCACTCTCTTCCTTTCTCTTCTGCTGCGGGTGCAACTGCTTGTGGTAAGTGGAAGAGCCAGCATCAGCTGTCCCCATACATCACTCTTCTCGCCAGCCTCTGTGTGATCGCTCTGTGACACTCCTGTGCATATTTCTAGTGTCAGGTCCCGGGCTCTGTGGAGAGATCTTGACTGATTGCTTGGTGTGTGTCGGGGGGGGGGGTGTCTTCTGTGCTCCCTGTAGGGTGGCAGGTTCAAGGTGGTGTTGTAAGGCCTGCGTGTCTCCTCCTGCGCCACCAGCCATCCTCTGTTGCTGTAGCGCTGCTTCTGTGTTTGCTGAAAGATACAGAGCCCTCGCTGTGCTTCAGCCTTTTAACTGCCTCTTTGCTCGCTTGCTGTGGCTGCAGGATTTGGGGGGGTGGGGGTGGCAAACCCAGCAGCCTTGTCTCAGGACCTCTTGATTTACTTAGCCTATTACTGTCTAAGCACCAGATATCACTCCTGTTTCTCATGGTGGCCAGCCAAATACCCAGGGGAAACTCACAAAAAGTATAACTCCAGAAGGGTGGCCACGTTAGTCTGCGGCAGTAAAATTAACAGGAGACTAGTGGCATTTTATTCCAGCTTTTATGGACCAGAACCCACTTTGTCCGATATCTCTTGTATCAGACCAAGGGGCTTCTAGTTCACAAAATGAAACCTTACTCCCAAGCATGCTGCTAGATTCCTGGTCTCTCCCACCACCACACAGCATCACATGGTGATAGCAGTCCCCTGTATTTGATTATTGGGGAAATTCTGCCTCTGAATATATAAGTTCCATTCCTGGTTATCAAGAAGTGAAAGTCATCAGTAAACACAGTAACAATCATCTTGTCCAGTTCTTTCTGAAAACCATATCCACATGCTTGGCAGTAGACGTTGTAAGCTGAATCATACACTATCTGAACACTTGGTTTGAATCTGTAATACAGCCTCTGCTGTATGGTGGTGTCCAACGTCCTGTTCTTTGAACAGAGGGGAGGGATTCCTTAACACCCTTTCGGATTATAACCCCTGGTGATGCCCTCTCCACAACTGCTTGCATTGGGTCTTTTGGACGCTAGACTTAACAGCATTTGATACAGCAGAGTTCATAGGACCCTCAAGCATAGCCTTAGGCAAATGCTGAACACAGAGACAGCAGAGAGATGCTGGGCCCACACTTGCCTTTTATGAAGCTTTGACTTGATGACCAGACTTCTTCTGCCACCGTTTTAACCTCCTCCCCAAAAGTGCTCTTGCCTAGGCTGGAATGACATCACCCCTGATTTTGTGCTTACTGTAGGTTCAGATTCTGGGTCTGAAAGAGTAAATGGAATCCACTGTTTCTGCTACTCTTTGAGTGTGACAGACACAGTGTTAAATTTATATTGCTTTGAGCATGACGCTGTCCCCTTGCCCCGGGAGTGTCTGGAAAATCTTTTTTTTGTCGGTGAAATCTCGTGCTGCTCTAGATACCTTGGGGGGGGGGGAGTTAACAAGCCCTTCAAGCCATCCTCAAGCAAGAGGGCATCAGCTGGTGCTTTGGTCAGGAATCTGGGGTTGCTCAAGGAGAAGCTCCTTTCTGATGTGACTTTTTCCTTTTCTTCATGCTCTCCTGCTTTTGAAGATGACGATGGAGGTTCTGCGCCACTGTAAGTACCAAAATCTTTTCCCTTCTCTTGCAAATACTTCAGACGTTTTCTGGGCGGGGGTGGGGGGAGACAAAGGCCACTAAATGCCTTCATAGAGAGTTTTGAAAAGCCCTTCAAGAAGGTCTGCACTGTTCCTGGCCAGGGCGGTGTTACGTTGGATGTTGGTTACCTAAAAATTGCTTAACATTGTTGGCAAAGGAAAAGGATGGGAGTAGCAGGCAGCAGAGATAGTAGGGAGGCTTATCTAGGCAAGCGGTGGGGAGTGTGGCTGGTACCATCAGCATGTTCCTGCGATCCGAAGCCCGCAGCTGGCAGCCTGCTCTTGGGAGTGAAGGACCCAGCGTGCTCTTGATCCAGGAAGACTGCCCAGTGGATTGTACCTCGGATGGAGGAGAGGAGGAGGAAGGCCCAGTAGGATTTTCTGCCGCAAGCAGCAAAATACCGCAGGTTGACTATGGGGGAGGGATTGTTAGATGTGTGCCCATCAAGGGGTGGGCATGAAACATGTGGATCTGTTCTTTTTCTCTTCCAGGAAAAGCAATGCTGCCAATCATAAGGAACAGAATGTGCGCCAGAGGAACACAAACTAAGCAGCCGTCAAGGTAGGAATGCTGTTTCTGTTCTTGTGAGGGTTTTATCGCCGCTTCCTGGGCCAACTGCGAGGGCTGAACTCAGTGGGCTTGGAGACCCTGTAAGTTCCCTTGCTCTCCAAGCTGTAGTACGAGCCAACTGACCAGTGCCTAGTAGACACGTTGCCGTGCTTTTGCCAGGATGCTCTGGCTGAGACATCATGACATAGACCTGGCAGGTCTTCCTGAGTCTGCCTTACCTCGCCAGGGGCACTGTGAGTGTGACAATAAGAGGGTAGCCTCTATAGACACCAACCTGGGTGTAGCAGAGGTGGGGTGAATTGGAACTGTGACCGTCTTTGGATTAATGCCTGGGGAAGGGAGAAAGGGAGATGAGCATGGTTGTTTTTCAGAGGCCTGTGACTGGCTTGCTTCCCTGTCTCACAGCTCCACACGGCCAGTTTTGTAAATGGAGGGCAAAGCAGCTGTGAGTTTGGAACTGAGGCTTGTTCCTTTGGACTACCATTAGCTTGGTGGGAGGGTGTGGGTGGAAGTGGGGTAACATACAGGCTAGGATTCGGAGGCGGGGGGGTCAACGTGTTGGTCTGAAGCAACAGAACAAAGTTTGAGTCCAGTGGCGCCTTTGAGACCAACAAAGTCTAATTCTGGGTAGAAGCTTTCCTGTGCACACTTGCACACAAAAGCTTATACCCAGAATTAAACTTTGTTGATCTTAAAGATGCCACTGGACTCAAACTTTGTTCTATGCAAACTAGGAGTGGAGGAGGCCTGAAGCTAAAGAACTCTGCCCTTGAATTTGATGGAGACAACTGAGGATTGTGGGGTATTCACTGAAGGGGGGAGGTTGCTCAATTTAGAGTTGAATGAGATTTAGAAAGTGCTAGAGCTGAGGCTCGGATCCAGAGGGGGTGATCCAAGCTGTACTCGGCAGGGGCCCAGTGCAGGTGTTACTAAGATTTACAGGCTGCCTTTTTTCAAATTGAAATCCAAGGGGACTTACCCAGAAATGCGCACGAATGACCGAGAGCCGGCCTACCGAGGGGGCCTCCCCAAATCTCCCTCCCTCTCCCTGGCTGTTAAGAGAAGGAAGGACGGGTTGGGGCCAGGCAGGCCAAGAAGGGCCTTGCGTGTGATGTCTCTGCTCCTTATTGCTAAGCTGCAGGTGGACCTTAATGAAGACTCCAGTGTAAGCCAGCCCCATGAGTTAGCTGAACACGCTTATCTCTGTGGAAGTGGAGAGTCGAGGAAATGGCACTAACTCTGACTGGTGCCAGGAAGGGCTTGCAGATATGCAGAGTAGAACTTCAACTGTAAAATCAACCCTCGTTAAACATAATATCTGCATGTGCAGGTTTAATCATATCTGTGTGTTGTCTCTCTCCCTTCCTCCTCTCCCTTCTCTCTCTCTCTCTCTCTGCCAGGTGACAGACCAGTTAAGCAGATCACTCAGATGTCTCCTCCATCTTGCTCCGTAGCACCAAGGATGTTCTAGTGCGTCCTGGCAAAAATCAGTTAATTTCACTTTTTGTAGAGTTAAAAAGAAAAACAGTAGGAGGCATTTTTCTACCTATAAGTTTGGACACACTCTTCTGTTTTGTAGACTTCACTGTTTAGCCTTTGGGGGTGGGGGGAGGGAATCGAAAATTTATGGTGGGGAAGATTGTAAACGGGCCAGGGGCTGAGTCAGACCCCTTCTCCTTGAGGGGGTGTCTCCACGAGGGAAGCTAATGTTCATATCCTTGTTAACTGTGCAAGTACCAACATTGGCAGTTCCTTGGGAAGGAAGCTATTGTTCAAATAAATCTTGAGGTCAGCAGTGGCCTTAAGCACTAACCGATCGAAAGGCCGAGAGGCACCATTGCATCTGATCTCAGCCTTGCTGCTCTTGCACCAGTCTGGAGGCCTCAGAACGGATACAGTTTCCCTGGAAGCCTGCATGTGCCCCTGCCTCATGTGTGCCGGCAGTTTCCTTTCTCGCAAAACTCGCTGTGTCTGCCCTAATGGGGTACAAGTAAGCCATGGACTGGCCAGATTAGTCCCACTGATCTGACATCTTTGTCTCTCTGCTGGGAGTGGCTTCCTGGACACGTTTTCCCCTCCCTTTGTCCTTTGTGGCTTGCTTCCCCTTCCTCGCAGTCTCACAAACAAAGGATCAAGTGCCATAATTGCTCATAAGTCTAGGCACCTTCTGTTCTCAGGTACAGCCTTTTTATGGTGTGTCTTCCCCCCCCCTCCCCGGCCCCATCAAATCTAAATGCAGCGCTTGGAAGTGTGGCTCTGCAGCATTTCAGGCTGCTCAATGCGGAGTGATCTCTCCTGATGAGGGATGAGCGAGTTGGCTGCTCTAGTAACTGCTGGGGGGGGGGCGCAGGCTGCAGCCACAGGAGTGAAACACCCGCACACATGGCCGCATCCTCACGGAACACCTTGACTTCTGTTGAAGTTGGATAGGGAAGGAAAGTGCCCTAGAGTCTGTTGACCACCTCTCTCTGGTACGATTGAAACCTCACCTGTTCTAACAAGATGACTTTCTCCAAAGACAGCAGGCTTGCTCTTTTTTGTGTGTGTGTGGGGGGGGTGTCCACAGCCTAGTTCCCATTGCAGAGGGCTCTGTGCTCCTCTGCCTTCCAGCACGCGACTCAAGACACGCTGGGGGGCTGTAAGCGCTGCGGGGGGGGGAGCGGGCTTTTAGTTCACAGTGAACAGGGGCAGGAGATAAGAATGGTTTGTGGGGAGGGGTTTAGCAGAAAGAAGTGACCAGATGCAGATGGGGGGGGGGCTGCTGCTGGAAGGAAGTGGCAGGGTGCAAGAAGGACCCAGAGGTTTGCAAAGGGGGGAGAGAGACCCTGTGGGCATGAGCAGGATTGGGAGAGAGGAGCCTTGCAGGAGGGATTATGAAGCAGAGTGGAGAACCAGGCCAGAGAAGCCAGTGCAAAACTCCCCTGCTTATGGTCTGCTGGAAAGACGACCCGGCTGGGGGTGGGGGAGAATAGGAGGGCCTGAGGCTGGACTGGGGACAGTCCCTGTGTCTCAAGCGGGGCCAAGACGTTTTCAGCCTCATAACCGATGGAAATGGGGGCGGAGTTTCCAGCATCAGTTCTGTGAAGCACAGAGGGAAAAGTTAATGGGTGCCTTTGAAAAACAACAGCCTGTTCCTTGCCTTGCAGCGCACATGTCCTTCCCCACCGCAGGGATAATGGGAGGCCAGGCTCTGTGGCCTTCAGAGGTTTTCTTTGATCCGAGATCTTGGCAAGCCTCTCCGGCACAGGGCCTTCTCCAGGGCTTCCAAACGCAACGCCGGGCAGGCGTCCAGAACAGAACTCCACCTGTCTTTAGAGAAAAAGGAATGCAAAGCCTTCCTGCCCTGGAGGGAGGCTTCCTGGGGCAAGCCGCAGTCAGTCTGACTCTAGGGCTTGTGCTCCCAACACTTCATTTTTTTCCCCTGCAGCAAAGAAAGGAATCTTGTAGCTGGCATAGATCATTTCATTTAATCAGAGCTGCACAGTGTGTGTTTTGTACAGTTCTGCTTCTGCTCAGCCAGGGAGCACTGAAGGCCCCTGTTCCGGGGGGGATCTTCCTGAGCATCTCCCCCCATGCTTAAACTTGAGGCACCATCTGCAGTCCTAAGGGCCTAGAGATACTTGCTCTTAAAAAAAGAACCGAGGTCTGAACTCTGCACTCCCATCACCCCCACCCTCTTCCTCAACTCATTTTTAAAGACACGTGAGAACAGTGCATCCATTGTTCTCTGTCAAAGGGCCCTTTACCTTGATGACTGGTGGCCTATAAAGTTTTAAGAAGAAAGTCGTCCCCCCTTACCTACCAGCAGGCCCCACTCTTTTCCCTCCCTTTGTGCAAATCCCCCTCCCACTGTGGGACACAGCGAAAGCGCATGTAGGTTGCTGCCTGTCTTGCGGCAGGGTCTCCCTTCTCGCCTGCCCTCCACAAAGGCTGCTGGCTGCCTCCGTAAGCCACTGCGGTGGGTCTTTCACTGGAGGCTGCCTAGGGCAGTGACTCTTCCAGTGGAGGAGGCTGAAGGCAGGACACGATGCTCTGGGCAGGCCCTCGGTGTTAGACGGCGGCTTCTCAGGGGTGAGAACCGGTTCTCAGCTTCTGCTTCAGTTCCATCCACGGAAGTAGTTTTTTCTCCCTGCTGCTTGTTTTTCAGCTGGGAGGATAGAAAGGAGAGGCAGTGCAGGCTGGATTGTTTAGCACTGATTGTTCTGTTTTTGGCACACGGGGCATGGGGGGGGGGGTTAAGAAGCTACACCTTACCTCTCACGCCTTTGTCCTGAGCTGTTAATGTTTGACAGTATCCTGCTTTCAATTTCAGGCACACAAGTATAAAGAGCCTTTTTTTCTGTTTTAATGAAGTTTACTCTACTTACCGGGGCCCCCCCCCGGGGGGGGCACACATGCCAGAAAAGGTCACTTGGGAGGAAAGGCTCTTTCTTCACTGCCCCCAGGCAGAGTGTCCTCCGCCAAAGCCCCTTTGCAAGGCCTGGGGGGCAGGTGGCACACAGCCCTGTGCCATCCCGTGGCAGCCAGAGCACCCTTCCTTCCCCAAGCGCCATCGCCAGACTGGTACGGAGGCAGCCAGCACAGACTGAATTTCCTTGCAATGTTCTCCAGTCCCCCTGAAGTCAAAGCAGGGGCCTCAGCCTCACGGAGGCAGCCAAGGAAGAGCTTTCCACCGGGGTGGGGGGGGTGGGGGTTGATTGTGGAATTCCACAACTGTTGGTGTCGGGAAGACCAAAGACTAAGTAGTTATGGCTGTGTGATCTGACGGACTGCTTTCTCCCACTCAGGAGGCGTTGAAGGGTTTTGGAAAGCAGTTGAACAGGAATTAGGTCTCCACCAGCCACTAGGGGGCTCACCTCTAACGACTGATGCATCCCTTTCGGGGTGTTTTAAACCAAGTCTTGCAACTAACAGTTCAGCCTTTCTTCTGCTTTTGGGAGCCAGGTGATTCAGCCAGTCCTTCCGCCTCTCAGCAGGGATAGCTATACCAAAGTGCCACTGCAGGATTTGAGAGGGCACTATTGTATCGGGTAGAAAGAGAGAGAGCAGTGGGTAAGAAACTTGTACACGAGACAGATCAAGATGGGTGGTCTGTAGCAGCAGAACAGAGCAAGAGTCCAGGAGCACCTTAAAGACTAACACAATTAGTGGCAGGGAATGTGATTTTTTTTTAAAAAAATACTTCTATTAAAAAGAGTAAAAAAATCAACCTGAAACATATAGTCAGAGAAATACAAGGACCATGAAAAGTGGAAGTTGAGACTATACACAGAAACAGCCTTAACATTATCAGTAGAAGGAATAGGAATTTTAAATATTGGATGCAGTAAGAATCACCTAAAGCGAGATACCCAGATACACATTTTGTTCTCCAGGGGAATGATGGAAGGTATACCAGCTTCACAGGAAAAAACAGTCAAAGAGGGAACCAAAGTCTGTGCCTCTGACTTCTAAACAGTCAAAGACAGGATTCCAGGTGTCTTCATAACTATTTCATGAAAGCTCATACCCTGCCACAAATTTTGTTAGTCTTTTAAGGTGCCACTGGACTCTTGTTCTCCTGTACCGAAGAATAAAAGCGTTAGACCCATCCGCACCACCTCCTTCACACACCGCGCATGGGATGTGACATGAGAGGGTGCATCAACCATGCAGGAGGTCAGGTGAGCAACCCTGCTCCAGTACTCCTAGCCCCCACCTCAGGTAGCAGATCTTCCCCCGCACAAAACCTGTTCTTCTGGCCAAGAGCTATGCTCCTATATGCCTAAACACTGGGCAATCCTGGTACAGTCCCAAAAGACGGAAGAGGCTTCCTGCCCCCCTCCCCCTTAGGATACAACTAAACTCCACACACACACACACCCATTCTTCGCCCTGGGCAAATACTTATTGGTAGGGGCCATGTTGCAGTCTTTTTGCGCCCCGGACTCCAGCACGTGGCTGGTGCGGCATTGCTACCCTGGCAAACATTGCTGGCCCTGCCCAGTGTAGCTGTTGTGAGCCTAGGCTGCCTGCTCTTCAAGGGTGTCTGCTTCAGCCAGCAGAGCTCTGAGCCGTCAAGAGAGCGTGCCTCTTCCTTCCTAATAAGCCAGTGACTCAAGACTGCAGGGCTCTTCTGCGCCTACGTACAGGAGCAGCGGTTGAGTCATCCCTCTAGGGAGCATGCACAAGCGGGAGGCTCCATCCTGCCAGGCGGCCTTCCTGAATTATCACCGGCCAGGTGGCACTTCCGTGCGGCAGGCCCAGGCCAGACACTGAGCAGGAGCGCCCCAGCCCAAAGTGCCCCCCCCCGCCTCACAGAAGAGCTGTCGTTTCAGCATGAGCAGCTGGGAGGGCAGGGGGGCAGCACAATCAACTACCTGCCTAACTGCAGCGCACATCCCTGCTGGGCAAGGAGGGCACCATGCTGCAGCAAAGAAGTAATTAAGACAGACGGCCCGCGCTTGTCAGCGAAAACAAAGTGCCTCTTATTTGCTTCCCCAGTTTTCTTCTAGCGGTTCCCTTACTAACAGCAACACCAGGTGCTCGAACAAGGAAGGGGAGGGGGGATTGCTCTACTTGTTAATGATAATTAGCCAACTTCTGCCGATACACCACTTATTCAAATCCCTTAAGATGTTTCAGAACCTACACAGCACACCTCTTCCTCCAGTTAAGTCTAATTACCACTGAAGAACCTTCCTGTTTAAAAGATTTTTTTTTAGTTGCCTAGTATCCTAGGGGAAAGGCATGCAGAATTTGAAAGTCATCCCTCTACGTGAGGATTTTTAAAGGTGTCATAGGACTCTTGAATAGGGAAACACGGAATTTGCCCACCAGAGTAGCAGCTGCTGGGGCAGAAGGCCCAGTGGGTTACAGAATCTCAAGAGTTGGAAAGGGCCAGCCTAGCATATCCCTGACAAGGGTTCGTCCAGCCCCTGCTTAAAGACTGCCAGGGAGGGGGAGCCCCAGGCAGCTGATTCCACAGTTGCACAACGGTCAAAAAGTTGGTCCTGCTGTCCAGCGGGTACCTTCCCGCCCTTAATCTAAACCCATTATTGCAAGTCCAACAGCAGCAGCTCCCTGCCCTCCTCTAAGTGACAGCCTTTCAAATACTCCACCTCCTGTTCTTCAGACTGAACATTCCCAAGTCCCCCAAGACATTCTTCGTAGGGCCTCTTGGTCTCCAGGGTTTGCAGGGATGAAAGCAGCATCTGCTATCTCTGTCTAGAAGAAAAGTATCCTTTATGCACCCTGGCAAGTGGGGGCAGTTACAGAAAGGGAGAGACCAGAAACCAAACCCCCAAAGGCCCTGCAGTGGCAGGGAGCAGATGCCCTCCCATCCCCTTCCTCGATAGCAAAGGGTGGGGAAATTAATTAACTTTTGCTTAGCAGAGATAAAACACTCCAAGCAGAGCAACTCAGAAGTGGAGGGGGAGAAAAGGGAATACCAAAGCGGGCCAGGTATTAATTAGCCAGAAGGCAGTAAAGCATCCTCCTCTGTTAATTAGCCAGCAAGTTAAATTGAGATAAGCCCTTCACCGTTAAGTACATTTGTTCCAAAAAATATCCTTTGCAGCAAAAGGAATGAAGCAGAAATGAATCTCCAGTCAAATGATGGCTAGTCGAAGCAATTAATGGCAGCTGCAACCCAGGGCTGTTTGGGAGCCCTGCTGGATTAGGCCAACAGCCTGTTTCTCACAAGGGCCAATCAGGTAGCCAAGAGGCCAAGCCCTGCATTATGAGGCAAGGAGGTTGGATTTATATCCCACCTTTCACTCAGTCTCAGAGCAGCTTATAATCACCTCTTCCTCTCCAAGGTACACTGCCTCTGAGCCTGGAGTCCCCATTTCGGGATGGCTACTGGCTGGCTGTAGACATGCTGTCCAGTGCTTCCTTGCTTCCTCACCCTAAGCACAGTTCTTAAATCTGCATTCAAGATACAGGATTCAGTTTCTTAAGACTCATGGTTGTCTTTTCCCCCACAAGTTTCTGAAAGTATTGCAGGCAATGCTGAAATCTCAGAAGTAAAAAGAAAAAACCAGCAACACACTTCCAAGAGAAAGTATGTTGGGTATGATTTCTAAGGGTCATAGATCCAGGCAACATTTGGACTCACAGAATTCTGGTTTCTTGCAGCACAGACCAGCCTTTGTTCACACACACCCTCCCAACCAGCTGGTTTGGGGGAAAAGCCAGAACAGGAGAAAAGAAGAGCAAGTCAGTTTAGATCTGCCATATTTATTACACAGGATGGGTCCAGATGGAACGGGACAGAAAGCAGCCAGTTTTGGTTAGCAGAGTCCCACTGTCACCAGTGTTCAAACATTTGGTCGGTTTAGCCATAAATCAGTTGTACATTCAACGTTTCAAAAAAAAAGGCGCAAGGTTGGTGGGAGAGACCATTGCGAAGGGTTGCATCAAAAAACAGCTTGCCCTCCCCACCTCTTCTTGTATCCCAAAGATAACCACACCGCCCATCAGTGGAATGAAAGTCGTTAGCAATCAGCAGTCAATCATCACATCACCCTTTGGAGGTATAAAAACACATTTACGCCAACATGTTTATGATACAAATAGCTCCGTAGAAGCATTTCAAGTTTTCCCCACATTGACCAGAGCAGAGAGACGCTGCAAGGCACGGGGGGGGGGAGGACGGACACAGTGATCCATTTCAAATTGGGGGGTTCCAAGGACTGAATTTGGAGAAGTTCAAGATTTAACTGCAAACAATAAAGGTTGTGCATAATGAGAGCCCATGTTTGCTTTCATATCAGGGAAACCACAAGCATAAATTCTTCTATCTCTGACCCCGCCCCTGGCCCAATGCTGCCTGTTTGGCCCTTCTGGGGCCTTTGGAATCTGTGTTCTCACTTTCCGTCCTCTGGGGGTCAGCTGGCAGAGGCCACCAGAACAGCTGCAAAACAGCCAGAGCAGGGGGGGCACATACCAAGACACTGGCCGGCTGCATCCCTCCCCAGGCATCTGCCCTCCATCTCCTGTCAGCCAGGCGCCCATATGAAGCGGAGGTCAGCAATCCACACTTAAGATCGTCTGGCTCACAAACGTTTCCAGAGAGGTGTCCAGTCCAGCCACCAGGGCCTTTAGTGCAAAAGCCCCTTCCTGAAAGCTTGGATGTTCTGAGGCCAGATTGGGAAAGCACTCTGTATATTCTCAATGGCAATGTTTTATCCTGACTAGGAGTGTCCAAAGAAACACAGAACACGCTCCGAAATGGGTGCTTTAGAGACACATGTGCCCTTGTTTGCATTTGTAACATTTTGGAGGGAATGCGGAAGAATAATAACGGGGGGGGGCGCGAACGTCCAAACAGCACCCCAGTGATTATTTCCAAGAACAGAGAGGGAACGATCCAGGCTGCTCTTTCACACCAATCATCAAAGCAATTCTGTTTTTGTCATTTTGTGTGGGTTTTTTTTTTTTTTGCAATTTAATATATCCAAGGATTGTGCACACACACCCATGTCTGCCCACCCACATGCTGCCTGATTTCCAAAGTGACACAAAACAGGACCTCTTCATACAGGCTCTCCGCCTTCTTGGAACCACCACATGCGAAGGTTCATTAGCTGGAAGCCAATCACAGAAGGGGTGGGAGGATGTGAGACCCAGAGAGCTGTGCAAAAAACCCAAGGAGACGCAACCACAAAACATGGGCATTTGGCATGGCATCCAACTCCCCCCCCCCTTCCTCTCCAGTAACCACCGATTTGCTGCCCCTTATCACGTACAAGTGTCTACTATCTGAACCCAGCTGTTCCAAAGCTGGTTTGCCATACAAAAAAACATCTCCACACTTGTGCCGCTGAGGGGGGCCGTAGCTTTGCTTTTCTTGTTCTGTGTAAGACAGATTCTCGGTGGTGGGGGGGAGCTAATCTTTGCACAGCCGCATCTGAACTTTTCCTATTCCTCCTTGCAAGGGAGGGGAGAGGGATCACATCTCCACTGGACAGTCACTAAGCAGCAAACTTTGAACACACTCTTGAAGGTCAAGTTTCTAGGTCTCATTATTGCAGGGAAAAAAACCCTGAAGAAATACGACTATTTTGTTTAAAAGTCTCAGCGCAATAACCCAGCCGTTGTCCCAATTCCATGACTTTCAAGCCATTTCAGCTGCTGTCCCTCAAAAAAAAACAAACAAACCCTAATGGCTTGAATTTCTGCATGTTATCCAACGCCATCACGAAGACACCCTACAGAAATAAGCACTCCTAAAAATTAGACAATGCTCCTATTTGCAGCCGTTTCCACAGCTGAAGTGGGGGAGAGGAGGAAAAAAACGAGATGAAGCAGAAATTCTGCAGTCCCCTTCCCCCGTCAGATTTATTCCTGATCAGCAGCAGAAGCATAAAGTTAAGAGAACAAAGAGTCCAACCTGTATAAAAGTCTCTGCTTCCAAAGTAACATCGAGAATTACCAACCTCCAGGTGGTGCCTGGAGATGTCTTTACACCTGATCTCCAGACAACAAAGATCACTTCCCCTGGAGAAAATGGCTGCTTTGGAGGGTGGACTCTGTAGCATTTATTGAGGTCCCTCCCTTCCCCAAACCTTCCCCAGATTTCGCCCTCCGAATCTCCAGGAATTTCCCAGTCCAGAGTTGGCAACACATTGCCCAGCACAGAATCTTACTTTCCCATTTAAATCAAGTTTCTGGTCCTTGTAGCTGCTATTCGGCTTCTCCCCAGTGAAATAGTTTGTTTTTCCTTGGACAGCCCAGCTCAGCTGGCACAGGTTGGCTTTTAAATAGGCTTTGCAGGATACAGAGAATTGTGCTAGCGTCTGCCTGGCTGCCCGGCAGGTTTGTATCTTGAATGCAAAATGTGCATCTGACACGGCCCTGGAAAAAGAGTCCGACTTACACAACCGGCATTTGAAAAAACATTAATGCAATTATGGTAGTCATTGCAGGGAAGGTGGTGGCCACACCCTCTAGACATTGTCAAGCTGAGATTATGGGCTCACCCGTCCCGCAGCCCAGTTGCCCTGCGCTCCTCCTGATCTGTGCAACAGCTGATGCGCCAGCAGCGTGCAAGCACACACACACACACACACGATTCTGCAAACACAGGCCAAGTGGCAAGACACATTCACGCTCAAACACACACATGTATGCACCCCTGCACACACACACACGGGCTCAGAAAGCGAGGCACAAGACCAACGGCCAAAAAGATGAAAGCAAGGCCGCAACACGCACCTGGCTGGGCCTCGTAAGATGTAGCTGTATAGCACAGGGACGCTCTTGGGAGGGGGTTCTGGCCATTTCCTCTCCCTACTTGATACATGAAGGAGTGGGAAGGGAGTGATCCAACCAACAGGGGTCCGACCAGCACACCGCACTGAATGATGAGCATCCCAACACGCTAAGCAGTCCAATCTCCTTCCACATCTTAAAAAGTTGCAATTCCCAAATTGCACACCAAGGCCTGTTAGCATGCCACAAGCTTAACCACACTGGGTACCAGATTTCTGGGAGAAAGAAAGGCGCATACATATTTTAAATAACTGGTAGGCTCCTGTAAGCCCAGACCAGCTGCTCAGAGGTAGCCGCTCGCCTTCTGCACTTTCTCTCCTGCAGGGGAGGGAATCTCTCCATTGGGACGGATGAGTTTTCAGAAGTGGCTTATTGCCTGACCCTTGCGGCCATCACAAAACCCTCACCTTCCAGGTCCAGAGGTGTTTTGTTATTTGTAAGTCTGCAACATTCCTACACCCAGAGGAAAGAAGTTTTTCAGAACTATGAAGAATGGAGGGGGGCAGATCCAGGTGGGGAAAAGCCAAACTCCATGGCAAGAAACAGAAATACCTTTCAAAAGGGGAAAGAACTATTCGTGGCACAATAGCTTGCTTATTGCCATGAAAAACGGAGGAAGCACAGAAGTTAGCAAGTACGTATGGGGGGGGGGGATATGGACAACCCTCCACTGGAATCAAACACGCCAACCCACCGTACTTGGAAGATCCCAAGCTTTTGAGGGGAAAACCGCGCTTCTCTGCCCACAGCAGAAGCAGGAGTTGAAACCTAATGAACTTCTGGGCAACACAACCCTCTGGCATCCCTCGCCACTTTCAGATCCAAATTTCAAAGCTGCTCACCTGAAAGACCTTTGCTCAAGGTCAGTTGGCATCAGCGTGACCTGGCTGAACTTCCGGAACTGCCACCACACAAGAAAACAAACCCTCCCTTCCGGAACCCCCCCCAGGCAAAGCACAAATGCAATGTCTACTGCACCCAATATTTAGGTCTCAAAAAGGTAAGCGGCCCCTGAAAATGGAGGCTCAGCTTCACTTTCATGGTATGTCCCTTCAGGCATTTGTTAAAATGGAAGAAAAACCTTAATTTCAATTAATGAGGTTGGCGCTAGTCACTTCCTGCCCACCCACTTAAATTTTGGGATGATTCTGGCAGGTCTTTTTCCCTTGCAAGGCTTCATGAAGCTACAGGAGTCGTTTGCTCACCATAAGTGGGAGGGGGTCCTTCAAAATGCTATGATTAAGCTCCCCCTCGCATTTCAAACTAGTTTTGTAGGTGGCCATTTCTGTGCAAGGAGGGCACATGTGTCAATTGTAGGATCAAGGCTGGCTCCTGGTTCTTATGCTCCTTTGAGCACAAGATGTCCAAGCCCCCCGCCCCCATCATAGGTCCCCTCTCTCCCCCAAAGTGTGCGTTTGTCAGAGGAGGGAGAGTTTTGGCTCTTTCTAAATCCAATGACATGGTGATAGAATCAGGGCTTTGGTCCTTTTACTAGGAAACAGGAGATGCCCAAAGCAATCTCTCATTTTCCCTGTGGGAAAAGTGGCTGAGAGAGGCAGAAGAGACCCCACTGTCTTGCACCCTGCCTCCCCCGTTGACTCCTGAGTCTCCAACCCAGGGGAGGGCCCTCCGAGGACGTGGATTCTGGCAGGGGCCCAGTCAAGCCAGCTCCTGACACCAGCTCCAGCCAAAATCAACATCTCAGGCCCTCCATTTTGGTTACAGATCAATTAAGAAACAAGACTGTCTTTCTCGGCCCAAAGGCTTTTGGGCCCACCCGGCCTCCTGCCAAGAGTCTGCGAGGTAGATGCAGTATCATTACCTCCTCCCCCCCCCTTTTCCCAGATGAAAAAAAGTTGGAAGCAACATTCTCCTGGGCTTACTCAGCATCAAGGTGGCGGGGGAAGAGAAGGGGAGAGCCTGCCCCTCCCCCCCATTCCTTAACATCACCAACAAGGTTATTTATTTTATTATTATAATTATTATTTATAGAACGAGAATAGGGAAAAGCCAATGAGTGAAGAAAACGCCCATCCACCAAATTAGCCAGGCCCACTTTGTTGGATCAGGTCCTGTTGAGGGTGCATAGGAGATGGCATCCCCTCTTTTAATCTCTTGTATGTGAACTCCTTTTTCCCCCCAACTGAACTGAAATTATTATTTTTTTAAAGCTGGTACTCGGGGCAAACTCATTCAAATGGCACAGAGCCCCGAAGTCCACTTTGGGCGGCACCCTACCCATGGCGACGCTGCATACTCATCCTTCGAGAACAGGCCAGGGAGTGTGGTAAGACCATTCCCTGCTACAGGGGCGGCAGGTACTGAACACACAGGCAGGCATGGAGCACACAGCGACGCACTGTGAGGCTGGCCCAGGCAGGGCAACCACAGGATTTGTTTGCCGAACCACAAAACGGCCCGCCTCTAGTCCTACCGCCTGTTTCTGTGAGTGGAGAGCCAAAACTGGCCACCTCTGCAGTTCTGTCCCTGGCATTCAGTCAGCAGAAGCACCTTGCCTCTGAGCATGGAAATCCCACTTATTCGTCGCACCTAACGAGCCATGCATTTGAAGTGGCTTCCCGTGTTGGGATATCTACGCCCCCAAACAAGTTAGTTGTTGACCGACAACTAGATCACCACCCCAGCCCCCAAAATATTGATATTATTTTAAAAAAGCCACCTCTGCGTCACGTAGCAGAGAGTTCCGTTAGTCAGTTACGGGTCCCAGAAACAAAGGCACTAGAAGGGAAAATGCAGGGAATGAGGGCGATATTCTACAGACATCATATATACATTTATTTCTGTGCAAATGGGAAAAAAATAAACCCATCTTCTTTCACCCACCCACATGCCAACGCCACAGATTCCAGGATCAATACTCCCCTCATACACACATTGTATATCCAGGCTTTTCTGCACCTTCATTTTCCTTGCTGGGAAGTTCCAATTTCTTGGGGGGGGGGGGGGTGTCTGTTCTGCATGTGTTTTGCTCCCTCTAGTGGTCAATTAGGTATCTGTTCCACATGTGTTTTGCTCCCTCTAGGGTGCAGTCAGACGGCATGCTGGGAGCAGCTTAAATTGCTCCATTCCCGATGCGTTTTTTTTTTTAACCTGGAGAATCGCGATCACACTCACCTCCTTGTTCCAGATCGCTGCGCAGCCACATCGCTCCCCGTCGTCCCCACGTGGGAGTGTGCATCGGTGTGTTTTTTCTCTCTCTCAGTTTGGGCATGCGCACAGGCAGCCATCTGCAGAATTAAAATTTCCGTGCATGCGCAGAACAGCGATTTCCACTTCAACCCAACTGCTGTAACACTTCCCTTTAAACTTTAAAGGAACACTTCCCTTTAAACGTTTACCCCAAAACTGGCCTCCATGAGATCCCAAACTCATCTTACCAACAAAACTAGACACCGTTTAAACATTGTTTTTAATAACGCGGGAGCAGAGCTCCGCCTGTGCGCATACCACTGACACTAAAATAAAATGGCAAGCGAGGAGCGGAAGCCTCGCGCTTTGGAGCAGAAGTGGCTTGACACCGCAGGAGCGATCAGACATCAGAAAAGTGCGACTAGAACCAGAGAATCAGGAAAACACCACTTGGGGGACCCGGTAACAAAATACTCCATTTTAAAGGGGGGTTGAGACAAAAAGCAACGGCTGGGGACGGTGCGCAGATGTTGGGTGTGTGAACACTCATATAAAATCCGTTACTGAAGCGTGCCGAAAGCGGACTAAACGGCCCGTCTGAATGCACCCCTAGTGGTCGATTAGGTATCACACAGGTTTGTGGCTGATTTCCCACTACAGCTGCCTCGGTGTTGCGCCGCCGTTTGCCCCGACACTATTGGTCAATTTCACACCCGAAGCCGCGGGGCTGCATTTGACCCGCGGCTTCGCCCGATTTCCTTCGCAGTTTCGTAATGCTCAAAAAACAGGATTATGAAACTGCGGAGGAAATCAGGCGAAGCCGCGGGTCAAAATGCAGCCCCGCGGCTTCGGGTGTGAAATTGACCAATAGTGTCGGGGCAAACGGCGGCGCAACACCGAGGCAGCTGTAGTGGGAAATCAGCCTTTGTCTCGCATAGAAACCTGCTGTTTGAATCTAAAGGGAGACATCCCAGACATAAACCTCCATGATATCCAATCGACCACTAGAGGGAGCAGAACACATGTGGAACAGGAACCAGGAACTTCCAGCAAGGAGAATGAGGATGCGGAAAAGCACACAAAGGCCGAAAGCTTTATTTCACAGGCTCCATAATGAGGATACAGAACACTGTCCCTCCTTTCCTCCCTCCCTCCCTACGGCCTCGTCCTTCTGACACCCCGATTCTCTTCCCCCTCCCAATCCCCTTTAAATTTTTGGCCTCGGTGTGGAGCACGTTGGCTATAAGGCGCTGCACACACATTTTTATCATATATATATATATTATTCTTTAGATATGTATATATATGTATATATTTTACATATACTGGATAAATTGCGCGATAAATCTAGATATGGCTTTCTGTGATATGGTCACCGCTGGGGGCAAGGTGGGATGGAGACGGTGGCGGGAAAACAGGAGCCGGACTTTGGTCAGAAACTGCAAAATACAAGTGGCCCCAGCCTCAGCACTCCGCTCCGGGAGAGAGGGACATCTCCCTTCGGCCCTGAATCTTCTGGCTTCTTTCCTAGGCAGGTAGCCATGTCTGGTCTCTCCCACCCCACTCCCACAGCAGAATTCAGGAGCTCCAGAGCGGCACACACCCCTGCCCCCCGATCTAGCAGCAGACGACAGCAGGCAGCCTCCGGGGACCGGTAACGCCCCCTTTCAGCCACCGGTTTTGCAGAGCGAGAAAATGGTCAGCGTGAGAAAAAAGAGCCACGATGGATTGTTGCGGTACCACCCCACTGCCAGCTCGTGCTGCTGTGTCATGAGGGCTACCGGGATCGGCCCCTTCCCCTACAAGGCCCTCTGCTGCTTAGGTTAAAGGTCACAAGTTAGAAGAAAGCCTGGATTTTGCTGGGTCCGTATCAGGGGCGCTAACTATGGAATCCTTGTGGGCACTGCCTGAGTCCTGTGGAAGGCCTGCAGCCGCCCCCGGGTAGACCACGGCTGCGGACATCTGGTGGGGCAGACCGGCGCGGGGCGGCGGGGCGGCTGGAGTTGTGCCGGCGGAACTCTGCAACGACGACGCTGCCGATGGCGCCATCCCCTGCCCTCCCGCGATCGAGGAGTCAGACTCGTGAGCCGAAGAAGGGGGGCTCTGGCTCATGGTCTGAGAGACGCCGTGGGGGAGCGAGGGCTGGGAGGCCGACAGCGGCCGGGACTCCTGGCTCAGGCTGCTCGTGGGAAGGGCCTGTGTGCTCTTGTGGGCGGCCAACCGCTGGGGCGAGCTGGGGGGCTTCTGCTGTGTCAGCGAGAGCTGGGAGCCAGACTGGCCTTTCTCGCCCCCGTACGGGAACGTCCGGCTAGCTAGAGGGCTTTGGGTCGGCGGGCTGGAGACTGCCGCGGGGAAGGGGCTGCCAGAAGATGCTGGAGGGGGCTGAGGTGGCGGCGGCTGCTGCAAGGCAGTCTTCTGCTGCTGCTGCTGCTGCTGCTGCTGCTGCAGGCTGGTCTGCTGCTGCAAGGTCAGTTGAGGCGGCGGCTGCTGGTGGTGATGCTGCTGAAGCAATGCCGGGGAAATGGCGAAGGGGCCGGGGATGCCGCCCTGATACTGCAAGCGCCGCACCATTCTCGGTGACCCCAAGCCCACGGGGCCCACAAGCGGGCTGGCCATCTGCGGGCAGAAGCTCATGGCTACCGCCTGCTGGAGGGTGGCGATCGCCGAGGTCACCTGGGGCTGGGGGGGGCCGTACATGGCCACGTGCTGCTGCTGGAACTCCGCCTGCTGCACCATCTCCCGGTCATACTTGACGATCTCCTGGATGATCTCGTTCTCCTGGTTGTTGAAGACCCCCGAGTTGAGGTCGTGCTGGACCTTGTGGAGGAGGATGGAGTTCTTCTTGCCTGCAGTGGGGAAGAAACCACTGTTAGACGCCGGGCGGCTGCCGCAAATCTGTCCAACCTGACAGGGACGGGGCCGCGGTGTTCCGCAGGTCACCCCATCGGTTCAAAGCCCTTCCCAGTTTGTCAACAGGGCACCCTTTGTGTTTCTTTAAAAGGCAGTCCCTTATTTTTAATATGTAAACTTCCATAAACCGGCAGATGGCCGGCACCACCCAAGAAGAAGCACTCCTCCTTTTCCCTCAAATGGTAGGGGAATGCCTCATCTAAGACTGGGATGACTAGAAAAATAAAGAAAAGTAGGCCCCCCCCCCCCACAACTGTTATTATTCACACACAAAGGTGTGCCGTTTTAACCCACAGAGTGCTGAAAGCTTCCTGTGCTCCTTCCTGTTCCCTGCTTCCTGACGCAGCATCCAAGGACTTCCCAAAGGAGTCCTCACAGTGCACACACACACTCCCGGCTTCTGGCAACCAAGAGCCACTTCTGCCACCTATCCTACTGCTACTGAGGCTGCCCTGGCTATTTCCTACCACCACTTTGGGGAACCACAGCGGGGGAAGAGCACCACTCCTAGACCGCCCAGCCTCTTTGGGGCAGGGAGGCAGAACACATTACACCAAGTGGCAAACGAAAGATAGCACCAACGGGGCTGTCGAAGAAACAACCACATAATCTTGCTGGACCTATTGAAAGGCAGAAAGTTGGTTACAGGAGAGTCGCCCTCCCTGACCCAAGCAGGATTGTTGGTCTTTTAGCCCAGATGACACAAACCCACCTTTCCTTCTGCCAAGCGGGGCAGAGGAAAACCTACCATGAATTTTAAAATCAGGCAGAGACATTGCAAAAAATAAAAATTTGCCAAATGCGCTATCAGGGAAGCCACGGTGCTCCATTTGCAAGATCTGAGCAAGGCCATCAACCACACAAGGTTTTGGGAGCCACTAACTCATTGGGGTCACCGTAAGTCGAAAGCAACTTGGCAGCGCTTAATGCCCACACGCAGATGTGCCCAAGTTCAGTCCAGCTGCAGCGTCTGGCTTTCCTTGGTTGGGAGTTGGGGATGTTTCTTTCCTCTCGGCAAACGGCCCTTGAGGCTGCAGTCATAGTTTCCCAGGGGGCTTCCCTCCTCCTCCCACAAGTACCTATGCGGTCCAGGCGATCGATGGCCACCGTCTCGAAAGCCCGCCTCATCATGGGGTACTCCTCCAGGACTTCGTTGAAGTTGTCCACCGAGAGAGAATACAGGCGGCAGTAGGTGTCAGCGCGGACACTCGCAGTTCGCCGGCCCCTGGTCAGCAGACAGATCTCTGGAGGAGACAGGGAAGCAGATAAGAACTGAACGCACTCTGGGATTCAACCCAGGGACTGCCCTGTTGGATCGCCATGAAGGTCAGTCTCCGCTGGTTCAAAAAACACCCAGAAAGCTCACTAGCTAGCCCAGTGCAGCAGCAAAAACTTGATCGAATTTTGTAGGTACAGCAGCCAAAAGCTTTTTCATCAACGAGTGTTGTCACAATAAAAAAAATGCACACTAAATTTTTAAGTAAAAAAAAAAACAATGGAAAAAAGAGGCAAGGACAGACAAAAGCTTTTTTCCCTGTGATCGAGCCTGATAAGACGGTAATCCTCTACCTCGCCTGAACAATCCCTCTGTAGTAACTATGCAGCCCTATGAAGGGCCTGCGATCACGGCTGAAAGACCACGCTGCCGATCAGGGCTGGCTTGCGAACTAGGCGTTCACCTAGAGCGTGCCAGTCCTTAGGGGTGCCAAAAGCCCCCCGCCCCCCGCCAAAAGCCCCACCAAAACCCTCTGCTCCTTCCCTGGCTTGCAGGCGCACCCCGCAGCTGTGGGACGCGTGGCAAGCCGGCACTCAGACGGAGGGGACGGGGGTTTAAACCCCCGCACCTTCCCTGCCTTGCCGGCATGCCCCGGCAACGGGCAAGAGGGGGAAGGAGGAGGAGGGGCGCCCTCCCTTACCCTGGGGAGCCCCAGTGGCGGAGAGGCGGGAGGTTGGCAACCCCATAATTGGGTGCATGCCTGGGGGGGCATCAGAAGGTAGCCCCGCCTAGGGCACAAAAAAACATCGGGCCGGCCCTGCTACTGATTCTTAGAGGCCCCGTTTCTTTCGTCAGGTGCTCTGACAGAAAATGCAACAGTGACAGAAAAAAAGGAACTGGCTATTGGAAAAGTTCACTGGCAGGCAATGGTGGCACATTTGCTTTTTATAGCTAGCACAACAGAAATGGTCACCCTCTTGTGGGCAGTTTTGACAAGCATGTGTTTTTTTGCTGCGCTAACAGAAAAAGCCATCAGTGGCTGAAACTGACAAGCGGCTGTTGAGTTGCCATTGTTAGAAAACCATCTCACCAACCCTGTTCCTGTCTGCCCGGGAGCTTGGAACATTCCACAGCTTTCCCAGGTCTCTGCCCAGTGAGGAACCTCTTTCACTTACTCCCGGATATCTCAAATTTTCTCTGGGGGGTAACCGCTGCCACCAAATAATCTGGAGGAATATTTCCTGCTAAAAGGATTAGTACTCCTAGCACTCCTTACAATGTTCTAGTGTCAAGGCACTGCCTCTTTGCCATGACTCCCACTTTACTCCTAATTAGCCAGTGTGGAAACAATATTTTGGGATGATGAGCTCCACTGTTGCTCCTCCCTTTTACCACTCTTTGGAAAGTGGGACAGAATTAGGCATGGCATTGGTACAGAGATTATGCTTTGGGCATTGTAAGAAAGTTTAACAATCAAATAAAAAGAGTACACATAGTCTGTACAAGCACCAGGCTGAGCAGCGATAAAAAGAAACAGTGCAAACACAGTCCTCTAAACCCTAATTCTGTGCTTATCCTGAACAACACTGCATTAGGATTGGCTAGTAATCCTGAAAGCCCTTAAAATCCTCCATTACCTTAATTCTCAGAGTTTGGTCCTTCTCCCCACTATTTCTTGATAAGTGGTTAAGATGGGGTCCTATTGTAGAAATTTAGTTCTTGTTTCTTTAAGACAACATGATAAGAGACCTTCCTCTTGCCCAGGGAATTTATCAACTTCTGTTGGAAGCCTCTGGGGTGATTCCCAATCTTCTCAACCCAAAAGGAAGAAATACAGTCTAGCCTCTTAGTTTTCCCAGTCTTTGGCCTTTAGATTTAACAACCTAGCTGAGGCATTAGCTGACAAACTTTTTGTCTCACTGCAGCCAGAGCCATTTGCATCTCTATGCACTGAAGTGTTTGGTGTTTGGAGATCAATTAGTCACCCCCTGTATTTTTGCCGGCAACTAACTTGCAGCAAGGTTCCTATACATGGACAAAGGGCAGACTCCATTACTGCAATGCTGTCATGATCTCTAGGGTGGATTCTCCACAGCGATCATAATCCCACCCCTGCCAGATCATTGTTTGGGGAAAATAATGGAGAAATTCTCTTTTATTTTCTGAATACAAGAGTGAAATTGGCCTCCAGTTTTAATCCAGAAAATATAAGATACCCCAAGTACCACACATCACCTGGAAGCTTGTTTCACATTTTGTTATTTTTTTAAAAACTTCACAATCATATATGAAGGGCCACCATCCCTGGATATGCTCAAGATATCATTTGGTCTGCAAAGTAATCTATGAACTCCAGTCTACCTAGAAAATAACCCATAATGCTGGGTACTGTGGTAACCCTTTCACTCTGCAGCCTTCTTGTCAGCAAAGGTTTCTGCTGGTACCTCGAACCTGCCTTTGGCCCAAAATGTGCCACTTTTAACGGCTCTTATACTAAAGGCTGCATGCAAAGCTGCTTTTTTTCAGGACAGACACAGCTCTTGCCCAGAGGCTGCACCCAAACAGAACTGCAAGGGAAAACTTCAGATCAATTCCACGGTCTGAATTTTTGAATCGCTCATATGTTCATTAACTGAGGCCTCCACTCAAAACAGAAGCCCAGGAGCAAGTGCAAAAGGAAAAATCTGTTTCCCCATATTTTTTCAAAGGACTTTCCCCCCAATTTTAGCGATGGAGAAAAGAATGGGAAACTTTAGGAAGTGCCGAAAAAACACTCCTATGAAATATTCTCTCTTGGAATGAATGAAATGCTTTCTGAAATCTATTTACTTCCTGTACTCCCGTATGAGGCAGCTAATAAATATTTTAAATAAATAAAAAATACATGAATAAATGGTGGAAGCAGCCATCTCACCTTTGCTTCCTCCCCACCCCCTTCTCTGCCTCTCTCTCTCTCCCACCCCATGACTCTCTGTGTCTGCTTCAATTGTGGCAGCAGACATATATAACGTACTTTAAAGATTATAATGATTATAAGATTATAATTATTATTTTCATGATTATCAACGAAAGGTGAATAAGTTTGGCAACAATCAACATGTTTCACAGCACATTAAAGAGCGCGGTGTTTTCAGTGTTACAAAATTTCTCTCAATACGCAAATATGCTGTTAAATCCTATTGTGACTGCGTGAGACGGTTTCTGCCCAAACAATATACTTCAAAAATTAAGATATACAATTCTGTAAGCTAACTAATAATACATTTCAAGTTGTCTAAGCAGCAAATTAAGTTTACTTGCTAAGAAAGTAATTATTTCATATATCTCAGTCTTTCTCCAAACATGTGTGTACCCCCCAAAAAATAAAATAAAATAAAATAAAAAATGCCTTCAAACTTGGCTTCAGACTTGTCTGGAAAGTTTACATATGTTGCCTCCTCATTTCCTTCTCACTGGCTCTTGAATTGTTGCTTCCTCAAGGCAAGAACATGACTTTTTTGCTTATGTCACTCCACATACGGAGTTTTTTAGGAGTTTGGGAGGAATATAGACGTTGACACAAAGAAGAGAACCAATACATTGACCCCGGATCAGTAGGACCTGGATGATGTAGTCCTGGGACCCACTTTTCAAGAACTTGACGTCTACGTTTAGATCAACAGAAATGAACACTACTAGACCCCCGCTACAACGACCTTTTGTATAGGTTTTAACAGCTGGTACTGCAAAGGCACCAATAGCCATGAAGGGTAGGAGCACCGGACTCCAGAGCCCCTGTTTCCTGTAAGCATCAAAATATCAAACCTATGCAGGAACCAGAAAAATTCAGAGTCATGCAACTCTGTGGTGTTTTTATTTGGTCAGTACCTTTTGGTTAGATCATTTTAAGGCTGATATTTGAAACTGTGTGTGTGTGTTTTATGTGTTCAGCTTGTAACGGCCTTTGGCCACAGACAATAAACTTTACCCGTTACCTGCTTATGTCGCTCTATATGTATCTTGATGCTCAGAGGGAGAGGGGGTAGCAGCCAGGCAACCCCTCCACCGTGCCTCCGAGAGCCCCCCCTCCTCCCAGGATCCTTCTCACTTTAAGTAAAGGTAAAGGTTCCCTTGCTCGAAAGCCAGTCAAATCCAACTCTAGGGTTGCGGTGCTCATCTCCATTTCAAAGTCGAAGAGCCAGCGCTGTCTGAAGATGTTTCCGTGGTCATGTGGCCAGCATGACTAAACACCAAGACGCACGGAAAGCTGATACCTTCCCACCAAAGCGGTACCTATTTATCTACTTGCAGTTTCTTGCTTTCAAACTGCTAGGTTGGCAGGAGCTGGAACTAGAGTCGGGAGCTCACTCTGTCTTGCGGCACCCGGGTCTTGAACTGCTGAACTACTGACCTTCCACAGCCTGCAGTTCAGCGTCTTAACCACTTGAGCCACCACTTTAGTTAAATGCAAACCGCTTTGTGAGCTGCGGGTGGGGTGGGGTGTAGCAGTTCGAGGGATGGACTAGAATCTGGGAGGTCTTAATTCCTGCTCTTGCAAGGTTGTTGTGAGGATAAAATGGAGGAGAGGAGATCGAGGTAAGCCACCTTGGGTCTCCGTAGGGGAGGAAACATGGGGTATAAATTAAACAAATACCTTTGAGACCGCTCATGTTAACACCAGTACAGAAATGCAATGAATAAAGAACAGTAAAGAATTATACACCTGCACAGAAACAAGTTGGAAGCTCATGAAGCAGTGAAGAGGAGGTATAAATAACAAGGCATTCCCCTCCTGCCTCAGTGCAAGAGTCCTGGCTGGGCCTAAGGGCACCATCATATGGCTGCTATACTGAACCTCTAACTCACTGGGCATCAGAAACAGCCAGGTCGCCTTGCACCCGTCCCCAAATGTACAATGCAAGCTCCTTGGCCTGCCTCACCTCCAAAGTAGGAGCCATCCGAGAGCTTCATCTCTTTATTGCCCTTGGTGAGGACGCTGACCACGCCGTGCTGGATGAAGTACATCTTCTTGCCGATGGTCCCTTCCCGGATGATGTAGTCAGCTGGCTGGAAGACTTCAAACTTCAGCTTCGTCAGCATGGCAGTGACAAAGTTGGGGTCGGCGTTGGCAAAGAGGGGCATGGAGGCCACCAGCTTACGGCAGTTGAAGTTGACTATTTCCTGCAGAGAGGAAGAAATGGAGAAGAGGGAGGGATGAAGGACAATGGAAGGACAGAGGCTGTGGCCGTGGCCCAGCACAGCAGATCTACCTGCACAGAAGAGCAGATGAGAACATAAAACCTATTCCTGCACTGTCCCATTTGTGACTCTTCTGGGGGCTTACAGCTCTCTTCACCTTCTTGGAAACATACAAAATATCAGCAAGATAAAAGGGGGGGAGAGACAGTTTTTGTATAAAAGAAGCCCAAAGACTTGTAAAAAGATAAAAACATCACAGTGAAGTGTTTTTCTGTACATATTCATAAAAAATATAGAAGTAGAGGGGAAGGGGAAGGGGAAGGGGAAGGGGAAGGGAGAGAGAGAGAGAGAGAGAGAGAGAGAGAGAGAGAGAGAGAGAGAGAGAGAGAGAGAGAGAGAGAGAGAGAGAGAGAGAGAAAGAAAGAAAGAAAGAAAGAAAGAAAGAAAGAAAGAAAGAAAGAAAGAAAGAAAGAAAGAAAGAAAGAAAGAAAGAAAGAAAGAAAGAAAGAAAGAAAGAAAGAAAGAAAGAAAGAAAGAAAGAAAGAAAGAAAGAAAGATTGTTCCCCTAAAAAGCCCCTTTCAGATAGTATAAGGTGAGAAAATGAATGTGCATTGGCGGGGGTCACGGGGTCACAGGCACCAGCTGCCCCCGGCCTCTTGTGTTCATGAATGTCTTTGGTGCTTTCTGGCCAGGCTAGCGATTCCTGGAAAAGGGAGTTCCCAACTGCCTAGACATGTGAAGGCAAGGAAACACTGGAGGAAACACTCTTTCCTTCCCCCACACCCCATAATTTTTTTGTTGATGGAAAAGCTGGGAAATCCAGGGAAGCAGTGGGAGAAAAGAGCCTCAAACGAAATAGTCTCTTTGGGTATGACTGAAATGCTTTGTAAGACAAAATCTGTAGCATAAAATGTTTAGGCAAGACATATAGCGCTAGAAAAATAAAAACTCCTCCTCCAAGGACATGTTTAAATGTGAGTAATTTCGGCAACCATTAAAATGCTATAATGTCCTTAAGATTTCTGTGCTTTCCGTGTTAAACTTTAACGATGTCAAAATATGCGGGTAGTGCTTATGTGACTCTGTCTATCTGCTCCTGTCCAAATAATACACTCTCTCTTCTTTAGTACAAAATCTGTTCTCTTATTTCAACTTATATTTTTCCTACCATGCAGATGGGGAAAAAATTACGATCCATGTGCCAAGGTAGCACAGAGTATAATAACTTGGCTGCTCGAGTATTGGGTATATTAGTAATTTCACTTCTGAAGTCCATCAATATGCCAAACAGTACAATTTTCTAAGCTAAGCTATAAATGGTGTGCTTTTTTTGTTTATCAAAGCAGTAAAGTAAGTTTAGGTTTGTCAGGAAAAGAAGGGGTGCACATAATTCAGTCTTTTATTTTCACTCTTTTTAGTTCCCCTGGATGCTCATCAATTTACAAATCCTGAGCAGCAGAAAATTCTCATTCATCTTTTTTTGATGCAAGGGATAAAAGGACTGAAACAAATTTTGCTACCACTGCAGTAATCTTAGGATCATTATCTCTAAGCAAATAAAACAAAGTTTCCAAGGTAGAGGGGGGGTAACTGGCCAATGCTCCCTCTAAGCTGTGGAGTCTTGTGAGCAAAAATCCTGCTTTGTGAGCTACTGGCATTAAAGCTGTGAGCCAGCCATTTGGCTACTGCGTAAGTTAGTTTGCTCTGGAGCCATCCTTCCTGAGCTAAGACAAAAATCTGTGAGCTGGAGACTAAAAAACTGTGAGCTAGCTCACTCTTAACTCAGCTTAGAAGGAACACTGTAACTGGCCAGGGATAAGTGGCTTGGTACAGTAATTACCAGAAGTTTTACATCTGTACTACTAAATGGAGAACCATGGGTGCATGGGTTCTATATTCACGACCCAATGAACTTGCTACTTTGACCTCCAACCCCGCCCATTCATTCTCCAACATCTGAACAGGACTCCAGCCTCCACCCCTCACAGTGACTACCCTTTGGATGTGCTGATGCGCCAAGCATGTGCCACCAGTCTGGTGCTAGGCTTACCTCTCGCAAAGGTTCATTCAGCTCCTCCAAGATGCTGTCCTCGTCGAACATCTTGCCTTGGTAACGATGCTCATAGTAGTCGTGGATCTTCTGTCGGAAGTCTGCAGGCAGCTTGTGAAAGGACATGTACTGCTCCACTTGCTTGTACTGGAGGGGGAGGGAAAAACAGCGTACCCGGGAGATGGTTGGAGAGCACATCGCAAAGCAGCTCTGTTGAAGCTGAATAGGTCTGACCAATGCCCACACGGAAGAATGCTTGGAAAAACCACCACCACCCCACACCACCTGCCTTGGGCTCTCTGACAGAAGAAAGGGGGGGTTAAAATATATTCGAAAGGAAGGAAGTGGGGGCAATCCGTGAACTAGGCTGCAGTCAATGCTCCCTCTAAGCTTGGAGTCTTGTGAGCAAAAATTCTACTTTGTGAGCCACTGGCATTAAAGTACTTTGTATTTTGTATTCTGTTGTGGTTTTAACTGTTTTATCTGTTTTAAGTTGTATAATGTTTTTATATATATGATTGTGAGCCGCCCTGAGCCTGCCTCCATGGGGAGGGCGGGATATAAATTAAATAAATAAAATAAAATAAATAAAGTTGTGAGTAAGCGATTTGGCGACTGAATAAATTAGTTTGCTCTGGAGCCATCCTTCCTGAGCTAACACAAAAATCTGTGAGCTGGGGACTAAAAAATTGTGAGCTAGCTCACACCAGGGCTATTTTTGGGCAGGAACGCACAGGAACAGAATTCCGACTGGCTCCCAAGTTGGCCATGCCCAGCAGGAACTCATTAGCATAACAGGCCACACCCAACAACAGAAACTCATTAGGATTGGCTACATTAGGGGTCTGTGGCCTAACGTGCAAAGGAGTTCCTGCTACAAAAAAAGCCCTGGGTTTTGACAACAAACAAGGTAAACAGAATAAGAAGCAAAAGGTGGGTGTGGCTGGATGACCACACTTCTGGTAAAACGGGGGCGGCCTAATATGTTAATGAGCTATGCTGTCATGGGTGTGGCCTAACATGCTAATATGTTTCTGCTTGTGGGTGTGGCCTATTATGCTAATGAGTTCCTGCTGGGCTTTTTCTACAAAAAAAAGCCCTGGCTCACACTAACTGAGCTTAGAGGGAAAACTGGCTGTAGTACAATGGAACAGCGCAGGAGGCTGCTTTTCATACAAGGGGCAGGACTGCAGTCTGTTGCAATGTTATTCTATCTATTATCACTGCTCTTAGTGCACTGTCTTCTCATTTTATAACTCCAGCCACTGCTTAAAGACTGCCAGGGAGGGGGAGCTCACCACCTCCCTAGGCAGCTGATTCCACTGTTGCACAACTCTTACTGTCAAAAAGTTTTTCCTCATATCCATCCAGGACCTTCCCGCCCTTAATTTAAACCCATTCTTGCGAGTCCTCTCCTCTGCTGCCAACAGGAACAGCTCCCTGCCCTCCTCCTCTAAGTGGCAGCCCTTCAACTACTTCAAGAGACCCCCAACCTCCTCTTCTTCAGAGAGAACATTCCCAAGTCCCTCAGCCTTTCCTCACAGGGCTTGGTCTCCAGGCCCCAATCATCCTCGTCGCTCTCCTCTGCACCCGCTGTCCCCACCACAACTTTGGTGCTCCACGGTTACAAAGAATTGGGACCTACTCCAAAAAAATTTAAACAAGGCAAAGGAGGATTACAAACGCTTTGCTGACAAATCCCAGAGCCTGGAATGGGACGTGGCTCCTGGAGACTCGGTGTACATTTCTACAAAACACTTGAAGGGACTGGAACCAGGGGGAAAGTTGGGGTGGAAACACATTCGGCCTTTTCCAGTCACTCGTGTAATCAATAAGGTGGCTGTTGAAGTAGACCTTCCTAAATCTTTAGCTCTGTGCACCCTGTTTTTCATTTCAGCTTATTAAAGAAGGACCCTGGACCCTCCCCCTTGGACTTGTCGTCTTCCAGTACCTCCTCCTATCCTGATAGATGGCGAACTCCACCAGGTCATGGAGGCAATCCTGGACTCTTAAGCTGAAGGGTGGCCCATTGTTCTACCTTGTAAAATGGAAGGATTTGGGGACAGAACGGAACGAGTGGGTCCAGGCTAAACATGTGAGAGCTTCTCGCCTTATCAAAGAGTTTCATTGCTGTCATCCCCACAAGCTGGGAGGTTGAAGGAGGGCTGGGGGGGGGCACTATGTCAAGCTCAGGCTAACTTTCAATTTCTTTAAGTTCTGGTTCTCGTTACCTTCGCTTGTCATTTTGAATTCTTTTTAAAAAAAAACTTTTATTTTCAGTTTTTCTACAAGCAACTACATTCCAACTGTACATCTTACATATATAATAGAGTCTTACACATTTGTTAAATTTTCTAACCACTTATACACGATTGACCATCTCTTGGTATGTACCTTTTCTTTTTTATTTTGCAGCATCAAATGCAAGTAATCCGACTGTGCTAATTCTAGCACTTTAAGTATTATGTCTCCTCTGGAGGATATTGTGTCTGATTTCCAATTTTTCGCCAATAATAACCAAGCAGCGGTTATTACATAAGTCGATATGTATGATTCCTGTACATTATATTCATTCGGCATTATATTTAGCTAATGTACTTCTGGTTTTAGTGCTTTTTCCCAAAATTTCTTGGATCATTCTCCGTACTATCCTTGTATCTTGCTACAATTCCACCACATGTGGTAGAAGGTCCCCACGTTAGCTTTACATTTCCAACATTGACTGGAGTAACCAAGAATTCTTAAGGGCAGGGTGTATGTTGTTGGAGTGCATGGGAATCGACGCTGTAACTTTCCTGAAGAAGTGCCCCAAGTTGGTTTCCCGTGGGAATGACCTGCTGCTATCTTCGAGAAGCCCGGAAGATACAATTCATCATACCTGAGGCGTCTAAAGGACAGAACCCTGAACTAAACATTAATACATTATTGTCTTCTAAGTTGTTCTGACAGCTTTTCCGGATAGCTGACAAGCAGCTTCTCACAAACATAAATACCACAGAGCCTGGGGCCAGATTCATATCTCTGCACCACCACAATGCTCAGGCCAAAACCAGAGCCCACGGGAATTTCCACATCTGCCAAAACAAGAAAGGAGACCATAAGCAGCACCCCTACACTCACTCACTCATTCTCTCTCTCTCTCTCTCTCTCTCTCTCTCTCTCTCCCTCCCTCCCTCCCTCTCCCTTTCTCTCTCAGCCTAGCCTACCTCACAGAGTTCTCCTGAGTATGAAAAGGGATATGTCATACACTGTACAGAAGAAGAGGGAAAAGAAAGAGTTTGGATTTATACCCTGCCCTTCACTACCCGAAGGGTCTCAGAGCAGCCTACAATCTCCTTTTCCTTCCATTCCCCACAACAGACACCCTGTGAGTTAGGTGGGGCTGAGAGAGCTCTTTCCAGGACTGCCCTTGAGAGAATAGCTCTGAAAGAACTTATGACTGACCTAAAGTCACACCAGCAGCTACAAGTGGAGGAGTGGAGAATCAAACCCGTTTCTCCCAGATTAGAGTCTGCACTCCTAACCACTACACCAAACTGGCTCTGCTATTTAGTGGCACACCTATTTAGTGTCCCTGCACAAAGGCCCAGATTTGGACTTAATATTTACTATAAGGTTACTAGACACCCCCCCAGTGGAGGTGGGGGTCCCCCACTGATGGGCCCCACCTCCCCACCATCAATCAGCTGACCGGCAGGGGGAAACTCACTCCAAAAAAGAGGTAGTGCAGTGATGTGTCTAGCTCACTGCCCACATGATCCAGAAGTGACATCATCATGTTTGGGCAATCAAGGTGATGCTCTGGTATTTGGGTAAAAACTCCATGGCAGAAGCCAAATTTATCATAGAGTTTTTGCCCAAATACCGGAGTATAGCCCTGATGTCCCAGAAGTGATGACGTCACTCTAGGTCATGTGGGCAGTGACAAAGACATGTTGCTGCACATCAGATGGGCCTCTCTGCTGCTCCTGGTAAGTCTGCCCCATTCCCTGCGAGTTGCCAAGAGGGACCTGGCAACACTAATTTACTAGCAATATCGAAGCACTAGCAATATCAAAGCAGTATCCAATACTAGCAATATCCAATATTGCTGTACCAGCAATACTAGCAATATCCAATGCTGCTATACCATTTCCAACATCTCCAATACTAGCAATATCCAATATTGCTATACCAGCAATCTCCAATACTAACAATATCCAATACTGTTATACCAGCATCCAATACTAGCAATATCCAATACTGCTATACCAGCAATATCCAATATTAGCAATATCCAATATACTGCTATATCAGTAATATCCAATACTGCTATACCAGCAGTATCCAATACTAGCAATATCCAATATTGCTATACCAGCAATCTCCAATACTAGCAATATCCAATGTTGCTATACCAGCAATCTCCAATACTAGCAATATCCAATATTGCTATACCAGCAATCTCCAATACTAGCAATATCCAATATTGCTATACCAGCAATCTCCAATACCAGCAATCTCCAATACTGCTATACCAGCATCCAATACTAGCAATATCCAATACTGCTATACCAGCAATATCCAATATTAGCAATATCCAATACTGCTATACCAGTAGTATCCAATACTAGCAATATCCAATATTGCTATACCAGCAATATCCAATATTAGCAATATCCAATATTGCTATACCAGCAATCTCCAATACTAGCAATATCCAATATTGCTATACCAGCATCCAATACTAGCAATATCCAATATTGCTATACCAGCAATATCCAATACTAGCAACATCAAAGCAATATCCAAAATGCACATGCATCCAGCTCATACCACTCGGGTGTATTCCATGCTCCGCAGTATTTGCTCAAGATGCAGATCAGTCCAAAAACATAAAACAAGATCCTGAACATTTGCACATATGCACACATATAGATATTTACATGTATGCACACACACTAGTGAAGGGCTATTGAGGCTATTTTAAAGTCATACGTGGACAGGATGTAAGAAAAGATTCTTCAGTCTGACCACCACTTAGAACTACTAAAAGCATTTTCAGCATTTAGATGAAGTCTGGTTTTCATCCGCATCCTGAACACATAACTCGGAACGGTGCAAACAGAGTGCTTTTTGTGAAACATAATTGTGGGAAAGCCCAGGGGAAAAAGTCCCCATGCCTTGGGTAAAATGGGAACTGTACAAATCCCAAGCTTATTTCACCAAGGATGGGGAGGCATTTCCGATCTGAACAAACTGCCGCCCGCTTAGCCAATTAGAGATTATATACAAGAGGAGAGGAGCAGCACAGAAATGTACCCCGCCTCCCACAGCACAGCTGAGGGGAAAGAGTTAAGATCCAACAAGGGAAATTTTGTCACTTAGGTTTTGAGGGTTGAGAGTTACAGGTTAGAAACTGTGAGTGGGAGAGAATAGACTGTGGACACTTACTGTGAAGGGTCCTTCTCCTCTGAGGAAAGGAGGACATCTTGTGGGTGACTCCCACCACTCTGCCAAGGAGGCAGGAACTAAATTTCTTCCTCTTCCTTTCTGACATGGGAGTCACCCGCTCCTCAGTTCAGGTAACTCCAAAAAGCAGCAAACTACTTAACCCTTATCCTACATGTAACAAAACTTAAGAACATTCAATGCTCAACAATAAGAATTCCAACAGGAAAAAAGAGAAACATAAGTGAGACAAGAAAAACAGGACAGATCACAGCATATTTTAACGACAACTTCTGGAGGGGCAAGATGTCCTCCTTTCCTCAAAGGAGAAGGACCCTTCACGTTAAGTGTCCAAAGGTCCGTTCTCCCTCTGAGGTGGAGGACATCTTGTGGGACCTCCCACAGCAGTGTCATGGAACTTGGGTGGGTCATCATCTTCATCAGGTACTGTGTGCTACAATATCCTTTTGCTGAAGACAGCATCTACTGAATCATATAGGTTTGTTTTATAGTGTCTCTCAAACATAGAAATTGATGACCGTGTCGCCGCTTGGCATACTTCCTCCACCGACGGGTGCTTAGCAAAGGCTGCATTTGTGGCGGCATTCCTCACTTATTCCAGGTGGCACATCTGTCTTGAGGGATGTATAAGCCTCAGTGACACACGCTTTAAGAGTGGTACTGATGGCTGCTTCGGACATATTCCTACCTATGCTAGGAGAAGATATGTTTATGAATAAAGAGTCCATTTTTCTGATATTTTTGGTTCGTGCTAAATAGACCTTGATTGTTCTTTGAACGTCTAAGGCATACCATAGTTTCTCTTTGGGATATTGGGGTTCTGGACAGAAAGACGGAAGACATATTTGTTGTGAGTGTGACTTTTGGAATTTGGTAGGGTCTATTCTGAGCACTATCTTGTCCTTATGAAAAATGCACAACTCAGACTTGATGGACAAGGTGCTCCACTCCAAAACTCTTCAGGCTGATGTCACTGCTATAAGAAATCCTTCAGCCATCTCTTAGATTGGCTCAAACGGTTGCCTAGTCAGTGCTGATAAGGTCTGTGTGCAGTTTCCACGTCAGGAATCTGTGTGTCTGAGGTGGACTTTTGGGAGGGGCTCCTCAGAGAAAATGACGTATATGAAGGCAATTGGACAAACTGCTACCCTCAACATGTGGAAGAACTGACGATAAGGCTGTCTCCTAAGCATGGATGGTCTGAGACCAGACATCAGACCATCTTGTAGGAAGGCCAATATTGTTTCTAATGTGGGTCTGAAGGCATCCACCCTTTTCCTCTTGCACCAACTAAACAAATGCTTTCCAAGAGGTATTCTATATTCTGATGGTTGATCGTTTCCTGGAAGCTAGCAGAGTTTTCGTCACCTCAGGAGAATACCCTAGACTTAGAAAATTGCCCTGTTCAATTTCCAGACAGTCAAGTGTAACCATTCTGGATGAGCATGCCATACAGATCCCTGTTGTAGCATGTCTGGAGATGTTGGGAGTACTAGAGGTGAAGAGACTGCCATCTCCTGGAGGGTTGAGAACCACGGCTGCAGCCACCACGATGAGGAACCACCACAATAACTTCCGCCCTCTGCTTCTTGATCTTCCATAGGAGGTTGGGAATTACCAGGATGAGAGGAAAGGCAAATAGGAGACCTGCCAGCCATTGCGATGTCAGAGCATCCGCTCAAGGAGGGAAAAATCTGGTGAAGAAGTGAGGTAGTTGGTGGTTGAAAGATGATGCAAAGAGATCCACCAGAGACTGGCCAAAATGGGAGATGATTAGGTGAAACAGATCTTCCCTCAGGGATCACTCCCATTCCTGGATGGTCTCTCTCTGCTGAGCCAGTCCACCTGTAATTCATTGAGCCCTTGTTGTGTTCGACCCTGATCAAAGCTAAGTTTTTCTCTGCCCAAGCTAGCGGCTTGACTGCTTCCTTGTGGAGTCCAGATAACCGGGATCCCCCCTGCTTGTTGAGGTGCGCCTTGGCTGAGATGTTGTCTGTTCATATCAGTATATGATGGTTTACTATTTGGACTCTGAAGTAGAGCAAGGTGAATCACTTGTAGCTCCAGCAGGTTGATGGGAAGCCAAGATTCATCCTTGGACCGCTGGCCCTGAAACAGGATCCCACCCAGCATTCAGAGAGGCCGGTGTTGGTGAAAACCTGTTTCACCAAAGGAACATAGTACCTTTTCCCTTGTAGGAGGTTGTTTGACTTTGTCCACCACACCAAGCTGGATTTGACCATCATTGGAACTTGAATTGGGGGGGGGGGAATCTTCCTTTTTTACAATTTAGAGCTGAAACGGTTTGAGAAATAGCTGAAGTGGCCTCATATGCAAATGCCTGTGCTGAACTGGGTCGATGTTTGAAATCAGCAACCCCAACAGCTTGGTCAGTGTCATCAGGGAGGGCAACCTGCCCTTGATGACCAATAGGGTTAATTCTTTGGTCTTTCTTATTTTTTCTTCTGTGAGGAAGAGTTGGCTGGATCTGGTGTCTATAATTGCTCCTAAGTGTTCCAGTTCTGAGTTGATTGTAATGAACTTTTGCAAAAATTAATTATAAAACTGTGACCCTGTAGGCAGTGGACAGTCACCTGGGTGTCCCAGTGTGATTTTTCTTCGGAGCTTGACCTGGTTAATACATTGTCCAGGTAAGGATGGATGTGTATGTCCTGTTTCCTTAAGTGGACAACTGGGTTGATCAGCAGTTTGGTGAATACCCTTGGGGTAGTGGATAAACCAAAGAGAAGGGCTCTGAATTGTAAGTGAAGTTTCACCACTCAGAATCTCAAGAAACTTTCCGTCTGGCAGGAAGATTGGAATGTGGAGGTATGCCTCCATGATATCTGTGGTTGTGAAAAATTCCTCCGGCTGAAGTGCTTCTGTTATAGATCTGAGAGTCTCCATCCAGAAGTGTCTCAGCCTGATGAATTTGTTTAGAAACTTGAGATCCAATATTGCCCTCCAATCTCCATCCTTTTTGGGACCTGTAAAGAAAATGGAGTAAATTCCCTGGCCTTTTCCCTCCAAAGATTGCATAAGGATTTTCTTATGATTTGTAGGAATTTATTTATTGTGGTGTTGTGCTTCGGACTGTAATACATAGTAAACATTTTCTTTGCAAGTCTTGTTGACTACTTGAGTTGTGGGTCAGACTCTCACGACTGTTTTCTTTATACTTGTTCTCTCATAGCTTGTCTGCACACATTCATGACACCTGGGGAAATGCCCATTATCCCAGATTTGGGTACTTTACCCATCCAAAGAGAAGCGTCTGACTGTGTTGCTGAGGCCTGTCCAAAAGGAGACCACTCTACTCCCATTTCTCCTGGCTGGAGGTTGACTTGGGTTCCCCTGGGGTCAGTGAGGGGGATGGGAGGTTGTGTAGGATCTATGCCCACCAAACTGGTTGATCCAATATGGACGTCGCTCTCAGTGAGGCACTGACTCCGAGCCGGGGTTGAGAAGGCAACGCTTTCTGGTGCACTTTTGCCACTCCGCTGTGGTTGGGTCATTGCCAGTAGCTCATGCAAGCCGATTACTGGTCATGCTGGCTCTGGGCTGGTCATGCTCCATGGTGGCGGCTGAGAGCAATACAGCTATCTTCCCTTCTGAGAGGAATCCATCTGGAGACTCTTCGGAGGCCATCAAAACGCCGGTTGCCACGGCTGAGCTTAAATGAGGCCAAAATGGCTGCCGCAGGCAGAGGGTCTTCTACGAGTGCTAAGTCCACATAGAATGAGCAGAGGAAAGTTAAATTAGAGAAAGGAAGTAAGGAAGAAAGGAGTTGGACTAAGTCACGTAAATAAAGGTAACAGGAAAAGGCAAGAGAAGAACCTAAAGCAGTTCAAGAGAAGGCTGAGCCTGTGCTGCAGAGCTGCTCTCCCCGTTGAGGCAGGAACAGAACTGAGGAGCCGGCGACTCCCACATCAGACAGGAAGGGGAAGAAACTCAGTTCCTGCCTCCTTGGCCGAGTGGTGGGAATCATCCACAAGATGTCCTCTGCCTCAGAGGGAGAAGGGCTAGTTTAACAAGAAAGTTACTTAAAGATCTGTGGAGAACGAGATGTCAGATCTTTAGGTTTAGCTCTTCTATATGGGAAACAGAGTGTACAAAGGAGTTACATCAGGGGTCCTGCAGGCACCTCCGGAATTCTGACACAGGATGCTGCATGCAGCCACAAAATGGCTGCCACGGCAGGTGAAGCCATGCACACAGAGAAGGCCCAAGACTAGGGGAGAAGACAAGTAATTTAGAAATATCCTGGAAGAGAGGAGAGAGAGAAAATAAAACCAACATAGTGGTGTCAGCTGTAGCTGAAACAACATCGTTTTAATCTACGTAGTCTATCAGAAGCCCTCCTGGGCAAGAGCTCCACCTGGCCCCACCCACTTTGTAGAATCACTGGGCAGCCACCAGGAAAGCTGTGGGTGGGCACCATGGCACTCTACATTGCATACCCATGTAGGGTTGCCAGTTTCCCTTTGACTGCTGGCGGGGGATGGGAGATAGTTTTCCTGGATCCAGGTTGGGAAACTCCTGGAGGTTTGGGGATGGGGTCCAGGGAGGACAGGGACCTCCATGGGGTACAATGCCACAGAGCCCACCCTCCAAAGCATCCAATTTCTCCAGGAGAACTGATCTCTGTAGGCTGGAGTTGAGCTGTAATTCCGGGGGATCCCCAGGTCCCACCTGGAGGCTGGCATCCTGGGACAACATACCAGCAGAGTTTGCTGGGTCTGGTGTATCACTTCGTTGCAGCCCAGTACTGCATTGATATGTTATAAGCTTCCTAACAGAAGGTTTTCCCCCACATGGGCATGAGCTGTTTGAAACCCACCACCTCCCAGTTCCTGGGAAAATGTTAGTATTTAGCTCTCATGTACGATTTTTTTTCTGAATAAACTTGGGGGGGGGGGTTGCTTATAAAAACCAAAGCACCCTCTTCGTGCCAGTACACCTCATCATCCCTCAGTTATCAATCCAGGCTTAAACGAGTTCATAGTTAAGCCCATATGCTCCACTTGCTCAAATTTGCTTGGCACCCCAGTGCAGTAGGGCAGGAAATTGTGGTCCTGGGGGGGTGGCAGCTAGCCCCCCAGGGAATCCAGGCCTCACCCTCTGGCTGGTACCTCCTAGATGGATACCCTGGGGGCCGGACCGATCAGTTCCCCTGGAGGAAACGGCAGCTTTGGAGGGCACACGCTTTACAGCATCACATGCCCACTGAGCTGCCTCCTCAAAATCTTCCAGAATTTCTCAAGCCAGAGTTGGCGACTCTGAATCCACCACATGTATGTTTTATTGATTTGTACACTAGAGTGTGGGGAAGAGATAACATGACAGAGAATATAATCACCCAGTAAGACAGACAGTGCTTTCTTTCAGCAGCTAGAGGTATCCTGGCAAAAGATTTTATGCACGAGTTCTCACTGAATACTGGTTAAAAAAAAGTGGGCCTGCCACATATGCTTGGCAAAGCTCAGAAGTCCCTTTCCCTCGTGTCTGAATCGAGCCCCCACAAGCCTGGCAAGTGACTTCACAGAACTGCTGTAAGGAGCAGACTGGGGAGAGAGAGAACTGGGCAGGCTGTCGAGATCCCTGGAGAACAGGAAAACAAGGTCCAGTCAGTGTCCTGTGTAGGCCAAGGTAATGCGCATCACAGGACAGGCAAGGAACACCTCCTGGCACCTCTAGCAAGCCAATCTAGCCGCACACTGCTGCGTAAAAGGCAAATCAGGGCTGCTTCAAAAACTGGAGGAAAAGGACAGGCCGTGGAAAACACCGCCTTCCTGGAGAAGCTCGGCTATTGCTTTAGCAGGTTCCTAGCCCTCATGAAGGAGAGGCTGGAAGCAGTGTGAATAACCTAGGCTGATGGATCAGAAGACAGGTCTCTGATATATTTCCAGTGACTGGGAAAGGGGCGAGAATTACATCCCACAGGGCTCCCAGCCCCTTTTTATGGCTTGCAGTGCCAGAGACTCTGGCCAAGTAACTATGCAAAGACTGGCATACAGTTCAGTTTTCCTTGGGTTACCGTGTAATGTGCTTCAAGTCTCAGTGGGAAAAGCGGGCTATAAAGTAAATTAAACAATATTCTTCCTATTTTAGGATAGCCAATCTTGGGCAATGTTCCCTCTAAACTGAGTTAGTGTGAGTTAGCTCAGTCTTTTTTAGCTTCCAGCTCATACATTCCTGTCTTAGCTCAGGAAGGATGGCTCCAGGGCAAACTAATTTATGCAGTAGCCAAATTGCTCACTCACAACTTAAATGCCAGGGGCTCACAAAGTAGAAGTTTTGCTCACAAGACTCCTCAGCTTAGAGGGAGCATTGGTCTTGGGTATCTCATGCCTCCTTTCATACCTCTGACTTCATAGGATCAGAACCTCTGTATTAAGTTTTCCGCCTTCATGGAAGCCTTTCTGGAAAGCCTGTATTCTGTAGGGTGGGGACATACAAAGCCCCCACGAGGCATTGGAAGAGGCGGGTGGTCTTCACCATCATTGTGTGCAAGCTGTAGAACACATGGCCATGCACTGCAATGGGGGATCAGCTTGTGGGGGGGGGACACGCAATCTCTCGCCTCCTCCTCAAGGAATGCCTGGCAGAGCTGCCCTGCACATGGCTCTGAGAACCGTTGGATTAATTAACAACAGGGAGGGGGGTTCTCCAGGGCAAGCCAACACTCGAAGAGCTTTTAGCAGATTAATCGCCTGCTTTGTAGCTGATCAATTAATTTGCACAGATGGGTTGTTAAGTTTTTTTTTTAAGTCTTTAATCTGTTTTACTGCCCTACAAAAACACAACCCCACCCTCTTTATCATTTGGGCTAGGAAGAGAGAGAAGCACTCCTTTCCCCATTCAATTTAAAGACTCATTGAGAACCATCCTTTGCATCCTGAGTCACAACGAGAAAAGCAGTGTCTCTTGGTGCTTGGCTCTCGGTCTGGAGACAATGACAGGTGAGGCGGACTCACTGGCCTCAGCAGACTTCCCTGGCCAGGAAGGCAAGTGTCAAGAACAGAAGCCAGGGCACCTTTTCTCTGTCGTGCAGCAACGCTTCCCACACATACCCCTTCCCCAGGAGATGGCCGCTAGCAGCTGCCTTGTGACAGGTAGTTCCAGAGCCCGTCAAGCTGAAGCTCCCAGGTCTGCCCAAAGTACACACAGGTGTTGAAAGCAAAGCAACCGGGGCCAAGGGAGGGCTGATTTTTTCCAGCTCCGGCCAGCGGTCCTCCCCACCCCCACAAGCCTTACTCCTGTCAGCCCCTTATACATCCTAGAGCATTTCCAGGACTCTGATTGCCAAACTATTTTTCTAAATAAACTTTTGGGGCAACACTTTAAGACTCCCCAAAAAATTTCCTTTCAGAACATGTAAGAACTGGAACGGCGCTTCCTGGAGTAGGAGCCTCCAGAGTTTCTGCATGAGTTGCTGCTTCGGACATGCCAGTGACTCGTGCAGGGAGTCAACAGGCAGCATCCTCCGAAAGCAGGTCATCACTTTGCTTCCCTTCTAAAAGCTTTGGAAAGTGAGGAAGCTTGCTGAAGGAAGGGCAGGAGGCAAATGTGATTACTTATCTGCATGGGCTATTTTCAGAGTCAAAGCCGGCTTTGGAGAGTTGGCTAGGAAAGGTTACGGGTTGCACAGAGACACGTGAGGGATCAAAACATGGAAGGGCTGGCCAAAAACAGTGCTGTGCTAATTTCAGGGGGAAAAGGAGGGAAAACATAGAGGGTAGCCTTTGAATCCTCATAGCTGTCACCTGTGAGAGCCAGGGTGGCATAGCCGTTAAGAGTCAGATTAGTAAATGAGGGAGCTGAGTTTGAATTCCCCACTCAGCCATAAAGCTTACTGGGTAACCCTGGGCACCCTTACACTCTCTTTCTTCTCCCTCAGCCTGATATACTTTCCATGATTGTTCTGGGGACAAAATGGGAGATGGAAGAACCTTGCCTTTGGTGCTTCCAATGGAGAGGGGGGGGGACTTTGTGTGCAGAAGCAGAAACCTCTGAGCTGGCATCTAAAATTTTGCGTGCCAGCACCCCCTAGCACAACGTAGAGGGAACTAGGGATGGGGGAAGGACGCATGCCCAATTAATTTCCATGACATGTCCACCATGCCTCTAGCTGGGGTCAGTGCTGTACCACTCTTCGACGCTTGCACATTCCAAACTTCGAATTCCAACAGCTGACCTCTTACAAAGCTCATCTGAAGTTACACAGCCACGCTTGCAAATCTTCACACCAGCTGCAGAGTCTGTGTGTGACTGTTTAAGCCCAGAAAAGTAACCATTCAAATATGAGCAGAATAGTAACTTCTTCAGAAGTGAACGGTGATTCATGAAAGCTCATCTGCTGCCACAAAATTGTGTTAGTCTTTAAGGTGCTGCTGGACTCCTGCTCTTTTCTACTGCTACAGACAGACTAACATGGCCCACCCATCTTGATCTATTATAAGAACGCAGCAATTAAGGATCTAACTGATTTCTCTGGGACAAAGCCAAGAAATTCCCAAGGCCAATCCTAGGCATTGTTAGTTACTTTCTTTCTCTTGCTGCCTTGGCTTTGTGTCAGAAGGAGAGTGCTCTGATGCTCATATACAACCTTATTTGCTGCCAGTAAGGAGAGAGCTTGTGTGTGTACAAAAATATACACACTCTACCATGACACTAATATATACTATTATAGATTACATTATAATCCCTTTCAGTTGAAAGGAGGGTGAACACATGAAGCCACTTAATCCTGAATCAGACCCTTGGCTCCATCAAAGTCGGTCTTGTCTACTCTGACTGGTGGCAGCTCTCCAGGGTTCCAGGCAGAGGTCCCTCACATCGCCTGGTCCTTTTAACTGGAGATGCCAGGGACTGAACCTGGGACCCTTTGCATGCCAAACAGAAGCTCTTCCACTGAGCCACAGTCCCTCCAGTAATCAGACAGGGCTTTTTCAGCAGTGGACCCTCCCTGTGCAACGTTCGTCCCTTTGTGGCCTGCTTGGCACCTACCCTGCTCTCTTTCAGCATCGGAGGTTTTGAATGAGTTAAATAAATGCTGTTGTCTTTAACTGAATATGAAAGTAAAGTAAAGGTAAAGGTTCCCTTGCTCGAAAGCCAGTCGAATCCGACTCTAGGGTTGCGGTGCTCATCTCCATTTCAAAGCCGAAGAGCCAGCACTGTCCAAAGACGTTTCCGTGGTCATGTGGCCGGCATGACTAAACACCAAGGCACACGGAACGCTGTTACCTTCCCACCGAAGTGGTACCTATTTATCTACTTGCAATTTCTTGCTTTTGAACTGCTAGGTTGGCAGGAGCTGGAACTAGAGATGGGAGCTCACCCCATCATGCGGCACTCGGGTCTTGAACTGCTGAACTACTGACCTTTCACAGCCTGCAGTTCAGCGTCTTAACCACTTGAGCCACCGCAGCTTCTGAATATGAAAGTGCATGGGATCAAACAAGGGAGCACACGAGCAAGACTGTTCACCCAAACCGGCATAAGGTCCAGAAGTCAGAAACATCCCCAATCTCCAGAAGAGGATTTGAGGCTGAAAGCCCATGAGGGAGCGTGGGCATATTGAGGCTAAATTGTACACACAATGCACATGGCAGAACATGTTTACCACTTTACGTTTACCACTGTTTGGAACACAAGACAGTGTTAACAAGCTGAAACTATTATTTTAAAACAGAAAGTGTTCCGATCCTAAAAACCAGTAATGGGAATGGCTACTAAGAACCCTGCAATCCCCCCTTTAGACTTGGAACCAAGAGCAGCTCCACCCACTGTAGTGCCTGCAGTTCCACCCCCACCCCCGTACCTTCTCCTGATACTGCCGCCGAGAGGAGTCCAGAGACTGGATGAGTGCTGTGGCGTGCCCGATGAACATGGCATAACAGGTGGCCCCCACGATCATGCTCAGCATGGTCAGCCAGATATCAGTCATGCTCTCTGGTGCCTGCCGACCGTACCCAATGCACAACATATGGCTCATGGACTTGAAGAGGGCGAAGGAATACAACTCACTCCAAGAGTCATTCTGGAAGGGTGAGAGAAAGAGAGACACTCTGCCTCAGACAGATAGCAACCAAGGCCAACAGAGTTCAGTAATGTTAATTCAGTAAGGCTGTGGTTTCTGCTCAGAAGCGTCAGAGCGCACAGTACTAAGAGCTGGATGTGCCAGCGGTTGAGTTCCATAGAAAGCAGCTACATACATTCACAAAGGAAGGCCCCAGTGAGTTTAGATTATAGCTCTACCACAGACTGAACACCCAAAGTTGCCTTATACTGAAGCAGACCATCGGGCCTTCATGTTAGGTCTACTAAGACCAGCAGCAGATCTCCAGGGTCTCAGGCAGCCTGGTCTTTCAGCTGGAGATGCCGGGGATTGAACCTGGGACCTTCTGCATACCAAGGAGATGCCATACCACTGAGCCATGGCCCCTCCCCCTTAACAGAACTGGCCTTAAGGAAGACACCCTGAAGTCTCAGAGCTGTGCAGAGGGGCTAGTAAAGGAGACAGATGGGTAATAAGAAGACCATGTAATGTAATGCTAGGCGAATGCAGAAATGGCATTGCCTTGAGCAAGGCTGAGTATTCCACATCCGCACAAGCAAGCAAATCGCCAACTGTTGAGTACAGAGTCAGCATTGTCAGAAGTTTATTTTTAAAAAAGAAATACTAGCTTTCTCGCAGACACGAGGATGAAGCAACGAGCAGAACTTCCAGAGGAAGCAGTTTAGTGCCTTGTGGCACAATAAACCATTTACTTACCATAAATTCTTGTTCCTGGTAGGGGCAGGAGGGCTTTGGGGACTGTCCCTTGTGCTCAGACTGAAGACAGGGCCGATTTACTAACCTAACAAGGAAGATTTCCTAGAGCAAAATGCAGAAAACCTAGAAACCTCTACTGCTTTATGAACCACGGGAAGAGAAAAGCCAACATGGCTGAACAGTAGGAAACCAAAAAGGAACAATAGACCCAGGCAGCAAACAGAACTATACAGGAAGGAGGAACACGAAGGAATGTGCTGCTTCAGGGGGCCTGCCCTCACAAGAGGCTGTCATTTGGAAAGAAGAACAATACCATCTCAAAATTCCCTTTAGAGACAGGAGGCAAAACACATGTCCCTGGGGCCGGGGACCACCATGAGATGCTGGTTTGCCGATCACAGGGTCCTACTCTTCCTATGTGTGCCAACTGGTCACAAGGCCTCTTGGATGTCAGTGTATACGTTTACCTGGCTCCAGGAAATTGACTCCTTTTCCTTTGTAGATGCTACCTGTGACAGAAGAGTCCTACAGAAGGACTCTGGACCCACCCTGATAATTAACTTTTTTCCTGTCCAGTGGATCAAGAATTCTCTCCTGGTTGGAGCTTTCAGCTATCAAATTATTCTCTGCATCATCCAGAAGAAGATCAGGCTCAGGGCGGGTTCCATCATACACAGTATACAAAAACAGTTATAGCTGATTGAAATATATCAAATAAAATATATGGAGCCTCCAACCAGAGCCTCAACAGATACGGTAGTTGGGTTTCCAAGTAGTTATTCAGATCTGACTCACTGGAGCATTGGAGGGGAGGTCCAATAAAGTGTGGGCGTCCACTGCCTCAGCTAAAAGCCTGGCAGAAGAGCTCCATCTTGCAGGTCCTGCAGAACTGTAAAAGGTCCCGCAGGGCCCTGATCTCATATGGGAGCTAAATAAAATCCTCCCTGATCTTCTTCTGGAGGCTGGAGGACGCAGAGAATAATTTGATAGCTGAAAGCTCCAACCAGTTGACATGCCAGTGTGGTGTAGTGGTGAAGAGCGGCGGACTCTAATCTGGAGAGCCGGGTTTGATTCCCCCATTCCTCCTCCACATGAAGCCAGCTGGGTGATCTTAGGCCAGTCCCAGTTCTCCTGGAACCCTCTCAGCCCCATCTGCCTCACTGGGCACCTGTTGTGGGGAGAGGAAGGCAATTGTAAGCCACTCTGAGACCCCTTAAGGAAGAAAAAAGCACAGTATAAATGCCTGCTCCCCTTCTTCTCATGACTTCAGGCATCTAGAGCCACCTGGTTAAGGCTACCATCTGTGGCTTTGACTGTCCTAGCAGAGGTAGCAAGAGTCATTCCTTTTACCAGCTTCCTGATTTCCAGCCACTAGTTCAGGAGTACTTCGTCCTGCTGGAGACAGAGATCATCTCACTCTTGGTCAGTGTTCCCTCTAAGCTGAGTTAGTGTGAGCTGGCTCACAATTTTTTAGCTCTGGCTCACACATTTTTGTCTTCGCTCAGGAAGGATGGCTCCAGAGCAAACTGATTTATGCAGCGGCCAAATCACTCGCTCACGACTTTAATGCCAGTAGCTCACAAAGTAGAATTTTTGCTCACAAGACTCCACAGCTTAGCGGCAACACTGCTCTTGGTAGGCAAACTATCTAAACAATAGCAGAAGATTCTGGAGCAGTCCGACATGGAACTGGGACCAGTCCAGCACATCTAGACTTGTGACTATTATTTCCAAGAGTTGGGTTGGTCACATGAGGCCTGGCTGCTCAGAAGATAAATCTTGCCAACTTGGTCAGCACCTCTGTTTGCATAAAATGAATGTGTGGGTACTTGACAGGATTTCCAGGGGCTTCAACTTCTGAGCAAGTCTGAGCAGTTGTTCTTCCTGTTTACTACAAATCCAATGCCTTGAGGGCCTGCCATCAGCGGCTGAACACCCCAGGAGCGCCTCCCCTAAGAGGGGAAAGTGTATTATCCAGGTATAGGAAGATGCCCAGCAAACTCGACAACCACTTTAAACTTTGGCAAATGTCCTGGGTGCTCCCATGAGCCCAAGTGGAAGGGCTCGGAAATCAGAACAGTTTTGGTTGCATAAGAAATGCAAGGTCTCTTCTGTGCAAAGGTTATACAGGACCATGCAAGACAGTTTCCAATGCATCGAGAGATGTGAAGAAGTCCTGGAGTTTGATGGCCTGCCCAATTAGTTTCAAGGCTTCCATCAGCAGCAAAGCATTTATAAGTCTCAGGTCTAAGATTGTCCCTACATTTTGAATTCTACCCTGGACTACTATTCTTAGGACTTCAGTACTAAGGAAAGCACCGAACACCACCCTCACCAAGCACCCTTGCCCTACAGGATTAGTCCCATAGCCTTTAGCATTTGAGGAATCCTGAGGAAATAAGAGAATTCTTCTCCTTCATGGATTTTGGTGAGGCTACAGACAGTCCTGACCCATGCATCTACGCAGAGTAAGGCCAAGAAAAATCATACTATGGGGCTGGGTTCATGGGGATCCTGACATCCGGTGGGGTGCAGGTTTCCCCAGCCTTGGATAAGGCAGGGATTCCTGGTGTGCTTAGTGCAAACTCTGTGCCTGATGACCTGGGAGCACAGAATGCCACTTGGATTATCCCACTTAAAAGAAGAGCTGAGGCTCAGTGGAAGAGCCTCTGCTTGGCATGCAGAAGGTTGGAGGTTTAATCCCCAGCATCTCCAGTTAAAAGGACCAGCCAGTATCATGTGAAAGACCTCCGCCTGCTGCCCAGCTAAGTAGACAACACCGACCTTAATGGACTGATGGCTCTGATGCAGTACGAGGCAGCTTAATGTGTATGGGTAATATCTGAACTTTTGTGGTTGCTTAGAAGAACCCAAGGATTGCTGAGGTTCTTTTTCCTCTCTCCTCCTGTCTGCCTCCTGTCCTCTCCTCCCCCCCCTTTTTTTTGTTTTAGCCTCCACTAAAGCCACTTCCAGGGGCTCCCCAAACAGCCTACAAATAGCCAGGCAAGACTGAGAACCCCGGAAGCTCATCCCAATGGCAGATGTTTCCCTTGGTTGACATTTCTGCCGTTGTTCCGGAGCCAAGTTGGCTACCAAAGGATCCGACAGAAGGGCAATCTGCAAAGAGGTTTTTCTCTTAATCCATTCTTAACTGCCGGGGGCTGATTAGGATCCAAGGGCTACAAATTCGTCCAACCACATCTAGGTTGCTCAAGCCAAGAGAGAATGAAACTGGCAAGGCCTCAGATCTCCTCTCCAAGGCCGCTGCAACCCCTCTTCCCCCCACATACACAATCTTGTTGTAGAGGTCGCTTGGGGGCTGCCTTTTCCCTCCAACAGAACAGCTCCTGCAGACAGAAGCTCAGCTGCTAGAGTCCAGCTAATACAGATGTTTGATTCTGTCCACAATACTGTCCGGAAGGTGATACGATTTGTTGAGCAGGCAGTGGGCTATCTCTGCTCCAGCTGCGCCAGTCCCGTCCTGCCCTGACAAGCCTGTCAAAAAGAGACTGATAAATGTTTTGAAGGCCCTCCAAGAAACATCACCCCAGAGAGCCCTGAGCAAAGGGAGATGAAGGGCCTTCCCTCCACTTCCTTCTCCTTGGTGAACCGTAAGGCGTGAACTGACTTGGCAAGGGACTCAGGAACAAAATCTGCTGGGAACAGACGGTTCAGACACAGACCAGAGAGTTCCCCCCTCCTCTTCCTCCCCCTTCCTCTGAGGAGTAACTGCTTGGCGAAAGCCCAGCCCTCTTTCCCTTCCCTTGTTCTAGGGCATCAGGGCAAGGCGGGAGATGAAGAGGAAGCCAGCCAGCCAATGGGCTAGTGAAGCACGGACTGGCTTTGAAGCACAGGTGAAGGCCACCATTCTTCAGAAGCGCAGAAAACAGGCCGAATCCGGCACAATCTGCAGCTTGGGGTTTTTGTTACTAGTGCTATGGAAAAGGAAGTTTCTAGCCTTTAGGCAGGAAGGGGGGACTTTAGGGATGGGGGACTTGGTGCTGGTGAATCTGTTTCCAGGAGACACTCCAAAGCATCTCAGGCCACACCAGCAAAACCAGAATCAATTATACAAAAGAAAAGAAATCACACCGGTGAGCTTAATTTGCATAAATGAGGCAGGGTGAAGAACACCGCTGGTGCTGGTGCCAGGTTTACATTGCCCAGGCACAGGATTTTCATCCTTTCTTTAGCAGAGTATTCACAGCTGTGCAGAGGTGAAATGATTCCCAGGCACCTGATAGCTGGAACTCTCCTTGACATCCCCCCCGACCCAATCACACATCTCTCTTAGAGCCAAAAATAATTGTGAGAAGGAAAACCCCAGCTTAAGTGGAGCCTACCCCGTGTCTCTGTGAGATTCCCTGTTCTGAGCAAGACTCCTGTACAGGAAGGAGGTGAGCAGGGAAGAGACAATGGACAACCTCCTCGGTGGGCAGGTAAATGAGCTTTATCTCTGCACCAGAGGCAGATGAATGATCCACCCTAGGTTCCCTCTAAGTGCAGAGACTATCTGTTTTCTAAGCTAGCTTGCACCTGTGACAGTTGGGAAGTCCTAGGCTTTGCTGAAAACCTAATGGCTTGAATTCAACGATGCAAAAGTGGACACTAAACGGATTCAGCACTGTTTCACTTGAGCAGGATCTTATGCAGCTCCTACAGTGCTAGGAGAGGGCACCAGATCTTGTGCAAGTAGAAACGTAAACGGGGTACAAGAAGTATGACTTAGGGCAGGAGGCGACCACGGTCTTTTTCTTGCATTTCCGCCTCCACGAGAGCGCTGACACAAGTGGAAACTTTGCACTAGGTCCAACTCAGAGCAAGTAAGAAACCCCAAGTCCTCAGAGGGACATCATGTCAAGCCTCGTGATCAACCCCAGCTCAGACTGGCGATGTGCACGTTTGTCTCTGAAATATCAGAAACAAATATCAGAGACGTGTCCCTTTATTCCTTTTGCGCAGTGACTGACCTATTTGTCTTATGTCGAGAGCAGAAGGGCACTGCTGACACACGGTGGCACATGACACCCTGGAGGAGCGGCCCAAGATACTGTGGCTGATGTTATTGCGTCCTAGGGCTTCCTATTATGCTGTTGTTATTATTAGGTCCGGGAGTTTATTGCAGGAATGGCACCTGTCCGGGAAAGGAAGGAAAGCAACGCTCAGTCCTGTGCATGCCCCGGGGGCTGCAAGACACGGAGGAGAGGAGCGAGCCAGAGGCACACTGCTCTGCAAGAGGATTCTCCTCCACAGCTCCTGCTCTGCATGCAGAAGGTCCCCTGGAATCTTCCATTAAAGGGTCTCAGGAAGCAGCCTGGGGAAGACTCTTCTCTACCTGAGGCCCTGGAGAGCGGCTGCTGCCACTCAAAACCGGTAAATGGGTCGCGAGCCTCAGGCTAAGGCAACTTCAGATGTTCGTCTCCTTTTCTGAGAACACAAATGCTTCCCATTTATTAAATCGCACACAGCTGTGGTATCCGGGAGCTCAGGCGCCACCGGTGGCTCTGTTGAGCTCTGTTCCCCAACGTGGCGCCCATGCCCTCTGGCAGAATAGCAGGCAAGGCCCTCACTCAGTGAGGTTTGTGGTTGGCAGGTGGTTCCCATAAGTGCTATGGGTGGAACGGGTAATCTGCAAGCCTCCCTGAGGCGCAGGCCTCCTGCCAGGGGTGGGAGTGAGCGTGCCTCTTTTGGTTGACGGTAACTGCAAATGCGGCTCTCTGCGGGCTGTGGAGAACATCCCATTGACCACCAATAGGCACAGAACCTCACAGAGCAGGAAACAAAAAAAAAAGGAGTCCACAGCTAAGGGAGAAGGAAAGGCAGCAAGAAATGACCAGGCAGAAGCAAGCTCTACAGGTGTTTTGTTCCCATTGGAGAGGGAAGCAAAGGCATGAAGCACACAAGAGGAAGGCCCAGAGAAGGGGGCACCACTGAAGAGGAAGTGTGAGGCAGGCGTCAGGGAGAGTTTGTAAGAGAGCAGGAGGCTTATCAATGGCAGAGACTCACACAGAGAAGCACTGGGCAGCCTCCTACACGAGATCTCAAGCAGTCAGCTATCAGGAAGTGAGAATAAGAACTAAGTTGCAGACCAGCCCTTTCCAGCTGTCACTGAGTTCCTTTGTGCACCCCAGGACCGGGGAATGCAATGAAGGTCCTGCCCTCTTACTCACCACCATGCCATTGATGGAAACCCAGCAGTCACTCGGGAAATCCTGGAGCATCGGCACAAGGAACTGGAGGCACCCGTCCCAGTGACACAGGAGAAGCATCATGCCGATAAGATTGATGATCCGCATCACAGCACTAGCCAGATCGTACGTCATATGGAAAATCTGCGGTGGTGGTGAAGGGAGAAAGAGGGAAATGAATGAACTGTGTTATAGAAAGGCAGACTAGGAGAGCCCAGTTCAAATTTCCTCTCACCAAGTGGCTTTGGGCTACACCTGTTGTCTGTTCCTGGCCTAGCCTACCTTGCAGGATTGTTGTGAAAATAAAACGGAGTACGGCGTAACCATGAACATCGGTCTGCGGTCCTTGGAGGACAGATGACATTTAAAAAGTGTAGTCAAATACTTAAATATAAAATGAAAGAGGCCCCAACTCCAGGAAAAGCTACTATCAAAATGAAAGTAAGGAGGAAGATCAAGTGATCATGTATTAACACCAGTTAACAGCATGGGTTAGGAAGTCTCAAGTTCAAGTTTCACCACTGCCACTAACTCCATGAGCTACTCAGTATCTCAACCTCAGCACCTAAATCTGCCCTCCGAGCAGGCCACCACTCAGATTCCGCCTAAGTCACTGTTCTAAGAGGACCTGAGGAGGCTTACCGAGACCCACGGCCCAAGCAGAGAAGCTCTGGGCAGGTTGGCGATTCCCCTTTAGGACTGACTACATTGCTCCAGTTGCCCGCAGTGCAGCTGTTTGGCCACACAGTCCTGCAAGAGTCTTCCTGGGGCAGAACCCCACCAAGGGCCACAAAACCATCTTCTCCGCCTCGTACTGAGCCTCAAGCCTTCCATTCACACTAAACGGAACAGCTGCTGAGTCGGCTGCAACCCTACAGCTTAAATCTTCCTTTTGCAGAGAGTTGTTATTTGTAGTATATGACCCAGGAGCCAGGGTTCTCAGCATATAATCTGGGAGATGTGGATTCAAGCCGCCATTCTGCCACGACTGCCCTCGGGGGCAGTCATTCTCTTTCAACCTTACCTACCTCACAGGGCTGTTGTGGAGATAAAAGTGGAGAGGAAGAACCATGTATGCCACCAAGAAATCCTGGGGGGGGGTGATTCTGAACCACCACGATTTGAATGGAGGTATCCAATCTTATCTTGTCTGCTCAGCCCTCTTCAAGCCCAGAAACCAGAGGTATTTTTGGCAAGAAGCACAGGGAGAAAACCTCGGCATTCTGCCCTTGTCCAGTTAACAGAGAAGGAGTCGGCTGCATCTGAGACTCTGGCATCTGCAACTCAAGCTCCCAGCTAGACATGTGAAGGTCCAGAAAAAAAATTGGGGGAGGGCTGTTTAAGGCGGCTCAGTGAGTTTCCCAATCCCTCCTAGAAGCCCACAAAATATTTTCTCTCTCCAGATGTTTACGGTCTTCTCTTGATCTTAGTAGTTTTATGCTGTTTATGTCTCTGGGCTTGTTCTAAAGGCTCCCTGTTTTTTAATACTGATAATTTATTATTCTTAAGTGTTTCGACCCTAGAGCAGAGCAGGACTCCGAAGAGACGGCGCAGAAGACTCCGGAATACGTAAAACTACGTCAAAGGACATGGGAGACCTTTCAGGCTGGGCGTGCTCTAGAACAGGGGTGGCCAAACTGCAGTTCAGGAGCCGCATGCAGCTCTTCCACACAGTCTAATTTAATGTTAATAAACAGCAAATTTCCATATTTTTCAATAAAAATGTGTGTGGAATCTTTGTTCATGTCCTGCGGTTCTCAAGCTTCTGACGTTTATTCTGTGTGGCTGTTACGTTAAGCAAGTTTGGCCACCCCCGCTCTAGAAGCTGCAGAGGTCAGCAAGTCCTGTGTGACAGCAAAGATTAGGTCTCACGCAGGGCTAATTAGAAGGATGCCAAGACTGGAGCAACGGGCTGCCCAAAGATACGGCAGCCCCTATACAGCCCATCAGTTCAGCTAGACGGGCTTCATCTATGCTGACTGGCAAAGGTCTCAGGCAGAGAATTTCCCTGAGATCATTTGAACTGGAAAGGCTGGGGGTTGAACCAGGGACCTTCTTCATGCAAAGCGAGCATAGTGAACACTTAATTGCTGTGAAGACACAACGATATTGCCTTTCTTATAATGACTCAACCAAGGGTCTGTTTGTCTGCCTCAGTGTCATCTGCTCAAGAGTGCCAGCTACTTTTCAAGGGCTCAGACAGAACAGCTGTGCCCAACACCCTCTAGCTGAGATCCTTTTTACTGGAAAGGCTAGGGGCTGAACCTGGGACCTGGCATGCAGAACACATGGACTATCAACAAATTAGGGCCCTATCAGTGCCAAGGGCCCCCATGGGATTCGAACTGGGAACCAGGGTGATGCAGAACAGCAAGGCATGTGCCGTGGGACACCAAGGCCGCTCTGACCGCAAGCTCACAGAGATTCAAAGCACATCTCCAGAGCAAAGTGTCCGTGCTGTTGCTACCACCGAGTGGAGAAAGTATCCTATGATCGCTAAACGCTGGTCTTTGATGAGGACAAATTAATTGCCCTAGCTTTTCAATCTGCTGAGTAATTACCCACTGGGTGCAGGAGGTCAGGGATTCTACATGGTGTCTTGTGCATAGAAAGAATGGCGGGGAAGAGGAAAGGAGGGGGATACCTCCCTCCTCACCATCTGTGGGTGCGCATAAAAGAGTTCACAGATGTCTCTCTCATATGCTGGATTCCGGCAGGATACCGCAAAACCAGAACATGATTAACTGGATTGTCACACACTCTAGAATGCTTCAACCAAAGCCATGCAGGGTAGAACAGTTACATGGTACCAGTTTGGTGTAGTGGTTAAGTGCGCGGACTCTAATCTGGGAGAACTGGGTTTGATTCCCCACTCCTCCACTTGCACCTGGCTGGATGACCTTGGGCAAGCCATAGTTCTGGTAAGAGCTGTTCTTGAAAAAGAGCAGTTTCTGTCAAGAGCTCTCTCAGCCCCACCTACCTCACAGGGTGTCTGTTGTGGGGAGGGGAAGGGAAAGGAGTTTGTAAGCCGCTCTGAGACACCTTTGGGTAGTGAAGGGCGGGGTATAAATCCAATCTTCTTCTTCTTCTTCTGTTACAGGGCCCATATGAATTGTGCCAATGAACACACCTAGCATGGTTGTTTCCCTTTCTGTGTACTTTATTCTGAGGTTTTAAAACATTCATTTGCATAATTTATTCTATCCTTGCCCAGTGTGATGGAGGGAAGGGTCAGAAAAGCACTGAAGCCCCCACCCCACCCCCACCCCAACCACCAGAAATCTTGCTGGGGCTCCTCTCTGGTTTCTACCAGTCTGGTACAATTTTATCTTGCCTTTCCCCCAAGGAGTTCAGAGCGGCTCACACGGTGTCCCCATCAGTGTTCCCTCTAAGCTGAGTTAGGGTGAGCTAGCTCACAGTTTTTTAGCCTCCAGCTCACACATTTTTGTCTCAGCTCAGGAAGGATGGCTCCAGAGCAAACTAACTTATGCAGCAGGCAAAGCACTCGCTCACGACTTTAATGCCAGTAGCTCACAAAGTAGAATTTTGGCTCACAAGAGTCCACAGCTTAGAGGGAGCATTGGTTCCCATCCTCTTTTTATCCTTTACAACCACCCTGTGAGGTAGGTTAAGCTGGTGGAGAATAACCAGCACAAGTCACCCAATATATCAGAGTGGGGATCTGAACTTGGATCTCCCAGACCCTCACCGACACTCTTGCCACAACGGCTCTTCGGAGGCAGGCCGCTCGCAGGGAACACAGACACACACACACATAACGGCTTTGCAGCCAGAAAGGCTAGAAATTTGACTTTTTTAAAAAATGACAGCAAAGGTTGCCTGGAAGCTGATCCTCTACAAAACCAATGCTTCCTCTAAGCTGTGGAGTCTTGTGAGCAAAAAATTCTACTTTGTGAGGTTCCAGCATTAAAGTTGTGAGTGAGTGATTTGGCTACTGCATAAATTTGTCTGCTCTGGAGCCATCCTTCCTGAGCTAAGACAAAAATGTGTGAGCCAGAGGCTAAAAAACTGTGAGCTAGCTCACCCTAACTCAGCTTAGAGGGAACAGTGGTATCAACCCATTCCATCTACCCTGTCAAGGAGACCACCAAAGAGCACCCAGAGTCCAAGGGCCCACCTCTGATGGGACAGAGCATTTATTTATAGATATCCCATCCGTCTCCCCAATTGGGATCCAAAGCAGCTTACTTACCTTGTTCTCCTCCCCTCCGTTTTATCCTCACAACAACCCTGTGAGGTAGGTTAGGCTGAGAGTGTGTGACTGGCCCAAGGTCACCCAGCAAGCTGACACGGCCGAGTGGGGATAGAGCAAGCTGCGCAATGCAGAAACCTCTGACACAGCAGAAGGTGAACAGAATCACTGACCTTCCAGTGCATTCAAAAAGCCAACCCCCTCTGAGAGAGAGTGGTCCAAAGGCATCCAAAGAATTTCATGGCAGCACAGGGATTTGAAACTGGGTCTTCCAGCTCCTAGCTAGACCTTAACCATTGCAACTCACCGGCCCATGTGGGGCAAGGTTCCCAGGCTGCTCCAAGTCTCAGAGGCACACAGAGAAATGGCAAAATCCAGCCTGAATTCCATGCACCACTTTGTGGAGGGGGTTTTTTTGGAGGGGGGAGACATTTGCTCCACTTTTGGTGCATCCGCATTGCCTTCAGCTCTGTTTTTACAGGAAGGATTAGATGTTAATGTGCTGCAGAGGTCAGACCACTGGACCAGGACTCGGGAGACGCAAGTGGAAGTGCCCAAACTGCCATGAAACCGGCCACTCTCTCTCCACCTAACCGACTTCACCAGGTCGTTGTGAGAATAAAATGCAAAGAGGCAGCACGCACAACTGCTCCAAGCTGCTGGAAGGAAATCTGACAGATAGGCGTAAGTCCACATCCCAAAGCCCTGTTAAGTCTCAGTCCATGGTGCTGAAGCAGCATTCCCTGCCTTAGCAATTTGTCTGAGTCACAGATGCACTCAAAGAGACCTCGGAGGTCTCCCAATGTCTATCTACTTCCTTGTAAGTTCCACCCCTGCATTCCAGTCTGGCCCTTCAGAGCAAGAGAGGGCAAGTCCACTCCATCTTGTACATAACAAATCTCTGACTTCTCTTCTCCAGGCTAAACATGCCCAGCTCCTTTTGGCCTTTCCTGATAGGGGTCTGGCTTTCAGGCCATCCTAGCTGTCCTCCTCTGGACAAGCTACAGTTTGCCAATGTCCTTAGAACGTGGCTCCCAGAAGGGGACAAAGTGCTCCAGAAGAGGCCTAAGGAGCACAGAATAGAAGGGAGTGATTATTTCCTGTGCTCTGGGCACGATGCCCCTACCTAAGACTGCACTCGCCTTTTTAGCAACTGCACTCCACTGCTGGATCGCAGTCAGCTGGTGATCAACCAAGATCCTTTCCATGTGTATGGCTGCCAAGCCAGGCCTCCTTCCACCCAACGCTTGTGCTTTTAAACACCTGTGCCTCAAATGACATTCACATCTATCCCGGACTGCCAAGATTCATTCTTCATCCTGTTCCAGAGGGCAGACGTGTTGCTCTCCAGCAGAGCAACTAGAATTGAGTCCGGGAGCACCATAGAGACCAACAAGACTTCCGGGGTAGGCGCATTTTGAGGGTCAAAGCTCCCTTCGCTGTCCAACAAAGGGAGCTTTGACTCTTGAAAGCCCACATCCCGAAAACTCGTTGGTCTCTGTGGTGCTCCGGGACTAAGGTGCCCATTCTTCAACCTGATTCTGTCCCCTCCAGTGTTAGCTGTCTCTCCCAGCTTTGTTTTGCCTGTAAGAAGCAACTCCACTATTTCCTCACCTACACCATTTATTGAAACGTCAATGAGCAGAGAGCCTGGGCTAGAGCCCCTCCGGCATTCCTCTTGAGGCCTCCCTGCAGGTTGACAGGAAGCCACGCATGAGGACTGGATGGCTCTGGCCACAAAGCCGAGCACGGATCCACCCAGCACTAGCACGGTCCAGCCCCCATTTAACCATCTTGTCCCACAAGGATACCATGGGAGAAATCAAGACACACCATGGACACAACCAGACAGGAAGCTGCCTTATACTGAATCAGACCACTGGTCCCTCAAGGTCAGCATTGTCTACTCAGGCTGGCAGCAGGCTCTCCAGGGTCTCAGGCAGAGGTCTTTCACGTCATCAACTGCCTGGTTCTTTTCAACTGGAGATGCTGGGGATTGCACCTGGGACCTTCTGCATGCCAAGCAGATGCTCTGCCACCGAGCCACAGCCCCCACCCAGCTGCTTAATAATCTGCTGCAAAAATTTCCAAGAGATCAACATCAAGCTGACTGGTCTGCCATTTCCCTGAGTTCACCTGCCTGTCACCAATCTTTGGGCATCAACCAGTTTGGTGTAGTGGTTAGCGGCGCTGACTCTGATATGGGAGAACCTGGAGTGGTTTGATTCCCCACTCCTCCACTTGCAGCTGCTGGTGTGACCTTGGGTCAGTCATAAGTTCTTTCAGAGCTGTTCTCTCAAGGGCAGTACTCAAAAGAGCTCTCTCAGCCCCACCTAACTCACAAAGTGTCTGTTGTGGGGAGTGGAAGGAAAAGGAGATTGTAAGCTGCTCTGAGACTCCTTCAGGTAGTGAAGGGCAGGGTATAAATCCAATCTCTTTCTTTTCCCTCTTCCTCTATACAGTGTGTGATGTATCCCTTTTCATTCTCAGGAGAAGTCTGTGAAGTAGGTTAGGCTGAGAGAGAGAGAGAGGGAGTGAGTGTAGGGGTGCTGCTTATGGTCTCCTTTCTTGTTTTGGCAGATGTGGGGAGAGGGAGGGAGAGGAGATTGTAAACTGCTCTGAGACTCCTTCGGCTAATCTCTTCTTCTTCTACTCTCCAAAAATTCACACAGATTAAAGCCGGAGGCTCTGAAGTAACACCCAAAAGCTCCATGGTCCCCCATGGATGTCATTCATTGGGCCCTGGAGACATCACCTCATTTGAAGGAACTAGAGCAGGGACCCCCAACACGGTGCCCATGGGCACAATGGCACCCACCAAGTGTTTACAGAAAAAGGGCGGGGCCAGGTAGGGCTTTGGCCCAGCGAGGCTTCTGATTGGCCACTGGAGATTTTTGAAAACTTTGCTTTAAGAGCAGCTGCCGCCCCAGCACAAGGATTTTCATGGTGTGACTCAAGATAAGCAATGGCAGCCATTCTGTGGCTGGCTCCACCTCCTACAGAAGCCATTGTGCGGCTGGACTCAGAATACTGTGTCAGAATTCCAAAGGCACCCGCCAGCTCAAAAGAGTCGGGGCCCCCTGAGATGCTACAATTCACTCCTGTCATTGGTTCTACTTAGGTGTGTGAGGGTGTTTCGAAGGATCAGGCTTCAGGAAGCGTTGAGCAAGCTCCACAAAGTGAAGCAGGTGAAGTGGCATCATTCACAGCTATTCCATGTGTAAACAGCGTTTTGGCATGACACTGTACATTCCAGAAGTTATTTGACAAACCTTTTCAAAAAAACGTTCAAGTCCCTAGCCCTTGTGGTGTCTCAGATACTTTTGAGAACAAGCAAACGCCATCTTAACAACTGCTGGTGGTCTGCTGACAAACCATGCTAAGCTTTGCTCTCTTTGGTTGTCCTAGTTGTTGGGGGGGATTCCTAAGGGGAGCGGGGTGGAGTGAATGAGTCAGAGAATGAGACCTTTCGCTTCTAGGAGACATAACTTTACAAATCTCCCTCCTTTCTATTTCCCAGGGAAGGTGTCCTTGAGAGACTCACTGTACCAACTTGGACTGCAGATAACCAAGACATATATCTTTCACTTGGTTGGGATGGCAACATTAGGCTTGGTGTGAATGTGACATGTGCTTGGGGGAAGGAAGGGGCTTTTCTTTGAATTATCTATATTAAGCTTGTGCCATCAAAAGTCTTCAGTTCTAACACAGTGACTTACTGGATCTTGCATACACTTCAATAAACTTATCACTGCCAAGAGAGAGTCGTTGAGTGCAACTGAACTGGGGGTCTAACATCGGCTAAGCCATCACAGGGGACACCTGACACTGATTTGCCCTGCGGTTGGAGCTGGAAGCCCACAACAGCCCTCTGAAGTAGGGCTATGAACATTACAAATATTCACAACGATACCAACAAGGAATGGAATTTGGAGCAAAGTACTGCACATTTTGAAGGTACATCATCGTAATGCATTCAATCGCACAGAAAGGCCTACCAAAGTAGTTAGATGGTTCTCTAGCTAGATTCAGGTGGGTCACCGTGTTGGTCTGAAGCAGGAGAATGAAGTTTGTGTCCAATGGGGCACCTTTAAGACCAACAATGTTTAATTTTGGGTATAAGCTTTCATGTGGATGAACACATCTTAAAGATGCCACAGGACACAAACTCAGTTCTCTCTCCAGTTAGCACCTTTATATCCCACCTCTCCTGAGAGGAGGTCCAGGGCTATCCTTTCCCGATTGCCTCCTCATAATAGTCTTGTGACAGTTTGTGCTAAGAGAAAGCAACTGGCCCAAGGTCATCCTGTGATCTTCAGCAAAAGGAGGATTTGAACCCAGGTCTCCGAGATTGTAGTCCGACACAATTACCAGCACAACACATGAGCTCTCACTTTTAAAAAATCGGAAGCCCCCCATCCAACCGCCTTAGTCATTTACATCATCATCAAATACGGTCATCGATTTCATAAGCCAAAAATAGAGGCGGTTCTGCTCCCATGGAGCCTGAAATGTAAAACTGACAGCAGGGAAGAAGAAAACAGGAGAGGGAGAGACGAAAATGAGCAAATGCTGCTGGTTACAGTCGGATGGGAGGATGTAAAGACATAATTGCACTAAATTTAAGGGGATGCTCGGCACTTTGGGGAGGAGGGGAGAAATAGGAAAGAAACCATTGCGAAAGAGAAGAGACCATCCGGCTCCTGTCTTGGCCAAAGTCTGCACTGCAGAAACTTTTCCGGCGCTGCTGGAGAGGGAGGAGGCAACTCTGTTGAGAGTGGAGACAGAGCTACCTGCAGGTCTGGATTGACTGAGGGCAACCAGGGAATCAACTGTGGCCCTGCTTCCCACTCTCAGAGACAGGAGGGCCAAAAAGCATCTCCTCCACCCTCTTGCCAAACACAGCTGCTTGGCTCACTGTCCGTGCAGAAGGTCCTGATGGGGAACTCAGACCCTGCACCAGAGCCCAAGAAGAAACAGCCACCAGTGCAGGCAATGAAAATCCCACTGTCCAAAGAGGAAACCAAGGAGCACAAAAGGCCAGCGCTCTTGGCACTTGCCAGCAGCTCTGGTCCAGAAGCGATTCTGATGAGCCATGTTTTTATCCAGCTTCTTCTTCCAAGGAGCTCAGTGTGCACGGCTCTCCCTTACACAGGTCAGGCAAGAGAAGCTTGCCTGGTCACCCAGGGAGCTTCACGTAAGAGTGGGGATTCACCCGATCCTAGTCTGGGTGTAACTAAACTACACAACACTTAATGAGCTCTGACTTTTTATGCCCTCCTCCGTTAAGCCCAAACTGCAAGATCCCCTCCATATTTTGTGTCATGTAGGATAATCAATCCCCGCAGACGCAAAAGAAAACCTTCCCCCTAATTTTTAAGAGTGAACAAGGGAATTCTGGACCAAACCTCTGCCACATGCTTGCTTGCCTTGAAATATCCACTTTCCCCGTATGTTCTGAAGATATAAGCAGAGGCCAGGAAAAGCCACAATGTTCAGTTGCCTGATCATGTAAAGACGTTTCTGGGGATTATAAAGTCCTCCTCAAACCTGGCCTTTTCTGCACAATCTGATACCAACGCCAACTTTCTATGGTGAGAAGTCAGACCCCCTTCTGAAGACCTTATCTGATGGAAAGGTTTCAAGAGTGGAGGCACTTCCCAAGATTATCACCTCTGCATCCACCAGACATGTCATTCCATGGAGCCACAAGGGGGGGAAAGCACAAATTCTGTGCGACTGGGAACAGAATTTAGGAATCTCAGTGCTTTCATTTGCTAAAAAAGCAACTTGCTACATCTCAGTGTTTCATTTCGACAGGGAAACTGCTGAATGAGACATCCAGTGCTTGAGGGATGGTGCTTCAGTGTCCTGCTGAATTTGATGCTGTTCCCTTTGCTTAAAAGAAGCATCACAAGCAGGGGCAGATGTGTCCAGTACTGGTGGGGAGATGGCTTCCCCCTGCCCCGAGATGGCCAGCGCGTAGCCCAGCCAAGGTCGCACATCACCCCTCTGCCACTGGGCTCACCCAGCCCTGGGTGGGGACTGCCCATGTGGCCCGATGGACTGACACTCTGTGGAGTTACTCTTCTTCCCCCAAGCCCCAGCACATTTGAACCAAACTCAAAATCAGGGGTGGGGAATGAAATAGATTTTGCAGTGACTGCCCAAAACCTTTCACCTGAAAACAAGGAAACCGTGCACAGCTGGTATTTTCACTCTCCCAGCTTCAACCATCCTCATACTGAAGGAGGAGGGACTCCCTGTGGCAGGCAGGAACGTCTCTACCTGTGCTAAGAACAAGCAACATTTACTATCACACCTTGATTACAGATTTTGTAGCCTATCACATTTTGAACTCAGTCTGCAGGGCTAGATAAGCACTGCAGTTTCACAGGGGTGCAGAAAACGATCCATGTCGCTGAACAGAATTCAGCTTCCCAAGACCTTCAGCTTCCATTTAAGACCAGCAAGCTTCTAGCCCATCTGGTTGTAAAAATACGCTGAGAACAGGTGAACAAATTCTTATTCTAATTTCAACCGGGGGGGGGGCGGCATCCGTGTCCTCCCACTGCTCTTTTCTCTCTCCCCAGCAGTCACAAAACCAGAATCATGAAAATGAGCACCGAAAACGATTTACGTTCCTGCCTGCCACTGGTATTCCCTTCCTTTCCTATCTGAAGACAGAGAAAGGGTGGAAAGAAAATATCTTCCTCAATATTCAACAGATAGCCAGTTTGGTGTAATAGTTAGAGTGCCGGATTACGATCTGGGAGATCCAGGTTCGAATCCCTGCTCTGCCATGGAAGTTCACTGTGTGACCTTGGGCCAGTCACACGTTCTCAGCCTAGCCCACCTCACAGGGCTGTTGTGAGGATAAAATGGGGGAGAGGAGAATGTTTCAAGCCGCTTTGGGACCCCATTGGGGAGAAAGGTGAGATACAAATGAAGTAAATAAATATTCACAATTTATTTGGACCAAAGAATCCCAACTGGCTTTCGCATAGCATTAGTGCAGAGTTTTAGTTTTAGGCTCGTGCACAGAGCCAATGGGGCGCAGTGATTCAAAGCGTCAGGCCAAGACCTGGAGATTCAAGTTAAATCCCCACTCTTCCATGAAGCTTCCCAGGCGACCTCAGGCCTGGCAGTCTCTCTCCGCCTAGCCTACCTCACAGGGCTATTGGGAAGACAAAACTGCACAGACGTTGCCTTCAGTTCCTTGGAGGAAGAGCAGGATAAAAACATACTATATAAACAATGCTTTAAAATCTTTAAGCACAAACTATGCTTTAAAAATATAGAAGATACATTTGCACTTTCCCCCATGGGGATGACACTGCTCTCACCTCCTCCCATTGATGGATGTAGCGGATGAGCCGCGAGAGGCGCAGCAGTCGCAGGAGACTCAGGATCTTGGTGAATCGGACAATGCGCAAAGCCCGGGCCGTCTTGTAGACCTCCGAATCGATGCCCTTCTCCACAATGAGGAAGATATAATCCACAGGGATGGAAGAAACAAAGTCCACCACGAACCACGTCTTCAGGTACTTCTTCTTGATCCTCTCAGGATCCAGGATGATATCGGTGTTGTCTTCAATGACAATGCCTGTCCGGAAGTTCATCACCAGGTCCATGAGAAAGAAGGTGTCGGACACCACGTTGAACACAATCCAGGGTGCCGTGGTCTCATCTTTGAAGAAGGTGATCCCGACAGGGATGATGATCAAGTTTCCCACCATGAAGAGGAGCATGGTGAAGTCCCAGTAGAACCTGCGGAGGGAATCCAGAAGATTCAGAACTTCAGCTGAGTGGAGAACCATGCACCAACCAAGGTACCAAGGTAGATGCATTTAAATTCTTTACTTACAGAAACATGAAGGCACAGAGAAAAAATAGCTACATTGAGCTTAAAAGAGGAATTAGGTAAACTCTACTAATCCCCTCCCAAAATTTCTATGTCTCTCCAAATACAGAGGGTTTTTTCCCACCATTAGTCTTAGCTTGTATTCCTAACGGCCATGATCCCAGACAATCTTGGCTCTCTGACAAAAGGTTGTGATTGCAAAGAAAAACAGAAAACAACTGCGAGCTGAATATCCTGCAAAAAATATACAAAAGGAGACTTCAATAAAGTGAAATGCATATATAGTCTGAAACAAATCTATTCATATAATCCCTCATAGGAAAATACAGAAGCCAACAAGATCCATAATAGGAAAACACAGAGTCCGAAGTATAAATATACAAGATAAATATCCAACACTTTTCCTGGGCAATTTTCAGTGTTTCAGACTTCTGGTCCTTCCTCAGGAACAAAGAACATTGGGAGTCTCATTCCATTTCCTTATAGGATAATACTATTCCGTTTCTTCAACATTGGGCAAGTTCTCCTAAGCTCTAATCAGCACCTCTAAAGGCTGCTTCTATGTAACAGGACCAAAACATGCACGTTTTGTAGTATTATCCTATAAGGAAATGGAATAAGACTCCCAAGTTGTTTTCTGTTTTTCTTTGCTATTTCCTACCGTGTGCTGTACTGCTTGTTGCTGTATGTTAAAAGGTTGTGTTTGTCAGCTAGGACTCCTGCCTGGCTGCCATGTAGATGGGGTGGGGAGATGCTTCGGAATGCTGAGTTTCGTTTCTGCTATACCTACATGGGTTTTATTATCTGTCTTCTGTGCTATATGACCTTGAGTGCCTGGTATAGTCTTTCTCCTGGGAACTATTACCCATTACTTTGGCAGGCTTCTGCTGGCTACCTGATTGGCTGAGAGCCATCAGGGGACCCTTTTGAGTTATGTACATCTATTTGTTCCGCGCGCTTTCTCTTTAGTCCTGACACGGAACAGTTAAGATACCTGTAGCATTACTGTCTCAATAAACTTCACTTCTCTGAATGAACGTTGTTGGGAACTGATTGCCTCGGGAGTCTGACAGTGATATGAATAACAGCAGGTAATTACAAAGCAGCCCTGACGCCAGTCATCCTCTTGCATCTCACAAGAGGAGAGACTATAAAAGCCAACTTTCCACCCAACCTGCATCTGACAAAGGGAGCTTTGACTCTTATGAAACTCTTGTGGGTCTCTAATGTGCTCCTAGACTTGAATTTAGTTGTTCTGCTGAAGACCAAGATGGCCACCCTCTGAAATGATAAAACGGAACACAGCTCTGGTCCACACACTCTGGTCCATCATCGCTTGACTGCTCCGACCACAACTTCTATATTTATGACTGAGGGATACGGCAATGCTGAGTACAGGAACCCGTGCTCAAATTTAACCGCAAGCCATCAAGAAATCAAACATCTATGTGCAGATTGGCCCAATTTAGTCAAAGCAATTCAAGCTCAGAATCTAAATTTCTTTTAGAGCCTGGGAGACAAATCCCCCCCCCCGCCCCCAGCTTGTGAGAAGTCCACAAACTCCACTTTCCTCTGCAGCTATGAGGGCTGGGAATTTGTTGTCGGACTCATGCTACTAAAAAAAAAACACAAGGGGAAAAAACATTAAAGTTTATTAGCCACTTGGCATACAGAACTATGACGGTAATTTGTCTTACTTCCAAAAGAAAACCAACCCCAACCTTGCACACCCATAGTTTGAAAAGACAGAGGAGGAGGAGGAGGAGGAGGAGGAGGAGGAGGAGGAGGAGGAGGAGGAGGAGGAGAAGAAGAAGAAGAAGAAGAAGAAGAAGAAGAAGAAGAAGAAGAAGAAGAAGAAGAAGAAGAAGGAGGAGGAGGAGGAGGAGGAGGAGGAGGAGGAGGAGGAGAGTTTGGATTTATACCCCGCCCTTCACTGCCCAAAGGCATCTCAGAGCGGCTTACAAACTCCTTTCCCTTCCCCTCCCCACAACAGACACCCTGTGAGGTCGGTGGGGCTGAGAGAACTTCTGACAGGAACTGTCCTTGAGAGAACAGCCTGTGCCAGAGCTTGTGACTGACCCAAGGTCACATCAGCAGGTGCAAGTGGAGGAGTAGGGAATCAAACCCGGTTCTCCCAGATAAGAGTCCGCGCACTTAACCACTACACCAAACTGGCTCTCAATGACAAATACCACCAAGATTACTGGAAATTTTAAAAAGAACTACAAAGTAATTAAAAGTATGAAAATATAAACAAAAAAAACCCCCTATCCAAATATGAATATGTAAAAAAATGAAGATGGATGACTTCCAAAGGACATACCACTGAAGTTCCAGGGTGCTGATACGGCCCTGAATCCAGGCCACTTTTGATGCTTCATGGCACTAAACGTGCATCCCGCTCTCGTAATAGTGATTATTAAAATACTTTCCAGTATTCGCTTCTCACTGCAATCCCTAACAATAATTCTAAGAAGGGTGAAATTTTTTTTGAATCCGGTGGCACCTTTAAGACCAACACGAAAGCTTCTACCCAGAATTAAACTTTGTTGGTCTTAAAGGTGCCACTGGACTCAAACTTTGTTCTGCTGCTTCAGACCAACACAGTGACCCACCCGAATCTATCTAAGAAGGGCTGCAATGCTCCCTCTAAGCTGTGGAGTCTTGTGAGCAAAAATTCTGCTTGGTGAGCTACTGGCATTTAAAAAGTTTTGAGCAAGCAGTTGGGCTACTGCATAAATTAGTTTGCTCTGGAGCCATCTTTCCTGAGCTAAGACAAAAATGTGTGAGCCGGAGGCTAAAAAACTGTGAGCTAGCTCACACTAACTCAGCTTAGAGGGAACACTGGTGATAAGTTTTGTTCCATGTTACAGATGGGGGGGAGACACAGGAAGAGAAAGCAAGAGAGAGAGAGAGAGAGACTGACTGACTTGTGGCCATCTAAACCTGGAACTTCCAGGCAGCGTCCACAGCTTGCATGGGATTAAATTCAAGCTCTTGGGGAGATCAGGAGAGGGGTCCCCTTTCCCTTTCCCTTACCCTTCCCATCCCACCACACTCTGTCCCTCTTTGCACAAGCTGCTGGAGGTAGCAACGACCTTCCCCAACAGCCTGCAAGGTCGAAAAAAGCAAGCAGCACAACTGGGCTTATTTTGGCATCTCCCCACATTAAGGACAGCTTAATGTAAAAGCTGCAATTTTCCACTGGTGTACTCAAACAGAATGATGGCACTCTGAACAGAAGACTAGTTTTTTTGTCTCTCCAAGCAGCGAGGAACATAACCTTCACCCTGCACACGTTTCTTAAACATGGTACGGGAAACTGACAAATAGTGACCACCATTTCAGTGCTTCAAACCAGCCAGACAGTCTCCAATGTCCCCATTTATTGTGCACACCCCAAGTCTTTGCAAAGCTGTGATTTTATGGGAGCACAGAGAAAGGGGGCAGGACACAGAACTCCTTCTGGGTTCAGCTTCTTAAGAATCTCAGATTTCATTATTTTTTAAAAGCAAAAGTTTCTAAACCGTAAGATGCATCTGAAAGCACACAAGCAATGCTTGCTGAAACCTCCAGTACCAGAGACGGGGTCAAATAAATAAATAATCCTCTTAGAAACACAGAAACATAGAGGTGGAAGGAACCTCAAGGGTCATCTAGTCCAACCCAATGCACAACACAAGAAATTCATAACTCCCCCTCCCCTGGTGACCCCTGCTCTATGCCCAGAGGAAGGCGAAAAACCTCCAGGATCCCTCCTGACCCCGGAGTGGTGATCGGCATTACCCCGGGCACGTAAGAAAGGGCCACGAGAGCCTAGCACTGGCTCATCCCTGCACCTTTCAACAAGAAGCAGGGATGGGCACAAGCTGGCTCATGAGTTAAACTTCATGAGGGATTTGGGGCAGTTCATAGTTTGCAAACGGAAGTTTGCCGCAGGTCAACAGGCATGAAAATTCCAGCAGTTCCTGGCAGGTTGTGAATAGCTACAGTTCCAGACAGACGGCTCAAATAAAATGTTTACCAAATTTCAAAGCAACTGGGGGGCTGCAATTCTCCAGCCTTGGAAACATCAATAGGTTCCCTGTGCATCTGATGTGTGCAGCTTGCACTTCTGAACTTGATCCTGCCATTTCCTCCAAAAGCACTTTCCTGGGGGCATCTTCTTTGGGGGGCCATAACTGAAGACCCCCTAAGTCCAATCTACACATAACTTGGGGGGGCATGCAGAGAAGCATCAAAGGGAGGTTTTCCTGTGAGTTTGATGCCTCTAGCTAGCACAGGGTCCATTCCATACACTCCTAAACCTGTGCCTGTCATTTCCCCAGAAAGCACTTTCCTGGGGGCACATAACTCAAACCCTGGGGGAGACATAACTCAAACCCTGTAAATCCAATCCTCACCAAATTTGGAGGGCAGGTAGAGGAGAGTCAGATAGACATCTCCTGAGAGTCTGGTGTCTCTAGCATGCTTGCGGGGGGGGGGCATTCTTCCAAGTCACGAACCTCATGAATCTCACCAGTTCATTTGGCAACTTAAAGTTCATGACAGGTACGCCACCAACCAAACTGCATTTTTCCAGTTTCCAGAGCAATAATTCTTTCAGCAGTCACAGAGGAAGGCAGCTGCACCCTGTAGAGAGCTCCACACCTTGTAGAGCTCCGCACTCCCTCGTCATGGCTAGCAAAGCCAGAATAAACTGTTTCTTTAAAAATAGTACAAACTGCAGAATAATTATGCAGATTTGCATAGTGGGTTGCATATCTGACGCTGGCTGCCAGCTCCAGCAAAGTAGAAAACCAAATTTATCACTGCAGAAAATGCATCAGCAGCCTGGGAAGACAAGGTAGTTAAACGGGGGTGGGGTTTTCAAAACAGGGAGGAGAAATAAAGGCCGTCCCCCCAGGTCCTGAAGCTGAAACAAAGCAAGCATTTAAAGAGCAGGGAGTTTGCCTTCTAACCTTCCTCCAATGACGGCAGGGGCCCCTGTGGGGTTGCTACGGGGACCGTGACTGAGGTCATAGCCACACGGTGACGACTGTAGGGCTCCCGGGAGGAACCAGGGAAGCTCAGACTGATTTCTGGGTGAGCTTCAACTCCACCCCACCCCCACCCGGAGGACTGCAAAGGGGCCATTCCGGAATCCAGTGTGAGGGGGAGAGTGGAGACCAGCAGCCTTAAGACTCAGAAGGCAGCTGAGCTGACTTGCAGCCAAAAAGTCAGATTTGAGTCCCACAACACTTTAGAGCAGGGGTGTCAAACTCATTTGTTACGAGGGCCAGATCTGACATAAATGAGACCTTGTTGGGCCGGGCCATGTGTGTCGTAAAATGTAATGCCAGGTACTGGAGGTATAAACTTTATAAAGGACACAAACACAAATGGGTTTTTGTTACTTAAAATAGAAACGTGCTCAAAACATCAGCACTCTTGCAATATTTTGTTTATTTAACAGTGTCTCATAACTGACACCTCCGGGGCCTGATCCAGCCCCCAGTGCACATGTCTGACACCCCTGCTTTAAGACCTTCACCACCACCGTTCTGGATACAGGCATGAATCCCATTTAACAGACAGGGGGAAATGGAGCCAAAAATCTGTGGCACTCCACCTGCATGCATGCATACACGCACAGACTCTGCACGTCAAAGCAGCTAAAATTGCTGCATTTCTCTGTCTCAAAAAAAAAGAAAAGAAAAAAAACCCTAAGCCATCCAGAGAAATACTTGTTATTTAATATAATGTCCCACTGCACCCGGACAGGCAAAAAATAGCAGGCAGCAACTTTGTAAGGGTCACCCGTAATGGGTAGGCTTTGCCCTTGGAGTGCTGCCTCCAATCTCCATCATCCCCCCCCCGTAAACTGACCCTGATTTGTCTCCGGCAGCTCCTTGTGGCAATTTGGCAGCAGAGCAGTAGAGGAAGAGGACAACAGATTCGTAATGTGAAGAGAGGATGAAAGAGGGAGAGGGACAGTGGGCAGAAGGAGAGGAAAATGCAAGGTAGGCAAGCAAAAGAAGGGAAAATGTACACAAGCCACGTGGCGGGAAGATACGCACGTGGGTTACGTGGAAGAAATAATCAGTCATGGGGCAGTTAAGACTCCAGGCACACAGTTCCCACGAGCACTTTAACAAAAAAAATCAATCCTGGCATCTGGGCTGCGCAGGAAGGCAGGAAACCTGTTTCCCCACCTGCTGTATGGGATTGCGGGGGTGGGCTCCTGGCTGCCACCTCTGCCTCCCCCTTGGACCTTAATCGCAACCAACTGCCACTCACTAGACTGAGGAAGCCGATGAGAGACTCTGACTTTGAGGCAGGCTGGCTCCTCTTACCTAGGCGCAGCACAGGTGGCGGTGGTGCAGATGAGAACATACTGGCCAGCAGAACCACCAGACTCAGGTTTCTGTCCTGCCTGCCTTCCAAAAGCTGGTGTCCCCCCGCAGAAAAAAAGGCTATTGCGTTTTACAAAATGTCAGCAACCTGATCACATATAAAGAAGGAACTATGAAAGAAAAATAAGCAGAGGATGGGGGGACATAGACTATTAAACTGGAATGAAGGGATGGAGATTGCAGGAAAAATGAAGAAGAATGCTGGAAGGCAAAGAGCTCAGAGATCCAGGAGCCGGAACTCAGCTTTGGGGCACGCAGAAAGCAGCCTTTCCCCAACTACCAAGTCATGACATGTAACAATTAAGAGTGTCAGTCTAGGGCCACGGTTCAAAATCCCTGCAGTCTGCTAAATGAGCTTGGTCTAGTCCAGGGGTCATCAACATGGTGCCTTTTTTGGTGCCCATCAGGCATTTTTAGGAGCTGCGGTGGCTCAAGTGGTTAAGACGCTGAACTGCAGGCTGTGAAAGGTCAGTAGTTCAGCAGTTCGAGACCCGGGTGCCGCATGACGGGGTGAGCTCCTGTCTCTAGTTCCAGCTCCTGCCAACCTAGCAGTTCGAAAGCAAGAAATTGCAAGTAGATAAATAGGTACCACTTCGGTGGGAAGGTAACAGCGTTCCGTGCACCTTGGTGTTTAGTCATGCTGGCCACATGACCACGGAAACGTCTTCGGACAGCGCTGGCTCTTCGGCTTTGAAACGGAGATGAGCGCCGCAACCCTAGAGTCGGATTCGACTGGCTTTCGAGCAAGGGAACCTTTACCTTTACCTTTAGGCATTTTTAGAAAGAGGGCAGGGCCTGGCTGGCAGTGCAGATTTTTTTAAAAACGCTGATTTGGCAGCAGACAGCCACCACTGCAACCCACTGATCTTCACTTTGTGATGGAAGGGAGGCTACAGTAGCCGTTTTGCGGCTGGCTTCACCTCCCGCTGTGGCCATTTTGTAGCGGCCATATTGCGCCTGTGCCCACCATGCTGTGTCAGAATTCCAAAGATGCCTGAAGGCGTCAAAAACTTGGGGAGCCCTGGGATTAGTTGCTCACAGGGCTGCTGTAAGGATTAAAATGAGGAAAGGAATGTGCCGCCTGGCACCCTTACAGGAAAAGAAAGATAAAAATACATTATACAGACTAACAACACAAACACATCCAACACTGGGGGACAGGAAACGAGGACTTCCAGATATCCTATGCCCCGGCACCTCTCCTTTGAGGAATCGAATGTTCCATCCATGGTCAGGGATGAAACATGCAGATTCTGCTGAGACTCAAGGACTGGTAAATGTGCCTTCATAGGAATGATCCCAGCTAACTGCTCTGCAGCTGCCAGCTACTGTCTGTGGCTCCAGGGAAGGAGAACGCCACCACGGGGGGGATGGTTGCCAAGCATGATGCTTAATATACAGATTTCTGAAAATAGTTTCCTCTAAGGAAGGGTTTTGAGGTCTCCTTTGCCAGACTGCCTCTCCCCACTGATGAAATCTAAGACTGGTCAACAGACTGGGCCCACAGAGAACGGCCACTGGACACTTACCGTGAAGGGTCCTTCTCCTTTGAGGAAAGGAGGACATCTTGCTGGGTGATTCCCACCATCCTATCAGGGAAGCAGGAACCATTTTTCAACTTCCCACCTCTTTCCTGTGGGACTCACCCTCTTCAGTTCTGGTAACCGAAAGCAGTAAGACTGTAAAGTCAATTCAAGGAAAGAGAATAAACGGACAAGAACAGAGTGACAACCTAGTTAAGGGAAAAACAGGCAAACAGTACTCGTGAGACAGGAAGTGAACCCATTGTATCACTAGTTCAACGATAACTTTGGGAGGGACAAGATGTCCTCCTTTCCTCAGAGGAGAAGGACCCTTCATAGTAAGTGTCCAATGGTCATTCTGCCTCTGAGGCAGAGGATATCTTGCTGGGACCTACCAGAGCAGTGTCCTCATTTACTGGGTGGGTCATCGTCCTCCGGATCTAGAATATGTTGTAACTCACTTCCAAAAGCTGTGACAGCTAAGTCACAAATGGTGATCTACAAAGGCAGATATTGACAACCATGTGGTCACCTTGCCTATCTCTTCGACTGTAGTGTGTTTGATTAGAGCTGTGTTGATTGTAGCACTTTGAACTGAGTGTGTAGTGATCCCAGATGGTATTTCAAATATTGAGCTTTGTAAGCTTCAGTAATGTAGGTCTTAAGGGTACTGCTGATGCCCGAATTGACATCCTCCTTCCTTCATTCAGTGGAGAGATGAAGCTGAATAAGGAATTGGTTTTAATCCCATGTTTTACTTCCGAGGCCTGCCGCAGTTTCTCCTTCAGATGGATAGGATTCGGGTGAAATGATGGAAGACAAACACTTTCTGAGACCTGTGGAAGGTTGAATTCGCCTTCGGTGTAAAGGCAATGTCTCTCTTCATGACTCGTTTGTCTCTATGGAAAACTCAAGAGTTCAGGCTTGACTGAACAAGCACTTAGAACAGAAACCCTCCTATCTGATGTGCCTGCTATAAGAAAATAAGATTTTCAGCCTCAGCCATTTCAGTGGAATTTCTTTAATAGGATCAAATAGTTTCTGGTGAACCCGTGAGTGTAGTACATAGTTTCTGTGTTAGAAATTTGCATCTTTGTGGTGGCTCATTTACAGCAGCACCCTTGGGAAGGCAGCGGGCTTGGAGGTGTCTCGATAGGCTCCGACCCTGGAACAGGGGTACCACCATGTCAGAGTTGTGATTTGACACTGTAAAGGAAGAATCCTTGAGCCCACCATCATGGCCCTCTTATAAAAAGGATAGAACCGGTTCAGTCTTAGTCTTCAGGAGGTCGATGCCTTTTCTACTACTCCACCTGGTGGGAGTCCCCCAAGAAGTATTACAAAGTAATCTAATAGGGTATCCACTGTGTTTTGTCAAAAGGCCTAGACATAAAGGTTGCCCCACTCGATCTCCAAGCAGTTAAATGCAGCCATCCTGAATGCGGAAGCCATAAAGGACCTTGTTGAAACATGTCCAGTGATACCAGGAGCGTTAGCAGTGGTTGGTTTGCCCTCTCCTGAAGGATATAGTTCTAGTACTGTGATTGCTGCCTTCTGGTCCTTGATCTTCCTGACCAGTTTTGGAGGGACTGGGATGGGGGGGTAGGCAAACATGAGGGTCGCTTGGCCACTGGGATGTTAAAGCCTTGATTGCTTCAGCCAATGGAAGAAGAAAAAACATGGTGGAGCACCAATTCACTTGATGGCTGTTTGAGGATGTCAGGTTTTTCTCTACCTGTGTTATGATCTTGATAGTTCCCTTGCGGTAGGTGGAGATCTAGACCCTCCTCATATGCTGTTGGTTCTGATTAGTACATGTTGACTGAGTATCTGTGGGCTGATGGTAAAGGAAGGCCAGATAAATCATCCAAAGTGCCAGGGGGCTTGCCTCACTCCCCGGACCACCAACCCTGTACTGGTGAGCCTTCTAGCATTGCCCCCAACCAGGCAGACTGGAGACAGCGAAAGATCTGCTCCACCTCCAGGATGAGCATTCTTGTCCTCCCAGTGAGGCTGGTCTTTACTGTAAGGAAGCCCTGATGGAAAGGGTTCTCCTTGGCCATAACTTGTAGTTGGAAATGTCTTGGAAGCTGCTGTAGTGGTCTAGTGTATAAGCAAGTTGTGACCAGCCTGACACCTAGGCATAGGCTAGACCGTAGTAGGTTCTAGGGAACTTAACTGTAGATTGACCAGGAATCTGTAGTTCTGTAGACACTGTATAGTTGTTTCTGTGTCTTGGTGCGTCTTGGTCGTAGTGTTTGGTATGCACAACAAGATCTATTGAAGAGAGATAGTCCTCCGGCTGAAAGGACTCAGTGATGGATCCAAAGACTCCATTCTGAAATATCTTAAAGTGATGTAATTCTGAAATACCTTAAAAGTAATCTTGTTGAGGTATTTTAAGTCTAAAACTGCCCTTCAATTTCCATTCCTTCTTGTCACCATGAAGAAAAGGGGGAATCTCCTTGTCCCCCTATGGCCCAAATGTTAAGAAACAGTGTATAATAGCAAGAGTTCTACAAACTTTTTCTGACCCTTGTGTTGGGGGGGAGAAATGAGGTGTTCCAGTGGGGTTTGAGGAACTCCATTGAGTATCCTCCGGTAAGTATTTGTAAGGACAAATTGTCTCCCTTCAGAGTTGGACTACATGCCCTAAAGTATAGAAAACATCTCCCCCCACCAGAAGGGTTTGAGATTATGCTTTGAATGGCTTATGGTCACAGGTTGGTTTATCATTTCCATGGATAATTATTTGTTGAATGAACCTTTTTCTGAAGAGTTGTCTGGAAGAACCCCAGTTCAGCCTTCTTGTGAAATCTCAGGAGGACATGCTGGAAACTAAAGAAGTAACTCCAAAAACTCCTCTTGTCAGAGCAGTCTAGTGTGTCAGGTTCCAATATAAATCTTGTTGAGAGTGTCCCTGAACGGTCTGATGTTTTAACAAGTATAGGTCATACCTACTGACGTGGCCTGTAGTGAGATGAGCAAAGGTGGTTTGCTATTGCCTGCCTTTGCATAGCAACCGTGGACTTCCTTGATGGTCTCACATTCAAGAACTAACCAGTCCTGACCCTGCTTAGCTTCCAAGATCTGACAAGATCGGGCTAGCTTGGGCCATTCAGGTTAGGGACCAGTTGCCAAGCTGAGCAACTGTCAGCTGTCTCAGATGCCACAGTTCGGGAAAGTGTGAGGGATCTAGGGCTGCATTCGCCATAGTGAGCTGTAAGAACCCTCATGGCTCCCTCTACCATGCAACGGCTGCTGGCTGAAATAAGTTGGTGCAGATTTCTAGACCAGACAATAGCTGCTCCTGAGACTATTGGGAGTGGAGTAGGAGCTTTAATAGTCGTATTAGAGACTTCATAAGCTCCCATCAGGGCGAGATGCCCCTCTTGTAAAATCTATGCCAGAAAGTACCCTCACCATCCTCTCACAAAAGCTCAGATGACTGCAAAGCTGTTACTGGAGCATCCACTAGTTGGACTTGCAAAAAAATCGAATATAAAATATGATAAAACATACCATTTCTAGTAAAACACGTGATTGCTTGCTGGCCTTAGGTTTTGCCCATTCAGCCTTTAAATTTTTCTGAAAGAACTGAAGGAAAGAGAGAAACCTTCTCTGCCACGCTAGAACCTAGGGAAGAATTCTTGTTCCCTTGACCGGCTACTGGTCTGAGAATTAGGAGGACCTGCTGGTTCTTTAGAGGGGACCTCCTGCAGCTCTAATGCTGCCATGGTCTTAGAAAGGGGTATTACTCGTTCTCGTGAATCTTCTGGACTGTTCATGAATTTCTATTTATTTTATTATTTATATATTTGATTTATAGCCCGCCCTTCCCTGCATAATACAGCTCAGGGCAGGTAACACCAAGTCAAGACTAAATTCAAATGGTACATTTCATCCTCCTTTCCACTGAAGGAATGCCCCCCGTCCCATGGTGAGTGATCTCCCCTCTCTCTCTATTGTAAGATTCCTTCCTAGCTGCCTTAGGGGCCAGCTCGGTCTCCCTTTGGAAGAAGCTGCGTTGTTCAAATCCCCTTGCCTGTAGGAAAGGCAGGAGGAGGAGCTGGGGTGGGACATGTGTCTCCACCTTGCCAGAATTGGCAATTTCCTCCCTCATGGTTTGCCTAAGCAAGACTAGAATCCAGGGGAGAAACATCAAGGGTCTTGATCCATGTGCCTTACTCACGAGTAGACCTGAAGACCCACTGTCAGCATTACATACAACTGCCGCTGCAACTTAGTGCTCTGAGTAATTGCTTACATGGCTTATGGAGCAGCCTCCTGGACTCTAAAGAGAGAAGGAAATTGGGAAGTAAGGAGAACAGCCCAGGTTTGCATACATTACCCGGAAGGAATGCTGAAAATCTGGCATGTTGAGGCCTGTGGATGTAACAGGAATCTCCCTTCAGCCTCCTAATGGGTGCGCAGATTGATTGCCATCCCCTGCAGAGGAGTCTGAAGTAGCCCTGGTCTCCAGCAGCCGTTTGTCACAGGCCGTGCTTTTGGCGCGCTTTTGGTCGCCCTCAGATTAAGGCAATCACGTTGGGGGAGCCTCGGCAAGCCTGCTATGGGTCATGCTGGCTCCTCTGGTGCCCTATCCGGCACCAGCGATAAGGGGGGGTGCTCAGTTCCTCAGCAGGAGAAAACCCTCTCTGTCTCCTTGCCGATGTGCCCTCACAGGAGTGGCCGAAGGGATCTCGCTCATTAAACGAAGAGACTCCTAAAATGGCCGCCACTGTTGAAGACAGACTCTATCTATAACGTTGTCATTCTTCTCCAGAAAGGGTTAGAATATAGGGAAGAATAATAGTGGAAGAATAATGGTGGAAGAATAATAGGAAGTACAAAGAAGTAGCTATGGTAGGAGGTATATGAGGTTGAATAAGGAATTCAGAGTTTTAAAGATTAGATAATGGCAAAGCCTGATTTAAGCTGCTCTCCCTGTTGAGGCAGGAAAAGGAACCGAAGAGGGCGACTCCCACAGGCAAGAGACAGGAAGTTTTTAAAAAAATGTTCTTGCCTACCTGATTGGACAGTGGAATCACTCAGCAAGATGCCCTTCGCCTCCAGGGAGAGCATCTCTTGTTGGCGTGCATATGTCTACATGGGGGAAGCAATGACTTTAAAAATGTCCCTGGATAATCCTCAAAACACACTGGGGTACCCAGGTCAAAACTGGGTGGCTTGTGCCTACATCATCATCACAAATACAAATTAGTCTATCTACCTCTTACTGCTTAACTTACTAGTTCTAAGGAGATTACTAAAATATAACAAAAGCTAGACAGATCCATAAAATTTCGCAGCTAAAAGAGTGACAGCTCTGCTATTATCTCCTAATAAAAAAAGGTGATGTCTCCGTATGATCTACATTTTGGAGCAAAGGAAGAGATAAAAGATTTCTATGCTCAAAAAAGTAATTACATTCAAAGGTCGTGAGAAACAGAGTGAACGCAAATTAAGGTACCTAGAGTCGAAGTGTCCAGCAGTTATGCGGGCCAGGAGGCCGCCATACCAAACCTAGGCCTAAAGTGGATGCTCGTTAACTCAGGGTCCCCGGTCAGCCAAATCTACCTCACAGGGTTGTTGTGAGGATAAATCAGAGGAGAGGAGAACCACATGTGCCACTCTGAGCTCCTCCGTGGAAGGATGGACTAAAAATGAGATGTATCTGAGGCCTGAGGGGAAACACAGCCCACAAAGACAAAATCCCAATTTCAGATGTTGTAGCTGTCAGGTCAAGCTCCGTGTCCCCAACAACCCCGTCTGCATCCATCAGTTCCTGTCAGGTGGCTGCCAGAATTCTCTAGCTGGTGTCTAATGTAGGCCACTTGCCTTCCATTTATTGATGAATGCTGGCAATTTCCACTTTGGGACACATAACTCACCATTTCACATATTAGATTCAGGCGGGCGGCCTTTTTGGTCTGAAGCAGCAGAAAAAAGTTTTAGTCCAGTGGCATCTCTAAGAACAAAACTTAATTCTGAGTACACGCTTTCATGTGCAAGTACTGCTGGTCTTAAAATTCTGTGCCCAGAATTAAACTTTTTTGGTCTTAAAGGTGCCTCGGTTCAGATATTGGATGGATATTCGCATTAGAACAAGAAGGGGTTTACCATGCCCCTCCCCTGAGAGGCCTTCAGATCCAAAGGGAGGCAGCAGCACCATGATTCCTTGTGTCCAGAGACACTAGAGGTTCATTTCCCCTCTCCTAAGAACACAACATTATTATATTTCCTCATTTCACCCCCCACACACACACATACAGTTTTCAATGGCCTAGCAGTGAATTCTCTATCCCCTCCCTTAGCAGCTCTCCAGGGGCACTCAGACAGCCGAAAGGGCTTTGAAAACAACCTCCGCCCCCATTTGAAAGTCTTATCATATAGCTTTAAGCCTCGGGCTCTGTTCTTTGCGGGCAAATTGACAGGAAGTTGCCGGGCAGAAATACTGTGGGGCAATCGGTATGAAGGCCCCGGAACACTCTGAATGGCTCAAAGTTCTATGAATGATTCATGGCAAAAACCATGTCCTATGGCTCCTCTTCCCATTATTTGAAACACTTCTCCGGAGCAGTGTGCTCAAGACAGAGGCATACAGAAGAGCGGGGAGAAAGCCAAAGAAAAGTGGTAGAAAGATGGGGAGGGAAGGAAGGCGGGGGGGGGTGTCTCAGCAGAAGATGGTTCTTCTCACCATGAATTTCCCCTCCAAAAAATCCACCCTCAAAGTCATGCAACCCCCCTCGCCACCCGGTTATATCTGGCATTCCTCTCCCAAGTAAAACCTTCAAGACAACCGTGGACAGCTCCCTCCGCAGTCCTCTCTGCCTATCAAACATTCTCCACGAGGCTGACCTGAAATGACTCATTTTTTTCCATAGTTTCAGTACCACCAAAAAAAACCCTCCCCCCCACAACAATTCTTTGGCATCCCTTGAAAAAAACGCAAACCTTCGCTTGCCCTCAGCTGCCCTCAAATGCAGGCGCCATCGCACAGCCAGACCTGATCCGATAGAAAGAGTCGCTACAACACTCCACTTGGAATGCAAAACAGCTTCCCGTGAGGGGTGGGGGGGGTTACCAGAAAAAAGAAGAAGATATGTCACAACCCGGAGAGTTTAGCCATTTTAGAAATGAATAACTCGTCCTGCACAGTACGATCTTTTCTCAAGCTACCATGGGCAGCACGCTGAGGACAAAAACCAGCTCTCACTTTTAGGGCTACAGTGAGTTCACTCATGCCCTGAACAGCACAGAAACTGAAAATCAAGGCTCCCTTGGCATCTTGGCCTTCTGAGCCCTCTTTCCCTGGCCAAGAGCAGCAAAGAACGGCATTCCGCACTGATCCCCTCCCCCACTCCCCGACTTCCTCTATAAGTCACAGAGCCCAGCTCTAGCAAATCTTTAGAGAAGACTGACAAAGGATTTGATTGTCAAAATGACAACATTAGAATAGAAGAGCAGAGCATGCAGGGTGGTCCAATGTCACACTTGTGATGGGGGGGGGGCTAAACAGGAAAACTGATTGGACTGTGCTAAGTTTAGATAAGGTCTCAAAGAGGCTGCCCTGCTGGGAACAAAAACTATGTGTCTGTATTAAGTGCCGTCAAGTCACTTCAGACTTATGGTGACCCTAGGAATGAATGACATCTCGGGTCCTGCAAGGTTAGGGCTGTCGTGGATTCCTTGACTGAGTCAATCCACCACATGTTGGGGCTTCCTCTTCTCCTACTCCCTTCACCTTTTCCTACCACTACTGTCTAACATGATCATGGACACTGGTACCAGAGCTTGCAATAAAAACAGAAGCCAACTTTGCTACTGCGTACACCCAGACTCTACACCATCACTACACCATCTCAGACTCATTTACCTGCTCGTCTTCTAGCATTGTACATACCATTAAATGCCAACAGTGCCCTTCAGTTCTCTACATAGGGCAAACATGCCAAATCTGACATCAAGAATCACAAAACTGAGAAACCGGAAGAACATTTCAACCTTCCAGGACATTCAGTGGGGGACCTCAAAGTAGCTGTTTCATTGCAAAGGAACTTCAGAAACAGACTAGGCTGGGAGATTGCTATGTTACAAATTATTACAACACTCAGGACAATAGAACCCCCAGGACTTAACAGAGATATTGGTTTCTTAACTCACTACATATAATTCAGTTCTCACACAGGGTTCCTGCTAAAGTGATTTAGCTATTCATTATTCCCCCCCCCCAACGCAGAACTTTTTAGCTCAGTGCAGGGGTGTTTCCTATCCTGGGTGCCCCCCTCTTGGGTGGTGCAAGTGTATGTATGCCAACCCCCTGTCCAACAGGAGGGGTCTTTTCAACCATCAGTGGACCCCACAGAGATACCACAGGCGTCCATACACCAGGCAACTTGACACAAGAAAACATAAAGATGGAGACCAGGACTGGCAGACCAATATTATGCCTAGGATATGACCCTGGAAAAGCACATGATATCTTGCCCTGACTGCTACCTCCCCACCCTGCCAACATCTGCAGACTCCATACAATGGACCTGCCTGCCCCAGAGTAACTCTCTTTTCTGGATCCACCTCTAATCCTATCAATCTGATCTCATCTTCCCTTCTCACCTTTCCTTGACAATGACAAGTCTTGCCTCTTACCCCTTTCCCACACCCCAAGACCAGGTGGTTCATCAAGCTGTATTGACACAGAGAGTACTCCATCCTTCTGGGTTATACCTCTGAGGATGCCACCAGAGATGCAATCAGGAACCAAACCTGAACTTCTAATCTGCATGTAGAAGAAACCTCCAGTTCCTTTTGTCCAGACTGGGGAACTCAAACTCATCACCACGTTCCCAAAGTGATATTGTTTTACTACTGATAAATCCAATCAAGATGTCTTTTACCCCTTACCTGGGAACCCCTGGACACTCCCAGCCCAGCCATCCAGCACTTGGCTAATTTAATCAATGCTACTATAAATCCAGACTCTTCCCCTCTGGGACTTCATTGGTCACACCCAGGTTTTACTCTTCCTGGTGTTAAACCCCTTGGACTCCTTATTAGTCCAGGTAATCTTTTATCTTCACCTGAGACAAGCCCCTCCAGGCCTCTCATTGGTTCACATTGTTTTCCAATATTTATATCCTCCAAAGTGCATGGCCTCAATGGTGTGTCACTCTGAGGCAGCTACAGTAGAGATGCACCCCCAAACTCCACAGTTTGGGCCCCCTCCCTTCCAGCAATGGACCCCTGCACATCTGGATAGGTACAGTATTACCCCAATCTCCCCACCCCTCTATCTGTCTGCTAATTTTTTGTCTCTTCTTGTGTGCTTGCAATCCTTGATTTGAGTGTAAATATCTAAATTATTAGTTTTCCTTAATAAAACCCATTATTGACTCAGACAGGGGTCTTAAAGGGACTATCTCTGTAAACACTGATAGCCAGATCTCACTATTGCACCACCTCTTGCTAAGCTCTGCCTTTGATGCTAATTTCCCCAATCAACCCAAAAGCAACAATATTATTTAATAAAGCTGGTAGGGATAACACAGGATTCAGGAGCTGCCCTAGGGATGGACACAAACAGGGGAAATTGAAAGGGTTTCAGTAGGTAGAGTGCGAACCCAGAAGTGAGCTCACGTGGGCAACTGTATAGAATCACAGAGTTGGAAGGGATCTCCAGGGTCATCTAGTCCACCCCCCTGCACAATGCAGGGAGTTCACAAGTATCCCCCCACATTCCCAGTGACCCCTGTTTCATGCCCAGAAGATGGCAAAAACCCTCCAGGATTTCCAGCCAAACTGGCCTGGAAAAAAATTGCTTCCTGACCCCAACTTGGCAATCAGCATTTCCCTGGGTGTCTAAGAAAGGACCACAAGAACTAAGCACGGCTGCAACCCTTCCTGCCCTCCCTCTCATGATCTGCCTAATTTCACAGAATCAGCAGTGCTGTCAGATGGCCATCTAGCCTCTGCTTAAACACCTCCAAAGAAGTAGAGCCCACCACCTCCTGAGGAAGCCTGTTCCACTGAGGAATCACTCTAACTGCCAGGAAGTTCTTCCTAGTGTCTAGCTGAAAACTCTTCTGATTTAATTTCAATCCGGTGGTTCTGGCCTGACCTTCTAGGGCAACAGAAAACAACTCTGCACCACCCTCTATATGACAGCCCTTCCTTCAAGTACTTGAAGATGGTTATCATATCCCCTCTCAGTCATCTCCTCTCCAGGCTAAACATACCCAGCTCCTTCAACCTTTCCTCATAGGACTTAGTCTCCAGACCACTCACCCTCTTCGTATGTGTGTGGAGGGGGGAGGGCAGGGTAATGCTGAAGGCCTGCTATATTTACTGCCTAGTTACTTATGCATCTTGACTCTAATTGGCCCTTTCTGTCAACACCCTCCTCACACCAACCTAATGGTTGGTGACCTGCTTCAATGTACCTGAAGCAGTGTGCATGCACACAAAAGCTTATACCTAGAATCAAACTTTGTCGGCCTTAAAGGTGCCGCTGGACCCACTGGACCCACCTCAGTCTGTCTTTTCCAATGACTCTTGTCTTCTCATAATGTATCCAAAGTATGATGGCCTTAATTTTGTCATTTTAGCTTCTAGGGAGAGGTTAGGCTTGAACAGATGGAGAACCCACTTATTTGTCCTTTTGGCAATCCACAGTATCCATAAAACTCTCCTCCAGCACCACATTTCAAAAGGATCAACTTTCTTCCTTTAATTACTCTCACCATTCCATAGTTATGAAGGGTACATCTGCCCATCAATCTCCAATTCTAATATATTTACTTACTTACTTCATTTATTCATTTATTTCTAATATATTATTTATTTCCTTCACTTAGTTTCCCCCCCCAGAATTAACCCCAAACTAATGGTGACCATATAAACTAAGTCTGTTATTCTAGTGTGGTCCTTGCATCTGGTAAAACACCTTTATTATGCTGTGTGCTAATTTGCTGCTCACCTTCTACCCATATGTATGTATGGACTGGCAACTTCCATTTCAATGTATCTGAAGAAGTGTGTGTACACACGAAAACTTATACCTAGAATAAAACTTTACTAGTCTCAAAGGTGCCGCCGGACTTGAACTTTGTTCTGCAACTTTTTTCCTGTCAGCTTTCTTCACTGTCCAGCTTTCACACCCATCCATAGTAATGGGGGATACTGTGGCATGGAATTAACTTGATCCTGGTCACCAGCAACACATTAGGGATTTATTAAGCCTGCACCTTTTAACAGATACAGAGTCAAAGAAATTCAAGAAGTCTTGAATTCAGAAGTGAAGCCCTAAAGAACTAGCATGCTCCTTTGAACGCAGAGGCTGGACTCACAGGGTTTTGAGTTGTGCCGTTCAGCTATGTGCAGCCAGGATTATGGTCTGCACAGTCTGTAAGGCACGCCATCTCCCTGGCCAATGTTATCTTATGCTGAGCTCTCTCAGTATCCCTCCCAATGGCTCAGAGGGATCCTTCGACCCAGAAGCCTCTATATTAAATGCAGAATTAGCTAATTTGTGTTTTCAAAAAATAAGGCTTCAGGCAGAAAAGAGCACAGCGCTCCCCACTCTGAGTTTCCTTCCCAGAAGCCTCAGCACTGCTACACTTGCATGCAACATTTGCAATTAACACTGAGGTTTTGGAAGCAAAGTTTAGTTCAAAGGTACAGCTCACGGTAAAGTAGAAAAAGGGGGAATCAGTCAGCATGACACCGTTCAAAAGACCACCAATGTGAGTTCTCTCTCGCTGAGCTACGGGGAGTTCACCAAACACAAGAGGCCCTGATCCATTCAGGATAGGCAGCAACCAGAAAAGAGGGCATTCCCTCACTAATTCTTATTTTCCTCAGGGGGTAACCGCGTTAGTGTATTTCTATGTTTTATGTAATTGTTTTATATACGTGTGCATTTTAAACATCATTCTAACGTTTGAAATGTCCAGTGCCTTGGGGACCCTGAATTGGGTGGAAAGGTAGCATAGAAAAGTCTTAAACAAACAAAGGAAGTGTCCTGAAGAAGGGCCATTGCTTGACCACAGGAAACTCCTTCCTCCCTCTCATTTCTGTTATCTAGCCAGGCTCTGTGCCACCCTGCCATGAACACAAGAAGGTCCCTTGCACTGAGTCCACGGATCACTGGATCTCTGAAGGCCAGTATTGTGTACTCTGACTGGCAGCGGCTCTCCAAGCAAGAACTCGTTCACATCCCCAACTTGTTGTTGTTGTTCAGTCGCACAGTCAAGTCCAACTCTTCACGACCCCCTGGACTACATCATGCCAAGCCCTCCCATCTTCCACCATCCTCCAGAGTTTGCTTAATTTCGTGTTTGTTGCATCGATAACACTGTCTAACCACCTCATCCTTTGTCGTCCCCTTCTTCTTTGACCTTCAGTCTTTCCCAGCATCAGGGGCTTCTCCAGTGAGTGCTCCCTTCTCATTGGGTGGCCAAAGTATCTGAGCTTCGGCTTCAGTATCTGGCCTTCCAGGGAACAGTCAGGGTTGATTTCTTTTAGGATTGACTCATTTGATCTGCTTGCCGTCCAAGGGACTCTCAAGAGTCTTCGCCAGCACCATAACTCAAAAGAATCTATTCTTCAGTGCTCGGCCTTCCTTATAGTCCAACTCTCGCAGCCATACATTACTATTGGGAATACCATTGCTTTGACCATACAGACCTTTGTTGGCAGGGTGATGTCTCTACTTTTTATTATACTGTCTAGGTTTGCCATCGCTTTTGTCGCAAGGAGCAGGCGTCTTTTAATTTCATGGTTGCAGTCACCATCTGCAGTGACCTTGGATCCCAGGAACGTGAAGTCTGTCACTGCTTCCACAACTTCCCCGTCTATTTGCCAAGATGAGGCCGGATGCCATGATCAACATCCTCAGATATGCAGACAATACCACTCTAATGGCAGAAAGTGAAGAGGACCTAAAGAGTCCCTTGCTAAGGGTCAAAGAGGAGAGTGCAAAAGTTGGCTTGAAACTTAACGTCAAAAAAACCCCAAACCATCCACAACTACCTGATGCTTTTAGACAGAGATTTCTCTTATTCAAAATATTTATATGCAACCTCAGGATGCAAGGGGATTGAACTAAGGAGGATCTTGTGCTTGCAAAGCAGAGGCTCTATCACTAAGCTAGAGCCCGTCCTCAAAGGCTGGCCAATACTGAGATGAGACAGAGAGGCTACCTGGTGTGTCTCTGCATGATTTAAAGGCGCCACCATTCCTCTTTTCAAGCAGACACCGCTGGGAGATAACTGATTACTATTGACTTCAATCAATCAACCAACCAACCAACCTTTATTGGCATAACCTACAGAGCATACAACTCAGTTCGCAAAGAAAACTGAACATCTTCTTAAAACGTCATTCAAAAATTTTTGCAACACTTTCAATTATTACATGGTTCTGGGTTGTCAACAAAAAGTAAGTCTTACTTTCATCAGGTTTCCCTGAATACTTTCTCAACCAAAGCTCAATTAATATAAAGTGCAAGTCCAAATAAAAAGTACATGATAGAAACCATGTGTTCTAGAGTTTCTATCTCCCGCTTAGTGCAAGAGCACAATCTGTGGGTGAATGGGATTTTTTTCGGAATCTCCCATATAATACTGCTGATGGCAACACATTAAACCTGGTTAACATATATGCTCTGCATTGCCCTGGGATCGTTAAATAAGTTAGATATTCAGCCCTATGCCCAAAAGGTAAAAGCCCCAAATTGAGGGGTGAGCATCTACTTTTTGCAAGGCTCTCCAGAACCTGCCTCTCGCTGTCAACCAGTCTTTGCCTAATCAGCCTAAAAGCTGACTTTTCTGTGTGTGCAGAGATAGATCTCTAATGTTAAACCCAATTGATTTTTTTCTTCTATATGACAAAGCCACATAGAAGACTGGAACTCCATTAACACGTGAGCAATGAGACTACTGTCATCTCTTTCAAAAAGTAGATGTAACCAAAATTTAATGGCGAAAGTCCATACTCTAGTGTATTCATTTATACCCCACCTTCCCATTCTCCTCTCCTTTGTTCTGTCCTCACAACAACCCTGTAAGGTAGGTTAGGCTGAGAGCATGCAACTGGCCCAAGGTCATCCAGCCAGCTTCCGTGGCGGAGTGGGGATTCGAACCTACATTCACCAGATCGTAACCTGACACTCTAAGCACTACGCCACACTGGCACTCAATTCCACCCCGCCAGCTGCACTTCAGTTTGTTACTTGCATTGTTCGCAACTGCATCGACAAACTATATACAAAGACAGAACAAAGCCGGAGTCCAGTCAGGGACCTTTAAGAACAACAACGTTTAATTCTGGGTATGAGATTTCATTTGCATGCACTTGCACTTATGTGCACACAAAAGCTTATACCCAGAATTAAACGTTGTTGATCTTAAAGGTCCCTGACTGGACTCCAACTCTGTTCTGCTGCTTCAGTCCAATACAGTCTATATACAAAGATGTTTGCTGGGTGATTATTTTTAGCAAAAAAAGCTGGGGCTGGATTTTATTTTTTATTTTTTTTTGTAAGTGGCCTGTACACCAACACCACAATCTGCTTTTCCTACTGAAAAGATGAATTTTCCCCATCCATCAAACCTGACAGCTTCAACACTAATCCTGCCTCAATTCTGTCAAGGATAACAGCAACTGCCTCTATCAGAGCAGCTATCACACAAAGTGCAGAAGGGGGAACTATCGGGTCACCTTAGAACACACACGGCACACAATTGAGAAGAGCCCCTTTATTATCCAGCATGCCAGAATGTCACCATGAGATGTCCGAGAAAGAGAGGCACTTCTTTGAACTGGAGGAGAAATTCCTTCTAGAGTCCAAACCCACCCACCGCTCCATCGGAACTGCCAACCTGCATGCCAGGACATATAACTGGGAATGGAGAACAATATAAGTGCCACAGGAAATAAGCAAAATAACTGAGAGGCTCCTATGAACACAAAGAATCCCTCCACAGATGACTGATTCTGCCCCATCAAGTACAACTGGAGCATCTAGCCTCTTCCCGATACAGACAAACAAAGGAAATAGTGTTTTTTTGGGGGGAGGGGGGATTATGGGAAGCAAACTGGCAGCCAGCCAAATCCAGGCAGAGTGTTTTTTCTCTCTCCAGTTACAGTAAGTCAAGGCCTGGGTCCTTCCCAGGGCTCTTTTTGTAGAAAAAGCCCAAGAGGAACTCATTAGCATAATAGGCCACACCCTTCAGCATGAACTCATTAGCATATTAGGCCACACCCCCATGCTACCAGAAGTGTGGTCATCCAGCCACATCCACCTTTTGCTTCTTATTCTGTTTCCCTTGTTCCTTGTCAAAACCCAGGGCTTTTTTTGGAGCAGGAACTCCTTTGCATGTTAGGCCACACACCCCTCATGTAGCCAATCCCAATGAGTTTCTGCTATTGGGTGTGGCCTGATATGCTAATGAGTTCCCGCTGGGCGTGGCCAACTCAGGAGCCAGCCAGAACTTCGTTCCTGTGAGTTCCTGCCCAAAAATAGCCCTGGTCCTTCCGAACTTTCTACACGACCTCCGCTGGAGGTGCCTTCAATGAACAGACCAATTGTGGTAGACCAGCCTCCCAGAGAGAGAAGACTTGCACACCACATACCAAATCTCCCCAGAGGGCTGAAGCTTTGTTGCCATTGGAGGCGTGGTTCAGGGAGCACTTGGACTTATCAGGGCCAGCTAAATTAAGCTCCATTTGCAGAATGGGACTCCACTCCACCTTCCCTTCACACCCTTCTGAGGTCTCTGAAATTCAGGTCCAGGAAGGCTGGAGTCCGCTTGGGCAAAGGGATTGAAGTCAACACGTTTACAGTTTTGGAAACTGCCCCACGAAAAAAGTACCATATGGCATGGATTTTCTCAAAAGTGAACTAAAATTAATTTTGTTTTGAGAATTTCATGACAGCCCACAAGATAACTGGTGAGACACCAGTCGATTGCAGGAGAAGGGTTAGGAAACACCAGCTTAGATTGGTGGACTAGGACTAGATTGACCTGAGTGGCACGTCCAGAGAGACTGCACTCTGCTACAAATATTACAGTCTCTCCACATGTCGGTGCTTAAAACTAGTTGGGGTTTTTTGGAGGGTCTAAACACACAAGTTGTGTGGGAGATGTGCAGGGGCGGATTAAGGCTCACTGGTGCCCTAAGCACTGACCAATCTTGGTGCCCCCCTCCTTTCCACACGGACCCAGTCCATTTTAGTGGCTGAACTGTCTGACCAGATATACAATGCAGGCTGCAGCAATACAAAAATTTATTCATATGATAACACAATATACTGTACAAACTAAGCCAAGCTTTGGCTACATAAAGCTCTACAAAAATGCAATACAACATCTATTTTAATATTTCGCAAGCTAAATGTATCAAAGTTCCAATATTCATGACCTGAAAGGCATTTTTCTACATTTTTTCACCCTTTTCCCAACTTTGTGGTGCCCCCTTTGGCCCTGGTGTCCTAAGCACGTGCTTGGTCTGCTTGATGGTTAATCTGCCACTGGAGATGTGTGACGTTAACAAGGAGCCACATGGGGTGGATGATTTAAATCAGGGGAAAGATGCAGAGGGAAAGGTTTCTCCCAGCCTTGATCCAAATGCTCTCTCCCCTTCCTTCAAGGCTCTTTTTTAGCATTCAAGATTGGGAGATGCACCCTCAGAACTCCCACATCCTGTGGGCACGCACAAATGCTTTTGCGCATCCCCCTGTGGTGGCTGCAAGCCCCATGGCCCACCTCAGCATACAAAGCTTCTTTTCATTTTTTTTCCAATTGGATTTGCAGATCCTTAATAGGATGCAATTGCTTATTCCCAGGAGCTTCCTAATAATTTAGTGTTTTATATTAAAGAGGAAGTTCAATTTCTAGAGCACAACTCCCCCCCCCCCGGGTGCATTGTCATTATTCATGGATTATTGTGGCATTTTCTCTCAAGCCAAGAAAAGCTCATTGGACACAGCCTAAAACGTAATTGATTGCATGGGCGCAGATGCTAAATGATTTTTGCTTTGGAATGAGAAGAGACAGATTTCCATTATTCTGATCAGATTTTGTAAAAACAAGGGAGTCAGAGGAAAGAGTCAGACCTTTGTGCTTTCTGATAGCTAGATGGTCCCACTTGGCCACTTCAGAGCACATTTCAAGTGTGCATCGCACTCAGCACAGTTCTATCTGAAATCCTTACAACTCCTCTGTGAGATAGGGTCACTAACAGACACAAAGGACCTTGCTCCGCACCCACAGAAGTAGGAAAGATTCTCCATCGTAACCAAGTGGGGCACTTTAGCTTGGAGAAACGACAGCTGAAGGGTGACATGATCAAGGTTTATAAGATTATGCATGGGTCAGAGCAGATAGAGAAATAAGTACTTTTCTCCCTTTCTCACAATACAAGAACTCTTGGGCACGCCATGAAATTGCCAAGCAGTCAGGTTAGAACGGATAAAAGGAAGTCCTTCTTCACCCAAAGAGTTATAAACACATGGAATTCACTGCCAGAGGAGGTGGCAGCAACTACAAGCGTGGACGGCTTCAAGGGGGAACTGGATAAACATATGGAGCAGAGGTCCATCAGTGGCTATTAGCCACAAGGTTCAGGCATGCTCTCTCAGCCTAACCTACCTCAGAGGGCTGTTGTGAGGTTGAAACGGAGGAGCGAAAGCTACTCTGAGGTCCTTAGAAGAGGGACAGAATAGTAGATCAGACAAGACAGTACCCTTTTAGGCTGCAGCAGGAGGGGTTAACCTTCCCATACATTATAAAATAGCAGTAGCCTAAAGTGCCATCAAGTTGCAACCAACTTACGGCGACCCCACAGGGCTTTCAATGGAAGAGATGTTCAGAGGTGGTTTGCCATTTGCCTGCCTCTGTGTAGTGACCCTGGACTTCCTTGCTGGTCTCCCATCCGAGTACTCACCAGGGTCAGCCTTGCTTAGCTTCTGAGATCTAACAAAATCCGGCCAGCCTGGGCCTACAAATACGAATGAGCACAGTGGCAAGATGGCTGTGGTAAAGCCTGATATATGGCTTTTCTGTTTCTGGGAAGTGTTCAAGAATAAATTCTCCACCCCCACCCCACCTCGCCCCCTGAAACGGGTACAGTCTGCTCTGCAGCCTCACTGTGCTCCGATCTTGGAGAACTGTGGCACAAGGCCAAAGCAGAAGAACGGATCCGGCCAGACAGGAAAAGGGAGGCGATGCAAGAATAAGAACATCAGAAGAGCCCTGCCGGATCAGACCAGTGAGGGCCCATCTAGCCCAGCCTCCTGCCTCGCACAGTGGCCAACCAGTCCCACAGGAGGTCCAACAACAGGGCACAAGCAGCTGTGGCCTTCCCCTGATGTTGCCTCCTGGCTCTGGGATTCAGAGGATTAGTGCCTCTGAATGTGGAGGTTCCCTTCAGCCAACATGGCTAACAACCATGGATAGACTTCTCCTCCATGAGCCTATCTAAATACCCTTTTAAAGCTGTTTACTCCTGTGGTCATTACTACATCCTCTGGCAGCGAAAGCTTATATCCAGAACTAAACTTTGTAGGTTTTAAAGATGCCACTGGGCTTGCACTTTGTTCTGTCACCGCAGATCAACACGGCGACCCACCTGAAATTGTGTAAAGTAGTCCTTCCTGAACCCACAGCCCATCAGCTTCATTGGATGACTAGCATTCTGGGAGAAGGAGAAAAAGTTCTCTTTGTCAACTCTCCCCATGCCGTGCATAATTTTATAAGCCTCTGTCTCCATTTAAATCCCTCAGACTTCTCCCAGCTCAGTCCTGCCCAGCCACGGACCCTTCTCTTCACGGCCTTATCTTGTTGTGTTAATACTGGGAGTTACAGGTTGGAGCTGTCTTCGCTGACAAGGGAGCTCATGATAATCTGCCCGCCAGAATCAGAGAAATAGATTAATCCCAGGCCAGAGGGAGAAAGATCAATTTAGGAATGCGCCACAGATAGGATGACTCCCCCTCCCTGCACTTCCACATACAGAAACCTCTCCTCTAACTTTGAGTATGTTAATCGGAATCCACGTTGCACTGTCATGAAGAATTTTCCAAGCACTTTGCTGGATCGGACCAAAAGTCCCCAGGATGCCTCAAAGAGCTCACAAGCAAAGCACCAAACCAAGAGCCCTGCCTGCGTTTCTGATCCCTAGCACTCAGGTACACTGCTGCTACCCATGGAGGTTCCACTTAGTTGCGGTGGTTAATCCTTCCGTATATTATCCAACACAGCCATAGTCTCTGTGTTTTGGTCAAGAACAGTTGTAAGCAAATTATGCTGTATACTGAAAGCCAGCCTTTTGCCAGCCTTGACCCCCTTGCTAGTCAGTCTCCAGAGCAGGACCCCCAGCAGTATTAAGGGAGAGGACTCTCTGTCTGCTTTCTAGAGACACAAAGGCCCAGGAAAAATACCAGGCTATTTCATCCACATCATTCACAATTGTCTAAAACTGTACCTAAACAAAAAAGGCCAAAAAAGGCCAACAAGGCTTAGTCCCTCCTTATATTCCTTAATCATTTCAGCTGCCTTTGTCTGTAAGTCCAATGATTCCCTTTTCAGATTACTGAAGAAGGGCCATGGCTCAGTGGCAGAGCCTCGGCTCAGCATGCAGAAGGTCCCAGGTTCAATCCCTGGCATCATCAGTTAGAAGAACCAGGTGGTAGATGATGTGAAAGACCTTTCTCTGCCTGAGACCCTGGAGAGCTGCTGCCAGTCTGAGTAGACAATACTGACTTTGATGGACCGAGGGCCTGATTCAGTATAAGAAGGCTTCACGTATTCTAACACTGATTTTGGAACAAAAGAAATCCCACAGGAACAACCATACATATTGTCAAAAAGCAGTCTTATACGCTCTGTGGCCAGCCAGATCTGGAGCAAGATGGCTTTTATATTTGCATGCCAACTAGACCTTAAAGGGGAGAGGATCGCTTGCAAACACATGAACCATGCTGTGGAAATAGAAAAGAGCAAGAATCCAGCAGCACTTTGTTGTTGTTGTTCGGTCGCACAGTCGAGTCTGACTCTTCGCGACTTCCATGGACCACATCCCGCCGGGCCCTCCTGTCTTCCATCGTGCTCCGGAGTTTGCTTAATTTCATGTTCATAGTAGAACTTTAAAGACCAACAAAGTCTGTCTTTAAGGTGCTACCAGACTCTTGCTCTTTTCTCCTGCTACAGAAGAAGAAGAAGAGATTGGATTTACACCCCGCCCTTCACTGCCCAAAGGCGTCTCAGAGCGGCTTACAAACTCCTTTCCCTTCCCCTCCCCACAACAGACACCCTGTGAGGTAGGTGGGGCTGAGAGAACTTCTGACAGAAACTGTCCTTGAGAGAACAGCTGTGCCAGAGCTTGTGACTGACCCAAGGTCACATCAGCAGGTGCAAGTGGAGGAGTGGGGAATCAAACCCGGTTCTCCCAGATAAGAGTCCGCACACTTAACCACTACACCAAACTGGCTCTCACTAACTACAGACAGACTAACGCAGCTACCCACCTTGACCTCTCTGAAGAAGTGAACAGTAACTCACAATAGCTCCTCCCCTGCCACAAATGTAAGTTTTTAAGGCACTCTTTCCTACTGCTACAGACAGAATAACATGGCTTATCCATCTATCACTATACTATGGAAATACATTTTGGGGCCATATCCAAATGTCAGATTCATTACACACAAAAAACAACTTATGTAACAACTTCCCTTCTATCTCTCCCCCAAGTTTAAGAAAAGTCTTGTTTAAGTTATCCACCAGGACTGTCGAAAGGTTACCCTTTAGGTGCCGAACAGTTAAAACTGTGGTGGTTTTGTTTTGTAAAAAGCTGCATATGAGTGTCATCCAGTTATTCAAGGAGAAATTTGTCACCTTCTTTCATAATGCTCGCAACTTGGAAGGCACCCAATGAAGCTGACAGGCAGCCGGCTCACGGATCAAAAAAAAAAAAAAAAAGGGAACCTTTCTTCTTACAAACCAACAATTAAATTATGGAACCTGCCATCATGGAATCAGCAAGAGCCAATGGCATCTCTGGCTTTCAAGAAGATGAGACCTATTCATATCCCATTAACAGCCACGGCAGCTAAACGGAGCCTCCACGTGCAAAGGCAGTGAACCATGGAATATTTAGACGCCGGGGAAGCCAGCAGTGGCACACACTCACTGAGAGTTCTCCAGTGCTGCAGGCCTTATGTACTTGTGATCTCTAGACATCCACTTCCTATGCAGGAGGCATGATGGTGTTAAGTTCAACATTCTACCAGAGACTCCCCCATACCCTCCAAACTCTTGAGCAGACCCTCAACATTCCACGCACCCCACCCAGAATGCAACAGGCACATCCACTCTCCACCAGGATGGGAGGGAAACTACTTTCTTTTAATGACAGAGTTATATTTTTCTGCATTATGGGGAAGTGCCTCAAAGAGGCAGAGACTGTGACCATTGCCCACGGGTGGCCCCCACTTCAGTTTCCTGGTGACCGGTACACAATCCTTGCACGGGGAGAGGCTGTGGCTCAGTGGCAGGGCATCTGCATGGCACACAGAAGGTGCCAGGTTCAATCCCTGGCATCTCCAGTTAAAGGATCCGGCAATAGGTGATGTGAAAGACCTCTGCCTGAGACCCTGGAGAGTTGCTGTCAGTCTGAGTAGACAGTGCTGACCTTGATGGATCAAGTGTCTGATTCAGGAGAAGAAGGCAGCTTCATGTGTTGTGAGGAGGGACCGTGGCTCAGTGGCAGAACATCCACAGCATCTCCAACTGAAAGGACCAAGCAGTAGGTGATGGGAAAGACCTCAGCCTGAGACCCTGGAGAGCCGCTGCCAGTCCAAGCAGACAATACTGACCGTGATGAACCAACAGTCTGTTTCAGTACAAGGCATCTTCATATGGGATATGTCATCCTTTTAGAAAGAACAGGCTAGGGCAATGAAATGGAGAGGGATCAGCAGTTAGGAAACTCCCACCCACACACCCCACACCATCCCTTCCAGTAGCCTATAAGCTTCCAGGGGTTTAAGCAAGAATTTCCCCATTCCTTGGTCCCCCCACCCCACACTTTAACTGATCCTCCAAAACATAAGGGCCACAAGCGTTTTCAGTCCCCATCAGACTATTTTTAAGGGAAGGGAATAATTCCTTCTCAATTGACAACATAATATTTCCTTGCATACCCCCAAGCATGCAGAAACCCTAACCTTGGATGTGTTAAGAGTCACTAGGACATCCGGTGGGCCTTGAAGACGACACTGCAACAATTGTACGTTGGTCTCAGAGGAGGGTTCCTTTCCAATACTCTCAGGAAGATGGCAAGAAAAAAAATACATATATTTTGAAGACGCGGTTCACCGTGCAGGTGGAGGATGGAGAAGCAAAAATCAACCAGGGGATGAGGCCACACAACAGTATCCAAATGTAGAGACCCCCAAGGCACTGGTTATCAGTCAGTGGTATAAGGAGTATCATGGGAAGTGAATAACCAAAAAGAAAAACAACAACCATGAATATTAACCAAACATACTCATTAAAAACATACCTTTATTCCTATATATTCCTATATTTCTAAAGAGTATATTTAGTTAATATTCACGTATCTGTTTTTTTTTCTTTTTGGTTATTGGTTATCGGTCAGCTTTGTTAAAAAAAACCTCAAGGCACAAAATTCTATCGAATTCATCTTTATCCCACCCTTCTTCCAAGGACCTTTATTATGCTTTGCGTTTCCTCACTTTACCTGTACAACAATCCTGTGAGGAAGATTAGGCTGAGGAAACATGGCCAGCCAAGGGTCACCTCGCAAGCTCTGTGGCTGAGGATTTGAATCTCCCAGATAACTCAGAGTTTTCCAAGGATCCCCCCTCCCTTTTTAACATTAATCCCGTTTTACAGATGGGCTTGCCTCTAATCTCAGTGGTTGTTTTCCTGGGGAGAGGAACTAGACCAAGCCCCCCCAGGGCCTACCAGCCAGCCATCTGATACCTTCCTAGTACACACACCCCAGTGCCCACGGAACGCCTTCCACATGCACACAAAGCCATGCTGGCCAACGGGAATCCTGTCCCTCTCTAGCACTGGGCTGCCTTCTACTGATTGAGACCCTCGATCCATCAAGATCAGTATTGTCTACCCTGACTGGCAGCGGCTCTCCAGGGTCGCAGGCAGAGAAAGGTCATTCACATCCCCTATGGCCTGGTCCTTTTTTTCAACTGGAGATGCCAGGGATTGAACTTGGAAACCGATGCTCTGCCACTGAGCCACAGCATCTCCCTCAGAGAGGGGACAAAGTGCAACAGGAGCCTGGCTGGGACACACCAACCCAAAGCATTGCCACATTAGAAGAAGAAGAGGAGATTGGATTTATACCCCGCCCTTCACTATCAAAGGGAGTCTCAGAGCAGCTTACAAACTCCTTTCCCTCCCCACAACAGACACCCTATGAGGTAGGTGGGGCTGAGAGAGCTCTGACAGAAACTGCTCTTTTTCAAGAACAGCTGTGCCAGAACTATGGCTTGCCCAAGGTCATCCAGCAGGTGCAAGTGGAGGAGTGGGGAATCAAACCTGGTTTTCCCATATTAGAATCTGCGCACTTAACCACTACACCAAACTGTAGTGGAGGAACCATTAGAGGAAACAGAAGTACCCTAAAAATATTGCTCGGCCTCACTGTGTCAGCTGCCAGGGGAGGGGATCCTTCTGTGTCAAAGGGTGGCAGCAGAATCATAGAGTTGGAAGGTGCCTCCAGGGTCATCTAGTCCAACCCTGCAAGTAACAACTTGAGCAAGGCGGTTCACGATGGGCCCTTTGGGGGACATTAATTCATGGGGCCAAGTCGGAAGTGACTTGAGGGCACTTAACATGCACACATGACAACTTACAGGTAGGCCTGAGACCTCACCACCCGTTTCACGCTTAGCAAAGATTGACCTGCCTCTTCCTTTGAAGCCAGGGAAATTTCTGAACACCCAAACCCCCACCCCCACCATCTTTTTTTTTTAATTCAAGAAACATTTGGCCACCCAAAATCTTCCTCGGCGCATCTAAGGAAGGAAGGATGGAAGGGCCAGATGGGCGAGAAAGGCGGCAGAACGCAGGCTGCCAGTGGGGGGGGGTCTCTTGCACTCAGGAGGAGTTCGTGGGAGGGGGATGCTAACTGTCATGGGGTGCTCAACAGCCCAGGAATATTCACAGCATGCTGGATGACGTTTAAAGGCACACCTGAGAAAGGGGTGGAATGGGGAAAGGGCAGGAAAAGAAATGCATCTCCGGCACCACCCCCCCCCCAAAAAAAATGCTACTGGGGCTGAAACGATGGCTGCCATGCCAGGACGGAGAAGAACCCTTTGTGGATGTAGGTCTCAAAAGAATAGCGGTGCATGCGCATGGGGTGGGGGGAGATTTAAAAGCAGCACATATTGACTGATGCTCCAGCAACACAAACACACAAACACCAGTTACTGGAATTCAAGGTTGCAGGCTAGAAATGTGGATTTTGACATTTCAGTTTTGGATCCAACGGGGACTCCGCTGACACCCACATCCAAAATATTGAAAGCCCCCTCCCGGCACACACGTACACTCTGCCAGCTACGCTTTGCTTTGCAGCACAACGGCTGCACACTATTCGATCTCCTTCCTTTCCCTCCACCTTGCAAGGATGGGAAGCAGCAGCAGCAGCAGCAGCAGGGACGTGTCCTTGCTTCAAGGCCGAGACAACACCGTCCCCTCCCCTTCTTCTCTTCCCACAAGCAGGGGGGGGTTCCTTATGCCTCCCAAATACATTGGGGGGGGAGCAATCAGCAACCACTGGCCTAAGCAACACCAGGGGGAAAGCCTGAAAAGAGGAGCTGCCGAGTTCGATCTGAAGGGCAGCAGAGGGTCACCCGCATCTTCCAGAAACACATTTCAAGGTGCCCTCGGAGCAGGCCCAGCCACAGGAATCCTGCCTACTCCAGAGACCTGTGCAGGCCAGCCGCAGGAGGAGTGAATCAGGGAGGGGAGGACCCTTTAGTGCCACCGTTATGCATTTTAAGAAAGGGGGGGGGATAACTTTCGATCCTCAAGCTGACAACATCCACCCCGCCATGACCTCAAAAAGTCCTGGGACGGATCAGCAGGAATTCAACCACCACCCCCGAGTCAAACGAGCATTCCTACAGGTCAGGATCTTCCAACGACCCCACAATTTCTCAGCAACAAGGGACCATAAAACCGAGCCCATTCTGTGTCCCCCCCTCAAATATTTGAGAGATACATACAACAGGGTACATCTTGCAGACTGTAAAGACTTTGCAACAACCATTTAACTTCTCGATTCCACCCGCCAATCCTCCCTCCTCAAAGAAACAACCGGGTCCCCCTGCCCCAGAGACAATCGAGTTGCAATCCAGCTCTGCCTGCCCAAGTTTCTTACACCTTTCCCCAAATTCTGAACCCACACAGCCACTGCCACCTCTGGAGTTTTCCAAACACACCTGGAGCAACTGAGGTGCAGCCCCCTCCCCATCCACACCCCATCAGCTCAGTCCTAACCTTCATCTACCTGGGGAAGACAAGACCCCCATTTTCCACAGCAATTTAATAGCAGATTATTTCCCCTCCCCCCAGGGGGCCGCGAGCTACCAGAGGCAACATCCCATTCAGGAGGACATGCCTATATAGCCTCCCCTCCAATGAAGACTGTCTGAAAGGAAATTATGCATCTCCCCCCTCCCCAGCATATTACTCCAAACTTAAGTTGAAGAAGAAGAAGAGGAGATTGGATTTATACCCCGCCCTTCACTACTCAGAGGAGTCTCAGAGTGGCTTACAGACTCCTTTCCCTTCCCCTGCCCACAAAAGACACCCTGTGAGGTAGTTGGGGCTGAGAGAGCTCTGACAGAAACTACTCTTTTTCAAGAACAGTTCTGACAGAACTATGGCTTGGTCAAGGTCATCCAGCAGCTGCAAGTGGAGGAGTGGGGAATCACTAACCCTAACCCAGTTCTCCCAGATTAGAGTCTGTGCACTTAACCACTACACCAAACTGGTTGAAGAACAAAGACCCTACTGTCCCATTCATTACAACCAATGTGGTGCAGCGGTTAGAGTGCCAGACTAAGATCTGGGGGGGGCCAAGCTCAAATCCCCACTCATGTCACAAAAGCTCACACACTCTCAGCCGAACCTACCTCGCAGGGTTCTTATGAGGATAAAATGGGGGGAAAAGAATGACATAACACCAGTTTGGGTTCCCTAGCAGAAGAAGAGCAAGATTCCAGTGGGTCGCTGTGTTGGTCTTAAGCAATCGGACAAAGTCTGATCTTTAAGATAAACAAAATTTAATTCTGGGTATAAGCTTCCGCGTGCATGCTCACTTCATCAGATACCAAGGGGAGCAAAGCAGGCTGTAAAAATTAGATAATGATGTGAGTTATTTAATTTGTACCCCATCTTTTCTATTCAATGGGGAAGCAAAGAGGCTTATGTGGTTCTCCTCTGTTTTACCCTCAGAAATAGGTTAAGCTGAGAGCATGTGCCCGGCCCAAGGTCACCTAGCAAGCATCCATGGAACAAGTCGGGATTCGAACCCTGGGTCTCCCAGGTACTAGTCCGACACTCCTAACCCCTACATCACACCGGCTCTTATTTTCACAGGAAGCACATTGTGAGTGGTTATTACTGAATGAGGATATAGGAGACCTAAGTTCGAATCCCCGCTCTTGCTATGGGAGCCTGCTGAGTGACCTTGGTTCTGTCTCACCCTCTCAGCCTAAACTACCTCACAAGGTTGCTGTGAGGATAAAATGGGGAAGAATGAACTACATATGCTGCCCTGAACTCTGCAGAAGAAGAGTGCAATCAAAACTTTCTAGATGGATAGATGGCATTGCCTGGACCATCTTTAAACACTGAAGATGAAAAAAAGAACGGAATGACATCACATGCATGAACACAGGCATATCTGTCACAGCCAGACCTGGGGGGGGTTGATGGCCAAAGTTCAGTATGGCGATGATTCAGCTCCCCAAGAGAGAAGAGGAAGGGATTTATACCCTGCCCGTCACTACCTGAAGGAGTCTCAGAGCGGCTTACAATCTCCTTTCCCTTCCCCTCCCCACTACAGACACCCTATGAGGTAGGTGGGGCTGAGAGAGCTCTCCCAAGAACTGCCCTTGGGAGAACAGCTCTGAGAGAACTTGTGGCTGACCCAAGGTCACACCAGCAGCTGCATGTAAGAACATAAGAGAAGCCAATGTTGAAACAGGCCAATGGCCCATCTAGTACAACACTCTGAAGCCAAAAATACCAGGTGCCATCAGGAGGTCCACCAGTGTGGCCAGGACACTAGAAGCCCTCCCACTGTTGACCCCCCCCCAAGCACCAAGACTACAGAGCATCACTTGGCCCGGAGTCCCTATCTATACCTTGTGGCTATCTATACCTTGTGGGAATCAAACCCGGTTCTCCCAGATTAGAGTCCGTGCTCCTAAACACTACACCAAACTGGTTCTCAGTTTGGAGTCCCCTAAAACCTCTGGGGGTGCCCAGCACTTCTGCTGGATTCTGAGCCCCACACCCTTCACAACTGCAGGGGGTCACCCAGACTGGCTACCAAGATGTGAACCAAGGGATTGCTATGAGCAGCCTCAAGATTAGCCACAGTGAGATCCTGGGGCTGGAAAATCCGCTTGGGATGACGGACGACTCGAGGGCCGCAAATTCTTCCTGCTCTCACTTTTCTCACTGCCCTGTTCCTCTCTGGCTCAGCTTACTCACCGTAGAACTCTTCTAGTGAGCCGGAATTACTGCAAGAGAGCCCCTGACCCCCCTCCTCTGACCTGCCACACTCCAGGCAGAAGGGAATCCATCCAAATGCCCCACCGCCACCCCCAGAGGAAGCCTGTAGCACCCCTGATGTGGAACTCTGGAGGAGTGATCCCCCCAAGCTCTTCCTGCCCCACTGTTTCAGGGACTACTTTGGATCACTAGCCCCTTCCTCCCAAAGCCAGGGGCATGATTCTAACACCAAACACCGCTATGGGGATGGAAGACCTGAGCCAGGTGCCCTCCCCCCAACACCACCTTCAACCTGGCAGTCTCCCCTCCCTGATACACCAGGAGTTTTGCTCCCTGCCCCACAACAAGATTCCCAGGTGGGCAATCAGTTTAAGGATACCTGGCCGCTAACCTCCCTTGCCTACCCCTGCTCTCAAGGTAGACGGGTAGCCATGCGGCAGGGGAGGAGCTTTTATAAGTCTGAAGAAGGGAGCCGTGAGTCACAAAAGTTCATAACCCACCACAAATTTTGTTAAGACTCAGGTGGGGACCATGTTGGTCTGCGGCAGCAGAACAAAGTCTGAGCCCGGTGGCACCTTTAAGACCAACAAAAATTTATTCAGTGTATAAGCTTTCATATGCAGGCACACGTCTTCAAATTGTGTTAGTCTTGAAGGTGCTCCTGGACTCTTGCTCTTTTTTCCTGCTACAGACAGACTACCACGGCCAAGACTACCATCTTGTTCTAGCTGAAGAAGTGAGCAGTGACTCGGGAAATCTCCTCCCCTGCCACAAAGGTTGTTAGTCCTTAAGGGGCTCCTGGACTCTGGCTCTTTTCTCCTGATACGGACAAACACAGCCACCCATCTCTATCTAGCTGAAGAAGTGAGTCCAGCTTGAGAGGAGACAAATGGAGCGTAACAACAGGATCTCAGTGAATCCGGTTTGGTGTCGTGGTTAAGTGCACGGACTCTAATCTGGGAGAACCAGGTTTGATTCCCCACTCCTCCACTTGCACCTGGCTGGATGACCTTGGGGAAGCCATGGTTCTGGCACAGCTGTTCTTGAAAAAGAGCAGTTTCTGTCAGAGCTCTCTCAGCCCCACCTCCCTCACAGGGTGTCTGTTGTGGGGAGGGGAAGGGAAAGGAGTTTGTAAACTGCTCTGAGACTGCTTTGGGTAGTGAAGGCGGGGCATAAGTCCAATCTCTTCTCTCTTCTCTACATTCCACAATTAAGAAGAAGGATACATTTACACATTAGTCTCCTATTCTGACATTTATTTGCTTCACTGAGTTTCCCCCCCATAATTAAATCCAAACAAATGGTGACCATATAAAATTAGCTTGGTATTCCTGTTTGGTCTTCGAATCTGTTAAAACACATTCACTATGTCATATACTAATTTGCTGTTCACCCTCTGCCTATATGTATGGACTGTTAACTCCCATTTCAATGTATCTGAGGAAGTGTGCATGGACACACAAGTCCATACCTTGGACAAAACTTTGTTGGTCTTACAGATGCCCCTGGACTCAAACTTTGTTCTATTGTCACAAATGGTGTTAGTCTTGAAGGTGCTCCTGGACTCTTGCTTTTTTTCTCCTGCTCCAGACAGACTGACATGGCTGCCCATCTTGAGCTGTCTGAAGAAGTGAGCCGTGACATATGGAAGCTCACATACCCTGTCACAAACCGTGTTAGTCTTCAAGGTGTTACTGGACTCTTGCTCGTTTCTAGAACCAACTTCTTCACATCTGAAGAAGTGAGCAGTGGCTCTTTTCTAGAACCACCTTCTTCAGATCTGAAGAAGTAAGCAGTGAGTCACGAAAGCTCATATACCCCGCCACAAAAGTTGTTAGACTCCTGCTCTTTTCTCCTGCTGCAGACAGACTAACGTGGCTACCCCCATCTTGATCTATCCGAAGAAGTGAACAGTGACTCAGGAAAGCTCCTCCCCTGCCACAAACTGTTTTAGTCTTGAAGGTGCCACAGGGCTCCTGCTCTTTTCTCCTGCTCCAAAGGTTCGACTACCAGTGACAGCCTGATGTTATTCTGCTCCAAAAGCCCCTAAGAGGGTTCAGGGAGATGCGAACCCCGGACAGAAGGAGGCCTCAGTACCCGAGGCAAACCCCTCGGATTACCTGGACAAGCCAACTTGGATTTTCAATCCCCCACCTCGTGAAGCCACGGGGCAGACCCGGGGGGGGGACCCAGAGCGGTGGTGGAGCCACCGGCATGCAGGTCCCCCGTCGCCACTCTGCCGCGGAGCTGGCTGCGTGACCTTGGGCCTATCGCTCTCCACCTGGCCTACCTCTCCGGGTTGCTGTGCGAGCGTGAAACAGGAGATGCTCGAAGGGCCGGAGCCGCCCGGAGGGGCGCAGACGGGTTCCGCAGGCAGACCCAGGGGCCCCAAGGCCTCCCCCCACACACACTCCCCTCCCCGGCCCGGGCTTGCCTGAAGTCGCTGTAGGGGTGGATGATCCAGGCGCCGGCCGACTTGACGCGCTCCTGCTCGCGCTCCACCGCCTTCTGCGAGCCGAACATCCGCAGCGAGAACTTGTTGACGCCCGGCTGGAGCATGGCCCCGAACTGCCGCTGCATGAAGCTCGCCTGGCTCCCGTGCGGCTCCCCCGCGCCCGGCCCGGCCTCGCCTGCCGCCGCCGCCGCGCCACCCTCCTCGGCCGCCTTGGGGGAGCCGCCGCCGTCGGGGCTGCAGGAGAAGGAGACCTTGGGCTGCGAGGGGGGCGGCGGGTCGGCTCCGGCGTCCCCGCGGCGGCACTCCCCATTCGGGGAGCCCCCTTGCCGGCCCGGCCGCCCATGCTGCACCCGCGCCGCAGCGCTAGCCGCGTCCCGCCTTTGGAGGCGTCCTCCGGCGCAGCAGCCGCCGCCGCGGCCCCGCCGTCGCCCCCCGGCCGCATGCTGGACCGCTGCAGCAGCAGCCCCGACCGAGCCAGCGAGCGAGCGACGGACGGCCAGCCACCAGCGCCCGGCTGCGGCAGCGGCAGCAGCAGCGACTGAGCCGGGCGGAGGCGGAGCCCCGAGGCCCCGGGGAGGGGCTCCGCCGGGGAGGAGCCACGAGGGGAGGGGGTGGCCGGAACGCTGGCCCCGAAAGGGAGGCGAGGGCCACCTGCAGACCTGGAGCCGACGGGCACCGAAGACGCCTGGGAATGCGCGGTGTCCGTCCCCCAGCCCCCAATTCAAGCCGCGCAAAAGTGCCGCGTATCAGAGACTCTCTGACGGCTCGTCTGGATGCCCTGCTCCCGTCGGCGCGGCGGCTGGCTTCTGCAACTTGCAACCCTCTCTTAGGTCTGCCTGGCGGGGACCCCCTCCGTGACGCTGCAACCCGGCGAAAAGTGACGCTGCGGAATCCGATCGCCGTCAGCTCCTCCCTCTGCTTCCTGTGCTGCTGGCTTTCTAGCTGCAGAGATTTCCTGACGCAGGCAAACATTTCAAAAGGGGCCGTCTGAAGGCCTTCTTCCACGCTTGACCGGGCATCACTTACGCCCAAGCAAGCCCTCGGGAGTTAACTATGAAGGCCCAGGTCACAAATATTGCCTGGCTGGCGGATTTCCCATAGGCACCAAGCACAGCAATTAGCCCTTTTCCTGTTGCGACCTGGCTGCCCACACAAGGGTCACCTCCAGGCTAGACTGCTGTAACTCATTCTATGCTGGCCTGCCCTTGAGACTGACCTGGAAAGGCCAACTAATCCAGAATGTAGTGGCAGGGGCCTTACAGGAACGCCACAGATGGCACATATACGACTGGTGTTGCGCCAGTCACACTAGCTCTCAGTGGAGTAGCAAGTCAGATTCAAGGTCAGGTTCTGACTTTCAAGGCCTTGAGTGGTCTGGGAGCCATGTGTCTTCAGGACCACCTCCTCTGGTATGTTCCCAGGAGAGCATAATGCTCTGGTGAGAACAACCTGCTGGTGATCCACAGCCCCAAAGATATCCAGCTATCCTCAACCAGAGCCAGGGCCTTTTTGGTCCTGGCTCCGGGCTGGTGGAACTCTCTGCCAAACACCACCAGGCCCCTGTGGGACTTGATGCAATTCCACAGGGCCTGTAAAGCAGAGATGTTCCTTGGCTTTGGGTCGAGGGCAGCAGTGTTTTTTTCCTTGGCTGGCCCCCTCCCCTGTTCGTCCATCTTTTTCGTCTTTCCCTCCTCATGTCCCGCCTGCAAGGAGGTGACATTGTCTAGAATGGGTTTTTGAGAATCAGATTAGGAATTTATTGAATATATTTATTGAATCTATGAATTTTAACTTGTGGTATCAGATTTTAACTTTTGCTGTACTAGTTTGGTATAGTGGTTAAGTGCACGGACTCTAATCTGGGAGAACCGGGTTTAATTCCCCACTCCTCCACTTGCACCTGCTGGATGACTTTGGGCAAGCCATAGTTCTGTCAGAGCTGTTCTTGAAAAAGAGCGGTTTCTGTCAGAGCTCTCTCAGCCCCACCTACCTCACAGGGTGTCTGCCCTGGGGAGGGGAAGGGAAAGGAGTTTGTAAGCCGTTCTGAGACTCCAAGTGAAGGGCGGGGTATAAATCCAATCTCCTCCTCCTCCTCCTCCTATGAGACGGCAATGAAGACTGCTAAGAAGGAATTCTACGCAGCCTCCATTGCATCTGTTCTCTCTGCCTTGCAGCGTGGTTGTGAAGGAGCAGTGGGCCTGGGGGAAGGGAAAGGAGGAAAGGAGTTTGTAAGGGAAGGGAAAGGTGTTTGTAAGCCACTCTGAGACTTGGAGTGAACCGCACGGAATAAATCCAGTCTCCTCCTCCTCCTCCTCCTCCTCTTCTTCATCGTCCAGAGACCTGTGTACACAGGGATTGGGCGATTTATAAATCTAAAATATAAATAAAGTATTTAGCCCCCACATTCCCTCTTCCTTTTGAGCCTAGCTTCCGTGTAAGACAAAGATCAGAAATAAGTAAGAAGCTGAGAATACAAAGGAGGCGGGGCAGCCCTGGATTCGCCTTTAAGCAAAATTAAGCACCTGTTTAGGGAACCAGGGAAAGGGGAGGGGCACCACAGAGTCCCCTCCCCCAGGTATCGTTCCTTTAACTCCTTCACTGCCACACTCGCTGTTAAATAAACTGTTACATAAATAACACATTTTTAAAAGACTATATTTAATATAGTTGTGGGGTCTGGGCTGGGGAAAACTGAATTTTTAATCACTTATTTCACCTTCAGCACTTACTGAGTCTTATTGTCTTGTCCGTTAAGCAACGGAAGAGCCGAGGAGGGGCACCATTGTTGGGCCGTGCTTAGGGCATCAGTTGGCCTTAATCCAGCTCTGGCGCTGGGACAAGGGGGGTGGAGGGGCAGGAAAGAAAATAATTCAGTCAGGAAAAGGGCTAGCAGGGTTTTTGTTTTGTCTTTTTGAAGAAATTCAATACCGGGGGAAAGATAAGAGGCAGCCTGAATTCTCTCATACTACTCATGCAGAATCAGGCAGGTAGCTGTGTTGGTTTGAAGCAATAGAACAAAATTTGAGTCCAGTGGCACCTTGAAGACCAACAAAGGCTAATTCTGGGTATGAGCTTACATGAAAGCTTCTACCCAGAATTAAACTTCGTTGGTCTTAAAGGTAGGGTTGCCAGCCCCCAGGTCTGGGTGGGGATTCCCCTGCTTTTGGGGCCTCTGATCTGCCCCCACCCCCAAGGCCCACCCCCTCCCTTCTCTCTTGCCAGATTTAAAGGGCTTCATCTGATCAGCGGAGGCCATGTGGCCCACTGACCAGCTGGAGGGCCCTTTAAATCTATCAGGCGGGAGGGAGATGGGCAGTCGTGGGCCACATGCTCGGCTCGCAAAAGGACCCTTTAAAGGGTCTTTTTGTGAGCCGGGTGGGGGCCACAGCACACGGGGCTGATTTCCCCCAGCCTCATGCTCTGCAGCCCCCATGCACTGCAGTCCCCACCCTGCTCACAAAAAGACCACCCCTCTCCCTCCCTCCTGCTAGATTGAAATGGCCCTCCAGATGATCAGCAGGCCATGTGGTCCTCACCAGTCGACTGAATCCCTTTAAATCTGGCAAGTGGGGTGGAAGAGGAGTGGCTGGGTGGGGTGGCTTGGGGCCATCCTCACTCATCCCCAGAATGCCCCCCCAAATCCCCCGCCAGAGCAATGACGGGACCTGGCAACCCTACTTAAAGGTGCCACTGAACTCAAACTTTGTTCTGTTCATACAGAAGAGAGCCCCACTGACATTGACAGGGTGCAAGTCAAGATTCTGGGGGGCATGGCAACACGGAGTTTAATGGTGGATGCCTAGGCATTTAACTCCCAATCCTCACCCTTGAAACTGTGATTTACCCTGCACCTATTCACGTTGTTCTTTGAAGGAATCAGTTGGGCCCAAATAAAAACAAACTGGCAGCAACCTCTTCAGAGTCAGTCAAGGACTATTTTCCTCCAGGTGAGCAGAAGATTGGACTAAGCCAAGGACAGGAAAACATGAACAAGATGGTGGATGGAGTTCCAGAGCCACTGGTGGGAAGCCTTACAATCTCACACCAAGAGTTTTTTTGACACAGCCCTGAAACTGGAAGACAACATCAGGAAAAAGATCCTTTCCTTACTCACTCCCAGTACAGAGCAACTGGATTCCATGAAGGAAAGTCTGAATCAAGCTGTCTAGACTTCAGAATCAGTGTTTGAACTCACTATGGCAACACAGGATGACATCACGCACCTTCAAACCTCAGAAGAGTGGGCAAGAGAGAACATAATGCTCTTGGAAAATAAACTCAAAGAAAAGAATTTAAAATTCAAAGACAAGAATTTAAAATTCAACATAACCTAAGTGATATATGGAGACACTATAATCAAGGAGCTAGAGACAACATGATTCCTTCACTAGAACTGACTACCTTTTACTCCCTTTTGAACAGAGCTGTACACCCTGACATTGGTTTAAAAACTTTATCTGACTATGCATGGACAGAATGCACTTTGCTAGGCAGAGATCAAGAAGTTTGGTCTTTGAATAAATCTATTTTATTTAATCAAGATGCATGTACAGAAATAGAGAATAAGATCAATAATTATTTAAAAACTAATTCAAACTGTGGTTTTTCAAAAGAGATAATGTGGGATGCCATGAAGTCCATTATTCGAGGCAAGATCATATCTATTCAGCCTATAAAAAGAGGAAAAACCGATTAAAACAAGATCTTTTAAGAAAAATACAATTTCTAGAGGAGAAACAAAAAAAATTGGCTTAAAGAAAACTTATAGATGATTATTGATCAAAAAAGAAAAAAATGGAGGCTATAGAGACATCACAAATTCAAAAAATTGTTATTTCTCTAGCAAAAGTTTGGCAAACATGATTAGAAACTCTAAATCAATTGAAGGAATCAAAATTAATCATAAACACTTTTAAAATAAGTCTCTTTGCAGAGGATTTTATCCTCTATATGTCTGAGCCTCAGAAAACCCTCCCAGTATTGGAATCCATTCTGTCAGAATTTGGAATACATTCTGAATTATCTGTCAATCAATCCAAAAGTACCCTATATCCAATAAACCTATCTCCATTAACACATTTCTTTATCAAAACAAATTATTCTTATTGTTGGGTTACTAATAGCAGGACTTTATAAAGGTTCCCTTGAATATTAGTGACCTTCTTAAGACTAATTATTCTGATGTTGCACATTCCATCACCAACCTGTTGAGAAAATGGAATGCCGAGAACTTATCTTGGCTTGAAAGAATGAATATCATTGTCTTTTATCTTTTTCTACATTTCTATATTTGTTTAGAGTATTAACTTTACTCATACCAAAATCAGTTTTGAGAAAAATGACAAAACGACTATACTCAATTTATCTGGACCTTTAAAAAAAACTAGATCCACATTCAATAATATTTGTAGGCTCAAAGCCTTTGGGGGATTGGCTTTCCTGGACATTCCATTATATTATGAAGGCACAGTTCTGTTTAACCTAGCAAGAATTGATCCATTATCTCACGCAGAATGGGTATACATAGAAGAAAGCTTCTTCGATCTATACAAATACTATGAAACTATTTGGTTTAAAAAATCAGAATGTCCAAACCAAATGTATGGAAACCTATTTGTAAAAGCGTTATTACACATATGGGACTCTAAAAGAAGACACTTTGCTCCTGACATTTCCAGCTTCAACCTTTTTAGACCAATCCTGGTTCCCGCTGACTAAATCCTAAATTGGCCAATCAGACTTGGAGATTGGCTCTTATATACAAATTGTGTGATATAACTCATAAGAGCCGAATTCTGACTAAAGCTCAACTTGATGAAAGAGTTCACAATACAATTCCTTGGTCTGAGTACCTTCAGGTACAACATCTTTTGGAGACCCCTTTAATCAATCAAAGTCTTGCGAGACCACGCACTATATTTGAAAATACACTAATAAAACATAACCAAGGAATTAAAGGCCTCATCTCAAAAATTTACATGCTTTTAATGAATCCAGAAAACTTGAATTTACCATCTTATACGAAGTTGTGGCATGGCATTCTGATTGTGGAATAACATTATCCGAAAAACAATGGCAATCCCTCTGGTCCTCTCAGGCTTTCTCAACTAAATCCATCAATATCCTGCAACAAAATTACAAACTTATGCCTACTTACCACTGTTACAATTTCATCATGTTAATAAACATTATTCCCCTCTCTGCTGGAAAAACTGGTACATACATACAACACTGGTGGGAATGTGGAGTAATTAAAATGTTTTGGCCAAAAGATATACAGGCTCATACTGGCTACTCAGTCCCAGAAAATCCAGAACTTATTCTGTTGAATCACTGGCATGCTGTCAATATTCCATCATTTAGGAAAACTTTGATTATCCTGCTTCTATCAGCAGCGCAAACAATGATCCCATTAAAATGGGAGGACACAGACCCCCTGCTGCTCACCTAATAGTACACCAGGGTATGAGACCATTTTATAATGGATAAGATAACTGTGGACATTTCACAATCGGATCCCTATTCAGCTTATCAAGAATTTATCAATAGTGGAACCCTGTACTAGAATGAACAGACCATAATCCAACTAGTAAAACCCCCTTCGAAAAACATAGCTGTTAAGAATTTATGTTATCCTTTTAAGTCATCTTTTCTTGCTTAACTAAGAAGCTGGGTTTATATACGATAGAAATAACATTTTATCATGCTTGAGTCTGTTTGACCATGCTATATACCATCATTTTCTCATTGATATTGTCTATGATATATATTCTTTGGTTTACCATGTACTTGTTTTGTTTTGCTTCCAACCTCCATGGGGATCAGTACTGGGTCTGATGCTTTTTAACTTATTCATTAAAGATTTGGAGTTGGGAATAAGTAGTAAAATGGCTAAATTTGCAGATGATAAGAAATTGTTCAGGGTGGTAAGAACCAGGGAAGATTGTGAGGCACTCCAAAGGGATCTGTCGAGGATGGGCGAGTGGGCGTCAACATGGCAAATGGGGTTCAATGTGGCCAAGTGCAAAGTGATGCACAATGGAGCCAAAAATCCTAACTATAAACACACGTTGATGGGGTCTGAACTGGCGGAGAGTGACCAAGACAGAGATCTCGGAGTCATAGTAGATAACTCATTAAAAATGTCAAGACAGTGTGCGACTGCAATAAAAAAAGCCAATGCTATGCTGGGGATTATTAGGAAGGGGATTGAAAACAAATCAGCCAGTATCATAATGCCCCTGTATAAATCAACAGTGCGGCCTCATTTGGAGTACTGTGTGTACAGTTCTGATCACCACACCTCAAAAAGGATATTATAACATCGGAAAAAGTGCAGAAAAGGGCAACTAGAATGATAAAAGGGTTGGAACACTTTCCCTATGAAGAAAGGTTAAAACTTTTGGGGCTCTTTAGTTTGAAGAAATGATGACTGAGGGGTGATATGATCGAGGTTTACAAGATTATGCATGGGATAGAGGAGGTAGAGAAAGAAGTACTTTTCTCCCTTTCTCACAATACAAGAACTTGAGGGCACTCAATGAAATTGCTGAGCAGCCGGGTTAGAACAGATAAAAGGAAGTACTTCTTAATCCAAAGAGTGATTAACACATGGAAGTCAATACCACAGGAGGTGGTGGTGGCTACAAGCATGGACATCTTCAAGAGGGAATTGGACAAACATATGGAGCAGAGATCCATCAGTGGCTGTTAGCCACAAGGTATAGATAGGAACTCTCGGTCTGATGCTCTGTATTCTTGGTGCTTGGGGGGGCAACAGTGGGAGGGCTTCTAGTACCCTGACCCCACTGATGGACCTCTTGATGGCACTTGGTATTTTTGGCCATTGTGTGACAGAGTGTTAGACTGGATGGGCCATTGGCCTGATCCAACATTGGCTTCTCTTATGTTCCCTTATCTCACTACATTGTTAGGAACTAATATTGTTATTGTTATTGTTACTGTTAATAATTTTCTCCATTGTTTGATGTGTTCTTTATGGAAAAAAAGGAATAAAATTGTTATTTTTTTAAAAGAAAGATCCCTGGAGGTAGCAATGAAGAGTCATATGACACGGGACAGAGCATTGTAGCCTCACTTTCAGGGCTGGGGCTGACTTCAACATTGAATTATTTAAGTATATGGTGATGGCGACAAAAGTATTATTTGTAGCAAATGGAAGGCAGAAAGATGTCCAGATCTGAACGAATGGAAGGATAAATAATATGAATATGAAACAATGGCAAAATTAACATCATATATACACAATAAACCAGTTTCAGAATTTCAAGAAAAATTGACACTATTTTTTAATTACATAGCTGAAAATCAACAATGAATTTAAATCAAGACGTAGCTTAAGAAAAGAAAGAGTCAGGCAATACGTGTTTGTGATAATAAATTGTTAGATATTAAGATAATTGGGAAAGATAAAGATATTTAAATAGAGAAAAATATGAATATATTCAAGAAAGTCATAAATAAATATAAACAATTATATGGTAAGATATAGATGTATGTTTATGTGTATATTTATATCTTAAGATATGATCGGGATATAGTAGAACATTGTGGTAGGTGATTATAGAGACTATTTTATGTATCTGTATTTTATATAAGATTTAAAGACTGTCGTAGGTTGTAGTTTATGTTCTGTTTTGTAAGATAAACGGAAAATAATAAAAATATATTGGAAAGACATGGGGGGGAAAGAAGGGGAGGCAGCTCCCCCCCCCTTACAAAGTAAGAAAGATCTGAAGCCCCCAAAATAACAGGCATATCATAGAACTGCAGAAGTTCTAACACAGGCACTCCTTTGGTGTAGGATTGCAACCAGGTGGCGCCAGGATTGACTTCTTTTTTTTAACGTGGAACCAGACACAAAATGTGTAATCATGGGGGGGGAGCGCAGTTCTAACAGAATGGTTGCACTATTCACAAAGGCAAGACTTCCACGTGATCCCCCAGTTCAGAGGGTTTTCTCCTGTTCTATGTAGGCTTCTAAATGTTTTGTAAGTAACACAAAGCAGCAAGGCATGCATGCACCTGCAAGGAAAATGCACTGGCACGTTCTAGCCACATGCACCCTGTGAATAAATTGCAATCACATACCCTTGTACAGTAACAAATGGTTGTTGGGGAAGGAAGCCCTGGTTGACCCCTGTGCTTTTCAGGGTCTGGGTTCATCACTGTAGTAAATGGTATCCCCCTTCCAAATCATGCTTTAGGACTTTGCAAAAATGTCAGGATACCATTAGTGTCACAGCTCGTGAAACTTAGGTCTCAAGCAAAGACGTAAATATTTTTTACGTCACGAGATCCATGAATTGTTGCTAACTAAACCGATATTTTCTCATCTAAGCTGTTTTTAGCTATTATTGCGTATATAACTTGTTTTAATTGTTGGATGCATTCTGTTGTTGTTACCTGCCCCAAGCCTACTTGTGGGAAGGGCGGGAATATAAGTCGAATCAATAAAATAAAAATAAGATCTAGCTAAGCCTCATTTGAAATGCAACTTTGAAGTCATTTTCAAAAACTGGAAGAAATGGGGGCGGCAGAGGAACCAGAAAGGCACAGGAGATGAGAATTCCTTCTGGGAGAAAAATATCCCATTTTGTTATTAATTCCTTCATATTTATTCCTTTACTTCCTGTACATAACACCCGTCTCAAAGAGCAATGTAACGGAGTGAATGTTTTCTGTACACCAGCTCTGTGAGGCAGGCTGCTTTTGTTGTTGCACCACTGAGGAACAGTACCTTGCCAAAGGCTACCTGGAGGATCAGTAGCAGAGGAGAGACTTTATGTCAGGATTTCTTAGGTTGGCCATGACACTACCGAAGGCCACAGTTAATTTGCTTCCAGAAATCCTCCTCCCATTCCGACCTTTGGTGGCTTACAGGCAGTGGCAATGAGCATTTGACATCTTGAGATTTTGTATTTATGTTGTGTAGCCTGTAAGCTGTCGAGTCTTGTGAGCAAAAATTCTGCTTTGTGAGCTTCTGGCATTAAAGCTGTGAGCGAGCAATTTAGCTACTGCATAAATTAGTCTGCTCTGGAGCCATCCTTCCTGAGCGAAGACAAAAATATGTGAGCCGGAGGCTAAACAACTGTGAGCTAGCTCACACTAACTCAGCTTAGAGGGAACACTGGTCATGGTTCAGAGTGTCAGACTAGGTTCTGGGAGAACTGGGTTCAAATCCCCACTTATGCCATGGAAGTTCACTGAGTGCCTTTGGACCAGTCATGATCTTGGCCTAACCTACCTCAAAGATAGGGTTGTTGTAATGAGGATAAAATGAAGGAGAAGGGGCGTGGCTCAATGAGAGAGCATTGCCTTGGCATGCAGGAGCTCCTCAGTTCAGTCCCCGGCATCTCCTGTGGAAGGGTCTGGCAGTAGATGACTTGAAAGACCCTTTTTTCAGAGATCCCAGAGAGCGGCTGCCAGTCTGAGTAGGCAAGACTGACTTCAACGGACCGAGGGTCTGATTCAGCAGAAGGCAGATCCATGTATGGGGAATGGGAAACAATGTTGAAAGCTACCTCGAGTCCCCACTGGGGAGAAAAATGGGGTTTGTTTACATGCATAAAATAAATCTAGAGATGCCACAAACTCTAACAGATATATAAAATAGACACTCAGAATTGTGACAGGAGAACGTGCAAGTGACATGGAACTCTTGGGGGGGCAAGAATGGGAGGGCTGGAGTTCTGTTCCTTGGTGGCACCTGGTTTTTGGGCCCTGTGTGACACAGAGTGTTGGACTGGATGGGCCATTGGCCTGATCCAACAGGGCTTCTCATACATTCTTATGTTCTTCCTCAAGGGGGGAAAAGAAGGAATGTCAGGCAACTAACAGAGGGGCTTAGTTCAGACGTCATGCAAAACCAGAGTCTAAAGAAACTAGGGCTAATGTGACCATCCGAATGTGGCTCACTCGTCCTTGCCCACAGCTGCCATCAAACGTCTAAGTAGCAGGGCCGTGCCCCAAATACAGGGCCCAGAGGCAGGAGAAACAACCTACCTGGAGGGTCTCGGAGTCACCATCAAGGCTGAGCTGGTTGTAGGGTTGCCAACCTCCCTTTGGGCCCTGGAGCTCTCCCAGAATTGAGACTGACCAGGTGACAGAGGGCAGTTCTGCTTTGGAGGGTGGACTCTATGGCATTGTAACTCACCGAGGCCCCTGCCTTCCCCAGGCTCCACCCCCAAATGCCCAGCAGTTTCCCAACCCAGAACGGGCAAGCCTAGTCCTGGTTGCCATGGGAACAAGCACTCAGCAAGACTTGGTGGTCTCACAGGCATGCGGGGGTGGGGTGGGGGGTTAAACTCCAGCAGCCAGGAGCTGAAGAAGATAGATGAGGCTGGCTCTACAGGTCTCTGGAGCAGGGGGAACCCTTTTCTACCCCTGACCAAGGCTTCGAGGGATGTCTACGAGGCTGGGGGGGTGTCCAGGCCAGAAGGTGTAGAGCCCAGCCTCCCACTCCCATGATTAGGGTCTATGAAACCAGGCTTAGAAGCTGCGGTCTGAAGCTGGGTTGATCAACCAGAGTTAGTCTGGCGCATCACTTTGCATGCCATGCTGAAGACACACTGTTATGCATTGAGCCTGAATTGTACTTGCAAAAGGACCTAGCTTGGGGATACATGACAATAGCTTGCTAGGATCCTAGAATGGACCAGTAGAGTGACAGGGATCCCAGAGTAACCCAATTGGGAAACAATGTAGTGTAAATAGTGGGGTGTTTTGGGTGTAACCTTTTCCAGGGATAAATACCCGGCTTTGGCCAGGGGTTTCTCAGTCTTCTTTCTCTTGCTGGATCACTAATAAACTATGAGTTGATCACCTGAACGTGTCTGAACCCAGTATTTTTCACACACCTTGGCTTGTTCCAGTTTTAATGCAAGGCCAGCCATGATTCCAGCTGGATCTCTGTGGAGGAAAAGAACCAAGGTGCTGCAGACTTTGTTTTTGTGTTTGTTTTTTTTAACTGCCCCAAAGGGCAGAATTTTATCAAGTTTTTTCATACCTTTGTTGAGGCAAGCAACAACAGGAACCGTCGTCTGTGGCCTGAATCCCAGTTTCACAAACGAAACATAGTAAAAACGAACCAGCGTTTTGTGTGATGTCTAAAACCAAACCACAGACTCCCAAACTTTCTGCCTTAGCTGGATGGTAAAGGAACCCCAGAGCATCACACAGGTTTCTGGGACAGTGCTCAAGGTCACACCACTCCATTGTGGCCGCCTCCCTTTGGCCTCGTTGCCATTCGTCCTAAAGTGAAAGGGTGCCCTAGAAAAAACGCAACCGAACACCGGGCACCGCAGGGGGAGACGGGCAGCAGGGGACAAACACTCTTTCAGGGACCTTTGTCAACTTATCTCCTGGTTTCTCTAGTTGCCTTTGGTGTGAACAGCAGAGGAGGCAGCCACACACACACACTCTACATTGCCCTCCCAGTTTGGGTTGCCAATCCCCAGATGGGGCCTGGAGATCTCCTGGAATTACAGCCTGTTAAGTATGAGAGGTCAGTCAGCTCTTAACAAGTGATTCAGGTTTATTTGAACACGACAGAAACCAACACAAGAACAGGAGAGCAACAGGCTCTCTTTTAAACTTTCCGGGCGAATAAACCACGCCCCTAAATGAGTTAACAACCAATTAAACTGCTTAGATAAAGGCCAATGAAACTAGTTCCCTCCAGAACCTTTCTTATCTTCTGATTGGTCTACTGCACAGAGTAGCCAATCAGAGCGTGTCTTACACGATACCAGCTCTTAATTGAAACTCAGACATACATTGGTAATATTAATACATAACACAACCAATCTCCAGATGACAGAGATCAGTTCCCCCTGGGGAACTTGCCTGCTCTGGAGGGTGGGCTCTATGGCCTTGTACCCTGCTGAGGCTCCACCCCCAAATCTCCCGGGACTTCCCAACCTGCAGCTGGCAATTGTACTCCCTGTGCCCAGTCCTCTCCCCTACTTCCCGCTGCATAGAGATGGGATCCCTGGAGGGAGAGGGAGAAATTCCCCACAGGGCCCTAGGTCAGACCCTCCCTCCACCCCGTCGGCACCCTGCAGTTCACTTGGTCAGCTGGGAGGAAAACACAAATTTAACAGCAAAGCCAAGGGGACCTGAATGCACTTCGAAAGGATGTCGGAGTCCTAGTTAGTGGTGTCGCATGTTCTCTTCGTCTGTTCCGGCTTGGCTAGACTCCCTGAGCAGCCCTCCCTGTTTTCCTCTCTTTGGAGCCGAACGGCCCGGTGCATCACTCAGGCCCCGCTGCCACGGCATTGTGCTTGCACACCACGTCTGCCTTGTCTGCCTTCTCCCAGAGCGGGTGTTCCTGGTGAGGAGCCTGCAGGCAGGTGGAAGGGAGATGCTGGCGCTCTGGCAAGCCTCCATGCAACTCGTCACATCGCAGTCCGACAGCCTCACTGGAAGCTGAGAGACGCTTTCCTGGGGGGGGGGGTTCCCTCTAACAACAGGATCCACCCTGTAGAAGGAGCTCAGAGAGTCAGGGCAGGGGTAAGAGCTGGCCAGACAAAGGCCAGGCATGGGCTTCGAGCAGGGAAGCCTGTGGCTGGCAGCAGCTGGGAAACCACGGTGCCCGAGACAGGCCCTCCCTCAGTCCAGCAAACCTGCCCCCATTCTTTACAGCGACACCCACACCGAGAGTGGGCAGTCAAGGAAGAAAGGGCTTGGAGAGTTTGGTCTAGTGGTTAAGTGCGCGGACTCTAATCTGGAAGAACCGGGTTTGATTCCCCACTCCTCCACTCGCAGCTGTTGGATGACTTTGGGCAAGCCATAGTTCTTTCAGAGCTGTTCTTGAAAAAGAGCAGTTTCTGTCAGAGCTCTCTCAGCCCCAGCTACCTCACAGGGTGTCTGTTGTGGGGAGGGGAAGGGAAAGGTGTTTGTAAGCCGCTCTGAGACTCCTTCAGATAGTGAAGGGCAAGGTATAAATCCAATCTCCTCCTCCTCCTCTTCCTCCTCCTCCTCCTTCTTCTAGGAGAGCAGAAGCCAAGGGCCTCTCTCGTCTTCCTGGTATGAAGCTCATCCTTTCCAGTGGAGACACTTGGGCCTTCTGATGGCAGACAGAACACCATTTCACCCATGAGGAAGGGGCAAGCAACTACCTAGGCGCCTAGAGTTCCCAAAGCCCTGATTCACCCCAAGCATCAGATGATACAGCCTGACTCAGGATACCGGGGTCATTTAAGGGAGGGAGGCCTGCTCAGAAAGCCCTGACCTGGGTGGCCCAGACTAGCCTGACCTCGTCAGTCCTCAGTCAGCCCTGGTCCGTATGTGGATGGGAGACCACGGCAGGCCATGGCAAACCACCTCTGAACACGTCTCACCTACAAACCCCCACAAGGTTGCCGTATGTTGGCTGGGACTGGATGGCACTTTCCACCTCTACCTGTTCAGAGAAGAAGCGAGGCAAAACACACATGTACCCAAACAGAATGATATCTTCTGTCTGGTTTCGGCTCAGGGACCAAGTGAAGAGCGTGTACAGATACATGTGCAAAGTGCAATGCCTGCAGAGTGTTGGAAATATGGGGTTAATATATTCAGGTGATTTCCTTCTAGGGGTCAAGAAGAAGAATCTCCATTGTTGCTAGACCGAGTGGTCAAAGTGTAAAGATGGAGCTTTAGGTGTCTTTGCTGTTTTGTAGGTTTCCTGTGAACCCTTTGGGGATGGACTGCTCAGAATGTTGGTGTAGTGGCTAAGTGCCCGGACTCTAATCTGGAAGAACCGAACCGGGTTTGATTCCCCACTCCTCCACTTGCACCTGCTGGATGACTTTGGGCAAGCCATAGTTCTGGCACAGCTGTTCTTGAAAAAGAGTAGTTTCTGTCAGAGCTCTCTCAGCCCCACCTATCTTACAGGGTGTCTGTTGTGAGGAGGGGAAGGGAAAGGAGTTTGTAAGCCACTCTGAGACACCTTTGGGTAGTGAAGGACGGGGTAGAAATCCAATCTCTTCTTCTTCTTCTTCTTCCCTTAGAAATAAAGGTTTTTACATAGAAGAAAATGCCTCCTCTCCAGTGAAGCAAAGATCCATTGCAATCTTTGAACATTTAACTATTCTGCCAATTTTTCCAACACAGAGGACTGAACACCCCAAGCCCTTCCCCAGGTCTACTCCCCACTGCACTGGCCATGCCCCTCGCTCCACACCAGGGGATTAGGTCCCTTGCCAAAACCCCTGCCATAGCTGAGGCCTGCTTTCCCAAGCCAGCCTCCTGCTAGCCTCAATCCACTGGGCCCTCCAAGACCACAGCACAGAGAAAGCAGAGAGAGAAACTTCCTCCTCTTCCCATAAGACTAGAGCTGGGAGGGGTCACCCTCTCAAACTACTTGGCAGTTAATGGGAGACGTGTAAAAGATTACTTTGTGCCTGTGGAACTCACTGCCACAAGAGAGGGTAAGGGCCACTGCCTTAGAGATGGATTTCAAAAGGGTGCAAAGCAAGACAAATCTAGGGAGACGAGGTCTGTACAGCCTGGGCCACTGATGGGGGCTCCAGGGTCAGAGTCAAGACACCTCCAGGAGTCAACTACTACGGGGGTAATTGGCAAGGGAAGGCTGTTGCTTCCAGGCTGATGGAAATGGGATATGCTGGACTAGAGGGACCCTTGGTCTGAGTGCCTCATCTGTCTAGCATGCCCACCCCATGAAAGAAGCCAGGTAGAGGCAATATGAAGAGAAATCATAGAATCATAGAATTGGAAGGGACCTCCAGGATCATCTAGTCCAACCCACTGCACAATGCAGGAAATTCACAAATACCTCCACACCCGTAGTGACCTCTGTTCCACGCCCAGAACAGTATGGAAGGAGGAGGAGGAAATTGGATTTATACCCCACCCTTCACTACCTAAAGGAGTCTCAGAGTGACTTACAATCTCCTTCCCTTCCCCTCCCCACAACAGATACCCTGTCAGGTAGGTGGGGCTGAGAGAGCTCTGAGAGAACTGCCCTTGAGATAACAGCTCTGAGAGAACTGTGACTGACCCAAGGTCACCCAGCTGGCTGCATGTGGAGGAGTGGGGGATCAAACCCGGTTGTACCAGATTAGAGTCCACTCTCTTAACTACTACACCAAACTAGGTGTGGAAGAACATCACCTCCCTCCACCAAATCCTGGAGCTGTTAACAGAAGTGGGGGTGGGGAGAAGGCACACACTGACTCCTTTTCTTCATGGCGCTGTCTCACCATGAGGGAGGGGCCTCCCAGTTCAGCAGAAAGGGTCAGTTTCCAAATGCAGCAATTTATCCATAGGAATTCACCGAGCCCACCACTTCTACACAGGCCCATAGCTACTGTGGGGCCCTGGGGGGGGGGCGGCCCCTCCCAAATCTGCCCTTTCCCCGAAGCTTCCCTGACTGCTCCGTCCTGGCAGCCAGAAAGGAGCAGTCAGGGACACCACCTGGATTTGGAAGTTAACCCCCCTCCCCAAAGCCCCCACTGACCACAGCCCCAGAGAATAAAGCTAGGGCTGCAGAGCCCAAATGTGTTTCTCTTTCGTGGAATGATGGGAACTGCCTCAGATGGGTATTTAGGAAGCCAAACCCAGAGATTCAAACCGATTGCTAAGCCAGAGAGCAAATATAGATCTGGAACACACACTACAGCAAGACAAAAAAAATCACGTTGAAGGGACCTAATTATAGAACAAATAATACACTCCCTCGGTTACATTCCCATTAACTAATTGGCATTTCCCTCAACCAGCCTTGTGCTAATTTTAGCTGCTGCTGGAGCAGAAGATGGCACCGATTCCAGGGCTGCAGCACTCTTCTCTCCTAACAGGTAGGTGATGGGGGGGGTTAAATGATGGGGGGAAATCGTGTCAGGCCAGAGGGCAACCTCAGTGTGGCTTTCTTGAGTAACCTGGGCTGGAGGAAGGAACCGGGATGGAGCTGCTGGCGAGGGTGCATCGGCACACCAAGGTATTTCTAAGTGAAAGAATCCACTTGTGGGAGTGATGATGAATGCTCACAGACCATTTCCAGTCTCCTGTGAGGAGTACACCATGTTTGTCTTCCTCCCTGAGGACAAGACAGACTACACTTGTCAGAAGTATAAGAAGAAGAAGAGGAAGAAGAAGAGATTGGATTTATACCCCGCCCTTCGCTACTCAAAGGAGTCTCAGAGCGGCTCACAAACTCCTTTCCCTTCCCCTCCCCACAACAGACACCCTGTGAGGTAGGTGGGGCTGAGAGAGCTCTGACAGAAACTGCTCTTTTTTAATAACACCTCTGACAGAACTATGGCTTGCCCAAGGTCATCCAGCAGGTGCAAGTGGAGGAGTGGGGAACCAAACCCGGTTCTCCCAGATTAGAGTCCGCGCACTTAACCACTACACTAAACTGGCGTATAAGTTGATAGGACTCTTAGAGGAGAAGGTTCAGCGCCCGGAGGAAAGGATTATGACTCTCCATGAGATCAAGGCAGGGGAGGAGTTCATGGCAGGGGAGAGCCAGTTTGGTGTAGTGGTTAAGTGCGCGGACTCTTATCTGGGAGAACCGGGTTTGATTCCCCACTCCTCCACTTGCACCTGCTGATGTGACCTTGGGTCAGTCACAAGCTCTGGCACAGCTGTTCTCTCAAGGACAGTTTCTGTCAGAAGTTCTCTCAGCCCCACCTACCTCACAGGGTGTCTGTTGTGGGGAGGGGAAGGGAAAGGAGTTTGTAAGCCGCTCTGAGACGCCTTTGGGCAGTGGAGGGCGGGGTGTAAATCCAAACTCTTCTTCTTCTTCTTCTTCTTAACAGAAGCCTTGATGTCCTGCATAGGGAAGGAGAGACCAGTCAAAGGGACAACAGTGAGGTTGACTGTCCTAACGAGACTCCTTAGAGCGCTACAGCAGGACCCCAAAGGCATTGAGCGATGCAGCGCTTCATGCCATTAGAACTGAGGAATTGATTCCAGGACCTTGCGGTGGAGGCAGAGGTGGAAACATTGCCAGTGGAAGTATCACAAACACAAGGAAGGCGGAGGGAGGTGGACAGGGAGATAAGAAATGACACAGGAACGAAAAGGAAGGTGTTGGTCATATGTGGACTCCCTGCTGAGGGTTTTGGAACATCATGTGTCCAGACCTGACCCCCTGGCCCAAGAGTTGTGTTGCTTGTCAGGGGCGAAAATGAAAGATATTACAGAGAGGGTCCCTAAACTCGTCAAACCTACAGACCATTACCCATCTGTGATGGTCCATGGGGGAACCAACAACTTGGCCATGAACACCATCGGAAGCATTAAGGCTGACTATGAAGCTCTTGGGAGGAAGCTGAAGGGAACAGGGGCACAGATGGCGTTCTCCACAATCCTTCCTGTCATAGGAAGGGGACTACAATGGGAACAGACAATAACAGAGGGTGAACCACTGGCTGCGTTGGTAGTGCCAGGAGGAGTGATTTGGATTCTGGGACGATGGGCTAGGTTTTCTGGATGACAACCTACCAGCACACGATGGACTTCACCTGTCAAAGTCAGGGAAGAATGTGTTTGGTGGAAACCTGGTGCTTTAAACTGACACCACAAGGGAAAGGAGACATCTAAAGGACAACCTGGTGATTTGGGAAGTCAGCACGGATTTGTCCCCAACAGGTCCTGCCAGAATAACCTAATTTCCTTCTTTGATCAACTGACGAGCTTACTGGATCGAAGGAATGCTGTTGATGTTGTTTACCTGGATTTCAATAAAGCTTTTGACAGGGCTCCCCATGATGTTCTGATGGGTAAACTAAGGGACTGTGGACTGGACCGTACGATAGTTAGGTGGATAAGGAACTGGTTGGAGAACCGCACTCAGAGAGTAGTTGTCAATGGCATTTCATCTGAATGGAGGGAGGTGTCCAGTGGGGTGCCACAGGGCTCAGTTCTGGGCCTGGTACTTTTCAATATTTTTATAAATGATCTGGATGAGGTGTGGAGGGTGTACTCATTAAATCTGCAGAAGACACCAAATTGGGAGGAACAGCAAACACACCAGAAGATATAGAATTCAACGAGATCTGAATGCACTGGAAAAGTGGGCGGATGTGAACAAGATGCAATTTAACAAGGATAAGTGCTGAGTTCTACAGCTGGGTAACAAAAATGAGGAACACGCATACTGGATGGGGGATACACTTCTGGGTAGCAGTGTATGTGAACAAGATTTGGGGGTACGGGTGGACCGTAAGTTAAATATGAGCAGCCAGCGTGATGCAGTGACAAAAAATCTTGGCATGTATCAAAAAATGCAATCTTGGCGTGTATCAACAGAGGCATAACATCCAAATCGCAAGATGTCATAGTCCCGCTGTACACTGCATTGGTCAGGCCGCACCTGGAGTATTGTGTGCAGTTCTGGAGGCCTCACTTCAAAAAAAGATGAGGACAGAATGGAGCGGGTGCAGAGGAGAGTGATGAGGATGATCAGGGGGCCTGAAGACCAAGACCTATGAGGAAAGGCTGAGGGACTTGGGAATGTTCAGTCTGGAGAAGAGGAGGTTGAGGGGGGACATGACTGCTCTCTTGAAGTATCTGAAGGGCTGCCACTTAGAGGAGGAGGGCAGGGAGCTGTTCCCGTTCGCAGCAGAGGAGAGGACTCACAACAATGGTTTTAAATTAAGGGCAGGAAGGTCCCGGCTGAATATTAGGAAAAACTTTTTGACAGGCAGAGTTGTGCAACAGTGGAATCAGCTGCCTGGGGAGGTGGTGAGCTCTCTCTCCCTGGCAGTTTTTAAGCAGCGGCTGGACAAACACTTGCCATGGATGCTCTAGACTGATCCTGCACTGAGCAGGGGGTTGGACTAGATGGCCTGCATGGCCCCTTTGAACTCTGTGATTCTATGATTCTTCTGCCTCCTGTTTGTCCTTACAACAACCCTGTGGAGCAGGTCAGTTAGCCCAAAGCGACATAATAGGCTCCATGGTGTGTGTATGTGGGGTTTGAATTCAAGACTTCCCATTGTTACCCACTATACCACTAAGAAGAAGAGTTGGTTTTTATACCCCACTCTTCACTACCCGAAGGAGTCTCAGAGCAGTTTACAGTCAACCTTTCCCTTCCTCGCCCCACAACAGACACCCTGTGAGGTTAGATGGGACAGAGAGAGTTCTGAATGAACTGTGCCCAACCCAAAGTCACCCAGTTGGCTTCATGTGGAGGAGTGGGGAATCTAACCCAGTTCTCCAGATTAGAGTCTGCCAGTCTTAACCCACTACATCGCATTGGTTCTGTTATACCATACTGAATTCAGTGTACAATTGTGTTTATTTCCATTTATCCCATACCTCTTACCCTTCAGTGTGTCTGTGCTGCTGAAATGGAACATGGGTACTCCTTGGGGCAGGGACTTGGCTTACATTCCTCCATCAAGTGCCGTGGATATCAGTGGCCGACTCAAGAGGGAACCTCCGGTCACATGTGATAGAGACAGTTCAGCAATGATCTCTGTGGGACTGCTGGAGAAAAGCACCTTGGTTTGTTTCACATTAATTTCTCTATTTCAGTTTGCATCTTTTATAGATGAGCCAGCAAGCGTTTCTGCATGCAAATGATGGTGGCGATGACTTTCCTGGCAAGCCAAGGCAGATGGTCTGGTTACCACTGCAGGCCCAGAATGCCAGAAGAGAATGAACAAATGTTATTTTGAAGAGATCTGCTGGTCAGAGGGAAAGAGAGGGAAGGATTTTAAGGCAGAGATTGTTCTTTTTTTTAAAAAAAAGAACTAAGCTCAATTTATTCTTTGTTTTCATATGTACAAAATCTGCGCATGTAATTCAATGACCTAAAGACGCCTCACTTTGATCCTCTGTGTCAGAACAAACGTTCCTGCCTGAACCGTTTCATTGAGATCTTTTTGTCAGAATCATGGTTAAATCAGTTCTCAACACCACTCACTTCGAAGAAAGTTTAGTTTATTGAGACGTTGAAGAATACCATGCTGAACACAACCTTTGCTAGGACTGAAGGTGAAAGCACGAAGATTGCAGATATACTGTGTAAAGGCACTAAAGATCAGGACCCAATCACCCCATGGCATTTGCCCACCAGAAATAACAGTCAACTACCCACCCCCACACTAAGCACGTACCCCTCTACAGAAATAAAGCAAAACAACAGGTCTCTGCGACAGACTGTCTGGTACATCAAAGCATGTAGGAAAATGAAAGCATTTGGTTTTCACACCCCTTTCCCCCTCCTCCTTCCTCTATGCCAGGTGAACTATAAAAGGTGTACTGAGCCTGACGTTTTTGCAAAATGGGCCATAATCCCATCACAGTGGCTCTTGGAGACACCCCACAGGCTCTTTTCTACCTTCTCCAAGGCAAGGAACAGTTCCCCCCATTTCCCCTGAACAAGGCACAGGAAGGCAACAGCCATTCTCACAGAAAAAGGTAAATTGACAGATAGATAGCTGTTCTTCTCTCAATGCAGCAGAAAGAGGAGTTCTGCAGGGACGCATGCACAGCCAGTCTGAAGGCTACGATACCAGACGAGTTCCTGCTTCCAGAAGATGCTTCCCTCATCATGCTTGCATTCAAACAGCACTGCTTGCCCCATCCTCTCAGTCACCCAGACCAGTGGACCTCCCAAGTGGTGCCCAAGGGTGCCACAACACCCCACCAGTGGGTTTCCTGACACCTGTTCTCTTCTTCAGTTCTGGGAGTTTCTGGACACTCCTACCCAGGGGACTGACTCCCTGCTTCGTACTAAAGAGGAGGAGGAGGAGGAGGTTGGATTTATACCCCACCCTTCACGTAGAGTTTCAGAGCAGCTTACAAACTCCTTTCCCTTCCCCTCCCCAGGCTAGACACCCTGTGAGGTAGGTGGGGCTGAGAGCTCTGACAGAAACGGCTCTTTTTTAAGAACAGCTCTGACAAAACTATGGCTTGCCCAAGGTCATCCAGCAGCTGTGTGTGGAGGAGTTGGGGAATCGAACTCAGTTCTCCCAGATTAGAGTCCGCACACTTAACCACTACACCAAACTGGCAGCACATGGCTCTTTCCACAGAATCACAGAGTTGGAAGGGACCTCCAGGGTCATCTAGTCCAACCACCTGCACAATGCAGGAAAGACACAAATCCCTCCGTCCACACCCTCAGTAACTGCCGATCCACACCCAGAAGATGACAAAAAACCTCCAGGATCTCCAGCCAAACAGGCCTGGAGAAAATTTGCTTCCTGACCCCAAAGTGGCGATCGGCATTTCCCTGGGCATGTAAGAAAGGACCACAAGAACTAAGCACTGATGCAACTCCTCCTGCCTAAGTTCACACAATCAGCATTGCTGTCAGATGGCCATCTAGCCTCTGTTTGAAAACCTCCAAAGGAGGAGAGCCCACCACCTCCCGAGGAAGCCTGAGGAACCACTCTGTCAGGAAGTTCTTCCTAATGTTTAGCTGAAAACTCTTCTGATTTAATTTCAACCCTTTGATTCTGGTCTGACCTTCTGAAGCAACAGAAAAGAACTCCGTCCCAACCTCTGTACGACAGCCCTTCAAGTACTTGACGATGGTTATCATATCACCTCTCAGTTGTCTCCTCCCCAGGCTAAACATACCCAGCCCCTTCAACCTTTCTTTATAGGACTTGGTCTCCGGACTCCTCACCATCTTCATTGCCCTCCTCTGGACACATTCCAGCTTGTCTATAACATTCTTAAATTGTGGTGCCCAAAACAGAACACAGTACTCTAGATGAGGTCTAACCGGAACACAGTAAAGCGATACCATCACTTCGCGAGATCTGGACACTATACTTCTGTTGATGCAGCCCAAAATAGCATTTGCCTTTTTAGCTACTGCATCATACTGCTGCCTCATGTTCAGTGTCCGGTCTACCAAGACCCCTAGATCCTTTTCACACATACTACTGCCAAGGCAAGTCTCCCCCATCCTATAATTATGCATTTGATTTTTCCCACCTAAATGCAGAACTTGACATTTATCCCCATTGAAATTCATTTTATTTGTTTTAGCCCAGTTTTCCAGCCTGTAAAGATCATCCTGTATCCTGACTCTGTCTTCTACTGTATTTGCTACCCCCCAATTTAGTATCATCTGCAAATTTAATAAGCATTTCCTCTATTCCTTAATCCAAATCATTTATAAAGATGTTGAACAAAACAGGTCGTAGGGCAGATCCTTGAGGCACTCCACTTCTCTCCAAGAGAATGAGGAACCATTCACAAGCACTCTTTGGGTGCCATCTGTCAACCAGATACAAATCCACCTAACAGTCATAGGATCCACACCACGTTTTACCAATTCGTCAATAAAAGTATTATGTGGAAACCTTACTGAAATCAAGATAAACTATGTCTATAGCATTCCCTTGATCCAGCAAGGTAGTAACTTTCTAAAAAAGAGAGAGATAAGGTTAGTCTGACATGACTTGTTCTTGAGAAACCCATGCTGGCTCTTAGTAATTACAGCCGTCCTTCTGAAATGCTCAAGGACTGTTTGATGATTTGTTCTAAAACTTACCCATGAAATTAAAAGATGCCTGCTCCTTGGGAGGAAAGCTATGGAAAACCTAGACAGTATAATAAAAGTAGAGACATCACCCTGCCAACAAAAGTCTGTATGGTCAAAGCAACGGTATTCCCAGTAGATGCTTTTGAATTATGGTGCTGGAGAAGACTCTTGAGAGTCCCTTGGACTGCAAAGAGATCAAATCAGTCAGTCCTAGAAGAAATCAACCCTGACTGTTCCCTGGAAGGCTAGATACTGAAGCTGAAGCTTGGCCACCAAATGAGAAGGGAGCACTCACTGGAGAAGACCCTGATGCTGAGAAAGATTGAAGGTCAAAGAAGAAGGGAACGGCAAAGGATGAGATGGTTAGACAGTGTTATTGATGCAACAAACATGAAATTAAGCAAACTCCAGAGGATGACAGAAGACAGGAGGGCCTGGCATGATGTGGTCCATGGGGGTCGCGAAGAGTCAGACTCGACAGTGTGACTGAACAACATAGATGTCAAGCTGATGGGTCAGTAGTTACCCGGATCCTCCTTTCCCCCTTCTTGAATATGGGGACATTTGCCCACCTCCAATCTTCTTGCACCGCACTTGTTCTCCAAGAATTCTCAAAAATAATGAACAGAGGCTCAGAAATTACGTCTGCAAGTTCTTTTAGTACCCTTGGATGCAGTTCATCTGGCTCCGAGGACTTAGTTTCATTTAAAGAAACTAGGTGTTTTTGTACTACTCCTATACCGATCCTAGGCTGCAACTCCCTTCCCTCATCATGTGTTCTGTTTTTGCCATATTGAGCACTGTTTCCCTCACAAGAGAAGACTGAGAAAAAGTAGGAATTGAGCACTTCTGCCCCCTTTTCATCGGCTGTTACAATTTCACTTTCCTGTCCCCACAATGGGCCTACCACGTCCTTGCTCCTTTTCCTTACTTTGAACATAAGAACCCTTTGTTGTTGTTTTTAGCGTCTTCTCTTGCTAGCCTACACTCGTACTGAGCTTTAGCTTTCCTGACTCTCTCTACAAGCACTGGTTATTTGTTTGTATTCATCCTTGGCTATGAGGCCCTCCTTCCACTTTCTGAATGAGTCTTTATTTTTCAAGTCCTTTGAAAGCTGTTAATGGAGCCACCTTGGCTTCTTTAGGCACCTCCCATTTTTCCTTCTCATAGGAATCATTTGTGATCGCGCCTTCAGTATTTTGCTTTTAAGAAGCTCCCATCCCTCTTGAACTCCCTTCTCCTTAAGTATTTCTGACCGTGGGATTCTACCCAGCATAACTTTGTCAAAATTTGCTTTCCTTTAGCACAACCTATATGTCTGATTATGTACAGCTTTTACCTTCCCCAGGACTGTAAATTCCAAAATTACATGGTCACTACTACCCAGGGTGCCCACTACTTTCAAACCGTCAACCAATTCTTCCCTGTTGGTAAGAACCAAGGCCAAGATAGCAGATCTCCTTGTTTCCCTCTCCACTTTCTGGAAAATGAAGTTGCTGGCAAGACAAGTCAGGAATTTATTGGACCCTTCATTTTTAGCAGAGTTGGACTTCCAACAGATATCTGGATAACTGAAATCTCCCACGGCCACCGTGTCCCGTCTCTTTGAGAACTTTGTAATCTGTTCTAGGAGTGCCTCATCCAAGTCCTCTGCCTGGCTTAGTGGTCTATAGCAGACCCCCACCAGAATATCACTATTGTTTCTTACTCCTTTTATTTTTACCCAGAGACTTTCAACTAGACTTTCATGGCCAGATTCACGTATTTCCTCACAAGTCTATACCTCCTTTACATATAATGCGACTCCTCCCCCCTTCCTTATTTGCCTGCCCATTTTAAATAAGTTGTACCCCTCAGTCCTAATATTCCAATTGTGTCATCCCACCAGGTTTCAGTAATGCCTATTAGGTCATAGGACCTGTATTAGGACCTGCAAGTTCCTCCTGCTTGTTTCCCATACTCAGTGCATGAGTGTAAAGACATCGGAATCCATGTTTGATGCACCCTGAGGTTTTCATTTCTGTACTTACCTGTGAGCTAATGTTAACTAGCATACGTGCCACTCCCCACAAAACTTTACAGAGTTCTTACCTACAGCCATTGGCATCATACTGGTCTTTGCATTTTTGTCTCACTCCCCCATAGGATTTAGTTTCCACCACAGCACCTGACTTAAGAAAAATCTCTGGGACACATTCCTGGAATGACTGGGCTAAGCCACGGCTCTGCAGGCTTTGGAAGACCTTGAATAGAACTGTTTAAAATAAGAAGAGCAATAATGCTCTGGTTCAGAGGTTGGTGCAGCTCACCTTCCACAACTCTCTAAGGCAGATAAAGCTTTTTTTTTTTTTAAAGGAACTGATTCTCATTAAGATTGAATGAGAGCTTGAAGCTAAAGGCACACAAACGATCACTAGGAGTTTGTTAGGGATGCCTCTTGCTCTGTCTTCTCATAAATTTCTAACTGAATATGTAAAGATGAGATGTTTGGTAAACGCAAGCCAGCATATTCTTGTTGCTGAGTGTTCAAAAAAAATCGACATTTAGCCAAATATTCCCTCTGCCATTTTAAGCCTCACAACAGCCCCATAAGGTAGGACATACTGAGCACCTGCACTTGCAACTGGCCAGAAAGAGGTTACTGGCTGAGCTGGGATGTATGCTGGGGCTGGAGAGGGGGTTATTTCCAGTCAAAGCCCAGGACCCTCGGAAGCCATACCATGCTGGGTCTCTGCTTCAAATTCAGATAATATTTCCTCCCCCCCATGTTTTACTACATGTCTAGTATGCATTTTTCTTATTTTGTGCAAATCTGGGGAAGGACAGCAAGGCATGGGGGTGGTGGTGGAAAGTGCTGTCAGACAGAGACGTGGGAACCAACCTTTCCTTTTGTCCTCCTGGGCTTCCTGCTGTGCTCCTTTGCAGCAACCTCCCACCTTCTCAACCGGCTTTCCTCCTCCATCTAGCACAGCCAAGCCTCTTGATGCTACCTGGCACAGCGCCTCCCTCATCAGCATATTTGGGTGTAACCCCACGGGCTGGGGCAGAAGGGAACACCCCAGACTTCTGACAGTGGGCCATTCCCCCCTCCCTGGCTGAATTAAAACAAAGCACGTGCTTCTGTCTTGCACTTGAAGCTGGTTAACTGTCTGAACACGAAACAGGAGTTTGCTCGAGGGGAAGCCCAGGCTGTGTGCAAGTGCCTCAGGGAAAGCAAGTCCCGAGCAGCAGTTCATGCAGAGATGCAACCACCACCCTTCCTCCAAGAGTAACTCTGCTGCAATACTGTGCTGTGAACCACCGACCGATCCAAATCACCCTGAGATTCAGGTGGGTCGCCATGCTGGTCTGAAGGAACAGGAAAAAAGTTTGAGTCCAACGGCACCTTTAAGACCAACAGAGTTTAATTCTGGGCACGAGCTTTCGTGTGCGTGCACATGAAAGCTTGTATCTAGAATTAAACTCTGTTGGGTCTTAAAGGTGCCACTAGACTCAAACTTTGTTCTGCAAAAAAAATTACAGCAAGAGTCATTCAACACTGGAATGGGCTGCCTCGGGAGGTGGTGAGGAGGGAGGCTCCCCCCCCCCACTGGCAGTCTTCAAGCAACAGATGGACGAACGCTTGTCAGGGATGCTCTAGGCTGATCCTGCACTGAGCAGGGGGCTGGACTAGATGGCCTCTGTGACCCCCTTCCAATCCTATGATTCTCTGAAAAGCAAAGTCTGAAACAGCGACCCTTTACAGAGATTCAGAGGGCGGCCTCCCCCTGTCCGTGAGCAGGCCTTTCCAATCGACGAGAGCCCTTATCAACGCACGTTTTGCTACAGGTGAATTGGCGATTACCGACGGCGGAGATTCAAGAGGCCGATGAGGCACAGTAGAGATTTCAGAACCTTTTTTTTTCATTTTAATTGTTTACAGTTTAATTGATAATCGCCATGTTGAAACAGCAACTAGCAGAGGGGAAAGGAAAGGGAAATCCCCTCAGGGGAAACGCAGGGACTGACCCACGCTTACTCTCGAAAGAAGGGGGAAGTGCCATCCCTGAACGCTCCTCCCAGTATTTGGGGGGGGGGGCGTTGGACGAAGGGCCCACCCGAGCACCTGAAGCTGGGGGGTGGCGGACTGCGTCAGTCGGCAGACCAGAGCTGCACAGGGAGGGAGCTCCCCCTTCCCAACGTGTAAGCATGAATCCTTAGGACGCCTGGCCAGCAATTCTTTTTTCTCCCTGGAGGGCCTCTTTAAAGGGGGGGAGGAACGGCAGGGGCCAGGGGCTCACCCAGGCTTGTCCCTGGCAGGCAAGCTCGATTTCACAAGATGCTTTGTGGGGTTTTTTGTCTGTGGGAGGCAGATCAGACTTCCAGGTCTGCCCCAAGTAGAGACACTCCCAAGGTCATTTCCCAAGCAGAGCTCCGCCCCCCATGATGCCATCCTGATGGGAGGAGCCAGGATTCCAGGCAGGGGAGCCCAAGGGCAGCCGGGTGGGAGTCCCCCTTCCCAGCCCGCCCTCCCTCCCCGAGCACGGAATCTGCAGCGGGTGCAGTTGGTGGGTCGAGGATTGCAGCTCCCGGACCACAGCGAAAACCAAAGGGAGGGAGAAGTCCTTGAAGGTAGGCTGCCTGGGCCACAGCCCCAACTCCCTCTCAAGGAGGCAGGAAGACACAAGGCAAAAACACGGCACCGCAGAAGGCCTGCAGAAGACAAGACCCAACCGGCCAGTTTCTTTTACTTGTGTGCACACAGACACGCGTCCGTTTGCAGGCACCGGCACACTCGTGGGCCCAATCTGCAACACCCCCCCCCCCATGGCTGCAAAAAACCCCCCCCCACGGGAATGACGGCGTTCTTGACACACATCCGGGGCTCGCAGGAGGACTCCGCTGCTTCCGGCAGCCGAGAACGGGAGCGGCAGCAGTTCTCTGGGGAGGCCGAGCCTGGCCTGCAGGGAATGGTGGGACCGGCCCCTTGTTCCTGGCCCCGGTGAGACCACGAGGCCCGTTCTAGACCCAGGCTGGGCAACGCAGGCAGAAGGTGGGGAGCAGCAGCAGAGGTCAGCTGAAGAAGTAAGTGGATTCCTTCACCTTCTGCAGGTCGAAGTCACCTGGGAAGAGGAAAACGACAGTCAGGAGGAGACAGAATGGTCTAGTCGAAACTCCCAGCCCCTGCTCACGCCAAACAGCTGCCCCGTGGCCGAGAGGCCCCCGTCCTCAGCTTGCCCGGCCATCTTTCCACCCACAACATTCAAATGTGTGACCGTTCAAAACCGGAATCCCAAAACTGTAAGCCAGAAAACCAAAGTGTGAGTCCAGCGGCCCCTTTAAGACCAACAGAGTTTTATTCCTGATATAAGCTTCTGTGGGCACAAAAACTTGGTTGGTCTGGACTCGAACTTGGTTCTGCCGCTTCAGACCAACAGGGCTACCCACCTGAATCTGTGTATCAGAAAGAGTTTGTTAATCGGTTAACAGAAAGTTCCTGGGAGCTCAGAAGTATCTATCCAGAGAAGAGATAACCCACCACATCTCTGCACGATCAGCTGGACAGACTCTGGCCTCCAGCCCCTTCCTATCGGCCTCCACGGGAGACAGATTATTATGCTGCCTTTCTGCACTACACAAAGACGAATGATTCAGCAGATCCAGCTGCAGAATGACATGCCTTTAGAGGCTGCCTGTTGCAGCTCTGTAAGAGTCACTGCACTGGATGTGATCCATTCCCAGAAGACAAACCCACGGCATCAGCTCATGCAAAAAATGGACTGGTCATTCTTACTTTGCCACACCAAAGCTCTTGCTTTGTGTAATCCGCCATGAGTCCGAGTGAGAAAAGTGGATGGCAACAGGGCTCTTTTTGTAGCAGGAACTCCTTTGCATATTAGGCAACACACTGCTAATGTAGCCAGTCCTCCAAGAGCTTACAGAGCTCTTCTTACAGGGGCTACTGTAAGCTCTTGGAGGATTGGCTACACTAGGGGTGTGTCACCTAATATGAAAAGGAGTTCCTGCTACAAAAAGAGCCCTGGATGATGTAAATAAAAAGGAAAGAGAGAAAAGTGTGCTCCTTTTTTTAAAATCAGAAGCACACTTCATTTTATTTTGTTTTAAAGCCACACAGATGTTTGGGAAGCACTGGTTTAAATGCCACTCTGGATTCAAGATCAAAATTCAGGTGTGGAAAAAAGCCCTACAGAATTTCCCAGAATCTTCCCATGTTTGCTTTTGGTATTCAGAAGGAATACTCATGTTTATTTTTACGTGGCGCCTTTAAGACCAACAAAGTTTAATTCTGGGTATAAGCTTCCGTGTGTATGCACACAGTGTTATTATACCCAGGATTAAACTTTGCTGGTCTTAAAGATGCCACTGGACTCAAACTTTGTTCTGTTGCTGCAGACTAACATGGTTACCCCATCAGAATATATATATACTGGTAGGGTTATTAAAGAGTGCTCAGGAGCAAAGAGCCCCCCCCCATGACGAATAAATAATAACTGATCTTTGGGTCCTCGCCAGGCCTTCAAAGAGAAGGGAAGCCGGGCAAATGGCCAAGAACACACCCTGGGAGGGTCATGTGTTTGACGGCAGGAAGGCTACGGAGAACAGGGACAGAGATACGGCAGACGTGGGCAGGGGGTGCATGTTCCCTTTGAGACAACATGGTAGCGGCGCCCTGCCTCTCACACAACAGCCTTGAGGCTGGTGGGCCTCCCCACGAGGCTCTGCGTGCGAGGGGAAGCACCCTGCCCGATGGCACGGCGGCTTCTGGGCAACACGGAGCCAGGAAAGCTGCGGGCTTCTAGCCAAAAAAAGTCCGCAAAGAAACGAAGCCAAAACTAACGAATCCTGCCAGCTGCACCCCAGAATCAAAGTGAGGGGACAAAAACCCTCGGATCGGTTAACCAGCTAAGCCACTAATTCCGTGTGGCCAGTCGCCCACTCTCCCTTTTTTGCTTTCCTGCATGAAATAGCCACAGTGACATAAATGATACTCGGGGGGCATAAAGTTCCTAGTCTTTGATGAAAGGAGATCAGTTAAAAGAAAACCTCAGGGGGCGCGTTTTCTAGAAAGAAGGCACTGAGCAAGTTAGCCGGCAGGGACTGGGTCTTGGCAAAGGGAGAGCGCGACAGTCCGTTCCACACCTACTTGGGCAAACACACGCCCAGGAGCTGGCCATAAGCACCGGGCACAGGGTTGCGGTGCACTCAAGGGAAAAGATCTGGCTGCCCCCAAGTTCACCCCACTGCTGCCTCGTGCCCTTGGGCACGTCACCTCCTTTCCGCCCAGCTGGAGGCTGGAACCCCAGCAACACTCTCCACGCGCCCAGAGACTTCTGTGCCTGCTCAGGTGATTGAATGGGAGGAAGACGCTCGAAGCACGGGTCCCCAGTGTGGGGCCGACACTTCTCCTGGGGCCCACCAAGAGTTTCTAGGAAGCGATGGAGCCAGGTGGGGCTTGTGACCAGCGAGGCTTCTAATGGGCTGCTGGAGACTTGACTGGCAGGGCAGATTTTTAAAAAACGCTGGTTTGGTGGTGGCAGCTGCACAAGGATCTTCAGGGCGTGACTGAAGGGAAGCTGCGGCAGCCATTTTGGGGCTGGCTCCACCTCCTCCAGTGGCCATTTTGGGGCTGCAACCCACCACGCGGCGTCAGAATTCCGGAAGGTGCCTGCAGGCTTAAAAGGGTTGGGGTGTCCGAACCCGCTCTTATCCTGAGATGCTAGTAAAAACAGCCGGCGCTCACAGTTCTGTGGGACTAGAAGAGGGCAGGGATCAGGAAGGGCCACTGAGAAGGGCCCGGCCCTTTGAGACCATGGCCCCCATCACACTGGTGGGCTAGTGGACTTCCCCTACTGCAGCCAAAGCACCTGACGTTTATTGCAGCCTAATTCTGTGTCAACTAGAGGCCATTCTGATAGATGTGATGGCCACATACATGAGAGAAAGAGAGCAGCAGCAGGAGGAGATTGGATTTATACCCCGCCCTTCACTTGGAGCCTCAGAGCGGCATACAAACTCCCTTCCCTTCCCCTCCCCACAACATCGACCTGTGAGGTCAACGGGGCTGAGAGAGCTCTTTTGGGGGCCGAGGACAGACTGGCAATTTGCCGCGGGATGGGACCCGGGCTGACAACGACTCAATATCGGATTAAATGGAATGTTCACACAGGCACATCTGCCTGGCGTCCCCCACCCGTAGCCTACCGGTGCTCTCGTGCTTCACTGCCGGATTAAAAAAACACCTGATAAAAGCCGACGCAAATCTTGAAAGCCTGCGTTTGTCGCGCATTTCTCCGCTTCCGGGGAGTCTGAACGCGCAGCCGAAAAGCCGGGAGCAACCCACGTTGGGCATGAGGCAGCAGCGGTGTGATTGGCTGCGCTCTGCTCCACTGCCCAATGCGGTGCCGGCATTGCAGGGCAAAAAAAAAAAATCATCAAAATGCGCTTATGCGCACATACGCCCACAGCCGAAATAATGGGGAAACAGCGAATATAGCGCGCCTCCGGCGCGGCAGTCTGAACGCTCCCGCGCGCCTCGGTCCAGTATCTTCCGGCAGAGGCCCCCGCTGTGTGGACGGGAAAACCCGGTATCGTTTACTCCGGGGTTTTTTTGCCGCGACTCGATACCGGGGCAAATTGCCAGTCTGTCCTGGGCCGAGGACTGCTCTTTCCAGAACAGCTGAGAGAACTTGTGACTGACCCAAGGTCACACCAGCAGCTGCACGTGGAGGAGTGGGGAACCAAACCCGGTTCTCCCAGATTAGAGTCTGTGCACTTAACCACTACACCAAACTGGTGTAGTTTGGTGAGAGAGAAGAGGGTGGGGAGAAAGCCATCAGAGAACCCAGAAGTGACAGACTCGGCCATCACTCAAGAAAATGTGGACCTGCCACTCCAAACCTGACAGCCCTAAAGGTATCAGAACTCTTTGCTCTTCTGCTTGTACAAATCGCAGTTATGAGGAGCCTGACGGTTGGCCAGTAGAGATGAACAGATACCCAGGCACAACAATTGCTGCCTTCATGAGAATTAGAAGCCTTCATGATCGATTTGAGGTCCTTTCTAGCAACTTCATAATGCCACACCAGTTCAGCATGGAGTGGCAGGTGTCCCAATCGAAGAAAGTCGATGTGCCACTGCAGGCGAAAACCCAGGTGTCTGTAATGCACCTCAGCCACGAACTCAATAGGTGAGACCTATTTTTCTCAGCCCAGATAAACACTGACCTCCTTTCCTGGGCTGAGGTGAGGCTGGGAAGCACTTTGAACAATCAAAAAAACTACACAGATGCTAAGTTTTATAAGTGCAGTCCTTAGAGATGTGTGGGAGGAAATGTATGGGAATTAGATGGTGTATGGGGTGGTTGGGAACTAAGTTTACGAGTAAGTTAAGCTAACTGGGTCTTTCACAGATCCAGACAATGACCAAGGCAGCTGAGCTCCCCTGTTACAAATAAACGGGGGTGGGAGTGGGGGAGATAAACGGACACGGTCAGAAGATAAAAGCTGTCAGAAGAGAACAAAGAGGCTTAAAAAGGTAAGATTACAGGAGCTCACAGAAAGGAGGAAACCAAAGGAGGGAGAGGAAGATGCCAGTGAGCTGCATCTCCGGAAACGTTCCTTGAAATGCCATTATTTAGGAGCTGGATTTGTTACAGGGAAGCATTGGGGACTGGCATGAGGTCCACAGCAGTTCAGGCACCGAATCCCGAGGAAGTGGCATCTAGAAGTGGATGCACTCCAGCTCTGCTTGAAAAGGAGCCACCTGGAAGTGGTCTCAGATCCAGAGCCTGAGCTCAGGAATGCAAACCACTCGAGGGACCGGCAGAAGCCTCCCAAGGAATCCACTCCGCCGCTGTCTAGGCCTCCACTGTCACCCTTGGCTTCTTGCTCACGGTTGCCAACAGACCTGGCTAGGAGCCGCCCTTCTTTGGCGAGCATCAGGGCTTTGGCTCGAATGAATGTGGCCAACCATCAGAGCTGCTGTTGTGGAGCTGTCCTTGGTCCTGCAAACTTTGGCTTTAAAAGGTAAAGGTAAAGGTTCCCTTGCTTGAAAGCCAGTCGAATCCGACTCTAGGGTTGCGGTGCTCATCTCCGTTTCAAAGCCGAAGAGCCAGTGCTGTCCGAAGATGTTTCCGTGGTCATGTGGCCGGCATGACTAAACACCAAGACACACGGAACGCTGTTACCTACCCACCGAAGTGGTACCTATTTATCTACTTGCAATTTCTTGCTTTCGAACTGCTAGGTTGGCAGGAGCTGGAACTAGAGACGGGAGCTCACCCCGTCATGCGGCAGTCTCGGGTCTCGAACTGCTGAACTACTGACCTTCCACAGCCTGCAGTTCAGCGTCTTAACCCCTTGAGCCACCGCAGCTCCGCACCGCAGCTTTAAACCAGACACTTAAAAGAGGAGGGTGCAAGTAACACAATTTTCTCTGGGTATTGTAGAGCTTGCGTTCATGTTGACACTCGAAGTGCCCTTCCACCCACTGGACGGCCATAACCAGGTAAACTTCAAATGAGCCGATACATTAAGCTGAGCTATAATAACCGTCTCAGACTGGATTGGTGGAGTCACTGCCAATCAAGCACGTCTTTGTAGCCAACACGGACTAGAAACCTGCTTCACCTCTGATGGAGAGATCCTCGGGGAACAGGCTGGCAGAAACCATCACGTAGGCCAGCAGAGGACTGGAAACAGCCGCTCCCTTTCAGAAAGTCGCCTCCAAGTGATGAAGCAGGGAATCCTTACAAACGTCGGTTCTCGGCAGCCAAGCACCTTTGTGTAAACTTATTTGTAAGGCGAGCCTCACCCAACAGGCTTCAGATGTCAAGGTACCCAATTACCGGGCCATCGATTCTTAACAGTCTGGCTCTACCTCCGCTCCCACGGGGCCCCAGTGAGGCTCACGGCAGCCCACATTCAACAACATTTGCTTAGACAACTACACAAGTAAGAAAACCAGGGAGGGACCTTGGGGCACACAAGCAGTTTCTCTTTCATTCCCAGAAATCACCAGTTCCCCCAAACCAACAACAACATTCTCCATTGTCCGTACCGCTCTTGGGAACTTTGGACAGCAATTCCACCAGCCGATGGTACTCCAGGGTCTTCTTCCACTCAGTCCTGGGTGGGGGGAAAAGAGATTTTGTTATATGACAATTTTTTAAATAGTGGTTTTTTATTTTATCACAAATCAACATACAAAACAAAGACACACAAACATATATTACAAACAAATTGGGGATCTTCTGAATCTATATAATACTAATCTGTTCAATTACTTCTTACGGTATCCAGTTGGTTATTAAAACATATGCCATATAGGAAAAAATCTTGTATCCATAAAGTGTGCGTATATTTATAGGTAATATCTATAATATCCCTAATATATGTCGTGGAGTTGTGGAGTTCATCTGTTGTAGTCTTCCAACCAAGTATAAAATCTCAACCATGTATTGTGAAATTGTTTCCAAAATTTTACTTATAATTTCTTCTTTTGAAGGTATTTCATCTTTTCTCTGATATTTGGCATATAATATTCTCGTGGTGGTTAATACATGTATACAGGAGATAAAAATCATGTATACAGAGATTTTAAAAAAATGACAAATTGAATTATCTACGCAAACTAAACAAAACCTCCTTTCCTCCAGCCCTTTATCCCAATGCAAGCCAAGGGACAGTCGTTTTTCTTAGAATGCGGAAGTTCGCACCAGGGGACTTAGCAAAGAAACCTCACTGCCTTTCCTGGCAACTCCGTAGCAGAAGTCTCTGGGAGCCCGGCTACCGAAACAGCTCCCTCTCTCTCAGTCCAGTCTGAATGGAGGTTCTGCTCCTCCCATGACCACAACGGCTTTTATCCAGGAGGTCACCCTTTAGACAAAGCAGCCCTTTCCCTCATATCCAGAATCCACCCACAATGCTTCTGTAGGTCAGCTGACTAAGCATGTGATGTGACTGACCTTCCATACGAGGTGCCATTTTAGGTTGCTATGGCAACTCACTATGCTATCTAGGTGGGGGGGGGCAATGTTTGCATATGCACAGACATTGCTGGTTTTTCTTGTGTGGGGGAGGCTGGGCTGTCCCCACTTTTTTTAAACTAAAGCCAGTTCTTCTGCAAACCTGGGGAAGCTCATAGCTGGCCCCACTTGAGTGCGTTTTCCTTTACCTTCACGCAGGGTGTAGCCCTTAGCTGTCAGATACAATAATAATAATAATAATATTCATCTCAGGAATGGGCTAACTTCAGGCTCGCCGCTGTCTACTTTTTACCTTTCTGAAGCCCTGTGGAGGTTCATTTAAGGGGCAAAAAAAAAAAAAAAATCAGATGCAGGTCATCTGGTGGGAAAGAGAAAAGAATCCGGCACTCACGGCAGTTTGGCACAGTATTTCTGCAACATGAACTTGGACAGGTCCTGCAAGATGGGCTGGCTGTGGAGCTCCACGAACTGCTCTCGGCATACCTGGAGCGCAGAAGCGGGCAAAGGGTGGAACCCAGACTTAGTCAGGAGCCACCGTTCCCAAAAGCCATCTCACTGAGCAGGGACCAGGAACAGCTCCCCCTCAGCCGGGTCCCCCCCCCAGGACAGCATTGACATTCAGCCCCTTCCCCCCACCCCCCACCCCCGAGCTCCCCTCTCCTAGAGGATGTGCCAAACCAGAGACTCAGCCCAGGCAACGGGGGGGAGGAGATCGCACAAACACACGGCCCTTTTGCCGGGCTGCTTCGTGCCCTTTTGATCCGCACAGGTTTTGTTCCAGCGATCGATTCGGCAGGCGCAGAAGCCAGCAAACGCCTGCCGGGTCAATAGCAAGAGCCGGGGAGGAGGCAGCAGACCAGACTTGTTATGTCTGACAGAGTTCGGCACGGAATACTCAGTGCTGAAAAAGACCCTGCTCACAGGCAATCCAAACTCTGGGCCAAAAAAAGGCTGCGGGGTTAGGAAGCTGAACACCCCTCCCCACCCCCTTGTCGCAGCATCAGATTCCAGCTGGGAGCCCCCCCCCCCCCGCTTCCATCCCAGAGCCCCCAGCCTCCCCGCATCCCAGCCAGGGTGCCTCTGCAGGCCCCAGGAGGAGCTGAGACCTCTCTCAGGAGCCAGAGGCCCTGCTCCAGCCTGGAACTCTCCCACTTCGAGCACCCCAAGGGAACCAAGCCCATCATACACAAGGGACACCGAGCTCACTTGGCAGCACAAAGTCCTCGGTTCTGGCAGTCCTACCCACGGGGAGGGGCACCAGACTCCAGTCAGGACCAGAATCAGCAGATAAAGAGCAGGAACCGGTACGGAATCTTAATTGACTCAGTTGTGGTTGCTATGAGCGACTTGGGGAGCCGGGTTTTGGCTGAGAACGCAACCGGGGGGGGGGGGGAATCCACGGCCCACATCATGTATGCAAACCGAGCAAATTCATTTCATCTCGGCTCCCTGGATTTTGGGTTTGCTCCCCATGGAGAGCCACCCACGTGGGGCACCGAATCCCTGCCTCCCCCTCCGACAGCCCATGGGGCCGCCTGAGATCTTGCCAGGTGTTGCTAACGCCCTTCCTGAGCATCGCTGCACACCCAAGGAGGGCTAGAGATTTGCTTTCGGTATTGAAATCAAGAGGTCGTGTGCCCCCCCCCCCAAAAAAAAAAAAAAAAAAAAGCTGAATCCTGCAGCCAAAGACTAGCGCGGTCTGTGCCATTTCTGGATTACAGGGGGATCCAGGCCTTTGGAGAAAGGCACAAAGCGGGGTGGTTCCCCGCAGAAGGCTCTGTCTAGGGTTACTCCGGCAGAGAGGGAACCTCACCTGATTCATGATGTCCACGGTGAGCGCGTGAGTCCAGTAGCAGTCGTGGACCGAGACGAAGGTCAGCCCCCGCCTAGGACACACAGAAGCACCCACGTCAAACTCCCCAAACCCTCCAGAGCTCAGAATGGGATTGTCCCTTCCCCCTTTCTCATCTCCACAAGATCCCTGCAAGGGGAGGGGGAGGGGCCAGAGCACCTTCCCGGTGGAGTGGGCGTTCCCAAGCCCTCGCCGGGTGCCCCGACCACACCAGCTCCCATCCTCCCGCACAGCCGGGCGCCACAGCGACGGCTGGCAGCGAGGCGGCAACGTCGGCTTCTCTGGGCTTTATCCTGCCCTGTCCCCAGAAAGGAGGAGCCCCCGGAAACAGAAGGTGCTCCCTAATGAAGGCAAGGCATCTCTGCTCTCTCGGTCCCTGACGCAGCTGGACCGGGCCCACTCGCTCTCCTTGCCAGACAGGGTCAGTCCTGGTTAGTGCTTGAGTGAGAGTCCAGGGTGGCTATGCAGAGGCCGGCCAGGGCCAACTGCCCCTGAACGCATCTTGCCGGGATGGGGTCACCGGAAGTCGGTTACGGCTTGACAGCAGCTCCCACGCCTCTGCCCCTTATCCGTGTCCATGTGGACCTCCGTGGCGCGGGCTTTCAGGTGCCCTTTCTGCTGCTACTGTTGTTGTTTATAACTCTGTGTGGGAGGTGAACGCTCCCCAAGAAGTTACAGTGACAAAACTGAGGCTGTTGTGCTTTGGTCTCAGGATGAGAAGACAGAGAGTCCCCAGGAGAGATGGTCACGCTGGGGGAAGTGGGAGGCGGCGGGGAAAGAGGGAGACCCGGTGCGGGAGACAGATTAGGCCGCTCAACCCCACCACCACCCCCAAATCCTGAAGAAGGGAGATTTTAAGAGGCTGAGAGAAACTTCTGCACTCCCCGCCCCACGATTTTGGTTTCACGACTCACAACCGGTTCCCAGCTTGTAGCCCCCTCGACCTGCAGCTCCCATACCTGTGGCAATGCAGAGCCGTCAACATCATGTGCGTTGAGTCCAAGGAATGGATGAAGTTGGGTGGGAAGGCATTTTTCTGCTTCACCGTGTCAGGCTTCCTGAGGGGGGGCATAAGAGACCACTCTGAGTTGGAGCGAGAACCAACAGACGGTGTACTTTGGCACGGAAGTCCCAGGTTCAAAAGCCCCACGGCCAGTGTCTTAATGAGACGGAGTTCCAGTTCTCAGGTCTCTCCCATCCCCCTTTGTGCACGGCTGCCTTTGCCATTCTGTGACGTCAGAGGAGCTAAGCCAATGACAATCAGAGGCGGGACTTGCTCCCTGCTACAAAGAAAACTCGGCTGTCCACAGCACCATTCAAAAACACAGCCTCTTATTAAGATGTGGATAAGATGCTACAGCCGTAATTTCCAGGTCTCTGTGCTGTAAGAAATGAATCCAGTGATTTGCGGCTCTCGAGAGGACGAAGTACACAGCCATAAATGCCCCGGGGCCTTCCCGGCATCCCTCTGCCCATCACTTGTCCATGCCTATCTCCCATCAGCCTCTGCTGGTGCAGACATGCACAATTCTGTTATCTCTCTGTATCATAAGGGATCGAACGATCCAATTATTCTGGAATGCAGAGGTGCTGGGGAGCTATCTGTTTTCAGGAGAGCCTGGCTGTCGCAGCACTGCAGGAGTCACTATTCTGGCACGACCTCCTCTTAGTAACAAGATATTCACAGATGGGTACATGAGCAAGAGACGTGGGGTGGGGCTCCCCAGGGGGCAGATAACCATTGCTCAGTCTGAAAGTAACCCATTCTAGTTGTAACAGCAAAGTCTACCACCTCTAATTCCAACTCAGGAAAAAGAAAAGTTCTCCGCTACGTCTCTCAGAAGTTCTGGCCCTGCTGGTGAACCTCCTGATGGCCCGTGGGTTTTGGCCACTGTGTGACACAGAGTGTTGGACCGGATGGGCCCTTGGCCTGATCCGACATGGCTTATGTTCTTAAATCTGGGGAAGCACCCAAAGACAGATTCAAACTGCAGTTGAGAGACCTCAACAGGAACGTACATTTATCTATCACATTACTCCACCCTTCTGCCAGGGAATTCGGATCTCCTCATTCATTTTAGCCTCACAACAGCCTTGTGGGATAGGATTAGGCCAAGTGTGCCGGACTGGCCTCTACGAGCTCTGAACCAAGGTCTCTCCACTCCTCCTCCAACACTCTAACACCTATACTACACCGTCTTCCTTATTTAGAGCATGCAGCCCAAGGAGAAAATACAAAACGCCATCCTTGTAATGAAACACCACGTTCCTTTGCCTATAGTAATGAAAACAGTCTCCGGACACACAAAGTAGAGACATTGATTTAAGTTGTTAATAGAGGTGGCCCGTGCTGGCCTGATCTCATTAGATCTCAGAAGCCAAGCAGGGTCAGCCCTGGTTATGATTTGGATGGGAGGCCACCAAGGAAGCCCAGGGCAGGACACAGAGGCAGGCCACCTCCGTTCGTCTCTTGCCTTGACCTGGCCGAGCCCAGCGAATCCGATCTCATCAGATCTCAGAAGCCAAGCAGGGCCAGCCCTGGTTAGGACTTGGATGGGAGGCCACCAAGGAAGCCCAGGGCCAGGACACAGAGGCAGGCAATCGCAAACCACCCCTGTTCGTCTCTTGCCTTGACCCGGCCGACCCCAGCGAATCCGATATCAGATCTCAGAAGCCAAGCAGGGTCAGCCCCGGTTAGGACCAATGCTCCCTCTCAGCTGTGGAATCTTGTGAGCAAAAAATTCTAACTTTGTGAGCAACTGGCATTGAAGCTGTGAGCGAGCCGTTTGGCCGCCGCAGAAATCAGTTTGCTCTGGAGCCGTCCCTCCTGAGCGAAGACAAAAATGCATGAGCCGGAGGCTTAAAAACTGTGAGCTAGCTCACACTAACTCGGCTTAGAGGGAACAGTGGTTAGGACTTGGACGGGAAACCACCAAGGAACTCCAGGGTTGCTATGAAGAAGACAAAGAAGAGGAGGAGGAGGAGGAGGAGGAGATTGAATTTATACCCTGCCCTTCACTTGGAGTCTCAGAGCGGCTTACAAACTCCTTCCCCTTCCCACAACAGACACCCTATGAGGTAGGCGGGGCTGAGAGAGCTCTTGACAGAAACTGCTCTTTTTCAAGAACAGCTGTGCCAGAGGCTTGTGACTAACCCAAGGTCACATCAGCAGGTGCAAGTGGAGGCATGGGGAATCAAACCTGGTTCTCCCAGATTAGAGTCCGCGCACTTAACCACTACTCCAAACTGGCTATGCAGAGGCGGGGAATGGGAAAAACACCTCTGGCTCATCTCTCGCCTTTGAAACCCCAAAAGGGGTCTTCATAAGTCGGTTGCGATTTAACGGCCCCAAGGGAGTTCCAGTGGGTTTTGTCTCCTTTCAGGCTGCTGATGTCCTATAGATGGCTTTCCCTGCGGCACACCATTGGGGAAGGGGAGCTCATCAAAGTATCTGTGTGCTAGCTGCTTTTGCAGACTGATTCCTGGGGGGAGGCTGGCTCAAGAGGAACCAGCGGGACAAAACCCAACAAAGGCCTTGGAAAAATTCCCCAAGGGGAAAAAACCCCCAGAAACGATCACGGGAACACCAAAACACTGTGCTCAAAGTGAGTTTCTCCAGAAGGAAGTTTGCTCGCTCTTTCCACCTTAAGATTACACCGTAATTTGTGGAGCTTCCCTCGGGAGTGAATTTCGTAGGGGACGGGGATGCTAGGGGGGAAAAGGCCCTGTTTCAGGCAGCTGTACAAAAACCTCCGAGGGCTGCAGAAGCGATGCCCCCCCCCCGAAAGGTCCTAGGAATCACACAAAAGGAAGAACAGGTGGTTTCCTCCCCCCACACTGATACTCACTGGCTGGCATCGTGGCGGGACTTCAAGTTAACCGTCTGCATGCTGCTAGTCACCTGTTTGTGGGGAAGAGGAGAGAGAGACAGACAGAGGGTGAGCCACGCAGAAGGAACGGCCAAACTAACAGGGGCGGAGGAGGGAGGAAGACACTCCAGGGCCAGGCGTGCCTGTCTGTGATGCTGACTGGGAGGGCAAAGAGCCGAAGGAGAAGGCAGCGTTTGCTCTTCGCGACCAAGGGCTCTCCTGCAGCGCCTGCCCAGGTGCTCCTATGGGAGCTGCAAGTTAAGTTCCACTCCGGTCTCTCGGGCACCAATGGCCGGAATCCAAAGGATCCAGCTTGCCCAGTCCCCTCAAACACGGATGCCTGCCTCTTTTTTGAAACAGAGTGCCCGAGAGCAAGACCCCATGCCCACTGCTGCCTCAGGTGCCCACACCACGGTTGCCAGGGCAGCACGTGCCAATGGATCTGCCGGAAGGCACAGGTGCTTATCCACACCTGCCAGCCACCTCTGGACTCTGCCTCTGCCCTCACACTGTATGTGTGTGCGCACACACGGGAAGAGCCCCTGCCTTGGATGCTGTCTCTCGGCACTCCTGCGGCAGGCGAGCCCGCAGCCCTGGCCACAGCCTCCGAAGGTTTACACTTCCCTAATTAATTTTTAAAAAGAATATCCTGTTGTTTCCCCCTAAAAAACCTAAACACGACAATATTTGCTCCCGGGGAAAGAAGGGAAAGAAAGGAAAGCTTCCCCAAGGGCATTCTGGCTTGCGACGCCCTCTCGCCCCAGAGGCCTTGGGGGCTGGGGGCCGTCGGATGGTCGTGCGCGGCCAGGGTCACCTTGACTTCCCCTCTGCTGACTCACTCCCTTCCACCTGCTGACTCACACCTTTGCCACTGCAAAATGCTGACTCACTGCCAATTGTCTTCAGCCTCCTTCTGGGCCCTGTAGATGGCGTGCATGCAGCCCATGCTCTCCCCGCCCCCCCCCCTCCCCAGCCATTCTCGGCTCTGCCACCCCTCTCCCGGCTGCAAACTGTACTGCAGCCCAGAGCAGCACGATTGTGGAGGCTGAAAGGGGTTTTTATGTCTGGCTCACTGGCCAGTCAGGGAGGAGGCAGAAGACAACAATGGAAGCCACGGAGCCGGCAGGCCAATTAAAGACCTGGGCACAGAGAGAGAGAGAGAGAGAGAGAGAGAGAGGGAGGGAGGGAGAGGGAGGGAGAGAAAGAGCAAGCAGGACCAGGACATGAATCACAGGTATCCCTCTATGAGCGGCTGGACCACAATCAGACCTTCCCACGTCTGGATCCCGAAAGCCGGGAGGGAAATAATTAACCCCACGGAGTGGGAGGGAAGAGAAACCGCTAATTGCCTGCCCAGAAGAGTCTTCGTCAAAGAGCCAAGGAAGCGTCTGCGCGGTCACAAGTCTCGGGGAGGCAAGAACAGCTACAAATTGGCCGATAATGAATTTAAAGGCTGGAAATTGGAACCACCACCCCCACCCCCTGGTGAATGGAGGCATACAGATCTGCACAGTCGTGGGTGAACAGAACCTCAACAAGGTTACAAGACAAAGTACGCACATCCATAATAAACGGCTCAGGTTCTTCCTGCTCCGGCATTACAATTACAGCCCGGTGAAGTCAGATGGCTTATAAAATTCTGACTCACAGAGACATCTTCTGTCTTGCTCTCCCTCCCTGTTAACGCTGGCACACACGAGGCTAGAGCTCACGGTCGTTCCGTGGAACAGGGCTGCAGCAGGATCAGGGCAGAGAGAAGACGAACCCCTCCCTACTCTGAGCGGAATTCACTGGCAGACGCGGGTCGACACCTGTGAGGCTTTGGTGCCTTTCAAGAGATCGGAGGATTTGCTTTCCAGGTGACTGCTCCTTCTACCTGTTCACCCGAGAGCCAGGCCAGGCAGCTCTCTCTCTCTCTCTCTGACCTTTAGGAAGCCAGGTTCAGGTAGCCGTGTTGGTCTGAAGCAACAGAACAAAGTTGGATTCCGGTGGCACCTTTAAGACCAACAGAGTTTTATTCAAGGTGTAAGCTTTTTGTGTGCATGCCAGGGTTACACTTTGTTGGTCTTAAAGGTGCCCCTGGACTCAGACTTTGTTCCGTAAGGAACCCGGCTCTTTACAGGAGGAGGAACTGGACAGATCTGAACTCGGAGGCTGGACTCTGACAGCCTGCCCAGCACAAGGAGTCCCCCAGCCTTTCTGGAATCCTGACAAAGGCTGCTGAGAATTCCGACAAAGGGCGGCAGAAGCCACCACAAAATGGCGGACTGAAGCGGCAGAGCAAGAGACAGAGAGGAAATCCAAGGGCAGGGGAGAATGGGAATAGTTCATAAAATACCCTGGGAAAGAGGAGTGAGAATCAAGCCAACACTGCGATAGCAGCTGTCATGGAAAATATGGTTTTTTTCATTGGCCCAGGCAATCAGATCTCCAGGGACCAATCAAAAGCCATGGCGGGAAATGGTTCCACCCACTTCCTAAAAACACTTGGGAGGGCAACACAGACGTTTCGACGGGCAGCACAGCTGCAGCATTTGAGACACAGGTGAACAAAACTATGAGGAACTGTGAATGGTTTCCGACTAGGACCGAGGCTAGCAGTAATTAGAAAGTGTGGTAATTAAAACCTGAAAGCTGAAAAAAAGAGTCTGGCTTCTACGTTTTCTGGCTGAAACCTACAGTTAAATAAAATTTGCTAAGGCTAGCAGTATGTTCAGATGAGGAACCTGTGAACAAATTCAGCTTTATGGCCACATCAGGACTTAGAAGTAGCCCTCTGCTGCCCTCTTGAGGAGTGGCTGCACCAGACTGAACAGCCGGGTCTAAAGGAAATGTGGCCTTAGAAGTGACCCTCCGTTGCCCTCTTGTGGAGAGGCACATGGCTGCATGAGCCAAAACACCCAAGACTAAAGAAAGCGGGCCTTAGAAATGGCCCTCTGCTGCCCTCTGGTGACGTGGCTGCACCAGACTGAACAGCCAGCACTAAAGGAAATGTGGCCTTAGAAATGGCCCTCTGCTGCCCTCTTGTGGAGTGGCTGCACCAGACTGAACAGCCGGGACTAAAGGAAATGTGGTCTTAGAACTGGCCCTCCGTTGCCCTCTTGTGGAGAGGTGCATGGCTGCACAAGCAAAAAAAAAACCTGGGACTGAAGGAAAGGGGGCCCTAGAAATGGCCTTCTGCTGCCCTCTTGTGGAGTGGCTGCATCAGCCTGAACGGCCAGGACTAAAGGAAACGTGGTCTTAGAACTGGCCCTCCGTTGCCCTCTTGTGGAGAGGTGCATGGCTGCACAAGCAAAAACACCTGGGACTGAAGGAAAGGGGGCCCTAGAAATGGCCCTCTGCTGCCCTCTTGTGGAGTGGCTGCATCAGCCTGAACGGCCAGGACTAAAGGAAACGTGGTCTTAGAACTGGCCCTCCGTTGCCCTCTTGTGGAGAGGTGCATGGCTGCACAAGCAAAAACACCTGGGACTGAAGGAAAGGGGGCCCTAGAAATGGCCCTCTGCTGCCCTCTTGTGGAGTGGCTGCATCCGCCTGAACGGCCAGGACTAAAGGAAACGTGGTCTTAGAACTGGCCCTCCGTTGCCCTCTTGTGGAGAGGTGCATGGCTGCACAAGCAAAAACACCTGGGACTGAAGGAAAGGGGGCCCTAGAAATGGCCCTCTGCTGCCCTCTTGTGGAGTGGCTGCATCCGCCTGAACGGCCAGGACTAAAGGAAATGTGGTCTTAGAACTTGCCCTCCGTTGCCCCCTTGTGGAGAGGTGCATGGCTGCACAAGCAAAAACACCTGGGACTGAAGGAAAGGGGGCCCTAGAAATGGCCCTCTGCTGCCCTCTTGTGGAGTGGCTGCATCCGCCTGAACGGCCAGGACTAAAGGAAATGTGGTCTTAGAACTTGCCCTCCGTTGCCCTCTTGTGGAGAGGTGCATGGCTGCACAAGCAAAAACACCTGGGACTGAAGGAAAGGGGGCCCTAGAAATGGCCTTCTGCTGCCCTCTTGTGGAGTGGCTGCATCAGCCTGAACGGCCAGGACTAAAGGAAACGTGGTCTTAGAACTGGCCCTCCGTTGCCCTCTTGTGGAGAGGTGCATGGCTGCACAAGCAAAAACACCTGGGACTGAAGGAAAGGGGGCCCTAGAAATGGCCCTCTGCTGCCCTCTTGTGGAGTGGCTGCATCAGCCTGAACGGCCAGGACTAAAGGAAACGTGGTCTTAGAACTGGCCCTCCGTTGCCCTCTTGTGGAGAGGTGCATGGCTGCACAAGCAAAAACACCTGGGACTGAAGGAAAGGGGGCCCTAGAAATGGCCCTCTGCTGCCCTCTTGTGGAGTGGCTGCATCCGCCTGAACGGCCAGGACTAAAGGAAACGTGGTCTTAGAACTGGCCCTCCGTTGCCCTCTTGTGGAGAGGTGCATGGCTGCACAAGCAAAAACACCTGGGACTGAAGGAAAGGGGGCCCTAGAAATGGCCCTCTGCTGCCCTCTTGTGGAGTGGCTGCATCCGCCTGAACGGCCAGGACTAAAGGAAACGTGGTCTTAGAACTGGCCCTCCGTTGCCCTCTTGTGGAGAGGTGCATGGCTGCACAAGCAAAAACACCTGGGACTGAAGGAAAGGGGGCTCTAGAAATGGCCCGCTGCTGCCCTCTTGTGGAGTGGCTGCATCCGCCTGAACGGCCAGGACTAAAGGAAATGTGGTCTTAGAACTGGCCCTCCGTTGCCCTCTTGTGGAGAGGTGCATGGCTGCACAAGCAAAAACACCTGGGACTGAAGGAAAGGGGGCCCTAGAAATGGCCCTCTGCTGCCCTCTTGTGGAGTGGCTGCATCAGCCTGAACGGCCAGGACTAAAGGAAATGTGGTCTTAGAACTGGCCCTCCGTTGCCCCCTTGTGGGGAGGTGCATGGCTGCACAAGCAAAAACACCTGGGACTGAAGGAAAGGGGGCCTTAGAAATGGCCCTCTGCTGCCCTCTTGTGGAGTGGCTGCACCAGCCTGAACAGCCAGGACTAAAGGAAATGTCGCCTTAGAAATGGCGCTCCGCTGCCCTCTTGTGGAGAGGTGCTTGGTTGCACCAGATAGAACACAAGGTGTCAGTTTAAGAAGTGGAGCCCCCCCACCCCCACCCCGGTGTCTGTCCAGAGTCGCCTCTCAATGCTCCAGGACAAGGAGTAGGGAAGGTGATCCCTGAGGCCAGCTCTGTGCCCCCACAACTCCTCTAGAACATCTTTCTTACTATGTAAAAGTTCACTGAAGTTGCAGTCGGCAGGCCAGGCTATTTGGCCCTACCAAGAGACCGGGAGGAACCTGGAACCTGCAGCCGTTCACTGCAAAGGCAGGGGAAAAGCCTGGATCTGGTAAGGATTTGGGAGGCGCTCCCTGTCAGTTCTTTCCCCTGTAAAAAAAAACACCCTGCCTCCTAGTGGTCAGACAGGGAAACACCCGAACTGTCTGGACTAGGGGAAGGTCAACAAAGAGGGAGAACACGGGAAGGATGCAGTCAATAACAAAAACAACCGTGATGTTGTATTATGAAAATATATTTTAGGCTTCAGTTCTGCAGCGAATATATTTCTTCATCCCATTATGAAAACATACGCACCCACACGACAGAAAATGCATATAAACCGTTTCACTGAAAGAATGTGTCTTTATGAAGCAGTAAGAATGTTGTGTGTTAACTCCCAGATTAGTGTTGCTGATCTGCATATAAGTGTCATTCACGCAGCACACTCTGAAAAAGCTATTATGTGAAACGGTTTATATGCATTTTCCGTCGTGTGGGTGCGTATGTTTCCATAATGGGATGAAGAAATATATTCGCTGCAGAACTGCAGCCTAAATATATTTTCATAATACAACATCACGGTTGTTTTTGTTATTGACTGATAACTGCTGAAGGCCTCGGGCACGAGCGCTTCATCTTTATGCGCGGAACTGGAAGGCCGACAGACTGGCAGTTCCCGTTCTCGATTCTGATGCCTGGTGACTGCTCACACGGAGCCCCCGCCCCCAAAACCTTTCCCCCAGCCTCCACCCCCGCCACCCACGAAAACTTAACTGCTGCTGCAGCAGCAGCAAAGTGCCTTTTAGCAAACAGCGGCATGGAGATCCTCTCCTCTTGCAAGAACTTCCTGCAATTTACCTGCCCTTTTTAAAAAAACAAACAAACCTGCAAAGGCAAGAACCTGCTCTAAGCGCCGTTCCCGGGAGAGTGAGACTGCCCGCCCCCTCCACTGGAGGGTTTTCTGGAATGCCCTGCATCTTATATGAACATACGAAACCGCCTGATACCCGGGCAGAAGCTCAGTCCCTCTCGCTCGGCCGCTCTCAGGCATGGAAGCCTCTTCAGCACCACCTGAGAGCTGGTGTTCCCCTCTAAGCTGAGTGAGTGTGAGCCAGCTGACAGTTTTTGATCCTCCGGCTCACACCGTTTTGTCTCCGCCCGGGAAGGACGGCTCCAGAGCAAACTGATTAATGCAGGAGCCAAACCGCTCGCTCACAACTTTTAATGTCAGTAGCTCACAGGGTAGGATTTTTGCTCGCGAGACTCCGCAGCTTAGAGGGAGCGTTGCCCCTGACCTCTTTCCCCGGGGGGACTTCTGCATCCAAAGTCGTGCTCTACCCCCAAGCCCCGCGTCACACCTGCTGGCACAGGAGGGTAAAAGGCAGGCTGTCCCATCCCTGCACAGAAGGAGCTGCCTGGTACCGAGTCAGACCCCACCGAGGCCTTCCAGGCTTCTGCACCTACACCAAGAGGGCCCCAGCCGTTCAGCTGCAGTCTGAGGCCCTGAAAAAACTTCCCGGCCATGACAGTTCTCGTGCACCAGCAAGACAGAGCCCTTATGCAGCCCCCACCCCACCCCCCACCCCCTGCCGGGCTCACCAGGATGTTCTTGGAGCGATGGTAGGGCTGGACGATGGACAGTCCCAGGGGAGTCACCCACTCCACAGTCCGCCCGCTCTGGGCGATGAGGCGGGCACTCTCCGTCAGCCAGCTCTGCAGGGGTGAAGGCAGCAGTGGTGAGCGCAGCCGGGGGGGGTGGGGTGGGGCTTGAGGCACAATTCGGGACCAAAGAGCAAATTCTGCACCCCCAGAAGTTTTGCAAGCCTTGTTCTTGGCGCCAGAGCCTGGCACATGGGCCGGCACAGAAATCCAGCGCCCCCAAACGTGGCCGATGGCCTAAAAGGGCATCATTTGTTTGGGCTCCGCACAGCCACGCAAACGTCATTCTGCTTCTGCTGGACACCGAGAGGGCCGTCAAGAGAACAGGCGTGCCCAACCCGATAAGCACGGGAAGCCCTGGGGACCTTTTCCATAGAGAGCCCAGATAGGACAGCGGCTAGAGTGCCGGACTGGAACAGAGGAGATCCGGGTTCCGATCCTGTCTCGCCCGCAGAAGCTCACCGGGTGACTTGGGGTCAGCCACATGTTTTTTTTGCCTCTCCCTGTTCAGCTTCCCTCGCAGAGGATAAAACCGACGGAAGGGAGACCCACGTGCTCCACCCTGAACTCCTCGGAGGAGGAGCAGGATAAGGACAGAGGCAGGCCAACAGCCGTCTTTGTCCGAAGCAGCAGAACAAAGTCTGCATCGGACGAGGGGCGCTTTGAACCCAGAATGAAACTTTGTTGCTCTCCGAGGTGCCCCACTGGACTCGGGAGAAGGATGCGGCTGATCCCGAGCCGCTCTTTAAGGTAAGAAGAACTGGGCTCCTGGGCTGTGGTACGTGCCATTCCGGCCAGGGACGGAAGAGAGACCACCAACCAGAGTGTCCGGGGGGGGGGACAGGCCCGGGCAAAGAGCCTGGTCCGAAAGAGGCAGCCTCACCTGGATCTCTCGAGTGCTGGAGAACATCTCCCTGAGGCTGCTGAAGACCTGCTGGACCAGGTAGTAAGAGGCTTCCCACGTGAACTCCTGCAGGGAGAGAAAGCAGGACAGGTACAGAGTGGGCCCTGAGTCTCTGTTTGCCGCGTGAAAGAAATCCCCTAAGAACATCCGTGCCCTGCGTTTTAGAAGACTGTGTTGGGGAGAGGTCTGGGGGGAACCTTCGCCAGGACGCCCCAGAGGGCGACAGTAAAGCTGCCACAATGTTCCCTGTAAGCTGTGGAGTCTTGTGAGCAAAAATTCTCCTTTTGTGAGCAACTGGCATTAGAGCTGTGAGCGAACCATTTGGCTGCTGCATAAATCAGTTTGCTCCGGAGCCGTCCTTCCTGAGCGGAGACAAAAATGTGTGAGCCAGAGGCTAAAAAACTGTGAGCTCGCTCACACTAACTCGGCTTAGAGGGAACACTGGTGCTGCCCCCTCCATGGGACCCCACTGCTGTGGCCACCGGGGGAGCACTATCTGCCACGCCCTCCACACCACCCATGCAGAGGAAGATCACAGAACCAGAGTTGGAAGGGGCCGTACAGGCCACCAAGTCCAACCCCCCCAACCCAGCTCCACGCAGGATTGACCCGAAGCATCCCTGACAGGCGTCCGTCCAGCTGCTGCTTGAAGACTGCCAGGGAGAGGGAGCTCGCCACCTCCCTAGGCAGCCGATTCCACTGCTGAACCATCCGTACTGTAAAAAAGCTTTCCTACTATCCGGTCGGGTGTCTTATTGCGAGTCCTGTTGTCTGCGGCCCACAGGAACCGCTCCCTGCCTTGCCTTCTTCTAAGTGACAGTCTTAAGAGATGCCCCCAATCTGCTGCAGGTGTGGGTAATATCTGGCTCCCTCAAAAAAGCCTACAGCCCAGAAGATCTTGAGGCCAGAATGTCAGTCCACCAGCTGCTGATTTGCTGGCACCATCTTGCCAGGTAGAAAGGTGGAAGCAGAGGTCCTTCCAATACAGCAATAAATCTGAGAGCCAGTTTGGTGTAGTGTTTAAGTGCACGGACTCTAATATAGGAGAACCGGGTTTGATTCCCCGCTCCTCCACGTGCACCTGCTGATGTGACCTTGGGTCAGTCACAAGCTCTGGCACAGCTGTCCCTGAAAAAGAGCAGTCTCTGTCAGAGCTCTCTCAGCCCCGCCTACCTCACAGGGTGTCTGTTGTGGGGAGGGGAAGGAAAAGGAGTCTGTAAGCCACTCTGAGACTCCGAGTGAAAGGCGGGGTATAAATCCAATCTCCTCTTCTTCATCTAAGACCTGTGCAGAAAGGGGTTGTGCCAGGTGATGACTGGGCAAGAAGACCATGCAAGAAGCAGGACACTGGGCTACGGCGGAAGGAAGGGTGGACGCTGGGGCCCAGGAGCCAGAGGTTGCTTGCAGCTGGCTCTTGCGTGTGGAGCAGTGAATGTCAGTGAGGGAGGGCAGGCACTGCTACTGTAGCCCCTGCCGCCTTCCTGACCCCTCTGGAGGAAGAAGGGAGTTCCTTGTTTGGCAGCCCTGACTGATGTATTTATTTAAAACATCTTTATGCCGCCTTTCCACCCAGTCAGGGCTGGGCCCCCCAGGTGGCGAACATGAAAACATTCAGACAGTGAAACATCGGAGCACTTGCAGTTGCCAGGGCAGGAGGAGGGGGCTCCCTCCCCTTTGGAGCAGGGCCTTGGGAAGGTCTCGGCCTCTGTGCCCCGTCCGCTGTCTCTCCAGGGCAACTGTTTGGCCACCGCGCGAGACAGGAAGCAGGACTCGGCGGCCCACCAGTCTGATCCAGCAGGGGTCTTCTTTAGGTTCCTATGCAGGAAGCTTTTTCAACGGGGGATTCGTATAAAAATTTCTATTCCCCCCCCCTCCAATCAGTGCATTCAGGAAGAAAATGCCTCTGACAATTACCTAAACTAGCTATCTGCCTCCCCCAGATTGTCTGAGGGCAAAACCCACAACCCCTGTTCCCTCTAAGCTGAGATAGTGTGAGCTAGCTCATAATTTTTTAGCCTCCGGCGCACAGAATTTTGTCTTAGCTCAGGAGGACGGCTCCCGAACAACTAATTTACGCGGCAGCCAAGTTGCTCACTCACATCTTCAAGGCCAGGAGCTCACGAAGTAGAACTTTTTGCTCACAAGCAATGCTCCCTCGAAGCTGTGGACTCTTGTGAGCAGAAATTCTACTGGGTGAGCTACTGCCATTGAAGTTGTGAGTGAGCGATTTGGCTATTACATAAATTAAGCCTGCTCTGGAGCCGTCCTTCCTGAGTGGAGACAAAAATGTGTGAGCCGGAGGCTAAAAAACTGTGAGCTAGCTCACACTAACTCGGCTTAGAGGGAGCACTGCTCACAAGACTCCGCAGCTTAGAGGGAGCATGGCCCCACAACCCCCTCCCCCACCTCACTCTTTCCAATACCTCTGGGGGCGGCAAGCGGGAGCCGGTTTGGGGCCTGTGACAGACTCCCCTCCGCCCTGCGCGGATGCTGACCTGGATCATTGTGTTTTTGTTCTGGGTACAGAGCTGGGGGTGGGGTAGGAAGATGCCCACCTGGGGGAAGCCCTCGATCTCCTTGAGGCGCTTCTCGATCTGCAGGCGGCCCCCGTAGCGAGTGACCCCGTAGACCACCGTCATCACCGTCTGCTTCACCACTTTGCGACTGATGAAGCCCTCCAAGACCTGGGCGATCTTCACGCCCTCCTCGGCGTCTCTCTTCCGGAACAGCTCCACCTGTGGTCAGCGAGCAGCCAGGAGAGAGATCAGGACGTGCTGTGCCCCGCCCCTCGGGATGGAGGGGAGATGCAAAACCAGCCAGTGGGGTTGGGAGGTTCCTTTTAGGCACATGGAGGGCTCAGCCTAAGTCTGTCTGACAGACGGGGCCCAGAAAGACTGCTGCCCGGGGCTGGGCTGGGGTGGCTGAGCCACAGAGCAGTTGCTGTACAGGCCCCAGGGTCCCAGGCCCGTCCTCCAACATCTCCCGTTCGGAACTATCAGGGTCACACGGGGGATGCTGAAGATCTCCGCCCAAGACCCTGCAGGGCTGCTGCCAGTCAGAGCAGACAAACTGTCCCGGACACAACAAACATCTGACTCAGCGACAGCAGCTTCGGGTCTTCGTGGGACTAAAATATCCCCAATTTCTACGGACGTCAGCTTTGCCTGAGGGCAGTGCTAGCCATATCTTCCACCTGATTCTATGTACTGAGTGCCTTTTGTCTGTCCCCCCCCACACCCGCCCGACCAAGGAGCTCAGGAGGACCTACATGGGTCCTCCCCTCTGTTTTGCCCTCACAACAGCCCTGCAAGGTAGGTTAGTCCTCCGAGGACACGACTGGTCCAAAGTCACCCGAGGAAGTTTCATGGTGAGTGGGGTTCCTGAGCCAGCGGGTCAGCAGCTCCACCGCACCCCTCGGCAGGCTCCTGCTGAGGACGGCAGAGCTGACTGTGCTCCGGCACTGATGCCATTCCTGAATTCATGTTTATTGGACCTCAGTCGCAGAGGTGAACATGTGAGATGGTGGGCTCTTTCCTGTGCTCACTGGAAGGGCTTGGTGGATAACGCAGATAAAAGGAAGTCCTTCTTCACCCAAAGAGTGATTAACACATGGAATTCACTGCCACAGGGGGTGGCGGCTACAAGCGGGATTTGGATAAACATATGGAGCAGAGGCCCATCAGTGGCTATTAGCCACAAGGTATAGATAGGAACTCTTGGTCTGGGGCAAGTGATGCTCTGCATGGGGGGCAACAGTGGGAGGGCTTCTGGTGTCCTGGCCCCACTGCTGGACTTCTTGATGGCACCTGGTATTTTTGGCCACTGTGTGACAGAGTGTTGGACTGGATGAGCCTTTGGCCTGATCCAAGATTGGCTTCTCTTACATTCTTAAGGCTCCCACACCCACATTGCCGGGTGTTTCTGGAAGGTGGGTGGGGCCACGTGGCGCTTTTGTCCAGCAAGGCTTCTGATTGGCTACACAGATTTTCAAAAGCCTTGCTTTGACAGCTGTTGTCACCCCAGCACAGGGATCTTCACTGCGGGCCCAAAGATACCCTGTGGCAGCCATCCTGTGGCTGTGCCCGCCCCACTCTGTCAGAACTCTGAAGGCCCCCACGGTCTCGGAAAGGCTGGAGGCCCCGATCTGAAAGATCCCCACCCCATCATCCCCTCCCAGACTCAAAGGGTCTCAAGTTGATTCTGGAGGCGACAGCAGGGCTGAGTTCTCTGGGTCACTCTCAGGCTGCTGGACAGGCCTCTGAGAGCCCGGCTCGGAGAACTGCCGCTACCCCAAGATCAATCTAAGTCCAGCATTTTCTTAAAAACAAAAAGTAGCCAGGCACATTCTTATGGAAGCTCAGAAGCAGGGCAGCATGGCAACTGCCTTCACCCACTTGCCCCTGGGGAGCTGCCACTCTCTGGTAGACTGCCACTGGATGGTGCAGTTCCATTGAATTATCTTGAATAATGATGAGCGGGGGCCTGTGAGGAATCACAGGGGAGGAAAACGTTTGAAGGTTCCACCGCCTCCCCACGGGCATGAGACCTCTGCCCCCCCTGGCTGCCCTCAGCTCTTGGGGGCTCGAGCAAATCAACTCCCCCGTCTCCTCCTCCGACAGACTCTCGGATCCTCTCAGGGGCCAGGTCAGCCAGATCTCCAGAGAATGAGCTTCTAGGAGTCCCACCTCCCTTCCTCAGATATGAAAGCCGCGTTGTCTCTTAAAAGCTCATTCCCCTGGAAATCCGGTTGGTCTCTGAGGTCCTCCTGGATTCGAATCTCGCTGTTCTACTGTTAACCAAGATGGCTGCTCTCTGACACGATCAATGACTCCTGACAGGCGGTTCCCCCTGGAGCGTGCTCAGTAGATAGCAGGGCAGATTTCTGGGGGCTTTTCTGTTGTTCTTCGAGGAATAATCTCCTGAAGTCTTCAGAGCGCAAAGATCCTCCCCCTCCTTCGTCCGTGCCGCTTTTGTGGGCGGGAAAGGAGGACAGCCACTTGGCCGTCAGCACTGTCGGCCGGGATTTCAGAAACCCAACCCAGACAGTGTGGTGGAGTGGTGAGCGCGTCGTGCCCTAAGGGCTGGGAAGCTTGCTGGGTGCCCTGAGGCCAGGCCCACTCCGTCAGCCTCCCCGACCTCGCAGGGTTGTTGTGTGAGCGTAAAACAGAAGAGAACGAAGTTAGCCTCTTGGGGTCCCCCCTGGGTAGAAAGGCAGTCAAGAAACAAAGCCAGCAAAACAAGCAGACCGACTTCTCCAGCAGGAGTCCCTGGGCCCCCCCCCCTCCTCACCTGCTGAGCCACGCCGCTGTACACGTCCTGGGGCACGTCACACGGCATGAGGTTGACAGAGGTGGCCCCAATGACATCCCGCCCGAGGGCCGCATAGTGCTGGAGCCCGTTGCAAGAACCGTCCTGGGAAGAGACCGCCCAGATCCCTGGTTGGCAGCGGAGAGAGAAGCAGCAGCGCCCCCCGCTCCTGGGACGGACCTTTGCTACTGCCACGTCTCCTGCCACACAGAAGCCCCCAAAGGTCCCCTCTTCAGTCCACCCCCTGCCACCCACAGCTTGGTGGGGGGAGCCCTGCCACCCACACACCTGATGGATGGGAAACTGGGAGACGTAAGCCGCGGGGTCCGGGGCTCTTGTGGCTTTGGCGATCTCCATGCAACAAGCCAAGGCCTGCCAGGGCTCATCCACAGTCATCCACCACTTCCTGCCCTGGGGAGCAACAGGCAGAGACTGAGGGGGTTGTAACGAGCAGCGGGGAAAAAACATTCCAGTTGAGAACCGAAAGGCCAACAAGGATCACTCTGGGAACCGGCACCCCAGCCGGCCAGCTTCTGACAGACCTTCCTTTCTGTTCCTACCCTCTGCATCCTACCCTCTGTTCCTACCCCCAGCGTACCTGGTTCCCCCAGCCCTGCTGCTCCTTCACGACCACACTGCAAGGCAGAGGGAACGGACGCAATGGAGGCTGCGTCAAATTCCTTCTTAGCAGTCTTCATTGCCATCTCATAGGAGAAGGAGGAGGAGGAGATTGGATTTATACCCTGCCCTTCACTCAGAGTCTCAGAGCGGCTTACAAACTCCTTTCCCTTCCCCTCCCCAGGGCAGACACCCTGTGAGGTAGGTGGGGCTGAGAGAGCTCTGAGAGAACTGCTCGTGAGAGAACAGCTCTGAGAGAACTGTGACCGACCCAAGGTCACCCATCTGGCTGCACGTGGAGGAGGAGTGGGGAATCAAACCTGGTTCTCCCAGATTAGAGTCCGAGCACTTAACCACTACACCAAACTGGCTCATAGGTCTTCATAAATGTCCTGTAAGATGCTCTTGCGGCTTCATTGTGGCTGAGTAGGCCACCGTTCTCATTCAAGCCATCTCGGCTCCCATTCCAACCTCCTCAGCTCCGGGTTGTACCACTGGCATGATGGGGGCGAAGAGGGCGCCGGGGGGGGGTGATCTCGTTGATGGCTTCGGAGAGTCGGCTGTGCCAATCCTCCACCGGCTCATCTAACGAACTGCCAGGGGGTATCGGTCCCCGCAGAGCATTCTGGAGTCCACTTGGATCCACTAGTCTCTGCGGGTGAGCATAAAATCAGCTTGCTGCCTAAACCGGGAGGTGCGTGGGATGCTCGGCCAGGCCTTTGGGGCAAAGTGGTCTGACTGTGGCACTACATTGATCGTCATCAGATCCACATTTATCCCCATCTTCAAAATAAGATCCAGTGTGTGGCCTCCTTGGCGCGTGGGAGCTGTTCCAATCCGGGAGAGCCCCCGTGCTGCCACAGATGACGTGAGGTCCCCGGCCTGAGAGGAGGCGGCATCATCGGCCTGGACACTGAAGTCGCCCGGGATGTGTAGCCTAGGGTACTCCAATGCCCAGCTTGATACCGCCTCCAACAGGTACGGCAGGGTATCCGCTGGTGCATTAGGCAGACGGTACACCTGCCAAATAGCCAAACTCTTCTCAGCTTCCCCCACTAGGGCCACACATTCAATGCTGGCAATTTTTGGTGTGGGGAGCGCTCTAAAGGAGAAAGACTCCCGGATAAGTATCAGCACTCACCCCCCCCCCTTTTAGTCTGGGACTGGTGAAGGACTGAGAAACTGGGGGAGGGGTTGGTTCAAGGCAACAGTTTCACCCTCCTTCACCCAGGTCACACACGCCAGGTCTACATTTTGTTCTGCAAAGTGATCCTGGAGAACAGAGATCTTACTGTTAAGGGACACAGCAGACATGTCGGAGAAGGGTACATTTTCCTGGCCCCATTACCAACATGTCTTGGGATGGGGCAAAGGTTGGAAGGGGACTGAGAAATCCCACATCTTTGCCAGTTCGGTGTAGTGGTTAAGTGCGCGGACTCTAATCTGGAAGAACCGGGTTTGATTCCCCACTCCTCCACTTGCATCTGCTGGATGACCTTGGGCAAACCATAGTTTTGGCACAGCTGTTCCTGAAAAAGAGCAGTTTCTGTCAGAGCTCTCTCAGCCCCACCCCCTCACAGGGTGTCTGTTGTGGGGAGGGGGAGGGAAGGGAGTTCGTAAGCCGCTCTGGGACTCCTTTGGGTAGTGAAGGGCGGGGTATAAATCCAGTCTCCTCTTCTTCTTCCCCTATTACACCTTGCCCCACCGCCATACCTCCCCTGCCCCCCAGTGACTGGAATCCCTGACCCTTGCATAGAACAGAGGACCTCTGAAAAGGAAAAGGAGGACCACAAGGGCTGCATGGCTTCCTGCCTCCCTTCCCACACTCACAGGCCAGAACACTTAGAAAGAAAGCGAGGCAAACAACTCCGGGTCTAGACAGGAGACTCCCCGACAATTTGTTATTGTTGTAGTTTTAAGTCTCCTTGCTCTGCCTTGAGTCTTCTTTCACATGCAAAATGTGAAGGGGAGAGTGGGGAGTTTTAAAACATTTTTTTTTTAAATGCAGCCAGTCACTGTTATCCCCATATTATGGGGGGCAGGACATAGAGGCTGAGACAGAACAGCTCACAGCAGCCCTGCAGTGTAGTCCAGTGTTGCTATTCCCCAGTTACAGGCCAGGGGGTGAGGGAGGGCCGCTTCCGATCTCCCTGAACCACAGTCCAGTGCTGTCGTTTGCAAGTTGCTGGGGTCGGGGAGGAGAGCGGCCAGCGAGAACCTTCAGATGTTGTCCACAACCCTTAGGAACTTAGCAAAGCAATGGGACCAATGGGCCTAATTCTATGGGCACCCAAACAGGTTGCACTGCTACAGTGCAAGTTGTTCTGGAGTGTCCCACTTGTTCTCATGGCAAACAAGCACCTCCCAAGACAGTTCACTTTCCCTGAGATTCTCTGGGAGACTCTGACTGCTGGTGCTGCCTGCTTGCCTGTCTTAAGTGCTGCTGGCTGGGTTTCCCCATTGGAAACAATGGAGGTAATGGGGGTAACCTGTTTGGGTGCCCATAGAATTAGGCCCATTGGTCCCATTGTTTTGAGACATGTGGGTGTATGTGGGGAGAGGCTCCCAAAGCTACCCTGAAAGTTTGGAGCCTCTCCCTCAAACCCCCTCCCCCCCAGAGCTACTAACAGCACCATGGGAAAAAAGTAAGTTTTTTTTCCCACCATAGAGAACAATGGAGGGAATGGGGGCAACCTGTTTGTGGGCCCATAGAATTGGACCCCCTGGTCCAATGTTCTTGAAACTTGGTGGGTATCTTGGGGAGAGGCTCCATCAGCTACCCTGTGAGTTTGGAGCCTCTACGTCAAACCCCCTCCCCCTCCAGCCCCCAGAATATACCCTATGTTTTCGCCATTGACTTCAATGGCCCATAGGATATAATGGAGCTGAAATTGACATTCAGCTGCCTGAAAGACTCTGGGGGCGGGGCTTGGCTCCTGAGCTGCCAGAGCTGCAGTCTGCACTCCCCCCCCCAAAAGACTCCTGCCTTTGGGATTCTGACAAAGGGCAGTGAGCACAATCACAAAATGTCTGCCATGGGGGAGGGGGCGGAGCCAACCACAGCAGTCAGGGAGCGAGGCTGTATGTGATTCTAAGAGCCCCACTTCAATGCAGTACCTCTTCACTTCAGGCAGACACTTTGTTTGACAGGATGCCTTCTAATCTGCACAGCCAATCAGAAGTCCTGCTGAGCAAAAGCCCCATCTGGCCCCGTCCTGGTACTCGAACATTAAGAACTGCCCAAAGTAGGCAAGAGGGCCAGGGCTCAACAACAGCCCCTTCTCAAGGCTGACATGATAACTCCACTGCCAAGAAAGATCTCCAACACAGAATTCCCACTTCCAGGACCACCTCTCTGCATCCTGGATCCCATCGGCTCCCACTCAAGGTGGAAAGCCCCCCCCCCCCACATGCACAATTCGTCCTCACCGTCAGTGGGTGGTCCGCTGAGTCCAGGATGTCCTCCATGATCTCGTTGGCGTAGGCCAGCCTGTCTTGCAGGGAGCTCCTCTTCTTCAGCCCAGTGAGGTTGATGAGGTGCATCTTCAGCCAATCCAGGCCCCGCGGGCCCAGCGGCTTCCCCTCGGCAAAGAGGAGGATGGCCCGCATGAGGTCGCCGCCCAGGTGGTTGAAGTGAGGTGGGCAGGGGTAAGTCCTCCCGCGGAAGTCCATGTTGTGGGGGAACCAGAAGACCCGGTCACCCATGTGCTTGGCGATGGACAGCTTGTAGAGGGTGTCCATGCGCAGGCTGAACATCTCCATGGCTTTCTTGCGGCACTGGGCCACCTCGCGCTTCAAGGCGGACGTGGTCAAAGGGGCGCCTCCGAGAGCAAGCCTGGTGGGCTGGGGGGCTTCGGAAGGCGGGGGCGGGACATTCAGCTTCTCGTTCCCTTTGTCGTTGAAAATGGAGATCACGATGTCCAGGATGGCCCGGTTGACCTTCCACGGGCAGTTGCCCAACTGGTTGAGCGCGTCCATGACCGAAAAGAGGTTCCCACGGGGGCACCTCTCCAGAAGCCGCTGGTGCTGCACCGCCCCGTCCACACAGCGCATGAGCTTGGTGGAGCTGAGGATGTAGGCGCCGAAGGAAGGGGAGACCCACGGCACCGGCGGGCACAGCATGGGAACGACAATGGAGTCGAAGGTGAGGGTGGTCTCGGCCGCCTCCAAGAAGAGCCGGGTCAGGATGGGGTGGGGTCTGATGAACCCGATCTGAAGGAAGAGGGAGGCAAACATTTGGTCTGAGGGGCCCCCAGAGTACCCTTTTTCGCCTCAAGAAACCAGCTTTTAGCCAGAACTTTTGCCTCCTCCTTGCTATGCTCAATCCTGGCCTGTATCCTGGCCCTTTCTTTGCCACCAGGTCACAGCTGACTTATGGTGACACCTCATGGGATTTCAAGCCAAGCGACGCTCAGAGGTGGTTTTGCCATGGCCTGCCTCTGCCAAGCCACCCTGGACTTCCTTGGCGGTCTCCCATCCAAGGGCTAGCCAGGGCCAGCCCTGCTTAGCTCCCAAGACCTGAGGAGATCAGGCTAGCCTGGGCCGTCCGGGTCAGGGCCTTTTCCGCAGCGACTGCGGCTTTCGTGTCGCTCGCTAATCTGATGCTGCTGAACTTTGAAAACAAATCAGCCAGTATCATAATGCCCCTGTATAAATCATTGGTGCGACCTCATTTGGAATACTGTGTACAGTTCTGGTCGCCACACCTCAAAAAGGATATTATAGCATTGGAAAAAGTGCAGAGAAGGGCAACTAGAATGGTAAAAGGATTGGAACACTTTCCCTATGAAGAAAGGTTAAAACGCTTGGGGCTCTTTAGCTTGGAGAAATGACGACTGAGGGGGGACATGATCGAGGTTTATAAGATTATGAATAGGATAGAGCAGGGAGAGATAGAAGTACTTTTCTCCCTTTCTCACAATACAAGAACTCATGGGCACTCCATGAAATTGCTGAGCAGTCGGGTTAGAACAGATAAAAGTACTTCTTCACCCAAAGAGTGATTAATGTATGGAATTCACTGCCACAGGTGGTGGTGGCAGCTACAAGCATAGACAGGTTCAAGAGGGAATTAGATAAACATATGGAGCAGAGGTCCATCTGTGGCTATTAGCCACAAGGTATAGATAGGAACCTCTCAGCCTGGGGCAGGTGATGCACTCTATTCTTGGTGCTGGAGGGGGCAGCAGTGGGAGGGCTTCTAGTGTCCTGGCCCCACTGCTGGACCTCCTGATGGCACCTGGTATTTTTGGCCACTGTGTGACGGAGTGTTGGACTGGATGGGCCATTGGCCTAATTCAACATTGGCTTCTCTTATGTTCTAACTTATTGACCACCTGCAGGTTTTAACATGCACGGTAGATGATGTTACTGCCACACACCAGCTTTACTGAATGGGCTTTTTTAATGCATGGTATTTATATACTGTTCTAAATTTGCACACTGTATTTTTAGTCCTCTTTTGGACAAATAAGCTAAATACATCCATAAATACGCGTTCCAGTCCGCAATGGGCACAGGCGTCCCCGTGCGGGGCTGCTGAATTCTGCTGGTCATGGGGGGAGGGCACGGAAGGCCCTTTCTCTGGCCAGCTGGAATCTTTCTCAGCGGCATCCCGGGGGGCGTCCTGGAAGCATTTCCCCCACCCTTCCATGCATGCCCTCACAAGGGCTAGAAAAGTGCTTTTAAAAATAGAGGGGGTGGGGACCCAATTCGGGAGAAGATGAATTCTGTGAGTAGGATCACACTTTGTGGCATACTGTCTGGGGTGTCGTCTGTCTCCCCCCCCAACTGCTCAGAGTCCAGTTCCGAAGGGGAGCCATACTGGTCTGCAGGAGAACGGCTAGATCCAAGTCCAGCAGCGCCTGCGAGACCGACCAGATTCTCGGGGTGGGAGCTTTCCCGAGTCACAGCTTGCATCTGATGAAGGGAGCTCTGAATCTTGAAAAGCTGCTACCCCAAAAGTCTTGTTGGCCTCTCGGGTGCTCCTGGACTCCAGGAATCTAGATGCTGAGAGAGTGCAAGGGGGGGGGGTGTCCTTCCCCACGTCCCACGGGTCTCTTCAGGACCCTCCTTCAGAACATTCCCATCAGTGCCCGTTTTCAGAGGCTTCCTAGAACACAAAACATTTCTCACAAACAGCTTTGTATATGCTGCATTTCTAAAAAGCAGTGCTGAATTCTGTGACTCCAGATGCCACTGGAGCAACCCCTGCGGGTGTCGGCTCGCTGCACCAAACTTAACTGGGCTTCCTCACCTGGCGGCCGCTGCGGAAAGAGTAGACGTGGTAGAGGACGGGAATGAGCTTCAGCTCCGGGCTCTGGGTGAAAAGGTTGCTCTCCATCTTGAGGACCTGCACCAGAAGCTCGACGAGGTGGAGGCCCAGCTGCACCAGCAGAGAGTGGGGCCAGACGCACTCCTGGGTGACCAGGCATGAGCCGTTGCCAGCCTCTGCCTCCAGATGCTCCCAGTATTCCCGTGGCAGGAAATGGTCCGGCTGCAGAGAGGAGACCGGAGGGTCAAGCCCCGGTTGCCCGGGCAAACCCAGCAACCATCAAGGGTGCCCAGCTTCCAGGGGCTCCATCAGCCACCTGAGCAGCAGGCTCTCAAAATCTTACTGACCAAAGGACGACTGTATCTGCGGTGGCGTTTCTGTTCCCCGTAGTGAAAATACGGGCCGTGTCAACGTCCCTGTGTATCACCTACTTGGATCCTAACCCTTAAACTCTTAGCTATTTTAAGATGAATGATGCATGCTGAGATTTTACCTACGTAATTCATTTCATAAAAGTGGGTGTGGGGGTTTTTTCCCTGCTTCGGAACGGCCCCTACGCTGCCGTAAAAACTCAATAAGCTGTCTTCATGGCTCTCGTGAGGGCAGAAAGGTGGGGTGTAAATTTTGCAAAACAAAATAAGACTAGATTGGTGTCTTGGGGGGGGGGCATTCCTCTTCAGCTAAGCCCTGATCCGGCCAGTCCAAGCGGGGGAGAGCCCCACAATCAGATCTCCAGAGCAAACCGAGTTAGTTGTAAGGATGCCGACACCCAAAAGCAGGCCGTCTGCCAGCTCCGAAACAAACCGTGCCCTTGTCACTTCTGATGCTTTCAGACTTTGTATTAGGTCCACTGGGGTTCTCCCTGGTTTTAAAAAAAGAAGTGACTGGCGTTGAAAAGCCTTTAGAAATAAAGCAAGGAGGACCCTCCTGGAAAGCGCCGGAGGTTCAGAACCAAAGCGTCCAAGAGTCAACACGGGCCCAGCCAAAGACTCCTTCTGCCACCCCCACCCCACCCCGAGTCAACTGAAGCATCTCATCAAAACAAAAACCCACGGCCCGCAGTTCAGACAAAACAGGCTAATAACCAGTTGTCCCCGTGTGCAAACCGTACGTTTCCCCCACCCATTCTTTCTGTTCCTCAGTGCAGCGTATACAGTCTCTCCCAACATTTTATCCTCACAACGACTCTGTGAGATAAGTCAGGCAGAGACACGGTGACAGATTCAAAGCTGTTCATTCTCTGCTCCCCAAAGAAAGGACCACTGAGATTACAGATAAGCAACAACAAAGCTGAGAGGGTCCCCTGGTGGGAGTTCTGCCCCGCTAGACTCCCCCCCCGCTACCCCCTACTTGGGTCGATGCATCCACTGGCTGGACTACCCCACCCTTCTAGCCCCCCACAGGCCCCCACACTGTGTACCGGAGTGTCCTTCGCCAACAGCTGGGCGTAACTGTCGTAGACGTGTTGGATCTTCTCCACCAGATGGCTCCAGGATTTCTTCTGGATGATATACTTGTTGTAGACCTTGGTGCCCAGTTCCCTTGCCAAGATTAGGAGGGACTCCCCCTGTGGGGGGAGGCTGGAGGTGCTCTGGAAGGAGAAGCAAGTGGCACCTCTTGAGACAGCGGGCCACCTGTCTGCCTTTAAGAAGGCAACATTCCACCAAAGGGAACACAAATCAGAGAGGAGAGATGCGGGAACAGATTGGGGCTTTCCCTCAATTTGATGCAAGGTGTGGAGAACACCCCCCCCCTCACACACACACACACACTCTGTTTTAAAAGTGTGGTTTCCCCCCCCTCTCTCTGGAAATGGCAGAGAACCAGGTCACTTGCCTGCTAGGTTACATCTGTCCATATACTAATAGCCCTGGTGGGGAAACTACCGAAAGAATTTGGTGCTAGGAAATCTCCAGATTTCCCAGAATACCTTCCAGTTGGGCCCCCAGGAGGCACCTGCAACCTGGACAGACCCAGTCAAGAAGGTGGAGGGAGTGATGTAAAGGGGGTGGGAGACACAGGTTCAATAAAAGCCCTTGCTCTTGGTGCCGCTGATCCTTCGAAGAGAACAGACTTCTGAGCGATGGTCAGTTGTGGCGGCCATCTTTTGCTCACTACGCGGTCTCCCAGATAATGGGACACAGACAGGAACTTTGTCACTTCTTAAGATCATTAGTGCCTACCCTATTTTAACATAAGTTACGGTATGTCTGGAAAAGGGAAAGAGGATTGCGTTTATGACCAATTTCCTTTTGAAATCCATTTGCTGATCTAGTGCTGGGCTTGAGGATGCCTGTAAATATTTTCTTTTCAATAAATCTTTTTTGACTTTGGAGGCTGGTCCTCAGACTCTGTAAGACTGAGATCCCCCCACCATCCTGGCCGTGCTAATGCAAGAGGAAAGCAGCCAGGGTGCGCGTGGGGCTATTTCTCTAGGGGAGCTCCAAAGTTGTAATCAGTCCTCAAGGGAACCAGGCTCTGAGTAACGGAGGACAGAGAGGTGGGGCCTCAGGTTGGAAGGGGGGGGCTAGGAGCCTTGTCCCTCCTAGCAGGAACCTCCCCCCAAAAAGGGCAGGTGGTAGCAGTGAATTACCCTGGAGGGAGGAAGAAATAACCCCTGTCCAGGAGTTGGCAACATCAGGGAGGGGCAGCCAGAGCAGGGGCTGCAAGTCAGCGCTGGCTTGTTCTGTCCCACAAGGCTAAAACAAATCTCAGAACGCAGAAGGCAGATTCCTGTTCTCAAATTTCAGTGCTTAATGTCTGAGAGCTCCATGTGATTTCTTTTTTAAAAATTTGGAGAGACTGGCAAAATGATCATCGGGATCCACCAGGACTCCCTCTGGGAACCGACCCGTTTGCGCATGAGGGCTCCTCATAGGGAGCTGCTCAACATTTTATTTTATTTACTTCTTAATTCATTCATGCCTCCTGGGATTCCCAGATTTGGACTCTACAGTGCTCACCTGCTTCCAAGGTCTGCTTCGGACCCCTTAGGAGACCAACCCCTCAGTCCCAGCAGGCCCCAGAATGACATACTCGGCGACCCCATGTGTAGCAGTATTTTGAGTACATCATCTCTCTTTCTAATGATCCTGCCTATTTTCCTGTAGTTGGGAGGTCATACTAGGTTCAACTATCAGCAAACTCTGACTGCATAAGGTTTTTTCTTTGTTCTTTGACAGCTAACTGAACCACAGACAGAAATATTAGATGCACTGTCTTTCAATAGAGATTAATAGTTTGGCCTTCTTATCTTGCAAAGATAATGAGGACATATCAGACGTATTTTTAGATGCACCTGTTCAATTATCTCATCCATAGTTAAGAGTCAATAATTCAGATTCAGAGTAAGGTAAGACTGATATTCTTCTATAAAAACGTACTGATGTAATAAGCAAATTGGATTTCTCTGGAATGAGCTCTCAGAGAAGAGTAGGTGAGATTTTCTTTTGTGTATGACTTGGGTTTACAGAAAATCCTTATAAGCAGTTTTAATCCAATAACTTGAAAGCTGGTTTTGCTTTCAAATGTTACTTGCTATACTGCAGTTCAGAAATCTTAGGAGCGTTGATAAGTTTGGCATTTGTTTTTACAGTGGATACTGGGTTAATTCTCCCATACCTGTCTTTTCTAACACCTTGTCTAACACCTGTTCTTTTTCCAATAAAAGATAAAACTCTCTGAAGGTTCCCAGCCTGGTTTGCTGGCCTTAGCGCAAAGAACAGAACCCAAAATTATCTCTTATGAACTACCACATTTAAAGATTGATGGAACCTGGGGATATCTGGTGCTAAACGTGGTTTTATTTATTATTTATTTATCTATGTGATTTCTCGCCTGGCAGAGCAGGGGAGACTGAAATGTTACTCCTAAAATCTACTGGAGAGCAATTGAGCCAGTCACGTGAGATATAGAGAGCATTGGCCAGCCTATTTAAACAAAGAGGGCTTCTAGCCAGATATAAAAATAAGAGGACTGGTTGCTACTATTAAGAAATTATTTAACTGGCTTGCTCCTTATACAATTACTTGAAATGGAACTGATAATTTGAAGAAGTCAAGCTGTTATAATTTGAAGAAAGTAGAAAAAGAAGTTAATGCTGCAGCTATTTGAAGGAAGCTAAAAAGGAAGTTAAAATGTATCAAAAGGCTGACACCTTGTTACTTAATAGGACGACTCCTGAGGAAGACTATTGAAATGAGTGTATAACCGGGTGCTCATTGAGGATATTGGATTTTGTCTTGAACATGTTAGAATTTCCAAAGTTTTTATTAATATACAAAATTGGAGGATATTGGATTTTGTCTTGAATATGCTAGAATTTCTAAAGTTTGTATTGATATACATAATTGTCATTAAATGTTATTGTCAATTTCATCACAGTGTTTCTTTGTTCTGATATATCAACCACAGTCCTGGCAGAACATCTCCGTTTTATAGGCCCTGCGGAACTGCAATAAATCCTGCAGGGTTCTCATCTCACTTGGGAAGAGTGTTCCACCAGGCCGGCACCAGAGCTGAAAAGGCTCTGGATCTGGTTGAGGTTAAGCGGTTATCTTTTCGGCCAGAGATCACCAGAAGATGTCGGTCTATAGAGCGCAAGGCTCTTTGAGGGACATACTGGGAGGGACAGTCCTGCAGATATGTAGGTCCCAGGCTGCACAGGGCTTTAAATGTTAGCACCATAACCTTGGACCTGATCTGGTATTCAACTGGGAGCCAGTGCAGCCGGCAGAGAACCGGTTGTCTTTGAGCTCTTAACGGTGAGGACATGCACCACTGCATTTTGGACCAGCTGAAGTTTCCAGGTAACCCCGTGTAGAGCAAGTTACAGTAGCCCAGTTTAGAGGTGACCAGGTGACCACTGTGGCTAGGTTGCGGAAAGAGAGACAGGGAGCCGGTTGCTCGACCTGCCAAAGGTGGTGAAATGCAGATCCAGCAACGTTTGTGATTTGGGCCTCCACTGAAAGCCACACCGAGACTCTTTACTGTTGGCGTTGGTGTCAATAACGCTCTGTCAAGAGTCAGATCCCTGCCCTTATCCCCCTGCGGCCCAGGAACAGGACCGCCGTCTTCGATGGATTTAATTTCAGTCGACCTTGCTTTAGCCAACCGGCCACAGCCTCCAAACTCCAAAATATCTGGAGCGGTATATGGCTGGCCGTCCATCAACAGCTTGGTGTCATATGCATACTGGTGACAACACAGCCCAAACTCTCAGACCCAACCAGGCTAGGGGGCTCATACAGATACTGAACAACATAGGAGAGAGGATTGCCCCTTTAGGGATGCTGCATACCAAGGGGTAACATTGTGAAACTCTCCAAGCACCAACCTTTAGAACTGTCCAGTCCAGATTCTAACAGGATGAACCATCTTGTTACACGTGGGCCCGGAGCCAATGAACCACAGGCTCATTTCAGCAGTGCCCCCCTCCTCCCCCCGGCATGTCTTACCCGTATCAAGATGTCCACGTACTCTTCATCCTTCAACACGCACAGGAAAGGATACAAGCTCAGCTGCCCCGAAGTCCTCTGGCCCAGGCAGAGCTTGGATTCCTGGAATCTCTGCAGGAGGGATGCCCGCCACCGGGAACGGAGCACAGCCAGGAGCTCCCGCTACACGAGGGGCAGAAAGAGAAGTCGGAATCATTGCTGGGGCCCTAATCCGGGGGGTGGGGTGGGGGCAAGGAAGCCAGCAGCCGCCACTTGTGGAGGGGGGGGCGCCAGGTTCCTTGGAATGTCGCAGCTGCAGGGCTCTGAGGGTTACTGGACAGGAAGACGAGGAGTGGGTTCACTGAGGGGGGTCTCATAATTAGTCACTGGGACAACGGCCAAAGGAAAACCGTGGGAAAATCCCGAACACAAAAGGAAGTCTCCCAAATAACACCTGGAGAAAAATACTGTGAAATGGTGCGTGATGCATAAATGGCCACGTGGGCGCAGAGTGTTTCGTTTCATTCCCTCCCCCCTCCCCAGTGCCCTTTCTATTTATTTATTAAACTTATATACTGCTCCCCCCTCCCCTCAGTGTGGGGCTCGGGTTGGTTAACAACAAGTTATAAATACAGTTATAATGAACACTGTCGATATATACGGACAGATAAAATTCTAAACAACAAAAACAACGATAATTGGGCTGAGCAGATGGCGCGGAAAATTCCCTGTCCTTCTCTAGAGGGGAGGGCCAGGCTTGGTGGCCAACCGTCACTGTCCTCAACCACAGGACTGGCAGAGCATCTCTGTCTTACAGGCCCTGCGGAACTGCATTAGATCCCACAGGGCCCGGATGTCATGAGGCAGAGAGTTCCGCCACGCCAGAGCCAAGGCCAAGAAAGTCCTGGCTCTGGTTGAGGACAGCCAGATATCCTTCGGGCCAGGGATCACCAGGAGGTTCTTATCTCCCGAGTGTAATGCCCTTCCCGGGAGGGGGGGGGTAATATATAGAGAGAGGTGGTCCCGAAGATAATGACCCCTCTTCTCCCCTGCACCTAGGCTTCCTCTGCGTGTGTGGCTCCGCCTCCCACAACGGCCATTTTGTGGTTGGCTCCGCCCCCTGCAGCAGCCATTTTAGGGTTGCGTCCACCACCCTGTGTCAGAATTCCAAAGGTGCCCACAGGCTCAAAAACATCAGGGACCTCTGCTGTATATCAATACTAAGCATTATTATTAAACTCAGACTATGAGATGGCACAGGGCTCTTGCGGCATAAGCCCCTCCCCACCCTCCAGAGCCCCCGCAAAACAGCCCCATTTACCGCTTTGATGGCCCGCTCCGTCAGGGGCTTGTCTGCCTCCACAGACTCGATGGTGACCACGTTGGACGCCTCCAGCTGCAGCTGCTCCCGAAACAGCTTGCGCAGTTCCTGGGCAGTGAAGTCCAGCTTGGGGTACGAAACAGGCTTCTCCTGCGACAAGACCAAAGGGAAGCGAGTTGTGCGTGCGGGCCTTGAACTCGAGCGCCGACAAGAGCAAGGGTAGTCCAGCGGCACGGAGGACAAGCCTGGGGGCACTGAAGATTTAGGAACTGTGTGACGGGACCGGATTTCTGGTGGGCCGGGTCAGCAGCTTTCTAGGGCAGTCGTGGAAGTCCCCCAACTAGAAACTGCCTGCAGCCTCCCCCCAGCTCAAAGCAGCAGGCCCATGGTAAAGGTGCCTGACACCCCCTGGACCCCCACACTCGATCCCTCCATGTCACGGGAGTTCCAGAGCAGAGCAGTCAGCAAGGAACGGACTCCCAGGAGGGCAGGAAACTTCGAAGGCCCTGTTTATTTTCATTTTGAACATTTTACTTCCTTTTTACCCTGCCTTTCTCTCCAGCGGGGACCCAAAGCAGTTTGCCTCTGCTTTATCCTCACAACAACCCTGTGAGGTGAGTTAGGTTGAGAGCATGTGACTGGCCCCGGGTCACCCAGCGAGCTTCCGTGGCACAAGTGGGGATTCAAACCTGGGTCTCCCAGCTCCCAGTATGACATGCTCACCACTACACTACGCTGGCTCTCACTAGACTGGCCACGGACTGCGAGGATGCCCACGAGGCGTTCTTCTGTGTCAGGAATGCATTTAAACACTGACTCTAGGAGCTGAACGCAGAACCAGACTGAGCGCCGCTGACCTTTGTGTAGAAGTCCTTGAAGAGGGGAACCGTACAGATCTCGGTCTGGCGGACAGGTGGCAGTGGCTTGAAGTCCGGCTTAACCCTCCGGATGGCCTTCAGTGCCATCTTCACTTCGTCCTCCTCCAGCCGGAAGTCTCTCCAGAGGTCCTCCAGTTGGATGCCGTCTGCCTTGAGCTGCTGGAGGCATCTGTGGGAGGAGGAGGAGGAGGAGAGGCCGAGGGATGTCACCAAAAAGGTGCTTACTTATGTAAAAACACTTATTAGCCACTGTTCTTCCTTACGGAACTCAAGGAGGCTTGCAATACAAACAAGATACATAAAACAGAAGACATAAAACCAAAACTTAAAATCACAGTTTAGGACTGCTTTGATCAAACACAGTTCTAAATAAAAACCATCTTCAACTGCCTCCAAAAGACAGAATGTAAGGGGGGGGGACCGCAGGCACACCTCCCTGGGGAGGCTGTTCCATAACCGTGGGGGCTGCTACCAAAAAGGCCCTCTCTCTCATGTGCACTCACCAAAAGAGCTTCTTTGATTGATGGGGCAGTCAGGAGGGCCTCTCTCTCTCCCTGGCAGCGTTCCCCCTAAACTGAGTTAGTGGGAGCTAGCTCTCAGTTTTTAGCCTCTGGCTCACGCATTTTTGTCTTAGCTCAGGAAGCATGGCTCCAGAGCAAACTAACTGATGCAGTGGCCAAATGGTTTGCTCACAACTTTAATGCCAGTTGCTCACAAGGTAGAATTTTTGCTCACAAGACTCCACAGCTTAGAGGGAGCATTGCTCCCAGGGGATATTAATTCCCAGGCAGGAACATAGGGGAGAAGACGGCCCTTCGGATAACCTGGTCCCAAGCCATGTAAGGCTTTAGAAGTCAAAAACAAACACCCTGAACTGGGCTCTGGAGTGGATCCATAGCCAATGTAATTGCTGTAGTATCGGGGTCACATGCTCCCGGTAGCGGGCCCTGAACAAGCAGTCTAGCTGCAGCCTTCTGCACTAGCAGCAGGTTCCAAACACTCTTCAAGGACAGCCCCAAGTATCTCAAGGACATGGGAGGGGAGAGCAAGCCCAGAAAGCCAGGAATAAACATCAGCCAACAGAATCAACCCAGAAAATCATGCAGGAAGCTCAGCTGAAACCAGCCACCCCCAATCCCACCCCCCAAAACTGGAATGCCACACTGAGGCCCCAAAGAATCTGGTGGGCAGGTCCAGATCTCTCCAAGCACCGGAGGTTCTGACTGCCAGAGAGATCTGAAAAGGAGGATGCTGGCTCACGTGGCCCTCAAGGTGTGGCCCCCAAACACTTCAACAACTCCCCAATAGGAAAAAAAAAAGAGGCAGAATCTTCGGGGCCACAAGCGACCCTGAGACAGTGGCTCAGGCAGAATGTGAAACAAAGCACGCGCACATTTATGCGTCACAGGCCACCAGGGGTGGAAACTTTCGTCACAGGAAAGGCCAGCACACGAGCACAAAGCGAGTCAGGCTGACGTGTGGGAGAGACAACCACCCAACTCCGGGAGGATCTCTGCAAATTGGGTGAGCGGGCAGCAAGGCGGGCAACGAAGTCCAAGGTGGGCCAAGTGGAAGGCGACACACACTGGGGCAAAAAACGCCGACTTTTTAAAACAGATGCTGATAGGGCCTGAGCTAGCTGAGTGTGAGAGGGAAAGAGGTCTTTGGGGATGTAGTTGGGGAGCCTGCTGAAAACACTGCCTCCAGGCGCAGCAGCCGCAGTGAAAAAGGCAAATTCCATGCTGGGAATTATTAGGAAAGGGATTGAAATTTAAATGGCCAATTATGTAATGACCGTGTTTAAAGCGGTGGTGCAGCCTCATTTGGAATCCTGTGTGCTGTTCTAGTTCCTGTATCTCAAAAAAGGACATTGCAAAGCTGGGAAAAGTACAAAGGACGGAAACCAAGATCATTTGGGTGGTTTGGAGCACCTTTCCGATGAAGAAAAATTAAACAGCCTATGGCTTTTCAGTTAAGAAAAAAAGAGAGCTGAGGGAAGAGAGGACAAAGGTGTATAAAGTTATGTATGGAGTGGAAAAAGTAGGTGGAACTTTTCTCCCTGTCCCCTCATACTTGTGGGCACCCAATAAAGAAGAGGAGATTGGATTTATACCCCACCCTTCACTCGGAGTCTCAGAGTGGCTTACAATCTCCTTTCCCTTCCCCTCCCCACAACAGACGCCCTGTGAGGGAAGTGGGGCTGAGAGAGCTCTTTCCAGAATTGTCCTTGAGAGAACAGCTCTGACAGAACTACGGCTTGCTCAAGGTCATCCAGCAGCTGCAAGTGGAGGAGCAGGGAATCAAACCCGGTTCTCCCGGATCAGAATCCGCACACTTAACTACTGCACCAAACTGGCTCTCACCAAGTTGACAGAAAATAGATTCAGGACAGGCAAAAGGAAATACTTCTTTACTGAACGAGCAGCCAAATTGCGGGATTCACTGCCAGTAGATGTGGCGGTCACAAGCATCGGTGGCTTTAAAAAGCAGATTCATGTGGACGGAAGGTCCATCAATGGCTACTAGCCACAGGGACAGTGGACGTTCAGAGGCAGCAGACATCTGAATCCCAGTGCCCAGAGGCAACAGTAGGGGAAGGCCTCGGCCTCCAAGCCCTGTTTACTGGCCCTCCAGGGAACCTGGCTGGCCCCTGGGAGAGACGGGAAGCTGCGCTTTTCGTCTTACTCAGCAGGGCTCTTCCTATGTTCCACGGAGGGGGCATTTCCTGTAGCAGCCAGGAACACCTGTCCAGTGTTTGCAGAGGGCAAGCTTTTTCCTACTAGGGTTATTGCGCAACATTTATTCTGGTGATGCCGCAGCCAGAATTAGCAAGGGACGCCCTGCCACCCAGCACGCCGGGACTGCTTGATCTGTGTGCAGCTCGTTCTAGTGGGGGGGTATCAAATCTGAGCTACACGGAACAAGCTTCCTTGCCATACCTCTGTCTTCTGAAATGCTACTGGGCAGCACCTGCTTATTCCCAAGACACCCCCTCCTGCCATGAGGACTAGTCACACGCTTTGAGACACAGTCAGTTCAAGTGTCGAAGAAGCCCCTTTCTCTCCACAGGAGCAGCTTCTTCTTATGTGAAACCCCAGAGTATGGCAGAGATATGCCCCGTAAATTGCCTCAGGCAGACAGATCAGACCCGGAGAAACCTGTGACTGTTCACGCTGGAAGGAGCCTGTGGAGAATACAAGCCCAGCCGTGGTCAATTGTTTCTCTTACGAATGGCCTGCCTCCTACTGGACAGAACGGGAAGCATCTCACTGTCTGGACCAAGGGATAGCAAAAGCACCTTACCTGGCAATGATGTCTTGGCTGACGCTGGACCGGCCCATGCATGCCAGCACCGCGACGTAAGACTCCAGGTTTGGCTTCAGCCCCGCCTCCTCTAGCCGCTGGAAGACCTGGCCAACTTGATTCAGGGCACCCTAGGCAGAAGCAGGAATGAGAAAAGGCCTTGGCTTCTGACACCAGCCATTCCGCGCCCCCGGCCATGAAATAACCGGCCAGCCAAAACAACAAAGTTTGTTGGTCTGAAAGGTGCCTGGCTGGATGCAAACTCTCTTCTGTCGCTTCAGACCAACACGGTGACCCCCTCCCCCCGGGATCTGCCAGCCAAACGCAGTCCGGACGCACTGCAAACAGTTCTGCCACCGCAGCCTCAAATGCAGTCACAAAACTGCCTCTCCTGCTCTTCTTTCAACTCCCTGAACTGTAAGATTGCCAAATGTTGGAATCCGCCCCTTAGTTTAATAGCCCACCATCCACCCTTCGTAATAACAGCACACGATTCCATCTTTCCCACACCCTTTTCCCGTGCAAATTGCAGAACTCCTCCGTGTTCTGTGCCTCAACCTCCTCTCCAACCACTGCTCCAAAAGCAGCTAGAATGTGCATAAACATTCCCGGGCATCACAGCAGGAAGGTGGGGGCTTGAACAAGGAAGAGTCCCGGGGGGAGGGGGGGGGACAGAGAACAGGAACTTTTCTGCGGTAGGTCCCGAGTCGTGAAACGTCCTCCTCCTTTGCTACATCTATTTTATCCTTCCCCCCCCAAAAAAATAATGAGAAGACCCTTTAATTCTACCAAGGAAGGATGAGACCGTGCCTGCTGTTTGAGGGGATTGCAGTTTGACAGGCTGGCAAAGTCACGGGCACCTAAAAAGTTCACTTTGCAGTCCAGCTTGTTGAAGAAGAATGGAAACACAGGCTGGAAGGGGTTGGGGGAGAATGGAGGACAAAAATATGCAGGGGAAACAAACGTTCTCGTTCCCCAAGACTCTGATCTTTCCCCGTGTTTCAAGCTGGCCCTTAAAAAAAAAAAAAGATCTGGCCCCAATAAAAATGCATAATAAGAAACAGACCGACCCCCTGAAAAACATCTCATTTTAAGGCAATACTCCCCCCTCCCCCCAACCCTTGGCCAGCCATAATTCCCAGCAAGGGATGAACACTGACTGTGGCTTTCGACATATCCATTTACGCTCTACTTTTCTTCCCTGGACTTAAAACATTGCTCTCCCCTCCTTCCTTTCATCCTCGCCACCCCTGCCCTGGGAGGTTAGCCAGGCTGAGGGTTTGTGTGGGGCCCCAGAGGGCCCCCCACAGTGAGCTTGCGTGGCAGAAGTGGGGATCGAACCCAGGAGGGCCCCCTCCCCTGGGTCCCTCTCGCCCCCACTCAATCCACCACACCACACCGGACCAAACAAGCACGGACTACTGTGAAACCAAACAAGCCCTGGGTTCAAATTTCCCTCCTCAGCCACAAAGCCCCTTGGGTGCCCCCCCCACCAGCCAGTCAACAGAGAGGCTGCCTCGACAGAGGACAGAAACAAGCAATGAATACCTTCCTGGCATATCCACGCAAGACACAGTTGTACATCCGTACGTCCAGCAGTTTCCTCCTGGCGTGGGACCGGTGGTAGAACATCAGGCACTGCTGAGCTCTCTCTGCCTGGCCGAGAAAGAGGCAGCAGTCCAGGTAGGCCAAGATACTGAGTTGGACGTTTCCGCGCCGGCTTCCTTCTTCCTCTTCCAGGGGCAGCTTCTCCCCAGCATCCTCCCAGATCCGAGCCTTCTCCTCCGGCCCTTCAGAGGTACCACGACTGCCCTCTAAAGGACCCGTGCGGATGGACGTTACATTGGGGATGTTACGGCAGCCTTTGGTTTCCTTGGGGGCTTGATGCTTTGCAGGACTCTTGGCCCTTCCGCCCGTGGGCCTTTTGGGGGGGCTCTCCTCCCCTTCGGCAGCTTTGTCCCCCTTCCTAGTCAGTTTTGTCCTGGGACCGGCAACCAACAGCTTGACCTCGAGTCTCAAGAGCCGCTTGTGTTTGATGGATTTCTCTTTGTTCAGCTTCTCCATCCAGCGGCTGGGGTGGGAAGTGCCCCTGTCCTCGTGCTTCGGAGCAGGCTCTTTCTGAATCGGTGCAGCCCCTTTCCACGGTGCAGGCCTAGAAAAGCCGCTCTTCCTTGTCGGGGCCTCCTGAGCCTTGGGGGCCACCACCTCACAGACATTGTCGGCCTGCAGCTGTTTCACTCTGGCCTCCAGCACTGCGGGGGGACACATGCACATTAACAGGGAGGATTAAAAGAAAGGCTGTGACAGGATGGGAAGAGAATGGCAGTCCTGGGTGCTAAAGTTTTAGTGACGCTACTACCTGAGGCTTTAGGTTTAGTGAATCTACTACCTGACCAGGGCTCTTCAGCGCTGCGGCATTAGGTTTAGGGAGGATTCCGACTTCAGTCCGAATCCTCCCTAAACCTAAAGCCACAGCACTGAAGAGCCCTGGTCAGCTCTGCTGTCTAGCCTGGTGTGGAAAAGTCTCCTCCATGGGAGCACAGAATGGCTGCTTCTCACCCTTCCTGCCCCACACGTTCACGGGGAACCTGGTGACAAATCATTTATAGACAACCTGGGCCTGGTACCTTTTGCGCAACAAAAGAGTGTCCCCCCTACCGCGGTCTAGTCAAAGTCAACGTTTTTCCCATATGAAGAGATGGTGCATCTGCCTCCAGAGGTGGGCACACCTGCCCAGGGACCCCTACCACAAGAACCTCCCTACAAGGAGTGGGCAAGATCTACCAATAGATGTAAGCCATTCAATGCCTCTCCCCCATCCCCAAGGGCTGGGAAACAGAGGAGAACTTTTCCAAAAGTGCTTGCAATACATTTTGGAACACCAGTTGTTAAGCCAAGTGCCTAGGATGGTACCAGATGCAGAATTCAGGTACATGAGACTCTCAGCTTCTCTCTAAATAACTAAATATGAACAGTCCAGTGATTTTGGCACAGAATTTGAAAGACTTTTAGCACAGGATCTTCAGAGCCCAGGCTTCTTGAGCACGTACCACCGCAGCCCCTGATCCTTTCATTCGTGCAAAGACCCCTTTTCCCTCTGACTCACCCTCCAAAAGTTCAGCCTTCTCACAGGCCCATCTGCTCCTGGCTTCTTCCTTCGCCCTGGCTGAGGAATGACTCCGCACCACAATCCACAGGCTTTCTGCAACGCAACAGAGACCAAAAGCAACAGGTGAGAAGCCAGCTCCAGATGAGGGGCAAGGTTCCCACTCCCACAAATCACAGCCAGGGCTGTTTATACCCTTCCCCTAGGCGGGGGTGGGTGGGAAGTGGGGGGCAGAGAAGAGCTTGGAAGGGAGCACTGGCCCCTCACTTTCAGGGAACAAATGCTTGCTCGTGGTGAGTGGACATGGCTGCCAGGTGACCAGGCACGGACGCTTTTACAAAAATGGATTTCCCCCCTCCTTTTCATCTGCAGACGGCAAATCAAATTCTGTTAGCCTGCAAAGATTGCAGCTATTTGCAATTTCAAGCCGTGAAGTAGAAAAGAGCAAGAGTCCGGTAGCACCTTGAAGATTAACAGAATTCGTGGAGGGTACGAGCTGAAGTGAGCAGCAACTCCCGAAAGCTCCTCCCCGGCCACAAACATTGTTAGTCTTGAAGGTGGACTCTTGCTCTTTTCTCCTGCTGCAGACAAAGACGGCCACCCACCTGGATCTACTAAGCTGTGAGAAAACTTTCCACACTGATGGCCAGCTTCCTCCCAAAGCATCTCACAGGGTTCAGACCCCCCCAACACATGCATCCAAGCTATCTACCTGCTGTTCAAATAGAGCTCAAGTGGACATCCCTGCTTTGCCTCCACAACTGCTCTAAGAGGTAGGCCAGGCTTGGGAGGGGGGGAGCGGGGATTTGAGAACCCAGGTCTCTGGGCTGAACCTTTAGTCAGTACAGCACTGACCGTCCACGGTGGGGGGAGGTTCTTCATGCTCCCAGCTGAGCTTGGTCATTCCAGTTGTGCCAAGGGGGGCAATGCTCCCTCTAAGCTGTGGTGTCTTGTGAGCAAAAATTACACTCTGTGAGCTTCCAGCATTAAAGTTATGAGCAACCGATTTGGCCACTGCATCAATTAGTTTGCTCCGGAGCCATTCTGCCTGAGCTGAGACAAAAATGTGTGAGCCGGAGGCTAAAAAACTGTCAGCTTAGGGGGAACACTGAAGCTCTTGGGGGGCAGGGTGTTTGAGCCGGTAGTGGGAGGAGTACAGAATTCAGGGGGCTTCCAAGGAGCTTAGAGGACGTGGCAGAGGAGGAACTCAGCTTTGTTAGATTCCGGGGGGCAGCCGTGTTGGTCGGAAACTAACAGAACAAAGTTCGAGTCCAACCAGGCCCCTTGAAGGCCAACAACGTTTAATTCACGACACAAGCTTCTGTGATGGGCACGCACACTTCGTCAGATGCATGCACACAAAAGCTTCTACCCAGAATCAAACTTTGCTGGCCTTAAATGTCCCCGACTGGACTCAAACCTTGTGCACAGCTTTATTATTCGAAAATGTGACATCATGTGAAATGCAACCCTCTCTCGTGTTAAGGGGGGAGATTAGGGTTGCCATCTCCAGACTGGGAAATTCCGGTAGATGTGGGGGTGGAAGGGCCTCGGCGGGGTGGAAGGCCACAGGGGCCGTTTTCTCCAAGGGAGCGGATCTCGGTCGTCTGGAGACCAGCTGCAATTCCGGGAGATCTCCAGGCCCCACACGGGGGTCGGCGATCCCGGGAAAGCCGCAGCCCCCTCCCACGGAAGACCCCCCCGTCTCACGAGCCTACCTGTCCCCCGCAGCAGCGCCCCCTGCAGCTTCAGCAGGGACATCCCCGGCCTCGCTAGGCCCCCCGCATCCCCCCGCTCAGCGCCCACACCGGCTGCCCTCCACGGCGCACGCGCGCTCCTCGCCGACCACGCCGTCCCGAAAGGTATAGCGACGGACGCATGCGCACGGCTCAATTTGAAGGCAGCACCGCCAAGGAGACGTCAGGGCAGTCGCGCTTTCGCTCCCTCTGCTGGTAGGCCGTGAGAATGCAGTCTGGGTCGGAAGGAAGCACGTCGATAAACGCGGCGCGGCAGGGGCGGATTCTCACGTGCTGCCGGACGGAGCGGGGAGTGAGGCTGAATAGCTGTTTTTAAACGCATGCATTCAGATCAGCGTTCTGACTGGATGTAGAGTTGCCAGCTCCAGGCTGGGAAATTCATGGAGATTTTGAGGGTGGAGTCTGGGGAGGGCAGAGTTTGGTGAGGGGAGAGACTTCAGCGGGGTCTAATGCCATCGAGTCCGCCTTCCAAAGCTGACATTTTCTTAAGGTGATCCCTGTGTCACTTGAAAAACAGTTGTAATAGCGGGGGATCTCCAGCCACCTCCTGGAGGTTGGCATCCCTACCAGATGGGATAACCACAGAGGATAGGAACAAAGTATGGGTCTAGTGGCACTTTTAAGGACCAACAAAGTTTAATTCTGGGTAGGAGCTGTCATGCGCAGGAACACAAAATTTAATTCTGGGTAGAAGCTTTTGTGTGCATGCACAGTTCTTCAGATACACAAAAGCTTCTACCCAGAATTAAACTTTGTTGGTCTTAAAGGTGCCTGACTGGACCCAAGCTTTGTGCTGTTGTTTCATACCAACATAGCTACCCACCTGGATCTATCCTCATGGAGAATAGGGGCGCCATATTTTGAAAAGCAAAAAGGCCCAACAGACCACTTCGAACAAGCAGTCCCTCTAACCAATCTCCTTTGAAAGACCCCTCCTCTTTAAGCTGTGATCATGGCTACGCACTAGGAATATTCCTAACCTTCCAACCCCAAAAGTGGGCATTTTTGTCTGTTTCTTAAAAATAGCCCAAAAGAAGATGGGACGCCAAGACGACATCTGGTAACCCTAAGGGAGAACCATCTGAAACACATGTACAGTTGCCAAGAAGGCCAGGGAGCCCAAGCCCAACCTTCCCTGTGGGGCCATGTGAGGAAGACTTAGATAAGTGCCTGTAGGGACTGTTTGCCACACTTGTGCTGCGCTCCAACAGCAAGAGAAAGGCTGGGAAGGGTTTGTAATCACGTGTGAATGGTGATTGGGTTAGGATGGCCGGATCAGCTTTCCTACGCATGTGACACGCTCGCCTGGAGCTTCTCCACCCTGCCCCCATCGGTACCCAGGCCATCGACTGACTTTTCCTCTTTTCCCATAGAGAAAGAGCAAGAGTCCAGTGGCACCTTCGGGACTAACATTACAACTCACGAAAGCTCCTGCCCTGCCACAAACTGTGTCTTTAAGGTGCTACTGGATGCTACCGGACTGTTGCTCTTTTCTGCAGCGGCAGACGGACTACCACGGCCACCCATCTTGATCTGCCCGAAGAAGTGAGCGGTGACTCAGGAAAGCTCCTCCCCGCCACAAACATTGTTAGTCTAAGGTGCTCCTAGACCCTTGCCCTTTTCTCCTGCTACAGGGTAGACTAACACGGCCGCCCATCCTTGATCTGTCTCTCTCCGCAATATTTTCTCCAGCCATCCTTCCCTTTCAGAGGCCGTTGCTCCATTGTCAACAAGTGTCAAGTACAGCACAGCGGAAGGGGGAAGTGTGTTTGTATTAGTCATATTTTCCCAGGACGTACGTTTTAATGTTGTTGTTAATCTGCCTTGCTGTTAGTCACCCTGGTAGCTCATGGGGATGAGACTGGAATGCGGCGGTGAGGTCATGCTTTGCAAATCCGTCTTTGAAGTCAGAGAGAAGCCGGAGGCTAGAAGTGGTTTCCTTACAACACAAAACATGAGAGAGGTTCTTCTTTGACCTCCTAGGGTTGCCATCTCCAGGCTGGGATATTCCTAGAGATTTTGGGGGTGGGGGGAGGGGAGGGACCCTGGCAGGGTATAATGCCGTAGAGCCCACCTTCCAGAGCAACCGTTGTCTCCAAGGGAACTGATCTCTATTGTCTAGGGATCACGTGTAATTCCAAGAGATCTCCAACCCCCACCTGGAGGTTGACAACCCTACTAGCTATGGCAAATAGCCTTTCACCTTTTTTTTTTTTAAGTGCACTTTCAAAAGACCACTGGTGCCCTTCCAGTCTGTGAGCCTTCTGCATCAGTGCTATCAAATCCCCAGTTTGGAGTGTTTTCTAAATGTTGATGAGGTGTGACTCAAAGCGACCGAGCACAGATTCAGGTGGGTCGCTATCTTGGCCTGAAACAACAGAACAAAGTTGGGGTCCAGTGGCACCTTGAAGACCAACAAACTGAGCATATGTGTGTTATACTAGTGTGGATATCACAAGTTCTATTGCCCTTGTTCTATTGAAGAAGAGGAATCGATGGTTCATATCTTCTTTAAGTCCCCGTTCCATCAAGGTCATAGGGATAAGTTTATATCCCCATTTTTAGACAGACCATCAGTAGATGCAGATGAGACCTGCCTGGAGAGACTTTTAGTTAATGAAAATCCAATTATCTCCAGACAAATAGCCAAATTCTGCTTCTACTTGGTAAAATATCACAATAAGAAGTATGGTTATGTATAGTTTTTATCTGTAGGACTTGTAATCATTTTACATATATTAGACATTTTAGATATATCTTAAGGGGGGTGTTGGATTGTTATAGTTCATTAATATTTTAAGGTTTTTATGACTAAACATATTTTCTGTGCTGGAATGGATCTTTTTGACTGTATAATACCGTATTCTTATGAAAAATGGTCTTTGACCACAAATAAACATTCATTCATTCATATCACTACATTCCAATATGCAGCTCCAGTTGTTCTTTTTTTAAAAAAAATCAGAGAGAGAGAGAGAGAGAGAGAGAGAGAGAGAGAGAGAGAGAGAGAGAGAGAGAGAGAGAGAGAGGCTTCGAACTCAAGAGCCCTGTCCCAGGTCTCTGCCCTTTCAACTCTGGCACAGAGGAGAGATGGCAACAGCAGGGCAAACTTCCTGTTTACAGGCCCGGCTTTTGACAAGTCAGCGATCAGTGTGCTGGCACAATTACGCAATTACCTGTTTGTATCTAGGCTGGTTCCTCTCCTGCCCAGGAACAATGAGGACAGTGGATGGAAAACAAAGCTGCAAGGATTCCGAGGAAGGGCTGTGCTGGCCGTGGAAACTGGGAGGCCCTTGGAGAGGCGCAGGAGGGCACCCAAAAGGTCTGCTGAAAAAAGAAAGGGGATTGCAGCATCTTCCCTGCTACTTTCAAAAAGGCCGTCACATATTTCAGGGCCTGTAGTTCACCTGGGGGCTCCCTGGAACTGCACAACCTGAAAGTACACCCTACCTATGCTCAACAGGCCCACGTATGTCGCTGCACATTTGGGAGATGGGAGCCAATGTTCCCTCTAAGCTGTGGTGTCTTGTGAGCAAAAATTCTACTTTGTGAGCTACTGGCATTAAAGTTGTGAGCGAGAGATTTGACTGCTGCATAAATTAGTTTGCTCTGGGGCCGTCCTTCCTAAGCTAGGACAAAAATGTGTGAGCCGGAGGCTAAAAAACTGTGAGCTAGCTCACACTAACTCAGCTTAGAGGGAACACTGCTGGGAACTCAATAGCCATGACTGATCTCACTGTTACAGTGGTACCCAGATTATGTTGCAGAAAAGATGGGCAGAGAAATTTCTCTGTCTCATAAACACCAGTGATCCCGGCCATTCACTGTTGGGGCATTGGAACCGATGCTCCTTCGCATGATGCATATTTTGCATTTACTTTAAATTATTATGAAGACAGCACCTTCCGTTTGTACGAAGCTTTGCCGGGGGCACAGGACCCTGCCCCACGGAGCTTACAATCTAAAATGTTATACAAAAGGTTATCAAAAGGATGGGAGAAAAGGAAGATTGAGAAGAAAACCAGAGAAGGCTCTCCATTCCAGGTTCATATGCTTAAGTGTAATTCTAGCAGGGAAGGGGGGGGGGGTTGTACCAAAGGCCCCATCCTTTCCATGGAACTCTGGACATTGACGCTAGCAGTAGCATCAGCAGGAAGAGGGGGGGCAGGGCTCAGCCAGCTTTTGCAAGGGAGCCATGAATCCTCACCAACTCTTAACAGACTGTGTTAGTCTGTATCCACCACCACCCCACCTCAGAAGCTTGCAGTTTTATTCACCTGCCATGAATATTTATTTATTTGCCTATCAGGAATGGAGGCATAACATCCAAACCACAAGACGTCCTAGTCCCTGCTGTATGCCACAGTGATCAGGCCACACCTAGATTCCTGTGTGCGGTTCTGGAGGCCTCACTTCAAAAAGGGTGGGGACAGAACGGAGCGGGTGCAGAGGAGAGTGACGAGGATGATCGGAGGCCTGGAGACCGAGCCCTAGGAGGAAGGGCTGAGGGACTTGGGAATGTTTAGTCTGGAGAAGAGGAGGTTGAGTGGGGGACATGGTTGCTCTCTTAAAGTATTCGAAGGCTGTCGCTTGGAGGAGGGCAGGGAGCTGTTCCTGTTGGCAGCAAAGGATAGGACTCACAATCAGGGCTCTTTTTGTAGAAAAAGCCCCGCAGGAACTCATTAGCGTACTAGGCCACACCCAACAGCAGAAACTCATTAACATATTAGGTCACACTCCTGACAGCATAGCTCATTAGCATATTAGGCCACGCACCCCATGTTACCAGAAGTGTGGTCATCCAGCCACACCCACCTTTTGCTTCTTATTCTGTTTACCTTGTTTGTTGTCAAAACCCAGGGCTTTTTTTGGAACAGGAACTCCTTTGCATGTTAGGCCACAGACCCCTCATGTAGCTAATCCTTATGAGTTTCTGTTGTTGGGTGTGGCCTATTATGCTAATGAGTTCCTGCTGGGTGTGGCCAACTCGGGAGCCAGCTGGAACTCCGTTCCTGTGCGTTCCTGCCCAAAAATACCCCTGCTCACAATCATTGGCTTAAATTAAGGGTGGGGAGGTACTGGCTGGGGTGGGGGAAAATGACAGTAGTAGTTCAGCAGCAGAATTAGCTAGGGGAGTGTCAAGCTCCCCCTCAGTGGCAGTCTTCAAGCAGCACCTGGATGAACATTTGTCAGGGATGCTTTAGGCTGATCTTGCATTGGTGGTCTGTATGGCCCTGGGCTGTTTTCTTGCACCCAGGCTCCCTTCCCATGCAAAAAAAAAAAAGGGGGGGAGACTGTTTTCCCTGGCTTTGCATGATCTGCAATGTCAATTATGGAAAACAGTCTCAATAAGCTAATAGGAACAGACCCGAAGGAAACTGCAAAGAAAGCGCTGAATAGCCAAATAATACAAAATATATTCAGTGTTCACAAGACAATCAGTATACAATCATCACAGAAAACTTCATCGTAGTTTCAAGGTAGTTAACAATCATCTCCGGAATGACGTATCGTTTCGTTGGAACTTCCTCTGGAACATACAGTGTTTCTTGATAAATACAACATCAAGTGACGTCTGGAATTGTAGCCTCTTCTTCAAAGGTATTCAGACTGTAGTAGTCATTGAGTTTACATTCTAAGCGGGCAAAGAGTAGGGTCAAAGATTTGCAATCAATAACAACAAACATCACAGAAAGACATATCAAAAAGTCATTGCTATTGTATTCAAAACTGAAGTATATTCAGGTCTAGTGGATAAATATGTTAAGAAGGGAAACCAAGTCAAAGTGAAGTTTGAGTCAGAAGGATCTGCGCTGTTGGAAATAGTAGCATCAGAAAGTTTTTCCATGAGACAGAATTCACATGCTTTATGTATCCATTCCGGGATAGTGAGTCGCGTGGTGTTCTTCCAAGATCTGGCTATAACAAATCTGGCTGCTGCACGTGAGAGAACAATTAAGTCTGAATGTGGCAGGAGAGGGGGATGAAGTTGCCAAGCATTTAGCAATAATGATGCTAGATCATAAGGTATGGAATATTTTGTGATGGCAGTTACGCATGTAGAAGGAGACAGACTATAAGAAACTTGACTGAATTTGAAAAGTTAATATTGAACAAAAAAGTTCACCTTTTAGGACACATTGACAAACTTTTATTACAATATGACAGAGAGACAGAATAAGTCAAGACATGTATGGTGAAATGGTTGCAAAATTTTAGGAAGAAGATTCTATTTTAGCAATGGGGAAAATTTGTGGATGAAAGATATAAATTTGCAGCAAAGTGGAAGATTGAGGGTTGTCCAGCTCATGAGAACTGGATAGACAAAATGCAAGAATATGCAGTTATGGCAAAACTGACAAATTACGTTAATTGGACACTGAAAGATGAATTTGAGAACAATTGGCAAGCTGTTTATGCTTACTATAATTAATCTTTGTCGTTATAAAAACAGAATGGTTTATTTTATAAATGACAACTCGTATGAAATATTAAGAAAATTATCAATTTAACACTTTTTATTACAACAAACTACTGTATTATAATTATATACAAAGTTAATGGGAATTTACCTGTTTTTTATTTTATAGTTGATAAGATAGGACAAAAATGAACACACATTATGAGAAAATAGTAGAATATTTTGAGTAGGTTGTTAACATGGTTTATTAAGCTACCATGTTATACATGTTTTTATACTTTTTAATTAATGATTGTTTTTAATAGCTGTAAAAACTGCTCTCTGTATTGTGTTTTTATAATTTTATTTTCTTCTCTTTTTTCCATATCCCTTTCTTTATTCTGTATTCCTACAAAAATATATATTTTTTAAAAAAGCTAGTTCAACTTAAAGAGGACAACCAGAGCTGCATTAAGAGTTTTCAGTCAGAAAAAATGGCCGCATACAACTAAGCTGGTGTGACATTTCACTTTCTGCGAGACCTAGTTGAGAAGGGCATAATAGAGACAGAGTACTGTTCAACAGAAGAGATGGTGGCCAACATCCTGACCAACCTTCTATCAAGAGTCAGATTTGAAAAACTATTAAATAAGCTGAAACCTGAGAACTCTTGCGTACGACGTTAAGAAGGGGTGTTGGATATTGTAACTCTGCATGCAAGAGGGTCTGTGTATATGTATGTATGTATGTATATGGACAAGCCCTGCTGGCGACAATTCACCTACTCTCCTGCTGGCCACTGGGGAAGCTGCCTTGCTGTCCTATTGGCCCGTCCCACCAGCTCATTCATTCTTATGCCCCCCCCCCACTTTTGATGTGTTGCACCTTGGGAGTTGTAGTTCTCAGCTGGCCTTACTGCAACCATAGCAAAGAGAATTAGAACTACAACTCCCAAGTGGGGAGTCCCAAGAGGCCATGGAGCATTAGCAGGGAATCAGTTAAACTGTTAATCAGTTAAAGTGTTAAATGGGAAGCAGCTTTGGAACTGAAAGGGGTTGTGGGGAAAGGGAAGGCCTGGAAATCTCTCTAAATTACAATTGCTCTCCAGGCTACAGTGGTCAGTCCTTATGGAGAAAATGGTTGCTTTGGAGGGTGAGCTCTATGGCATTATACCTCACTGAAGTCCTTCAACAGATCCGGGCCTCCCCTTAGTATTGCCAGCCTGCAGGCGGCACCTGGAGATCCCCAAGATCGGTTCTCCTGGATAACATGGCTGCTTTGGGTAGTAGACTCTATAGCATTAAGTCCCTCCCCACCCCAAACCCTGCCCTCCCCAGGCTCTACCCCTCAAATCTACAGGTATTTCCCAACCCAGAGTTGGCAACCCTGTAACTGGTGACAGAACCACTTTGCAGACCCTTGGAACCCAGAAAACATGGCATAGGAGGAGGTGCTTTTCTATCTTAGCTGCCACTGCATAGCTACAAATCAACACAAGGCAGGAGTGGAGGGAACCATACCTGTTACCATGCAGCTCTCCTAAACATGCCTCGCCTCTCTCTATTTTCCCTTTCCCTTTCCCTGCACCGCCCCACCAGCCAAAGCCAGGACACTCACCTGGAGCCTCTTTCTAGAGCCCGTGGTATCTCTTCCCACAACAGGCCTTATATATGACCTCTCTTCTCTTTCTTACCTGGGCATGGAGCTGTAGCATGTTAAACCTTTTTGAAGTTAATCTATTCACAATAAGTTTGCACCTACATGAATGTGTAATGTAAGATGTGCTCCTGTTTTTGTAAGTAGAATTTCTTTTTCCTTGTTACCCCTGGAGTAGGATTAGCTTTGTAATTTGTTTGAACAGCGTTTTCCCTTAACCGGGAAACATGGAGGATCGGGGATACGGCATAAAGCTCCTGTGCTTCCAATGCAAATGGTATTTTTTTTTTACATTTAACCCAATAGTGATGACACCGGATTGCAGGAAGGTGAACTGCAACGAGGAAGCCCCAAACGGAAGAGGATACAACTGATCTTGACTGCCACATAGCCGATGCTTCTAAAATATATCCCCCCCGCCCCTTGAGACTTCAAAGGCATGCCCTCCCTCCTTCTAAGCCAAGCAGTTCGTTACACAGGAGCTTGTTCCAAACAACAGGCAGGTGGGCCTGTGGCCTGCAAAGCTTCACCCCTTAAAAGCTGCCCAAGAAGAGGGAGAACAAATTTAGTGGCACCTTTAAGACCAACAAAGGCTTATTCAGGGTATGAGCTTTTGTGTACATGTGCATCCTGTGCATGCCCTGTGCTCTGGCCAGCTGAGGAATGACACTGTCCAGATGTGGCACCAGAAGCGGGTTAGAGAGTCTCTGCTGAGGTCCCTCCCCTCCCCAAACCCCACCCTCCCCAGGCTCCACCCCCAAACCTCCAGGAACTTCCCAGTCCAGAGCTGGCGACCCTAAGAGTATGACATTATGAAACAGATAAATGGCACTTGATGGCTTAACTACCCGGGCTGCTGAGGGATTATTCAGTGGAATGGGGAGGTGCACTTTGCAGATGCTCAGAGACACTGTTGTTGGTGTGAATTGCCCCGAAGGGCGTATCCAGAAGGGCGTATCAGCTCAGAAGGGTGAGCCAAGGATACACACTAATGCAATCCAATGACAACATCTAAACGCCTGGTCCTCACGCAATGTGGAATATATCTCAGGAGGACAACTGTGCAACACCTAGTTCCTTGGAATTCTCTTCATGGAAACTAAGACTCACTTCCTGAATAAATATGTATCCAATCTGGCTGCACTCATGGGATGTGTGCATTTTTAACTAGCTCCTGGTCCAGTTGCACCCTGGAGCTCCATTGCAGGGGGTCCTGACCTTCCTAAGCTGGTGGGCTGGGGTTACCGGTCCCCAGGCCCCAGCAGTAGGGGTTTCTCCAGTTTTCGGGGCTTCTGCCCACCACCAGCCAGCTGGCCAGCAGGGGAAACCCCGCCCCTGCTCTAGTGGGGGGGATTTGGGCATTCTCGGATGTCCCCAACACGATGACACCACCTGGAAGTGATATCATCATGGTGGGGATGTCACCTGGAAGTGACATCATCGCAGTGGGGATGTCATGTGATGATGCCCTGGTCTGACAGCACAACTCTATAGTCTGAAGCCGGTATTACCATAGAGTTTTGGCCCTGACAGTGCCGATGCGATGATGTCACTTACAGGTGACATCACTGGTTCGGGGATGTTCCAGAATGCCCTCCAGATCCCCCCGCCAGTGCGATGAGGGGTCCTGGCAACCCCACTGCAGGCACCTTTGGCATCTAACGCAGCATGGTGGGTGCAGCCACAAAATGGCTGCCGCAGGAGGTGGAGTCAACCACAAAATGGTTGCCAGAGTTCACCTTCAGTCACACAGTGGAGATCCTTGTACTGTGGTAGCAGCTGTGGCCAAAGGAACGTTTTTCAAAATCTGCACAGCCCATCAAATCTCCAGCAGCCCGTCAGGAGTTTCACTGAGCAAAACCCCACCTGGCTCTGCCCACTTTTTAAAAGCACTTGGTGGGCCACAGGAAGGGTGCTGGTGGGTGCCATGGTGACCCCGGGCACCACGTTGGGGACCCCTGACGTACAGAGACGGGTCTTCCTGCAAGGAATGGACCATTTGGAAAACACATATCAGACAAAGCTACAGAAAACCACAAGGAGCTTGTTCAATTTCTCAATCCATCTTTAGCCCCAGAATCTCAGCCTTCAGAGAGGGCAGGCTTCCCTCAGCCGTGCTGAATACTGGAAGGGCCCAGCCGCAGTGATGCTTCAGGAGCTTCTATAAAAAGAACAGGATTGCACCCAGTTGCATTTTTCAGAGTGTTTCTCCTCCCCATAACCAGGGAGGAGGAATGTTGCAAAACACATGGGGAGAGGCTTTCCCGTGGCACTCTCGCATCCTTCTGGGAGCAAACAGGTTCAAAGTTGCCTAAAAATGGCCAAGCGGACTGGAAGGGCCACATTCCAGACAGGCCAGAGTTGCTGCATCGGAGAGTGGCACAGCAGGAAGAATTTTGCCAGGCACCACTTCTCCCACCACTCCAGCTCTTAGAGGAGCTGAGCCCCAAACTGGGTGCTGGTTAATTAAACAATCGAAGGCTTCTGGGACCTCTAAGCCCCCCTACAGAGGAGTGGTCTGCCGTGCTTCTGCGTGATGCCCTGCCCGTGTCTTCCTAGCCCAGTAACCCCTCTTCTTCTCTCTGTCCCCTCCATGCTGAATGAGACAAGCATCTTGCAGTAGTGAATCAGCACGATGATGCTCTCTCTCCAAGGAGGGTGCCCGTTGCATCTCTGCAGATACCTGATGTCACTGCAGTGACACAGGTGGTCACACCCTACTCAGCCTAAGGTTGTATTCAGATTTCACAGCCTGGTTTACGGACATCCTCAGATTCTCCACCTTCCTTCCTGTCCTGGAGTAAACTTCATGGACTTTGGAAGGCTTTGGTTTGCCCTGATGTCTGAAAACAAAGTTTTTGCCCCTTTGGTCCTGATTCATGATCACAATTTGTGGAGAACAATTTTCCAGTGAAATATATATATTAAGGAAGATACATTCCAGTGCACTCAGGGGTTTACGTCTGAGTAAACAAGCACAGCATTAGACCTTGAGTTGTCAAATACTCCCCCCCCCCACACACACACATTCATTTTTAAGAACTGGAACATCTGATTGTTCAAATAGATTTATGAATGAGGGAGGACAAACCCTTTAGCCCCGCCTTGAGAAATTTGTGATTGGTTGGGCAGCAGACTTAGCCAATCCCTCCCCTTGTGGGCAGGAGGTGAGGGGAAAAAAATAAGCCGTGTGTATATAGCACCATCTCAATGGCACAGGTCTGCATGAGACCGGTGTGGCTCTCTCCAGCAAAGCTAGTTCAACTGGCAGCGCTCTTGTCAGCTCTGGTGAAACAGCTCCAGACTCTTCTCAGCAGAAAGGGAGGTGGCTGAGGATACACTGACAGGTGCACCAAGGAGCCAGGACTCAAGACAACCTTGCTGGCTCAGGGTCTGAGGCTGCAAGTGGTTTTTGTTTTCCTTGGCTGTGCAACTTCCACACGACTGGAGGTCACCTGACAGTTGACGGGAAGGTTTTCCACCATGGGACCACGTGCAGCACATTCGTCCCTCTCCACGGACCGCACCATGCCCGGGAACAAAAGCCACCCATTTTAGGAAGGGGAACGTGCTTGGCCAGGTGGCACTGGGAAACCCATGGTTGTCACTGACCGGCTAGAAGCTGGATGACAGACTCGGCATGGCAGCTTGGACTGGAGTGGGCTGGCGAGAACCGCTATGTAGCTTTGCTGTTTGGTTCCCTCTGGTGCTCTTTCTGCTGGGTGGATCAGCTCAGGGGCACAGAGGCCCAGCCGGGCACGTGGACGGCCCTCGTTGGAAGGCAGGGAGCAACAACAGGCATGCTCGGAGCTATCACCACCTGGAGGGGGACGTGCGCTGGAGGCGGCTCTACTCTTCCACCCATTTCTTCCTACACATTGACAGCAACGGCAAAGTCGAAGGGACCCGCTGGAAGAAGTGCCCATACAGTAAGTAGTGCTCGTGTTTGACATTTGGCCCAGGAAATCCCGACTTTTGCTCAAAGGGAAATAAAGTTTCTAGGCCTCATTGCCACAGAGCCAAGACTGGAAAGGTATCAGGATAACAAGAAGTGAGTGTTTAGGACTAAAAGCAGGCCAAAAGCTTGGAGTCACTAGAACTAACTGTGTCGATCAGTTAAATCGGTAGATTAATCGACAGCACATTGGTTGCCTAATCTGCCTAGAACCAATTTTGACCAATGAGGAAGTTCTGCTACAGTGGAAGCTGATTGCTGAGAGTGAATGAATGCATTCCTGCATATGCTCAGAGGCTCTCTTTTTTTATGACGGCTTTTCACGTTTCAGAGCTCAGCATCCAAAACACTGGTGAACCCTGATAACCCCCGTTTCTATCGAGCAAAGTGTCCTGGCTCCACAAGAATGCTCACGTATTACTTAATGGCTTTAGGGTCCTAGCTCCCTCTTAAAATCAAAGTATACGTTTCTAGCCCATATGGGTTCCAAAGTGAAGGTGGGAAAAGATATCCTTAAAAAAAAAAGTGAAATCAAATCCTAGCTAAGGAATCTAAAATTAACCCCCCCCCTTCAGCTGTTCTCAAGCACCCAGCTCTGTCTCACCCAGACTTTGCGCATCCTTTTAATCACTTTTCCATGCCAAACCCCGGCAGCAGAGTCAGACACCTTTTTTGCTTCTTTCGGGGCAGGCCAAGCAGCCGGCAGTTGTTTTTGGCCCTGCTAACTGCAAGAGAGAGTTGGGAGGGCCACCAAAAAAGCGGGGGGAGGCCACAGTTGTCATCTGTGAAGTCAGAAATTCCTGGAGATTTAGGGGGGGAGCCGGGGAGGGTGGAGTTTGGAGAGGGGAGGAAGCTCAGCAGGGATGGGCTGCCATCCCGCCCACCCTCTGAAGCTCCCATTTCCTCTTCTGTCTTTGTAGCCTGGGGACTGGCTGTAATTCTGGGAGATCTTCTGGGCCTACCTGGAGGTTAGCTAGGGTTGCCAGCCTCCAGGTGGGGCCTGGGGATCTCCTGTTTTTACAACTGCTCCCCAGCTGACAGAGATCAGCTCCCCTGGAGAAAATGCCTGCTTTGAAAGATAGACTCTGTGGCATTGTACTATGCTGAGGCCCCTCCCCTCCCCAAAACCCACCCTCTCCTGGATCCACCTCCAAAGTCTCCAGGTATTTTTCTACCCAGACCTGGCAGCCCTAAGGTTAGCAACCCTAAGGGGACCAGGGGTCCACAATGCTGAGGTCCTACAAAAGTCAAGCTCTGGAAATGAGCTGGTAAGGCCTGGGTTCCACTATCGCCTCACTCACAATAACATCTTTGGAGACGTGTGCATGCACACAAAAGCTTATACCCAGAATTAACCTTTGTTGGTCCTAAAGAAGAAGAGGAGGAGGAGAAGAGATTGGATTTATACCCCGCCCTTCACTCGGAGTCTAACAGTTTACAATCTCTTTTCCCTTCCCCTTCCCCTTCCCCTCCCCCTCCCCACAACAGACACCCTGTGAGGTAGGTGGGGCTGAGAGAGCTCTTTCAAGAACTGCCCTTTCAAGGTCAGCTCTGACAGAACTATAGCTTGCCCAAGGTCACCCAGCAGCTGCAAGTGGAGGAGTGGGGAATCAAACCCGGTTCTCCCAGATTAGAGTCTGTGCACTTGAGTCCCCTGGACTCAGACTATTGCTTCAGACCAACAGGGCTACTCACCTGAATCACAACAACATGAAGCTACTGTTCTCTCAGACACGTGTGCGAAGGTAGTGGAGGCGGGGGGGGGATTTTCAATTCTCTTCCTTAAGTATTGGGCGTGTTTGCAGTGTTGCTTGTAGAAAACTGAGGTGTTAGATTTCGTGAGTATGCCAAACTGAATATATGTATTTTGTGTAGTCTGAGCAGTACAGTCAGTTCATGTTTGGTAAGCAGATATTATATTTAATTTCCCCCCCAAATTTCACTCACACACACCCAAAACCCAAGACAAATGGCTTGTTTTCCTGTGGCTTAATAATTTCTAGGTATTTAAACTCTCTAGCTACTCTTACTGACCTTTAAGTGTTGCTGTTACTAAGATGACTGTAGCAGAAACATGATAAGATAAAATTATTCATGACATACAGGAAGCAGACAGAAATATGAAATTATTGCTCTTATAACAACAGAATGGTCACCTCATGAAACTGATCAGTGGCAAATTCAGAAAAGTCATTCCTTCACACCTTCCACAAACAGATATGTGAACCTCTTCACCACAGGATAAAGGAGTAGGTACAGGTTTTAAGGTAAAGGTTTTCCTTGCTTGAAAGCTAGTCATATCTGACTCTAGGGAGCAGTGCTCATCTCCATTTCCAATCCAAAGAGCCAGTGCTGTCTGAAGACTTTTCTGTGGTCATGTGACTGGCATGACTAAATGTCAAGGTGCATGGAATGCTGTTACCTTCTCACCGAAGCGGTACCTATTTATCTACTTGCAATTTCTTGCTTTTGAACTGCTAGGTTGGTAGGAGCTGGGGCCAGAGACGGGAGCTCACTCCGTCACGTGGCACTAGGGTCTCGAACTGCCAAGCTACTGACCTTCTGGTCTGCAGCTCAGTGTTTTAACCTCTGAGCCACTGCAGCCCTTTAGGGGGCTTTACAAGAACAGTAGACAGAGGCTATTGGTTAAAAGGAACCTCCATGTTCAGAGGCAATATACCTCTGAATATCAGCTGCTTCTGAGAGCTGTCACTCCGTAACCTGTTGTAAGTTCCCCAGAACCTGGACAGTGTAGGAAACAGGATGCTGGCCTGGTTGGACCTTTGGCCTGATCCTGCAAGGCTATCCTGAGTTTCTTTGTGTATGATAAATAAATATTAATATTTTTACAGTTGGAGTCATTAGCTCAGGTTACAAGAAGATGCAAATTGCTTTTGCTCTGGGCCACAGCAGGGCATTCTGCAGACGTTTCTGTCGGGCAAAGGAGTGGCTTTCTGCAGAATTTTAGTTTGCTTTTTTTATTTAAAGGGCAAGGTTCTGGCCTCCAAGGCTGCAAAAACCTGTTTGAACGTGTGCTTGACGGCCGCCCCGTGCCCCATGCCCTCATTACCTCAGCTCCCAGCTAACAAAAGCAAAACAATATGAACACGCCTACCTAATCTGAATAATTTATACATGAGTCAGAGTTTGCTTGTTTTGGTTTGAGTTCCCAGGTCAAGAATAAACAGAGCCTCCATTCGCGGAGGCAGTTTATCTGGATGCTTGGGATAATCTGTCCGTTGTCAGAACTGAGCATGAAAATAGACCTGACATGAATCAGGAAGGTAGGAAATTTGGCAGCCAGCCTGAGCCCTGCCCTGTTCAGCCAATTCTTGGAATTCCTTGCACCTTTTGGGCATAAAGCCGGCATCTAGTAGTGCATTTCAGCCCGGAGTTAAAGAAGCCAATGGCCATCTGCTGAGGGATTGCCCCTGATACGCATAAAGGTGCAGAGGAATTTATTTTTTTCTTCTTCCCATGGAAGCAAAGCCTAGCCTGAATTTCACCTTGCCAACCAGCACCCCATTCCGGGCTCCCGTTTCTGGGACAACAGGGATGGCCTCTAAAGTAGTCATTTCCAAACTGCACCCAGTAGAGAACGTATGAGAAATTAATTTGTTTAAGAGACTAAACTTCTGGTGAGCCCAAAGCACTCGCAGCCACAGAAGGGGAGACCGCTGCTTCTTTGCAGGAGTCTTGGCTCTGGACTTGCCTTTCAGACTTCATGGGAGGCAGGGATCTGGTTCTTCCATGTTTCTTCAGAGACTGTAACTGGATCATGCTCAGTGTAATCCAGCCTATTGAAGCCAATGGGCTTACAACAGCAGAACTCCATTTAGGATTGCAGTGCCAAAGTAGCTGTAGCAAATGACCCATTTTTGGAGGAAACTGTCTGTTAGATTTTAGCATGAGTGCCGCCCCCCCCCAAGCTGGACTGGCTTCTTTCCAGTCAGGTGGCATCCCCAGAACGGGTAGGCTCTCCCGAGGACGGGCTGCTTTTTGCTGTGAAAGGGAACCTGATCAGGGGGTCAGAGATCCAACAAGTCTCCAGTTATATTCACAAAAGCTGCCGTGTCCCAGATGCCAGGTCTTTGGGGGTTGTCTGAAGTTGCTCCAAGGCTTAATTCTGAGCCAAGACTCCACTCTGACAGTAGGCTTAAGCCACCTAAAGCAAGCCACAAAGAAGCGGCTGCTAGACTATTGCAGGGGCACATGGCGGGGTGTATGTGTGCGTGCATGCACAGAGGAGGATGCGCTTTCCTGGATGTTGTCCTGGCACGATCAGACACCTCTGCTGAGAAGAGGGGTGGTGGTCATGGAGAATGGGAATTCCCAAGGGTGTATAGAAGAAGAAGAGATTGGATTTATACCCCGCCCTTCACTTTTTGAGTCTCTGAGCGGCTTACAAACGCCTTTCCCTTCCCCTCCCCACAACAGACACCCTGAGAGGTAGGTGGGGCTGAGAGAGCTCTGACAGAAACTGCTCTTTTTCAAGAACAGCTGTGCCAGAGCTTGTGACTGACCCAAGGTCACATCAGCAGGTGCAAGTGGAGGAGTGGGGAATCAAACCTGGTTCTCCCAGATTAGAGTCCGCACACTTAACCACTACACCAAACTGGCTCTCTTGGGGGTGCGCATGAACTCTTGTTCCCTGTCCCCACAATGAAAGCTCTCTGTGACTGTTCAAAGGGCAGAAGCAGTACAAGGTTGTAGGATTCGTCCCTAATCGGAGAGAGGCACAAGCATAATAATTCTAAAGGTCTTCATACAACAGGGGTTCCCAACCTGGTGCCCACTGAGGGTTTTTTTTAGAAATTGGGTGGGACTAGGCAGGACTCTTCCCCAGCTGAGCTTCTGACTTCGCTGTTGGAGAGCCGACTGTCTGGGTAGATTAAGAGAACCTTGTTCCAGTGGCAGAGAGCCAGCTTTGGCTGGGGTAGAAATTCAATAAATAAATAAATAAATTTATCATCTCTCTCTCCTCTCTCCTGCCCTTGGGCTTTCTCTGTGTGGCTGGCTCCACCTTCAGCAGCAGCCGCTGTTTTGTGGTTTTGCCCTCCACCTGTGTCAGAACTCCAATGGTGCCCACAGGAATAAACAGCTTGCAAAGGCAATTAGACAGATTCATGGAGTCTATCAGTGGCTACTGGCCATGGTGGCTGAGGGGAGCCTCCACATTCAGAGGCACTAGTCCTCTGAACTCCAGAACCAGGAGGCGACATCGGGGGGAGGCCTCTGCCTCTATGCCTTGTTCTTGGCCCTCCAGAGGAACTGGTTGGCCTCGGTGTGACAGGATGCTGGACTAGATGGACTCCTGGTCTGACCCAGCAGGGCTGTTATGAAGGCCTCAGCCTCTGTACCCTGTTGTTGACTGTCCAGAGGAACTGGTTGGCCACAGGGTGAGACAGGATGCTGGACTTAAATGGACTCCTGGTCTGATCCAGCAGGGCATTTCTGATATTCTTATGAAGGCCTCTGCCCCTCTGCCCTGTTGTTGGCCCTCCAGAAGATCTGGTTAGCCACTGTGTTAGGCAGGATGCTGGCCTAGATGGACCACTGGTCTGATCCAGCAGGGCTCTTCTGATGTAAGAACATAAGAAAAGCCAATGTTGGATCAAGCCAATGGCCCATCCTGTCCAACACTCTGTCATACAGAGGCCCAAAATACCAGGTGCCATCAGGAGGTCCAGCAGTGGGGCCAGGACACTAGAAGCCCTCCCACTGTTGCCCCCACCAGCACCAAGAATACAGGACATCACTTGCTCCAGACTGAGAGTTCCAATCTATAACTTGTGACTAATAGCCACTGATGGACCTCTTATGAAGGCCTCGGCCTCTATGCCCTGTGGCTGGCCCTCCAGCGGAATAGGTTGGCCAATGTGTGAGACAGGATGCTGGACTAGATGGACCACTGGCCTGACCCAGCAGGACTCTTCTTATGCTCTTAAAGGTCAGGAACTCCAGGTCTATAACGTGGGTGGGCGGTCTCTATTGGCCCTCAAAGTATGGAATGAATCCACTCCTCCTTTTTTTCCTTAGGAAACACAAAACTACTCTGTCCTCTGTGGCCTCACACCTTCTACAAAGGATTAGATATTTGGCAGCCTAGTATACCAGTGCCTCTGACCATGCTCAGAAGACCTTTTGCAGCTGAGCATCTGCAGCCAATGCATGTGTTTTGCATCGCGGAGGGGGGCCTCCTCCCAGGGTACAAACAGGAGTCTGGCACTGTCTTGGGTACTGACACTTTTCTTGTCTTTGGAAGTGAATGTGGGTGTGTGGGACCCGGGTTCGAATGCCTACTTTGCCACGGAAGCTTGCCGGGCAAACTTGGGCCTGTCACTCTCTCTTCCAGTCTAAGCTACCTCTTAGGGTTGTCACTGTGAGGTTAAAATGGAGGGGGACAAAAGATGTCTTAAACTTAGGAAGAAAAGTGGGATATGTATAAATGAGTTAAGAAGCAAGTCTGCAGAAGAAAGGGCTCAGAAGTGTGTTAACTCCATTTAGGATTGCCCTGTTCAGTCCTGATCTCATGCTGACTCGCAAGTACACAGAAAACTCACAGGCTTAGTGCCCCACAATGTCCAGGCATGCTGAGTCCCTCATTCCAACAATCCTTTCAGGGCTGGGATGAGGAGGCACCATTTCGTGGTGGCAGTGGTCCAACCTGGAAGGCAGGTGTCAGAAGATGGTGCCGGGGAACTGCTGTTTGGCCTCTTGGCCTCTCTGCGTCCATCTTGTCCACCGGGCTTTTTGTTCTATAGGAGGCTGTTGGGTGTGGTCATCTGGAAATCTGGACTAGGCTGTCACCAATGTGTGGATGATACTCAGCTCCATCTTGCACTTCCTGCCAATCCCGGAGAGGCTGTAGAAACCCTGAACCAGTGCCTGGAGGCAATTCTGGGGTGAATGCAAGTGTACATGAACACGTGAAGCTGCCTTATACTGAATCAGAGCCTTGGTCCATCTAAGTCAGTACTGGTGTAGTGGTTGAGTGCGCGGACTCTAATCTGGGAGAAACGGGTTTGATTCCCCACTCCTCCACTTGCACCTGCTGGATGACCTTGGGCAAGTCATAGTTGAAAAAGAGCAGTTTCTGTCAGAGCTCTCTCAGCCCCACCGGGTGTCTGCTATGGGGAGGGGGAGGGAAAGGAGTTTGTAAGCCGCTCTGAGACTCCTTTGCGTAGTGAAGGTCAGGGTATAAATCCAATCTCTTCTTCTTCTTGTCTACTCAGACCGGCAGCGGCTCTCCAGGGTCTCAGGTTGAGCTCTTTCACTTCACCTCTTACCTGATCCTTTTAACTGGAGATGCCAGGGATTGAACCTGGGACCATCTGCATGCCAAGCAGATGCTCTGCCACTGAGCCACGGCCCCTCGCCGTAATAAATTGAAGTTTAACGGAAGCTTAATCCTGACACGATGGAAGTGCTGCTGGTGAACAGAAGGACTGAGCTGAGATTCAAGGTGTCTCTGGCTCTAGGCAGGGTTACACTCCTGCTGAACAAACAGGTCTCTATCCTTGGGGTGGTCCTGGACCAGTGTTCCCTCTAAGCTGAGTCAGTGTGAGCTAGCTCGCAGTTTTTAGCCTCCAGCTCACACATTTTGGTCTTTGCTCAGGAAGGATGGCTCCAGAGCAAACTAATTTATGCAGTGGCCAAATCATTTGCTCACAACTTCAATGCCAGTAGTTCACAAAGTAGAATTTTTGCTCCTAAGACTCCACAGCTTAGAGGGAGCATTGGTTGTGACCTAGGGTTGTCAAACTCCAAGTGGTGGGTGGAGGTCTTCCACTATTACAACTGATCTCCTGGTGACAGAGATCAGTTCCCCTGGAGAAAATGGCTGCTTTGGAAGGTAAACTCTATTGCAGTCCCTCCCCTCCCCAAATCCCGCCCCTCCTCAAGCTCCACCCCCAAAATCTCCAGTTATTTCCCAACCTGGAGCTGGCAACCCTAGCTGTGACCAGAAGTGCCTTTACCAGTTTTGCCTGGTGTTATGTACTGCGTTCAACCACGTGCAAGGCAAGCACACAGCCAGGCAAAGAGCTCAAGCTTCGGACCAGAGACAATAGCACGAGCAGATCCCAGCCCACACCTATCAGAGGGCTGGGATCTGAGGAAGACCTACGGAACTCTGTTCCACTGTAAATAACCCTATCCCGGGTGTGTGTGTGTGTTGGGGAGTGATTTGATCCCGAATATAAGCCAGCCTGCAAGCTGGTCTCCCTTTGTCTTGTTCTTCCCTACCAAATAAACTTATGAGCTGAAATCACGTTATTCTGCTTCAGGCTTGGTACTTTTCACCTGGCTAGCCTTCCGTGGCCTTTCCTGGGCAGAAAAGACCTGGTGGCCCCAGTGATGGTGCACGTCCCGGTAACATCTGGATGAGATGACTGCAGCGTGTTCCATGTGGGGCTGCCCCTGAGAAGTGCTCGGGAGCTTTACCCGGTGCAGAATGCGGCAGCCGGGACGTTGACTAGAGCAGGTCGTGAGGACCATACCTTGGCTCATCTGCACTGGTCCCAAGTTTGAATCCTGGCCTCATTCAAGGTGCTGGTGTCCCCTTACAGTTTAAGAACTGAAGAGATTGATTGGATACAAATTAAGGGGCCCAATATTAATTTCAATACGTACAAAACATCAATGTATAAATTAGACAAAAATGCATGTCTTTATTACAGATTGGTTAAAAAAGAGTTATAGGCCCAAATGTAGACTCAATAAGAATTCAGATCATACGATAGCCACAATTAGGATCTTATGCGACCCTAAAACAGATGCGACCCCGAAACAAACTTCAGTGGGGTATAATGTCCACCTCCCAAAGTGGCCATTGTCTCCAGGTGAACTGCTCTCTGTTGCCTGGAGATCAGGTGTAATAGCAGGAGGTCTCTAGCCGCCACCTGGAGGTTGGCAACCCTATGTTCCCTAAATGAACTCTCCTTCCTGCCCGATGTTTTAGTTGTGGTTTCTGTGTTTTTACATCTGTATTTTAGATGGGGGTTTGAGTGGTTTTATGCTCTGTTTTTCATTGTAGTGGCCCTGGACTGGACAAGAAAGGGGGGATTTATATACGTTGCAAATAAATAATAAATCAACTGGCTTTTATTGATCCAGGGCTTGCTAATCACAGGGTGGGAGAGGTCACCAAAGCCCTGTGCTCATCCTGCCCCTGACCACTGCCAGTCCATTCCAGCCACCCCTCCAGTTTGGGAGAGGTTAACTCAGCAGGCGCCAACTACATATGATAGTTTCTTAGTCATACAGACATGCAGTTTTCACATGGGATTCTCAGAAAGCCCAATTTGGCACTGCATGCCACATCCTGTACCCACAGCATTGTTCACGGTGGTGGTGGAGTGAGTTGTCAAGCCACAGCTGAATTATGGTGGCCCCTCATGAGGATTTCAGCAAGACAAGAGACACTCAGAGGTGGTTTGCCATTGCCTGCCTCCATGTCATGGCCCTGGTATGCCTTGGTGGTCTCCCTTTCATCCAAATACTGACCAAGGCCAACTCTCCTTAGCTTCTGAGATCTGATGAGATTGGAGTAGCCTGGCCTATCCCGGGCAGGGCAGATGAATACAGGTGGTTTGTCATTCCCTGCCTCTGCATAGCAACCCTGGACTTCCTTGATGGCCTACCATCAAAGTACTAACCAGGGCCATCCCTGCTTAGCTTCCCAGATCTGATGAGATCATGCTAGCCTAGGCCCTCCAGATCAGGCCAAAAATCAAACAGAGGTGGCTGGACATTGCTTGCTTCTACACAGCAACCCTGGACTTCCTTGGTGTCCTAACTGGTACTAACCAGCAGACCTATTTTTGGGCAGGAACGCACAGGAACGGCATTCCAGCTGGCTTCAGAGTTGGCCATGCCCACTACAGCCAAAACCTCTGCATGTGTGGCTACAGAGGGAAGGCCTGGAGAGGGACCCCCCTGGCATTTCCAAGGCGGGCAGGCCAGGGGGACCCCTGGAAGGATCGGGGAGGCATTTAAATGCCTCCCATGCCTTCCCGGCCTTTAAACTGCCTTCCCTTCCCTTCCCTTCAAGGGGGGTTTGCCCGGGCTCACCAGAGCCACGAGGCGCCCCGGCAAGTCAAGGAAAGGGATGGGGGTGTGGCATAATATGCTAATGAGCCGCACTGTCAGGGGTGTGGCCTACTGTGCTAATAGACTTCTGCTGTTGGGTGTGGCCTATTATGCTAATGAGTTCCTGCTGGGCTTTTTCTACACAAAAAGCCCTGCTAACTAGTACTAACCAGAGCTGACTCTGCTTAACAGCCGAAGACCTGATGAGATCAGGCCAGCCTGGTCCGCCTGGGCCAGTGAGTGGCATTTCTTAGAAGTGCCTATAAACCAGATTTGCTGTTAACATTTTGCGATTAAATAAATATTCCTCTGAAAGATTTTTGCACTGTTTTTCCAACGTCAGAGTTGCCCGAAGTGTTTGGGAAGCAGGCTTGCTAAGAACTTACCTTAATTCGGCGGGGGATGGATACGTCTTGGCAGGACCATCCCCAGGGGAAGGAAGGGCGCAGCGCACAATACCATCGCCAGGAAGTGACGCCAGATGACGCTCTGGCAATGGGGCTGGAAACTTGAGTTTCCAGCCCCATTGCCAGAGCGTTGCCCGGTGTCACTTCCTGGCGATGGCATTGTGCGGCGTGGGTGTTGCCCGGAGGAATGTTTCGGCTGGGGACTGTGTGTCCCCCGCTGAAATACGGTAGGTACTTGGCAACCCTATTGGGAAGGGTATCCCAGCATGGGCTTATTAATCAATGTCACACCCCCCCCAGGCATTGTGGAGATCCGCTCCGTGCACGTGGGTGTCGTCGCCATCCGATCCGTTCACAGCGGCTTCTACTTGGCCATGAACAGAAAGGGGAAAATCTACGGGACGGTAATGTGGCATCTTTATTCTTTTCATTTAGAAGGGAAAGATGGGCTGGGGGCAGGGTTGCCAACTGTGGGTTGGGAATCTTCCTGGAGATCTGGGGAGTGGAGCCTGTGGAGGGCAGGCCTTGGGGAGGGGAGAGGACTTGGTGGGGGTCAAATGCCAGGGAGTCCACTCTCCAAAGAACCCCTTTTCTTCAGGGGAACTGACTGCTGCCGTCTGGAGATGATCAGCTGCAATTCTAGGAGATCTCCGGGCTCTGTGAGAAGGTTGGCAAGTTGGCAACACTGCCTGGGGTGCGCTTCCCCCTAACCCCAGATGAAGTTTCCTTTGCATTAGAAAAACATTCTTATGTCTTCACCAGCAAAGGATCCTTACGTATTAACCCATTCCTGTCTCCGTCTCCCCCACCCCCTCCCTTAGAAAGTATACAGCCCCAACTGCAAGTTTAAGGAGCGCATCGAAGAGAATGGCTTCAACACATACGCCTCGCTGCGTTGGCACCACCAAGGCCGCCAGATGTTCCTATCCCTCAATGGCAAAGGCATCCCACGGCTGGGCACAAAGACCTATCGGCAACACCTCTCCACCCACTTCCTACCTATGCTCGTCACCTGATGTGATTGCTCTCCCACACTGGACTATTTTATTACATGCATATTTAATCCCCCCCCCTTATTTATTATTTTTGTAAAAAAAAAGAAAAGTGTTAAGCGTAAAGGAATAAAGCCAGTCCTGAACAGTATTACACATACCTAAGAAGTAATCGTGCATTCGTTCCTGCGTACCTTCTTGGAAGTTGGGTCTTGACGCCTGAATTTTCCCAGCTCTGTGCTGAATCCGGACTGCCTAGTTACATGGGGAGATGGTCTCTGAAGCCAGTCCTTGGGCTGTGGAATTCCCTTTCCTTGGGGACAAGCGAAAGTCTTAGCCGGAGCAACTTCCAGGACTGATGGGAGGAATTTCCGTTGGGTTTCATGGCTGGGTTTACAGCGCAGTGAAGGTTAGTTCTGAAGCATCTTATACATTTGCAGTTGTTATCATGCCCAAAACTATATGTGGAAACCCAGCTCCCCACCTCCTGTCACTCTGTGCATCGCATGGAGAACTGGAATCCAAGATGGACCCCAGAGAGTGTCAGAGGAGGGCCTGGGAAGCCCAGGTTCGAAGGCCCGCTTGTGCCACGGCACCTTGCTGGGTGACCTTGAGCCGGTCACGCAATCTCGGCCTCACCCTCTTCACATGAGGCTCAGAGGAGGCTAAAACGGAGAAGTGGGGAATGTGGTAAACCACTCCAGGTCCCCAGTAGGGAGGAAAGATGCAGCAGTGGAGATGCTGTCCGTTATCTTATTTGTCTTATCTTAGTGGCTGCTGCTAACCCTTGTGAGGCAAAACAAAGAAGCCGCCATCAGAGCTGAAAGCCCACAGCATTTGAATCTTGGCCCCACCACCACTACTGCTGGCCTCACTCAGGGGAGGATTAAACCTCTACTTCATCTGGGTCTGCCCTACAAGTGCAGCCATTTCTTTTGTCCCATATCTTGGTCTAGTTCTTCTCGCCCCCTGCCTTCCAGGCTCTCAGATTGGCACATGTGGCTCCCCCTTCCCTATTTCTTTCTCACAACACCCCTGTGAGGCTGGCCAAAGGCTGCCCAGTGACCTTTCATGGCAGTGTAGGGACCTGAACCCAAGTTCCTAGTGTGACACTAACCATTATGCTATGCTGTCTCTGTAGGGTTGTCATTCGCTTCTGAGAGAAAATGCTGTACTTGGAATGACATAGCAGTGTGAGCCAAACTCATTTCTAAAGGGCCTGATGTTTGTAAACAGGAAACTGCGGGGGGGGGATGGAACATGGTATTCCCTCCCCCCTCCAAAACCCCTTGCACTATTCAGGACCTTCTTCCAAAAAGATGGGGTACACCTGTCATAGAGAAGAGCCCCCCATTATAGGATATTCTCACAGGAAAACCCAGATTAATGTTTGTTTATCCAAGTGCACAATGTCCAGGGATATGTGGATTCCACTCTTAATAGCCAGAATTCTGCTTAGTAAATGATATAATTCCCACACACAATCCCTGGACACTGATTGGTTACAACCATTGCTAAGCATTATGGGGACTGTAGGCTGTGTCGACTTTCCACTCCCACATAGGTCTCCTGGGGCCTAGGCCTTGTCTCCCAGTCCTGCACAGATCATGACAGCTGTCTTGAGCTGCAGTCGGGCCAGACCTTCCATCTGGGACAGTGGTCCCTTATCCCTTGCGTTAGTGGCCAGACCATAGTGCCTCCATCTTGAAGCATAGGAAGCAACGCAACAGCCCATGTGCTTCGGCCAGCCAGCCGGCAATTGTTTCCCCCAGCAGATGAGAGAGGAATTTGGGCTGGGGGACTCATAGCCAGAGGTGGAACAATGGGGGGCTTGCCCCATGTTCGGGAAAGCACTGCTACAGGCAGTCTCTAGGCAAGGACTTCAGACCTAAGCCAGAGCCAAGTAGTGGTTAGACTGACGTTTGAGTCCAGTGGGTACCTTTAAGACCAACAAAGTTTTATTCTGGGTATAAGCTTTTGTGTGCACGCTGCTTCATACCAACACCTGGATCTATCTTTGTGGTTAGACTCTCAGACTGGGACTCTCAGAGACTCAGGTTTGAATTCTCATTTTGCCTTGGAAACTCACTGGGTGGCCTTGGGACAGTCACACTCCCTCAGCCTGACCTACCTGACAGGGGAGTTGTGTGGATACAATGGAGGAGAGGATGTAAGCATTTTGAGTCCCCACTGGGGGACAAAGTGGGCTATCAATAAATTCTTAACACTTTCTTCCATAGCCAATATTTTAATTAATGCTCCCAGTTTTTCTGGTGCAGCCTTACTTTTAGGAATGGAAAACAACCTGGAGTCTCGGGACAGCAGAGAGACAAATCGAGTTATGGTGGCCCAACCTTTGCTTTGCCACAATAAACTCGTTTGTCTTTAACTCGGGATGCTGACAAACAGCCCGGAGGGGAAATGCCCTGTCCCTTTAATGGGTGGCTTAATGGGATGATATTTGCCAGGTGGTGTTATTTACCTCCATGCCCTGGAAAGAGTCAGCTGCCCATTTCCCCACACGAAGCTTCTCTTAAAGGGACAGGACATTCCCCCCTCCAGGCCTGCTGGCAGCCCCACATGCCTTGGGACTCTTTGACATCTGGGCTACAGCAGACTCCCATGGCAACCTCTCTGAGCATAGTTTGCACAAACTCCTCTTTAGGGCACATGAGCCTCGCATGTACACACGCCCGGGGTTAAATCTTGCCTCAGCCCCCCAGTTCATGTGCTTAGGTTCACTGTGTTGGTCTGCAGCAACAGAAGAAAGTCTGAGTCCAGGGGCACCTTGAAGACCAACAAAGTTTTATTCTGGGTGTAAGCTTTCATGGGCGTGCAGACTTCTTTGAAGACTCGAACTTGGTTCTTTCAGCCTTTAGGTAAGCTGCCACCCTCAGCCCTGCCCTGTGTTGTAGATACATTACTGGCCAACCTTACAGGGCTCCTGCAAGAGGCCCTCTGAACAACTGGAAAGAGCTACATAAAGGACATGATTACGATGCTGGTCTTCTAAAGCAGGTCAGACTCATTAGCCTGCTTATTATAGGTACGAGACTGAAGCAACCAGGGGAAATGACTCACCAAGGGACATTTCAGGCCAGCCTTCAGCTAATCTTCAGTCCCTCACCGGCCTCTGGTATAAACTGCACCTAATGGGTGCATCTGTGACCCACATAAAGGGCTTGTTCATTAAATCCATCCCATCTTAAACGATCTCTGCAAAGCTTCTTTCCTCTTCAATCAGTTCCCCTCTTTAGGGCACATCCTGTTTGTTTACATCAAGGATAACCAGGAAAGGTCCAAACCCAGCCGCCTTTACCAGGGAACAACGCACCTCTCCTACCCAGCCCCAGCTTTCTTTAAAGCTACTCTTCAGTGTAAAACAGACTAAGCCAGGAGGGCAGGAAGATACCTGCCAACCTTTAGAGGTACCACCTGGCTGGAATTTGACCACCCCCACCAGTTTTTCCTACCAAGGGTTGACTGCTGGGAAAAGGATGGATCCACAGGCAACTTTGAACAGGGGTGGGGCAAAAATTACCACTGGTTACAGAGGCACAGTCGCAAGCCTCCCAGGGTCACTACTCCCCACTGACACTGTTGCATTTCTTATGGGGGACAGAGACATTTGACAAAATGAGAGCAGGCCTATGAATAAGGTTGCCAACTTCTAGGTGGTGGCTAGAGAGCTCCCACTATTACAAGGGGTCTCCAGGTAACGGATATGTTCCCCTGGGGAAAATGGCCGCTTTGGAAGGTGGACTCTATAGCATCGTATCATGTTGAAGTCCCTCCCCTCCTTAAACCCCACCCACCTCAGGCTCCACCCAAAAATCTCCCAACCCAGAGCTGGCAACCCTACCTACAAAATGTTGTGCTTGTTAGCCTTGAAGGTGCACTTAACCTGGTGTTTATCCTTGCTCTGTGGCAGTAATTGGCATCTAGTAATTAACATAATGTCCCTTGGACTATGTCGGGGTGGCCAAACTTACCTAACATAACAGCCACATAGAATCAACATCAAGATTTTTGAGAGTCGCAAGACATGAACAAATATTACACACACATTTTTTTATTGAAAGATATGCAAGTTTGGTTTTTATTAACATTAAATTAGACTGTGTGAAAGAGCCACGTGCAGCACCTGAGCGGCAGTCTGGTCACCCTGGCACTATGTCCATAATTCCCCCCCCCAAAAAAAAATTCTAACACGAGAGATATATTGTCTAAATCAGGGGTCTCCAACATGGTGCCCAGCAGGTATTTTAAGTAAGTTGGTGGGGAACTTGCCCAATAGAGCTTCTGAGTTGCCCCATGAGATCTGATTGGCTGGGCACATTAAAATAACGTTGTTTCGGTGGCAGCTGCTGTCACAATGTTGGTTTTATCCTCTCTCACTGCTCCTGCCTGTGTATTTCCTAAATTCCCCCCTTCTCCCGTGCAGTTGGGGGTTTCCTCTGCGTGCAGGCACGTGTGGCTCCGCCTGTCGTGGCAGCCATTTTGTGGATGCATGCCCCCACCATCCATTCCAAAGGCGCCCACAAGTCTCAAAAAAGTTGGGGACCCCTGGCCTAAATTAAAAATGGGAGGCTCACTTCTCACGGGTGGTTTCGCATGGGCAAGACCAGAGTCAGGTTCACACTTACAGAATGACAGGACATTAGCGACTGAAGGCACAGGAGTCCACCTCTGTGTTGCTTTACATTTAAAAAAAACCCCTCCCGCTCCCTCTATGCCTGCTGGTCTGCTTTTCCTGTTTGCAGAGTTTTTAACCCCGGCTGAGGAGGCCCTGCAATTTGTGATCCTCCGCATGTGGTTCAAAATGGTGGTGCCACCTCATTTCCTTGCGTTTGTGGTGCAGGCTAGAGAATTACCTACCTCCAGAAGAATGTTTAAGAATTTCTGGCACGCTTTCTGAATGGAAGCCAGCCCAGAGCAGCTTTTAAGGCAGGGATGCAACAGGCAGTTCCCTTCGAGCAATTCTGTTGAATTCAACGCAAAACAATTTTGCAGAATTGCCGCTCTGGGGGACGTGAATGGAAGCAAGATCAGGACGACTCATGCATCGATGCAGCAAGTCACCTCCTGTGCACATCGGTCCTTGGGGGTGATGGGTCGACCTTGAGTTATTTTTCCCTTGTGGCACGTTACCTGTTCTTTTGCAACGCGGCAGTGTGCTCTGGCCCGTAGTTTTGGAGGAGGGGGGTGTCAATCAACCCTCTAGATACTTGGTTAAATATGACTTCGACCAACTAAATGCCAACTCTAAGACGGCATGCCATCACAAATGACAAGGGATTGTTGCCATTTTCTCAGCCAGTCTTTCCAAGAGGTATTGGAAATGGCAAGATGTCAATCCCCCACCACAAACTTCATCGATCTACTAATGAACTGTTTTAATGGGGACCAGCTGTCTGGGCCTCTGTCTCCCCACCCCCCAATCTTATAGTTCCATTGTGGTCATGCTCCCCTCCCCTCCTTTGCACCCCCTTTCTAGTGATGCCGACGTCCAGGTGGGACCTGGGGATCCCCTGGAATTACAGCTCATCTCCAGACTGCAGAGATCAGTAGCCCTGGAGAAAATGGATGCTTCAGACAGTGGACTCTATGGTGTGCCCCCCACTGAGCTCCCTGTCCTCCCCTGGCTCCACTCCCAAATATCTAGGCCTTTCCCAGCTTGGAGGTGGCAGCCCTACCCACCCCCCACCCTGGACCTGGCAACCCTACTCCTTTCTCAGAGTTTAGCTCACGTGCTCCACTGCATCTTGGTCCGCACCTTGGGTATCCCTTCAGGTTCTGCACGGATAAGCCCCCATCCCAGGCCTGGCCAGGTTAGCTATGGGCCTTAACATGCCTGACAGTCTTTCCTAGCAGGGAAGATGCTCCAATCCCTTTTTTTTTTCAGCAGACTTTTGGGGTGCCTTCCTGCACCTCTCCAAGAGCCTCCCAGTTTCCCTTCCGCAGATTCCTTGCAGCTTTGTTTTCCGTCCCCTGCCCTCCTTGCTCCTCCTAACCGTTCCTGGGCAGGAGCGGAACCAGCCTAGATGCAAATGGGTAATTGCATAATTGTGCCAGCACACGGATCGCTGACTTGTCAAAAGCCAGGCCTGTAAACAGGAAGTGCCAGAGTTGAAAGGGCAGAGACAGCTGTTATTTCCCTTGCCACTATGAAACTACCTCTTGCCAGGTGTCCCTCAAATTTGGGGAAATGGGACCCCTGAAGTAGTCTTGGTTTTCTCTGATACGGCCAAGCACTCTCCACAAGATGGTATATTTGTGGGTATAGCTATATCCTTTCTGTGGAAATGTCTGTCGTTCATTCCTGCAACCCCCTTCAGTTCTCAAAATGGACTAGCATCAAAGATGTGCCTGGGTGATGGAAACCATATCAAACCATATCGAAAACCGGTGACGCTGGTGGGCAGCCAGGTCCCTGGCACCACCTCTTTCCCCATCCTGTTCCTGGTAATCTGTTGAAGACCCTGGGCATAGAACTAAGAGCCTGATACAGGCACAGGATTGTTTATCAAATTATATTTACTAGGCCACCCTTCCCTCAGGGCAGTTTACGACAGAATATCATAAATAATTTTAATTAAAACCAAGATTAAAACTACCCCAAACAGATCAGTACATAAAACAGTATACAGTCCAAGATAGCGGAGAAAAATTCAGCTCCCCAGACTCCTGGGGGGGGGGGGAGGGGAGTGGTTGCAAGGGATGCGGGAGAAGTATACAAGAGTGCCAGATGCCATACTGTCCTGCCGCTGTCCTCAACCAAATGCCGTGCGGAAGGGTAATAATTCCTGCAAGGCGTGGATGTCTTCCAGCAGGGAGTTCCATCAGGTGGGGGCCAAGGCTGAAAAGGCCCCGGCCCTAGCTGAGGACAGCCGTTTCTCTTTCAGGCCGGGGGACTACCAGGAGGTTATTCCCTGAGTGTAACACTCTTCCAGGGGCATACTGAGAGAGGCAGTCCTGAAGGTGCGTAGGTCCCTGACCGCTAAGGGTCTTGTCTTGAAGGTCAAGACCAAAACCTTGGACCAGATCCAGTGCTCCACTGGAAGCCAGTGCAGTTCGCGCAGCACAGGCTGGATGTATGAACATGACTCCTAAGCGGCACTGACACATTCGTTTGCCTCAGGCCATAAAGCGAGCTCAGCAGGGAGAAGAGCTTGAAATGGAGGCCTCCTATATTCCAGGCCAGACTTCTGGAGCTCCACAGCCACCCAAACCCACATTCTGACCAGCAGCCATTCCAGCTGCAGTGTTCTCACAGACCTCTCCTTCCCTAAGGTCTGTGTCAGCTCTGGGCTGGGAAATTCTGGGAAGTTTGGGGAGGGGAGGGACTTCGGCATGGTATAATACCATAGACTCCATACTCCAACAAAAGTTGCCATTTTCTCCAGGGGATCTGACCTCTGTGGTCTGGAGATCAGTTGTAATTCCAGGGGAACGCCAGGCCTCACCTGGAGGTTGGCAACCCTAGTTCTTGCCTTCCTTTGATTTGGGACTGTATCGTCCCCCTCCTCTCCTGTAACAGTTCCACTCTGCTTTCTTCTTTGAAGAGACATAATTGCTCGTTTTGTTATGCAGATAAAAAAAATACAGCCAAGGCCCATGAGACAAAACAAGGTAAAAATATATATTTTATTACTCAGTTAAAATTCCCAACGCATTTCACCAACAGGCTTTGCCAGGGGAATCTGTTAGTCTTGCAGGAATCCTCCAAAAAGAGTACAAGATTACCAGGCCCACCCTGCTCAGCTTTTGAGATCTCACTAGTTCAGGCACCCCTGGGCCACCCAGGTCAGGGTACAGTCACTGGCTGCGATCGCACACACTAAATAATCCACTTTCAATCCACTTTCCAACTGGATTTGGCCAGTTCATGCAGTAAAACCCAGTTGGAAAGTGCTCTGAAAATGGATTACTTAGTGTGTGGGAGCGCAGCATCGTATGCATATGCACTAGCAGAGAAAGCTTTGACCACGTTAGCTTCAACACATGCTTCCGGCTGCTTCTGGAAGTGCCCCCTTCCTCATGCCTGAGCATTTAAAAAGCCATGTGTTTCACTTGGTTGATTCTGGTCCAGCAGTGGAAGAAAGGTGCCAGGTGCCAACCTACCAAGGCATTGGCACTTTAAAAAGAGGCTTCTCCACAGACCACCATCGCTGCTCTTTTTATTGAAACAGAGAGTTGGATTTATTCCCTGCCCTTCACTCAGCGTCTCAGAGCAGCTTACAGTTTTCTTCCCCTCCTCTCCCAACAGACACTGGGTGAGGGGGGTGGGGCTGAGAGAGCTCTGACTGAACTGTGACTGACCAAGGTCACCCAACTAGCTGCATGTGGAAGAGGAGTAGGGAATCTTACCTAGATTGGAGTCAGCCGCTCCTAACCACTCCACCAAATTCAAAACCTTAGATAAACCTGCCTTCAAGTGCATTCCTCTTAAAATATGTCATCAAGTGTATTTTTGTCCCATGTTTTAAAATTGTGTTCTCTCTACCCCTAGGGGCTCAAGGGGATGAACATTTTGTTCTTACAAACACTCTAAGTCATTAGCCAGCTTTGTAGCTGAGTGAAGATTTGAACCTGGGCCCACAAGCCTTAGTTGGGCAACCTATACTGCACTGTACTGCACTAGCTCAGCAGTGTGGTCGTACACTACTAACGAGCAGCATACAAAGCTACAGATTTTTCACAGAATAGCTGGAAACATGCTGTTGGCTGCACTGGGTGGCCGCTGCAGAGATCGAACCTTTGGAGGGTAATGGCCAGTGATCTTCCTGGGACAGGATCTCAGGTGGCCATTCAGCCCTCTGCCTGTTTCTAAACCTGCAGCTATCCCTCACTCTGCTGCATGCCTTCTGCTCACTTCGGGCTCTCTCTAGGACAAGGATCCCCAACATGGCGCCCACACCCACCAAGTGTTTTTACAAAGTGTGTTGGGCCAGGTGAGGCCTCTCCCCAAGCAAGGCTTCCAATGGGACAATGGAGACCTGATTAGCCATGCAGATTTTTTTTTTTAAAAAAATGTTGCTTCGGCAGCAGCTGCCACCACAGCACAAGGTTCTTCATTGAAAACTGAACGTCAGCTCTGGATAGCCCAGCCAAGACCAGTCTTGTCAGGTCTCGGAAGCTAAGCAGGGCTGACCTTGGCAAGTATTTGGAAGGGTGACCTCCAAGGAATACCAGGGCCAGGATGCAGAGGCAGGTAATAGGAAAGCCGCCTCCCTGAAATGTCCAAGGCCCACTAGGGGGTTACCAGGAGTCACCATGACTTCCAGGCTTGCAAACACACACACACACACACAAAATAAACAAAGTAGTTTAAAAGAGAACTGAAGGCCACCTGTGGCAGCCACTGGATATCTGGCTCTGCCCCCTGCAGCAGCCAGTCTGTGGTTCGGCACTCCAGAAGACGACGAAGGGGGAGGGGAGGGGGGATATTGGATTTATACCCCACCCTTCACTACCCAAAGGAGTCTCAAGAGCGGCTTATAAACTCCTTTCCCTTCCCCTCCCCACAACGGACACCCTGTGATGTAGGCAGGACTGAGAGAGCTCTGACAGAAACTGCTCTTTTTCAAGAACAGCTGTGCCAGAATTATGGCTTGCCCAAGGCCATTCAGCAGGTGCAAGTGGAGGAGGGGGGAATCAAATCCTGTTCTCCCAGATTAGAGTCCGTGCACTTAACCAAACTGGCTCTCATGTGGCGTCAGAATTAAAAGGTGCCTGGCAGGCTCAAAAAGGTTGGGGATTCCTGCTCGAGTCTGCTTTCCCACCTGTGAGCTGCCAGCCTGCAAATTCAAGCCCCCCCGGGGGGGGGCACAGCTGGCCCCCCCCACTGGGCTTCTCACAGGAAAAGCCCATTCCTTACCTCAAGCTGGATTTCACACCACGAGAGAGTTGCACCGACAGTTCTGAGAGCAGCTGCAGATACAGAACCCACACACACACACACACACATTCACAACTGACTTGTGCTCTTTTAGGTGAGAATAAAAAAGTTGCTCACAGGCATGCTGCTCCAAAAGCAAACAACCGAACCACAGTTCACACAACACTTTTCATTAGGACCCACCAAAGTGACACAACACAGCGTGCCGAGCTTTCGACGTCTCCAGGAACCTTCGTCAGGCTGGATGGTACAATTTTTTTTAAAAAAAAGGTGGTGGGAAGAAAAAAATGTTTTAGCAGCCTCTTCCTCATTGGCCTCCCCGAGCTTAACGCCAGAGGCAAGTGGATATTCGTTGGCCCCACGGTATCTGGCCGCACTCATACTTCCCCTGCGGACGCTCATTTAACACGAAGTCGTTCTGCTGCTCTCAGCCTACGAGGGATCTGTGAATCCCACTTGCTGTCCTTCTATTGCTTGTTGTTTCCCCTTTGTTATGTTCAGATCTATTTGTTTCCTCCCCTTGGTGCACCGATTCCCTCGACAAGTCTGGGATCGCATTGGGCCATTCATCCAGGACCAAAAATTTGTTCACGTGGAGGGTGAGGGTGGAGGAAGTTACGCTCTCGCCTCCCACCTGCAGAGACTGTGAAGAACCATTCAGTCATTCATGTGCCTGAGGAAGGGAGCCTGGACTCTCCAAAGGTTATGCCCTGGAAAATCTTGTCGGTCTTCTTAAGGTACTCCTGGTCTTGAATCTTGCCTCATAATCCTCGCATACGATTCCTTGGACAGAGCATATCAAGAGCGGCCATGTGCTTCATGGCTTGGACCTCCAGATTCAAGACTAACGTTCCCCAACACCTTCTCATTAGCTGCAGGGTTAGCCAATTCCATTAAGGCTCTTAAAAACACAGAACTGAACCTTGCACTCCACTGTCATCTACCCGGCAGAGCCTCTTTCTGGAAATATTTGATGTACCGGTCTCCCGCATCAAAACACAATGGTGGAATAATAAACCCCTAGGAGCTCCTCAGCACTATGCAAATACGGAGGTCGGCCAATGGCAGGGTTTATTCAGAGGCTGCCCCACACCTTGGGGTGTAGGGAACAGTTACTGTACCTTTAGGCATATTTGGCTGTTCTGGGAGCTCTCACTTCAGCCGCTGTAATTAGCAATGAGATCTACCCTTGGCGGCTGGTAAATAAGTGTCATTCTCCAAATCGCTGTTGCAACCTGATCTTCTGTCTCAAATGCAATCAGCTGAGACGTCATGTAGAGCGTGTCATCAATATCTAACATTTTTAAACTGCTAGCCCTTTCAATCAAAATAGCTTCCATTATTTATTTATTTATTTATTTATAATTTGATTTATATCCCGCCCTCCCCTAAGGCTCAGGGTGGCTAACAATGGAGGCCGAAGCCATAATTAAAACAATTAAAACAAGATAAAAACATAACAATAATACAACGAAGTGCTGGTGCTCTGATATTCCCAGTTCCAAGATGGGTTCCATAGGGTGGATCCAGACCAACAACGTAAGTTCCAAAGCGGTAGATAGCCAGTCTTCTTCCCAGGGCCCGCTTGCACCCAGATGGTATCTCTGCCAATTTCCGGCGACAGTGCATTGGTGGAACAGTAGTGGCGGCAGCTCCTACTCGAAAGCCTGGCAGAAAAGTTCCGTCTTGCGGGCCCTGCAAAACTGCACCAGATCCCGCAGGGCCCGGATCTCCTCCAGAAGCTCATTCCACCAGGTAGGAGCCGCCACTGAAAAGGCCCTGGCCCTAGTCTCGGCGAATTTGACGTCCCTGAGGCCTGGGGTAGTCAAAAGATGTTGGCCCCCGACCATGCTCATCTTGCTTGGGTACACCTCTATGTTTGTTTATATCCCGCTTGTCTCACTGATCAGGACTCAGAACTGCTTTTTGCATTGTTCCCTCGACCACTTCAATCTCACAAGAACCACCTTATGAAGGCAGGCTAGACTGAGAAATCGTGACTGGCCCAGGATCACCCAACGAACTTCCAGGGCCGAGTAGGAATTCGAACCCGGGTCTCCCAGGTCCTAGCCAGATACTAACCACAGTGCCATGCCAGTCCTCATGACATTATTAACTCCCGTGCACAACTAGGAAATGCTGGCACCAACTGGTCACATAACATCTTCAAACTAAATTACACCTGGATCAACAGATAATTTTACCTCAGGTGGTTCAAAAACCCCATAGGAAAGGCATCTGAATTATGAGAAGAATCTGAAACAGGGGTTCTGTTAAACTTAAAAGGGCAAGGAGCAACAGAAAATGGCCTAAAGGTTGCGACCCACCCACCCATGGTCCAGACATTAATATATTTCTGGCCTAAAAATCAAAGGTAACCTTTACGCAAAGGCATTACAGCCCCATAAAGTAAAGTTATTTCAAATTAAAATACACCAAATAGCCTACCTTTCTCCTTCCTCACAATAACACAGCAAATTCCCCAAAAAGTAATGCAGCCCCATATAAGGAAAACCAATCAACTGCAAAAGCGCTTTGCAGTTGTTAAGAACTGCAATGTCTTTTTCTAAAATTCTGATTTCAGATTCGAGAAGTTAAAATTAGTTTCAAGAAGAGTGAGCACCTAAGAAGGTGATAATTTCTTCAGCAGCTATTACAAGGTTACTTCTCTGGAGATAATCAGGAGACAATTCATCCCATGAGTTAATTTAAACAAAAGCCATTATAGAGGGGGTCACTATTGCTTTACGACAGATCTTAGCCCCATAAAGTGAGATGGGCCACCTATCTCAGTCTGTAACAGAAGAAAACAGAGTCCAGTAGCACTTAAAGGCTAATAGAATTCATTCCGGCATAAGCCTCTAGGACTCAAAGCTTGCTTCATCAGATGCACAACATGTATAGCAGAATGGCGGTGGTGGGGTGTTAACAAAGGCCCAGTTCAAAGCAAGATCCAATCCAGGGAACAATCAATTCACTCAGAGTGGGTGAGAGACTCCCAAATGTTGCTGTTGGCAGAAAGCACTGTCAAGTCGCAGCCAAATTACAGGCATTCCATAGGGTTTTCAAGACAAAGAGAAAAACAGGTGGCTTGCTATTGCCTGCTTCTGCGTTGCAACCCTCAACTTCCTTGGTGGCCTCCCATCCAAGTACTGACCAGGGCTGAGCCTGCTTAGCTTCCAAAATCTGATGAGATCAGTCCAGCACAGGCTACCCAGGTCAGGGCAAAAGACAGCCTCCGCGGGGCAACCTCTGACCTCTTTGGTGGTCTCACCTCCAAGTATTAACCAAGGACTGCTTAGCTTCCGAGACCTGAAAAGACTGGGCTACCCTGGGCCATCCAGGTCAAGGTAAGAGATTTAACAGAACTGGTTTGTCATTGCCTTCCTCTTTGCAGTAACCCTTGACTTCCTTGGTGGGTTCCCCTCCAAGTATTAACCAAGTACTGTTTGAGAACATAAGAAAGCCAATGCTGAATCAGGCCAATGGCCCATCTAGTCCGACACTCTGTCACACAGCAGCCAAAATATACCAGGTGCCATCAGGAGGTCCAGCAGTGGGGCCAGGACACCAGAAACCCTCCCACTGCTGCCCCCTCCAGCACCAAGAATAGAGTGCATCACCTGCCCCAGACTGAGAGTTCCCATCTATACCCTGTGGCTAATAGCCACTGATGGACTTCTGCTCCATATGTTTATCTAATTCCGTCTTAAAACTGTCCATGCTTGTAGCTGTCACCACCTCCTGTGGCAGTGAATGCCATATGTTAATCACTCTTTGGGTGAAGAAGTACTTCCTTTTTATCTGTTTCCAAGATCTGATGAGGTCGGGGCAGCCTCATCCGGGGTCACAGAATCATAGAATTGGAAGGGGCCTCCGTGGTCATCTAGTCCAACCCCCTGCACAATGCAGGAGATTCCCAAATACCTGCCCCTCCACACCCATAGTGACTGCTGTTCCACGCCCTGAAGATGACAAAAAACCTCCAGGTTTGCTTCCTGACCCCAAAGTGGCAATCAGCATTTCCCCGGGCATGTAAGAAAGGGCCAGAAAAACTAAGCACTGAGGAAACCCATCCTGCCCTCCCTCTCATGATCTGCCTAAATTCACAGAATCCGCATTGCTGTCAGATGGCTATCTAGCCTCTGTTTGAAAACCTCCAAAGAAGGAGAGCCCACCACCTCCTGAGGAAGCCAGTTCCACTGAGGAACCACTCTGTCAGGAAGTTCTTCCTAATTTTTAGCCGAAAACTCTTGAGTTTGGTGTAGTGGTTAAGTGCACGGACTCTAATCTGGGAGAACCAGGTTTGATTCCTCAATCCTCCACTCGCAACTGCCGGATGATCTTGGACAAGCCATATCTCTAACAAGAGCTGTTCTCTCAAGGACAGTTCTGGAAAGAGTTCTCTCAGCCCCACCTACCTCACAGGGTGTCTGTTGTGGGGAGGGGGAGGGAAAGGAGTTTGTAAGCCGCTCTGAGACTCCAAGTGAAGGGCGGGGAATAAATCCAATCTCCTCTTCTTAATTTCAACCCGTTGGTTCTGGTCCGACCTTCTGGGGCAACAGAAAACAACTCCACATCATCCTGTAGATGACAGCCCTTCAAGTGAAGATAGTTATTATATCACCTCTCAGTTGTCTCCTCTCCAGGCTAAACATACCCAGCTCCTTCAGCCTTTCCTCATAGGACTTAGTCTCCAGATCCCTTACCATCTTCATTGCTCTCCTCTGGACACGTTCCAGCTTGTCTATGTCCTTCTTAAATTGTGGTGCCCAAAACTGAACATAATACTCTAGTTAAGGTCTAACCAGAGCAGAGTAAAGTGGTACCATCACATTTCGTGATCTGGACACTATACTTCTGTTGATACAGGCATCTAACGGTGGTTAGATAGGCCAGACCTGGAACAGGATGAAATGAGATAAGTAGATAGAGCAGGAAGTTAAATGGGTATAGCTGAAGTAGTTAACTTCTGTAAGGACAAGTGAATAAATGCAATAAAAAAGAAAGAATCAGTACACAAAAGAACAGACGTATCTGACATAAAAACCACGCTATTCCATAAAACAGTGGGGAAACATTTTAATTTTCCAGAACATTCTGTTGATGATCTAAAAGTTACAGTTCTCTTACAAAGGGGCTTCAAAGGAAGAGCCCAGTGTCTAATTGCGGCATTAGAATTCACTGACAAATTTAAGACTATGTGCCAGGCTTAATAGGCACTTGGGATTCTTAACTCACTACAGGTGCTAACATCTCGCATTTTCCGTCCCTTGTAGAAGGGAATGCACCAGCTTAAGTTTATCTGCTTCTCATTCCACCCTGCACCAGGTTTTAACATTTTTCCTGTTCAACAGAACGGCATGCACCAGATGAAGTGTGCTCTCCCTCACCAAAGTTTTTGGGGTGCCCCTGGACTCCTGTCTTGTTCTCTTGAACACAGTCTCATCAAACACAGTCACGACAATGATAAACGTTCAAGAAATGGGAAAACATTCTAGAGCAGGCGCCCCCCCCCCCAAGCTTTTTGAGCCTGGGGGGTACATCTGCAATTCCGACACAGCACGGTGCGCACAAACACCAAACAGCTGCTGGGCTGCCGCCGCTGACCTTCCGTCACACAGCGGAGATCCTTGTGCTGTGGTGGCCGCTGCCGCCAAGGCAACACTTTGAAGAATCTGCACGGCCAATGAAATCTCCCACGGCCAATCAGAAACCTGGCTGGGCAAAAGCCCCACCTGGCCCCTCCCGCTTTCTAGGAACACTTGGTGGGACCCAGAAAAAGCATCTCTGCACCCACCATTGTGCCCGAGGACACCGCACTGGGGACCCCCGCTCTATAGGCTGCTTCTAAACAGCCCATCATCGGGTCCAGGGTGGGAAGAGCTTCCCTCTGCCCCGCAGCTTCTGCAGAGTGACTCAAATGAGCCACTCCAGTGGAGAGGGGAAAGTAGGAGGATCCAGGAAGCGGGGGGGGGGGGAGGCCTGAAGGGCTTCAGCTACTCCTCTCTCACACACACACACACACACCCGACAGACCTGCTTCCCTTTAGGTCGCTGTCAGGGTTCTCAGAAGACCCTCCACTGAATACAACTTTTTTGTTCCAGCTCTCTTTGAGAGGCAGCGCTCCAGGCTGCTGCAAAAGAACCCGGTCGGCTGCGCCTTCCGTTCAGCCCAGCCTCGAGAGCAGTTTTTTTAAAAAATGAGATGTCGAAATGGGTCAGGAAGCAGCTTTTAAGAGCCTCCAGCCAGCGGCGAGGACTCAGGTTCCAGGGGCTGGGCTGCTAAAGCAACACCGACGTCCCAGTTCCCTCAGCATCGGCAACCTGTGCGAGGAAAACTGCTACGGGAACTGGAGGAACCTTGCGCCAAATTGCTCAAGGCACCACAGGAACAGGCTTCTGCTGCCGGACTGTCAGCAGGTGCATTCCAGAGAATTCTGTGCCTCCCGATTGCGTTACAAACTGTTTTAACGCATTAGCCCAGTTTCTGCCGATGAGTCACCGCTTCCCATGGCTTGGGAAGCCACATGGGGTGGAGAGGAGGAGGGGGAAGGCAGTATGTGGCCACAAGACGGCTGGATCAGGCTACAAGGTTCCAGCGTGGCCTCCTCCAAGGGGGGCCAAACTGTCTACTTCTCTCATTCCTATCGCAGTCTTCCTCCAAGGAGTTCAGGGGGGTATCCACTGAAGCCTCCCCCCTCCAACACAGCCTCAACCAAATCACTCACGGGGAAGGCTACGAGGACTGGTCCAAGGTCACCCACGGTGGAGGGGGGGGTTGAACCCGTGCCCCCCGCCCCATGCTAACCCTCCTCTAATCACACCGAATACTCTGAAGCCCGCCCCCCTCCCCGATTCATCAGTTATCTGGAGACAGACAGCTGCTGAACACGGACATTTCATTAAGCCACCCTGACGCCTTTCCTCCGAACCTGCACCGTGGCTTCAGCTGCCGGAGCTCGTGACGCTCTACCGTTGTCTCGCAGCCACAAATATGGTTATAGTAAAGCGGTGGCCTCGTGCAGACCACGCCTTCTGCTCTTGGCTACGCGGCCGATGCAGCCCTGCAAAGCGAGGCAACCCAAAAGCTCCTGGAGGGGAAGCCAACGGTGCCGCGGCGGCTGCCTACATCAAGGCATGCTCTGAGCCATCTCATTCCCCCCCCCCATCTATCTAACACACTGACCACATGAAGCAGCCTTCTCCTGAATCAGAATCCCCCCCTCGATCCATCAAGTTCGGTATCACCTACTCAGACTAGCAGCGGCTCTCCAGGGCATCTGGCGGAGGTCCTTCCCATCACCTGCTAGCTGATCCTTTTAACTGGAGACGCCGCCCAGGGATTGAACTGGGGACCGTCTGTGCATGCCAAGGAGCTGCTCTGCCTCTGAGCCATCGTCCCTCTCTGCTTGCCTGCTGTGCACATCAGGCACCAAGAGCCCCGGGCCAGTGGGCTGCAGCTGTTCTGTGATGTTGCTAAAGGGAGGCCGCCTCTGTCACTACCTGCACATCTCAGCGCAGCAACAGGCACACTCGAAAAAAGAGCACTGCCCATCTAGTGATCCTCTGGGCTGGCCGCTCCAGGGAATTTGCGGGCATGCAGGAAAACAGGACTTTGAAAATTTACCAAAAGAAGCAGCCCCCACCCCCAGCCTGATGAAGGCTGAACATATTCCAGGAGCTGACAGCTCAGTGGGGGGGGGGGCGCAGGGGAGAGGGGAATAGAGGAGAGAAGAAATTCGCCTGATCAAGCCCCTAAGAGCTACAAAGATCCTGGCTAGGAACCCATCAGTTCATCTCCCCCATTTCCTGCTCTTCTGTTATTCTCTGCAAAACGACATCCTCTGTGCCCAGGTAGGTGGCACCCTTTACACCCCCCCAACAGCCACGGAGACTCATCTCCTCCCATTAGCAGATATTTAAACACTTATCTGAGAGTGCCCGCAGCAGTCTCTGCCCTTTTCCTCAATTCGCATTCCCTGCGACTGTAAGCCAGAGAGCGGGGCCTGCAGCTCATGTTGCTGAATCGCATAGCACCTAGTGCTTCCATCTGTTTTCAGGAACCCCTGCTGCTGGCTTTGAGTCTGCCAGCACAATTTCCCTCCTGAACAGCTTCCACTGACACCTGAAGGCAAGAGACCATCAGAAAGCCCCAGAGGAACATGCATGGAGAGGGACTTGCAACCACTCACAAGACAGCCCCCAACCCCACCGGTACCCCTTCCCTGGAAGTGCAGCAGGAAGGAAAAAGCTCTCCGACACAGCATTAAGTCTGGCTTAGATTGATCCTCTCTCCCCACCCTCAGCCTTATTTGCATGTTTCATCGTTTCAATCTGGGCCATGGTTTCAAACATTCTGAACACTGGTGGGCATCACCCCAGTAAACAGGTTTTATAAGACAAACCTCTGTTTTGATCTTTGCGCGTTGGCATCAAGTACCCCAGAAACAGACCAGGAGGAGACGCAGACTTTGTAAGTGAGATGCTACACGAGGAAGCCCGGCCACCCCTATGGTGCAACTTCGGCTTGGATAAAAGAGAGGTGAGCGGCAATCCACCATCCAAGGAACCCACTTGGTTTCGCTGGCATAAACCCAACACGTCACATGCACTGAGCTGAAACGTCCATTTCTTTAATAGCAGTAATAATTTAAAATTATAAAAAACCCTTTTCTCAGTGTCGAATTACCCGAAGGGCGATGTTAAACGAAAAGGGGTGCGGGGGTGGAAGAGAAGAGAGGTCAAAGCTCAACGGGGCCAGGAGGTGGCCGGGTTAGATTCCTTTGGGGCCGGGTCTCTTTTCAGTGGTGACTCTCTGAAAGCTTTGGTAGCCCCTCCCCCTGCGTGAAACCTGCCAGGGGAGGGAAACGGGGCGGGTGGCTGGGTGGGTGACACTGCCGTTTCTTCAAGGCTAAGAAACACCGAAGCATAAAGAACTGAGATGGAGTCGAGGGAAGAAAGGACAGGAGGAAACGGTCAAGATTTCCAAAAAAGAAAAAAAAACAACCCACCCAATCCCACCCTTCCGTTTGGAACTGCGGCCCCTTCTCCCAGTGCTTTTCTGTAGGCCAATTTGCGGTGGCTCCGGGTGCAGAGTGGTTGGGCCAATTTCAGTCCCGTCCTCCTTCGGGACGGGCATTTCCCCCTGCCCCACTCTCGGGACGGTGACATCGCTAAGCATCCTGGGGGCAAGAGGCCCTTCGCGTCATGATGGGAATATACCGGGAGGCTCCCGTTCTCCCCACCCCTGCTGCTCTGCTCTGGGGGACCTCCCCCGCATCGCCCCAGGTGAAAGTGAGGGAGGGCAGCGACATTAGAGAAGGGAATGAGGATGGCAACTTATTTTCGTTTTCCTTAAAAAGACTCATGAGTTGTTTGCAGAATTCTCATTACTTGGTGAGCTGGAGGAAGAGGAGGAGGAGGAGGAGGAAGCAAAACTCATTGCCGAGAGTCCCGGGGGTTTGTGGCTGTGTTCTGTCCGCTCAAGCTTTTCCGGCACACCGGGCAGGTGTCGTGCTTTGGGGGGGAGAGGGAAAAAACAAGCAAACGGAGAACAAAATCAAAATGGGCAGTCAAGGGAGAAGGAATCAGAAAGAAAGGCTCGTCTTCTGAACTGGAACGGGGGCTTCTCTTAATGGCAAGACGTTACTTGCGTCAGTGTCTAATTTGAACTGAACTGTAATTTGTACAGGCAACTTCAGAAGATTCACAGAAGGAGTGCTAAAAAGCAGCGTAAAAATATTATAGACTCAGTTTATCAGCTACCAGCTGTTGTCTCCAATCCATTAAGTGATAAAACTACCCAGAACACAACTTAACTTGACTTGTGTCCTGCAGCTGTATGTCAAAATAAAAGCCAAAACTGAACATCTTGCCCCCTGAACAAATATTGAAAGGCAAATGCATTTGAAAAGTTCTTACCGCACCAGGATCTGTCTGCAAATATTAAGCAAAGTTTGCCCCCTGGCAACACCAAACTAATAAAATGTCATTAAAAGGTCTAACTGCCCCAAGCATCCCAGAGGAAGGGCAGATAGGATGCAACAGAAATGTTTCCAACAACTTCATTAAGCAGCGAACACAGCTGCCATTGGGGGATTCAAGTTAACTGAAACTACTTGGTGAGACATTATTAATAGTTACTTTATGTTTCAGGCAGAGCCGATCGCAAGCCATTGGCATGCCTTTCAGGCTAAATCGGAAGTTCTTCATCTTTGGGAGACCCCAGTTAAGGACAAGGGGAAGGAACTGGGTGTACTTAGCGAAGAGCAAGGACAGTCAACAGCAGTGTCCTTATTGGTGGGATGACACAACATTTTCAGACAACAGCCTGTAGACTGTGGGATGGCATTTTGTGGCACTCAGCAAAGGGACCTCTTGGTGGGCAGTCTGGTTCCTAAAATAACTGGTGGAGTGTCAGGGGCTAACAGTGTACCCACACTTAACTGGCCATGGCTGAGGCACTATGGAAGTGGCAGAAAAAAAAGATTTTGCCCTTTTCCAAGGGGCAAGGCCATCAGTTATTGGAACACTAATTATTACCTTTAAAGCCCTTTATGGCCAGGGACCTGCATACCTGGGGGACCGCCTTTCCCCATATGTTCCCCAGAGAGCGCTGTGATCGGGGACCCAGAATCGGCTGGCCCCCCCAAATACCAAGGAGGCCAGGCTAGCGGCAACTAGAGCTAGGGCTTTCTCGGTGGCGGCTCCACTCTGGTGGAATGAGCTCCCGGAGGAGATCAGGGCCCTGCGGGACCTGCTGCAGTTCTGCAGGGCCTGTAAAATGGAGCTCTTCCACCAGGCCTTTGCAGCTGCCACCACTACTGACATCTGACAGCCTGTGAAGAGAGAGCCTGTTCCCCCTGGATCCCCCCAATGACCACCCGATCTGATCACCTTGGACATCCGCAGAAGACCAAGGAGCTGACTATACGATGAAGACTTAAGTAAGTAAAGGTAAAGGTTCCCTTGCTCGAAAGCCAGTCGAATCCGACTCTAGGGTTGCGGTGCTCATCTCCGTTTCAAAGCCGAAGAGCCAGCACTGTCCAAAGACATTTCTGTGGTCATGTGGCCAGCATGACTAAACACCAAGGCGCACGGAACGCTGTTACCTTCCCACCAAAGTGGTACCTATTTATCTACTTGCAATTTCTTGCTTTCGAACTGCTAGGTTGGCAGGAGCTGGAACTAGAGGCGGGAGCTCACCCCGTCATGCGGCACTCTCAGGTCTCGAACTACTGACCTTCCACAGCCTGCAGTTCAGCGTCTCAACCACTTACTAGCACTTTATTTTGTTGTTATATTTATGGTTTTAAGAAGTTGTGTATTAATGGATTTTATATTTTATATTATATTGTCACATTATACTATTTTATATTGTTGTGTAGGCTGCCCTGAGCCAGCCTGGCTGGGAGGGCGGGGTAAAAAAATCTAATAAATAAATAATTAAATAAAATGACATTTGTTCTCTTCCCTCTAACACCCAGTTCCTTCAACCTGTCCTCCTAAAACTGGTTTTCTAGTCCCTCAACAATCTTCATTACTCTGACAAACACAATCCAATTTAGTTGCTGTAGATTTTCCGGGTTGTGCGGCTGTGGTCTTGGCAATGCCAAGGCCACACAACCTGGAAAATCTACAGCAGCTAATGAACTCCGGCTGTGAAAGCCTTCGACAACAATCCAATCTGTTCACTCCCCCCTTTTCCAAAGTGCAGCATCCAGAATAGGACACAATACTGCAGAGGAGGTCAGACCGGTGCAGAACTGTTAATCTTTTGTAATTTAGTACCATTTAGTATTAACGCAGGTGAAGCGATGTAAGATTGCTTGAAAAAAAGACACCTGGATATACTGCACATGGTTGTATAATCTCTCTTGCCCAACTTTAAAAGACTTGGGATCCCCTCCCTCACCCTTTCATCACATCTGGATGAGATAAAGCCAGGTCCCCATGGGACTGCCTTCAGGGTCTGCCTCCGGCCCAGAGGACCTAGTGGACTAGGGACAAAATTAGGGATGTGGGCAGAGATGCAGGTTATCCCTTCACATTTTTAAAATCTCTGTTTTTTTGCCCTTGGGTTACTAACCTGTTCAAGCCAAGGGACTATACAACCATCATGGAATAAGTGGTTGCAGGGCAACTGCCGCACGCTCTCGCCAGCTTCGTAATCCTCTTTGCAGACGGGACACTCCAGCCCAGAACCTGCCATTTGAGAAGACGCAGCTGAGAATCAGGGTCAACAACACCTGCCCCATCCCGAGCACTGGTGTTTCCTGAGGCAAGATGTGCAACTCGTGGGCCAGAGGAAAACTTTGCTCTTTGCAGAACAGACCCAAGTCAGGAAACTGTGAAAGCTTTCAGAACTAAACCCCCCCAGGGCTTGGCCACACCTTTACCGTGCAGAGATGCAGCGGGCAGCCTCCTCCCCCTCTGAATGGGGATGCTAGGCTCACAGAAGCCTTTGATTAATTAATTAAATTCCCACAAGGCACTGTCAGCACACAAACATACCCTGGTACAAAGACTGGAATTAGTGGTTTAGAGAAGCGAGCCAAGGACTACACGGATGGGCGGAGGAGATAAAATAATGTATTAGAGAGGGTGAGAATCAACAGGTGAGGGGCGGGGCAAGACGCCAGCAAGAGCCTTACCTACGTGCTCTTCTGTTATATGAATCGTTGGGAGGGCCTGGATCTTCTCTTTGTCTGCAGGGGGAGGCCCCGTGTTCTCAAACTGATTCAGTAGCTGAAAAGAGAAGCCGGTATCAGCAGAATGGTTTGGCTGCATCCCATGCCGAGTACCAGGGAGGAAGGAGGGTGGTGTGGCAAGCAGACAGGGGGCAGTCGACAGTCCCAGGAAACCTACTCCTGAGACTTACCCCAGATTAAAACAAGAACCCGCTTGGAATTGACATCTCAATTTGGAACTCGCAGAACGATACGCAAACGGGGAAGAAATTGGGCCTTTAAAACCAGAAGGGGCAGTTCTGCATCGCAAGGGTTTCCAGTTTGTATTTTGTAAGACGTTTTAACTCTATGGACTGGATTCAGTCATTGGACGGTGGAAAGTCTGGTCATGAGAAAGGAGGAGGGGAGCAAATCATTCCCCTGCCTCTCACGTTAGCACAGACGGAGCTTGTGGACGAAGAGTGTGTTGGGTGTGCATGCGTGGGGGTGGGAGATCCTGCAGCTTGCCAGCCGAGGTGGGTCCCCCAACCCCAGGGGCCCATTTTCCCAGGGCCTGGCAGGGAACAATCCGTGAACCTTGTGGCAACAGACTCCTCCACCCAACCCCTTGGATATACTTGCATTGTGGGAATCAGGAGATCCACAGGCCTTTCCTAGGGAAACCCCTGATGTGCGGGCAGAGGTAGCAGAGCATTAGATTGGATAAGATTCACAGGGGATGAGTCCATCAAGGGCTACTAGCCACAGTGGCTGAGAGGAATTCCACATTCAGAGGCACTAATCCTCTGAATCCCAGAGCCAGGGAGCAACATTGGGGAGGGCCTCGGCCTCTCTGCCCTGTTGTTGGCCCTCCAGAGGAACTGGTTGGCCACTGTGTGAGACAGGATGCTGGAATAGATAGACCACTGGGCTGATCCAGCAGGGCTCTTCTGACGTTCTTATGAAGGCCTCGGCCTCTCTGCCCTGTTATTGTTCCTCCAGAGGAACTGGCTGGCCACCGTGTGAGACAGGCTGCCGGACTAGATGGACCACTAGGCTGATCCAGCACGGCTCTTCTGATGTTTTTATTACACAGCAACAGACATCCATCACGTTTTTTGGCGGCGGTGGTGTTGGGTGTGTCTGAAGCTTCAAGCCTGCGATGCTGGGAGAATGACAAGAAATGGAGCCCAACAGGAAGAACCAACGGGTTCTTCGGGCACTCCTCCAGCCAGCTGCAGGGAGCTTGGGAAGCCACTGCAGTCGAAAAGATACAAAGTCCGAGGAAGAGCCTGGCCCCCAACTCTCCGCCAAGGGTGCTGAGGGGGCTGTGAAACTGGCAAGGCCTGGCTGCACAAAGACCACCAGCCCAACACAGCAGGAGGGGCTGGCACCCTCCGCTTCCCTGACACTCCCAAGGCTGCGCTCTGTATATGACAGTTTTGGCACTGCTCAGGGCTACCAGAGCACCCCCTTGACAAACGTATTACCTGCCTTTCAGTTCAAGATGTAATAGGAAAAGTTTAATAACGCAGCAGAAATAGAAAGTTTTTTTGGGGGGGGATCAGAAACAAAACTGCAATGGCTGAAAGCAGTTAACAGGCCAAGTTCGATGCAACCAAAAGGGGAGGGGAGGCCTGCTTAAAGAGATCAGCCCATAAGATCCAAGACCTGGCAAGTTTCAGAAAGCAGCCCAACCCACTGTTTGGGCAGCACTACCGAGAAAGCAAGGTGGTATAAGAAACTATTAAGTCCAATTTAATCTTCCTGAACGAGACCACTACCAACCCTGGTTTCAGGGACAGAAGTGCTACACCCGCTTCAGGAACAAAGTTGGAGTCGAGGGTTGCCTTTTAAGACCAACAAAGTTTAATTCTGGGTGCAAGCTTTCATGTTGAAAAGCTGATACCCAGAACGAAACTTCGTCGGTCCTGAAAGTGCTACTGGACTCCAACTTTGTTCTGTTGCTTCAGATGAACACAGCGACCGCCCCCCCCCCGGAATCCAGTTCAGAAGAGCAGCAGAAGCAGAGCTGGATGTCATCGATGTATTGATGAGAGACTACTCCCAGACTCCGGATGACAAGGGGTCACGGGGAGGGGGAGAGTACGGACTGCCCCGGAGACATAGCACCCAGCCACAGCACCACCTTGTGGACTTCTCAAGTAACTACGGAGCATAACCTTCACCAACACTGCATTCTCAAGCCACCTCCTGCAGTCATTCTAGAAAATATTGTATAATGGATTGCGTTGAAAGCTGACAAGAGACTCCCAGAGAATTCCCCCCCCCTCCTGACAATCAACCATCAGAGTGACCAAAGCGGTCTCAGCATCAAACTCTGTCCTGAAGTTGGCTCAGAGAGGATTTGCAAAACCATCTTAACCCTAGGAGCACCTGGAGCTCCACCACCTAGGCTAACAGTGGGAGGCCAAAGCAACCCACATCAGCCCGGAAATCATGCAAAGCAGGGCTGTCGCTGAATCACCAGTTCGTACTCTGATTGCACAGTTCAGCTTCGCTGAGTGCAGGGCGTGAAGAAAACAGGCAGTTCCAAGGAAACTGGGTCTGAGGGGGCTGTTGTCGGAACACAACTCTGGGGACAATGGCTGGTATCTGTGGGGGCAGAAATCGTGCCCCTTTGAGCTGAGAGACCTGCCCCAGACTTTACAGGGAAGGACACTATGTTTAACTAGAGCTAAAGACATCCTAAGATCTACAAGCATTCCCTTCTTATTTTGCAAAGACGAGGCCTGGTTCGACTCAAGCTGTGCAGGATCCAGGACTGGGGGCTTCCACACACAGCTCTGGCAGCTGCTCTTTCCCTCCCATTCCCCCAAGCAGAAGCCCTCGAGCGGCAGCTGAATTTTACCTGAGTAATAATGGCGTCCAAGCCGTTGGCCCCCCAGGCATAGTCCATGGGATTTGAATGCAAGACTCCCCTTTAAGGATAAAGACAACAGGGAGGGGAGGAAGGGTTAAGTCTCCACCGGGACAGGCAAGCCTTCAGAAAGAGCCACGCACAGCCCCAACTCACCAAGGGCCGAGGTTTGGTATCGTGGTGGGAGCGATGATCCCATTGACCAGCTGCTGGATGATTCTGCAAAGGGACAAAGCAACAAGAGTGATTTCCAGATCCAGAAGCCTTCCAGTCAGACCCGAGCTGAAGGGGACTGAAGGCTCTGCATAAAACAGTCTCGAGAACTCCAGTAACCCCGCAGTCCCGGGCTCACCAGTTTTATCCAAGGTGACACTACCACCCCTCGAGCTCTGCCACCAAAAGCTAAGCAGTCCTTGCTGTTCATCCTCTACCCACATCCATGCTGGATTAAATCATTTCAAGACTGTGGCTCCGGAACTACCTGAAGTGGGACTGCAGTTGCCATCTTCCTGGGGGGACCTGGAGACCTCCTGGAATTACAACTGATCTCCAGAGAACATACATTAGGTCCCCTGGGGTAAACGGCTGCTTTAGAAGGGGGACTCTGTGGCATTACATCCTTGCTGAGCTCCCTCCTGTCCCTAAACTCTGCTTTCCCCAGGCTCCACCCCCAAATCTCCAGAAATTTCCCACCCTGACATTGTGAATCCCAAGTGAGATCCACTTTGGTGCATCCTCTGCTTTGAGACTGACCTGCCAAGCAACCCCATACTGCTTTCCTACTCCCCAATTTAAATTGCAAACATCATGTTAAGTTACCACTGAGTCAGATTATATTTTGGGGGGTTTTGCACCCAGTATTTTTACACTCGTGATAGTACTAGGCAGCAGATTGTATTTTCCTTGCCCTCTTGCATCTGAGAGCCAGTTTGGTGTAGTGGTTAAGTGCATGGACTCTAATCTGGGAGAACCAGGTTTGATTCCCCACTCCGCCACATGCAGCTGCTGGATGCCCTTGGGCAAGCCATAGTTCTGGCACAGCTCTTCTTGAAAAAGAGCAGTTTCTGTCAGAGCTCTCTCAGCCCCACCTCCCTCACAGGGTGTCTGTTGTGGGGAGGGGAGGGGAAAGGAGTTTGTAAGCCGCTCTGAGACGCCTTTGGGTAGTGAAAGGCGGGGTATAAATCCAGCCTCTTCTCTTCTTCTAATACAGCCGAAAACCTAAATCTGCCACAGATGGCTCCCCAAAGCTGCCTCATCCAGGTCACCTTCTTTATACAGAAGAAAGACTTGGCTGGGGCTGGATGAGAAATACTTCTCCAGAGCCAGGAGCGACTGCCTCAGCCAAACGCACTGCTTGTCCTCTGCCTGGTGCGGGAGTCCTGGACCACCGGCAGGTGAACAGGTGTCAGGGGAAGACATCCAGCCAACACACCCTCTGTCCGACAGGGGTCCTGACAATGAGGGACTACAGAGCAGTGACCACAGCCCAGAGATAGAAGGCAGGCGGGGAAACAAAGCTGGGACGGACACCTCAGCTGAGCACCAGTTCCAAAGGCCGTCTCAGCAGAAGCAGGCTGACTTTGTGCTGCCTGAAGAGGACGGGCACAGAAGACCACATCATGGCCCTGCAGATGTCCTTGAATGCAAAGACCGAGAGGCAGGTGGCTCCAGAGCAAAGAGAGGAGAGGAAGTGGAGGAGAGCAGCCTCGTCACAGACTGCGGCACAAGAGAGAATGGCCAGACGGGCCATTAGAACTGACACTCTCCTGCCCTCCTGTGGCCAGCTGCTTGGATGCATCTGAGGAAAAAAGGATCTGAGGCCACCCTTGACCGAGAGGGGTGGGTGGGTAAGGGCAACCCCCCCCGTGAGAACAGGAGCGGAAGCAATGAGGGAAAGGGAAGAGCTCGCCCAGCCACACTAATCCAAGCTTTTGCAATCTTGTGGTTGCATTAATAAAATGCGCTCTATATAGGGCTATGCTTGAAGACAGTCAAGAAACTCCAATAGGTTAAAAATGCAGCAGCCCACTTAGCCAAGGGCTGCTAGCCGATGCAAACACATCACTTTAAAAAAAGAGGCTTAACTGGCTGCCAGTCTGCGTGGGACACAAAATGCTGGTTATGACCTTTAAACCCCTTCATGCCCTGGGGCCCACCTACCTAAAGGAGTGTCTCTTCCCATATGTCCCTGGGCACCAGCTGAGGTCTTCAAGCTCCTACCTGCAACCTGATCCTCTGCTCAGGGGGTTCCTTGCCAGAAAGGAAACCCGCCCCCCCCCCTTCCAGGTACAAATAAGGTCCTAAATCCAAAGCCTCTTTTGGTAGCACAGAATCCATCTCAAGGCCATCTTTCTTCAGGACCCCCAGGATGGAGATGTGGCAAGCCTGAGGGTCAGCTGTGCAGACTCACCCCTCAGTGTTCCCCAGTGAGTGATGGGGAAGGTGGGATGCAGCCGTGTGGCTGGCTCCATGGCCCCACAGTCTCCCCCCACCCCAGCAGCAGAGAACATCTTTTTTCTCCTTATGACCGGGGGAGGGGAGAAGACATACTTATGGGCACAGACAGAAACAGTCCCTGCCACACAGTAAAGCACAAGGGAATAGATCGGAAGGAACCAGCAAGGGCAGGGAAAAGACTGGCTCCGGGGAGGAAGTGGGAGGTGGCTTTCAGTCCAGAACTGGCCAATCCTTTCCTCTGTGGAGAACCTGCCTCCTGGGGAACGGCGAGACCCCCACCTTCTGGACCATCGAAGGGAGAAGAGACATCCCTACCCAAAAGGCAGCAGTAATCCACTTGTCAACATGCTCGGTAATTCTGAGCCATTCTTGCCCCCCCCCCAAACAGCCCTCACCCTTCTAGTGTCGGGACCCCTTCGTGCCTCCCGGCAGTGCGCCGTGTGGTGAAACGAGCCCGGGGCTGCCTGGCGCCGTATCTGTGCCGAGACTGGTGCTCCCTTTCTCGCCGGTTCTCGGCATCCCGGTTGTCTTCTGACTGTGCGTTGGACCCGAAGGCTGGAAACTCAAAGCTGTCATCAAATATCCCAAAGGCGAACTGGCCGTAGCCCTGGGGCAGGGTGAATAAGTGTTGATCCACATTCTGGCAAGAGGAGGGAAAACATGGATGAAGCGCCCACAAAAGAGTCAGAGCACAGATCCTCCAACGACAGCCTGCGCCAGCCAGAAACAACTCCCCGGGGTCTCAGGCAGACATAAGCCTTTCACTGTCCCTGCTACCCTGAAGGAAGCAAGGATCCAAATTTTGGGCATTCTGCACTGAAGTTCCCACCAGGTTTGTTTTTGAAATACTTGTCACTCTCTTTGCTTCCAGTTCTATGGGCCTGAATCTAGAACCTCTTGGCCCCAAGGTGTCTTTTTTCCCTTGGAAGCCATTAGCTATTTTTCCAAAGTGATCTCTTAGAAGCACCTGCCACACTGTGAGTGATTAAATGAACGGCCATCAAGCAATAAAAGCAGGCAACCTGATTATTAAAGACTGTGGAAGAATTTAAAGCCTTGGTAAGCAAATGGGGGGGTGGGGTGGAAGCTGGACAATGATGGAGCTGACTGGGCCTTGAGAAGGAGGCCGTGCTGAGACAGGCACCACCACCAAAAAGGCTCTGCTCTAGTACTATAGTCTGGAGCTTTCTAGACTTCTGACTGCCGAAGCATGTCTTTCAGATTAAAACTGAAAGCATGGGTCATGCTTGCTCTCAAAAAGGTGCACTTTTGGAATGTGACAGATGACTCACGCTCAGAGGCGCCCACATCTTGTTCTTCCGCATGAGTCACTGGCACTAATAGGTATTCTGCAAGGCAGAGGCCAAGACAACAATGCACAGTTCAGGTGGGTTTCTGCTGCACCTACATGCAATTGGCCAAGTCGTATGAAGGAGAAGCAGGCCAGAATTGCCAGGCCCGACTGGAAGGAGGCAAGGCCAGAACGGGCAAAGATGCACCAGGCAGCCTCTTCTGGACTCCAAGGAGCCCGCAATGATTCAACTTGTTTGTTTCTCCCAGCAACACTTGGCAGTTTCTTTACAGTATGTGTTTATGTGTTCAGGAGTCCCTGCGCTAGTACATCTCACCTTGTGTAGTGGTGGGGGGTGGGTGGGTGATACAGATGGGAGAAGCAACAACCACCACCACATCAGTGTGGTGAAGTGGTTAAGAGCAGCGGGCTCTAATCCCACTCCTCCTCCACAAGAAGCCAGCCAGCTGGGTGACCTTGGGCTAGTCCCAGTTCTCTCAGAGCTCTCTCAGCCCCACCTACCTCACAGGATGCCTGTTGCAGGGAGAGGAAGGGAAAAGCAACAGTAAGCTGCTGTGAGACTCCTTAAGGCTGAGGAAAGCGGGGTATAAAAACCAACTCTTCTTCTACTAGGAACCCAGCTAAGAATCAAGAGGTGGAGGCTGGAGTCACCCCACTGGCAGCAATGCTGGCTATCCAACTTGAAGCCAGTGTGTGTGTCGTGATGGGGAAAACAGGGCTCACCTCAAACGGATGTCTGCTCTGATCACTGGTCAAGGCTGAGGAGCTGGAGCCATTTTCAACATTCCTGGGAAGAGAAAAACCAAAGCTGCAGATCGGGGAATTTGGCCCATAAAATAAACACTACCAGGCTGCGATGATGAAGAATACCTGAACAGGCAAGTGAGGCTCTACAGAGACTGGGTTGTGCTCATCTACTCTCTAAGGCCACAGATCACTAACACAGGAACATACGGGAAGGTGGGCTACGTAAGTATCGGGGGGAGGTTATAATTCCTTTGGTAGGTGTTATTTTTCCAGATTAATTTTATGCTGCCTAAAGCATCTCTCCACAGTCGGGTGGCACTTATCACAATGGGCACTCTACGGTCACTGGAGGGCCCAACGTTTGTTGCCAGATTCCAGCATTCAAAAGACCATGGTTTACCTTCAGTTTCCGGGAAATGTTGTGGAAGCAGCCATTCTCAAACTGTACCCATTCTCAAACCGTAGGCTCACAACACAGAATGACGCCTACTTCCTTTAGTTTTGTTTTAAACCTGTTCTCTACATGCTGGTGGAAGCTGGCCAGAAAGCACCCGACCTTTGCCATGAAGCAGTTTCTAGGAAGGAAACTGCCTGGGAATTCGAAGCCCAGCTGAGGGGGGAGGCTTCGTGAGCTCCCTGCAAACTCGACAAGCAAACAAGACAAGCGTAATACTCAGGATCTTCAGGATCAGAAAGAGGCTGGTTACCTGGGCTCTTCTGGAAGCTCTTCAATGAAACCAGATTCACACCTTGGGCAAATGTAATCCTACAGAAAGAGAAATGGTACATAAACAGGCTTTCAGCCAGGAAAATACCAAGTATGGGCGGCAGACATTCTTAGAGCCACAGAAAGTCTCCCCTGTGTTCTTTTAAAAGCCCATCCCGCAAAAGGGGGTCCCCACCAAGCCTCCCCCAGCGTTTGAGTATTTGCCTCTCCCCAACTGGCCCTTTTGATACAATCAAGTCTACTGTACATTTGCAATTAAAGAGACTGGTGGACAAAAATACAACATGAGCCGTCTGTTTCAGTGGCTCTTTCCTACCCTACAAACGGCGACTTATACAATTGATGTGCAACATGAAATATTACCAGCAAAAGGTTGAAAAACAGGTATATTAAAATGGCACCCAGTCAAAATGTAGTCATTTAACATTAAAAGGGTTCAAGCCCTTCCCCACCCAAATTCAGCACGGCCAACTGACCACTAAGCAGAATCCTTGTTTCAGGAGGCTTTCTAAAGCTGAAGGCATGCTTTGCTCTTACAAGTATAAAGCAGGGAGCCAAAACAAACCTGGAAGTCAGTTCAAAAAAGCCACACACACACACCCCGTGAAGTAGCTCTGTACAGATATCAAAAACCCTTCGGCTGCCCCAAAATGGTAACTGGTTCGAGCCTGGTTGTCTTGAGCCCAAGGATCACCCTGGCTTTCCCCACATCCTGTGCAGTCTGCAGAGGCTCAGAGGGGAGCAAGAGGTAGCCACGGGGAGCCCAGTTCTGTGAGGCAAGGCTACAGCGCTTGAGACCTGGGGGGAGGCTGACTAAAGGGGACACAAGGAAGTATTACTAGTGTGGCAAAAGTTGGAAAGCAAGATGTCTGAGCCATAATGCTGGAACACAGTTGACAGCAGCAGATCCAGAAGCGAAAAAAACAGGGCTGGAGCACTACGCAGGAGCTAGCTGACACGACTGGCCATTCTGCTAAAGTAAATCTGTCGAATTCACAAAGGGGAGGTCTGCCAATGGCCATTAGCCATGCAATCTCTGTGTACAAGGGCAGTGGACACCAGTTTTGGGCAGGGAGGGGGCTAGAGACACAGACTTCAAGGGAAGGCTATTGTTGACGTCATGCGTTGCTTGAGGGCTTCCATCTGGGTAGCTGCTCATGGTAGCAGGATGGTAAACTAGATGAATTCTCGCTCTGATGCGGCAAAGCAGACTCTCACATTCGCAAGTGTGATCCAGCCACACCTGACCCAGACACGGAGCTGAATAAGTCTGCGCAGAAGGATGCAAGTTGATTTTCTCACAGTGTACTATATTGTCCTGGCAGATCGTTTGGGAATTTCTGGGATTGCTCATGTTCCCATAATACCTGAACTGGGGCAGGGAGGAAGTCCATGATCTTAAATCACCAAGCAATCCTATTCATGAAATCTTGGGGAAAGGAAAACTGGATAGGATGAAGGGCAGAGTTAGGAGCTCAAGTTTCAAAGTGCAGGGGGAAAGAGATCCATCTTAGTTACAATATCTGCACCCCACTCTATCCAAGAAGGCTCAGAGCTGTTAACTGCATGCAATTACAATTTTGATATAACATTAATACACAAGGAAGGGAATGACCCATTTTCACCAAAATCGCACAGACTAACCTCACGACTGAACGTAATTACAAAATTTACACAACAGTAATGGCAGGGAGACTAATTAAATGCATACCAGATTTAATGCATGAAGACCAAACAGGATTTGTTCCAAAAAGATACATGAAAGATAATGTCAGATACCTGCAGAATGCAATTAAGCATTCAAGGAGGAAAGATGGCATTCATGCTTTTTAGATGGCAGAGAAAGCTTTTGATAACGTCTCTTGGTTATTGTTAATGAAAGTACTACAAAACATGAACTGCGGAAGAGAATTTTTAAATTGGATACAAAGCATCTATACAAACCAGCAAGCTAAAATTTTAATAAATGGTTCTTCGGCAGAAATAATTAAGATAACAAAAGGAACGCGACAAGGTTGCCCAATATCACTGCTATTATTTATTCTGGCAGCGGATACATTGGCTATAAAGATTAGATAATGGAATTACTGGAATAAAGGAAAATAAAGAAGAATATAAAATGAAAAGTTGCGCGGACGATGTTGTTATATCAGTAACAAAACCAAATACTTCTTTGAAATATATAATGGAACAAATAATTAGATTTGAAACTTATTCTGGAAATAAATTGAATAAAAAGAAGAGTAAGATTATGCTATTAGCAGCAACTAAAGAAGAAGAAGAAGAGAAAGAAAAAGTAACGGAATGTGTTATCACTAAAAAGCCAATTAAATATTTGGGAATATACGTAACAGGCCAAAACAACAACTTCTGCAAAGATAATTACCAAAAAAAAGCTTGAGTAAACATCGCTGAAGATTTGCAAAAATGGGAAGGAATGAAAATTTCGTGGTTAGGAAGAATCCCTGCAATTAAAATGAACGTATCACCAAAGCTAAACTTTTTGTTTCAAATGTAGCCAATTTACATAGAAGAAAAGATCTTTAAAATGGTGAACAATTTTGTATGGAAAGGGAAGAAGCCAAGTATTACAGGATGAAGGGGGGGAAACTGTACTGATAGGCAGCGGCTTTGGTTGGGATTTCAGACTGGATTACCAACTCAAATAGAAGGAATGTTAAATTGGAAATAACTGAAACCAAGGAAGAAATACATAATTATTTATGGTCAGAGGTGTCAACCTCATTTATTATGAGGGCTGGATCTGACATAAATGTCACTTTATTGGGCCAGGCCACGCATGCCATAAAATGGTACTGGTACCGGTACCAGGGTCAAACCTTAAGTATTGAGGAAGAGGAGTTAGCTATGACATGGGTATCCAGCAGTCATCCATCTGTAATGCCAACTATAATAAACTTCAGAGCTAAGGGGGAACCATTCAAGAAATATATGTCTGCTGATGATGTTTTAAAGAAAGTCACGCCAGTGAACTGGTGGAAGTCACTTAATCACTTTGATTTAGAGACTGATGATTTCACTTTTAACAGCAGTAGTTTCTTCTGCTGGCATAGAAAGAATATTTTCTTCCTCTCGACTCATTCATTCTAAACTGAGAAATCATTTGGGACCAGCTAAAGCAGGAACGCTTATTTTTCTTTTCCAGATTATGAACAAGAAGATGAAGATGAGTGAGCTACAGAGGACAGTATTTTAAGTTTTTCATGTGCAGACCCAGCTGATAGTCTAAGGTTGTTGTTTAAGGTATTTTGTTTAACCACATCAGTTAACAAATATGGATGTTTAAGCAAATACAAGAATGCATATGCTATAATGTTACTGTTTTAGTTAAATAGAACTATTTAAATTGTTATTATTAAGGTAATGATTATTTTTCTCCTCCCAATAAAGTACAGCAGAAAAGTTGTCCAGATATGAATGATTAACCTATTAAATTGGAAATAACTCACTTTGCGATAATTTCATAATCATCTATGATGTGTTTCTAACAGTATAACACAACCAATAATTTTTCATATAACTGTAAAACCAATCTGAACATTTGTTATTCTAAAAATGAAACCTTCATGTGGTTGTAAATATTAAGATTATACCAGCAAGAATGAGTCTTTATGTAGAAACCCATGAATTAAATAAAATTCCCCCCCTGCGGAGAGCTCAGTTGGCTGCACCCTTGTTGAGTTCCCTTCTCAAGCAGGCTTGCTTCCTCCAAGCTCTGCAGCTGTTTCCACACCTGTCTGTCCCTCTCCTAAGAGGGGCTAGACTGTTACAGGCAAAACAAACAGGAGCCCAGGGTTCGTTCCTTCTTTCTTCCTTTCTTAAAAGAGGTGCCAGAACTCTCAAGAGGGAAATGCCATTTTCAATCTGTATACTGAAAACCCATGAACTTTTAAACGTTTTTAAAAGAATTTTGTTGAAGAGGTTCCAGAACTCCGTTCCCCCAGAAAAAAATCTTCCGGGAGAATGCAAAACTTCAGTCTGAACTTGCATTTGAATGTGGCTAAAAACACACACACAAAAACCATTCCAGGTGAGATTATAATTTCCAGCACAACCTTTAACAGCTGGTGTGGTTGTAGGGGTTCAGAGTGGCAGACTAGCATCTCAGAGACCCTTGTTCGAATCATTGCTCTCCCGTGGAAGCTCGCTGGGTGACCTTGGGCCAGTCACACTCTCTTCGCCTAGCCCACCTCACAGGGCTGTTGCAAGGACAAAACGGAGGAAAGGGGAATGATGCCAGGCATTTCGGGTCCCCCCACTGGGGAGAAAGGCAGGACATAAATGAATTAAATTAATATACATTAATAGAGAAAGACAGGATGGCATCTACCAGGTGCCTCTCTGGCCGGCAGCCTCCTTCCAGCTAACATAGATGGGGTCAGGAAACAACCGGCTGCCAGCTCAGAACACCCAGAAGAATTTTTACAGTCCATTTACAGTGATTTGTGGAAAGCTGAAGGCATGAAAGGTGGCAGAAAAAATGCTCCCCCTCCCAAAGAAATCCTGGAAAGTTGGGAGAGCAGGGGTGGGGGGGAGCTACAAGAAAATATTCTCTAGCTGTTGTAGATTTTCTGGGTTGTATGGCTGTGGTCTTGGCATTCTAGGACCTGACATTTCGTCAGTAGCTGTGACTGGCATCCTCAGAGGTGTAACACAGAAAGATGGAGTACTCTCTGTGTCACAGTACTCCATCTTTCCACCTTGACACAGAGAGTACTCCATCTTTCTGTGTTACACCTCTGAGGATGCTAGTCACAGGTCCTGGCGAAACGTCAGGTCCTACAATGGCCATACAGCCCGGAAAATCTACAACAGCTAATGAACTCCGGCCGTGAAAGCCTGCAACAAAATATTCTCTCTTGGAATGAAATGCTTTCAAAGATAAAGTGTCACTCATTCCAAATGTGCAGCATGATAACTTCTACGTAAGACAATCCACAGTGTTCAAGAATTAACATTCAGTGTAAAATGTAGATTATATTCAATATTTTACTGGATAGATTTGTTTAAAGTTAAACTAATGTTATCCACAAGATGCTAAAACACATAAGGTACACTATTAAGGAGTTCAACATTTCCAGTGTTATTAAGTTACTTTATACTACACTACAATATTTGTGTTGCTATTTTCAGCCTTCATTTTATTTATTTATTTGTTTGGTTATTGGGACTGGGGGCAGCTAAGGTAGCAATACAGTAACAAGGAAAAACCCATAATGCCAACAAAATCCAGTTCAAATCTTCAGTCCAGTATAAGGGCACTGCTCCATGGCCCTGACATGCTTATTTCACAATTCAGCTTTGCAGTCAGATTTAAGAGTCTTTAAAAAATGTCTTATAAAGCAGCTGCTTGGCAACAAAAGGCCTCCAAGTTGATCAGAGGGTCCTGCTGAGAACAAACTGAGACTGTTGGAACTGCTAGGAGCAGGATCTTCATTAGATAAACAATCAGATCTATTAGAGATTATTGTTGGGAGAGAGGTTCATAAAAAATTCTTCCCTGCTGCTCTGCTCACAGACAGGCAAGTGACCTTCAAAGGACACTGTCCTTTTCCTTTCCATATTTCTTCCTATTAACCAGCTACTCGATTTAATATAATTAAACTAATTCATCCAAACCGAGTAACCCACCTGGGTTTCCTTGCATTCTATTAAACTAATACTAACAATGACTCTCCTAAAACAAAGCAAGTGAAACAGACAGAAGCTAATGCCAAACAAAAACCCTTGCAGAGAAATACAAAGAAGTGCTATCAACTACATTTAAATATAACTTATTTTAAATATAATTGTATATGTAACTGACTTATTTTAAAAATTAAAACTCATACAGCTGAATCTCTCTTCACTCCTTCAGCCATAAAGCTAAAACAACAAATTGAAAGAGAAACAATCTGGAGTATTTAGATTAGCCAAGATGCAGGTGGGCAGCCTTGTTACGGTTTTCCCCATGAATTGAAGCCAAACAGATGAGAGCATATAACTAAGCTTGTTATTCTTTTATTCTGTTAAAAACATCTTCATTATTCTGTATGCTGATTTACTGCCCACCGCCTACATGTACGGCTGTTATTTCTATTTTATTTCTATTTTCTCTTATTGTGTCTGAAGCGTGCAAGCACATGAAAGCTCGTATCTTCAATAAAACTCTGTTGGTCTTAAACTTTGCTCGTATATCTTCAATAAAACTTTGTTGCCACTGGCCTCTAACTTTCTTAGATCAGCCAAAGTCCGCCTTACACTAGTACTAACAAGAATAGATCACTCGAAAATATCAAAAAAGGAAGAAAAGAAAAAGAAAGGAAGGAGGATAATAAACTCTGTTAAACAAGGCTGACAAATAAAACTAGGCAGCAAGGTTTAACAAGGTTTTTAAAGTTCAAACAAATCTCTTCATCGCATTACTACCTGTAGCCACATCACCATCCGTCCCAGCCAACACATACCAAACTAAGCTGAATACTGGGCTGTTCAAGGATCCAATAAGGAACACCAAGGCCATGCAGCAGATTAAGACTAAACCAAACATTAAACAATCTCCACAAGAACCATCAGATGGTTGGGACGCTGCGGGCCGGCTAGGAATCACTTAGAATAAACACTTAAAACACTCTAAACTGATAAGATAACTGATAGAAAGCAACTTTTAAGACCAACAAAACAGTAGAGTTCAGCAGAAATCCAATTAAAGACTCAGCAGCACACCGTGAACTAGCACATCAGACATAAAAAAATCCGCAGTGTCATTGGTAAGAGAGTCCACCAAAAATACATTAGTGGAATAACTCTGTATTATACGTCCTGTGGAACGCAGGCCTTGTCCATTGTGGCCCCAGCCTGGTGGAACGCTTTGTTTGAAGAGACTCATGCCCCGTGGGACTCCCTTGCCACACAGATGGGCGAAATCGATTTCCCCCCATTGTTCAGATGGTTTCTCAGATGCATGAGCTAAGGAAGCACAGAATGTGGCAATTTTAATATCTCACATGCTGCAATCCACTTCTTGTGCTTCGTACTGCAGCTGCCTGGATAAGATTGTGTTTATCTCTCTGTAGCTGCACCTCATGGGAAGCTGGAGCCTTCGCCCTCTCACCATTCAGTAAGCGTTGCAACCACTTCCTACCCAGGGACTCACACCTAAATACTTTATAACAGGCCTCTTTCTTGGCCCTTTCCCCCCCTCCAAATACTTTTGGTCACAAAAATCTCAAGTAGAGCAACTGTCCGTTCCGTATGCATCTGAAGAAGTGACGTCTGACTCATAATCACTTATGCTGGAATAAACTTTGCTAAGCTTTAAGGAGCCAGTTTCTGTTTCACTTTACTGCAACAACTAACTTGGCTGCTGCCTCTGGACTTGCTATCTCTGTAGTTCTGGGTATACTCACAAAATGTGCTTGCTGAAAGCTAAGGCATTGGTATGTCATGGCGCTGACAAATGTCATTGCAGGGACTAAGTATTTTCAGCAATGACTTTACACATTTCTCCTCTGCTCTAATCAAGCTGATTACAATATGCATTTTACCTCTGCATCCTTTACAACACCCTTCCCAACTTCAGAGTGGGATAAAAGGACTCCGATCTCCATTCTTATTTGTATCTAACGAATGGGGCCTTCACTCTCAAAAACTCAAATCCTGAAAATTTTGTTGGGTCTCTACACTGCGACTGGACTCAAATCGAACTGATTTTATTATTTACTCCTTTTTTTGAGTCATATATCCCACCCTACCTCGGTTCCTGAGTCGTGGGGGGATGGGTTCAGGCATCCGACTCCCTACCCTTGGTGGGGCGACACTGATGCCAGTGCCAATGGTGAAGGGTTTGGGAGTGACTTTGGATGCCTGCCTTTCCACGGAGGCCCAGGTTCAAACTTTGTTCTGTTGCTTCAGACCAACCCAGCTACACAGCTGAATCTAAGATTAATAACGGTCACCTGTGAGAACTCCTTGGTGACTCCCAATCTTTGGTAGATAAACAGAGTAGGCCTCTCAAAAAACTTCCTACAACATCTCAGAGTTGCAGGGGGCTAATGCCCCCCTCCTCTCCCAGCGGGCTGCTGCTCCCCAAATCGCCCTTGCATTCTGCCATCACAGCTCACATTATTGGCTCTTATATTAGTTCTCATTGGTTCAAAACCCCGCTTCCTGCTCTGACCTAGCCAATGAGGTGAAGAACCCAGAGATATTCTTAAAAGTTTTGACAGAAGCTCAAGATGTGAAGGGATAGTGCAGATAAGCAAAATATCAGTCACAAACATGGAAATATTCCACAAAGCAAATTCATAAAACCAAGCAACCTTTTTTAAAAAAAGGGTAGCCATAGCTATCCTCACTAGGAACAGTCTACCTATCTATCCTCCATGAGCTTCATGGCTGTAGAGAGATGAGGACCAGGGTCTTTGCAGTCCCAACCACTGCTTTGCAGTAACTCTTAGTGCCAAATTAAAGGGCCTTGATTGTGTAACAGAATTTGTGCAGTGAACCACAAGACTTCAAAACTGGCGCTTTAATGAGCCCTTTGCATCTCCAGTAGATTGTGGAACTTTTTCGGGAAGCTTAATCAATTATTAGAACTTACTTACTTACTGCTTCAGACAAAATTCTGTAAAACCTTATGCTGGAGAATAAGATCATGTTAGTCTTTAAAGTGCCACAACATTTCTGTTCACTGCCAATGATCACCCATCAACAGGCACTCCCAGGGCTATTTTTGGGCAGGAGCGCACAGGAACAGAGTTCCGGCTGACTTCAGAGTTGGCCACGCCCACTACAGCCAAAACATCTGTGTGCATGGGTACAGAGGGAAGGCCTGGAGAGCAAACACCCTCCCCAGCGTCTCCGAGGCGGGCAGGCCAGGGGGGGCCCTGGAAGGATCGGGGAGGCATTTAAATGCCTCCCCCTCCCTGGCCTGTCCAAGGGTCAGCTTGCCTGGGCTCCCCGCAGCCGCGGGGCACCCAGGCAAGTCAAGGGAAGTCATGGGGTGTGGCCTAATATGCTAATGAGTCTCTGCTGTTGGATGTGGCCTATTATGCTAATAAGTTCCTGCTGGGCTTTTTCTACAAAAAAGCCCTGGGCCATTTGCCTTCTTCCCTTTCCTGTTGACCAGCTAATGAGTCAGCCCAGCTCTGATGCAAAAACATTCCTAGCAAAATCAGGATTCCTACTAGACTGCCATTGCTGCAAAGCGAGCCTTGGATTTAGTTCACCCGTGTCCTTTCATTGGGACATGTCAGTTCAGCCTAGCAAGATGCTGTCCAGGAGACCAGAAGAGTTAAACCAGGGGTCCAAGACCTTTTTGAACCCATGGGCACCTGATATAGGGTGGTGGGTGCAACCACAAAACGGCCACTACTGTTGGCAGAAACACACACACAAACATACAGAAGAAGCCTAATTACAGGAGACCAGAGGAGTGGTTTTTAAAATATACTGGGAAAGAGGAGCAAGAAAATAAAACCAGCACTGCCACCAAAACAAAATTATTTTAATCTGCACAGTGCATCAGATTTCCAATGGCCACTCAGAAATCCTGATAGGAAGAAGCCCCACCTGGTCCCAACCACCTGGGCAAGGTGCGGTGAGTGGTATGCTGCCCACGGGCACCATGTTGGGGACTGCTGAGTTACACTAAGCTGCCACAGACTACATGGCTTGAGCAACCCATTCTGTCTCAGTTATCCTGCTACTACAATGGAACCTACTTCACAGGGTTGTTAAACTCTCTGGTGTGGCTAAAGTGCCAGGACTCCCATGAAGGAAATTCAGGATCAAAACTTGGACTTACTTACAAAGGCTATTGTATGGCCTTGGATATGTCTCTGCACCTAGACTACTTCGCAAGGGTACTGGGATACTAAATTGCCATTCTGCACTCCTCGGTGGAAAGGCAGGGCAAAAAACATTAAATGCTTTTTCAAAATTAACATTCATTACTTGTGGGTCACGTTTAAGCAGACATAAACTAAAGGCCGAGCATGTACTGAAGAGCATGCCTTGGGGCAACTCCGGAAACTGCAGCTGGTGCAAAATGCGGCAGCCAGACTGCTGATGGGCCTCCCTACGCGGGAGCACATCCAGCCTGTCCTTAAGTGGCTGCACTGGCTGCCAATAGCATTCCGGATCTGCTTCAAGGTGCTGGTTTTGACCTTTAAAGCCCTATATGGTCAGGGGCCTGTCTACCTGAGGGACCGCCTTTCCCCATACATCCCCCAGAGAGCACTGCAATCTGGGACACAACATCGTCTGATCCTTCCTGGCCCCAAAGAGGCCAGGCTGACAACAACCAGGTCCAGAGCATTCTCTGTGGCCGCCCCAGTGTACTGGAACAAGCTCCCCAGTGAGATCCAGGCCCTGCGAGATCTTCAGCAATTTTGCAGGGCTGTGAAGATGGAGCTTCTCTGCAGGGCATACCAATGAGATCAATGCCATGCCAGCTGAGCCATGTCGACCCATTAAGGGATTATGTTGTGGTAGATGGAGACGCTGTTATTTATTGTATTTTAGCCAGACTGTTTTAAATGAGATGCTTATGTTTTTATGTATATGGGTTTTATGATGTTGTAAGCCGCCCTGAGCCGCCTAGGCAGGAGGACAGGATAAAAATGGAACAAATAAATAAATAATATGCATCACACCCGCAGAAGCTACCAGAGGCAACTTTCAACAGGTGCTTCTTCTAGCCATTAGGTTCAAGGCAGAGTAGGAATATTTTTTTTCGCTGTCATTGCAGCCAACTTATGAAGACCCCATTGGGGTTTTCAATGCAAGAGTTGTTCAGAGGTGGCTTGCCATTGCCTCCCTCTGTGTAGCAACCCTGGATTTCCTTGGTGGTCTCCTATCCAAGTACTGACCAGGGCCAACTCTGCTTAATTTCCAAGATCTGAAGAGATAGGTATAGCCTGGGCTATCCAGATCAGGGTGGGGACATCTACTGAGGAGAAATCCTGCAGGTACAGTTCAGCATGAAAACATACATATTTCCACCTCCACCAAGTTGTCCCAGTTTGACAAGGTGATGCTAGGCTAGCCAGAAGGAATGGGTGTGTTATAACAATTTAAGCCTTAGAAAAGGGAACTGCCCATCTGTCACCTCTGAAAAGTCTGGCTTAGTTCCACCTTGCTGCCCTTAGAACACAGGGCTCCCAGGTCAAACAAACAAGAATCTAAACAATTCTGGATGCCTTTTCTTACAAAGCTAATTGCCTTAAACAGTCTTTAGCCAGTCCCCTTTCTGCCTCAGCCTTAGCAACCCTACCATTTGTATCACTTTCACTTTGAGAGGGAGTATCGCATACTAAGCTAAGAGAGTGAGATATAAAACAGAAAGTCTTTGGTCTGAACCTTGTATCCATAAGGAGCTCATGAGCTCACTGAAGTTAAGCCACCCTCTCTCAGCCTCTCCGCATATTGCTTATAAGTTTACAAGGTAATATACATAAAACACTTTTAACGCTTGAAATGAATATTGAACAGCAATAACTTTTTTGTGATATTGCTGTCTTTTTCTGGTCAGCCTATTGGCTTTAAGACCTAAATAGGAATATTTATATACATAAAACACTTCAAAATGCTGTTCACATACTAGTTATTGTATTCCTTTTATCCCCTTTCATCTTAGACTTATGAACAGACACTTCCAGGCAAGAAAACTTCACGCAAGCTTGCTCTTTTTCTTGGGAGCCTCAAAGGGCTGACCATGGTAATGTGTGCATTGGGTGGATGGGCTAGCAGAAATGGCTGCAGGCTAGTCACTACTGAGGGCTCATCTGCCAGGCTCATCTGTTTATTCTTACTTTCCCGTCACTAGAGTTGCCACCTGGCTGGAATTTTTTGTTCATATTTTCTTACTTTTCTCTCTCTCTGCTCTCATCATTCCTTTACTGACCTCTTCCTCCACACACCCCTTTACCCCTGTATTGTTTCCCTTCCCATGTTCCTGTGTATGAAGTGCCAAGGTCAGCTGCCAGAATGAAAGTAGCCGCCATACACCAGAAACAGGTAACAGAACAAGTCTATCAATGGGGTGTGTGTGGGGGAGAACAGTGATTAAGTATATAAATAATGCCTGTCTGCTTAGATTGCAAGCCTTGTGCTATAGATTCACTCGCTCTTTGATTTGGCTTAACAATCTACCATTCTGAATGGTATCTGAACAGTCTGCCACAGATTCTGTGATTGTCCTGCAACTTAGTTCATTTTCTTCAGTGATCTTTTTGCATAGCTTTTGAGTTCTCGGCTACAGATGACCACAGTGTTCTCATTTATAAAATTATTTTCCAGAATACATTCCAAATACTTAATTCCTTAATAATATACTACATGTTATGAATATGACAAAATGCGTAAATTAAGGCTCTCTTACCTATTAGACTTACGTGTCTTCAAGTTCTCATTTCGTATTTACAGTGATCCCCATAAGAATCTAGACTGTGGCAGATTTGTCTGTGTTGGCCTGTTACCATATACGATTATACTCCTTGGTTGGGCAAGTAAGTACATGGAACAGTTGAGCACCTTAGGCAGATCCTTAGCATCCACCCTCTCAACCCACCTGCCTGTTGATCATACTGGGCACTGCCTCTTAACTACTAAATCTGCAATATCATTATTATTTATTAGTGTTATTATTATTACTCTAATGGAACACACAGTTTCCACCCTTGAGAATGCCTTGAAGAAGACAAGCAATCAAGATGAGGGGTTTTAGGGTAAGGTGAAACACCAGAGCTAAACATTGTAGAGATAGAACTTAAAAAGAAAAAGAAATTTCATCTCCATCCTCAGATACAGATGAGGCTGCCCATTACATCCCTGTATGATCCACCACTCTGGTTTACTTCCAACCAGCCTCCATTTGGGCTGGGTGAAGAGGGCTGGCCCCCTCAGTCCATCTGTGTCTTCCAGCAACTGGCAACTCTGTCACCGCCCGGGAAGACCCAGATTTAGCCACCCACTCAGCCTTGGGCTGCTCACTCTCCCTTAGCCCACCTTTTGAGGGTGGAAGGGAAACACTGAGTTGTACACGAAGAATCTGAGACCAAAACCAAGTTTGCTTGTTTTTTAAGAAAAACAAGGGAATCAGACTCGAGCTCAGGCCACGCTGCTGCTCCACGCGCCCTTTTTTCCTACGAGCCTGCTTCCGGATCACGCCCCTCCCCAAACAAGAACAGGCGTGAATACAGAACTAGCCCCGCAGTCATTGACCCCCCCCGCCAAACGAGCACGTGACGCAAAATGCAGCCCCCTCTCCCAAAGGACCCCACCCTCGATCTCCCAGTCGCGACACTCTCCACACGTTGCCCCCCTTCCTTCCCCCCCCACGCCGGCCCTCGGCCCCCGCCCCGCCGGCCCTCTCCACCCGTCCCCGCCGCGTCGTCCCTCACTTCCTCCCTCCTCGCTTCCTCCCCCCGCCCTCCCTCCTCACCGGCAGCCGCGGGGCGATCTCGACCGAGCAGCAGTGACAGAAGTAACGCCCGGGCTGGGGAGAAGCTTCGGCCATCTTGTTTTCCTCCCTCCCCTACGGGGAGGAGGCCCCGCCCAAGAACGCGGTCGGACTACGGCGGCTGAAAAGGACCAGGCGGCTGAGGACATTGGTTCGTGGGGTCGGCCGCTTCCTTTTCTTGTTCCCGCTCGGCCTCGAGAAAGCCCCGCCCCAGTGTGTGCAGAGGAGACCGCCCTCTCTCGACCGCCGTAGCCCGGCGACGTCATTGGGGCGGAGCTTGTTGTTTTTTTAATCTTCCCGCAGCTGCCGTAGTCGGCTGCGTGGCTGAGAATATAAGAGAACTAATGCGTGGCTGGGATGCCAGATTGAGTTGCATGGGCGCCGTTGACGTGTAATAGCATACAAAGCTGATCAAGAAAATGAACATAAGAACATAAGAACCAATGGTCCATCCAGTCCAACACTGTCACACAATGGCTAAAAATATCAGGTGCCATCAGAAGGTCCGGCATTGGGTCCAGGACACTAGATGCCCTCCCACTGTTGCTCCCCCGAAGCACGAAAAATACAGAGCATCACTTGCCCCAGAGTTCCTATCTTTACCTTGTGGCTAATAGCCACTGATGGACCTGCTGCATATGTTGATGTGATTCCCTCTTGAAGCCGTCCATGCTTGTAGCCGCCGCCACCTCCCGTGGCAGCAAATTCCATGTGTTAATCACTCTTTTGGTGAAGAAGGGCTTCGTTTTATCTGTTCTAACTCGACTGCTCATAAATTTCATTGATAGCCCACGAGTTCTTGTATTGTGAGAAAGGGAGAAAAGTACTTCTTTTGTGCATTGGATTGAGGGTTGCCAGCTCCGGGTTGAGAGATTCCTGCAGATTTTGGGGTTGGAGCCTGGGGGGCACCTCGGTGGGGTGCAGTGCTGTACAGCCCACCCTCCAAACCAGCCATTTCTTCCAGGGGGATGGATCCCTGCTGGCTGGAGACCAGCGGTAATTCCAGCTCTCTGGCCACTGCCAGGAGGTTGGCAACTCTGGGCCTTGAGTGACAGCCCCCTCCCCAGAGGAATGATAGTGTCTGGGACCAGATAAACTGCCCTAGGCCTGGAATGATACCCCCCCACACACACACAATGGCAGCCCCAGGGATTTGAGTCAGTGCCCTGGACCTGAAGTGAGCCTTCAAAGAGGAAGATGGTCTCTTGGAGTAGCTTCAGGTGGGCAGCCCTGTTGATCTGAAGCAGCAGAACAAAGTTTGAGTCCAGTGGCACCTTTAAGACCAAGAAAGTTTTGTTCTGGGTATAAGTTTACTTTGTTCTGGAAGTAGCATGAGCCCCCAGAGTGGAAGAGAGGCCTGGGGTCAGGATAGGTGTTCTGGCCATGGAATGTCAGCTCCCAGAGAATGGGAGTCCAGTAGCACCTTAAAGACTAACAACCTTTGTGGCAGGGGATGAGCTTTTGTGAGATATCTGAAGAAGTGAGCAGTGATAAAAGCTCCTATCTTGCCACGAAAGGTTGTTAGTCTTTAAGGTGCTACTGGACTCTTGCTCTTTTCTAATGCAAACAGACAGACGAACATGGGCTACCCTCTTGATCTAGCTCCCAGAGAGAATGACAGTTTCTGGGAGTAGAATGTGTGTTCTGTGACTGGAATGACCAGTCCCAGAGTGGAATGATGTCCCTTGGAAGTGCCTTAAGTACTCTGGAATCAGGGTTACAGCTCACTGTGCTGTTAGCTGATCAGATTGTGGCAGGTGCTAGATTGGGGGCCAGAATAAATTTAGAGGGGGGAATCTTAGAGCACACAAACAAGAGGTGAAGAGTTCAATGGATTTTAAGCTATTGGAATAATCCTGACAACCCATTTGACCTACTGTGAGTCACCTAGGCAATGTGAGGAGGAGCTGACCTTTGCAGCAGGGGTGTAGACCTCCTGACCTTTGCAGCAGGGGTGTAGACATCTCAGTTTCCCAGGCTAGACCCAGTCCAGACCCATACTTAGTAATCGATATTAAATTATGTCATATGGAATTATTTATATTCCGAAAGCTGCGTGCCATCAACAATCATGGTTTAAAAACATATGTTTTCTCTCGGAAAAGTGGAATTGGCAGCCTCTGTGCAAGTGGAGAGGATGAGACTGGACAGTTTTGACTACGGGTGTGTATTCGGCTAAATCCAAGCTGGAAAAATATCTGGAAAACATCTTATTGTTATTTTTCAGATATTGTTTCAGCACAATACAGATTTGGGGTATTGTTTGGCTATCCAAAATAGCCAAGCCCTAATATTCAGGATTTGGGGGGCCGTCAGATAGTTGAATTTAAAGGGTCCATTTGTGGTCCCTTTAAATGCCTTCTCCAAGCCATGCGACTTCATGACTAGTGAACTCTGAAGGCATTTAAAGGGTTTGCAGTTCCTTTAAATGCCTTCTGGGTGAACTCACTGGATGTGTTTAAAGGGACTGCAAACCCTTTAAATGCCTTCAGAGTTCACTCACTGCAGAGTTGCATAGCTTGGAGAAGGCATGTAAAAGGACCACAATCCCTTTAAATGCCCCCCCCCCATTGAAAGCAATGGAGGATGGGGGCACATTCTTGGGGATCCATAGAACTGAACCCTTAGATTAATCTTTTTGAGACGTGGGGGGGGGGTTTGAGGAGAAACATCAGCAGCTATCCTGCAAATTTGGTGCCTCTACCTCAAAAAAACAGCCCCCCAGAGCCCCAGATATCGCCAGACTGATTCTCCATTAATATCCTATGGGGACCATTCACTATAATGGTCCCCACAAGGTATAATGGAGCTGAAGAAATTTGGGTTTCCTGAATATTTTCTGAATCCCATACTGGTATTGGGATTCAGAAATACTGGAAAATATTAATATGTTATTATTAATCCGTATACCTGAACCTGAAAAATACCGTGTTTTGGGAGTTTTTTGTACACCCCTAGTTTTGATTGGCAGAGCAGTGATAGTTATAGGAGCCAACGCAAAAGAATTTCAAAGAAAAAATGTCCAGGAATTCAAAGTGAGTCCAGGATGAGCATCTATGGATGTTCTGGCTCCGACTGAGGGGGGGTGTGTGACAAAAGGTGATACAGGAAGGGGGAACAAAAGGGCTGGTGGGGTGGAGCCTTCCCCCGTACCTGGGGCAGGCTGGTAAAACAGGAGATATTTATTTATTTATTATATTTATACCCCGCCCTCCCAGCCATGGCCGGCTCAGGGTGGCTTACAGCAACATAAAAACTACAATACATAAAATAACCATCTTAAAACTAAAGCAATAACAATCTTAAAAGGTGCTAACAATAACAGTCCAATTTCCAATGACAGGTATCAATTTAACATTACATCTAAGATGGCGCTAAGATGGAGATAGGGAAGATAAGTCAAAGGTAATCAGCTCAGCTGGCTCCTTGACAGTAGTTAGATTTTGCTCTCAGGAAGACTTGCATTTGCTGATGAAATTACGTTAATAGATCAAGAGAATAAAGTTTGAGTCCAGTGGCACCTTTAAGACTAACAAAGTTTTGTTCTGGGTAGAAGCTTTTGTGTGCATGCACACTTCTACAGACAGAACAAGGTGGGTATCTGGCTTTCCAAGGCCCTGTGGCAATGGGTAGACCTGCAGATGTCCCATCAGTGAATCAGTCTCCCACCCAAGGTTTTGGCCACTCATTAGAATAGCCTGAGGAGAACCTTGACCTCACCTTTCTCCAAAGCAGGGCACTGTCAGTTCCAAACATGGCTGCCAAGGTAGGGGTGCCAGCTCTGGGTTGGGAAATACCTGGTGCTTTGGGGGACAGGATTTGGGAAGAGGAGGGACTTCCTGAGCAGCCATTTTCTCCAGGTGAATTGATCTCTGTGTCTGAGTTGTAATCCCAGGAGATCTCTAACCACCGCCTGTGAGGGGACAACCCTATTGTGAAGGTGAATTTAGCCAGGATGAGATCAGAGCAGATAGCACACACCTAGGTAGGACAAGGGTCCTTGGTAACACTCCCCCATGCCCAGAGAGCAAAAGATGAAATGGAGAAGGAGAGATAAAGATGAAATGGAGATGTTGTGCAATGCCAGGTCCATTCACAATAAGACCTCAACTCTGCAAAATTATTTTGCAGCTAATAAAGTGGATCTGGTATGCGTGACCAAGACCTGGGTGTGGGAGGTGGGACAGTTGCCCTGAAAGAGCTGATCTCCCCAGGGTTCTTGGTCCTTCATCAGTCCCGGACAAAAGGCTGGAGGGATGGCGATACTTATTTGAGAGTCTTTCTCCTTCAGGCCGCTTCCTGCACCAAAAATCACTGGCATTGATTGTGTAGGCCTAGTGTGGTATACTGAAGAGAGTTTGGCTATCTGGCTGATGTACTGACCGCCTAGCCCACCAGCTGATACCCTGCCGGAAGCTGTAGCCAGTTGGGCCTTGAAGCGCCCCAGACTTTTAGTTCTGGGGGGTTTCAGTGTCCATGCCAATGATGCCACCTCCTCACAGGGTATGAACCTAGTGTCATCCATGACAGCACTGGGACTCTCTCAAATTGTATCTGCCCCCAGACAACAAGCAGGCCACATACTGAATCTGATCTTTGGAATGAAGATAAACGTGGACCAAAATGCCTTTGAAGCAATGCCATGGTCAATCAGTCAATCTTTATTAAAATGGTCATAGACCAACACAAGTCACAATCTGCATAATTTACAGTAGATATAAGTATAATACAGTAGATAAACCATGACTAAATGAGCAAATAGATGCAAAAATCCTGTCCTTATATATTTTTGAATTTTGGTTCCACAAGATTCTATGCTTGCCATAATTGATCCAGCTCAAGAACTGGCAGTCAGAAGACACTGGCCAGGGCTGACTGGCTGCTTCGCAAAGTCCCGCCCACGTCAGCCCCAGTCAGTGTTTTCAGCTCAGTCTGCTCCAGTCCTCCGACAGGAGAGAACCGTCTGGAGTGTGAGCACAGGGACAGGCCCTCAAGGCTGAGGCAAGTGAGAGAAGCCCTTTTCCACCCCCCCACACCATCCCCTGGGCCTTCTATGAGGAGACTAGGTCCAGAGAAGGCCTTTTCCGTCCCCCACACGCCATCCCCTGGGCCTTTTATGGGGCACTAGGCCCAGAGAAGGCCTTTTCCATTCCCCACACACCATCCCCTGGGCCTTCTATGGGGGCACTAGGCCCAGAGAAGCCCTTTTCTGCCCCCCCACGCCATCCCCTGGGCCTTCTATGGGACGCTAGGCCCAGAGAAGCCCTTTTCTGCCCCCCACACGCCATCCCCTGGGCCTTCTATGGGGGCACTAGGCCCAGAGAAGGCCTTTAACACCCCCCACACGACATCCCCGGGGCCTTCTATGGAGGCAGTAGGCCCAGAGAAGCCCTTTTCCGCCCCCACACGCCACCCCCTGGGCCTTCTATGGGGCGCTAGGCCCAGAGAAGCCCTTTTCCGTCCCCTACACGCCATCCCCTGGGCCTTCTATGGGGCGCTAGGCCCAGAGAAGCCCTTTTCCGCCCCCACACGCCATCCCCTGGGCCTTCTATGGGGGCACTAGGCCCAGAGAAGCCCTTTTCCACCCCCCATACGACATCCCCGGGGCCTTCTATGGGGGCAGTAGGCCCAGAGAAGCCCTTTCCCGCCCCCACACGCCATCCCCTGGGCCTTCTACGGGGCACTAGGCCCAGAGAAGCCTTTTTCCGCCCCCACACGCCATCCCCTGGGCCTTCTACGGGGCACTAGGCCCAGAGAAGCCCTTTTCCTCCCGGTCTCCTGGGGCCAAATCCTTTGGCCTTGGGGTGCCAGGATCATCGGATGGACTTACAGAGAGAGAGAAGAGAAGGGAATATTTTCACCCACTTTGGGGCCAGAGTGGGAAGGGCTCAAATGCAGGCGTCCGAAGATGTTTCCATGGTCATGTGGCCGACATGACTAAACGCCGAGGTGCACGGAACAGTGCTACGTTCCCACTGAAGCGGTACCTATTTATCTACTTGCAATTTCTTGCTTTCAAACTGCTAGAAATTCTCTGGCTCTTACAGCTGCTCGTCCTCCAATGTGATATATGCTCTCATGTGCCAACAATGCCCCTCTGCTCTGTACATAGGACAAACCAGCCATCCTCTATGCAAAAGAATAAATGGACACAAACCTGACATCAAAAATGGCCATATCCAGAAACCAGTGGGAGAACACTTCAGTCTACCAGGACATTCCATCAAGGACTTAAAGGTCACCATAGTTCAACAGAAACATTTCAAAACCAAAATCCAACCGGAAGCTGCTGAATTGGAATTTATATGTAAATTTGACTTGGTTAGACTTGGATTGAATAGAGGTTTTGCACGGTTATCTCATTACCAGAAGTAACTACCTTTCAGGTATTCCGTTCAGATTCATCAATAGAAGGAAGGGGTCACGCCCAACCTGGATTATGCATTATATCTTTTTCTTGGCTTTTGCAACTGTTTTGCATTTACATGGCACTTTCTGCATCCTGTCCCCCCTCCCCTTACCACCTACATATCTCTGGCCAGTTTCTTCATACCCTCCATGCATCTGATGAAGAGAGCTGTGTTTCTTGGAAGCTTATGCTACAATAAAGTTTGTTAGTCTTAAAGGTGCTACTGAGTTTTTTACTATTTTGCACCAACAGATTGGCCACTAAATGAGAAGGGAGCACTCACTGGAGAAGACCCTGAAGCTGGGAATGACTGAAGGTAAAAGAAGAAGGGGACAGCAAAGGATGAGATTGTCAGACAGTGTTATTGATGCATGAAACGAACATGAAATTGAGCAAATTCTGGAAGACGGTGGAAGACAGGAGGACCTGGTGTGAAGTGGTCCATGGGGTCGCAAAGAATCAGACTCGACTGTGCGACTGAACAACAACCAAAGCAACAGATTAACACGGCTAACTCCTCTGGATCTATGACCATCCAGTCCAGTATCCCGTCTCACACAGTGGCCAGCCAGTTGCTCTGGAGGGCCAACAACAGGGCAGAGAAGCAGGGGCCTTCATAAGAACATCAGAAGAGCCCTGCTGGATCAGACCAGTGGTCCATCCAGTCCAGCCTCCTGTCTCACACAGAGGCCAACCAGTTCCTCTGTTTGAGGCCTTCATAAGAACATCAGAAGAGCCCTGCTGGATCAGACCAGTGGTCCATCCATTCCAGCCTCCTGACTCACACAGTGGCCAACCAGTTCCTCTGGACAGGTATGAACAGGGCATGGAGGTTGAGGCCTTCATAAGAACATCAAAAGAGCCCTGCAGGATCAAACCAGTGGTCCATCTAGTCCAGCATCCTGTCTCACACAGTGGCCAACCATTTCCTCTGGACAGCCAATAACAGGGCATAGAAGCTGAGGCCTTCCCCCAATGTTGCTTCCTGGCCCTGGGATTAAGAAATATGCTGCCTCTATAGACGGAGGCTCCCTTTACTAACCATGGCTAGTAGCCACAGACAGACTTATGGTTGCCAGCTCCAGGTTGGGAAATTCCTGGAGATTTGCGGGTGGATCTTGGGAAGGGTGGAGTTTGGAGAGGGGACCTCAGGCCTGTAGCCCCCTGACTGAAAAGATCCTGGCTATGGGCCTGGGGGAACCTCAGCAGGATATAATGCCACAGAGTCCGCCCTCCAAAGCAGCTGTTTTCTCCAAGGGACCTGGATGCTGTAGTCAGTGTTCCCTCTAAGCTGAGTTAGTGTGGGCTAGCTCACAGTTTTTTAGACTCCGGCTCACACATTTTTCCCTTAGCTCAGGAAGGATGGTTCCAGAGCAAACTAATTCATGCAGCGGCCAAATTGCTGGCTCGCAGCTTTAATGCCAGTAGCTCACAAAGTAGAATTTTTGCTCACAAGACTCCACAGCTTAGAAGGAGCATGGTTACCAGTTGTAACCTTCCCCCCGGGGGGGACTTCCAGGCCCCACCTGGATGCTGGCAACCCTACCCATGAATCTGCTTTCCTGTGGTTCCCCTTGCCCCCCTGCGTCCCCGGGGAGTGAATCCTACAGCTGAATTAATCCTGCCCGGGATGCATCGGAAATCTAGGCGAGCACAGCGGGGATTCAGGAAGGGGCGTTTTCTGGCAGCGCCTCTGGCGGTCGATCCCGAGGCCGGAGGCCGGGGCAGGCCGGGGCAAGGACGGAAATCCGCCCTTCTGCTGGGAAAAGGCTGCCCGGGGCTCCCGGAGCTGCCAGTGCAAAGAAGTAGGCAGGCAGCCGTGGAATGACGCGGAGTCGCCCGGACCTCCTCCTCCTCCGGGCTCGGGTGAGTCTTGCCGGCTTGCGGGCTTGCTCTCTGCATGGGACGAAAGAACAGCAGGGTCGGTGGACGCGAATGAATGCAGAGAGCGACTGGCCAGAACTGCTGAGCGTCCCCCAGGGCAAAGCGGGCAAATCTTTAACGGCGGCGGGGGGAGGATTTGTTTGGGGAAAGGACAGAAGAGATTATATAAAACTCCAAAAACATGCACATCCAGATGTTAACGACAACAAGGCACCGTGCCCAAGCCCCTGCCTCGGAAGTATCAGTCTCCTGCCTTCCCTCTGGATGTTCCCTTCTGCGCAGGGCTGATTCCTGTTTGAAGACACCGCTGAGAATCTTTCCACGTCTTTGGGCTTGCAGATTCTTTCAGAGGGAATTCTCAGCTATGTGACGCCTCTCTCCCTGGCACTGGATATGCAGTGGATCCTGACGCTTACCCTTCTCCTGCCAGCTTGTTCTGCTTCATACAAAGATCCCACTTGGCTCCAAAAGGAGGAAGGTATGAGGAGGGGGGAGATCCACTTTGTTTCTGGTTGGAGAAGACTGGCATTTTGGTGGCTGCTTGGTGGACAAACTTGTGCCCATATCTGCAAAACCACCATGCGATTGAGCATCTTCCTTCCTGCGGCAACTCATGCCACTGTTCTCCGGAGCGCACCTCAGCCCTTGCTGCCCAGCCTGTGTGAATGTTGTGCAATCCTGAGAGCAACGACAATTCTGGCGGTGTCATTTCCAGCACTCAGTGGCATGAAGATTACAATGACAGAATGGGTGCTGCTCTTGGGATTGCCCCAATGTGCACACAGGATCTCCATGCGTGTGTATTTCAGTGCACAATGGTGCACCCCTGGAAACCACTCCGTCTCCAAGGGTTTATTCAGAATGCATTATAGTTAATTGGACAGCACCATTGCGAACTGAAATACCTGCATGTTTTCAACATAGGAGCCGGCTTGTGTAGCTCGCCTGTTGGGCCTGTTAATACAGCACAGGGGTGATAGAGTTTTTTACTGGCAATTTAATAGCATTATATTAAGAAGAAGAAGAGAAGAGATTGGATTTATACCCTGCCCTTCACTACCCAAGGGAGTCTCAGAGCGGCGTACAGAGTCCTTTCTCTTCCCCTCCCCACGATAGACACTGTGTGAGGTAGGTGGGGCTGAGAGAGCTCTGACAAAAACTGCTCTTTTTCAAGAACAGCTGTGCCAGAAGAACTATGGCTTGCCCAAGGTCATCCAGCAGGTGCAAGTGGAGGAGTGGAGAATCAAACCTGGTTCTCTCAGATTAGAGTCCGCGCACTTAACCACTGCACCAAACTGGCTCTCTAATTAATAGATTGTTATACTAAAAGATACATCAGGTTCTGAGTTCCCAACTTTCATTCAAAGAAAAGGTAAATCTCTAGCCCATTTGGTTGTGGGGATATGTCCCCCCCCCATAGATCTCTGCAAGGAAAGTCGCTAGAGACTTCTTTTTTAAACAAAACTAAATCAGAATTCAGGGAACCTGATGCATATTTTGGTGTAACAGTATTTTTCATCTGCAGTAGAGGAGAGGAAATGGCTACTGTGGGGGGAATGGCTGCTGTGTGGGCAGGAACAGGAAAAACCCAAACTTCCCCATCCACACGGCAGTCCCCTAGACTCTGCTGCGGCCTTTCCCAAAACTTCAGAGCAAAGCAGGCGGGGGAAACTGGGGGGGAAACTGGGGAAACTCCAGGAGGTGCACAAACACACCACTGTGCTGCGGGGAAGCAGGAGAAACCCCCTTCCCAACAGCATCAAATGACCTGTGTGGAAATACCCATGGGCGTGGGATGGTTGACTGCTGGAGCAGTGTCACTTCACAAGTGAAAGGTGAGCATGGCAGCCTCGTGGCTCTGGCATCTTCCAGCTTGCAAAGGGCAGCAGTGGGGTGGGGTGGAAATCCTGAGTCAAAACCAAAACTGATCAGGAGAGTCCCTTTTTCACTCCGACCAGACCTGCCCCTTGTCACCACAGGAGCCCTTCTGGCTCCTTTCGATGGGAGAGGCTTCCTTGCTGCCCTGCTCTGTTGCCCTTCTCTTCCTGGGCTTTGGCTAAAGCTCAGGGCTGCCAGCTTGTTCAGACCTCCTGCCACCAGGGCTACAACCACATAGTGGTGACCCCTCCATAAGGTCATGACCTCCTCTGTGTGTGTGTGTAAAGTGCCACCAAACTGCAGCCGATTTATGGCGACACCAGAAAGGGGCTTACGAGGTGAGCAATGAAGCAGGGGTGGCTTGCCACTGCCTGCCACTGCAACATCTTCTCTGGTGGTCTCCTCCCAAGGACCAACCCCGCTTAGCTCCCAAGATCTGAGGAGACTGCTCTGTACCACGCCATTCTGCACCCCATGGACTCCTTTTTGCTCCATTTTGCTAGCTGCCTTTTGGAAGGACCTGCTGTTGGGCGCATGCCCAGGGAGCCAGCACGCCACACCATTGCACATGCGCTTGAGGGAAGAAGCAGGAGGGCTGCACAAGGTCCCTCCAGTTGTGGAGTGCTTCCTCCACGGCTCTGCTGTGGCTCGTTCCTTATTGCGGTGCTCAGCTTGTGTTTCCTATCCCAGCCGCCGCTGTCTGTCACCCTAACATTGGTGCCCTTGTCACTCTGGCTCCCCCTCTTCCTGTCATGTGACTCTGAGGTCATGTGACTGCTGCTCAGCGGGTCCCAGGTCTGGACAGCTTGAAGATGTTAGAAGAAAGATGGGCTACCAATATGGTGGTGGGAATTGCCATCAAGTAGCAGCCAACCTCTGGCGCCCCGTTGGCCTTTCAAGGAAGGCAAGAGACAAACGGAGGTGGTTTGCCATTGCCTGCCTCCCAGAGAACCCCTGGATTTCCTTGGCGGTCTCCCATCCAAGTACTAACTAGGGCCAACCTTGCTTGGCTTCCAAGATCTGACGAGATTGGGCTAAGCTGGGCCACCCACGTCAGGGCAGTTGCCAATATGGCAAATAAATCATTCTTGATCCAATCCAGATCTATGGGTCATATACTAACCTTTTCGCCTCCTGGGTTTTGTTATTTCGGAGGGGGGCTGGCAGATCTCGTAGTCCAGCAATATGCCACTCTAGGACTTGCCGAAGTGCTCTTGAAGTGCCCTGCCCCCGAAGGTGTATCCACGGTGGAATGGCGAGTGAACCACACAGCAGGACCCATTTGGAAAGCATCCGTGCGAGAAGATGGCAGCCTGGCCCTGCGGAATGTCAGCCTGGCTCAGGAGGCGGAATACAGTTGCCACGATCCCACGGCAGGATGGGCGCTGCACAGAGTCTACCTGAAGCTGGGCTGTGAGTAGAAAAACATTCAGGCTGCCTTTGGGATCATTTCTCTGCCTCTTGTGTCTCTCCGGCTGGTCCTTTTTTATACTGCCCTTTCTCCAAGGACCACAGGGGGGTTACAGTGACTCTTGAGGATTCCCAGGCTGCACACTGCAGTGGGCAACCTCCCACCCCCACCGGCTCTCCTACGCTCTGACTCCCCTTGCAGCAAGAAAAAGGCAATGTCATGGATGTGGCAATATCTCTTCCACTTGCTGTGCCCCTGACACTCTAGGAATCTCCCCAGTTTTGATGGCCTTAATCAGCGGCATTGGTGAACTTCCTAGAGTGTTGAAGGACGGTGTTGGTGTCGCTTCTGGGTGATCACTCGGAAGTAATGCTGCCCTGTCAGCAGCAGTTCGCCTCCCCATGCTCCGCCCTCTGAGAGCTCCCGTGGGTTGCCTGGGTGGGGGCTGGCAGGCAACCCTGTGGTCCTCTCTTCCCTGTTTTAACCCCACAACAACCCTGTGATGCAGCTGAGGTTGAGAGAGGGAGAGAGAAAGAGAGCAGCCATTGAGCTTCATAGCAGAGTGGAGGTCTACAGAGGGTCTTAGAGGCCATGGGCGGAGCTTGAGAGCTGAAGGGCGGGGACTGGAAGGTCAGGGCACCAGCCAGTTAAGATGGGGCGGAGCCTACTGGTTTCAGGTGGGGGCAGAAAACGTACATAACTGATGGTACCCAACTGCTCAGGAAGTGGGGCTGGTGAACATGAAGGGCAGACAAGCCCCCAAATAACCCTCCCCTTTGACTCCTGCTTGTCACTCTCCCCAGGGAGGAGGATCCATTCAATATTTATTTATTTACTCATTTCATTCCATTTATTAATCACCTATCCCCACAATTGTGGGGCTCTAGGCGATGTACAAAAGGCAATTTCAGATCAATTCCTGGAAATGAAGGGCTGGTGAATAGGGAGAAATGACACTGAAATGTATATTCCTCCAGACAGCCAGTCAGCAAAGGGTCAAGGCAGAGGCCCAAATGGCCCCTCCATGTGACTTCTCCCCCTTTTCCTTCTTTTTCACAGATCCCCCCGAGAAACCTTCTATCCAGTGCTTTGCCACCAGCTACGCCAGCCCTATCAATTGCACCTGGAAACTGGAAACAGAGACTCACCTGGACGTGTCATTTGTCACCACGTATCGGTATGAAAAGGACTAATCCCTTGATGCTCTTTTAGACTCCTAGCCCCACCCCTCCTCTCTTTCATGGCACCTGTTTATCTGTCCATCTGTCAAGCACATTTTAACTTCAAGGTGCTTGGGGGGCAGACATGACCCTCCCTCCCCCATTATCACAGCCACCCTGTGAGGCTGACTGGCCCAGGGTCCCTTGGAAGGCTCCACGACTGAGTCGGGATCTGACCCTGGGTCTCCCAGATCCCTCCCTGATGCCTGCACTGACGTACCCCACGTGCCCTCCTCCTCGCCCCCCGCCATTCCCCAGCCTAACTGTAAAAAGCCAGGCACCCAGCATTCAGCCACCCAGAGAGATTCAGCTGACCACCTCCCACTCTCACTTGGAGACATACTTAAACCATCTCATTCTCCGCACCATACTTCTTTACAGAGAGAGGGATTCAAAGGTGGGCGTCACTGCCAGAGGATGTAGTGATGGCCACAGGAACAGACAGCTTGAAAAGGGGATTAGATACATTCGTGGAGGAGAGGTCTATCAGTGGCTACTAGCCAGAGTGACCAAGAGGAACCTCCACATTCAGAGGCACTAATCCTCTGAATCCCAGAGCCAGGAGGCAACATCTGGGGGAGGCCTCAGCCTCTCTGCCCTGTGGTTGGGTGTCCAGAGGAACTGCTTGGCCACTGTGTGAGATGGGATGCTGGACTAGGTGGATCAGTGGTCTGATCCAGCAGGGCTCTTATTATGTTCTTAGGACTTCACAATCAAGAGAGAGACTTCCATGTGTCAGGAGTCTTGCCTAAATAAGGCTGTATCTGTTCTTTAAAGAATACAAGTGTTCCTGAACATGTACAGAGTGCGTTCCCCTTCCCCTGTGCAGTGATGGCACTGTGTGTCATCCTGCCCCTGCTTCCTTCCCATGCAACCTGCAGGGGTCCTGCTGGGATCCCAGCATTGTTTTTCTTCAAAGACTTGGACAGCTTTCTGAGAACCGCATCATAATTTTTCTCCTGTTGTTTCAAGTGCTGTAAAGCCTTACACAGCTCCTCCACATCCACTGGATATAAGCCAGGCCTCAGTCTTCTGAAGTAGTCCTGCAAGGAAAAGTTCACAAGTTAACCCCAAAGAGGGCTGCTCTTGCAGACTGACCAAACCAGGGTCCGCTGCCCTTGGGAGTGGCAGGGCCTCGAACCTTCTGCATGCAAAGCAGATGAGGAGTCAAGCCTAGCTGTAGATCATTACCTGCCTCCAGCAAAATCAGTGAGCCAGAACAACGACTCATGCAGTGAAGCAGCAGGAAGCCTCCTCGGGTAACTCTGCTTCATACGTGCCTCAGGAATGATCCAATGAGACCCAGTGCAGAGATGGGCTAGGATTACCTGCCCCCAGCAGAGGTTGATTTGAAGGAGACCGGGCCAGTGCAGAAACTCATGCAGTGCCTCTTCGGGTTGTCCAGCTTCATGTATTATTCATTTATTGATGAAATTCAATTTGCTCGCCTACCCTTCCCTGCAAGCAGGGCTCAGGGTGGCTTACATCAAACAAACATAGTGATACTCCATTAAATAACAGTTGAAGTCTACTAAATCAATATACTTCAGACAATACAACATTATTTAAGATGGCGAAAATTTCTGTTCCCATCAGCTCCTTGAGTGAAGGGGTATGGAGGGCTGGGTGGGAGAGTATGAGAGTGCCAACTGTCACTGTCCTCAACTGAAGGCCTGGCAGAACATCTCTGCCTTGCAGGGCCTATGGAAAGGCAGTAAATCCCATAGGGCCTGGATATTTTCTGGCAGAGAGTTCCACCAGGCAGGGGCCAGGGCTGAAAAGGCCCTGGCCCCAGTTGAAGACAGCCAGACCTCTCTCGCACCGGGGACTACAAGCAGATTCTTATTCCCAGAGTGTAACGCTCTTCCAGGAGCATACTGAGAGCAGTGGTCCCGAAGGTATGTGGGTCCCTGACAGCTAAGGGCCTTGAAGGTCAACACCAAAACCTTGAACTGGTTCCAGTGCTCCACCGGGAGCCAGCACAGCCCATGCAGCACAGGCTGAATGTGTGCTGTCCAAGGGGTCCCCGTAAGGACCAGTGTTCCCTGTAACCTGAGTTAGTGTGAGCTAGCTCACAGTTTTTTAGCCTCCAGCTCACACGTTTCTGTCTTAGCTCAGGAAGGATGGCTCCAGAGCAAACTAATTTATGCAGTAGCCAAATCCCTTGCTCACAACTTTAATGCCAGTAGTTCACAAAGTAGAATTTTTGCTCACAAGATTCCACTGCTTAGAGGGAGCACTGGTAAGGGCCTGCGCGGCTGCATTCTCGATCAGTTGGAACTTCCAAGTCAGGCACGAGGGTAGGCCCGCATAGAGCAAATGACAGTTGTCTATCCTGGAGGTGACTGTGGTGTGGATTACTGTGGCTAGGTCGGGGCGAGACAGGGAGGGAGACAGCTGCCTGACCTGGCGCAGTTGGAAAAATGCCAGCTAGGCAACCCTCGTGGCCTGGGCCTTCATACGCATCACGAACCTGCTCCTGAACAGATGTTAAGCTCTGGTCTCCTTGCACATCAGGCACGGCATGGACGGAGAGGAGCACGAGTGCGTGCAAGCGAGTTCAGGAACCGACAGCTGCTCCATCGCTGACGTGCAGCTGTTCTCCGTTGTCCCCTACGTGCTGAACGTGACCGCAGTGAACCCCCTGGGAACCAGCACCAGCCTCTTCCCCTTCCTCATGAACCAGATCAGTGAGTTTGTGCGGGATCGCAGCCTCCGTCTTTCCTCTTGCTGTAGCCAAGACCCGCCTTTCCCCCCCGGGTTAGAAGAGGAGGTTTCTCTCACCACCGAAGAGGTGCCTGAAGCGGCTTCTTTTGAGGGCTGCCTAGCCGTCTGAAGAAGGTGCCCCTCGTCTCTCTGTGGTGACCCAAGGGGGAGGCTTGCCTTCCATCAAGGTATTGATGTGTCAGCTAAACAGGATACATTCCTTAGCAGGCCAAAAAGAGGGCCCGAAGCTTTTCTGAGCCTGTAGGTGGTGGGCACTGCCACAAAATGGCTGCCACAGGAGGGGGAGCCAGTCACAAAATGGCTGCCAGTGTTACCTTGAGGCACACAGTGTAGATCCTTATGCTGTTCTGGCAGCTGCTGCCAAAGCAATTTTTTAAAAAAAAAATCTCCACAGCCAATGAAATCTCCAGTGGCCAATTGGAAGCCTTGCTGGGTAAATGCCCCACCTGGCCCCATGGTGCACATGGGCATTACACTGGGGACCCCAGTCTAAAATGTCTTGTTTTGGTTTGATAAATAACAGGAAGCTGGGGTGGGGCTCCTGAATTCCTTCATGACCAAAGGCCAGAAGGAAACCACTCACATCTTGCTATGCCCACTGGCCTGGTTATTGTGTACAAGGGGACCTGTCAGACTCTGGGGGGCTTCTGTTCCTCTTCCCCAGATGGGAGTTTCGCCTCCCTTGACCCTTCCTGCCAGCTGGAGGTACCCAGAGGTTTTGGCGGCACAAGCAAACTGTTTCATCCTTGATACAGAGGAAGGGGGGTTAGGAAGGGGCAACTGGCAGATCACTACAGCCTGTCATCTGGAAGCTCACAGTGAAATTGCTCGTGCAGAGATGCAACAGGCAGAATCATTGGGTAACTCTAACAGGCAGGCAGATAATTCAATGGTGTGTCTGTATGGGTAGCGACGGAATGGTCCAGCCACACCCGAGGAAGAAATGCAGCAGAATCCGAGCCAAGGATCATTTGAAGGGGACCAGGGATGTGACAAGGATGAATTGGGAGCAATTGACTCAGTCCCACCCAATGTAGGGACAGGGTGGAATTCCTACCCCCACCCCCTTGAGGGCTTCATACACTTTACGGCTGTCTTGTGTTCGATGACCATTTCCCATCATGGCTTTTTATCAGTCAAGCCGGATCCTCCGGAGGACTTGAAGGTTTCCACGATCCCAAGAGAGAGTCGGAAGCTGCGTTTGGACTGGAAGCCTCCCAGTTCCTGGCTGTTTCTCGAGTACTTCCCCCTCAAGTATGTGATCCATTACTCGAGGAATGGGACCCATGGCAGCAAAATGGTGAGAGGGATCAGTGGGCCATACTCTGTAGACAGATAGAATATGTAGCAGGGCAGCAGCTTTTGTGAGTCACTTCTTCAGATATTGAAGTACGTTAATCCATCTCAGGGCTCATTTCCTGCAGGAGCGCACAGGAGCGGAGCTCCGGCAGTAAGGAGCCCAGGGGGCGGGCACATGCAGCAAGCCCCACCCCCTGCTCCCAGCAGCCCCCCTGCCTTTCCCGGCCCGCTGGCCGACCCAACGAAGTGCTGCCACAAACTGGCTCTTGAGCTGCTCTGTCACTGCCTGGGCGCAGGCACTTTTAAGACCAAGGTTTATTCAGATACAAGGTCTCCTTCCTCTGTGAGGGCAGATCTGTGCGCTTCCCACCCTCATAGCTAGCAATCCAAAACAGTCCAGTGTTGCCTTCTGTCACACTTCCGGTGATGTCAGGGGGTGTGGCATATGCAAATGAGTTATGCTAATGAGTTATGCTAATGAGCTCCTGCACCTCTTTTTCTATGAAATGACCCCTGATCCATCTAAGGTACTCAGCTCTTCCTGCCTGTATATGTATCTGCAAAAGGGAGCAGTGACTCAGGAAAGCTCCTGCCCTGCCACAGATGTTGTTAGTCTTGAAGGTGCTGCTGGACTCTTGCTCTTTTCTGCTGCTGCAGACAGACTAACATGGCCCACCCATCTTGATCTGTCTCTGTAGACAGATGATCTCAGAAGCTGCATGTTGTTCTTACAGACTTATATTAACCCTTGATGAAAAACCGCTCCTCCTGTTCCAAGCCCCGGCAAGTATCCAGGGCCAATGCTCTGCCCACATGACTGCTTGGGAGGCCAGAGTGGAGGGAGGGTGCTGAGGTGCCCCTGGGGCTCAGCTTGCTCACCACTGGAGGTGGTCCAGGAGGTGGCAACAGGCATGGGCTTGCGCCTGCCACTGCCTCCCAGAGACACGACACTGCCAGGCAGGTTCAAGGCAACCCCCCTGAGATGCCAGCTTGCTACTGTGGCTAGGGTTGCCTCCCCCTTGGAAGGTGTCACTCTGGCAAGAGGAAGGCCCCCTCCAAGTGAATCAAAGGGTGGTGCTCGGTAGGGCGCGGTATGCAGCCAGGGACAGAGCTGGGGGGTCATGGAGCAGAGCCAAGAGAAAAGGTTAATGCATCAAAGGTAGGCAGCCCTTCCTCTCTGTCTCCCTCTGCCCTCTCATTCTAACTCTCAAGTTAGATGAGACTGCTAGAAAAGGCAGTCAAACAGAGCTGCCATGTTTATACAGTTGCCATTCCTCCAATAAGGACGGGAGTTCCCCTCTTTTCTGGGGCTCCAGTCTGGGGCTGCCGATCCACCCAGCCTTGCCCCCAAGCAGTCCCTCCATGCCTGATGTGCCCAGCATGATGATGTCACTTGGAGGTGGTGTCACTGTGCAGGGCATGTCACGCGGGGAACACTCTAGCATTTGGAAAACACTCTATGGTAACCATAGAGTTCCCTGCAAAATGCTAGAGTGTCTCCTTTGCAACGTGCCCTGTGCAATGACGTCGCTTTCGGGTGATGTCATTGTGGGGCGGGTGCAAAGTGCGCACACCAGAAGACTCAAGGGCGAAGACAGGAGCCCCCCACCGGAACACGGTAAGGACCTGGCAACCCTACATGTTTATAAAAGCTACTTTTGAGGGACAGGAAAATCTCAGCTGAAAATGAAAGTAAAACTTGGCTGCAAGCCTTAGGCCTTAAAGGTGCGGCAGAGCAAATCCCTTTGCCTTAAAAAGCACTAAATTGTTGTTTTTTTAAAAGCCCTTCACCTGCTCCCTTTGTTCTGTGAAGAAAACATCATTTGGCAGCTGGCCAGAAGAGAGGGAAACGGGTCATGCCAAGAGAAAACTGGCCAGTTGGCAACACTAGCTGGGGGCTGGCTTTCTTTGGCTTGGTGGTGGTGGTGATGGGAGGAGATGACAGGCAACCCAGTTTCGATCCCTGGTATCTCTGTTTAAAGGGATCAGGTAGCAGGCGGAAAGACAGACCTTTCCCTTATATCCTGGAGAGCGGCTGCCAGTCATAGTGGACAGTGCTGCCCCTCGGAGAGAATCTGGCAGCTTTGTGAGTTCAACAGCAGGGCTCTAGCCTGACCTCTGTGGCTCTGTTGCCTCTTTCAGACCAGGCCTTCGGAACAAACCTCGTTCGTTTTGACTGGGATCCGTCCAGGAGCCACGTACTACGTCCAGGTGGCTGCTAAAGACTACCTCGATGATGGCGAATACAGTGCCTGGAGTTCCTCAGCATCTGGAGCAGCCTGGATGCCAGAGTGATGAGCGCTGAGGGCACCTCCCGTCTCAGGGCTCCCATGTCTATTCGTTCCGTTCACCCTGCACAGGCACAGCCAAGGCTGCTGTCTGTGATTTTGTCTGTGTGGGAACCACAGGAAGGCTGACCTGAGAAAATCCAAGTTCAGTTTTCTTCCCTCCTCTCTGTCTAACAAGTTCCTAGACCCTCTGGTCCCAGAGCTACATTTTTCTAAATGGGCAAGCAGCGTTCAACATTCAGAGGCAAGTGTCACATGTGGAACTGATAGATATGGCAGCATCGGCCACCAAAGTGTGCCATCTTTTACAAACAGCAATAAAATTGCCTCAGCAGCTTTGAATCAAATGCCCTGGTTCTTCATTTCAGTTTTGGCACACCTGAGCAGCTGACAGAGCTATTTGTGGGCTTCAAGTGCCATCTGTGCTTTCTCCATCTGCAGAGAAATGCCACCTTTGTCCCCGGATGCTTAACGGTGTCCTGCCTGGGCAAATGTAAGCCTCAGACACACATCTAGTGAGGAAGCATGAAGGAGCTTGTCAGGGGAGTTCCGGCAGAGGAGAATCGGTGGCAACAGAAGAATAATTTCCTAGCTTTGCCAGGGGAAGGATTAAAGACAGCCTTTAAACACCCCTGCTCCCTCCCCCCTCCTCGGGGAACCCATTCCACAGAGCAAGAGCTAGAATGGAAAAGGAAGGTGCTCTGGCTGATGCTGGGCTGTCAGACTTAACTGGGGGAACAGCCAGCAGGTGGCACCCTGAAGACTGCAGTTGGTGCACAGGGATTACTTGGGAGGAAATGAGACAGACATGGAGGTCCGAGGTCATGAAGGGCATTAGAGGGCATAAGCAGCACCTCGATTTGCACTCTGAAACCAACTGGCAGCTAGTACAGGTTTCAGGTGGACATGATGATCAGTATTCCCTCTAAGCTGAGTTAGTGTGAGCTAGCTCACGGTCTTTTAGCCTCTAGCTCACACATTTTTGTCTTAGCTCAGGAAGGATGGCTCCAGAACAAACTAATTTATGCAGCAGTCAAATCGCTCTCTCACTACTTTAATGCCAGTAGCTCACAAAGCAGAATTTTTGCTCACAGGACCTCACAGCTTAGCGGGAGCATCAGACATGATGTGTTTCCGTTAGCTAGCACCTGACAGTAACTGGGCTCCTGCATTCTGAACCAGCTGGCATTGAAATGGATCCTCATGAATGCATGTGATTTTTATACTGAAACAAAATCACCAACATATCACAGATCCTGTCTTGGCCTATAGGCAGCACCACAAAAATCACAGATCCACAACTTTGTGGCATCACCATGGCATAAAAATGTGGTTCCAAAGCAGAGATCCTCATGGATGCTCAGGATTTTGTGTTCAGTCACCCCAAGCTCAGCATCACCTCCATAGCCACAGATTGCATGACAAAAATCATGGGTCCACTGATTTGTGGCACTGCCATGGTGCAAAAATTTGGTTCTAAAGCATGAGTACTCAGGATTCTTATGTTTGGTCACCCCAGATTCATCATCCAGTCATATCCGTGGCCCCAGGTTGCAACACAAAAATCCAGTGTTCATCAATTTGTGGCAGCGCCGCTGTGCAAAAACACGGTTCCAAAGCAGAGATCCTCATGGATCCTCACGATTTTTGCATTAGGTCATCCCAAATGCAACACAAAATCACACATCATATCTGTGGGCACAGATTGCACCACAAAGATCACAGATCCACCACTTTGCAGCACCTCCATGGTGCAAAAACACAGCTCCAAAGCTCCGGATCCTCAGGAATTTTGCAAAGGCTTACCCAAAACTCATTAGGAAATCACACATCGCATCCCATCTCACTGCATTAAATACTTTGATCCAGATGGAGCCTTAAGATTGTTAAGTGAGGCCACAAAAACACATTGTCAGTTCACACATCAATATGCAGGGTGTGACCCACAAAAACTACAGATCTGGGTATTCACAGTTCCACAATAGTGTGGACACTGTATTAAAATTTGTGGATCCTTGTGGTTTTTACATGGATTCCCATTAAAATTCACTACATTAATGTCCATGAAAGTGACTTGGAAAAAAACAGATATGGTTATTTATGGGATCACCGTGGCAGAAAAACTTCATTTGAAAACATGTTGCCATTGAGTCTTACGATTTATATATGGATTTCACAAGAATCAACTGTAAATTCAGACATTGTGCCAATGTCTGTGGACACAACCACAGGACCCGTGAATACGCTGTTCTGTGGCATCACAGTAGTGCAGAAATGTGGATCCAAGGTGTAGACTTTTCCTACCTAGAGAGGGATTATTCTTCCTCACAGAATATAAAAGTTCCCACTTGGCAACCTCCTGCCTCCTCAAGAGGCAAGAGACCAACTCCTGTCCCAACGGCAAAGTCCCTTCCACCCCTTGAGGCAGGAAAGCGGCTGCCAGAGAGGGAGCGGAGAGGTATACCTGTCCAATTCAGCATGCTCTGGTGCCCAGGTTTCTCCAAGGCTGGCGGTAGCTCCCCATCCCGGTATGGGGGAGAGGGTCGATGACAAAAAGTCTGTGCTGCTCTAAGGGTTTGCCTTTTATGGGGTGTCCAAACCAACCTCCCCACGCCTCCATTACATCAGCCTGAGCATGCAGAGTACGTGCTTATCTGCATGCCCTCTGCATGTTGCAGTTGTCTGGAGAGGATGGAACAGAACAGACCTTTCTGGGGTCTGATTGGGACTTTTTGGTGTGCTCCTCCTCCGGGGCGGGCTTTGGGAGGGTCATAATGATCTTTAGGTTCAATAAGCCAGTCTCCTGCTCTATATTTTGCTGGACACAGTAGGATACATTACAACGAAACACTCTTCTTTCCAGAGAGAACCCCCATAGAAGCTTGCTGGGAAATCTTAGGCAAGTCTCTCTTTCTCACACACACACACACACGGTTTTTCACCTGAACCTACCTCATAGGGTTACTAGGGTTGTCAGTGACCATGTGGTAGCTAGTGATCCTCCCTGGTTGCCAGCATCCAGGCCAGGCCTAGTGATCCTCCCAGGTTGCCAACCTCCAGAGCAGGCCTAGAGATCAAAGCTGGTTGCCAACATCCAGGACAAGCCTGGAGACCACCTGGTTGCTAGTCCCCATTTCTTGGCTGGATATCCCCATAGTTGCCAACCTCCAGGTGGTGCCTGGAAACCCCGCCCCCCCACCCCTAAATGGTTGTCTTCCCCTTGAGATGGCCTGGCTGGGAGGCCAGTCAAGAGTCTGCATCATGTATCTGTCAAACTTTACTTCCTTTTGCTCGCTTAGGTTGTCATAGTTATTGGGGGGAGGGAATTCCTAAGGGGAGGGGGGTGCATGTGTTGAGTGAGTCAGAACCTTTGCTTTTAGGAGCCATAACTTTTCCTGCAAGATGTGCCTCCTTTCTCTTTCCCAGGGAAAGGCATCCTTGAAGCTTTTGGTACCAGCTTTAGCAGTAGATAACCAAATCATATATTTTCCTATCCGGTTGAGATGGCAATGCTAGGCAGGGTGTTTGTGGCGTGTACATGGGGGAACGGAAGAGGGTTCTGTTTGATTTGCCTATATTAAGCATAAGCCTGCCAAAATCTTCAGTTCTAACACAAGTGATGTTCTAGATCATGCATACATCTCAAACATATCACTGCCAAAGAGAGTGCTGTTGAGAGTATCTTGACCAGGAGTCTGACAGTGCCCCCCACCCCCCAGCAGGAGTCCACCCCCTCGAGACAACCTGCCTTCAGCAGCTGTTTCCTTAAACCCTGGAAACAAGTGGCCAGGAATGTTTCAGCTTCCAGGAGAAAGACTGTGTCAGGTTTTCAGAAAAGCCACTCTATCACAACATCTGTAATGCATGGACATTTCTCCCAGTTTAGCCAGGGCTATAGCAGCCTATGAATATAGTTTTACATAGGCTCATGAATGGAAACAAAGAGAAGGATGTTGTGAGGAAATGAAGCCCCTCCGTCTTCTACCATTGGCAAATGGTCATAACGTACTTTGCTCGATGCATTTCTAGCAGCAAGACCGCCTTGACGCTCACTAGCTCCAAGGCGATTATTCTGCCAATCCATGAAGAAAGCTTTAAGCTTGGCCTCAGAGAAAGCAGCTATTAACCATCAGCACCAGGTAAGCTGGGTCAGTTCCTAACAAGACACTTTGGGGATTGCAGGCCAGTAATACAAGAGACAGCCTGCTTCCTTTACAAGCCTCAACACCATCCCGAGCATAGAGCTGAGTGCTTCATTAGGCAACTAATATTTCAACTGAATGGTGCGGTGGGCACTGCCCCCTCAAAGCAAACCAGAATCTGGAGGCTACATTGGGGCTACATTTAATCCCCCTCCCCGCTGGTCAAGTCATTCCAACACTGGGAACACTGCAGGTGGAGAGGCCCACGGCTCTACAGCGCTTGCCAAAGTTATTCCACGAGACTTCAAGGCTTTGATTTTGTTCCCTGCAAGGCTACGCTTTGATTTATTGCTTATTTCTCAAGTGTACATTCTGACTTTCCTTGGTTTGCAAAACAGAAACCCAAAGGGCGGTAACTGCCGCAGCTGCTGGATACTGTTAAATGGTTGCAGTTCATAAGGATGGCCACTGGAGGACTTTATTTATACTTTGCCTCTGCTGCTGTGGCTGGTCTGTACATGCAGCCAGGCAGTGGATTTCCTTACGAAAGCGGTTCTCATACTGTTGGATTGGAGCTCAAAGGTTCATCCTGGTTCTTGCAAGTAGGTCGCAAGGTGGGGAACTCTTGGTGGCACATTTGGATTTGCCTATGCATTATGTTCCAAGCAATTACCAAATAGTAAGCTGCTCTTACTTAGATTCTTGTATTTTGTTTGGGGGAAATAGTGTGGAGTCATTTTGCAAGCAGTAGGTTCAGAAGTGGACCCGTTTCTAAAGAGCGAGGACTCTTGTCCTACAAGAATCAAAAAGTACTCACCCAGAAAGAAGGAAGTTGCAGCACATTTTCGCCAACACACATGTAAAGAAAAGCATAAATACATATTCTCCAGGAAGACAAGATTTATCCAAGGCAAAAACTGAACTGACAAGAAGACCTAGAGATACAGATGTTTCTGAAGACCAGGCTCTTGATTGGAGAGAACACAACAGCACTTCCAGAACTTGTATACAGGCAAATCTACCTCGTAGAAAACCAGGTTTTCTCCCTCTCCCCACCTCCAAATCCAGCCTCTACTTGGCTCCCTTAATTGCATACCTAGCAAAAGCCACTGATCCTGCCGCAGGTGGAAATGCTAAAAAGCTCATTGCAGTGAGTAATGCAATCTCTGTAGCAACTGCTTCCAGTTGCACCTAAGAAATAATAGGCAAAATCAGATACGCCGTATAGCAATATAAAACCTCACCACATTCTTTGGGAAAACAAGTAGAAGCACACGAACAGGGGAAAGCGCACATACCTAGAGCTTTCACTTACCAGGAATGGATGTTCTCAAGTTCCTTTGGAAACTGCAGCATGCAGCAGATTAATTTTTTGGACACTATTGTATACAAAACTGAAGCGAGAACATTAGCAGTTAAGACCTATAAGAAACTCACTGATAAAAACACCTATTTGCATTTTGATTCTTTTCATCTGGCTCAACTGCGACATAATGCCCCTTATGGACAATTTCTGTGAATGAAGCGGAACTGTATCAGAATAGAGGATTATAACTATGAATGTGGAGAACTGACGAGACAGTTTTTACATAGAGGTTATCCTTTAGGCATCATAAACAGAGCCAGAATTAGAGCCTCAACTGTTTCTAGAAGTAGTTTGTTAACCAAAAAAATGACACCAACTCACACTGGCATAAATTGGGCATTGAAATACTCCACTCTAGCGATGCCCATAAGGAGAGCAGTACAGAACCTGTGGAGACTGGTTGAAGACATACCAGGTTGTGCTATTCCTCCCATTATAGGTTTTCGTAAGACTAAAAGTATTCAAGATTATTTGGTACATTCTGATTTTAAGAAAAACCAAGTTGTTAATAGCTTTCCATCTGGACATTTTTCCTGTGAGAGTTGCAAAATATATCATATGGCAATAGAGGGTAATTTGGTGTCCTTACCTGGACAAGAACCTATCAATCTCTCCTTTTTCTACATGTGTACAACACCATGTGTAGTGTATTTAATTGTATGTGGTTGTCCTCAATTTTATGTGGGGAAAATAGTCCGGCTGATCAAAGTGCACATCTTAGAGCATATCTGAGGCATAAGACATAATATCTCAGAGGCTGCTCTGAGCACTTCAGCTCCAACAATCATGAATGTGATGAGTTTCGTTACACAGTTTTGTTTGTAGCCACCAAAAAGAGGGGCACCCACAAGATATTGTTGCAGGAAGAGGCTAAGTGGATATTTCATTTAAATTCACTTTTTCCTCATGGACTAAACTCTGAGTTGGACTTAAGTTGCTTCTTGTAAAACATCTATTTCTTCTGTATGTGTGTAGTTATTTTTACAGGAAAAAGCTGGGCTGGATATTTCACTTAAACCCTCTCTCCTCTTGGATTAAATTTTGAGTTAGATTTATGTTGTTCTCTAGAAACATCTTTCTCTTTGCAATATCTTAGACCTGAACAATGAAAGCATCAATTACATTAGAGCAAGTCTAGATAGTACAAACTTTCTCTTTAAATGCATGATCTCTGTTTTGCCACCTATTAGTAATTAAGATAGTGTTTTATGTAATGGGAGCAGTTTGTTAGGATTCTATGAGCAAGTAAAGAATTTGTTTCATTGAAGAGGGAAGAATGTTGAGTGTTAAATTCATGGATTAGAATTGTGTAAGTATTTTTAACTTTGTGGTAGGCTTTATGGAGTTTTCTTGCTAGCTTTAGTGACAAGATAAGATGGTTATTTGATTATATTGTTCTTCCTCTCATTTCAGTGATATGTAAACTAATGTTATTCATGCAGCACACTTAGAAAAAGCGGTCATGTGAAACGGGAGTGTATGCAAATTCCGTTGTGTGTATGTGTACATCTTGACTACTTGTTGATGAAATACTACTCACTGCAAAACAGCAGTCTAAATATATATGGTCATAATATTACATCACAGCTGTACTTTCTTATTATGGCAACATGCTGTACCTAGGAGAGGAAATTGTGATGCTACATCTTGCTATTATACACTTTATAGAGTGAACTAGGCAGCCATTAACTGCTCTACAACTTGACTCCTACTTTGAAAAAAATGACATTATCTACTCATCACACTAATCAATACTGATAGGAAGTTAACTGAAGATGTGATTGGGTTCCACCTATGACTATATAATATATATATTACTAGTTATGTGACATATTACTAGTTATGTGACACTCCCACCAAACCTCTCTACATCCTCCTTCTCAACAGGAATGAATGTTGCCTGGGCAAGCATTTTAAGGTCATTGAGGTTAGTTCTCCTAAGCAGAAGTACTGCAGCTGGGCTAATAGAACCACTTAAATGAAAGCCAGTTGTTCTGGCACACTTCTGAAAGGCCAAAATAGCTCCTACCCAAGGGAACAGTTTCAGGTATCAGTGTACTCAGAACTCACAGCAGTTTTACTATCCTGCTGATAGACCTAGAGTTGAAAACAGGATCACACCTGGAAGAACAGGTCAAGAAGAAAGAGACGGCATAATCTGTTATTTCTTGGATTCTAGGAAGGTAAAGATAAGACTCAGTAATGAGTACTATTTACTTAGTTGGGAATGTGCAAGGATTCTCTTCTACCATGATACTTGTTATCACCCTGAATAGCCTACCCTTGCAGGATTACTGATCAAGATGCTAGTCTGACTATAGTATCTTAAAGACTAACAACATTTGTGGCAGGGTATGAGCTTTTGTGAGTCACTGCTCACCACCTCCCTGGGCAGCCGATTCCACTGCTGAACTACTCTTACTGTAAAGAAATTTTTCCTAATATCCAGCTGGTACTTTTCCACCCATATTTACTTACTTATTCAGAAATAAGTGCCTTAAATTATCCCATATAATGTATTCCCTACGTAACCATATACAATTTACTTAGGAAGGCTATTTCATTAAAACATATGTATTTTATTTAATAGCTTTTAGAAATGTTTTTAGGCTATATAGAATTGGTAATAGTTAGAACAAAATATAATGTTCAGCTGAGAGATAAATTTTATAAGTTTCAGTATCACAATATATAACCTAAGGTTAGAGTTTAGATAATTAGGATTTTTTTACTATACAATGTTGCAAAGTTGATATTACTAAATGTGGCAAGAAAAGTTCTTAAAATGTTGTTGCAATGACAATGATGTTTTGATATTTGAAAATTTGTAACACTCATCTCTTAACTTTCTTTTCTCTCTTACTTCCAAGTAGGCACACAGACATCGATCAGCAAACATATGTGCCATCGGATCACATCTTAAATCTTTTTTTAAAGAAACTATTATTTCCTGTAGAAGGAACTAGTCTGCTCAGGGCCACTTCATTTATGATTTTTCAAAAGGATTATTTCTCATTTGGGTTAAAAAGAACTGCATATATGCATCGAGGAATTTCACCCTCATTTGCTTTTTACAACAACTTTTCCACTTAGAAGAGAAAGGAACTCTGTGCATACCCAGAGACATTACAAACTTTGAGTTGTTTCTGAAAGGAATATTTCCCATCTTGGGAGAAAAGAACTCTTATATGAACAAAGGCGCAATATTTAAAAAAAAATTGTTTGGGGAGGAGAAAAAAATTACATATGTTCACAAGTTACTTTCAGAGCCACTCTGCCTAGTGTTGCCAACCTCCAGGTGGGTCCTGGGGATCTTTTGGAATGACGACTGATCTCTGGACTACAGAGATCAGTCCGTTTGGAGAAAATGGCTTTTTTACAGGGTAGCCTCTATACCATTATATCTCCCTGAGTTCCTGCCCCTCTCTAAACCCTGCCCTCCTCAGGTTCCACCCCCAAATTTCCCGATCCAGAGTTGGTAATCTTAATTCAGACCTCAATGAGACTTTGGTCTACCCAACAGAGCCACTCCTCACAGGAACTCCCGTCTTGTCTTAGAAACACATTCCTGCTTTGAGCCCCGGGACCAACTCAGCTCGCTCAGCCTAATTTCTCCAAACGGAAACCTTTCTTCCATAGGCTTGTTGCACGACCGGACCACTTTTAGCAGAGGATGCACGCACGTCCCGGCTGCACAGACGGCCTCAGAAGCCAACAGAGCTGCAAATTTTACAACGCGGCAGCCAATAGGAACGGGAGAGGCGGGAACTGGTGGGAATCCCGGAAGTCCTGAGTGGTTGCGGAGGGGAGAGTCCGAACTGCCTTGAAGGGACAAGATGTCGGAAAGGAAAGTATTAAATGTAAGCGAAAGAGGCAAGAATTGAGGGGAATAGGGGGGCTGGGCCCATGTGGAGCACATATAGGGCTGCCAAGAGCCTCCATGTGGGGCCTGGAGATCTCCCGGAACCCCAAACTCCTCTCCAGACTACAGAGATCAGTTCCCCTGGAGAAAAATGGCTGCGTTGGAGAGTGGACTCTGCCCACGGCATTATACCCCGCTGAGGTCCTTCCCTTCCTCAAACCTCACCCTCCACGCCCAAGTTTCCAGGCATTTCCCAGCCTGGATTTGGCAACCCTATCGCAGTGAAGACTGGTGGGGAGAGGAGTCTAAAGGGATGAAGTGAGGCCGCTGTGGGTCTGGCGTTTGGGGAGGCTTGGTAAATCGGCTCTGTAGCCAGCTGTTAGCCGTGGGGAAGCCGTTAGTGCTGCTTAACTGGTTAATTGGAGGCCGTTGTGGGACAGGCAGCTGACTATGCAGGGAGTCCCTGGGCTTGTGGGGTAGGCATGAGAAGGCATTAAAGTCTTACAGTACTGCTCTTTGGAGGTAGGGAGTTCACACTGGGCTCTGGGACAAGATTTAGGAAGGACTGATAAGAGCAGGGGCCAAGAGAGAGTCTGAGGGGTAAGTTCATTCTCAGTAACAGAAAGCTTTGTGGGGGGGGCACAGGTCTAAGTGGCTTGTGTGATGGGTGTGTTTGTGTATTGGCCTATGGAGTTCTGTTCTTTGACTATAGCGGTGGCTGGTGTCTCTTGACCAGGTGCATTGGCTGAGGCACAGTTCTGTAGGCCAGGAGTTGCTGGGCATTAGCTGTTGGTTAAGGGGATGCACAGGTTGGGCACGGAAGGTTAGCACCAGGCTAGTAAGGGACTGCCATTGGGGACTGGAATTATTTGAAACAGGCATAACTTGGGTGAGCTAACTCTGACGTTGTTAGCTGGACCTATACATTTCTTGATAGTTGTGTAGAAAGAAAACTTTGGCTACTTGTCACACTGCAATAAGAGAAGCTATTCTTGAAGAAACTGGTGATTCTGCCCATTAGGAAATCTGCTGCCTTCCTTTGCCAAACTAAACTTGTGAAAGAGTTAATGTCTGCAGGACTCCCCTTCATTTTTGGGAGAATCTTGAGGAGGGAAGAGATGGCTTGAATATGGAAAGGGTCTGTGTTTTATTATGGCAGGGGTTACAGTCCATGAGGCTTCAAGTGGCATAGCTCCTTCCCTAGATCTTATGAACTGGAGATGTTCCCAGTTAAAACCCCAGGATCTCTAGCTCAAATGATTGGGGGGGAGCCATCAACCAACTGTACTTGGGCTAGATGATATGAGTCAGTAGCAGACACTTTCATATGTTCCCATGAGTTACATAGGATAGGCAGTCTTTGGAACAAGCATGGCGGGCTGAGAAGGACGTATTTACAGGTCATTCTTTGGGACTTTGGGCAGGTTTACAATAAGATTATGGAACAGGGGAGGTGTCTTTGAGGGAAGTTGTTGGCATGTTGTCATTGGTGTGGGGAGGGATTTGTGGGACATCTGTTACTTGAGGACTTCCAGTGAGAGGAAGTGTCTTTCGGTGTGCGTGGGGGGCTTGGATCCTGAGTCCTGTCATGACCTATTGTTAGTAGTCACAGCATGACTTTTGCAGCGTCTGCAGACAACCCTCAGAATCCCACATCTTCACCTATTGCTCCTTTCCTTGCCTCCTAGAAATACTACCCACCGGACTTTGATCCGTCAAAAATCCCCAAGCTTAAACTTCCAAAGGACCGGCAATATGTGGTACGGCTGATGGCTCCCTTTAACATGCGGTAAGAGAAAGATCACTCTTTACGGGTTCCATTTCTTAAATCTTGTGAAGGTCATTGTCTGGTTGGTCTTTCATTTTACAATCCACTTTCTCAGGGTTTTTTTTGATGACAGTACTCATTGGGTTGCACTGATTTCCACTAATTCCCCCCTCAGAACTTTGGAGAGCCCCCTAAAAGGTACCGGTACCTACCTGAGTGACAGACTTTCAAATCATGCGAGCAATCAGGTCCTCCCTCAGCCTCCTCTTCTCTAGACTGAGCAGTCCCAAGTCCCTCAGGCTTTCCTCATAGGGCTTGGTTGTAGGTCAGTAAAGGACAACCTGGTTTGAATCTCACCTCTGCCAAAAACCAGCTAGATGGAAAAACTGAGGCTGAAAGACCGTTGCCATCTATAATGTGGGCATGATAACACTGGCCTGCCTTACTGGACTTTTAGAAGGATTGCAATGGGGGGGGAGAGAGAGAGAGAGTGTGTGTGTGTGTGTGGGAAGACCTTGGAAAGTGCTCTGCAAACGCCAGGCCTGATGGTTCCTTTTGCTGCAATTAGCTGCAAGACGTGTGGAGAATACATCTACAAGGGCAAGAAGTTCAATGCTCGGAAGGAGACAGTCCAAAATGAATCCTACCTGGGGCTTCCCATCTTCCGTTTTTATATCAAATGCACCCGCTGCCTTGCGGAAATCACATTCAAGGTAAGGATTCTTCCAGTTGTTCTCTTCCTCCTGTGCTCAGCTGGGCATGTCTCATGTGCCTGGGACCTTTTTATGGTGCATGTGTTCCATTAGTTGCTTGAACAGTCATGCAGTAACAGAATGCGCTTTATGCCAGTATGGTGAAGCAGGTACAGTGTTGGACTGCTGCCCAGAGAAACCATGTTTCTGCACAGCCGTGAAACTCGTTATCTCTCAGCCTATTCTATCTATCAGGAAACCCCTTGTATGCTGCCATCTACTTCATGGCAGTATACAGAGGTCCACAAATATTGGCTGTGTTTCTTTGCCAGCTTTTTTTGTGTTTCCCACCAATTCCCTTCCTCTCCTCCCAGTCCTCTGGCACATGAAGAAGATTTTTTTGGAAGTGAAAGAGGTTGGAATTTGTGCTGGGATTTACAAGGTTAAAGAAAAAAGAGAAACAGGGAAGATTTCCTGTTTCAGTGCAAATGAGTGTTCCAGAGAGGGGCTATGCATCTGCTGTCGGATCAAGATGGGTAGTCGTGTTTGTGGCAGTAGAAACAGCAACAGTCTAATAGCAACTTAAAGACTAACAAAATTTGTGGCAGGGTATAAAGGTAAAGGTTCCCCTGCTCGAAAGCCAGTCGAATCCGACTCTAGGGTTGCGGTGCTCATCTCCGTTTCAAAGCCGAAGAGCCAGCGCTGTCCGAAAACGTTTCCGTGGTCATGTGGCCGGCATGACTAAACACCAAGGCGCATGGAACGCTGTTACCTTCCCACCGAAGTGGTACCTATTTATCTACTTGCAATTTCTTGCTTTCGAACTGCTAGGTTGGCAGGAGCTGGAACTAGAGACAGGAGCTCACCCTGTCATGCAGCACTCACGGGTCTTGAACTGCTGAACTACTGACCTTCCACAGCCTGCAGTTCAGCGTCTTAACCACTTGAGCCACCGCAGCTCCAAAGTATACCCTGCCTCAAATTTTGTTAGTCTTTAAGGTGCTACTGTACTCTTTCTCTTTCCCATACAGCTAGGGAGGCTTGCTGTAACTTTGTGGTAAGTGGCCTCAAGACTACAAATTAGCTAGAGCAGAAGCGTCTCCTAACCCTGCTTGTGTAATACAGAAATGGTTCCCCCTTGTGTCTTGCACAGACAGACCCCGAGAACACTGACTATGCCATGGAGCATGGGGCCACACGGAACTTCCAAGCGGAGAAGCTGCTAGAGGAGGAGGAGAAGCGGTTGCAGAAGGAAAGAGAAGATGAAGAGCTCAACAACCCCATGAAGGTATTTCATGGGACCCAACCAACAGGGCTTTTCAGACAAGCAGTCTGTTTGTTCGGTCATGTTTCTAGACCTCTGTGTTCCAGAAGCGTGACTCCCTGCATTCTTAATAGGGAGCCAGCATGGTGTGTAGTGCTTAAAGTGTTGGACTGGGATTTGAGAGACCCTGGTTCAGATTCCCACTCTGCCATGGAAACTAGCTGGGTGGCCTTGGGCCAGTCACCCACTCTAATATAACTTACAAGATTGTTGGGTGAGGATAAGATGGAGGAGGAGAGAATAATGTAAGCTGCTTTGGGTCCCTGATAAGGAGAAAGGCAGGATGGAAATAAGGTAAAGAAATAATTGCAGGCCAATTAGCGATTATTCACTTTGTTTGACCGTGGGCCTTAGTAAGAGTGACCGTGTCAAAGGCAATCATTCTAAAACAATAAGTCTGCTAAATGATAAAAGCCAGTGTTTCTGAAGTCAGATTTGGACCAGACTTTTATCTCCTGTATTTGGTTGTCCAACTGCGTCTGCTGCAGGAGCACCCAGGGCGTTTTGCATCTGTCCTACAGGATCCGAAGCAAAGTGTTCTGCTTCTGCTTTTACAATCGCCCGCAAGGATATAAATAAATAAATAAATCCCGGAAGTCATTTTGATGCTGGGCAGAGCAGGCCGTGTAGGTCACAGAAGCCAAAGCCCTCGTGCCCCGGGATGCCCTACGTTGATTCTCAGTTTACCCATGCAAGCTCTCAGTGGGTGCCTCTGCTTTCCTTGCTAGGTTTTGGAGAACAGAACCAAAGACTCCAAGCTGGAGATGGAGGTTCTGGAGAACCTGCAGGAGCTGAAGGAGCTGAACCAGCGCCAGGCCCACGTGGACTTTGAATCCATGCTGCAGCAGTACAAGGATTATGAGGAGGAGCAGAAACGTCTGGCAGTGGAGGAGGACGAGAGGGAGATGAGGTGAGTGGGAGCCCTGCCACTGCCTTTGTGGCACATGCCCAAAATATTGACATTCCCTTCTCCCCTTTCCCTCCTGAGAGCTCAGGAGGATGTTTTTGTTTCTTTGGTTTATGGGTTGTATATATACATACATATATATAGTGATGGAAAGCGCTGTCGGGTCGCAGCCAACTTAAGGAGAAAGTTTCCAAGGCAAGAGATCTTCAGAGGTGGTTTGTGTTTGCTTGCCTTTGTGTAGCGACCCTGGACTTCCTTGGCAGTCTCCCATTCAAAATATTAATCGGGGCCAACTCTGCTTAGCTTCTGAAATCTGACAAGATTGGACTATCTGGAGTTTTTCACGTCAGGGCGGTTTACACACACACACACACACACACACACACACACACACACACACCTCTAGAGTGGCATTAAAGAAGTGACTGGGGCCCGGTGTCATAGATCAGAAGAAGCATGCCCCGCCTTCAGGCTCTGACCTATGAGACGGCAGGGAATGAGGGTGGGAGCAGAGAGAAATAGGCGGAGGCTACCCCAGGATGGGAAGGGGCCAGCCTAGGGACAGTTCTGGACTCTTCACATACCTCATCCCCACTCCTTTCCTGTTGGCAGAGCCATGCTGGAGCAAGCCCAGGCCCGGCGGCTGCTGGAAGACTCTGATTCTGACGAAGACCCCGTTCAGGCCCCTGCCAAGACGTTAACGAAAGCAAAACCTACAGACATCTTGCAGGAGGTAGGTAGCCAGGGCCCCGTGTCCTCCCTCCCAGTGGCAGCGGCAGAAGGATTTCTGCTTTGCAGGGGTGTGGATTTTCAGGACGTCTGTTTGGGTGTTGCCTCAGGCACAAGCCGTACCAAAACTCAGGGTCATCAACTACAGGAGAAGCTGCTGTCAGAAAGGCCTTAGAGGTCGCCTAAGTTAATCTCCTGCTCAGTGCGGGACATCCAAAGATGGAGCCTCTCTGACCTCTGCTTGGAGACCCCCAACAAGGGAGTGCACACTCCCCTCCCAAGGTAGTTGGTTCCATGGTTGTGCTCACCATTAGGAAATGTTTCTCCCAACATTCAGCTGAAATCTACCTCGTAGTAACGCAAGCCCATTATACCTACATGCTCTCCGGAGCAGCAGAGAGCACACCTTTGCCCTCTTTTTTTGTCCCAGCCCTTCAGGTATTTGAAGAATGGGACCATCCCCTCCCCCCAAATCTTCTCCAAGCTAAACACACCCAGTTCCTTCAACCTTCCTTCCTGGGATTTATTTTACTGACCCCTGGCCAACTGGGTGCTCTCCTCTGAATCCATTCCAGTTTGTCGATGTCCTTCTTAAATGCGGCATCCAGAACTGGACTCAGAACTCCAGATGAAGGCTGACTAGCTCACAATAGAATGAAGCTATTACTTTGTCTGACTATAGATCAGAGCTTGAGCACACAAACACTTATACCCAGAATTAAACTTTGTTGGCCTTAAAAGTGCCACTGGACTCAGACTTTATTCTGTTGCTTCAGACGAACACAGCTACACACCTGAATCTCTTTGCCTGACCATGCGTCTCTTAACATAACATCAAATCGCTTCGGCCTGTTTTGTAGCCGCATCACACTGCTGGCTCACGTTCAGCTTGCAGTCACCCGCGCCCCTGCTGCTTAGATGCATGCCCCCCCAATCCTACGCCCGTACATTTGATACTTTTTGCCTGTGTGCAAACCTTTGCATTTTGCCTTTGAGTTCCATCTTGTTCATTTCAGGACAGCTGTAATGCTTAGCCATCCGGGAGCACTTTCAGTGTCCACAGGCAGCACATTGTCATCGCTCGTTGTAGGAGACCCTGATTCTGCACACATTACGGGTGGGGAGGCTGAGAAAGAAAGAACGAGGCTGGTTTGAGGCTGCCTGAAGGGTGGAGGTTGAGAATGAGCCATTCCCAGTCTCTCAGCTAGGAAGTCTCTGGGCATCTCAGGAACTAGTTAGCGTGGAACTTGATGGCTTCTCTTTCCACTAAGCTAGCAATCCCCAACTGAAGGTCACAGATTCAGCCATCTCGGAGTGCTTCATCCCTAAGCAGAGGGCTCTCCCCGTGAATATACTCAAGGATGTTTCCTGAGCCAGACCGCCGGTCGATTCGGCCCAGGACTGACTGCTCCAAATGGCAGCAGCACATTGAGGTCTCTGGTAAAAAGCTGGCCCAGATGCCGGGGACTGATCCTGGGCCCAGGACCACCTTCTATTTTATTTATTATTTATTTATTAGATTTTTACCCTGCCATCCCAGCAAGGCCAGCTCAGGGCGGCTTGCACAAACAGTATCAAACAATACAACAACACAATATACAATATAAAACCCATTAAAACACAAATTTAAAACCATAAATATAACAGCATATTAAATTGCTAGTATTTAACTCCTCGGCGTACAGTCAGCTCCTTAATCTTTGGATGTCCAGGGTGATCAGGTCGGGCTGTGATCTAGAAGGCATGTGCTCTGCCACCAAGATAGTTATCGATCTAGTCTGTTTGTAGCATTCCTTTTCTAGAAGATGCTCAGAGCACCGTAGTTGGTTCTCCCACCCCGGTGTGATCCTCGCAGCAGCCCTGTGAGGTAGATGGGTCTGGCCCCGGATCGGTTGGGTCTGGCCCCACATCACCCCAGGCGCCTTCACAGCAGGGTGAGGCTCTCTGAGGATTAAGGTGCTTGGTACTGGGCAGGTCAGGGGGAAAGGCTGGAGGGCCCACCCCATGAGCTTGACTCTCCAAAGCTCATCCACTGAAAAATCTTGCTTGGTCTCCAAGATGCTCCGGGACTCGGTTCTAGTTGTGTGTCCAGTGTTGTCTGTTCCAGCTGGCCACAGCTCTCAAAAGCCTTAGACAGAAAGTTGCCTCTCCTGTCCCGTTTGCTTTCACCTGGGCCCTTCTGCAGGCAAAGCAAGCTCTCCTCTCTGTTTCCCACTTTTATAAAAATTTCATTCTTTGTGCAGCTCTTCAGCCACCGATTCAGTTTAGCAGCTCTTGCAGAAACCCTAAGCAGGTGTCTGAACCTTTTTTTGTCCCCCACCCCAGGATCCAGAGCCCCAGGCCAAAAAGCTGAAGGTGGAATGCTGGGAGAGGAGCATCGGCAAGCTGTCCAGCAAGGCCACACTCTCAGGACTGGTGGCGACCAAGCGGAAGCTGGAACACAGTAGCACCAACAGAACCAAGGCTCAGAACGGGCCGGTGGGCTCAGGTAATGATGGAAGCCCTGGGGAAGGGGGGAGGACCAGCGCTCTGGTCTTCAGGAGGGAGGAGCTGAGTCCTTAGAAGGTAGATCAGCTCAAGTTGCTGTGCCAGGCTGGCTGATGGAATGAGCAGTTGCAATACCTGCAGTTAAGGCATCAGGCAGGCCCCGAATCCTTCTCCAAAAACCAGCTCAGAGACATTCTTTTCATGAAACAAAACCCAATTTAAAGGGGGGAGAGGGAATCTCTTGATTGCTTTGAACCTGAGCCATTTGCAGGGGGGAAACACTTTCTGAACCAGTTAGAACATAAGAGTCGCTGTGATGGATCACAGGACCCTCCCACGTGCACATACCCCTGTGTGATGGGTTATGTTGTCCAGCTGCTCTTAAGCTTAGGAAGTGTCTCCTACACGTGCCCAACCCTCTTCATTGCCCTCCTCTGTTTGCACCCTTCTCAAAGCCCCACCCCCAGCCCTGGACACAGGGCTCCAGGGGAAGTCTGATGAGTGCGGCATAGACAGGCCGGTGGCCCCTCTTGTCCATCACCCTGCCTCACACCATTTGCGGGGAAGGGTTCAGCTCAGCATGACTCTCCAAGTACAGTTCTGATTGCGGCTGATTGTGCATTCCAAGAGGCAAACCGGTTGGCTAGGCACAAAGATCCCTCTTAGTGGTGGTCCTGACCCTTACTGTGTGCACGGCCAAATGTGCCCTATGCGATCCTTTTTTACTGGGTGGTATGCAATATTTGGTTCCTTAATCTCATTCAGTGACTTGAACCCCGACATTTTGTCCAAGTACATCCCAGACCGTTTTGACTGGAGAGGGGTTTCCTTATCTGGACTCCTCCTCCTGGGCACGGAGGATTCGTGCCAGACAAGAGGAGCCTTGTCGTTCTCTCTGGTCTATAATGGTTTGATCTGGGTGTGGGGGGGGTACAGTAAAGGTTGTCACATGGTAAACAGTCAGTAGTTTTCATGTTGTGGGCTGGAGGATGTTCTAGGACCTGCAAAGATTAGAGACCATCAGTCTACAGGAGTATGGAATCGAATTCCTGAGAGTTATTTAAAGTCTCCTCTTCAGCTCCAATAGAATGAGATGGTAGAATTCTGAGGTGGGTGTAGATTTTCCAGTTTCCCCCCGGGGCAGGGTACTGGGGCTGGGCCAGAGGACCTGTGCTAGGCCCTTAAAAGAACAGGGGGCCCAGTGACGTCATAGGGAGGAGCCAGTGACGTCACAGGCCATTGTCACTATCTATGGAGGTAGAGCCATGTGAGATTTAGGGAAGGGCTCCCCAGAAATTTAGGGGGGCCTGGCAACCCCTAGCCATGCCCCTGGGCTGGGCTAAACCCAGGAAAAGGTGGGAGTTGGCCAGGAAGACATACTGGAGATTCCTCCAGGCCTCTCATTCAGGTCTATACTGCCGGATGTGGTAGGTGTACAATAGGAATCGTCAGCATCAGAAAGGACTTTCCTCTTTCTAATTACAAATCTATCCATGGCAAATTGAATGGAATGGTGAACTGGAAACAATTCAAAGGAAACTATCCGGATTCTGAAGGAGGAGAACTTACATATAAAAAATAGGAGGGGGTAGCCATGTTAATCAAGTAATCCCTGCAGCGAGAGGTCCTAGCCCCTTTCTGTTATACTTTGTGGACAGGGTAGCATTACAAATGTGATTCTCCAGGCAGAAGCAGTCGAGTCTGTTCCACTGACTCCAGACTCTCCCCGCCTCACTCTGCTGTAAAAGTTCTCTTTGGCAATAGGTCTCAGTCTCCTTGCGGGGGGGGGGTCCTCTTTCCAGTTCATGACGGTACCCTTCTCTTTGGTTCCTAGCCACTGGGAGTCAGAGCACAGAGGCCAGCAATGCTTCGGGGTCAAGAACACTGGGCTCTTCTTCGCTAAGCCTCCTGGGAGCCTACTCGGACAGCGAGGACAGTAAGAGTGATTGACTGTCCCCAGATCGGAGGCAGAGGGGCTGAGCCCGTGGCCCTGACTGGGTGCCCATCCCTTTGTGGTAGATGGATCCAGTTACAGTTGGAGAGCGGAAGAAGACGACTTTCTGGCCGTCAGCATGTGGCATGTTTGTTTTTTCCTTTCTCAAACACTTCTGCCATGAAAATGGGCTTGCAGGGTTTTTTTTTTTCTGAACTGACCCTGTGTGCCATTCATCAATCGGCACCTTCCACCCCAGCTTCTCCTATCAGTTGTGTTGATACCAGCAAACCTCAGCAGCAGGAGGCAGACCTTTTGATGGAGGGACTGACCGACCAACACCCCTCAGGCAGGGGTGCTTGTGGTGTGTTCGACCAAGTTCCCATTGGCATTTTGGAGAGAAGATCGAGTTACTACCCCCTCTGATTGACAAAGTGAGGAAATTGACATCACCATTAGTAAAACTTTCCCAGCCAATAGCTACACAAAGAACAGTAAAGCTCCATTCCGTCCACTCATAATCTGGACTCAACAAAATAGAACAAGATGCTCCAATAGCCATGTTTTTTGAGAGGTATTTGGAAGGAAATGGGGAAAATCAGCACATTCCCATGAACGAGAGTTGTTCATTCAACCCACAACGGTCAGGAGGGTTGCGTTGGGAGAGAGATGAAAGGGTGGGTGGGTTGCAGGACGGCACCTACAAGTTTGATGTTTGTTCCATCACACCCTTCTCCCCTCTGAATTGCATATGTGAATTTTAACGTCCAAGTAAATAGATCAATGACTGGTCTTCCAGCTCAGTCATTTCCCCCCTCACGCCCTTTTTTATCCTCCCGTGTGCAGTGTCTATATAGTCTTCTGCCAGTTATGGAAAAGCTTCAGTTATCGATTAGGGCGGTGAGATGTCATGGAATGTTCATGAACATTCCAAACTTTTCTGGCAGTGAAGGTGCTGGTAGGGTTTGCAGCCTAACCTGTGGGAGGGAAGGGGAAATTTTGTCAGTTTGGCTGGGCTGAAAACTACAAACCAGCCTGCAGGAGAGGAGTGGGGAGGCTGAGGACTGTGGAAGGTCTGTAGTCAGAAACAATGAGGATACACACTAGGAAACAGAGAAAGGGGACCTGAGGTCTGGTTGACAGAAGTGATAATAAGATAACCTTGGGCAAATCATTCTGTCTCAGCCTAACCTGCCTCAGAAATGTGGGTGAAGTGGAGATGGGAGGAACCACGAGCGGAGGAAGGACAAAAGTGAGAGAGGGAACCCTGAGGGAGAATGGCCTGTGCACCTTGAGACAGTTTCATACATACCAAAATCGGATTAAGCACTGGGAGGCAGAAAGCTCCTGTCCCCCCTCGGCGTTGTTTGCTGCCTGGGTTTTCTAGCTGCAGGGAGTTTTCAGTGTAATGGGGGTGGTATCCTTCCCCCCCGCAGTCCAAAGCAGTGCCGTTCACTCAGCTGCTTCAGCTCTCTGCCGCCTCTTCCTCCTCCATGTATGAACCAGGCCCGAGTGCGGAGTTGGCAACAGGAAGAGGGGCTGTGGGGGAGGATCTGCTTGGCATGGAGAAGGTCCCAAGTCCAGTCCCCATCAGCATCTCCAGGTTAAAAAGGGGATGGGAAAGACCTTCCCCTGCCTAAGACCCACTCAGGAGAGTCGCTGCCAGTCTGAGGAGACAAGACTGACCGTGACGGTCTGGTTCAGTATAAGGCAGCTGAGGAAAGGGCCACTGAGGCTAAGGAGAGCAAGGTGTTCAGAAGAAACCTCCCTATTCAAGGTCCAGAGAAGGCACGGGATGCCATGGGGAGGCGGAGGGGGAGGCGACAGTGCTGGAGAGGCTGGGGGGGGGATGGCTACGCAGCCAAAGAGAGAGGAATGAGGAGGGGCCGTACGTGGAGAGCCATAAGACTGGAGGCACTTTCAATCCATTTCCAAAGCACGGCGTACTTCAGCGATCATTGACGAGTAGATCTTGCCATTTCACAAAACAAAATCCAGTTGCAAAGTGGGCTTAAAAGTGTATTTATTCAGTGTGTATAAAAATGCCCTGAGAGAAAGGGGATGGGAGACCTGGCACCTGGACGAGGGAGTGCAGCAGCGTGCTTCACAGCCTTACTCTTGAGCTGCATCAAAGCAGACTTTGGCCAGCTGCAGCTCGGCCCGTCTCCTCATGAGCAGATAAGCCCAAACCCACCTCAAGGGCTGAGAAGGAGCAGAGGGCACAGTCCGCCTTCCCAATGTTTGGCTAGAACAAATCTGTTCATCTCTAGGCTGCAGCCTTCTGTTCTCGACAGATCCATTTCTCTCCCGTTTTTACTGTGGGCCAATGTCTGGTGCACCCAGCCTGCCAGTCTTCATGTTGGAGAATTTCCAACAGGGAGGAGCTGTTCCCTGCAAAGAGCCATGGTGGTGAGAGAACTGGCAATGAAATTCTCCCCCACCACCCTTTCTCCCATGTGCCCAATTTTAGACTGCAAGCCCAGCCCTAAAAGCAGGGGTCCCCAACATTTCTGAGCCTGTGGGCACCTTTGGCATTCTGACACTGCGTGCTGGCTGCGGCAGGAGGCAGAACCAGCCACAAAACAGCTGCTGCAACTGACCTTCAGTCACACCCGTGAAGGTCATAAGAACATAAGAGAAGCCACTGTTGGATCAGGCCAAAGGCCTATCCAGTCCCACACTGTCACACAGTGGCCAAAAATACCAGGTACAATCAGGAGGTCCAGCTGTGGGGCCAGGACACTAGAAGCTCTCCACTGTTGCCCCCCCCCCCCAGCACCAAGAATACAGAGCATCCCTTGCCCCAGCCTGAGAGTTCCTATCTATACCTTGTGGCTAATAGCCACTGATGGACTTCTGCTCCATACGTTTATCCAATTCCCTCTTGAAGCCGTCCATGCTTGTAGCCACCACCGCCTCCTGTGGCAGTGAGTTCCACGTGTTAATCACTCTGTGGGTGAAGAATTACTTCCTTCTATCCGTTCTAACCCGAGGGCTCAGCAATTTCATGGAGTGCCCACGAGTTCTTGTATTGTGAGAAAGGGAGAAAAGTACTTCTTTCTCTACCTGCTCTATCCCATGCATAACCTTATAAATCTCGCTCATGTCACCCCTCAGCCGTTGTTTCTCCAAGCTAAAGAGCCCCAAGCGCTTTAACCTTTCTTCATAGATCCCTTGTGCGGTGGTGGCAGCTGCTGCCGAAGCAATGTTTTTCTAAAACTGCACAGCCAGTCAGAAGCCTTGCTGGGCCAAAGGCCCGACCCACTTTCTCAAAACACTCGTCAGGCACCAGGAAAGGTGCTGGTGGTGCCCATGGGAACCGTGTTGAGGACCCTTGCTCTAAAGCATCATGTGCATGTGCGTGGTGCTGCATCAGTCTCAAAAGGATCTGGACGAGGCTCCTATCTGAGACCTTGGAGAGGCGCTGCCACTCTGTGCCCAGCTGGGTGGCAACCGAAAGGGAAAAGCCTCCTTAGACCCCATGAGCGAGCCTCATCCTTCCTGTGCCCCACTGCGTTGTATTTTACTGTTCAGTTCCAAACAGGAGACTGCCCATTTCTTCCTCACAACAGCCTGCTTGGGGTCGTCGCCTGCTGAGGAGGGCTGTCAACGCTGATGGCCGATCACAGCTGGAGAGGCAGAATCAGGCTGACTAATGGCCTGCCATTCCTGGCGCCCCCTCCCTCTGTCCCGGAAGACACGTCCTATTAGGGAAATCAGTGTCCGTTTTAGCAGTGAGACGTCAACGGCGGTCCCAGCCCATCTGTCTGCATGTCAGGCCATCTGCGCCAGTGGCCGTCTTGCCTCTCCGGAAAGGCTTCTGTGTGAGTGACACATGGAACAATTTAACTTCCAAAGTGGGGGAGGGGGTGAGGGCTGGCTAAAACAACCAGGTGAGAGAGAGGCAGAAGTGTGCGTGCATGTGTGGGTTGTTTCTCATCTCCTAACGACTGGCATTTTGCATCCTTTTACTAGTGATTATCTGTACCTCCATGTCCGGTTCTAACTAACCGAACCGGACATGGAACAACTGATTGGTTTAGAATAGGAAAAGGAGTACGGCAAGGATGTGAGAAGCTTTGTGGAGTGTCCCATCTGTGCCCGAGCAGGACACTCTCAAACATGTGGGCGCGACAGCAAAGCACAGGACGCTTCAGCTGCCAGAGTAGGGATGCCAGCCTCCAGGAGGGACCTGTGGATCCCCTGGAATCACAGCTCATCTCCAGACTCCAGAGTTCAGTTCCCCTGGGGACAAAATTGATCCTTTGGAGGGTGGACTCTGTGACATTGTACCCCGCTGAGGTCCCTGTCCTCCCCAGGCTCCATCCCCAAATCTCCAGGAGTTTCATAACCTGGATCTGGCAACCCTGCCCCCCCATCTCATAACTGTCCCCGGAGGGGGGGACCTAGCAAACCCTGGGCAGAGGCACTTGCAGATACAGGCGATCTAGTTCAGGGATTTCCAGCCTCTTGGAGACTGCAGGCCCCTTGGGGATTCTGGCCCACAGTGGTGAATGCAGCCACAATATGGCTACTGCTGGAGGAGAAGCCTCATTTGGGGGGGGGGGGATTTGAAGAAGACAATGACCAAGTGTAGGGGGACAAGGAGAGTAATTTTGAAAAACACACTGGGGGGTGGAGAGGAGTGTAAAAGAGAACACAACCCACCCTGTGGTGGTACCAAAGCAGTGGCATTTCCGTGGCCCTAGAAACAAAGAGGGTTGAGCTAATGTAATATTAAACAGTTCAAAATTTAATAAGGTGTACACAAGTTAAAATACGTTTAAAATCCACATGTAAACAGGACTTTCACACATTTATACACATGATGGGACAATACATATAATACTAAAGACCATTTGCGTTTCGGCCATAAAGGCCTTCTTCAGTGGTCACAAATACAATCTTGTCCAGACACACATTCATACACTAATATACAAATTCTTAAAACCCTTTGTATAAAAACCAGATGTGATGCCTGCAGATCAAAAAATCAAAAGAAGAAAAATCAATTATTATTACAATGTAAACCAAATTTTAATAAATTGAAAACTATTGCTTTTTAAAAAGAAACTTACTACCTTTTATAGATGTAATTTAGTTACAGGTATGTAAAATGGGCCATACCAATGCCAATATGTATTTCCATGGCCCTGACATGCAGGAGCCCCACCAGGCCCTGCTCACTTTCTACAAACACTTGGTGGGCCCCAGAGAAGGTGCCAGTGGGTGCCACGGGCACCACCATGTTGGGGGCGCATGCTCTAGTTGGATGGTGAAGGGCTATCACGAAAGGACTGCCTTTCATGTATGTGTGTATGTGTGTCTGCCTAGTAAAATCCAGCCTGAAGGAGAGCTCTCCTGAACTCCCAAGTCAGCACCCTGTTTTGAGTCGTGGCTGGTTCTCATGAAAGTTGTTATTTCATGAATTATTTTGGATCTTGCTGCTCCTGTGGGCAGCTGCTTTCTGCCTCGAGTCAATTTAGCTGTGTTTAATCCATGTACGGGAGCTGCTGTGGCTCAGTGTTTAAGATGCTGAACTGCACATTATCTCTGTGCTATCTCTCTCCCTAGATACCTAAATCTAATCTTCCTTCCTTCCTTCCTTCCTTCCTTCCTTCCTTCCTTCCTTCCTTCCTTCCTTCCTTCCTTCCTTCCTTGCAATTCTCACTTGGCCAGAGAGTATTATGGTCAAAATTTAAGATAGGTAGCCATGTTAGTCTGTCTGTAGCAGTAGAAAGGGCCTCAGTGGTTAAGACCTTGAACTGCAGACGAGAAGGTCGGTAGTTCGAGAGTCGAGACCCAAGTGCTGCATGACAGTGTGAGCTCCCATCTCTGGTCCCAGCTCCTGCCAACCTAGCAGTTCGAAAGCAAGAAACTGCAAGGAGATAAATAGGTACCGCTTTGGTGGGAAGGTAACAGCGTTCTGTGCACCTCGGCATCTAGTCATGCCGGCCACATGACCATGGAAACATCTTCAGACAGCGCTGGCTCTTCGGCTTGGAAATGGAGATGAGCACTGCAGCCCTAGAGTTGGATCTGACTGGCTTTCGAGCAAGGGAAACCTTTACCTAATCCATGTACACGGTTACACTGGTAGCAGAAGGCAGAAAGATGCAGATGAACAGAAAGAACAGGCACTCGGCACATGATCTGATTCTAAGCACAAAGTTTCAAATTTCCCTAGTCCAAGTGGAACGGCTGCGTCATCGAAGCCAGTGCAGAGCAAAATTCCAAAGTGAGCAAGGAATGGCAGGAACAGACTTCTTGTTCCTTGCTTTCCCCCTGATCTTCTCTCCCAATTACAGTCTTGCATTACTTCCAGGCCAGATCTGCACAGTGAAAAAGCGGGACTCAGCTCAGAGGGCAACGTTTCCTGGAAACCTGCCCGTTCCCAATGCCACACGCTTGGGGGCCGTTCCATTAATGGCCACCAATGGGGTGCTTCCTCCCACCCTTGGCAGTGAGTTATGGCGAGAGCTGGCAAACTGGAAGGAGAGGAGATGAATCTCCATTAGCAGAGACAGGGCTGTCCCTTTTCTGGGCTCTTCTCCAGTGTTTTCTGAGCCAGTTCCCGACAAGGGGGGTGGGGGAAGCCAACAACTGGAGGGCTCTGCCAGAGCTGGAGGTCAGCCGGTGATGCTGCGCTTCATCATGTACCAGGTATCCACAGCGTCCTCTGCAGCAGCTAATGAAGTCTGCGGTAAAGTTTCTCCCAGCCTCGCTTGCTGTCTTTTTGTTGTTGTTCATGTTTGCATGCAGAGGGAGGGGGCCCGAATGTCTTCAAGACAATGCCTGCTGCTTGAAAGGATGAAGGTGACACCTGGCTAGGAAGCCTGTGGCCGATTAATCCGCAAAACGGTCGTCGGTGTAATCAGTTCCCGAAATCAATGCTGCGTGAGGCAAAGAACACAGATCTGAAGCAGAACATACGTTTTGCTTTTAAATGTGTGTTTGCATGTTAGAGGGAGGTCATTTCCGCACTAGACCTTAAATCCTGGTTCAGCCCTGTCCCCAGACTTACATTCTACACGACACTCGAGTTCACCCCTGTAATTATCTCCCGGGGTATTTTTTGTTTCCACATTACATCGAGGTCACACTGGTTTCACCCCACACTTGTCCCGGGATAAACAGATGCTGTTATAACCAGGGATAAAGGCAAGGTATTGTGTCGCGAGTTGAATTCTGATAAACCAGGGATGAGATCGAAGTGCGGAAAGGACCAGGGAGAGGGAGAACAGGTAGCATACGAGAAGAGACTTTCTCCCCTCCTCCTCTGTGTGGGAATGCCTCTTCCTATCCATTAAATCTGCAGGTGGGTACAATATTTCTGCAACAAAGAATGCATGTTGTTTTAAAGGGATTCTGCAGTGTTGCGCTGCGTTCCACACAGCTGAGCAGGTCACAGTGCCAGTGTCTGGTCAGGAGTCTTGTGGTATCTAGACCAGCCACACTCACTCTGGATTAGATGTGCAAGTCAAGCTAGTTAAGCATGACAACACAGTGTTCTAGCAAGCGTCATGGTGACAAGCATCAGAAACATGCTGGGAACTTTGACTCTCAAAAGCTCCTATCCTGAAACTCTTATCGGTCTCTGAGATGCTCCTGGGCGCCAATCTAAATGCTCTGTGACATCACCCACAGGTATCAGGGGGACCACTCAGAGCTCCAGCATGGCCAGCTGTGCATTTGAGCAGTAGAGACCATCCTGGATCTTCTCAGGGGTAGCGTGGATGAAGCAGGCACCCACACTCTTGACTGGTTTTACTCCTGATGCAGTGGAAGATGCAGGAACTAGCTTGGTTCTGGGATGCTTTCTCCCTCCTGAACTGGCTCTTCATTTCCGTGGGCCAGCTCGGATCATGTTTAAAGGAAGACGTGTTTCCACTGCTTTCTCTGAGCAAGTCAAAAGCGCAGTTAACGGCGTCTCCCTGCGACTCTCCCTCTCGCCTGCATGTCCCCTGCCTACATCTGTTCCACATACAGTTTCATGTGCATAAGACTGAAGAAAGCTCTTTAGTATCTAGCCGTCCCAAACCAATCCTACCCTCTTCTCTTCCTCAGTGAAGCTGGCATTTTACTGGAAGCAGCAGTTTTCATTCTGCTAGCTGCTTGGTGCAAGGAGTCCCCTTTTCCAGACATTTGTTTTCCAGACATTTATGCAGAGAGAGAGACCCTCAAAAACGAACTCCTGGCTGGTTGAGCCACAAATATTGCTTAACCTAGCTCTTGCTTCATCATAGAGGTATTCCACCAGTGAGGTATAGTGGTTTAAAGTGGTAGACTCTAATCTGGAGAACCTGGTTTGATTTCCCGGTCATCCACATGAATCCTGCTGGGTGACCTTGAACCACTCCCAGTTCTCTCAAAGTTCTCTTAAAGATACCACTGGACTCATTGTTTCCTGCATTTGATAGTTTTGTCGCCTTAGACTACAGTTCGTCCATTCCCAGTTCCACTGCATAATTTTGTTTTATTAAGAATCTTGCTGTCAGATTGAATTGTTTTATATTCTGTGCAAAATTCTGGATTATTTATTAGGAATCTGTGCTGTTAGGTTTATTTGTTAAAAACCATCATACTTGGTGATTTGCTTGCTTATTGACTGAATAGTTCTTACTGTAATTGTAATCTGCCTTACATCCCAGTGAGAAAGGCCGTCTATAAATGAAGCAAGTCGTAATGGAGTCAGGTGGGTGGCCGTGTTGGTCCGAAGCAACAGAACAAAGCTGGAGTCCAGTGGGCACCGATAAGACCAAGGCTTATGCAATGAAGGCTTACACCCAGAATTAAACTTTGCTGGTCTTAAAGGTGCCACTGGACTCAAATTTTGTCCTAATAATAATATGTGACAGAGGGAGGAATGACTCTTCCAGCCAACTAAATTTATTTGTGTCAAAGCTATAGTTCTGTAGCCAAAAGCATCCTAGATGAAGAAGAAGAGGAGGAGGAGGAGGAAGAGGAGATTGGATTTATACCCCACCCTTCACTTGGAGTCTCAGAGCGGCTTACAAACTCCTTCCCCTTCCCCTCCCCACAACAGACACCCTGTGAGGTAGGCAGGGCTGAGAGAGCTCTGACAGAAACTGCTCTTTCAAGAACAGCTCTGACAGAACTATGGCTTGCCCAAGGTCATCCAGCAGGTGCAAGTGGAGGAGTGGGGAATCAAACCTGGTTCTCCCAGATTAGACTCCGCACACTTAATCACTACACCAAACTGGCTCTCAAGATGGATAGAAGATGGAGGTTTGGATCCCCTGGGGCCTAGATCTGTAGGGTTTTTACCTGCCCCTGGTTACTGCCATCAGAAGGACTAAGAATATGATTGCCAACCTCCAGGTGAGGTCTGGAAACCTGGAATGACAATTGGATCTGCAAACAACGATCAGTTTCCCCTGGAAAAAAACATGGCTGCTTTGAAGGGTGGACTCTCTGCCATTGTATCCCGCTAAGGTCTCTCCCCAGACTCCTCCCCCCTAGGCCCGAAGCCAGGACTTTTTGACTTGTGGCGCATCTTTTTTTCAGATGGGGCGGCCATTATGTGTCTGTCTATACACAACTTTACAAACCTGTCATGCTTATCCTTATAAATAATAAGCATACTAACAAGCATACTTTTAATAATAAAGACAAGTCGTTTATCAGGCTTATTACAAAAAAGCTAGCCATTACAGAACTTGTGGTTTGTCAAAGATGTTCTCACAACAACCCTGTGAGGGGGGTTAGACTGAAAGTGCTAGCAGGCTTCCACGGCACGAGTGAGGATTCAGACCTGGGTTTACCCAGTTCCTAGCCCACCTTCCAAAGCTGCCCACCTTTTAGGGCACCTTTCCTCCTTCAAACAGCTCACTGATTCTCCAGTTATTGCCTTTTAAGTATCACTTCCCCTCTATTTATTTATTTTTATGTGGTTTATTTCATTCGGGGCTCTGCGCGGTTTACAACAGCATAAAATCCAATACAATTTTAAAACCAATTAAAACTACAGAATTCAATATAAAAACATTCGACATGGGTACTTTAAGACTTTAAACAAGATGGCATATCTAGCATTCAGATTTTTATTGGGGGGGAAGGGAGGGTGCCGGGCAGATGTAAGGGAACCGTCACTGGCCTTAAATGAAGGCCTGGCGGAACATCTCTGCCTTGCAGGCCTCTACTCCACTTCTCTCCCCAGGAGAACCTGAAGCAGCATACACTGTCCTCTTTTCCTCTGTGTTGTTCTCACAACAACCCTGTGAGGGAGGTTAGAGTAGACCGAAAGTGGTAGCAAGCGTCCATGGCACGAGTGAGGATTCAAATCTGACTTTCCCCAGATCCTAACCCACCTTCCAAAACTGCCCACGTGAGTCAGACAAAAACAAACCCATGAGTCTGATGTGTCTACCAGCCAGGGTTCAAGGATCAGCTGTACTTTTAGTGATGAAGACAATGAAGAGTCAGGCAGACTGCCCTGGGAAATAGGTCTTGTTATTTAGTCTTTTTCAGTTTGCATAACTTAACTATCACCATGTTACATGGCGTAGTGGTTTGGTGTAGTGGTTAAGTGTGCGGACTCTAATCTGGGAGAACCGGGTTTGATTCCCCACTCCTCCACTTGCACCTGCTGGATGACCTTGAGCAAGCTGTAGTTCTGTCAGAGGTGTTCTCAAAAAAGAGCAGTTTCTGTCAGAGCTCTCTCAGCCCCACCTACCTCACAGGGTGTCTGTTGTGGGGAGGGGAAGGGAAAGGAGTTTGTACGCCACTCTGAGACTCCTTTGGGTAGTGAAGGGCGGGGTATAAATCCAATCTCTTCCTCTTCTTAATTTGCTGTTAAATCCCTGTCTATAATTTTAGAACCTCATCTTCCAGTCTAATGTATCTGAAAAAGTGTGTGCCTTGCACACAAAAGCTCATACCTTGAATAAGCCTTTGTTGGTCTTACAGGTGCCGCAGGACTCTAAATTTGTTCTTACCCTGGGAAATATACAGGAGGGCAGAGAGGAAGATTGGACAGGGAGGGGAGAGCTGGCACGTTCCAGCAAATAAGGAAGAGGCAGCAAAATCAGGAATTGGGCAGGGCAAAGTGCATAGTGTAGCATGACTTTATAAATGAATTAAAGTAATTACAAAATTAATTTTAAAATTACTTCTTGCAGCAAGACCTTGTGGGGCCTTGCTGATTCGTGATGGGGCCAGGCCTTGAGGGGCCCCACCATTCCCCCCCAATCTCCAGGAATTTCCCAACCTGGAGTTGGCAACCCTGGCTGAGAACCCATTTACTTAAGCTGGAGCAAAGTCCCCTGGGATTGTGGCCCTGTAAGCGATTGCCTGGTTTATTTTGACAGCTGGGCTGTGTTGACCGCATTCCTTCACAGGCTTCTTCTGCCTTTTGGTGGGGCAGCTCCCCAGAGGGCTGCATTGGAGACCTTCAGCCGCTGATTGCCTGCTTGGGAAACCTCTGCATTCTAGGTCTGGGCCAGGGGGTGGCAGGAGCCGGCTGCAGTTGCGTCTGGTCAGTCACATCCAGATACAATCAGCTCCAGTCCCTGAGCTGCCAGGTTTCCCTCCAGCTCTGCCCCCTTTCCTTCCAGAGCAGGCCCATAGCCAGGATTTTTTTAAAGTCAAGAGGCATTTACATTTCTTAGGGGCCACTGGCTTATCAATTTAATCCGGGGGAGAAGGCCATGACACTCCTGGCTAAATGGGAAGTCAGGGGGCCTAGCCTGCAAGTTGGGGGGCCTAGCCCCAAGATGCCCCACTGTAGCTACGGTCCTGCTCCAGAGTGCTCCTAGTAGGGCTAAGGCCTTTTCTGCACTGCCACCACCCCGGCTCTCACAGCTGTTCTCCTCTGTGGTGCATATATCTCTTGTTCTTCATTGCCTCCTGCTTTCGCCTTGCATTTCCACTGGGTTTGTTTTTCTGCATTGCTCGGCTCTCAGTTTGGTTTCATTCCGCTGTTTCTCCGCCTTATCTGAATGCTGTTTTTCCCTGTTTTTTCTCCTTGCCCCGCTTCCACATCGGAGTAATTCGAAAGCAGAAACATTTCCATGGATTTCTCCCCCTCGCCACCCCTTTTCTGCCCCCCTCAGAGGTCACTCCTCCGCCCACCCCCTTCTGCGTCCTCCAGGGGGAGTCCTTTGTTGTGCTTGCCACTGAAAGGAAAGTACTATATGGGCAGGGTACTTGAACGGGGCTTTTTCCTCAAGAGCTTCCCCCAAGACTTTCATGTTTGCAAGCCCTGGGACAAAAGCCAAAAGGCTCTCTGCATTTTGCAAAATGGGCCAAGGCTCTGAGCTCACCTCTGCCAGTTGCACCCGGTACAAAGAGGCAATCAGCAGCGTGGCTGGGCTTAAGTCAGTCTTTGTTCTTTCTTTGATTTGCTTTTTTGGGGAAAGCAGGGGCGGATTTCTTGAGGGGTCTTTGCAAAGACTGTTTCTCTGCACCAGCAATGCCCGTTCCCATTGCTGGGAGCTGCTGTCTGCCCCCCTCCTCACATGGTTGGATGCAGAGCTGGAGGCAGGAGGAGAGAGAGAGCGAATCATCTACTTTGGACTCCTTCCTGCAAGTTGAAAAATGCTGCTGTCTGGAAGTGTTTCTGCTGGAAAGATTTCTCCTGCCCTGCCCCCTTGGAGGAACCACATCCCCACCAGCTCCAGCCATGACTCTACAACTACCGCCATGGTGGACACCACCACTGCCGAAGCACAAGCTGGCCAACAGACCAACTAACCTCCAAGTTCAGTTGCAAATCTCCCCCTCCCTCCCAAAAAGCAGAGAATTGGTCCTGTTCCCCTGTACCATAAGGAGCTGTGGTGGCTCAAGTGGTTAAGACGCTGAACTGTGGGCTGTGGAAGGTCAGTAGTTCAGCAGTTCAAGACCCAAGAGTGCCGCATGATGGAGTGAGCTCCCGTCTCTAGTTCCAGCTCCTGCCAAACTAGCAGTTCGAAAGCAAGAAATTGCAAGTAAATAAGTACCACTTCGGAGGGAAGGTAACAGTGTTCCGTGCACCTTGGTGTTTAGTCGAGCCGGCCACATGACCACGGAAAAGTCTTCAGACAGTGCTGGCTCTTCGGCTTTGAAACGGAGATGAGCACCACAACACTAGAGTCGGATTCAACTGGCTTTCGAGCAAGGGAGCCTTTACCTTTACCTTACCCCTGTACCATGTCCCAACCAGTGTTCTCTCTAAGCTGAGTTAGTGTGAGCTAGCTCACAGTTTTTTAGCCTCCACCTCACACATTTTTGTCTCAGCTCAGGAAGGAGGGCTCCAGAGCAAACTGATTTATGCAGCAGCCAAATCGCTCGCTCACAACTTTAATGCCAGCAGCTCACAAAGTGGAATTTTTTGCTCACAAGACTCAGCAGCTCAGAGGGAGCATTGGTCCCAACTCTGTGGGCACTGTTGGCATTCTGACATAGGGTGGTGGTGGAGTCCATCTTTGGAGGGGGAGAGAGAGAGAAAGGCTGGTTCTGGATCTGGCATTTGTTCCACATTTTCTCAACCCCGAGGGAAAGGTGCAGCTCAAAACCACGTTCAAATACCTCGGGGCAACGCCACACTACCTGCAAAGTCACCTGTGAACAGCCATAAAACTGCCATAAATCTATGCAGAAGGGACAATAAAACCCCGATGATCAAAGGAAGTGAAAGCAGCATGCAATGCAGAGGGTACCATAAAATCTGATGATCAAACAAAGTGAAAGCGGCATGCAATGCAAAGAGGAATTTCTGTTCCAACGGAGGGGAAAGCCAATACAGAATCACCCAAAGAGTACAGGGGACAAGCAAATACACTTGGGAAAAGCCGTGGGAGAGAAGATAAAACCAACACTGTGGTGGCAGCTGCTTGAATCTGCACAGCCAATCAGATCTCCAGTGGCCAATCAGAAGCCCTGCTGGGAGGAGCCCCACCTGGCCACACCCACTTTCTAAAAACAGGACCCACACAGGCAGCACAATGGGGACCCTGTTCTTATACAGTTCAGGGTGGTGGTGGTTTGGCAGTATATAGGAGGCAGTTGGATGTTCCCCAGACATAGAGTCTATTCCTTCCCCCTTTTGCTTTTCTGATGGTGCTTCTCTCACATGCAGCTCTAGGATGAGGTGGACAGACTTGTAAATTGATGGGATTTTTTATACTGGATGCCATTTCTCAGCAGACAAATGTCAGGTGGAGACTCCAGTGAGAAGCAGCTGAAATGGCATCCATATATAGGTTGCAGCCTGACTGGTGTGCTGGTATCTCAACAGGGACAAATGATACCTTCCCCTCCTTTCAAGGGCACTCCTCAGTTACTTTGCCAGTTCATCCACAGGAGTAATCCACAGCGGATCCCTCAGTCTTTTAACTGGACTTTGTTACCATCACTGCTGCACAATGTAATGTTGCGCATCTTGTCCCGGGAAGCTGAGCCTTACTGGCCTCTCTTTGCAATAACCTCCTCCCCTTGCTGTTTGTAGCTCTGGTATATGTATGCATACCAACTGAATTTAACACTTCATGCATCAGACGAAGTGGGCTCTGGGTCACAAAAGCTGCCAGAATAAATGCGTTAGTCTTTAAGGGGCCACGAGACTCTTTTGTTGTAGAGGGTACTTTGACACTGCATCAACCGCAGCGGAGTGAGGGAGCTGGGTTGCTCTCCATAAGGAATTCCCCTCTCTTGGTGCGTGTGTGTGCGTGCACATACAGAAGAGATAGCGAGAGCCCTTTGTTTCCTTCCTTTGCTCCTTTTCCGGAGACAAGAAGCGGCAACTGCTTAAAATCAGAACGGTGAATGGTTCAGAGACTGCATGTGCAGCTGGCAGTTCTGATTTCAGAAAGAGAGGCGGATGCCGAACAAGCTGAAATGTAAAACCCTTTCAGGCACAGCTTTGCATTTCCTGCTTGGAGATGGGGGGAGGGGGCAAGACTAAATGGCCTCGCAGGCCCCATCCAATGCCAGGCCTCTCTCCAGCGCTCTCTTGCTCCAAGGAACCATTTCCCGCTGCCTGCTAGAATTTCTCACCACTTGGGGATCTGATGGGGGATTTACAATCTTCATCGATACAAATTGCAACTTCCTCTCCCTCTGGTCTTGGTTTTCTTAGAGCATTCATTGATTCCCCTTCTGCCTCCCTGTCGTCGTCGTCCCCCCCGCCCTGCATGGGTGGTGGAGCAGGGAAGACAAATCCAGGACCACAATCCCCTCCTGCCTTGTCTTGCTAAGCTGCTGGGTGAAGAGGAAGGGCTTCTGGTGCTCCAGATGCCCACCCATCCATCTGCTGCAGCTGGCCTGTGTTTCTCCTGTGGGCGATCAATGTAATCAGTCAGTCTCCATTAAATTCCATTGCTTTCATGCTTGTTGCTAATGATGACGATGGGGTGTGTGTGTGTGTGAGAGAGAAACAGCACATACTAAACTCGGGTTGCCAACCTCCACGGGTCACCTGGAGATCTCCCGCTATAACAATTAATTTCCAGATGGTCAAAATCAGTTTGCTGGCAGAAAATGGCTGCTTTGGAGGGTAGACCCCATGGTATTATACCCTGCTGGGGTCCCTCCTTTCCCCAAATCCCGCCCTCCCCAAGCTCCAACCCAGAGCTGGCAGCCCTGTACTAAACCCTGGCAGGTGTTTGCATTTACCGAGTTCAGTCATATCTTGCAAATGCAAAACCGATTATTCAAGTTGGCTTTAGTCCAGTGCAACAGAGTTTAGTACAGCGCAATCGAATTGCACTGTACTAAATGATTCACAAAGTTACTTGGATAAGTTATTATGGGATGCAGTCTGTATTACTGTGTTGAGCTTGCTGAAACTATGTTCCTACTGTGTAGTTTTTGCATCACTTAATGTGTCCTGTTAATACTTAGGCTTTGCTGCGGTTCTGTTTTTAGATTTCTGCATTTTGCATTGCCAACTCCAGGCTGGGAAATTCTGGAGATCTGGGGGGGGGGTTTGGAGTGGGGATGGGGGTGTTTAGGGAAGACAGGGACAAAGAGCCCACCTTCCAAAGCAGCCATTTTCTTCAGGGGAACTGACAGCAGCAGTCTGAAGATAATCTGTAATTCTAGGATATCTCCAGGGCCCCACCTGGAGAACATAGTACAAATGAGAGAATCACAGAAACGTAGATACAATACACAAAAAGATTCACTGTGAAAAATTACGAGCTTCTTTATAGAATACTTTTTCATATAGACCAGCTTTTCAAATTAATGGAGAGTACTTGGCATAAACAACATAGTACAATGTCAAAGTATTGTCAGAATGGTCAAAGTGCCTTGTGTATCCCAAGAGTTTTCTTCTTATCTTTTGAGAATCAATGAAACGTCTTGTGCTTTTTCAAAAAAATCTCTTGCATTCTTTGGTTTGCTTAAATTCTGAATTCTTACTGAGATGTAAGATACTTCCCACTTTTCAGTGCTGGAACACCTGTTGCAATCGTTCCACCTGAGATCTGGGCCCTGCAGGATCTATTACAATTCCACAGGGCCTGTAAAACAGAGCTGTTCCACCAGGCCTTTGGTTGAGGTGGCAGACATCCAGCTGGCTTGACCTCCCCTGCTCATACTGCCCTATGTGATGGCCCTACAAGGCTAAAGAGATCTGTGCAGCCTCTTCTGGCAAACTGGATGCCTTATTGACCATCTAGCCAGGAGACACTCTGGACTACCATGAACCAGCCTGCCATCTTATTCCGAATTGGTTTTAAACTGGATTTAAATTGTATCCTCCACTTGCAGCTGCTGGATGACCCTGGGCAAGCCATAGTTCTGTCAGAGCTGTTCTCTCAAGGACAGTTCTTTCAGAGCTCCCTTAGCCCCACCTACCTCACAGGGTGTCTGTTGTGGGGAGGGTAAGGGAAAGGAGTTTGTAAACTGCTCTGAGATTCCAAGTGAAAGGTGGGGTATAAATCCAATTCCACCACCCCTCCTCCTCCTCCTCCTCCTCCTCCTCCTTCTTCATTTTAATATTGTTTTTACTGTGAAATGACCTGTTGTGACCCTCCCTGAGCCTGCTTGTGGGGGGTGGGGGTGGGATAGAAATAAAATTAATTAAATAAATACATAAGTAATGGTTGGGTGGGTTCATAGGGGATTAGGTGGTCCTAATCCTCATTAAAGGGGGATTAGGCAAATGTATGGCAGGGCTATCACTTTCATGTTCAGAGGTTTGAACAAATAGAGACTCGGAGGAGAGCGGAGGAAAATGGCCTCCTTCGTGCCCGGCTTGTGGGGCATCCTTGAGATCATCTGGCTGGGCACTGTTGAAAGCAAGGTGCTGGACCAGACGGACCTTTGGTCTGAACCAGATGGGGCCCTGATTAACCTTCTTAGTTTTATTTATCTTTAAAACATTAAATCAGAGTTAACATCCCATGCAAGGTACTCGTGGCTTCAATATAATGGATACCACACCTTGTTACAACACTCCACCTGGTTTTCATTGTACAGAGACCTTGTAGTCGTGTGCTGAATGAACAAGATCCCAGACCCAGATCATCTCTACCCCTGTGGAGATCAAGTGTAAATGAATTACCTCATAACCTTTTATGGATTCCACCCAGGACAGAGTGATAGCAGAGTGTCTCTGAGCACGCACAGAGTGAAATTTTCACAGGGGGCTCCGAGATCAAGGGGCATCTTTGAATTCCAATGGTCCTTTTAAAAGAATCTGGCCACTGAAGGAAGTTGTCAGAGACTGACTAAGCGTGGCTGGCTTCATCTGCCTTTGGAACTCTGTTGGGATGAGTGTGGACTCCACCTTGCCTTTTTTCTTTCTTACCTGCCCGTGGGCGACAATGTTCTTTCTCATTCCTCAGGCTGCAATTGTGAAGGCATCCCTCTGATAAAAATCTCTAATGGCTTCCTTCGGCTGCTAACTTCTACACTCCAAGAGTCATTAACTTGTGCGACTGACTGCCTCAGGAGGCATTGCTGGCTGCTACATGGTTGACTTAAGAAGGGGACTGCAGACATTTAGAGAAGGCTGTCCCATCAGCAGGGGGAAGCTTTGGCCTCCGTGACCTGTTGGGAACCTTTCCAGAGGCATCTTGTTGGCCAATATGTGGGTTGCTGTACTAGACGGACCACAAGTCTGATCCAGCACTGCTAATCTCAGGTCCTCATTACACCAGTTCTGCTTCTGTCAAGAGATTCAGTGAAAGATGCTACTCCAGGGCATCCCATAATTGCAGCTCCTCCCCTATCAGTGGCACGACTAGGTGTTTTGAGTTGGCTGGTTTTATCCCCGGTTCAAATCTCTTCAAAGGAATTAAAATGAGGAGGGTGGTAAGCAGTGGGTACCACAGGGATCAGTACTCGATCCGATGCTTTTTAACTTGTTTATTAATGATTTGGAATTGGGAGTAAGCAGTGAAGTGGCTAAATTTGCAGATGACACGAAGTTGTTCAAGGTGGTGAAAACCAGGGAGGAGTGTGAGGCACTCCAAAGGGATCTGTTGAGGATGGGTGAGTGGGCGTCAACGTGGCAAATGGGGTTCAGTGTGGCCAAGTGCAAAGTGATGCACATTGGAGCCAAAAATCCTAAATATAAATACATGTTGATGGGGTCTGAACTGGCAGAGACGGACCAAGAGAGAGATCTTGGAGTCGTAGTGGATAACTCAATGAAAATGTCTAGACAGTGTGTAGCTGCAATAAAGAAGGCCAATGCTATGCTGGGGATTATTAGGAAGGGAATTGAAAACAAATTAGCCAGTATCATAATGTCCCTGTATAAATCATTGGTGCGACCTCATTTGGAATACTGTTTACAGTTCTGGTCACCACATCTCAAAAAGGATATTATAGCATTGGAAAAAGTGCAGAGAAGGGCAACTAGAATGATAAAAGGGTTGGAACACCTTCCCTATGAAGAAAGGTTAAAACGTTTGGGGCTCTTCAGCTTGGAGAAACGACGGCTGAGGGGTGACATGATCGAGGTTTATAAGATTATGAATGGGATTGAGCAGGTTGAGAAAGAAGTACTTTTCTCCTTTTCTCACAATACAAGAACTCGTGGGCACTCCATGAAATTGCTGAGCAGTCGGGTTAGAACAGATAAAAGGAAATACTTCTTCACCCAAAGAGTGATTAACATATGGAATTCACTGCCACAGGAGGTGGTGGCAGCTGCAAGCATGGACAGTTTCAAGAGGGAATTAGATAAACATATGGAGCAGAAGTCCATCAGTGGCTATTAGCCACAGGGTATAGATGGGAATTCTCAGTCTGGGTCAGGTGATGTACTCTATCCTTGGTGCTGGAGGGGGCAGCAGTGGGAGGGCTTCTAGTGTCCTGGCCCCACTGCTGGACCTCCTGATAGCACCTGGTATTTTTGGCCGCTGTGTGACAGAGTGTTGGACTAGATGGGCCATTGGCCTGATTCAACATTGGCTTCTCTTATGTTCTTATGTAATGCAATAATAAATATTCAACTGTTTGCAGCCCCTTGTGAGGGACTCCATAATCCACTGTCTGGTGAAGGTGGCCCCTAATGTTAGGTCTGGCTTGGCTGGAAAGAGCGATGGATAAAACATGGATGGTCAAGAATGCCTGCCAGGGAGACCACATGGCCCCTGAATCCATCACAACCAGAATGGGGGCGGGGGGAGAGGAGGATTCCCCATTGACATCTCCATCGGGAAAGAGGAGGAGATTTCCAGATTTTGAACCCGAGACTGTCATATTTAACGTCCGCATGTTGGATGAAGACAGACACCATCATCTAGTTCAAGAGTCCCCAACCTTTTTGAGCCTGTGGACACCTTTGGAATTTGGACACAGGGTGGTGGTCACAAGATGGGACGCGGAGGCGGGCAATAGTGAGCCACCTCTCTGAAATGTCCAAGCCCCACTAGGGGTCACCAAAAGCCAGCCATGACTTCCAGGCACACACACACACAATAACAAAAAAAGAAAAGACTAACAAACTTTATGGCCGGGTAGGAACTTTTGTGAGTCACCACTCGGCTTCTTCAGATAGATCAAGATGGGAGGCCATGTTAATGTATCTGTAGCAGGAGAAAAGAGCAGGAGTCCAGTGACACCTTCAAGACTAACAACTTTTGTGGCAGGGGAGGAGCTTTCGTGAGTCACTGCTCACTTCTTCCGATACCGAAGGTATATGCACTGCATTGGGAATGAATATTTCTATATCATCCAAATGCTTGCTTCTTTTTAAAAACAAATTTTATTAATTTTCCTGTATAAATACAGAGGAATGCCCTACAATACAATATCCACACAGTATAAAACAAAATGCAAGACAAAATTAAGCAATGTCAACTTCTGTCTCCATAAATTAAAGGGATTACACATACGTACCCATAGTTATCATATCCTTTATTCCTATGACTCAATCAGACAAGCGGCCGGTAGACAATTTATCCACAAAAACCATACAGATCCATTCCTAAAGAAACCCACCAAAATTCAATTACACCATGTGAACCTGCGTCTCAGTGAGCCAAGCAGATTATAAATAATTCCACCATGTCACATCTTGCTGGGACTCAGCCTATAAAGAAACAAACGTCTGCCCACAAAAGCTTCTACGCCAAATAAAACTTCACTGATCTTAAAGGTGCCCCTGGAATCAAACTTTGTTCATCCAGGTGCTGGGTATGAGTGAGCTGGTCACAAAGTCCGAACACAGGCACCCTCCCCAGGCCCATAGCTACAGTGGGGCATTTCGGGGCCTGGCCCCCTGACTTCCTGCCAAGGCCCCCTGAATTCCATGCAGCCCCCAGGCCCCCCAACTCTCTGGGCCACCTGGAGGACTCCCAACTGTCTGCGCCACCTGGAAGACTCCCTACCACCACCCATTCCCCAAGCGCAGCTTGCTTCCCCGCATAGGCAAGCAGACTGAGAACGCTGGAAAAGTGAGTTTTGTGATGTCAGTGCCCCCGACTAATTTAAAGGCTCCCCGAATTACAAAATCCTGGCTAGGGCCCTGACCCTCCCCTTCTCCAGCTGTGTTCTTCCCATCCTGCAAAGGTGACTTCCTCAGAAGGCTAATGTTTCCCTGCTGGGAGGTGGCCACTTTGTGGCCCTGCTGGGAGACCGCCAGGGAGTCTGTCGCACATGTAAGATTTATGCAATTAGGAACTCGAGACGGCACCAGCTTATTAAGTTACTTAGTTCAACCTTCGGTCAGAGCCTGTGTCTTCCCACACAGGCTTGCTTTTATTTCCAATTGTGTTTCTGGCAGAGACAGAAATCTGTTGTCCGTAGGTCACGTGACATCCCGGGGGGGTCGCCATCAGACAGATCTGGGGGCTGAACCACAAGAAATTGCAGGCGCTCTCTCCAGCCTGGAGGTCACGCATTTATGCCCAAGAGTCACGGGTATATTTATAGTGGTTGTCTACCTAACAATTTCCTGGCTGTCGTTTGTGCAGTCTGGAGAGACAGCCGCACAAGGACAGGAACTGCAATAAATGAAAGCTGGAGCCAAAACCCTGCTAGGATTATGAGCCACTGTCCCGCTTCCCAAGGGAGCTGTTTAGGGGACAGGACGGTCCTTTCTCCACCTTACATTTCAGGCTCCGTGAGATTTTCCTCAATAGGGGAACACAAGCTTGCCGTGCAATCCTAAGCAAAGTGGCACCCTTAGAGCCCACTGAATCTGAGGCAGCGTTAGTGAAGTTATTCCAGCACTAGAACCACTGTGCCCTGGTCTGGGTGGCCCAGGCTAGCTCAGTCTTGTCAGGTCTTGCAAGCTAAGCAGAGTCAGCCCTGGTCAGTTCTTGGATGGGAGACCATGGAGGAAGTCCAGGGTTACTATGCAGAGGCAGTCAAGGGCAAACCACCTCTGAATGCCTTTCCCCTCTGAAAACCCCATAAGTGGTAACCTTAGGTCAGATGCAACTTGACGGCACTTTTCACACACATGCAGAGCCACTAAGTCAAGCTGGATTCCACAGCCTGTAGCTGTAACCAGTGCTCCCTCTAAGCTGTGGAGTTCTGTGAGCAAAAACTCTATTTTGTGAGAACATAAGAGAAGCCAATGCTGGATCAGGCCAATGGCCCATCCAGTCCAACATTCTGTGTCCCAGTGTCCAAAAATACCAGGTGCCATCAGGAGGTCCACCAGTGGGGCCAGGACAGTAGAAGCCCTCCCACTGTTGACCGCCCCACCAAGCACCAAGAATAGAGTGCATCACTTGCCCCAGAGTCCCTATCTATACCTTGTGGCTAATAACCACCGATGGACCTCTGCTCCATATGCTTATCTCATTCCCTCTTGAAGCCATCAATGCTTGCAGCCATCACCACCTCCTCCTGTGGCAGTGAATTCCATGTGTCAATCACTCTAGCTACTGGCATTAAAGTTGTGAGCGAGCAACTTGGCTGCTGCATAAATTAGTTTGCTCTGGAGCCATCCTTCCCGAGCTAAGACAAAAATGTGTGAGCCAGAGGCTAAAAATCTGTGAGCTAGCTCACACTGACTCAGCTTAGAGGGAACACTGACTATAACCACCATACAGTCTAGATGCCCAGGATACAGAAGACGCTGATAAACAACACAGCCTCAAAGGGACTTGAAATTCAGCTGTCTGCACTTCAGGGCTCTTCAGAGGCTTGGTGTATGGGAGTGAAGACCATCCTTCCTTCCACCCAGCCCTGTGCTAGACTGCAGGCCTCTGGTCTCGAAATGTCAGTCTTCCGCAGCATGGTCCCTTTGTACCCTGCATCTCTTTGTTACCTCCGGCCGTCTGGGCTCCTGCTGTTCCAAATGGTTCTCTCCCCCTCTCTCTATCTGTTTTCTATTCCCTCTGCGGCATAGCTGCCGGCGGCTTAGCACGCCACGTAATAAACCGGTATGTTCTGTAGATTTTTTTTTATCACATCGGCTGGCGGAATTGCATTAGTCCCTGTTAAAAACGGCTGGTGGCGGGGTAATAAATTGGATGTGTCAGGTCCGTTTGCTTCTTCATCTCCTTTCATTACCTGGAGCAGTAATTTATCTCCTCAGTTGCTCCAGCGGCCGGGAGAACAGCAGACAGAGTGGTGGCTGGGGCTTTCCGGGACATGAGGAGCTTGGGTCCAAGGCGCTGCAGAAACCAGGTGATGCAGAGGAGGAGGAGGAAGAAGAAGAAGAAGGGGGTGAAGACTGGAGATGCGCTGCCAGGCAGGTGTTTGAACTGAGAATTGGCATTAACTTGCTTGTGACAATTCAGATTAATATTTGCTTCATTAAAAAAAAATCCTCAGCCATTTTGGATTCTGTTTAATTTAAGACCCTCTCTAGTTAAGGAAGGAGAGAATCAAGAGGAGAAAATATTCAGTCGGGAAAGACTTAATGGTGCCGCCTTAGAAATTCAATGAGATTTAACCCACCCGAGCCTGCAAAAGCATTGGCCTCGGGATCAAATAGTGAAGTAGCTGTTGTGTATAAGAGAGTGTTATGATTACACGAGAAAGGCATGTGGGGTCTGCAGTGACCCCAGATGTTAATTCTTTGTTGCCTTCAGGTAAAAGCCTTTTGGCAATATGATTCTTTTAAAAGAAGTACTGAGTGGTTAACTTATGTTAACTGCATCATTAACATAAAATATCTATAAAGAGTACTGGGGCTCATTTGGATGCCAACGCCCTGAGTGTGCACTGCTTCACTCCTTTTTCATGTTTTAATCAAAGCCCAGCCAACCCAAATCCCCTTTTAGTGGACCTGTCAAATAATAAAAAACACAACTGGGAGCATGGCTCCTTATCGGATAATTTGTCATGTATGATGTGGCACAGGTTAGGAAAAACCTTCCAAGTGAGGATTCTGTACCAGTCCCCACATAACCCAAGATTCTTCATTCTCTGAGGAGTCCCTTATTAGAGAGACCCGGCGTGGTGCAGTGGTTAAGAGTGATAGACTCTAATCCGGAGAACTGGGTTCAGTTCTGCAGTCCTCCACATGAAGCCAGCTGGGTGATCTTGGGTCAGTCACAGCTCTCTCAGAGCTCTCTCAGCCCCCCAAATAAGCCCAGCTCACCACCTAGTGGTTTTTTGTTGTTCAGTCACACAGTCGAGTCCGACTCTTCGCGGCCCCATCACGCCAGGCCCTCCTGTCTTCCATCTTGCTTAATTTCATGTTCGTTGCATTGATAACACTGTCTAACCATCTCATCCTTTGCCATCCCCTTCTTCTTTGACCTTCAGTCTTTCCCAGCATCAGGGTCTTCTCCAATGAGTGCTCCCTTCTCATTTGGTAGCCAAAGTATTTGAGCTTCAGCTTCAGTATCTGGCCTTCCAGGGAACAGTCAGGGCTGATTTCTTTTAGGATTGACTGATTTCATCTCCTAGCAGTCCAAGTGACTCTCAAGAGTCTTCTCCAGCACCATAATTCAAAAGCATCTGTTCTTTGGCACTCGGCCTTTCTTATAGTCCAACTCTCGCAGCCATACATTACTACTGGGAATACCATTGCTTTGACAATATGGACTTTAGTAGACAGGGTGATGCCTCTACTTTTTATTATGCTGTCTAGGTTTGCCATCACTTTCTTCCCAAGGAGCAGGCATCTTTTAATTTCATGGCTGCAGTGATCTCGGATCCCAGGAATGTGAAGTCTGTGACTGCTTCCATGACTTCTCCTTCTATTTGCCAAGGAGTGATGGGGATGGATGCCATGATCTTAGTTTTTTTGATGTTGAGTTTCAAGCCAATTTTTGCACTCTTGTCTTTCACCTTGAGCAAGAGGCTCTCTAGGTCCTTGTCACTTTCTGCCATTGGAGTGGTATCGTCTGCATATCTGAGAGGTTGTTGATGTTTTTCTCGGCAATCTTATTTCCGGTTTGTGATTCATCCAAGCCAGTATTTAGTGGTGCATAATGCTAAAAAGTTTGAACTTAAGGCTGCCAGATGATCGCTGGATCTCCTGTCTATACTACACACAATGCCATATGATAATTATTCCTCATTGGAGAAGACAAGGCATAATCAAAGGCCAGACGTTAGGCTTTGGGATTTCTGGGATCAACATCTGCCTTCATTAAGGGCTCTCTCCCAGGTTCTTGCATTCTCTGGGTCCATCTATATCAGAACCTGTTACCTGATACCACTGCTGGACAGCTCCAATAGCAGGTCAGGTCCCTCCTGGCACATTCTTGGCACCCTGCAGGAATATAGCCTGTTTGAAAATTTGCTGCTCAAAGAGCTACAGGTGAGTGCCATCTCTTTCTAGTTAGGGGGGAGCCTTCCCACAGGTGTCTGAGTGAGACCAGCTAGGAGAAGATTTGCCTCTGGCAGATATCTGAGAAAACACTTTTGCGTTTTGGAAAGTGCCGTCAAGTCAGACGACTTATGGAGACTCCTCATGGGGTTTTCAAGGCAAGAACCAAAACGAGGTGGTTTGTCCTTGCCTGCCTCTGAGTAGCAACCCTGGACTTTGTTGGTGGTCTCCCATCCAAATACCAGCCAACGCTGACCCCGCTTAGCTCTGAGACATGATGGGAAGGGGCTCACCTGGGCCATCCAGGCCAGGGCTTCTGCTGCCTGACTCTTTCAAAGATTGCTCTTCCAGACCCCCGCCATTAGCTAGCCATGAGCATCTACAAAATCTATCCGCAAGTTTTTCCCATGGGAAATTATTATTTTAATATACTTTACTCATATTTTGCATCTGATTGTAAAAGCAAAATGAACACAGCAGGCGATGCTGGTATGCATTGTTCAAGGGGGAAGCAATTAAAATAACTTATTAGCAGAGACAAAATTTGATCAATGATGACTTCCCGGGTTGCATTTCCCTGCCGTTTTCCTCATTACATTTTTCTATTGTGAATATAATCCAGATTTGTTTTATACATTTCCCTAAAATCACACAGTGGAAACCCTCCCTGAATTATATGTTAATGTGACTATTCCAGGTGTGATTTTATGCATGGCAAATACACACCTACCAGCACTGATGGTCTGTGGGTTTTTCCATTCCTCCCTGCAGTTTCCCTGACCTGGTCCCTTCCAAATCCTGGCTGCTGGTGAGTCTCTGATCCATATCACCTGAGTCCCTGTAAACTCTTCCCTCTGCCTTCTTCTGCTTTAATGATGCAAGAATCCCAGTGCAGGTTCCATTTTCAGCCTCTTGCACCTGAGGAAGGTGCCACCATTACCTGAGTGGTGTGGGAAGATAAGCCCAGCCATTTCTCTCTGTTTGTGGCTGGCTGACTGGATGAATGTGGTGGTGGTGGGGAACTTGCAAAAAACAATCCTCAGAGCGCATGTGTCATAAGAACGTAAGAAAAGCCCTGATGGATCAGACCAGTGGTCCATTTAGTCTAGCATCTTCTCTCTCACACTGATCAACCAGCAACAGGACACAGAGGCTGAGGCCTTCCTCCGATGCCGTCTCCTGGCACTGGTATTGAGAGGTTTACCACCTCTGAAGGTGGAGGTTCCCCTCAGTCACCATGGCTAGTAGCCACTGATAGACCTATCCTCCATTAATTCTTCAAAAAGCTGCCTATGGCTGTGGCCATCACTGCATCCTCTGGCTGCAAATTCTACATTTTAATCACTTGCTATGTAAGGAAGTATTTCCTTTTGTCTGTCCTGAATCTACTGCCCATCACCTTCATGGGATGCCCTCGAGTTCTAGTATTTTGGGAGAGGGGGAAAGGTTCTTTGTCAACTCTCCTCACCCTGTGCATGATTTTATAAACCTCTATCATGTCCCCCCTTTAGTCGTCTCTTTTCTAAACTGAAAGGTCCCAGGCTCTTCAGCCTTTCCGCATATGGAAGATGCTCCAATCCCCTAATAATCCGGGTTGCCCTCTTGGACTTCTGTCATTCTCTGAAGTTGTGCTTTACAATGTCATGACCTCACACAGTGGCCTGAACACTTAACGCTGAGAAGGACTGACCTGGTGCCTCTGTGATCTCTTCCTGTATTGCCCCAGCATCCCACTTCTCCATAGTTCCTATTAAACTTGGAAAATTCCTAAAAATGTATTCTGGTACTGAACCATGTGCCTTTGGCACAGATTCCTGTTCCTTTAGTTCATGCGTGCCCTTTCCTCCCTCTTCCACATTACTGAGGTGCACAAGTGAGTCCATAGAAGTAGAAGAAGAAGAGAAGAGATTGGATTTATACCCCGCCCTTCACTACCCAAAGGTGTCTCAGAGCGGCTTACAAACTCCCTTCCCTTCCCTTCCCCACAACAGACACCCTGTGAGGTAGGTGGGACTGAGAGAGCTCTGATAGAAACTGCTCTTTTTTCAAGAACAGCTCTTATCAGAACTATGGCTTGCCCTAGGTCATCCAGCCAGGTGCAAGTGGAGGAGTGGGGAATCAAACTCAGTTCTCCCAGATTAGAGCCCGTGCACTTAACCACTACACCAAACTGGTGTACAATCCTGCAACAGTGCGATCTTGATGCGATTGTACACCTGATGTTCTGGTTTCCAGCTATGCATGCGTGTGTATCAGTAAAACACCACACAAAAAGAATCTTGATGCAATCATGTGTATGGTGGCACAAAATCGCTTCTTGGCCATGTTTGATCAATGCATATATGTACAACGGTCCTGTAGAGAATGGGAGATACAAAGGAGCTGATAGGCATGGCAAAGTGAACATGAACAGCACACTGTACAAGCTTTGGAATACAAGAAGGGACAATGGAGGCTTTTTAATGCATCTCTCCCCCTTACAAAACCAGCCCGGCTAATTCAAAATGCGTTCTGAAGCCTCCCAACTGGCTGTCCAGGGAGGTTCCACTGCCCACGTGTGGACAGCCTCTTGATGTGTGAGGTATCAGTCCTTTCACAGAGTTCCTTTTGTTAAAGTTCTCTCTGCCTACATCCATCTTCCACAACAAATCTGCGAGGTAGGTCAGGCAGAGGAATGCCAAAGGCCCAGGCTCATTTTTTGTGACTAAGCAGGGATTTGAACCTGAGTCCTCTATGTCTATGACATCCCTTCGTGCAAAAAAGCAGAGCAATCGACACCGTCATCCTTTCTCTCATCCGGTCCTCACAGCAACATTCTGAATACAAATCCTGGTTGGGGAATATCTGGAGATTTTGTGGATGGGGTCTTGCGGTGGGCAGAGATTTTTGGGAAGAGAAGGGGCCTCAGTGCAGTATAATGCCATAGAGCCCATGCGCCAAAGAAGCCATTTGCTTCAGGGGAACTGATCTAATCATCTAATCAGTTGTAATTCTGGGACATCCCCAGGACCCACCTGGAAGCCGGCAACCCAGTTTCTGAATAACTGCCCCAAGGTTACCCCATGTGGTTCATATCAGGGCAGGGACTGGAACGTGGGCCTCCCTGATATTATCTGCCATGCCAACTTGTATACCACCCTAGTGTTCTTCCTTCTTTCTCCTTGTAAGGAACTCTGCACATGTTCTGAGACATAACCATTAGGTGAATCAAAGATGCCAATTCTGTTGGTGTCAAAATGTGAGATGAACCATGCAGAGCGCTAGGAGCATTTGAAACACGGTGTATGGATGCGAACGGCATTCCCAGCTCTTGCCATCCGAGCTGACAATCAAACGTTCCGTCTACTCAATAGGTAAGGCAGACATTGCATGCATTATTGATCCCAAGTCGATGCGATCGAATCCGAGCCCTGATACTTAGGCACATGGGTTTTAGAATCTGGCCTCTCATTCGCACCGCGAGGCACTGGGTTTCTAATTAACAAGCCACGTGTTTGGAAAAAAGAAAACCCCTAATTAACCTTCATGTAAAACCCCCTAGCAAACAGAGACCCCCTTTCCAGCTGCCTCTGAAGAAGAACTGAAATGGCCAGGTGTTTGGGGGGATGCGAGAGAGAGACCGTGTTAACCGCTCATGTTAAAAGGAAGAGGGGGGGAACTGAGATAAAAGGCAGTGTCCTCAGTGCATCTCGATTTTCCTCTTAGGCAAACGATTAACATTCTCGACATACAAATTATCATTAGAGTCCTCTTCAAATATTAATGCGTTAGAAGTTGGAGTATTTATACAGGAGCTGGCATTTATATTTGATGAGGCCTGTCAACAAGGCTATGAGGATCTCTCGCCTTCCTTTCATTCTTCCTCTCCCCCTTCCCCATCTTTCCCGCCGAGCACATAAAATAGAACAATTAGCCTGCTCTTGCCTTTATTCCCCTTAGAAAGACACTTAGTGCTTCGTACGCCAATGTCGATCGGCGGGAAGGGGGGAAAGATCTTTGTGCCCGGCAAAAAAATGAAGACGGAGAAGGAATATGTTATTGTCACTGGGGGTGGTGGTGGTGGTGGCAGGCAACAGTGTTCTTTTATGAATGCGAAACACAAAAGGCGACATGGGGGTCGTGACTGAGGCGTACCGCAGCTAGATCGCTCCGGGCGGGGAGGGGGTCAGAATGAGAAATCTTCCAGATAAAAAACGGCCGTGATTTGTTTTATTTTTTTTAAAGAAAAGGATGGAATCTCTGCTTTAGAAGAACGTCTTTTTGGATGGAGGAGTCTGAAGAGGAAAAGGCAGACAAATGAACAGAAAAGATTTACATTTGGGGATGGCGCTTTGAAAGGGAAAGTGCCAGCGTCTCGCTTTTGAATTAATTTTAAGAAATCGGGCGGCTGACATGTCTTTCTTTTTGTTATGGTTAAACAAGTCGAGCCTGGCTTACTTCAGAGTGTTGTTTCCATCACACAGATGACTAAAGAAACACAGCCCAAGGATGTGGACACTGGATTTATTTAACTGGCTGGCAGCATTTCCTTTATTAAAAGCACTGTTTCATAGAATATTTCATCTTATAATGGGACTGCTTGCACACTTCTAGTCATACCTGTGCATCAAAAACATCCTTGGAACATTCACTTTGTCCTCGTAATTCGAGTCTGGCAGCACCTCAGAGACCCACAAGATTTTCCGGGTAGGAGCTTTCGAGAGTCTGAAATGTCGCCCTCTAAGCAGCTCAGGTTGGCACAGAAGGTTCCCTCTCCTCATTCATCTTCACCCTGGGAGGTAGGTTAGACCAAAAGAGGGTGATGGGTCAAAGGTCCCCAGGCGAGCTTCATAGAAGGGTGGGGATTCAAACCTGGATCACACAACAGTTCTGTCCCTAAGGCTAGACAGCAGCCAGGCATTTGGACCAGAGTAACACGACACGCTTCATTATCTGAACAGGGATCTGAACTGAGGTCACCTTGGTCCTAGTCTAACCCTCCTGTCCATTCCATCACAGTGCCCTTACCTCACACTACAAAAAGTGGGACAGGGCCACAGGCCATCATTGGTGAGCCTATCGTGTGTGCAGGATTCTACAAAAAAGCCCAGCAGGAACTTATTAGCATAATAGGCCACAGCCAATAGCAGAAATTCATTAACATATTAGGCCACACCCCCATGTTACCAGAAGTGTGGTCATCCAGCCACATCCACCTTTTGCTTCTTATTCTGTTTACCTTGTTTGTTGTCAAAACCCAGGGCTTTTTTTTGTAGCAGGAACTCCTTTGCATGTTAGACCACACACCCCTAATGTGGCCAATCCTAATGAGTTTCTGCTGCTGGGCGTGGCCAACTTGGGAGCCAGCCGGAACTCCCTTCCTGTGTGTTCCTGCCCAAAAATAGCCCTGTGTGTGTGTGTGTGTGTTTGTCATCAAGTCACATTTGACTTATGGTGGTCTCTCATAGGGCTTTCAAGGCCAGAGCCTAAAAGTGGTGGTTTGCCCTTACGTGCCTCAGGCTACTGACCCTGGACTTCCTTGGTGGCCTCCTGTCCCAGTATTAACCAGGGCCGACCCTGTTTAGCTTCTGAGATCTGAAGAGACTAGGCTAGTCTGGGTCATCCGGGTCAAGGCAAAAGACATTTAGAGGTGCTGTGGAGCTATTGTTTGCCTCTGCATAGTGTAGTGACCCTGGACTTCCCTGGTGGTCTCCCATCCGGGTATTAACCAGGCCTGACCCTGCTGAGCTTCTGAAATCTGACAAGAACAGGCTAGCCTGGGCCATTCAGTTGAGGGCAGGCCTCATTGTAACGTATTACATTTTGCAAGATGAGTTTCTGTCTGGTTCCCTCTTCGTTTTTGTTAAGTATGAGACATAAGGCAGCAGCTCATAACAAGTGATTCAGCTTTATTTACAAGATAGGAACGAATGCAAAACAGGAGAGCAACAGGCTCTCTTTTAAACTATCCGGGCCTGGTAGACCACGCCCCTTGTTGAGATAAGAACCAATCAGAATATGAACATAACAACCAATCAAGTCATCTCCCTCCAGAACCTTTCTGGTATCCCGATTGGGCTGCGGCGCAGAGTATCCAATCAGCTTGCATGAATTACAATACCGGACTTAAATAGGGGTGAATCTCAAGCTCAGGCATTATGTATACCAATACATAACAGTTTTATCCAGCCTTTCCTTCCCCAGAGCTCAGGGTGGTGGTCACGGTTCTCCTCCCTTCATGTGACCCTCACAACACGCCCAGGAGTGAGTCTCGGCCTTGAGAAAGGTCCTGTGTGGCCAGCCAATGTTCACCTGGTGAGCTTCCTGGCTGAACCAGGGCTCAAACTCAGATATCCCCAGTACTGATTCAACACTCTGACCACAATGGCTGCTGTTGTTGGACCCTGTGGCAAACCAAGAGGTCCTGTCAGCTGAATATTTATCTCCATCTAATACCAAAGGGGAGGGAAGGCAGCACAGCTCGATCTCTCCAGTTCTCAAAAGCTAAGCAGGGTCCCTACTTGGATGGGGGGACCACCAAGGAAGGCTGCGCAGAGGAAGGGAATGACAAATGACCTCTGCTTCTCCCTTGCCCTGAAGGCCCCTTGCTATGGAGCCCATGTTGGGGTCGCCATAAGCCAGCTGCAGCTTGGCGGCTCGTACATATGTAACACCAAAGGAATGATTTTCTCTCCCATTAGCCATGCTGTGTTTGCTCAGATTAGGTTGCATAATGTTTGGAATTCACCTCTTAAAAAACTATGCCCCTGATCGCTATTTGTCTCAGCTTGAAAGCCCAGCCTGTTGAAGGGAAGTAACCCTAAACAGGGTCCACTCAGAAGTCAGCTGTGTTTTTTTCAGTGTGGCTTAGTCCCAGGGTGGTGTTCTCAGAGTGGCTCTCTAGTCTTTGCAGAAGACAGATTTAGGTGGGCCATCGTGTTCCTCTGAAGCAGCAGAACAAAGCTTGAGTCCAGTCAGGCACCTTTAAGACCAACAAAGTTTGATTCTGGGTAGAAGCGTCTGTGTGCAGACACGTGAAAGCTTATGCCCGGAATTAAACTTGGTTTGTCTTTGCAGAAGATGCTTCCTCTTGCACATGACAGGAGTCTCCAGGCAGGCTCGGAGTTGAACAACGTTGCCTTCCATTTTCTCTTTTCTAGCTCTCTTTTTCTGTGCCTGGCTGGGCACATCTTGCTCCAAGCGGTGATGCCTCTTCATAGATCATCATTTGCCATTTTCTCAGGACTGAGCTCTGTCCCCTCCCCCCCTTTTGTCGGGAAATCTTTCCACCTCCTTTGAAGGGAGGGACCACTGGGGGTGGGGCTGATTCTCAGCTTCCAGCAAAGCTTCCATGGAATGGACCGGCCTGCTTTTTCTTTCAAATATTGTGTCCCTTCACCAACAAAGTGTGGCTGGACATGTGCAGAGTGTATTTCCTCCGGCACAAATGAAAAAGGCTTTTCTTAGATTAGCAAAGGCTGGATTCCCTCTGAACATGTGCAGAGTGCCTTTCAGGTCTTATAGGAAACAGTCTTCTGTGAGATCTTTGGGGTGCTGGCTGGTCACTGTGATGGGAAATGGATGAAGGCAGCATTACGTAGTGTTTGGAACGTGGGGACTAGGGTCTGGGAGGCTCGGGTTCAAGTCTATGCTCTGCCATGAAGTTCTTTAGGTGACTCTGGGCCTTGTCTACCTTGCAGGGTTGTAATGAGGAGACATGGGAGAGATGCCCTGAGCTTTTTGGAGGACAGAGAAGATTAGATCTCTCCCAGTTGTGGCATCTACACAACTGTCGGTGCAACAGCAGCATTCACCAAGATTTGGTGAACAGGAACATTGTCCAGCATTCCCTGCAAGAGGTGGTCCAGATCCAGTGTTGAATTCCCCAAGAGTTGTGCTGCTCTGTGACTTCAGTGTCCAGACCAGGATTCCCCAAAAGGGTGCCTGTGGGCACCATGGTACCTACTGACACCTTTCTTGGCACCCCCAAGTGTTTTTAGAAAGTGGGTGGGGCCAGGTGGGGCTTTCCCCCAGCAGGGCTTCTGTTTGGCTATTGGGGATTTGATTGACTGTGCAGATTTTTTAAAATGTTGCTTTGGCTGCAGCGGCCCCCTCAGCACAAGGGTCTTCGCTGTGTGACTGAAGAGAAGCTGCGGCAGCCATTTTGTGGCTGGCTCCACCTCCCGCATCAGGCATTTGGTGGCTGCCCTCACCACCCTGTGTCAAAATTCCAGAGGTACCCACAGGCTCAAAAACTTTGGGGACTCCTGATCCAGAACCATCCACCACCACCCCACTCATTAAAGCAGCTTGGAAAGTACTTCCTGGTCCATGATGCACCTGCCCCAGAATACCTCGTTGCCCACACATCAGGTTGGAGGGTTTTCTGTACCCATCAAATAGATGATACAGAACTTTCATCTGCTTCATTGGCAGGGTCCAATCATCATCTGGTGGGGTCCAGACCTACAACAGCTTGGACCCTTTTACCAGAGGGGAGATGGTGTCGTCCCCCCGGAATGATGGATCCTGACAGATTCCCAGTGTCCCTCGAGGTGTTACCAAGTACAGACTTGGCTGGGGCTCTGGGCAAAGCCCTGGCTGACAGGGTTGGTGGGGTGAGTGTGTGTGTGTCAGATCCAGGTGAAGAAACTTCTACAGATTTGGGAATGGAGCCTGGGGAGGACAGGGACCTCAGTGAGGTACAGTGCCACAGAGTCCGCCCTTTAAAGCGTCCATTTCCTCCAGGCTTGGATATTTCTGTCACTAAGACAAGAGAGGTAAAGAGGGGGTCCGAGAAGTGATGAATGCCTTGCTTCCAAATGGATTCAGGCGGGTAACCCTGTTGGTCTGAAGCAACAGAACAAAGTCTGAGTCCGCTGGGGCACCTTTAAGACCAACAGAGTTTAATTCTGGGTATAAGCCTTTGTGTGCATGCATACTTCACATCAGATACCATTGCTGCAAAATGCTCATTGCTTTAAAAACCTTTCTTTGGACCTTGGAGACCCAGGGGGTATTAGAGCTCCCACGGGACCACAGACCAAGACCAGGCAAAAGGAAACGTTTCTTCGCTCACCGAGTAATTAACTTGCTGGATTCAGAGTCGTGACTTATAGCAATGACCATTCCATTGGTTTGCTTTAAACCGGGATTAGGTCATTTCACGGAAGAGAGATTCATTCGTGGCTGTTTCGCCCCAGTGACTAAGTGGAACCTTCCATGTTCAGGGGAAATATATCTTAGGATGTCAGTTGCTGAGGGAGGGAGGGAGAGCAGCAGGGGGAGGCTTTGGCCTCCTGGCCCCCGCTTCTTCTGGGAGCCCCAGACTAGGGTGAGGCAGGATTCGGGATGACTGGCCTGATCCAGCACCAGGGGCTGTTGTCTAGGTAGTTACAGGCCAAATGCAGCAGGGTACTTGAATGGGGGGTGATTTGGGATAGGCGATCTTGGAGGAGACCAAATACACAGACCAGAGGTCTCCAACGTGGTGCCTGTTGGCCCCATGGTGCCCCCATCCACAACTTTCCCTGGTGCCCACCCGGTGTTTTTAGAAAGTGGGCGGGGTTGGGTGGAGCTTTGGCCCAGCAAGGCTTCTGATTGGCCGTTGGAGATTTGATTGGCTGTTCAGATTTTTAAACACTTTTCTTTCACAACAGCTGCCACCACGTGACACGTTATCTTCACGACATGACTGAAGGAGAGGTGTGGCAACCCCATCACACTGTGTCAGAATTTGAAATGTGTCCACCGGCTCACAACGGCTGGGGACTCCTGACTTGCTAGAAAGATGCTTTTCTGTCTGGTTGAGGGTGGAAATGCCACAGTTGCCTTTGTGGCGTGGCAGAGCTGTTGGTTTTCTGGGATCTCCTGTTGGCCTTCAGAACCGTCTGCCGTGGCATCCTTCCGGACAGACTAACTGCTCGGAGCACCGTGGCACTGCTGTTCGACAGGTCTGGCCCTGAGGAAGGGTTGCCAGCCTCCAGGTGATGGCTGGAGATCTCTTGGAATTGCAACTGATCTCCAGGTGACCTGGAGAAAATGGCCAATTGGGAATGGACCCTGGGGCCTCATACTCCACTGAAGCCCCTCCCCTCCCCAAACCTCACTCTCCTCAGGCTCCAGCCCCAAAATCTCCAGGTGTTTCTCAACCCAGAGCTAGCCACCCTACCCTGAGGTAATCATGCTATGGATTCCGTCAGGCCTGATCTCATCCGTTGTCCTTTTTAACATTTACATGTAAGTCACTGGTTGAAATCATCCATAATTATGGAGTTGAGGGTTATCGCTGTGCGGATGACACGCACCTCAAACTCTCCTTTCTGGGAAATCCAGGCAGGTTCAAATCCCCTCACTCTGCCATGTCAGCTTGCTGGGTGACCTTGGGCCAGCCACGCACTCCCAGCCTTACCTACCTCACAGGGTTGTTGTGAAGGTAAAACGGAGGGGAGGAGAACGAGGTAAACTGCTTTGGGTCCCCGGTGGGAAAACAGGAGGGGTATAAATGAAGTAAATAAAACAAAATAAAAATAAGCAGCCCTTTTGGGGAGGCAGGCAGCATTCCAGACACAAAAGGCTCTGCCTGCAAGTCCCATGTACACGCAGTGAAGTGATAGAATTGGTTGAACCAGGATTGCTAGCAGGTTCTGGTGCGCCGATTTTCATTTCCTCTGGGGGGGGAAACCAACCTGCCTGGCGTCATGGTTAGTGTTGTGCCAGACTAGGAACTGGGAGACCAGGTTGGAATCCCTGCTCTGCCATGGGCCTGATCTACCTCGCAGGGTTGCTGTGAGCATAAAATAGAGAAAGGGAGAATACTGTAGACCGCCTCGGAACCCCAATGGGGAGGAAAATGGGATATGTGAAGTATATAACAAATGCCGTGGCCTGGATAGCCCAGTTTCATCAGATCTTGGAAGATATGCAGGGTTGGCCCCGGCTAATATTTGGATGGGAGACCACCAAGGAATACCAGGGTTGCAACACAGAGGCAGGCAGTTGTGTCCTTGTATAATGATCAAAAGGTGTGTGCTTTGCTTTTAAACATCATTCAGTTATGTTTCCAGACAGTTCCAGATAGTAAACATGCTGACTACTGTTACCTCTGTTATTCCGATTTTAGTTAGAATCCTAGAATCACAACAGAGTTGGAAGGGGCCATCCAGGCCATCTAGTCCAACCTCCTGCTCAATGCAGGATCAGCCTAGAGCATCCCTGACAAATTCTTGTCCTTGTTCTTCTAGGCCTATTGAGCCTAGTGTGAGTTTGTTGGTTGCTGGCCATGCATGTAGATGTGAGATGATGGGAGTGAGAATTGGTGTAACGGTTGCTGATGTCACAAGTTATCACTGTCACATTTTATCCTGGCATTCCTCCAAGGGTGTATGTTCTCCTCTTCCTCCGATGTGGTACCACAAAGACAGCAAGTCATTCCTTATAGCAGGTGGAAATGTTGAGGTTCCTGAATGCAGGTCCCAGGGGGAGGTGCCATTTGGTGGAGTGTTATGGGGGGGGAAAGGCTGGCCCCCCCATAAAATGTGTGATCCCCTCCCCTTTCTCTCAACTTTCAGATCTGACCTTTTCCACTTAAAATTCAAAAAGAATTCTGCCATGAACGTCAGGCTAGTCACATTTTCTCAGGGTGGATATAAGATAGAGGAGGAGAGAGAACTGTGTACATTTCCCCGGGGCTCCTTGGAGCGGTCAGGTGGGTCAAAAAGAATAAGAATAAATATGATAAGGTAAGGAGATGGACAGGCAAACAGACCCACCTCCATGTAGGAGGCTGTAAGTGTAGCAAAAGATGGCGGGAATCTGAACTCTGCAGCCTGACCCATTTGGAGTTTGGGATTTTTGCACATGCAAATAGTGAGATGGGTGAGAGGGAAAGGATTGGTCAGCCGGCTCTTGCTGTCACAAGAATCCCCAAGTTTGCATTTTGAGAACCTTAGGATGGAGCACCTTGGGGTCTCTCCCTCTGTCGGTAAAAGACAGACACCCTCCCCAATTGCTTTCCTGCCTGCTTCCGATTTCTCACAGCTCAAGAGAAAGACAGATTGAAACACATAAGAGCAGCCCTGCTGGATCAGATCAATGGTCCACCTGGTCCAGCATCCTGTTTCCCACGGGTCCAACCAGAAGTCCCCTGAAGGCCCACGTGGGGCCGGGGAGGCCAAAGCTCCCCCCCGTGACTGCAACATGTTCAGAGGTGGATTGATTGTGGAGGTTTCACTTGGTGATCCTGGCTAATAGCCGTCAGTGGACCTATCCTCCACGAATTGGTCCAGTCCCCTTTCCAAGCCACCAAAGTGAGCATCCATTGCCATGTCCCACGGCAGTGAGTTCCAGAAGCAAACAACCCTTGGCTCGAAGAAGGGTTTCTTTTTTGCCTCTCTGGAATCTACTGCCCACCGTCCTCTTGGGATGCCTCCAATTTCCAGTATGGGAAGGGGAGGAGAGAAAAAAGTTCTATATCATTTTTTCCCATCCCATGCATTGTTAGGTAAACACAAGGCATCTGGTTCATTATGGCAGGGCACTTAATTTCTCTCCGCCTCATTTCTTTTTTTCCATCACATGTACCAAACAGTCCTATAAATATCTTTCTCCATATGCATTAATTCTTTCCTCTCCCTCTTTTCTTTTCATTATCTTTGTGCTATCTCTCTCCCTAGATACCTCAATCTAATCTTCCTTCCTTCCTTGCAATTCACACTTGGCCAGAGAGTATTATGGTCAAAATTTAAGATAGATAGCCATGTCAGTCTGTCTGTAGCAGTAGAAAGGGCCTCAGTGGCTCAGTGGTTAAGGCCCCGAACTGCAGACCGGAAGGTCGGTAGTTCAGCAGTTCGAGACCCAAATGCTGCATGGCAAAGTGAGCTCCTGTCTCTGGTCCCAGCTCCTGCCAACCTAGCAGTTCGAAAGCAAGAAATTGCAAGTAGATAAGTAGGTACCGCTTTAGTGGGAAGGTAACAGCTTTCCGTACGCCTCAGCATCTAGTTATGCCAGCCACATGACTATGGAAACATCTTTGGACAGCGCTGGCTCTTTGGCTTGGAAACAGAGATGAGCACTGGACCCCTAGAGTCAAATTCAACTGGCTTTCAAGCAAGGAAAACCTTTACCTTTACTAGCAGTAGAAAAGAGCAAGATCTGAAGAAGTGAGCAGTGACTCAGGAAAGCTCATCACCTGCCACAAATTGTCTTAGTCTTCAAGGTGCTCCTGGACTAATGGTCAAAATTTGTCAGTCTCCCCAGTGGCAGCCAGTGAGTGCGCATCTGTATGTGGGAGGGGAAGCTCTCTTTTTAAGCTCCCCTCCCCAAGGAAAAGGAGGAGGAGAGAGATTCATTTGTGCTCTTCTTCTTCTTCTTTTCCCATATCTTTTAAAATGCCTCCACCAACTTTTCTTTCTGCTGGTCAATATCTCCCCCCCTTCAACCAGGAGAGAAATCGAAGCTATAAAATGGCCATTAACTACAGTAGAGAGAAGTGGGGGGCTGGATAATTTATTCTCCAGGGTTTAGTGGTAAGGGAGAAAGAGAGGAAATGTCACCCCCCCCAACACACACAGTCTGGTCAATACCAGCTTCCCCCACCTTGAACAAATCAATTTCACCAGCCACCTTTAAGAGGAAAATGAATGCCATGAAACTGGGATGGAGAATTGTCCTGGTTTTTTCCCCTGGCATCGGGAAGGGCAGGGAAATGTCCTCCCTACATAAAACCCACCTTTAAAAAAATGCTTTCCTCCTTAGTAACTTTCACTCCTCTCCCCCCCCCCAAAAAAAAAAAAAGAATCAGGTTGAGAGACTGTAAAATCACCCTCAGTAACCAAAATAGTTGGCAGTGGAGGAAGGGGTGTTCTTGTTAACTGCTAAATTAAAGAGAGACAGAAGTGTGTGTGTGTGTGTAGGGGGGGTGCCATCTTCTCTCCTTTTCTCTCCCTGCAACATCTGTTCTTCTGGGGTGTGTGGCGGTGGGAGGGGCGATATCTTCCCCCGCTTCCCCCACCCCAGCCAGAGCAATGTAAAAGCATGCAAATAGCCATTAACTACAGCTAAGAGAAGATACTTGTTGGAAGAGATTTGCTTGGTTTTTCTTCCATATTAATTGAGGAGGGGGAGGGGGTGGACCCCCCCATTCTATAGAACAACAAAGAAGTTTAAATGCATCGGTCATGTCCTTATATTTTCAGCCTTAAAGGAGGGAGGAGAAAGGCTGGGTTAAAAAATAAAATGAAATTAGGTCCCCGCATCTGTGCTTCGCATACTTGACAGCCGGCGAGGTCTTCAGTTCATCCTTTTAAAAGGGCAGGGGACTGCAACTGATTAAGGAAAGTAGGGGCTTTTTTGTTTTTTTAAAGCTTTTTTGGCATTAGTGGGATCTGGGGGAAAACCCCATCCTTAAATCATGCAAAGAAAGCAGATATTGGGGGCTGAACCTCCCTAAAATAATAGCAGCCCCCACCCCTGAAAGACTCTCTAACCTTCCTTCTCCTGCAAGGAAAAAAATTGGGAAAGGGGGGAGAGAGACCTTTGCACGAGCTGGAGAGAGAACTGGGTCTCTCCTGCATACATTTCCCTCTCCATCACTCCCCCCCATTTCGCCCCTCCCTAAATTTATCTCTCCACCTCCAGTTTGGGTTTTAACAACCTGTGCGCTCCTCTTTTTCTCTCTCTGCCAGGTGAGAAAAATGGGGGGGGATCTTGACGGGTTTTTATATCCTGCTTTGCTTAGAGACCCCCGCAGCTCCTCGGCTCAGGTTTGGTGGGTGGTTTTTTTGTTTGCGCGGGGCGGGGGGCTGGTCTCACCTCTCTGGATGTGCCCAGTAGAGGGGGGGGTTTCTAGGGGGTGCAGGCAAAGGCTGCCGCTCAAATATTTAACAAAGAAAGAAAAGAGACCCCAAACAAACCCCGACTCTTGTCGAGACGGACCAAGCGGCGAAACTTTTTCCACTCCGGCTTTCTCAAACCTCCCGTCGGAGGGGGGGTCCCCGTGTCCCCGCCCGAGCACGCAAACAGAGGTGCGAATTTCTTTTTCTTTTGCTTTCCCCCCCATGCCCCCTCTCGCCCCCCTCTTTTGCCTTCTAAAGCCAGAGCCTCGGCGGTGGGTTTTTTTGTTTGGGCTCTTTGCAACGGATCAATGGAGCAGCAAGCCTTTAAAGTAGCAAATTATGGGATGGCGCGCGCCTGCCGCCTCGGTGGCCCCGTGCCTCCCTCCGCCGGGACATTGTTTCCCCCCTCGGGCTGCGGAGGCTCCGTCCGCCTTGTCCCCAGCCTTCTTTATGGGGGGGGGAGTCGTGTGGCATGAAAGACGCATCAGATTCCGGCGGGGGGGGGAGGAGGTGTCTGCGCGTTTCACTCTCTTTTCCAAAGGAATCTGCAGAGGCGATCAGATGCAAACAAAGAAGGGATCTTTTTCCTCCGTCTCTCTCCCCCTGCAACTCGAATAAGAGCCCCGGTGCCCTGAACTTTGCAGGCTGGAAAAAAAGGATCGGATGGAGGAGACGGAGCGGCGGCGGGTGGGTGGGTGTGATGCGGAGGGGGGGGCTTGCCCGTAGGCGACCCACACGGCTTCATTCCGTAGCTTAGAGAATCCTTGGGGGGCTGTGTTCCCCCCCCCGGGCCCTGCAGAAAGAGCTGACAAATTTCATTCCTCCCCCTCTTCAACGGCGTAAATAAATAAATAAAAAACCATTGAAAAAGGGGAAATCTGTCCGATCGGCGATTACCTTTTGATCCAGGCAAGAAAGTGTTTCTGTCTTATCTGTGCGACCAACCTGGAGCTCTGCAGGCTTACTCTGAAGTAAGTCCCGCCGCCGCCGCCACTGCGGGCGCTTGTTCCCGAGGAGCACAGCACGCCCACGGCGTGTTTACTCTTCACTCATCCTTACGGTGACCAACGGGTCTTACTCCCAGGTAAAAGTGCACGGGAGCACAGCTTTTTCCTTACATTATTTACGCGGAGGCAAGCCCTACTCGCGAGTAGGACCGTGCAAGAACAACCCCGTGCAGCGTGCACTATTTGCATGTTTACTAGCAACCCCCTGTGTGTCCGGGGGGGGGGAGGGCTTACTCCCATGTCGGTGTACCCGAGGGCATTGCAGCTGTCCCTTGCATGTTTCCTCCCAACTCCGAGGGGTTTACTCCTCCACAAGTGTAGGCAAAGGCAATCCTATGCAGCCTGAGCAACTGCAAGTGTTCTATGCCACTTATAGGTAAGTGCACATAAGGGATTGCAGCCTTTGAAACACAGGGGAGTGTTTACAGTTATCTGTAAGCAGTAAGTGGTATTTCCAGTTCCGGATACATGCATGAAACCTCGAGAAACCTTTTTTAAAAGTACTTTTATTAAGGGGGTGAGATTTTGACTATGGCAGCTGTTAATGGAGATGTAATTTTATATTTTGAAAGAGTTGAGAAGGTGAGGGAGGCGGGGGGGGGGAGAGTTGAGTAATGAAATCCTCCTTGCAACTAAATAAATATTTCCTAGGCTTCCCCCCACTCTGTATTTAAAAGTCTGTTGGGAAGGTTGCTGGCAAATGTCCCACTGAAATAAATGGAGCCAGTGCAGAGGAACTAATGATGAATTTCAGCTCTAGCATTGATGGAATTTATCTTGCTGTTAAGCTGATCCTGTAAGGTGGGCTGGTATTGATGACAGTTTTGCAGAGACTGAAGGAGGCTTAACGGAGGTGGGTTTATCCTCTTCACTAAAACGCCCCCTTCTTCCCAGCAAGGACCCAAACCGACATCTGCCATTCTCCTCTCCTCCACCTTATCTTCACAACAACCTTGTTAGGCTGAGTGTGTGCGACTGGTCACCCGACGAGCTTCTATCGCACAAGTGGGGTTTTGAACCTGGAGCTTTGGCTAACAATTCTCCACTACCCGGGCACTAAGTGCTGGCTTTCCCTTGCAGAACATAGGTCCCCTGTGGGAGCAGCAAGAGGTTGCTATAAATACCTGCTGGCAGATGGCTAAGATTGTAGGGTGAAATCCAACACAAAGAGCCGTCCATTGGTGATATCATAAGATGAAACGATGCCGGAGAGTTTGCTCTTTTCTCTTCTCTCTGCAGCAGGCCTCCCGAAGGAGAAGACGGATGATTCCTAATTTGGATTATAAATCACGTTGACCCATGAAGGATTATCTGGTTGCTGTTTGAGAATCTCTTTCTCTTTCAGCCTCGGCTTGTTCTGCCAAGAAGTATTGGTGGTTTGGTGGAAACTGGAAAGGGCGGAGGGGGAGGGGACCACCAATGGCCAAGTGGCTTAAAGATTACTTGAGTTTTGGGAGCCGGAGGTCTCCCCCGCAGCCCCCTAAACCGGACTACACCGAAAGCGAGATCTTAAAGGCCTATCGGGCCCAGAAGAGCCTGGACTTTGAGGATCCTTACGAAGACGTGGACAGCAAACCTGACCCAGACCCTGGGGGGTCCCCAAACAAAGTGGCGGCTGCCAGTGGCAATTCGGAAGGGAAGTATGGCTCTCCGAAACACCGCCTCATCAAAGTGGACTCCTCTGATCTCAACAGAAGCAAAGCTCTCTTGGCCACGGAAGAGGCAATTGTGCCACCGGATCAGGTAGGTGCTGCCCACCGGCAGAGAGTCCTCCAGGACAGGAGTGTGTTGATGTGTAGATCTTCTCAAATGGGCACCATGTGCCCACAGGGGTGGTCCTCCCATATTTTGTGTGTCCTGTGGAAGGTGTGTTTGTGGTCGTTTTATATCCTGGCTAAGTCTCTGGCTTTCTTGACTTCAGAGTGCATTGTGAGGAAGCGATGATGGGGAAATGCCGAAGGATGGAAGGCTTAGAGGCAGTTCAACAGGTGACCAAATCCGCCGTGTTCTCTTTGCCTGCCATGGTTTCTATAATCAGTCTGCACAGCATCCTAACATTGGAAAGGGCCTTAGAGGCCATCTGGTCCAACCTCCCTCTTGTTGCAGGAAATCAAAAGCTTGAGCATCCCCTGACGGACAGCTGTCCAGCCTCAGCTTGATAGACTGCCAGCAAGGGAGAACTCCCCCACCAGCCAGAGATCTGATTCTGTTGCATCCCCATTAGGACATTTCTCCTACCCTCCAACCTCCCTGTAACCACAAGCCCTTTAGAACCTGCTCTATACTGGAACAGACCATCAGTCTGTTGAGGTCAGTCTTGTCTACTCAGACTGGCAGCAGCTCTCCAGGGTTTCTGGCAGAGGAAGCTCTTTCACATCATCTGCTGCCTGAGCCTTTATTTAAGAGCCAGTCTGGTGTAGTGGTTAAGTGTGTGGACTCTGATCTGGGAGAACCGGGTTTGATTCCCCACTCCTCCACTGGCTGGATGACTTTGGGCAAGCCGTAGTTCTGATAAGAGCTGTCCTTGAAAAAAGAGCAGTTTCTGTCAGAGCTCTCTCAGCCCCAGCTACCTCACAGGGTGTCTGTTGTGGGGAGGGGAAGGGAGGGGAGTTTGTAAGCCGCTTTGAGACACCTTTGGGTAGTGAAGGGTGGGGTATAAATCCAATCTCTTCTCTTCTTCTTCTCTACTAATTCATTTATTTTACTAGCTTTATATCCCACCCTGTCCCAGTGGGCTCAGGGCAGCTCACGACAAGTAGGCTCTAAATAAATAATAGTACCATGTAATAAAACTGCGTTAAAACAATCTGACGATGAAACAAGATGGCAGCAAAATCAGACAAAAACTCTAGGGTGGTCCTTAATGCCTCCTGTAGGGTGATTAGTTCAAGGATGTATTTCTGTGGGCAGGGAGGCCGAGATGGGTTGGGCGTCTGCTGCCTCAGCCAAAGGCCTGGCAGGACAGCTCCATTTTGCAGGCGCTGCAGGACTGTGACAAGTCCTGCAGGGCCCTGATCTCACATGGGAGCGTTTTCCACCAGGCCAGGGTGGAAAAAGCCCGGGCCCTGTTTGAGGCTGAGCACATGTCTTTTGGGCCAGGGACTACCAGCAGAGCGCAAGGCTTTCTAGGGCACATACAGGGAGAGACAGTCCCGTGGGTATGCTGATCCCAGGTCACATAAGGCTTTAAAGGTCAATACCATGACCTCGAATTGGATCTGGTACTCGACTGGTAACCAGTGCAGTTGGTGGAGCACCGGCTGCATGCATGCCTGCACAGACATCGCCATCAGCAAGTGCGCCACCGCATTCTGCACTAGCTGCAGTTTCCAGGTCAGGTTCAAGGGCAGCCCTGCATAGAGCAAGTTGCAGTAATCCAGTCTGGAAGCGGCCATTGCATGTTATCACTGTAGCCAAGTCACAGGAGGGGAGATAGGGAACCAGCTGCCTGACCAGCCGAAGGTGATAAAAGGCCAACCTGGCAACTGCGGTGACCTGGGCTTCCATTGAAAGGAAGGCATCACCCCCAGGCTCCTCTCCCTCAGCGCTGGGGTCAACAATGCCCCGCCAAGCACTGGGATATGGAGATGTGGGGGATTCAACCTGGGACCTTCTGCATATGCAGCAGATGCTCCACCATTGAGCCCCAGCCCTTCCCTGATGCCCTGTGCATCCCTTGATGAACATGTGTGAACCAGTTCTGATTAAGAGCATTGTACGTGCAGTGATGCACGGGGCGGGTGTGGTGCATTCACGCATCCAGATGATGTGTGAATGCTCTGGTCATGGAATGATGGACACACACAAACACATACACTCAGCAGCTGCAGTCTGACTCCCAGCAGCTTCAGACAGAGAAGAGACTTTGCCAGGTTGGGACTGCCATTAACTGGAGATGCTTGGGTTTGAACATGGGTCTTTCTGCAGACCAAGGACCTTTCTGCCATAAAGATAGATCCAGTTGGTCAGCCCTGTTGGTCTGATGCAGAAGAACAGAGTCCATTGGCACCTTTAAGACCAACAAAGGTTTATTCAAGGTTTGAGCTTTCATGTGCAAGGCACACTTTTTCAAATAAATTCTTTCTGCCATAACTCCTGCTTCTAATTCTGCAGTGCGAAATGGTGGAGGATGGATTTGTCCATCTGCAGCACAGCAGTACTGGGAGATTCCAAGACCTTTGCTCAAATGTTGTAAGTCCATTTGCACGGAAAAAGGTCCTTCCTTCCATCCTCCCTCCCACAAATCTGTGCCCCGTGTGCTCCTGGGGTAGAGTGAGGAGCACACAGTCAGAGTCCAGTGGGTCGAATAGACTCTGTTTATTGCAATAATCAGGAAAATACAGGACTGGATACCTTGGCACCCTATAACACCAAGCTGTATTTTATCCCAACCAGGAAGGATACCAAATGACATCATGACAGTTTACACAGAAAGAAATCTCTAACAGGTATCATCATCAGAGCATCATTTGAGCTGGCACCTCTCTACTTGCATGCCCCTTCGTTGATCATAAGTGTCAGTAATTACGTCTACTTATCTGGTCCCAGAACAGTAGAAAATATCAAAGAATAGAGGGGCCTTCTTTTGGTATCATTCCTGACTTATTTGCTTCAGCCTAAAAATGGGGAGTTTCCTGTTAAGAAGCATACAACTTAGCTCTTGGCAGACTTCCTGGGGCCAGATGCTCTGCTCTACAAAGAAAGATCTTGTTTTGGGAACATTCAGAGTCTTTCCATCTCATAACTTTACTTTTCGATGTCCTTCAACTGGAAAGCTTGTAATTTCAAAATGTATGTTCCATTCCATTATTTTCTGAATCAATCTAAAAAGGAACCTTTAGTAATTAGAAATAATACTTTAATTAATTCTTCTCTAAATCTCTTCTGTCCGAGCTAAATGTTAAGATCTGAATTTAATCAGACTCCTAATAAGGCACAGTGACAGCTGGCATTTTGCATGTTAAGAGAAATATCAGAAATCACATTCATCAATCTCATCCATGGATCCTTTGCCCTACCATTCCTTCCTTCCTACCATTCCTTCTTTTCTTTTCTTTTCTTTTCTTTTCTTTTCTTTTCTTTTCTTTTCTTTTCTTTTCTTTTCTTTTCTTTTCTTTTCTTTTCTTTTCTTTTCTTTCTCTTTTAAAGAAGTGTCCCATGCAAATCTGTGCTGGTTGGCTGAGTGGTGAGGTCACATTTCAAAACCCAGTAGAGTTTGCTTGGGTTTATCACCTATCCACAGGTGCTGTAGACACAGCTAGGCCTGCCGACCCTGGTTTGGGAAATTCCTGGAGATTTGGGGGTGAAGCTGGGGAGGATGGAGTCTGGGGAGGGGAGGGAGCTCACCAGGGATGGGAGGCCCCATAGGGTCCCCTTTCCCCCCGCTCCGCTGCCGTTTTCTCTGGAGGGAACTGATTTCTGTAGTCTGGAGATCAGTTGAAGATCAATTCGACTGTAATTCCGGGAGATCTTTAGGCCCACCTGGAGGCTGGCAGCCCTAGACCCAGCCCACTTAAACTGGCTTGGCCAAGGAGACAGCTGAGTACACTTTTGAGAAGGAGATACAGTTGTAGAGGTCCATTCCCACATGTGATGCGCAGTATGTTTGAAAGAGAGAACTCAGCAATTCATCCTGAAGTCTGTTTCTCCCCCCCCCCACATACATTTTTGTGTTGTTTCTGCTAAATGTGTTCTTGTTCCCCCCACCCATGAATAGCCATACGGGGAGGTGTTAATTGCCCCCAGGGATTTTGCAAGCAGCTCTTCTCTCCTTTCCCTCCCGCCCACCCTCCTTTCTGTGTGCCCTCCCTATAGGCAGAAGCTGCTGTTTGACAAATAATTTTGCATCCTGCTAACAAGATCACAGCTTGAGTTTTCATACCTTCTGGTGATCCACACACACAAACCCTGCCCCAGTTTTAACAAACACAGCCACAGAATTTGTCTGAAGGTACGTGCTTTGCACATGGAAGCTTACACTTTGAATAAAACTCTGTTGGTCTGAAAGGTACCACTGGACTCAGACTTTGTTCAGCCACAGAACAGTTAGTGAGGCCTGGGTGACGGAGATAGGTCCACATGAAATGCTCTGCCCAGTTCTTCAAAGCAGTTCCTTACTGAACATTGAGCATCTACGTGCCTTCTGTTCAACGGGCTTAACCTGACCCTTGGTTGTGTTGCCCTCACTGCTGTGTGAGTAGTTCTGTCAGACTTCAGCCTTGTTCAAATCCTAGCTGGCCATCAGATCCTGGAACCCGGGATAGATCAGTTTCTTGAGGGAGCAGTTATCCTCAGCGGGTCTTACTCCCAGGAAAGTAATGGGGCTTATGCCCAGGAAAGTGTTCTTAGCACTACAACCTCTGATAGGGATAGGTAACCAGCAAAAAGCAGTAGCCTGGCGGATCCTGGTCATGTAGGGTTGAGAAATTCTGGAAGATTTTGGGGGGGAACCTGGGGAGGGTGGGGTTTGGGGAGCAGAGGGACCCCAGCAGAGTATAATGCCATAGCGTCCACCCTCCAAAGCAGCCGTGTCCTCTAGGGGAACTGATCTGGGTCGTCTGGAGATCAGTTGTAAAAGCGGGGGATCTCCAGGTGTGAACTGGTGGATGGCAACCCTATCCAGCCTCCCGTGACATCATTGTCCAAACGGAAAGAAGGGTCACAAAAGGAGGAGTTTCGTGCAGGGGGTCCTTTTGGGCTCTCTGCCTGTTCTGTCTTCCTCCTGCCAGGTCGGCAGCAACTGCTAATGCCTAATCCACGACGTTTCCAAGCCCGGTACCAGGAAGGCATTTACCTCACGTGACCCCGGGCTGATCAGTTCTATCAGTTAAGTCTACTTCACAGGATTGTTGTGAGGATAATACACACCCCTCTGAAGGGAGAGGGTTAAAATGGAGTATATAATAACTGTGGATATATTTGGATCGAGAGGCATTTGGTGGGAAAAACCAAATATTGGTGATATTAATGACAATATTTCATAATTGAGCTACTGTTCAGCTGTTGTTCGGCTACCAGGGGTTAAATTCTGCCGGGGGTTACGATCTGCCCCATCTTGTTTTTACTGCTTGTGCTAATAATGCTTGGATGTTGTTTTATATGTTTTTTGGTTTTACATTGTTGAATCTGTTTTAAAGTTGGCATGCGTGTCTGGTTGTTAGCCGCCCTGAGCCTCCGGGGAAGGCGGGATATAAATCCAAATAAATAAATAAAAAATAAATAATAATTGACCCCTGTCAGATTATATATATATGTATGTATGTATGTATATGTGTATGTATGTATGTAGGCCTGGTAATACTGGCTTTAAAACATCTTCAAAATATATTTCTCCCTCTTTTAATCCTGATCACCCATAGCAAGCTGGGAGCTGATTATCTGGCAGACAGTTCATGTGCTGTTTCCAGGGTTACCAGCCTCCAGGTGGGGCCTGGAGATCTGGAATCGTGATTGATCACCAGGATACAAAGATAAGAACATTAGAACAGCCCTGATGGATCAGACCAATGGTCCATCTAGTCCAGCATCCTGTCACACACAGTGGCCAACCAGTTCCTCTGGAGGGCCAAAAACAGGGGCCGAGGCCTTCATAAGAACATCAGAAGAGCCCTGCTGGGTCAGACCAGTGGTCCATCTAGCCCAACATCCTGTCTCACACAGTGGCCAGCCAGTTTCTCTTGAGGGCCAACAACAGGGCGTAGATGCTGAGGCCTTCATAAGGACCTAAGAAGAGCCCTGCTGGGTCTGACCAGTGGTCCATCTAGCCCAACATCCTGTCTCACACACTGGCCAGCCAGTTTCTCTTGAGGGCCAACAGCAGGGCATAGATGCTGAGGCCTTCATAAGGGCCTAAGAAGAGCCCTGTGGGGTCAGACCAGTGGTCCATCTAGCCCAACATCCTGTCTCACACAGTGGCCAACCAGCTCCTCTTGACGGCCCGCAACAGGGCACAGAGGCCGAGGCCTTCCCCTGATGTTGCCTCCTGGCTCTGAGGTTCAGAGGCTTAGTGCGTCTGAATGTGGAGCTTCCCCTCGGCCACCATGGCTAGTAGCTTACCCTCCATGAATCTGTCTAATTCTCTTTTAATGCTGTTTATTCCTGTGGCCATCACTGCATCCTCTGGCAGCTAATTCCACATTTTAATCACTCTCCCTGGTGGAAATACGTGCTCTGAAGAGAGAACTGTATGGCATACACCTTGCTGAGGTACCTCCCTTCCCCAAACCTCACCCTCCTCAGGCTCTGTCTCCAGGGGCTTGCCAACGCAGGCAGCTTGAGTTCCCTGGGCACTTTCCACATGTGCCCATTGACCTCTCCTCCTCAGTGAACTCTGCCATGGCTGAAGAAAGAACAACATCTGTATTTACACAGTGTGTCATTGTATGGATTTATTTCGTTTTACCATTTTTTGTTTACCTGTCTGACTTGTCTGACTTGTTGTCTGACCAATGGTCAGGGATGCTGGTCTGCAGTGAGTCTGACTGGCTCTGCAGTGAGTTTGCGCAGGTACATTTATGCACAGCCTCATGGGAATTCTCAGCATCTGTGTCTTTACCAAATTGCCTTCCAAATTCCCTCCAAATAAAATACTGGGTTTAAAATGTTTTCCAGACACCCAGTTTCTGGATTAAGACTATTCATGTTCATCTTCGGATTTCAGACCTTCCACATTCCAAAATGTTGTGCTGAATTTTAAAGCAACATTCATGTTCCATTTTCAACATTCCATATGTTTTAAAAACTATATTCAGATTCTAAAAATTTGTTGCAGTCTTTTACACATTTTTTAAAATCTGCAGATTTTTGTCTTGGACCTAGGCACTTATTGTGAAGAGGGGATACGCCAGGTGGGAAAAGGAAAAAGGCAGAGGATTCATTCCAGCACTACCTGATGTGGGAGGAAGTCGATGTACCCCCCCCTCCAGATATATAGTTATGGTAAAGTCGGAGCACAAATGGCAAAAGACCTTTGCAAACAAATTATGTTCCCAAATGTGCCCGATTTGTAATGTGCGGAGAGCGTGTTGCAACCAGGGTTGTCTCCTTGTATCGCCATCTCGTTTTAATTAAAATGTCGACAGAGGATTCATGCCCTGCACTTGTGACAGTGAATTCATCGGTGATAATAGATCAGCAACACCTAATATAAATTGTGATGAATGTTGTCTCAGTGGCTGGAGCAGGCAAGCGTGTCCTTGGGTGGGAGAGGGGAGAGAGGTTATCGGCGGGGAAAGAAAATGTGAAAGGGGATCAGGCAGAGAAAGGCTGGAGGCTGGAGGAGACGTTTCTGTTCAAGCGCCCAAGGATGCGTCTTCAAGGAATTATTAGCTACAGCTAGGGTTGCCAGCCTCCAGATGGGGCCTGGAGATCGCCTGGGATTACAATTGGTCTCCAGACTACAGAGATCTGTTCCCCTGGAGAAAAGGGCCGTTCCATAAGGAAGGAGAAACTGTGGTAGGGGTACAGTTTTTATGAGAGTAGACCAAGCATCCTAAGACATCTTAATTTTCTTCTGCTGCTGCTCAAACAGGTTGCGTGGGCTTTCTGTGGGGAACCATGGCATGAGACCACAAAACCTGCTCATGTGAAATAAGTGTGGTAATGGTACCAGCACAGGGAGCCTGTGCTCTTTCTAACCCTCTGCCTGCAGTCCAAAACTCAATGTGATGCCTCCGTTGTAGTTTCGGGCAATACAGATTTGGTCACTGGGGACTGAAAAGGTGCCCCTTCCCAATGACCTAGGAAGCAGGTGTTTCAAAAATGGCCGTGTCTCAAATGTGCCCCAACCTGGATGGCCCAGGCTAGCACAATCTTGTCACATCTCAGAAGCTAAGCAGGGCCAGTGTCAAATTCAAGCACCTGCATTTGCTGAATTGTCCATTTTTGATTTACTTCTCACTACTTGGATTCTGTATCCTTTTCGCTGCTTTCGTTTGCCATTGCATTCCTAAGGGGGGGAGTTTTAGTAGCTAGCTAGGGAGGATTGCTTGGTAATTTTTCAAAGTGGGCCCCAAGACATCTTTCACACGAGAAGTGTCCTTGGAGAAACCTGTACCTGGCTAGGTTGTGGCTGTATATCTTTGATAGTCACTGTAGTAATGCTGACATAGGGATGTGTGGAATTTTGGGGGTTTACCTATACCCTGTCTTTTCCCGCCTTTGCACATCAGTCCTAACAAAGAGCTTGAACCCATAGCATCTCATATCTCTAATAAAGTATTCACTGCCAAAGTGTGTGTGGAGAGTGATTTGACTGGGAACCTGACAGCCAGCCCTGGTTAGCATTTGGAGGGGAAGCTACTGAGGAAGTCCAGGGTTGCTATGCAGAGGCAGGCCGTGGCAAACCAGCTCTGTCCGCCTCTTGCCTTGAAAACCCTGCAGGGTCACCATGAGTCATCAATGGCACTTCCCACCGCCATCTTGCAAATCTGTGGCTGGCTGGCTCTGTTTCAGCATCAAACCACGCACTGTGTGAGGAATCCTTGATGCGCTCTCCTGTCTGGGTGTTTTTTGGTGTAGTGGTTAAGTGCGCGGACTGGGAGAACCGGGTTTGATTCCCCACTCCTCCACTTGCACCTGCTGGATGACCTTGGGCAAGCCGTAGTTCTGCCAGAGCTATTCTTGGAAAAGAGCAGTTTCTGTCAGAGCTCTCTCAGCCCCACCTACCTCACAGGGTGTCTGTTACGGGGAGGGGAAGGGAAAGGAGTTTGTAAGCCACTCTGAGACTCCTCTGGGTAGTAAAGGACGGGGTATAAATCCAATCTCTTTCTTCTTCTTCTTTGACCAGGGGGGATTTGGGTGGGCCAAAAGCACGGAGAACTAATCCCCCGCCCCGTCCTTGTGCCTCAGCTTGGATACAGATCAGCCCTCCATCCCCACCGCTGTTAAAAAAGCAAACCCTCTGGCCATCCCATCACAGGTGTCCCGCTAATGTGCTGTCTGAGAAGCAGTGTGACCCTTGTGGTTAAGAGTGGCAGACTAGGGACCTGGGTTCAAATCCCCCCTTCACCGTGAAGCCCACCGGTTGGCTTTGCAGAGGGGGGCAGAGGTATAACAACCTCGTTGGGGCCAAGGACAGAACTGTGAACTGTGACCAGGGTGGCTGGCTTCAGGCTGGGAAATCCCTGGAGACTTGGGGGGGGGACATGGGGAGGGCAGAGGAATTCCCGCCCCAATCTCTTTCTTAAAGGAGACTGTCTTTTTTGAGATGCGTTGATGGCATAACCTGAAAGCCGAGAGAGGGTGCTTTTTGCATCTGAACAAACGCTGCGGATTGAATCTATTTCGCTCTGGTTTCTTTAGCTAGCCTCATCCTTAGTCTTTTACTGTCTTGGTGGAGAATTGTGCGAGAGCATTTGCGTTTTGTGAGAATGCTATCTCTGTGTGCCTGGTAATAGGGGGATAATCCTTCAGTGGTGAGCTGGGGGGAGGGGAGCAAAGAGAGATGAATCGTGCAACTAGATGTCATTTTGCAGCCTAAACATCCCGCATCAGGCACTGGAATTGAGCGGGGTGGGGGAGAGAAGCTTCCCCCCCCCACAACCTCCATCAATCGAGTACCTTTTCCCCAAACACTCAATTTGCACGCACCAAAGGGTAGGATCAGGGTAATTGCTTTGAGGAGAGGCTGATAGCTTATTTCCATACGCCTGTCTCATTTGCTTTCCTGCAGCTTCTCAAAACATTTCCTCTCTGCGGGCTGTTTGAGCGCATCTAATGCACCAGCGTAGCAAGTGGGGAGCAACAGCAATTAGGGGAGAATGGGGGAAGGGGGAGGGAACCCTTCTGGAGCACAGGTAGCCGGGAGAAGGGTGGGGGAGAGGGGAGAGGAAACCCACTCGACCTTGTGCATATCTTCTTCTTGCCAGCCAAAGGTGCACACTGGGGGGCGGGGTACGGAATAGCCAGCTGGCTGTGCTGGAGGACAAACAGTTGGGGGGAGGAACTGACTGGGAAACGGCTCCTGCCTCTGGAAATCCACCTGCAGCCAGGGCATCTCCCGCTGGGGTGCTGTCCTGTCTTGACTGCTAAACAGAGTGTAAGGGGGCAGCTATCTCCCCACCCTTCGCAAACACCGATCGAAATGCCTGCTTCACAACTTCAGTCCCAGCAGGGATTCCAGAGCTTTCAGTAGTCGCCTTTTCCACACATGAAGTTCAGAATGTGTAAGAATCACCTGCCCTTGGGAGTCCGTCCCTTACTGGTGTCTCTCTTTTGGGCACAAGAGGCTGTTTTCTGAGAATGCTTCATGACAGGATACAAATCATGAGGAATGGCTCATGCAGAGAAGCAACAGCCAGCCTTCTCCAGGGGCAAGGACTACAGCTGCATGGAAATTGGACTCAGATCACATCTGGTGCAATCTGGGCACCTTCCCATATCCCAAGAGGTGCTCCCAACCAGTCAGGGATCATATATGCAATGTGACGGCATCCCAACAATGAGTAATCAGTTCAGGACAAAATTGTGATGTTTTATAATTGTTGTTTTTAATTGTGTTTTTTTAATGTTTGATTTCTATTGTAAGCTGCCTTGAGTTCTGCAAGGGAGAATGGCGACTAATGTTTTAAATAAATCAATAAAAAGGAAATCCTTGTACACTCGATTGGCTTGTAGAATATGCTGCCTTGGGATGTGCTGACAGACACTAATTTAGTTATTTTTAAAGTGGGATTCAGCACATGAACTGAGAGGGATAGGGCCATCAATGTGTATTAGCTATGATGACAAATGGAACCTCCATGTTCAGAGGTAGTATATCTGTAAAGGTCATTTGCGGCAATAGCGGGAGGCTTTGATCTCCTGCTTGGAGGCCTTCCTGTGCATGGGGTTGGCCACTGTGTGAAACAGAATGCTGGAGTAGATGAACCCTTGGCCTGATCCCGTGTAGCTGCTCTTATGCTCTGGCCTTCCTTTCATCAGCTGGCCAGTCAGACTTGTTGATGTAGTGATGTTGCATGGGCCAGTCAGGATAAAGGCGGGGAATGTTGTCCTTGGTCTCAATAGGCTTCCTGATGCTGCTTGATAGCCAATCAGGGCTTGCGTGCAAGCAATGTCACAAAGCTAAATCAGAGTGAGACCAACCGTTGCTGCTGGACGTGAACATTTTTTGTCCTATTTTGCAGTACCTATGTGGGAGGGAGGTGAAAAATGACTGGAATGTGGAGAAGGGGATGCGTTTCATGTACCCCATTGCCCATCCCCCATTTGTTGCACACTTTGCATTTTCTGTGGGGTACAGGAACCCTGGCTATTCTGAGCCAAAAGAACCTGAAACCAGATTGCTATTGTGTTATTCCTGTGTTAACCTTTGCCCTTTGCTTGCCTACAGCCCCTTGGTGAGAGTGAGTATTCGGACCCCTTTGATGCTCACCGAGAGCTGAAAGAAGATGGGGAGGAGGATGTGGAGCTGGAAAACAATGGCTACATGGAACCTTATGATGCCCAAAAGGTGGTGGCTGGTGAGTGAGACTTTCTCAAAATCAAGGAGATGTTTGTGGGGTGGGGGGGGAGGCACTGTGAGGGCAAGGAGTGGATGATGCAGATAATGGAGCCAGATTTTGGGAACGCAAGGGGAACAGCTGGCAGTGTAGCTGGGTTTTTGTGTGGGCCATTGCTCTGCAAGAGGATCCAGCATTCAGAGAGTCTCTGCTTTCACTGACAGCCAACAAAGGCCACTTGAGTTTCTAGTCCTTATGGATGTGCCGTGGTTTTCCAAAGCACCCTGGCAGTGCCTGATGATCTCCACAATTAGAGGAATGAAGGGATCCGTAAAAGGAAAAGGGTTCAGAATCGTTTCTTGCCCGGAGTAGGGGGAGGAGCAGCCGGGGAGGGCGGGGTTCCACAAATACCCTAAGAACAAAATAATATCTGGCTACCTCAAGTATTTATATCTAATGACCACCAATGTCCCGACCTGCCTCTTGAAAATGATCTCATCTCGTTTGGCCCTGAGTGTATCTTAGGTCTGTTAACAGCCATGACAGCTGAACAGGACCTCTGTCTTCAAGGGCAATCCTTTTGGGTTATCAGTTTCTTGGGGAACACTTCTGCGTGCTTTGTGGACTTTACTCCTTTGTTTGCTTCCTTGCTTCATTTATACCCTGCTTTTGTACACAGTGGGCACCCAAAGCGGATTACACTGTTGTCCTCCTCGCCTTTCACCCTCATAACAACCCAGTGAGGTAGGATAAGCTAAGTGTGTATGACTTTGTCTCAGGTCACCCAGTAAGTTTCCATGGCAGAGTGGAGATTTGAACCTGGGTTCCATAGAGGGTCCATAGAGGCCATCTAATCCAACCTGCTGCTCAAATCAGGATCATTTCCCGAGTCACTAATCCACTACTGGCACCTTTAAGACTGGTGCATGCACATGAAAGCTTATACCCAGAATTAAACTTTTTTGGTCTTAAAGGTGCCACTGGACCTAAACTTTGTTCTGTTGCGTCAGACCAACACAGCTGCCCACCTGACTCTATCATTCTCCAATCTGTGGGTCTCCAATTTGTGTGTGTGTCCCCTGCTGCTAACATGACCTCTCTTTCCCAGCACCTAAACTTTTCCACCTGGGCTCTTCAGATCTCCAGCGCAAAAACGACAGGGAGGAGAGAAAGGTGAAGAAATCCCGGAAGGGTCTACAGCTGTACGACACCCCCTATGAGGAGAAGGAGGCAGAGGCCAGCCTGGAGGGCTCCTCTGCTGATCAACCCCGTGAGAGCCGTCTGCCCCAGGACGATGAGCGGCCAGCGGATGAGTACGACCAGCCGTGGGAGTGGAAGAAGAACCACATTTCTCGGGCTTTTGCAGGTGAGGATCTTGCTTGCCTGTTCCTTGGAGCATCCCGTAGCTGACAACTGCAGGTCTTTGGGTGGTATGTGTATGTGTGTGTGTGTACGGTCTGATACTCTAGAAAGCAATGACGCAGAACTAAATGTGCTATTTTGGTGCAGATAGATCACGATGTGTAGCCACCAGGGCTCTTTTTGTAGCAGGAACTCCTTTGCATATTAGGCGACACACCTCTAATGTAGCCAATCCTCCAAGAGCTTACAGTAGTCCCTGTAAGAAGAGGTCTGTAAGCTCTTGGAGGGTTGGCTACATTAGGGGTGTGTCGCCTAATATGCAAAGGAGTTCCTGCTGCAAAAAGAGCCCTGGTAGCCACGTTAGTCTGTCTGTAGCAGTAGAAAATTACAAGGAAATTACAAGCTGTAGGAAATTACAAGGGAGTCATTACCGGCTAAATATCAGGAGAAACTTCCTAACTGTAAGAGTGGTTGAGCAGTGGAACAGACTGCCTCGGGAGGTGGTGGATGCTCCTTCGCTGGACGTTTTCAAGCGGAGGCTGGACAACCATCTTTTGGGTATGTTGTAGGTATGTAGGGCTATCTTTCGGCTATGCTCCTGCAGAGTGCAGGGGGGTGGACTAGATGACCTGCAAGGTCCCTTCCAACGCTAACATGCTATGATTCTATGAGTCACCACTCACTTCTTCAGATAGATCAAGATGGGTGGCTGTGTTAGTCTGTCTGCAGCAGGAGAAAAGAGCCAGAGTCCAGGGGCACCTTCAAGATTAACTTGTGGCCAAGTAAGAGCTTTCATGAGTCACTGCCCACTTCTTCTTTTGGTGCAGAACTGAGCTTCTTGAGGATCTTAATGTCCTTTCTCTTAAATAAAAGGTACATACCGGTCTAGTCCTCATGGACACAAAGATGTGCTCAGAGGGCACCTGGTTCTTGAGCATCTCTTGTTTTTTTAAAAAAGTAAGCTTCTAGCTCTCGTGATTATGGAAAATGTCTGGAAGTGTGGGGGCAGTCCTGCCAAAATCTTAGAACAGGAGCTGGGTAAGATTTTAGAGGGTTTTATGCAAAATCACACCCACACACCTCATGCGCACACATGTGCAGACCACACATGGCAAAAAATGTGTTATTGCCAGTTTGTAGTAAAAGTACAGCATAAGGTATGTGACATTGGCTGATTTTTGCACAATTTATTTATTTATTTACGGCAATGTCTTTATCCCACTTTTTTGCCACAAATGATGACTCGATAATTGTTAAGCACGTAGTAGAATTCAGCATAAAACATTAATGGTCTAAAGCATGGATTAGACAGAACTCTGTTCTCAGGGTCGGGGACTGGAGGAGGGTGGCAATCAAGCAGAAATTGAAGTCCAGCCAGCTGGACATATGGCTTCTGAAACGCAAGTCTTGAGGCTGAGATGCTGAGCCAAAAAAATCTTAGATCTAATCTGCACCCAGAAAATTGGGGAGGGGTGTGTCAATACCCTTGCACCCCAGACCATGAGCAAATTAATGCAAGAGGCTTGCCATCACACGTCAGTGGCTAAATCTGAACCCAGTTCAGCTCTTCCCACCCACTTGGCTTTTATGCTCTGTTTTCCAGTTTGGTGTAGTGGTTTGGTGCATGGACTCTAATCTGGGAGAACCAGGTTTGATTCCCCACTCCTCCACTTGCAGCTGCTGGATGACCTTGGGCAAGCCATAGTTCTGTCAGAGCTGTTCTTGAAAAGAGCAGTTTCTGTCAGAGCTCTCTCAGCCCCACCTACCTCACAGGGTGTCTGTTGTAGGGAGGGGAAGAGAAAAGAGTTTGTAAGCCGCTCTGAGACTCCGAGTGAAGGGCGGGGTGTAAATCCAACCTCCCCTTCCCCTCATCCCCAAAGACCCTCTATGGCTGCCTTGCCACTGTCGTTGGTCAGCCAACCTTCCTCAGCCCGCTTAAAATCCCCACTTATTGCTCCCTCATGTCTCTGTCTCACACACCAATGCTCTCCATTTCTAGAAAGTTACTGCAATTTTTTGTGCACAAAAACCACACTTGATATTCGAGTGTCCTTCTTTTGTAATGCTCTTTTTGTTTCAAATGCAACACCTCATTTGGACACATGGAATCATAGAATGTTAGAGTTGGAAGGGACCTTGCAGGTCATCTAGTCCAACCCCCTGCACTCTGCAGGAGCGTAGCCAAAAGATAGCCCTACAACATACCCAAGAGATGGTCGTCCAGGCTCCACTTAAAAACATCCAGCAAAGGAGCATCCACCACTTCCCGAGGCAGACTGTTCCACTGCTCAACCACTCTTACGGTTAGGAAGTTTCTCCTGGTATTTAGCTGGTAACGACTCCCTTGTAATTTCCACCCATTAGATCTAGTCTTGCAATCCAGAGCAAGAGGGAATAGATCTGCTCCATCTTCTACATGACAGCCCTTCAGATATTTGAAGACTGCAATCACGTCCCCTCTAAGCCTTCTCTTTCCCAGGCTAAATATACCCAACTGCCTTCTACTGAATCAGACCCTCGGTCCATCAGGGTCCGTCTTGTCCCCTCCGACTGGGGGGCTGTGGCTAGCTGGTCCTTTTAACTGGAGATGCCAGGGATTGAACCCGAGACCTTCTGCATTCCAAGCCATGGCCCCTCCCCATCAGATCGCCTTGACAATTTGCTCAGAATCCAGAATGCGCAGCACTTTACATAGTTCTGCATCTGGGCAGCAGTGTCATTTTGCATGGTGGCTGGCTGTCAACACACGTTTGCAGAATTGGTCGCCTTCCTTGGGTAACATATGCCCCCGGGTCATTGTTGCAGGGTCCGTGGGAAATCTGGTACCGTAGAATGTGTGCTCTGCTTGGGCACCTTCACGTAAATAGTCTCAGAGGGCAGTTGTGCTGTTCTGCAGTAGAACAGCCATAGATTGGCGTCCAGGAGCACCTTAGAGACCAGCAAGCGTTTCAGGGGAGGAGCTCCACTTTGACTCTCGAAAGCTCCTACCCTGAGAATCCTGTTGGTCTCTAAAGGCGTTTCTGCTCTTGAATCCAGCCGTTCATGTTCATTGGCATTCATGGCAGTGGCCCATGCTCAGAAGTAACTGGATCTCATTCCCAGGGTATCCTGTGAGAACTGGATACTTACTTCTTTACTTAGGTTATTTATAGTCCGCCTTTCTCACTGAGAACACAAGGCGGATTACAGAGAGTGTAAATCGAGTACAATAAACCGGATGGGACACCGGCCAGGGATGCACAGGAACGGATGCTGGTCAGGAATGCACAGGAACGGATGCTGGCTTCTGAGATGGCCACGCCTACAGCCTCCCCCCCCTCCTTGGGTTCCCCAGGCACCTTGCAAGCTGTGAGGTGCCTGGGGAAGCCTAGCCGATCCAGGGAGGGAAGGCAGTTTAAACTGCCTCCCCTCCTCGGGTTCCCCATGCACCCCGAAAGCTGTGGGGCACCTGGGGAAGCCGATCCTGGGAGGGAGTTGTGCTGTCAGGGGTGTGGCCTAATATATTAATGAGTTTCTGCTGTTGGGTGTGGCCTATTATGCTAGTAAGTTCCTGCTGGGCTTGCCTTTTTCTACAAAAAAAGCCCTGGGACACCCTATGAACAGTACAAGAGGGCTCGGACTACAGAAACTGAAAACAGGAATTTCAAACAGGGCTAAAAGAAAGCATGAGCCTTTGAACATAATATACTGAGTGGTGTAGAAACTACCTAGTCTGGAGCAGACTTACAGAGACAGGCAGCGATGCAGTCATCGATCCCTTAATCAGGGGGACTTTCTGACCATTTCATTACTGTACTGTCCTCTTGTGCAAAAAGCCCTCTTGAACAATTCTGTTTTGCATAGTTTGCAGAAAGCCAGGAGAGGGGGGGGGAGACTCAGGGAGGCCATTTCTTAAGGTGGGGGGCCACAGGAGAGAAGGCCCCGCATACAGGCAGTTATTGATTTCTCCCGTCTGCAGGATGGTGCCAGCAGAAGGCTAAATGCCAACAAACCCAGACATGGTTGGCTTTGGAAGTCCAGAAGGGGAGGCAAATGGCATGCTGGGGGAGAAGAGTCCCATGCGTTCTCTCACCCACCCCAGCGGTATTGGGACAACCAAAAAGCAGCACTTCATTTGGAAGCTGATACACGGAGTGTGTTGGATGAATGGTGTCTCAGTCTGGGGCAAGTGAGGTTCTGTATTCTTGGTGCTTGGTGGGGCAACAGTGGGAGGGCTTCTAGTGTTCTGGCCCCACTGCTGGACCTCCTGATGGCACCTGGTATTTTTGGTCGCTGTGTGACAGAGTGTTGGACTAGATGGGCCATTGGTCTGATCCTACATTGGCTTTTCTTATGTCCTTATGAAAGAGCAAGAGGACTGGGACAAAGTCCTAGCAACGTAGACTCAACAAACATTGAGTCACCCAGACAAACTGGGTGAGCCTCGAAAGGAGAGACAAGTCATGCAGCCCCCCCCCCCCAGCAGAATAAAATACCCCTCTTTTTATTTTGTTTACTGTATTGATTTCTTTTTAGCCCAAAGATGGTGGATGAAAGCCGTGAGGGAAGGTGCATACGCAGAGCATTTCAAATCCATTTTCTGAATTATGAGGGGAGGGAAAAAGCAAACGCTTTTTTGAGCATTTGCCAGCTGTGTGTTTGCAATTTGTACCCCAACGGCAATTTGAATGGAGGGGCGACCAACCAGCCCTCTTCCTCAGCCTGCCGCTGACAATACATTTGTATACCGGGGTGAGTCATACCTGACCCTTCTACTCCAAGATTACAGGGAGGAAAATTGAGTGCACAATGCAAACAGGAGAAAACCTGTGTGTGTGTATGGGGGGATAACAAATGGATTTTTTTTCCAAAATGAAAATTTGTAGCAAGAATTCACTTTAAAAAACCTGAGATGCCACAGGCCAAAGAGAATCAAACTGGAGAGCAGGAAATGGAATTAAATGGCTTCCCAAGAATACTGTCCGTCTTGCCAGTTAAACTCTTGTTTCTCCAGCCCAGCTCCCGGTTGCCCCCAACTTCAGAGGTAAGGCAGGTGGTCTAGGGACGGGGCATTTTCTGTGGTGGCCCCTTGCCTTTGGAACGCCCTCCCTCTTGAGGCTTGCCTGGCACCTACTCGACTATCCTTTAGGCACCAGGCAGCAACATTTCTGCTTGCCCAGGCTTTTAATTACCAGTTCATTCTTATCAGCTTTTAAATGATCTGCTTCTGTCTTATGAGTAGTTTTCGTGCTGCTTGTGTCTAAGCCTCCCTGGGCAGGACCCTGAAGAGGCTTGATAGAAATATTCTAAGTAAATAAAGCTGAAAACAACATTACTACATTCCTAAAGCAACCTCTAAAAGAGCTTAGTGCTTGTCAACCATCAACTAATTCCAGAGAGGTTCTGAAAGTTTTAAAATTGCACCGGAACGCCCAAAGGAGACAGGAATGGCTCTGTTTCCAGTGGGCAGGAGTTTCATAAGCTGAGGAATGGCTTAAACATCTCTGTCGCAATGGCTCACCCCCCCTTCCCTTTTGCAGGCCCCTGCAGGTAATGTGCCAGGTAGAGCGTGCACGCAGTCCATTGAGATCCCAAGAGGAGAATGTCGGAGTATAAATCCTCACTCGAGCTTTCCTCCCAACCCAGACAAGGCTTTAAAGGTCAAAAACAGCCCTGTTGGATTGAGACTGAAACAAATGAGGAGCCAGAATAGCTGGGAAAGCACAGATTGCATATTCAGTCTGGTGACCTTCTGTTACCATCCTGGCTGCTCTGTTTTTGTGCCAGTTAAAATTTCTGGACCGTCTTCAAGGGCAGTCCTCACAGAGGCAGTAGCCCAATCTGGATGTCTTGGAGTCTTTTGGCTTGTGTTCATTCTACGCCAATCTGTGTCAGGTCCCCAGTTAATACAACTCTCCACAAACACTATTGATAGTGATGGTTTATTAGAGATATGCTTACATCAAGAACTTGAATTTTGTCAGGACTGAAGAAAGCGCGCGAAAACTTCAGATTATAGGTAAAACCAAGTACACCTCCTCCCCATGCATTAAGCCCCTAGTGTTACTATGGCAGCCCTGAGATATATGATGCCTTATCTAAGCTAGCAAGGCAGAGAAGTCTCCAAGGCCAAATCCCATGAGAACAGGCCAAGGGGTACAACTTAGGAAATGGTTACGGCTACTACTGGCATTCACTCTTAACAGCACATACACTCCCCTCAGGAATTCCCTCCTCCCCTAATACATGGCAAGAAAAGCAGTGAAGCAAAACGAAGTGAGGCGAAACCGAAACCTTGACAATCTGTAAAAATTGGACCCGCATGACATTTGGCACCAGACGTCTGCTTTTTTATTTATTTATTTGTGGAATCATAGCAATTGATTTCCAAAACTGTAGCTAGAGGGAAAAGAGGCATATGGAGGCACACACGGCCACCCTCCTTCAAGCAATGCTGGGTTAGGGAGGCCGTACCTTTTTAAAAAAATTGTTCTTTTGTGAAGTTGGTTAGCCAGTGGGTGTTGTTCTACCTTTAGGCACAAGAGGACCTTTAGGCACAAGAGTCCCAGACACGCCTTGCATTGAAAGAAAAGGGACCAGTACTTTTAGGAACAGGGCTGGCACCAACATAACCCTGAGGTGGGACAGGTGCCAGGGCTCAGGGCTGCTGGCAGGGCCCACTATGGCCGATGTCCCTGGCAGCCCACTCCCTTGCTAGTTCTCCTTCAGCTACGCTCCGTTCTGCATGCACTGCCCAGTGCCGCTGGGGAAGGAGTGCAGGAAGCTGTGAATGTGTCGCTCATGAGCAGATGAGGTGGGAGGCAGTGGGGGCTGGAAGGGAAGGCCTGACAGTGGGCAGAGGATGGGGGGACCCTGGGAACTCTGCCCAGCCCCCCCACACACACAACCTGGAAGTGGTGCTTGGTAGGGAAGGGCCATAGAGGATGTGCCTGCATTAGTCTCCGTAACATCCCAAGTTCAGTTCCTGGGATCTCCTGCTAAAAGGCTCTCAGGTGTTGGGAAAGAAAGACCTTTCTCTCCCTGGAGAGCTACCACCAGTCAAAGGAAACAATATTGAGCTAGATGGACCAAGGCGCAATGTTCCCTCTAAGATGAGTTAGTGTGAACTAGCTCAGAGCTTTTTAGCCTCCGGCTCACACATTTTTGTCTTCGCCCAGGAAGGACGGCTCCAGAGCAAACTAATTTATGCAATAGCCAAATTGCTCGCTCACAACTTTAATGCCAGTAGCTCACAAAGTAGAATTCTTGGTCCCAAGACTCCACAGAGGGAGCATTGACCAAGGCCTCACTTTGCCTAAAGCAGATTGTATGTTTGTTAAGATCTCTCATCGGTAATTGCAAATGGGCCACATTCGTTCCCATGGCCAAAAATCACAGATATTTCACTGCATCTGTAACCAAACCAGCAAGTATAGGATTCCAAATGAGGAAGGGAACGGAGTGCGGTCTAAAAAGAGTCTCAGTTTTTTACCAGCGGGAGTCCTGGTGTAGAATCAGGACACGAGAACAAGGCTTGAGTCCAGTGGCACAAAGTGTACCTGCACACAAAAGCTAATGCCCAGCATTAAACTTGGTTGGTCTTCAACTGGACTCAAGCTTCGTTCTCTTGCTTCAGACCGACACGGCTGCCCGCCTGAATCAGGCAGGTCAAGAAGATTATCCTTCTGCTTAAGTGATCCTGGTGTGAACAAAGAAAGACTCTCTTTCCGGCTGATGGCTGAAATTTAGGGTTGCCAGCTTTGGGTTGGGAAATTCCCGGAGATTTGTGGGCGGAGCTTGGTGAGGGCGGCTTTTGGGGAGCGGAGGAACCTCAGTGGGGTATAACATCATAGAGGGAACCCTCCAAAGCAGCCATTTTCTCCAGGAGTGCTGTTCTTTAGAGATCAGTTGTATTTCTGGGAGATCTCCAGACCCTACCTGGAGGTTGGCAACATGGTGGAAGGGATACTACCACACGCCAGTATTTGAGAAAGCGATGCTAGAGGGTTTTTTGGGGTGGTGGTCTTGAGCACCCTGAGTGGTTCCCCTGAGCCCGGAGTACGTTGAAGATTGTCTGTATTCTGCCCTCTCTGGGTTGTCTGTGCAAAGCTTTGAGGGCTGGGGCCCTTTTGGCAAGGCCTTCCCTTGCTTCTGTCCGTAGCCAGCCCTGAACTGAAAGAAGGCTTTTACAAAATGTTTCAAACCCCTCCCTCCCACTCCGGCCGTCTTCCTCCATTTCCGAATGGCTTCTTGAGCTTCGTCTCCTCTCCTCTCCTCCCCCCACCCCAGCCCTGCTTGACTTCATCAGGGCCACCGATGATGATCGATTTGGCTCCTGCCGATGATCAGAGAAGCATAAACAGCAGTAAATAAAGTCGGAGACCTTGGGGGGAGGATGGCTGAACAGCTGGTCTTCCTCGGGAGGGAGGGAGGCGCTTGGAAGGGGTCCCTTCCCTTTCCTTCTCACATCTCATCATGCCGAATGGCTGGAGATTTTTCTGTCAGACCAGTCGGCTCTCTTTGCACTCCACGTCACGGTGGAATGAGCTGGAGAGCAGGGCCATTTCAGAGGTGGGTGAGCCTCCGCCAGGCGCCTTCTCGCTTCCTAATGTGCCAGGTAGAGCGTGCATGCGAAGGACAAAAATCGTCCTCTTCCCTGCTGTCTGTGGAGGTGAATTATCAATCTCTCCTCCCTGCTTGGCAAATCCAGGTAGGGTTCCTGCTAGGAAAACGGGCCTCTGGATTCAACCCCCCCCTTCCTTCTGAGATTCGGAGAAGGATGCTGTTTCCAAAATGTAGGTCATAGTGAATAAATGCTCTTGTCTCTGCACAAGTCCCTGATTTGGGACTGTCACCTTCCAACCAGTCTCCACTGGAGTGGGTAATCCCTTGACCCATCTCCTTGTCAGGTGTGACTGGGGTGTTCAGTTTCTCCTGAGAGAGAAATGCTGCAGAATTGCCTGCCCTCAGAAGAGGCTGCCTGTTGTGCCTCAGGAAAGACACTGCAGATCTTTCCACACACACATCAGATTGTCTATACAGACAATAGAATTATTGTGCTTCAGAAGAGCCTGCCCATTGAAACCCTTCCAGAGTCACTGTCTCCTTCCAAGCATGCCAAAAAGATGTTTAATTCTTAGGCATTCCTAAAGTAACCGGCCATGATCAGATCATTCAAAAAGAATTATGGGAGAAACACAGTAAGAAACACATTCTCAGAGAGGGCTGGCTGTTGTATCTTTGCACGAATCTCTGCTCTGCCTTGCTTACCGTGAGCCTTCTGCTTCACTTCAGAAGAGGCTGCCTGATGTATCTCTGCACGAGTCTCTGCTGTATGCTTTCCAGTGGGGAAGCAGAAATGCAGGTGAGGGAGCTCCTTCGAGGACGCCTCTGTCTTACTCTTTCACACTCTAAGAAGGAAATCAAGTACAAAGAGGGACTGGTGTTTCCACTGTTATCTCATACCCAGCCCCAGCCCCCACACCAATCGTATGAGGTGGGACCACATACAGCATGATGATGTCTCCTCTCCTTGCAGGACTTTATGAGCAGGGAGAAAGAGCCATGGGGAGGGGGAGCACAGAATTAACCCCGAGCCTTTGAGGTGAACCTTTAGTGATGTCTGTGTGAAAGGGGGAGGGGCTGGGGGAGGGGAGGGCAGCTGCCTTTTCTTCCCTTGTCTGTCTGTCATTAGATCTTTTCTTTTTATCATGTCTGTTTTGTCTCCCCTTCTCCCCTCTCATCTCCTCCTTTCTGCTCCCCTGCCCTTCTCGCCCGTCTTTCTCTCCTTTCCCACCATTGTCCATCTCGCCTCTCTGTTCCACTTCCCCGCTGCCTTCTCTCTGCTCCCTTTCCCTGGTCTTCTCTCCCCTCCCCTCCTGTGGTCCTTTCCCCCTCCTCATCTCTCCCTTCCTGCAACCATCTCTCCTCTTGATCTTCTTTGCTTTCACCCCCCTCCAACCCACGGATCTCCTCTGCTTCCCCCTCTTTCTTTTCTCCTTTCCTTTCCCCCATTCCGGCTCTCTTCCTGTCCTCTCTTCCACTCCCCCTGCAGTAGACATTAAGGAGACTAACGTATTACCCTGGCCACCACCGGTGGGACAGCTCACGGGGACAGAGGAACCCCTAGATCCAGAAGGTGATGTCTTGTTTTAACCCTCCCTCCCCCACATGCACACCTCCCAGTTTGCTGTTTTTCCTGCTGTCCCTCCTAAATGCATGGGGGGGGAACACAAGGACTGGGGGGGGATAGCTATCGCTGGAGCAGCAGTCACTTGACTCCAGCTTTGGAGGGTGGTACCAGGGCGGCTAGGAGCTGCAGTGGCTCAAGTGGTTAAGATGCTGAACTGCAGGCCGGAAGGTTGGTAGTTCAGCAGTTCGAGACCAGAGTTCCACATGACGGAGTGAGCTCCCGTCTCTGGTCCCAGCTTCTACCAACCTAGCAGTCCGAAAGCAAGAAACTGCAAGTAGATAAATAGGTACCGCTTCAGTGGGAAGGTAACAGCGTTCTGTGCGCCTCGGCGTCTAGTCATGCCGGCCACATGACCATGGAAATGTCTTTGGACAGCACTGGCTCTTTGGCTTGGAAACGGAGATGAGCACCGCACCCCTAGAGTCGAATTCGACTGGCTTTCGAGTAAGGGGAACTTTTACCTTACCAGGGTGGCTAGTTTATGGCCAGAGCTTTTATCCTAACAGGCAGACATTCAACTGATGTAGCTTCCCAATAGTATAGCTCTGTGCTGGGGAGAAGGCATGGGGCCCTTTTTAGGGTTTTTTTTTGGGGGGGGTTAGTTCTTGATGGTGGGGCATGACACCTGTGAGGAATGGGAAGGGAGCTATTCTGATAATATCAAAATCTATGTGGAAAAATAATCCCACTTCACGTCTAAATTTTGCTAGTCCTCATGGATCCAGAGAAGAATGACAGGGAGTGAGCATTTGTATTTTGGCCCATTGACTGAAGGAGTGCAGGAAGAGGAGTCCTTGAATTCTTATAAACAGTGACTGGCTGGGGTCGGCAAGAGGTGTTCCCAGTACTGAAGAGCAGGGCTTTTTTTAAGCCCAGCAGGAACTCATTAGCATAATAGGCCACACCCAACAGCAGAAACTTATTAGCATATTAGGCCACACCCCTGACAGTGCAGCTCCCTCCCAGGATCGGCCTCCCCAGGTGCCCCGCGGCTTGTGGGGCACATGAGGAACCCGAGGGAAGGAAGGCAGTTTCTGGATCGGCTTCCCCAGGTGCCCCGGAGCTGCAGGGCACCTGGAGAACCTGAGGAGTGGAGACAGTTTAAACTGCCTTCCGTCCCTGGATTGGCTTGGCTTCCCCAAGCAACCCGCGGCATGGAAGGTGTCTGGGGAACCTGCGGGTGGGGGGAGGGAGGCTGTAGGCGTGGCCAACTCAGAAGGCAGCCAGAACTCCATTCCTGTGTGTTCCTGCCCAAAAATAGCCCTGCTGAAGAGCAAATTTGGGGTTTAAGAGCTGTTTTAGTGTGAGATTGGGGGCTGGCTAGGTGAGGGAGCCAGAGCCTTGCACGTCATTTCGGAGTGCCCAGGGATGCAGGAGAAATCACCCGTTCCCACTGCCAGAACTTCAGACTCATGGATCTGATTACAAGCCAGAGTTAAATGGAGCAGATTTTTAAGCATGGGGCTTTATTTTTATTGCACGCCAATTAAAAATGAGCTGCTGGAGTGAAAGCATTTTCCGTAAATGAGCTTGGCGTTAGCAGACTGGGAAGAGGTGTGTGGCTTGCGGGTGAAGGACCAGCTTTGCGTGCAGAAGGTCCCTGGGTTGACCCCTGGCATCTCTGGGGCAGGAGAGATTTGGAAAGACTCTTCTCTCTCTGAGACCTTGGAGAGCCCCTGGCATAAGCTGAAGACCAGGGCTCCCCAGACTACCTGGAGAGGAGGTACCCTTGTATATCTGTAGGAGAAGGAGAGGAGAATTGCCTCTTGGTACCTCCTCGTTTCCGCCTGTCATGTCTCTGTCCCACTTGGGTCTGCCCTCCCCCCCTTGTCCCTCTTCTTCCTCTTTTCTCTCTTCCTCTTCCTCTCCTTTTTTGTTTCCCCTCCTTGCCGGTCACGCATGTCTCATGCCGGGTTGCACGCAGATGCTTTGCTGCACGTGTTCCGTGGCCCGTGTGCACCGCCCGCTTGCACAGGTCTTCCCCTCTCTTTGGAACCCAGTTTTGTGTTATTTTGGATGCCACAACCCTGGCAACATCATGGGGGCAAGAACAGTGAACACACAGGAAACTGCCTTCTCCTGAATTAGAGCCCCGTTGGTCCAGCCAGGTCAGTCTTGTCTACTCAGACTGGCAGCCATTCTCCGGGGTCCCAGGCAGAGGCCTTTCCATCATGTACTGCTCGGGCCTTTTGCTCTGGAGATGCTGCCGGGGCCTGAAACGGAGTTTTCTGCAAACCACTGGGCCACAGCCCCTCCCCGATTCACATTATCCATAATCGCGGCCCTCAGCAGATCTGAGTTTCTTTTGTATGTTTGATGATAATATCAGTTTGCCTTTTTAACAATGTTTCAGCAACCCCGGGCAGGGTGGCATACATATTAGGGACATCATGCCAGATTTCCAGTTTGTTTAACCCTTGCTCTCTGCAGTGAGGTATGGAGGAAACGAGCCATAACTCACTTTCTTTCTCCTGCTTGGTGGCAAGGAGGGAAGGCAGAATTTTAATTGTAAAAAAAAATGGAGAGAGCAATGAGGCCCGACTTTACAAATGTGGCAAAATAAACGATGGGAAAACTATGGGAGGGAAGGCAGTGTGGTGGCACCTGCCCTCCTGGCCCCCTACCTGCCACAGAAGGGGAGGCAGCGCAGAAAGGTGGGAAAGGACAGCGGCTGCCCTGCCAATTGTCCTTGCAGTCAGACCAGCTGCCACAGGTGGGGGAGAGGGGCACGACCAGGCTGATTGCCTCCCCTCAATGGATGACTTCCCAGGGCAGGGGTCCTGACCTTTTTGGAACGGAGATGATTGCCCAGGGCAGGGGTCCCGACCTTTTTGAGCCTGTGGGCTCCTTTGGAGTTCTGACACAGTGTGGCAAGTGCAGCCAGAAAATGGCTGCCACAGGAGGTGAAATCAGTCACAAAATGGCCACCACAGCTTACTTTCAGTCACACAGTGAAGATTCTTGTGCTGCAGGGGCAGCTGCTGCCAAAGCAACATCATTAAGAATCTCCAGTGGCCAATCAGAAGCCTCACTGGGCAAAAGTCACACCTCGCCCTGTCCACTTTGTAAAAACACTTGGCAGTAGGGTTGCCAGGCACAATGGTTGTGCCAGCAGGGAAATGGGGGGGTCTGGGAGTGGGTGGCGATGTCCCCGACACAATGACAACATGTGGAAGTGACGCCATTGTGTCAGCGACGACACTCTGCTTTTTGGGCAGATTCTATGGTTAAAATTGGGCTCAAACCATAGAGTTCTGCCCCAAAAGCAGTGTCCTTGCGTGATGTCACTGACACAATGACATCACTTTGGTGTGATGTCATCGTGTTGGGGATGTCGCCATGTGACGTTGCTGTATGGGGGCGGGGCTTTCTCCACTGGCCATCTGGCTGGCAGCAGAAGTCGGAGGATCCCTCACCCGGACCGGGAGTCCAGGAACCCTACTTGGTGGGCATTGGGAAAGGAGTGGGTGGATGCCATGACACCCATGGATACCATCACGTTGGGAACTTCTGGCCTCGGGCCACCTAGCAAATGGGCCAGCCCTGCCCCAATTCTTCTTGAATTCCGGTTCAACCAGGAGAATTTCTAAGCTCAGTTCTAGAACAGGGTAATGCGCAGAGTACCGTGGCTTTCAGTTCCTGTATATCATTATGCTCCTCCTCTCTGTTACGAATTCACACCTGTGGAATGACAAAACATCGTCCCCCAAAGCAGCCAGCCGGTGGTGCAACCATATGCACAATTGCACCAGGGCCCTTTTCCGATGGGGTTTTGTTGATGTGCCCCATGCAGTCCACGCATTTCTAAGACACGACACAAAAAAAGAATCTCTTCTACCAGCTGTGTGTACTATCATTGCCAGACTGCTTTGGGCGGGTGGGGAACAATGTTTTATCAGAGCACATCATTCGTGTCGGGGAGGGGGAGAGGCACAAATGAATGGAAAGAGCTGTGGGAACTCATGCATGGAGAGCGCAACTGCACACCATTCAGAGTTCTTTAAAAAGAACCAAACAGAATAATGGAGGATTCCCAGTGCATCTAATGCTCTGCAGGAACCAGGCCGGGTAATTTAGACCACCAAAATCCACTGAGAAATACAGATTAAAAAAACATTTTGAATGCTTCCCAGCTAGACAGATGAGTTGTTTCACAGCCCTGCTGAGCTTTAAGAGTCAAGATGGTTTTATTTCAGAAGGCTCTGAGATTGAGCTGCTGTTCTTCGGTTGGGCTGTCTCTCCTGTTCTCTTTCCTTTTCACTAATGGGGGGGGGTTTTTGTCCAATTTTGTGCTTTCGTTCTTTTAACTAGTTTCCTAGGATGGCTGATTACTAGGATATTGTAGATGCATTTTTGATGTTACTGTTTGGGCACTTCTCCAGTCGGAAAAGCAGCTAATAAATAGCTTAGTTGTCTAAAATATTGTGGTAATCATGCTTAGCATTAAATGTCTATAATACCTCTGGCACTTTCTCAACTGTACTTGTAAGTCCTGTGGAAGGTAAACCGATATTCTCATTTATGTATGTTGTTCTAAGACAACCTGTGGAACGGCAAAACATCATCCCTCAAAGCAGCCAGCCTGTGGTGCGACCATAAACCACTGAGAAATACAGTGAGCTCTTATCAGAACCGAGATTAGAACCAGGGACCTCAGCTCTGGCCTGTAAGTTTGTACATCCATGCAACTAAGAAGCAGTTATTTTCTGGGCTGTCCCCTTTACATGCTGCATGTCCGTATTTGTGACACTTTGTGCAAACAACAAAAAACAGCCCTCTGCAGATTGAAAACTAGCATCTCAGGGAGATGCTGAAAGCTAGATTTCAGCATTCTTATCAGCTGACTGCCACTTGCAGGCTGAAATGGATACTGCCCAGGACAAGCATTATCACAAGCATCACCAACTTCAGCTCTAGAAATTTCTGGAGATTTGGGGGTGGAGCATGGAGACGGCCAGGTTTTGAAAGGGGAGACCACAGCTGGATATATAATGCCAGAGAGTCTCTCCTCCAAAGCTGCCATTTTCTGCAGGGGAACTGATCTCTGTAGGTGAGCTGTAACTCCAGGCGATCCCCAGACACCACCCTGGGGACTGCTTAGGACAAGCATTATCACTGTACATATAAACCAGTATAGTTGCAACCCTAACCACTGCATGAGCTGTTTGAAAATGTGCCATATTTCTGTGTGGCCCTGGCTTCGGGTGTCCTGATTAACTAAAAACAGTGGCAGCTTCAGTATAAAATGGTTTATTTTGGAACGGAGCACCATAATACTCTCAAGATGGGTGGGCCATGTTAGTCTTTCTGTAGTAGTAGAAAAGAGGAAGAGTCCAGGGGCACCTTCAAGACTAACAACATTTGTGGCAGGGGAGGAGCTTTCGTGAGTCTCTTACTCATTTCTTCAGATAGATCAAGATGGGTGGGCCATGTTAAGTCTGTCTGGAGCAGGAGAAAAGAGCAAGAGTCCAGTGGCACCTTCAAGACTAACACAATCAGTGGCAGGGGAGGAGCTTTTGTGAGTCTCTGCTCGCTTCTTCGATCTGAGTGGGTCTCTGCTCACTTCTTCTGTCTGAAGAAGTGAGCAGTCAGTGACTCACAATAGCTGCTCCTCTGCCACAAATTCTGTTAGTCTTTCAGATGCTACTGGACGCTTGCTCTTTTCTAATAAAACTCTTCAGTTTTTTTTTAAATTCATTTTGGCTTTTTGGCTCCCAACATCTCAGGCCGTCTTTCTCTCTCTGTCTCTCTCTCTCTCTCCCCCCTCCTAATGCTTCTGTGCCCTTTCCTCTCCCTGCTCCCAACACAGTGCAGTTTGAGACCCCTGAGTGGGAACGGACATCCTCGATTTCCTCCTCTTCGGCGCACGTGGAGCATTGGCACCAGCCAAAACACCTGACGGGCAGTTCCAAGTTCGGCCACTCCCAGAGTCCGGAGGGCAGCCCCCCTGCGGCAGAGCGGATAGACCCCTCGCTACCACTGGAGAAGCAAGCGTAAGTGAGGGGGGGAACCACACAGAGCGCCCGTTGTTGGGTGTAAATCCCTGAGGCTTTGCATGCATTTCAAAAACTTTATTCCATAAGACAAGCGAGAGCCTGCAAACACTGTTGGAGCTCAGCTTGGGAGGCTTGGGTTCTGGCCTTCCACTCAGTCCTGGGGCACAAGTAACTTTGGGGCAGTCATTCTCTCTTTTCTTTCCCAATCTCCTTTCCAATATTTTTGTGGGGATGAAACAGAGGAGCAGAGAGAACCCCATTTGTCACCTTGATGTCCTTGGAAAGTGAGGAAGATCTGTCTGGCACAGCTGTATCATACTGATAAGGTTTACAAAGCATTTTGAGAGATAATTTTCTCAAGAGGACAGTAAAATCATGGTATTGTTATAAATGTCATACATTCCAGCTACCACTGTTTACTCGGATAGGCCCTGGTTTTCTGCTTACACTTCCCATTTTTTGTTCTTTGAGGCCAAACACAGCAAGATGATTCGAATTGGGACCCCAGCACAAGGAGGCAGGGCGCTTCAGCTGCCCCTCCCTTCCCCGCATGATACCTTCCTGACCAAAACTGGCTTTGAAGGTAACACGGTTTGCCCCCATCATGGCCTTGGTTTTGATCTGCATCGGGGCCCCAGGTGCTTGCGAAACAAATTCCCAGCTGTGGTCTGAGCTGTGGCTCAAGGTCGGAATGTCGGGTCAGGGGACCCAGACCCCACATGTGAAAAAATTATCTAGTTTGGCTGTGAGGGTGCTGGAGTTGCTGGCTAGAAGCATCACTCTTCAGTAGGGTTGCCAGCTTCCAGGTGGCGGCTGGAGATCTCCTGGGATTCCAACTGATCTCCAAGCGAAAGAGATCCGTTCCCCTGGAGAAAATGGCCTCTCTGGAAGGCGGACTCTCTGGCATTATACCCCACTGAAGTCCCTCCCCTCCCCAAACCCCGACCTCCTCAGGCTCCACCCCCAAAATCTCCAGGTATTTCCCAACCCAGAGCTGGCGGCCCTACTCTTCACAGTTCAGTCTTTCCCCTCATCTTTAGAGCTTAGATTTCTTATGAAGGAAGACGACATCTTGCCTCTATGAAAATGTTCATGCATGAATACGAAGATACCACCTTGCGCAACTGGCCATTTGCTCACAGTGGTGGATTTCCTAATCTTACTGGATGACCGGATTGAGAGCAAATCAGCCAGTATCATAATATCCCTGTATAAATCAATGGTGCAACCTCATCTGGAGTACTGTGTACAGTTCTGGTCGCCACACCTCAAAAAGGATATTATAGCTTTGGGAAAAGTGCAGAAAAGGACATGTAGAATGATAAAAGGCTTGGGACACTTTTCCTATGAAGAAAGGTTAAAGCACTGGAGGCTCGTTAGCTTGGAGAAACGACGGCTGAGGGGTGACATGATCAAGGTTTACAGGATTATGCATGGGATAGAGCGGGTAGAGAAAGAAGTACTTTTCTCCCTTTCTCACAATACAAAAACTCGTGGGCACTCAATGAAATCGCTGAGCAGTCAGGTTAGAACAGATAAAAGGAAGTACTTCTTCACCTAATGAGTGATTAACACATGGAATTCACTGCCACAGGAGGTGGTGGCGGCTACAAGCATGGATGGCTTCAAGAGGGAATTGGATAAACATATGGAGCAGACGTCCATCAGTGGCTCTTAGCCACAAGGTATAGATAGGAACTCTCAGTCTGGGACAAGTGATGCTCTGTATTCTTAGTGCTGGGTGGGGCAACAGTGGGAGGGCTTCTAATGTCCTGGCCCCACTGCTGGACCTCCTGATGGCACCTGGTATTTTTGGCCACGAGTGTTGGACTGGTTGGCCATTGGCCTGATCCAGCACTGGCTTCTCTTATGTTCTTATGTAAGTTTTGCTTTAAGTAAAACACGCCTTTCGCCTTTAAGTGAAGCTACCACAGAGGAAGAGAACAGCAGAGCATTCAGTGAAGTGTGTGGATTAGAATCACAGAGGTCCAGGTTCAAATTCCCACCCTGCTGTGAAGCTTTCTGGGTGACCTTGGGCCGCTCACTCTCTCTCTCATCCCGCCCGCCTTGCCTCACAGGGTTGTTGTGATATAAAAAAAGGACAGAGGGAGAATCCTGATATCCTGGGAGGAAGGATTTAAGATTTATAATTCAAGCAGCTGGCTTTTTAATTTTAAAAAAATAGACACCAAGATACATTTCAAGATAATGACACAATGGAACGATGCCATTATTACGAATGCTGTTATATTAATTTCATTGCACCCTTAATGTTCCTAAATGGTGTAGCCGTAGTAGAAGAGATGCCCCTGCTGGGAAGGAGTTTATAGTCTAGTTTTCGGATCTGACTGGTTTCCTCCAGCTGGCTGTGTGGAAGGAATAGCTCTTTCGCACCAAGGGTGGGGGGAGAGGAGGAGGGGAAAGCCTGTGTTCTCTGCAAGCAGACATCAAATGCTTTTAGCCTTCAAACGGTAAAGGCTTTCCGCCTGCCTCAGTTAAAACCAGGCTTCGTGCCAAAGATCTCAATTTACATCGCAGAGCGAGGACAGAATATTTCATGGGGTGTCCTTTGTGTGAGGCAAACAATGCAAACAGATCACGATGGGTGGCCGTTAGTCTGACCGTAGCAGGAGAAAAGAGCCAGGAGTCCAGGAGCACCTTCAAAACTAACCGAATTTGTGGCAGGGGAGGAGCTTTCGTGAGTCAGCGACTCAAGAAAGTGCACACCCTGCCAAAAATGTTGTTAGTCTCGAAGGTGCTTCTGGACTCCTGGCTCTTTTCCAACGTGGACAGAAACGATTTCGGGTTGCCTGTTGCAGGCGCGTCTCATTGTGCCGAGGGGGAGGTGCATATCATTTCCCGTTCCTGTTTAATTAAAACGCTTGGCTACAGATGCGCTTGGTTTTGTTTCCTGCTAACGCGACGGGATGCCTGGTGGAAGGCCTTGCAAGTCCTTTCAAACATCTGCACCGTGTTTGGCACCCCCAGAGATGCTTGCATTTGCCCATGCCAAGGCTCTCCCAGCCCTGCTGCTTGTTCCCCCAACTTTCCTGAAGCACAGTGGTTGGGTGACAGGGCCTTCTCCACAGTGGCACAAAGTAGGGTTGCCAACTCAGGGTTGGGAGATTCCTGAAGATTTGGGGGGCGGAACCTGAGGCGGGAGCTCAGTTGGGGTATAATGCCATAAAATTCACCCTTCAGCGCAGCCATTTCCTCCAGGGGAATTGCTCTCTGTTATCTGGAGATCAGTTGTAAATCTGGGAAATCTCCAGGCCCCATCTGGAGAATGGCAAGCCTAATGCCAAGACAGTCAGCCTTCCTCCCCAAGGAGGTATTCTGGGCCTCTTCATTAGGAGGGCTGTGAGATGTAGCAGTTGGAACCTCAGAAGAGGGATCTTCACTGGTGCCCTGGAGCCCGATAGGTGGTGTTGGGCTAATTATCCTGTTGACCTGACCTGCCTTGCAGAGTGGTTGTAAGGATGAAGGCCGATATGTACTACAATGAGCTCCTTGGCGGAAGATCAGGATTAAAATGTGAAGGTTTTCAGAGGCTGGGAACAGACCATTTTCTCTCAGAGGGCTTTAGAAATAGGGTTGCCAACTCTGAGTTGGAAAGTTCCTGGAGATTTAGAGGGTGGAGCTTGGGGAAGGCAAGGTTTGGGGAGGTGAGGGGCCTTCAGCAGGGTATGATGTCACAGAGTTCACTCTCCAAAGAAGCCATTTTCTCCAGGGGAACTGGTCTCTGTAAACTGAAGATCAGTTATAATTTGGAGAGGTATCCAGGTCCCACCTGGAAGTTGGCAGCCTTATTTGGAAGGTATCTCTTCCCTCTTGGCAAATGGTTTTGCTGTTCAGTTTGCTGTGTTCCTGCGTTTTGCCTTTGTTTATGTTGTGTGTTCATTTTTGATACTTGGTGGTTCAATAGCATTGTGGGCACAACACTTTGTTAGCTGCCTAGAGGTTTTAAATTGGAAAACAGGACACAAATGTATCAGTAATAGTAACACAGTAGTAGTAGTAGTATAAACAAGAGTAGGGTTCAAAGGCTGGAAAAAATGGAATCAGAATTCTGCCCCATCGTCAGCCAAGTTCCACGCAAAGGAAAGCTTGATTGTGCAACCCTACATGAATTTGCTAAACTAGGCACATTTGCATGATTGGTACTGTTCAGTGTTCCCACTAAGCTGTGCTAGGGGGTGCTGGTGCACAAAATTTCATCTGGCTGCACAGGGATTTTCGCTTCCAGCTCACAAGCATTTTCCCCTCCATTGGAAACGATAGAGGATGAGGACACCTCCTTCTGGGGCCCATTGAATTGGACTCCCTAGTCCAATCTTTTTGAAACCTAAGGGGAGGTTTTGAGGAGAGGCACCACCAGCTATGCTGCAGATTTGGTGCCGCTACATTGAAAAACAGCACCCCCAAAGCTGCAGATACCCTGGCATTGATTTCCCATTATAGCCTATGGGGTCCATTGTCTATAATGGTCCCCATAGGCAATAACGGAGCAAGGAAAAATCGATGTATTTATTTTTTTGCACATTCCTATTATGCTTTTCAGTATGATGGCTTGTTTGAGACTGTTTAAGACTTCCTGCTGTTCAAGCCCCTGTTGCCAGAGTGCATCGTTTCTCAACAGTGCTCATAGAGGTGCAGTTGGACTTGTGTTGCATGGTACCCAAGAGTCTCTGAAGGCCTTTCTTGTCCACAGGTGGGGGCATTTTGTTGATCACTTCTACTTTGTCGTCATCTTGTCTGATGCCATCATCAGAAAACATGTGGCCCCATATACTTCACCTCTTCTACCAGGAACTTGTTGAACTTCACATCCTTTTGTCATGTAGAACATGCTTTACAATGGTGTCGTGTTCCTCTTTGTCTACTGCTGCAGTGATCATGTCATCTGCAATAATGTGGACACCTGGGGTGTCACCAAAGCATCCATAATTTTTCTGCTGAAATACTTCGCTTGCTGACCGTATACCAACAGGGAATCTTTTGTTAAAGTGGTATCCAGGGCTGGCTCGTCCGCTAGGCGAGCTAGGTTTTCGCCTAGGGCGCGCTGGTCCACAGGGGCACCAAACTGGGCCCCCCCCCATGAAAAGACCACCACCACCACTGCCTCCCCGCTGCCACCGCCAGTGTAGAGCGCCCCAGCGGGGCTCAGGAGGCGGCGGCGGAGCTTGCCTGCCCTCCCCCTCCCCCCTCGGGGGGGAGAGAAGGCGGGGGCGGCGGCTACCGCTGCCAGTGCAGAGCACCCCGGCAGGGCTTCAGAGGCGGTAGCGGAGCTTGCCCGTTTTCCCCCTCCCCCCGGAGGGGGAAAGGAGGTGGGGGTAGCAGCTGCCAGCAAACAGCACTCCAGCAGGGCTCAGGAGGCAGTGGCGGAGCTTGCCCGCCCTCCCCCTCCCTCCTTAACATACAAAACTGGAAACTGAAACAAGAGCTCCACCCACTAGTAAAGGTAAAGGTTCCCTTGCTCAAAAGCCAGTCGAATCCGACTCTAGGGTTGCGGTGCTCATCTCCGTTTCAAAGCCGAAGAGCCAGCGCTGTCCGAAGACATTTCCGTGGTCATGTGGCCGGCATGACTAAACACCAAGGCACACGGAACGCTGTTACCTTCCCCACTGCAGTGGTACCTATTTATCTACTTGCAATTTCTTGCTTTCGAACTGCTGGGTTGGCAGGAGCTGGAACTAGAGACGGGAGCTCACCCCGTCATGCGGCACTCTCAGGTCTTGAACTGCTGAACTACTGACCTTCCACAGCCTGCAGTTCAGCATCTTAACCACTTGAGCCACCGCAGCTCCACCCACTAGGACCAAACTAAATCACACAGATATTAGGAGAGGAGCAGATTGTTCCATTACATACATGCATACATAATATACCACACCACCCTCTTCCAGGCATTGCTTCCAAAATCTTCCCACCCAACCCCCACCAAAGTTGGCAGCCCTGGGTAAAAATTTGCGTGAGGGGAGGAAAGGAAGGTCCAAAGGAGGGGAGCAATGTTCCCTCTAAGCCGTGCAGTCTTGTGAGCAACGATTCTACTTTGTGGGCTGCTGGCATTAAAGTTGTGAGTGAGCGATGTGGCTCCTGCATAAATTAGTTTGCTCTGGAGCCCTCCTTCCTGAGCTGAGACAGAGATGTGTGAGCTGGAGGCTAAAAAACTGTGAGCTAGCTCACACTTATTCAGCTTAGAGGGAACACTGGAGGGGGAGTGTGCCCATATTTTTGTAGAAACCACCTGGAAACCCTAACCCAGATTAGTCTCTGAAGCAATTTGTGATGTAGCATCGGTGCAGGGACCCTGAGGCCCAGGCTAGCCCAATCTCATCAGCTCTCAGAAGCTAAGAAAGGTCACCCCCGGTTAGTCCTCAGATGGGACACTGCCAAGGAAGTCCTGGGTTGCTATGCAGAGCCAGGCAATGGCAAACCAGCTCTGAATGTCTCTTGCCCTAATAACCTTCCAGGGGTCATCATAAGTTGCCTGTAGGGTTGCCAGGTCCCTACCCAGCATCCAGCTGGGGCTGGAAGTGTGCGTGCAAGCTACGATAACCTCACCCAGAAGTGACATCATCGTGCCAGGCACGCAGTCGAGGGATGCTCTAGCATTCAGCTTTAAAACTCTATGGTACCATAGAGTTTTAATGCTGAACGCTAGAGCGTCCCCCGACAATGTGCATGGCGCAATGACATCCCCTCCGGGTGACATCCTCACGCGCTGGGCACATCAGCCTGATTCTTGCACTTTGGGGGTGGGGTTCCACCCAGCGGCCAGATTTGGGCTGGCGGGTTGGGGGCCTCTAGAGCAGGCAAATCCCTGCGCCCCCGGGGGACCTGGTTGGCTGCGACTTCACGACACTTTTCTGCAAAAACCCCATTGTGTGCCCCAGAGTCCCGAGGCTCCTCTAAAGTGGCTCTTTGGATCTGAGCCATTGGGCATAGAACAAGCCTTCTCTTCCAGGAGAGGTTTTAGAGAGACGTTTGAGAATGTTGTGGTCTTTATTGATGATTTAATGCATGTGTTTTGCTGCTGTATTTACGGGAAATGGTTGATATTTTAATTATTTTTTCAGTCCTTGAAATATTTTCTCGTTAGCCACGGTATTGACCAAAGTATCAGGAAGGACTGATGCCGATAAATCATCATTCTGAAGTTGCAGAAAAACATCAGCTGATGGACACGGAGGGAGGAGCTTGAAACCAGCTATCAATTTTACCGCGTTGTATTATTACAAGCCTTGTTTTATGACTGTTTTGCATTGATTTTCCCTTTAGTTCATTTTTTTTCCAATCTGCCAGCTTGCCTCGAGCATGCCCGTGGAAAGCTGGGATGGAGACGACATAAATGAATGCCTGTTTGTTGTTATACGCTACTTTCCCAGGCAAACACTTGTAAAGCATATTACAGCTATTAAAATGCAGGTCTAGCTAGTTTGATTTTTGTGTACTTTTGTCTCCATTGCGGTCGCTAGTGACCCTCTGGTTTCCTGTCCAGTCTCTCTGATTAAACTGTACTGGAAGCGGCAGCTCAGCGTAGTGATTCAATCCGCTCTTTATTCGGCTACATCGGAATAAGCATGCAGAGACTGGCCGCAAGCCGCCTTTTATTCCTGAACTCCCCACACCCAAACCACACCCAGCACACACCCCAAACACCGTGATAGGTTCCGTTTACAAGTCCATAGTCCAGATTGGGCTATTTTAGGATCCGGGCTGGCCCATTGGTGCGCCCTTTGGATCCACAGTCTCTATTGTTCTCTCAAATGAAGCTCTGGCCCTTTTCGGACCGCACGGTCAGCCATGTGCGGTAGCCATCTTGTATGCAGGGTTGAGCTTGATTAATCTTGAGGGTGCCGCTGGAGCCAAGCTTCATTCTCACGTCTGTTTGTTAGCTCTTGCATTTGTGTGCTAATTTGCTGCCGTTCATTGATCTTATTGGACTGCCTTTATACAATCTCAGCTTTACTTAGGCATCTTGGCTCTGACTGGCCCTTCCTGATGGCTGCCCTCCCCCCACTTTCTTGTAGAAAGGAAAGAAAATTCTGTTTCACTGAGGAAATTCTGTTTCACCGTCTCTGAGGAAGTGTGCTTGCACAAGGAAGCTTATGCCGCGAATAAGACATTGTTGGTCTTTAAGGTGCCACTGGACTCAAACTCTGTTTTGCTGCTTCACACCACCCAACTCTATTTTTGGAGGAAAGATGGAGTAAAATCATATTCCAAACTGAATTAGAATCCCAGCTTTGCAGGGGCAGTGAGTTCCACAGGCTGATTAATGACTGTATCCAGAAGCGTTTCCCTGAGATGTCTATAATTCCCCTCCCCCTCAGAACAATGCCCTGAAGTAGGTTCAGGTGAGAGAGAGTAGCCTTCATGTCTTGAGTACGTATTTGAACTCAGGCCTCTCCACTTTTAGTCATCCCCTGCGTCCATGGGCTGTCCTTTGATCCAGCAATACAGTATATTCTACATCTTCCCCTCTTCACTTAGAGACAGGCGCAGGCTCTGAGCTGTCCTTCTACCTTCCAGTCAGCAATTGTGTCATAAATGTGCTTATCTCATCTCACTGTGTCTATCAAGATGCATCACAAGATTCATCAGTACATGTTTCAGGGGTCTTTCTTGAACACAGGTGTGGGTGCTGGTTAAACCAGGATTTGAATCTGAAACAGAGAAGGGCCAGTTGAGATCCCTCTTTGTTGACAGAGCCTTGCTCCATCAATGCATATCCGAGCAGGGCCTTCTGCAGGCTGGTGCCACCCTGCAAATGGGCAAGATCAACAACTTGCCCATACCTGTGCCTTCTCTGTGGTGGCTCCCACCTCCTGAATGGCCTGGCCTGCTGTTGAGGGCCGGAAGGCTCCCACACACCTGGGATTTGGCAGAACTATGTAGAACAGAATTGTTCAAGAGGGCATTTTTAGAAAGGAAACTGGGCTGCATCATAACAGACCGGCCCATGAAAACGCACCATTTCTACTGATGCTGTATCATATTCTGCATGTCATGTCTAATACTTATGTTTTGTTCAGACAACAGCTCCGTTTCAAAGGTCTGCCATCCCCCTCATCCTATCACACTGCTGTATGGGGCCACGGCTCTCATCTGATAAATCAAATCTGCACCCAGTGACTTTATCTGTCTGCCCCCCAACCAGGTGGTTTCATGGTACAATCAGCCGAGCAGAAGCCGAATCCCTCTTGACTCTCTGCAAGGAAGGCAGCTACCTGGTACGGAACAGCGAGACCAGCCGGAATGACTACTCCCTGTCGCTCAGGTGAGTGGATGCAGACCCCCTCCCAATCCTGTCCTCAGCTTGGTGTTGTGGTTAAGAGCGGTAGCTCTAATCTGGAGAACCGGGTTTTATTCCCCACTCCTTCACATGCAGCCAGCTGGGTGACCTTGGGTCTGTCACAGTTCTCTCAGAGCTGTTCTCTCAAGAGCAGTTCTTGAAAGAGCACTCTGAGCCCCACCTATCTCACAGGGTGTCCGTTGTAGGGAGAGGAAGGGAAGGAGATTGTAAGCTGCTTTGAGACTCCAAGTGAAGGGCAGGGTATAAATCCAATCTCCTCCTCCTTTCCCACCCCAGTCCCTACTCAATGGCTACAGTTGGGGGAGGGGTGTTGGAACCAGATGAATCGCAACTGGTAGGGTTGCCAACTCTGGCTTGGGAAATTCCTGGAGATTTGGGGGCAGAACACAGAGATGGTAGAATTTGGGGAGGGAGTTCTGTGGGGATACGGTTCCTTAGAGTCTGTCTTCTAAAGCTGCCATTTCCTCCAGGGGAATCGATCTCAGTAATTCTGGGAGACCTCCAGCCACCACCTGGAGGCTGGCATGGGGAGCCTGGGCAGATTCAAGGCAGAGACTGGAAGGTCTTCACGGCTTCCCTTTATCATTTTTTTTTGCGCTGGCCGCTCCCTCCCCTCTGGTTTTCCATGCCTAGAAAAGCATCAGAGACCTGGCCTCTGAAGGAATAATAATAATATAAATGGTTTGTGCCTCTGAGCATGGGCAGTGTTTTTCTTGGCCACTGATTCTCATCATGAAGTAGCCCTTTGTCCTCCATTCTCAAATGGACCAAGCCTTGTATGTGCTCCAGACAGGTCATCAGCACCCCCCGTTTTGGGGGTCCCTGTCCCTGGCCTTTCAGTGTTTCTATTTTGTTGGCTTTAAGGGGTGCCATGTTAACGTCTTCTTCTTCTTTTGCATGAGGAGCTTGAGTTATTCTTCAGGGCCCTACAGCTAAAACTGGCAAGTTGTGGGATGGAAAAGTGCATTTTCATTCTTGCATCACAAGCACACAGAAAGCCAAATGTGTCATGCCAGCTGTCATTCTGATACAGGGCAGCTACTGGGGGACATTAACCCTAGAGCGTGGTCTAACAGAGACTGTCTTGATGGGAGACCTCCTCGCAGCAAGGGAATAGACTTTCCAATTTCCCGGGGGTGGGTGGGCTGGGGCTGGGCCAGAGGTGTCGCTATGTTAGATTATTAAAAGAACTGGGAGCCCAGTGGTAATCACAGGGAGGGGCCTCCTTTGCCACTATCTATGGAGGCAGGGCCCTGGGGGATTTAGGGAGGGGCTCCCCAGAAATTTAGGGGGTCCCTGGCACCCTTGGGCACCCCCAAACAATGCCCTTAAGAAAATGTGGGAGTTGGACAGTGGTTATAGCGGTATCTCAGTGATCTCCTGCTGTGTCCTGTTTTTGAAATTCACTTTTAGGATAGTCACTTTAAGATCCGCAAATATATATACCATGTGCATAGGACAAACTAATGGTTACAAATTTGACACCAAAAAAAGGCAACACAGAAAACCCTGTAGGGGAGCATTTTAAAAATATTCCTGAACATTCATTTACAGGAGTCTTGTTTCTGCCTTATTCATAAGGGCAACTTAGTACTGAACTCCATTAAATTAAGGCATCACAGACGCCTTCATTTGGTAAATGCATGGCTGAAGTCTCTGAGCCAGGGTAGAATAAAAAACAGTTGCTGTGCACTCAGTTTCTGAGCAATGTACTGCATCCACTTCAGCAAATGTAGAAAATACCAGGCTTGAAGAAGACACAAAATATCTGTCTACCAAAAGAACCCCCAGATCCTATAGCAATACAGTTGTTGTAGTTTTGAAAGCACTACCAGCTGGGTTTTTTTGTTTCTCCTCTAAGCATTAGCTAGTTGGTTGTAGGGTTGTCAGCTCCCTCCTCCAAATGGGGGTTCCCCTGCTTTTGGGGGGCTCTAATCCACCACCAGCCCTGCTCCCAATATTGACCACCTACGGCCACCTCTCCCCTCCTGCGAAGTTTAAAGAGCTTCAGCTGATCTGCAGGGAGCACATGGGGAAGGAGGAGGGGCTGTCACTGGCTGAACACTCTGCTTGCAAAAAGACCTTTTAAAGAAGAGGAAGAGATTGGATTTATACCATGCCCTTCACTACCCAAAGGAGTCTCTGAGTGGTCTACAATCTCCTTTCCCTTCCCCTCCCCACAACAGACACCCTGTGAGGTAGGTAGGGCTGAGAGAGCTCTTTCGAGAACTGCTCTTGAGAGAACAGCTCTGAGAGAGCTTGTGCCTGACCCAAGGTAACACCGGCAGCTGCACGGTGGAGGAGTGGGGAATCAAACCCGGTCCTCCCAGATTAGAGTCGACGCTCCTAACCACTACGTCAAACCAGCTCTCCTTTTTGAGCGGAGTGGGGGCTGCGATTTCCCAGCAGTGATTCACTGCTTGGGATTCAGGCATATGTGTTCCTACCCTGTTCACTGCGCTTGTAGCCGGCCCCACACAGGTCCATAGCCATGGTGGGGCATTTAGGGGCAGAGCCCCAGCACCCATGATCCCTGCCTCACCACCTGATTATGCCAGACACCCCCACCCCCAGTGTACCTAGCCTCGCAGCAGGGTCCAAGGCTGTGGAAAGAAAGGGAAGCTGACCAGAAGCTGCCGGGCAGCTTTCCTTTCCTTTCCCAGCCTCCCCGCTACTGGGGGGGCGGGGGTGCTCGGGAAGGAACGAGAGAGAGAGAGAGAGAGAGAGAAGACATGGTGATGGTGGTGGGGAAGCCAGTCTCTCTCTCTCCCATAGCTTTCCATGGCAGGGAGGATGGAGGGGTTAGTGATGGTGAGGAAAAGCCGATCTCTTTCCTAGGGTTGCCAGTCTCCAGGTGGTGGCTGGAGATCCCCTGGCATTACACCTGATCTCCAGGTGGACTCCATGGCATTATATCCCATTGAAGTCCCTCCCCTACCCAAACCCCATGCTCCTCAGGCTGCACTCCCCAAATCTCCAGTTATTTATTAATTTTAAGTATAAATATAATGGGTGCCTCACAAGAAACAAATTTGCTTCACAAAATGAAAAATCCTGGCTATGGCCCTGGCTCCATATGCCGCTGCCCCATTCGCAGTGTCTCCATCTTCCTCTTCGGCCCCTGTTTTGCTGCCGAATTACTACTAGTGGATTGTGATCTGCAAAGGTTTTCGGTTGTATCTTTGCACCCTCTAGATTAATAAGTAAGGTTTTTGATATCCAGCTCATATCAGTCCTTGAATATGTTTGGTGTCTGTTGGAAAAGGAAGTATAGTCTCTAGTATTCGGATTTTTGATCCTCCAAGCATCTTCCAGTTGTAACATTTCCCTATTATTAAACACATTTCTGGGAGGTTTGCTTCCTTTGGTTTTTTTTTCATCTCTCTTTTTTTGGATCCATTATCCCATTCATGCCTCCGAAGATCATGATCTCTTCTTCTTGAAAATCTAAAATGGATTGGAAAACATTTTCATAACATTTTTCTCTTGCATAGTTTGGGGCATATAATGTTGCAAGTATGCAGGGATCATTTCCTGCTGGAGTGCACCGGAACAGCGCTCCAGCAGTATGGAGCCCAGGGGCAGGGCAGCCCCCTGCCACCTTTCCTGGCCCACCCACACAGGCAGACAGGCCAGGGAAGGCCTGCAGAGCTCCCACCACTGCCTGGGGGGATTCTAAACATGCCTACCCTTTGTCAGAGGGTGTGGCATATGCAAATGAGTTATACAAATGAACCCCTGCACCTCTTTTCCTACAAAATGACCCCTGCTAGTATGTAAATCTTGCCTTCCAGGAGTCTGATTTTCAAAAGCATGTATCTTCCTTCAGAGTCTCTTAAATCTTCTGTGTCATTTATTTGTAAATGGTTTATATAAACCGTGACTCCTTTTTTATTATAAATTCTTAATAAACACATCAATACATACTAGCAAACAGGAACTAAGCCCCAAAGAATCATGGAAATTGTGATATGATACTATAGGAAGGGTGCTTCAGTTCCGTGCTTCAGCTGCTGTCCATTGTGACTGAGCCCCTCATGTAAATTTGTGAGCCCCTGAGCCCCCCCCCCGAGTTTACACCTATGCCTGGCAGCCCCATAGATACCACATTGAACTCTACAACAGGAAGTGCTTGGAACAACTGGAGCACAATTCGGGGGGGGGGGGTTTCTAGCTTCTTGTGATCCCAAAGAACAAATGCCACCCGGGCTTCTAAATCCAGTATGGCCTATTGCAGAGTAACTGAACTCAGCTCCCAGGGCAGAATCGTTAAGTCTTGTGAAATGATGGCAAAGTGTTCCAGCAGCAGTCCTGGTTACGCCAACAGGAAGGGTTACACCAATAATATGCACTTAGTGTCTCTGGAGGCAACCTGTGGCGCCTGACCCATGTTCTGGGAAGGCATTCAAGGCCTGGTGGGGCTGTGGCTGGCAGGCAATTCCTGCCCTGAAACCGCCACTGCTGGAGGGAGTGGAGAGGTAGCAAGCCCCCCCGACGTGGTCTGGTTGCCAACCCCAGGCTGGGAAATGGTTGGAGATTTGGGGGTGGAACCTGGGGAGGGTGGGGTTTGGAGAGGGACCTCAATGGGGTGTAATGCCATAGAGTCCACCCTCCAAAGCAGCCATTTTTCACCAGGAGAACTGATCTCTTGTCATCTGGATATCAGTTGTAATTCTGGGAGATCTCCAGGCCCTTTCTACCTCATTCGACCCAGCAAGCATGTGGGGAAAGAGATCCTCTGGTCTAATTGGGGGGCTGGGGTCCCAAGCAACGAGTAAGCAAAAATTCCTCCCCTAACCTTACTGCACTTGGATAACTCTCTGAACGGCCCGGGGCACCTCTGCACTGCTTATGAACACAATGAAATATTCATTGTGCTTTGGCCGCCCCTGCACTAGTGCCGGGGTGTGTGTGTGTGTGGAATTCATCTGAGCAAAGCCTTTGCTGACCCAACACTTCCACGGGGAGGGTGGCTGAGGGAAGCACCTCTCATGAGTGGTGAGTTCGGGAGCTGCTTGTGAGGACCACTGGGGTGACAAGTGGCTGCGAAATCCTTTTTAAAAACTTGACATGCTGCTGTTCAGCCGAGCTTCCAAGGAGGGCTACGAAGAAAGCTAAAGTTAAAACATGCATCTGAAACACAATTTATCTCACAAAAATGATAACAAATATGAGCAGCAATCTGGCTGTGCAAACATGCAGAGATGAGACAGGAAGGCTCCTTGGAAGCTGGACAATTCCATTCCATATTGGGAGAGATTAAGTCATCTGCTCTTAAATTACTGGCCCCTCAACTGAGGCACGTTGGACAGTGGCAAATCCAGAACAGGGACTCGTGCAGAGATGCAGGCAGAAGCCTCTTCCTTGGGCTGGTACTCCCTGAAGCTGTGAATGGCTGGCTTCAGATACTTACCATGGCACTCAGCAGTTTTCTTTGGGCACGCCCCCTTTCCTTTGTGCAGAAAACCGGGAGTTCAATACAGTGCGGTCCAGTTGAACAGAGGGCCGTTCAGGGAAGTCCAGTGCTTTTCTGGCTTTTTCTGTGCAAAAATTACACATAAAAGCTGGATATCTTTTTTGCTGTCTCCCTGGGTGAATCCCTTAGGGAGAGAGAGAAAAGCAAAGAGAGAAGTCAGTTTTCATTTCTAATGAAAGGGTCCCTTCCCCTCCCTCCTCCTGTCAAGGTGCTTTGATCACACCAAGTCAGAGCTTTCATCTCCTCCCTGTTCTGTCAGATCCATAACATCAAAACAGCTCCTCCATCTGATGTGCACCTTCTGCCTCATGACCCACCCCTCATGGCCCCTTTCTTTGGTGTAGGGCACCAATTGCCACACCTCTGGCAGTGACTGGCTAATGTGAAATGGATGCATTTCCCCCTTGGATCCCCGATTTGCATACATCCTTTGGGATGGCTCTGAAAAATCGGCTCTAAGATTGTGCGGAAATGCCTGCATTATTTCAAGCGTGCCTTTGAAAACCGTGAGGACTAGGAACTTGCGTGTTTGTGTGTGTGTGTGCATGCACACTCTGTATATTTCCTGTTCTGTGAAATCCAGGGTGGTTGGGATGCTGGATGATTGTGCCTGCCCACTCCTGATTTTTGCCTCCGGAACCTTCCACAGGAGCAGCCAAGGGTTTATGCACATGAAATTTACCCGGACCAAGGACGGCAAGTACATTCTGGGCCAAAACAGCGCTCCTTTCGACAGCGTTCCAGAGGTGATCCATCATTACACCGCACAAGAGCTTCCCGTCAAAGGGGCTGAGCACCTCTCTCTGCTCTACCCGGTTGCTGTTCAGACTCTGTAAAGCTACAGTCGCGGAGGAGCGGCTTTCAACCCAAAGAGACTGGCAGGATGATTGTCCGGACTGCAGAGGGGTGTCTAGTTGGGGGCGACTCACAGACAATCTCTCTCCTCTCCTGTTGGGGTTCTCGCATCGTGGAGAGACACATGCTACTGCTCTCTCCGGTTTCTCAAGCAATAAAAACCCCAGGACACCCAACGTCCGAAGTCTAAAGGTGTACAAAGGATTTAAAAGGTTGGAGGCCCCTCATCTGTTCAGACTGGCAGCAGCTCTCCAGCGTCTCAGGCAGAGAAAGGTCTTTCACGTCACCTGCTGCCTGGCCCTTTTTTTTTTACTGGAGATGCCGGGGATTGAACCTGAGGCCTTCTGCATACAAAGCAGAGGCTCCTCCACTGAACTACAAACCCTCCCCCTAACTAGTATGGCGGGGAAGAAAAGGCAAGGTGGAGACATGGGGCCCCAGAGTTCAAAACCTGCCAGGCAGCAGCCCTTATTCTGCCATAGGGAAGGCGCTGAAATTCTTCTGTGGCTTTGAAAATCCCAGTTTCCAAGACACTTTAATTTGGATGCCAACACAGTCATCTGTTTCTCCTCCCTCCCAACATTACTGATAAAATTTGGAATACGGGGCAAAATTTGGCAGAAGTATTGCAGTCGAGTGTGTTTTTATATCAATGTGGCATCAAAGCGGTGCCAAGGGAGGAGGAACCCCAGCGCCAAAAATCGAGGAGGTGAAAAGGCCCGCAAAGATGGATTTCAGCCTCCCTATTTCCAGCAGTTGTCCCCCCCTCCCCAGTCATTCTCACCATCTTTATCACATGTTTACTCGGATGTCTGTGCGTGGGACCTTCCCTCTGTTTTGTGTTCTTGTGCAATATATGCCCCCTCTACCACAGTGATGTTGCCTTTGCATTAAATTGTACAGTTTATGTGCTGTTTTTTCACATGGGTTTGTTACATGGGGTGGAGTCTTTTGCTGCTCTGTAGGGTTAGAACCTGGCAGCAGCCCTGACCTGGATGGCCCAGGCTAGCCCGATCCCGTCAGATCTTGGAAGCTAAGGAGGGTCGGCCTTGGCTAATATTTGGATGGGTGACTTCCAAGAAATACCAGAGTCGTGATGCAGAGGCAGGCAATGGCAAACCACCTCTGAAATGTCACTTGCCTCAAAAGCAAGTCTAGCTCGCCACCTAGTGGTGCATAACACTAAAAGCTAGAACTTCCGCCTGCCAGACAATCTTAGGATCTCCTGGCTGTACTATGCACAATGCCATACGATAATTATTAATTGAATAATTACCTGGCAGCAGCATCCTTCTCTGCACCAGGGTTCCTCTTGCACTTGAAATGAGTACGGGAGCAGAAATGTGAAGACTCCAAATCTGGACAGAGCCCAGGACACTGTCATGAAAGGATCTGATGGGCTATGGCTGTCAACAAACTGGGTATGACTTCACAATGCCCTGGGGGCACGAAGCGCTGAATAGTCTCTACACTTTAAAAAATGCGCCTATTAGAGATGGTACCATATTTCATGCCAACTCTGGTTCAGTTTGTAAGTTCAAATGTCACACTTCCTTTCCCTCAAAACTCAGGCTCAGTACTGTGGTTAAAATTGGGATCTGATTTCTCGTCGGTTGTGTATAAATGACATACAAAAAGCATGCATAGAATAAGAATCCCATTAAAATGCCATCAAGGAAACAGAAATGGGGAATTTGTCAGATGAAATAGGTAGGGTGACGGAGGAGTCTGGCTTGAAAATTAAAAGAAACAATACATATTTATACATCTCCAGTACAGATTTCCCTGTTGGCAGCAGAGGACAGGACTCACAATAATGGGTTTAAATTGTGGGCGGAAAGATACCTGCTGGATATTAGGGAAAATTTTTTTTTACTGTAAGAGTAGTTCAGCAGTGGAATTGGCTGCCTAGGGAGGTGGTGAGCTCCCCTGCCTGCACTGGCAGTCTTCAAGCAGCGGCTGGATGAATGTTTGTCAGGAATGCATTAGGCTGACCCTGCCTTGAGCAGGGGGTTGGACCAGATGGCCTCTATGGCCCCTTCCCACTCTATGATTCTGTGAGATATGCATGCTGAGCTGAGCTACATTTTGCACACTTGCACATGTATATTAATTTAAGTAAATTCACATGTGATTTTGTTTCTGCTGACCATGTGCAGTTTCAGAGAACTGGAGCCCTGATGCAAAATATACAGGGAATCTAATGCTCAGTTCTAGCCCCTCTGGGTGCTCAGATCTTAGCAGATGCTTGCCTGCATTCAAGTGTATTATTAGAAATTTTGTTTTTTAGCAAACCCCCCCCCCCAAGTGCTCCCAGAAGGTCATAAAATTCATGAAATTAGATGCTGGATTCTTCCCTTGATATATGTCCTTGAATAGCGCATGAGATTTGTGTGGCTCTGGCCATCTAATACTGCATTTCCAGATCACAAGCAAAACTTGAGATATTAATGAAGCCTCTTTCTCCTTGTTTTGGGGATTTTACGGCCTTTACTGACAGCATGATTTTCCCTTCTGCTCCCATTACTTGGAGGAAAAAGCCAGCCTTATCTTGAAGTAATGTCAAGCGATCACTTTCAGTGAAGGGGAAGGAGGTATTCAGCCAACTAGTCATTTTCTTCGACTCTTTCTTGGAAGGAATGTTGTGTGCCAATTGGGGAGGTGTGCAGCGGTTTAGTAAATCTGGGGTGGTCCAGAAAAAAAAAGTGAATCAATGCATTTGGGGCCTTACATTGACATTTTCAAAGAGTGGATTTGGAGAAACTGTTGTGTGCAAAGTTTTAGGCTGGGGAACTCCCTGCCACTCGGTTGAATACAACAGAATGCTTCTATCTAGTACATGTTTATTCCACTCTTCCAAAGAGTGCAGGATGGCATATGTGGTTCCCCCTTCCCCTCACAGTCCTCACAACAACCCTGTAAGGTAGGTTAGGCTGAGAGAAAGTGAAACAGCTCCAAGGCCACTCGCTAAGCTTCATGTCAGAATGGGGATTTGAACCTGGGTCTGCCAGACCCTTCCTCCATCACTACAATGTACATACACAGAGAAGACGGTACCCTGATAATGCTTGCAGCTGTGGTTGCTGGGCTTATGGAACACTCTGTCTGGGGCAGGGATGCTCTTGGTGCTCGGGGGCAAGAGTGGGGGGTTTCTGGAGTTCTGGCCCCACTGATGGACCTCCTGATGGCACCTGGGTTTTGGCCACTGTGTGACACAGAGTGTTGGACTGAATGGGCCATTGGCCTGATCCAACATGGCCTCTCTTGTGTTCTTATGCCTGAGGCAGTGGTGCTCACTGGTGCTTGGGGGCCACAGTGGGAGGGATTCTGGAGTTCTGGCCCCACTGGTGGACCTCCTGATGGCACCTGGGTTTTGGCCACAGTGTGACACAGAGATTGTTGGACTGGACGGGCTACTGGCCTGATCCAACATGGCCTCTTACGTTCTCTGTTTGTGGCTTACCTGCGTCTGGTAAGAATGAAAATGGATCAAGGATGCTCCCAGCAGGTGTGGACCTTCTTGAGGGCTGTAATTGGCTACTGTCAACGAGTGGGAGTCTAACCTAGCTGGACCGTTTTTCTCAGCCAGTTCTTTGCAGGGCGACACTCCCCCTCTCCAAGCTGCTTTTCTGTTTGCCTCTTTCTGCCCATTCTCCCCCTCCCCAAGATCAGCCAGGGCTGGCACAGCTCTGGCAAGAAGAAATCTTTGGGGGGGGGAGTGAGGAACGTGCAAACGGCTGCAATAATTTTTTAACTGGACCCTGAACCTCTCTCTCTAGGGGGGGCATCCCAAGGTGAGTCTGTCCCATACAAGGACGCATGGCATACCAGACTGTGTGCAGTGGGCCCCGAATGCCAACACCGGCTCCTTTTCCCAAAGGAATTCTCTGTCTCACCTCCTCCTCTGTCCCCCCCGCCCCCAGACTTGCCTCCTAGAGGACACGGTGTCGCCATAGAAACTGGCCCTCCCGCCAATCGCATCTCCTGTCCCTTCAAGGTGAACGAGGCAGAGAGCGGAGCCGGTGGCGGGCCGGGCGCTCCCTCGGCTGCAGCCGGCGCCTGCTTCCTGGCGAGGGCGGTTCTCCCCGCCCCCAGCCCAGCCCCTTTGCAGCCGCAAGAGCCCCGCGGAGCAGCAAAACGGTACCTTGCCGGACTTCAGCAGCAGCAGGAGTGTTGTGCACAAGCACGTGCAAAGAGCTGGAGGTTTCTAGGAGCTGGCAGAGGAGGAGGGCCGAGTGGATCCGCAAGCCCTGGGTTTGAATCACAAAAAGAGGCAGCTCCAGGCTGGGGAATTGGGGGGGGGGAGGGGAGGGTTGGAAGCTGGGAAGAGCCGTGTTTGGGGAAGGGACAGGGAAGGACCTCCGTGGGGTATAATGCTGCAGACTCCACCCTCCCGGAAAGAAAAGTAAAAGCCCTGGCTGCCGTGATGTTCACCACTGTGTCTAAAGTGAAAACAACAACAACAACGGTCATCAAGAAAAAACGGATTTTAAATGGAGCTGGATGGGAGGCAGAGGAGATGAACTGGGGGGCGTGGGGGGAAGCCCTACGAAGGCGGAGGAAGACATGGGGGGGGGGCTGAAGACTCTTGGTGGTGCTGCTGTTTCCGAGGAGGGGCCAACCAAAGAAATAAATGGAAAACTAGCAATTTCCATCTGTAACTGTAGAACCTTCTGTGTATTTTAGACTGGAAACGTCATTATTTTTAAGCTCAGAAGCTTTTACCCACTTCCTAAACACAGATCTCAACAATTTCTTTTAATTACATACATACATACATACCGTTAAACTAGGGTTGCCAACTCCTGCTTGGGGAAATTCCTGGAGATTTGCGGGTAGAGCCTGGGGAGTGACCTCAGCAGGGTACAATGCCACAGAATCCACCCTCCGAAGACACCATTTTCTCCATGGGAATGGATCTATGTCATCTGGAGAGCATTTGTAATTCTGGGAGATTTCCAGGCGCCATCTGTAAGTTGGCCAACCTCTGCTTTAAGCACCCTACCAATGTTCCCAGGCATAGGAGCCGAAGAGGGAAGGTTTCTTCCCCCCACATGCACACCATGTTATTTTGAAAGCAAAGTACCTTATGTTGTTGCTCAGTCATGCAGTCGAGTCTGACTCTTCGTGACCCGATGGACCACATCACGCCGGGCCCTCCTGTCTTCCACGTTCCTCCGGAGTTTACTCAATTTCATGTCTGTTGCTTCGATAACACTGTCTGACCAACTCTTTATTTGAAGAGATGGCATGATCTTGTAAAATCCTCCCCAAAGGGACACATGGGTGTTGGGTGGGGGCTGAGCAGAACAGACAGGTGACATTTCTGGTCTTGGGAGGGGAGGATCAGTTGCTACTGGTTTCTGTAGCCAGCCCAATTCTAAAATGAAACTCTTGTTCTTTCAAAGTAAATACCATGTGTTAAAATGCTGGTTTTTCAAAAACATTCTTAGGTAGGACAAATCAGTGATCCAGGGGTGGGGGGTATCCAAAAGTTGTATCCTGGCAACAGCCTTGAGGGTTCTATTGATTTCCCTGGAAGTCGCAACCATTTTCCATAAGCCTGGAGATTCGGACTCAGCTGTTCCTGCCTTTGACTGTGTTGATAGCAAATCCCACCACAAAGGCTTGGCAGGGAGTGGGGCGAACTGGGCCTCTGCTTCTCGCAACAATTAACTTTTGGATCTGGTCAGTGTATCTCGGTCCTCATTTTGTGAGTTACTGTTTAATCAACCATAAGAGATGGGTTGTGATCCAATCTGGAATTTCTCAGACGTCTCCCGTAAGTTACAGTAAGTGGAAAACCAAACAAACCGCACCACAGAACCATCCAGCCAAGACAGCCAATGAAAGCAAATGCAATATTTAAAGCCCATGCTTAAGTGATCCCCATGCTGAAGAGGCAGTCCCAGCAGTATCGGACGCCAAAACAGAGGGATCCTGACTAATGCTCCCTCTAAAGCGTGGAGTCTTGTGAGCAAAAATTCTACTTTGTGAACTACTGGCATTAAAGTTGTGAGTGAGCGATTTGGCTGCTGCAACAGCCGTCCTTCCTGAGCAAAGACAAAAATGTGTGAGCTGGAGGCTAAAAAACTGTGAGCTAGCTCACACTAACTCTGCTTAGAGGGAACATTGATCCTGACCCAGATGGGGAGCTGTGGAACTCACTGCCACAAGATGCGGTGACGACCACTAGCCTATCTAAAGCATAGATTCAGGCGGGTCACCATGTTGGTCCGAAGCAGCAGAACAAAGTTTGAGTCCAGTGGCACGCACACACAAGTTTATATTGGGAATAAAACTTTGATGGTCTTAAAGGTGCCACTGGACTCAAACTTTGTTCTTTCTAAAGCATGTTTGGCAACTTCCCGAGACAGTGGGACTCACAACAGCTTTCAGCCACAAGAACCAATTAGAGCCTCCACGTATAGAAGTAGGTGACCCATAAATACCCAGATTAAGCAGGAGGAACCAGGCGCATTCATGCCCTGCTGGTGGATTTCCCGGGTATGGGAAACAGAATAATGGACTAGCTGCACCCTTGGTCTGATCCAGCAGCCTTCCTCTTATAGAAGTCTACCGACAGCTGTTCAGGCTAAGTGGAGCCTCCATGTTCAAAGGCAGTGTACATCTAAGAGCCTGAGCATGCTGGAAAGGAAACAGTGGCGGAGGTCTGTTACTTGTGGGTTCAGGGGAGGCATTTGGCTGTGGGATTAACAGCAGCAAATATCTTCTGGTGTTCCAATGTTTTTCTGACGTTCTTACATTTAATTCTTTTAAATATTGGGTTCAAGAAATATTGCAGTGAACAGCTCTTCTTTATTAAGTGATTTCAGGAACAAGACAAAAACATCAGGACAAGAGCCTCAACAATAGGCTATTTACATAACATTTCTCATCCAAGCTCAGCCAGTCTGGTAGAAGCAGTCCTGGAATGTTCGTGACCTAATACATAACAAATTCCACAGAATTGTTCCCAGAGTTACACAACCCATGTACTTTATGAGTTCAGATGCCTTCTGCTTGCTTGGGCAAAGATTTCATCCCCGCATGATCTGGCGAGTGTGGGATTGGTTCTCGCTCGGTCCCTGCGTGTCAAGGATCCCCCACAGGCTCAGCCCCTGTTCCCCTTTGTTCGCCACAGCCAGGCCTGAGATGCCCCCGCGACCCCCTTCCTTTAGGCCTCGCCAGGGTCGCCTTTTGTCAGCTAATTGGAGCTGAAAAGCAGTTGCAAGGCATCAGAGCTGAGCCGTGGGTCTCTTTAGTTGAGCGCCCCAGTTGTGGGGCTTGCTGGGGGCCCAGCTGCCTGATGCATTATTAATCCGACATGCCCCGGCACTTCTCTGGGCTGAATTATTGATAGGCTCGGGGGTTCATCTGTCGGTAACAATTAGCCTTCCTCGACTTCGAACACGAGGGGGGCTCTGGTGGCGCTTTCCCTCTCCTCTCACATCCTGTGTCCTTCTCTATATCTTGTTTTCTTGCCTGAGGTTGTATGGATCTTTAAGCAGGAGAGGGGGTGCTTCTGGGTTTCCTACACTGGGGTAGCTATCTTTTTCATCTCACCCTTATTCCATGCCATTTAAATGCCAGGAATGTGGGGGGGGGGAGATTATTCACTACCACAGTTCTCAGAGACAAAACGGGGACACACACACACACTTCTTTAATTGCTGCAGATTGCCTTCCCCTCACCAATCCCACATCAGAGTTGAGACCATGCCCCAGAGGATTCTGGGAATTCAGGGATGTCTTAACAGTGAAGGACTTCCATTGATTTAAGGATGATGGATCTCTGGCGCTTTTCTAAAGACTGAGAAGGACAGGTGAGCTGGGAAGATCAGGAGATGGGCCACAGCTCAGTGGAGGAGCATAAACAAGCATGGCATGATGCAGAAGGTCCCAGCATCACAGGCTTTCAGGTGATGGGAAAGAACTTTTGGGCTGAGGTCTCTGGAGGGCCACTGCCAGGCAACAACTGTGAGCAAGATGGACCGATGGTCTCACTCTGCATAGGATACCTGGCTCACTGGTCAGGATGACTTCAGAGCTCAGGGGTGGAGCCTGGTGGACCATCTAATGTCAGGTTCCAAATCCTCTGAAGATCCATCCCGTCAGCTGCAGAAGGATGATGCTGAAGATATCAGGAGGTAGAGCCCGGGGAAGGCAAAAGAGCCCAGGGGAGGCACCTAATTTATCTAACTGCAAGACTTGGCGGCTTGCGAGGAGCTTAAAGGACTCCACCTGCCCCCTTGCTTTTGTCTTCTCATCCTGAGATTTTTCTCCAGGAGGGCCAGAGAAGGAAGCTAGAACCCTGAAACTTCAGATCAACACATGTTGAGGAGATCTTGGAGCTGGACTTTTCAGCTGGTTGACAGACCTAAACTTGCAGCATCAGACCTGCCATGAAATCCCAGAACTTTGGCCCTGGCAGATTACAACACAGCAGTCTTTTAGGAAATCAAGCAGTGGAAGAAGAGAGAGAAAAAAACCAGATTTTAAAAACTGCAAAAGGGAAAAGCCAAATAACTGAGGAAAGAAGAGGCCACCCAATTTTGTAGCCCTGCTTTTTCACCTAGATGGTCTCCATTTTTGTTCCTATAAACGGAACTCATGGACCTTTATTTTCATGTCAAATTCCCTCCAGTGTCATTCTATGGATATATATGTATGAGGTGAATACTTACTTAATACCTTAAATTTCTATTTGGGATTTGACATCTGAAGGTTTTAACCATCTTTGACTGCTATCTGGCAGGTGATGGAATTCAGATTTTGACAGTCTCTGACAGGAAGCAATTACCACTTGGCAATCTTTGATCACTGTCATGAAATACAACGGAGTAAAGTTTAAAGTGCTTTCTGTAGTCCATGTAAACAAACATATCCACTGAAGATAGATCGAGGTGGACAACCGTGCTGGTCTGAAGCAATACAACGAATTCAGAGTCCAGTGGCACCTTTAAGACCACCAAAGTTTTATTCAAGGTGTGAGCCTTCCTGTGCACGCACACTTCGTCAGACAATTCAAAGAAGGTTCGTGTCAGATTTTGATTCTGAAATCCAGATGCCAAATTTTGATGTCAAGATTCTTAAGGCAAAATCTGAAATGTGACAATCAGCCAGTTTTTCCTCCCAACGTGTTGTGAAATTTCTGTGGATTTTTATATCTTTACAAAGGAAGAACATGGCTTTTTAATGTCAAATTTCCGAAGCAGTGTAGTCTAAACAACAGGCATTCATAAACTGTAAAGCCATCTGGAACCAAGCAATACCAGATAAAGAAAGCAAAAGAAAATGAGAGGACTTGAGTGAATTCTGGTTTTGTATGTGGCCACTGAAGGAAGTCCCAAACTGTTCAGGGGTCTCACACAGTTTCTGACCTTTCCAGATGACCTACATTGTGAGAATGGTGTCACACTGAGCTAGGAAGACTTGCAAAATTCTCATCTGAAAAGTGAGCCAATTTATACTATTTCTTCATGGCCCCAGATCCCCACTGTTCCCTCTCCTGCTCTAAAGAAGCAATGTCACTCACCCGGCATCCAGTTCCAAGGGAAATGTGTATATCCCCACCCCTCCCCTGGGCTTCACCAAGTTGAAGCGAAGACTAGCTAGAAATTTCACACACTCCCTCTCAATTTTTACTTAATTGAAATATTTATTAGTCACCTACCTTCCTTTTATGGAGCTGGAGCAGACTTACAACCAGGACTTTTCTGTAGAAAAAGCCCAGCAAGAACTCATTAACATAATAGGCCACACCCAACAGCAGAAACTTATTAGCATATTAGGCCACACCCTGATAGCACAGCTCATTAGCATATTAGGCTACACCCCCATGTTGCCAGAAGTGTAGTCATCCAGCCACACCCACCTTTTGCTTCTTATTCTGTTTACCTTGTTTGTTGTCAAAATCCAGGGCTTTTTTTGTAGAAGGAACTCCTTTGCATGTTAGGCCACACAGCCCTAATGTAGCCAATCCTAATGAGTTTCTGCTATTGGGTGTGGCCTGTTATGCTAATAAGTTCCTGCTGGGCTTTTTCTACAAAAAAGCCCTGGTTGTAAGCTTCCTCCAGCTCCATAAAAGGAAGGTAGGTTCCTGCCCAAAAATAGCCCTGCTTACAACACAGATAAAACACATAAATTAAAATAGATAAAAACATAGAAAACAAAATTTAAAACTGCAATATGGGGCTGCTAGTAAACTTAACCAAACATGGTCCTAAATAAAACTGTCTTCAACTGCCTCTTCAAGATCCAAAGTGAGGGGCCCAGTGCACCTCCCTGAGTTGTACACTGGTGGAGCTGCCACCAAAAAGGCCTTCTCTCCCCACCAAATGAGCTTCCCTGGGCTCCTTTGCCTGCGAAGAAAGCTAATGCAATCTTAGGATGCTTTAACAGAAGCATTGTGTCCAGATCACGTGAGGTGGTGGTTCCACTCTATTCTGCTATGGTCAGGCCTCACCTGGAGTACTGTGTCCAGTTGGGCACCACATTTTAGGAAGGACGTTGGACAAGCTCGAGTGTGTCCAGAAGAGGGCAACTGGGATTGTGAGAGGGTCAGAATCCAAGTCTTATGAGGAAAGGCTGAAAGAGTTGGGTATGTTTAGCCTGGGAAAGAGAAGGCTTAGAGGGGACGTGATTGCAGTCTTCAAGTATTTGAAGGGCTGTCCTGTAGAAGATGGAGCAGATCTATTCTCCCTTGCTCCGGATTGCAAGACTAGATCTAATGGGTGGAAATTACAAGGGAGTCGATACCGGCTAAATATCCGGAGAAACTTCCTAACCATAAGAGTGGTTGAGCAGTGGAACAGACTGCCTTGGGAGGTGGTGGATGCTCCTTCACTGGACAAGTGGAGGCTGGACGACCATCTTTCGGGTATGTTGTAGGGCTATCTTTTGGCTATGCTCCTGCAGAGTGCAGTGGGTTGGACTAGATGACCTACAAGGTCCCTTCCAACTCTAACATTCTATGATTCTATGAGTCTTTGGTTGGTGGGACAGTCGGGAGGGCCCCTCTCTCTCTGAGATCTTAATTCCCGGGCAGGAACACATATGGGAGAAGGTGGCCCTTCAGATAACCCACTCCCAAGCCATGTAGGGCAGCGGTGTAGAACTCATTTGTTATGAGGGCCGGATCTGACATAAATGAGACCTTGTTGGACGGGGGCATGTATGTCGTAAAATGTAATGCCAGGTAGCAGAGGTATAAACTTTATAAAGGACACAAAGATTTTTTAAAACTGAAAATAAAAATATGCTTAAAACATTAGCACTCTTCGGTTTGGCGATATTTTGTTTATTTAACAGTGTCTGATAACTGACACATCTTGCTCTGAATTATTGCATCAAAATGTCTGTGCTGTTGCAATCCTCAGTACACTGTTCAAGTGTGTATCTGTAAGCTGCAAACTTACTTTTGATTTATTGACATTCACTACAGAAATCTCATGCTCAGAGCTCAAAGCCTAGGACCCAGGGGGAAATGTGAAATGGCTGGGCACTGCTAGCTTTTGTACATAAATTGTTTTGTGTGCTGGTCAAGAATGTGAGAAGGCACCATGACACAGACTGAGGACTATGTGTTTGCCAGAAAACTATAGTCTTCCTCAGTGGTCAGTATCAGCCTACTATCTGGGAAGTCTAAGTTCAAAATCCCCAAAGGAAATGTGCTGGGTGAACTTGGTTTGGACACACACTCTCAGTCTAATCCACCTAACTGGCTTGTTGTTATTCCTCATCTAAATTGCTCACATTGTTTTCCTGCTGGGAAAGACTGGATCATGAGGGTGTGAATATAGTGAAAAAGGAGAGGGAACCCAGTTGCATCCAGGAGAGCCACAGCATAACAAGCCCAACAAAACACACACACTGTAGCAAGGCACACAAAAGCTCATGCCTTGAATAAAACTTTGTCTTAAAGGTGCTTTGTATTTCTCCCGTGCAACTGAGGCAGCCAAGCAAAGCAAGCTCTCCCTCCCTCCTTCTTTTCCTCCCTCCCTTCCTTCCTTTGGGGAGGAGCCTCAGCCAATGGAGGGGAAGAAAGGCTTGCCTTTCTCTCTTGTGCGATTGAACCAGCCTGGCCAGAAAGCAACCTCTGGCTTGTTCCCTCTCTTCTCCTGGGAGGGTAAGGCACATCAACCAGTACAGGGAACAGAAGCTTGCCTATCTATCTACCCTGAGCAATTGAGACAGTCTGGCAAAGCAAGCTACACGCAGCAGCAGCAGCAGAACTGGAAGAAGAAGTAGGAGACAGCCAGTTCCACTGCAGGCCTGATAGAAGTCCTCCAAGGCCCTGATCTGGCCCGCAGGCCGCATGTTTGACACTCCTGATTTAGGGCTTTGAAAGACAAGACCAATCCCTTGAACTGGGTTCAGGAGAGGATTGGTAGCCCATGCTGTAGTACCAGGGTCACATGCTTCCTGTAGCGGGCCTCAACCACCAGCAGCCTCTGAACACTCTTCAAGGGTGGCCCCAAGTAGAGCCCATTGCAGCAGTTCAGCCTAGGTGTAACTGAGGCATGGTGTGGCTACATCAGACTGAATCAGGAATTGATGCTGTTGATGCACCTGCTGAAGCTGAGCAAAAAGACTCTGGATCACTGCAGCCACCTGGCTTTCTAAAGTGAAAGCCTGATTGTGACTTTGGGAGATGCCCACTGAGAAACAGCAGCAGTTCATGGTTTTATAATGTGGATATAAAGCTGTCGCTGCCTCTGCATGAGGGTAACAAAAAAAGAAGAAAGCTGTGACGAACAAGAAAGATGGGCTAGAATTGTTACACAAAGACCTCTGGCATAGAAGTGGCCCTTCTATTCCATGACAATGGGACAAAAATCATTGTGGTTCCTGGAACAAGTGGGAGTGTGTTGGGGAAAGGAGAGAACTGCAGATCTAAAGGAATCTGGAACAGTAGGGAATTTCACATTACTGAGATTCTGCCGGATTGAAGCCGTTTCTGATTCGTCTTGAAGTAAACCGGTACAGGGCTGCCATTTCACACATGGCTTTCCCTGACCGGAAAAGAGCCGAATCAGAAGCGGTTTGGCAATTCAGACTGCACCGCTTTGTTTTCCCGCCGTGCGTTTTTTTTTTAATGTTCGCTTTAGAGCGCTATAGCACTATAGTGCTATAAAAACACTGCAGGCATTCCAATGGGGTTGCTATGAATGCTCTAAAGCGCTCTAAAGCGAACGTTCAAAAAAAAAAGCAAAGCCAGAGATCGCCCGTGTGGGCGAAAAAAGGCGGGAAAAAAGCATATCAGATCCGGGAGAAGAAACTGACGACTACTTGGAAGCGGTTGACAGGTAAAACGCTTCAGCCCCGTTTCCTGAATGGGACAGAAACGATTCTGTATGAAATGACAAATATATTCCGGTAGGGAACCGGTTCTAAAACGGTTCTGTCTGAAATGCCAGACCAGAAACCGTTTGGGAACCGTTCCTCTTCCGGGTTATATCATCTGTCTGAAATTCCCCTATAGATTCGTGTGGGTAGCCCTGTTGGTCTGAAGCAACAGAACAACGTTTGAGTCCAGTGGCACCTTTAAGACCAACAAAGTTTAATTCTGGGTAGAAGCTTTCAAGCGCATGCACACTTAATCAGCTATACCTGCATGCACTTTAAGATCTTAGCTTGCTGCTGGCTTCACAGAAGCTACAATGAAATGCTGACGTTACTACCCCTTCCTGACATTCACTCTAAATAGGTCTTATATAGCTATATACTTTATGAAGATTATGGAGTGTTGATTTTTCAACTTTACTTGACTAGTCTTGACAGTCTTTAGAAATGAAAACAGCTGTGCAGTTATAATGGTCCTCCTCTGATGAAGACCTTGGAAACAAATGCATTACCCGGAAACTTTGTTTAGAATAAGCTTATTTTAGGACCTTGTGTTTTTGTATTCTGTACTTTAAAAGTTGAACTTAGATACCTTCATTGAAATTTTGTGTATTGTTAACATATAGACAGATTTTGTTGTTGTTGTTGTTCAGTCGCACAGTCGAGTCCGACTCTTCGCGACCCCATGGACCAGATTACGCCAGGCCCTCCTGTCTTCCGCTGTCCGCTGAAGTCTGCTCAATTTCATGTTCGTTGCATCGATGACACTGTCTAACCATCTCATCCTTTGCCGTCCCCTTCTTCTTTGACCTTCAATCTTTCCCAGCATCAGGGTCTTCTCCAATGAATGCTCCCTTCTCATTTGGTGGCCAAAGTATTTGAGCTTCAGCTTCAGGATCTGGCCTTCAAGGGAACAGTCAGGGTTGATTTCTTTTAGGATTGACTGATTTGATCTCCTTGCAGTCCAAGGGACTCTCAAGAGTCTTCTCCAGCACCATAGTTCAAAAGAATCTATTCTTCGGCGCTCGGCCTTCCTTATAGTCCAACTCTCGCAGCCATACATTACTACGGGGAATACCATTGCTTTGACCATGCGGACTTTTGTTGGCAAGGTGATGTCTCTGCTTTTTATCATGCTGTTTAGGTTTGCCATCGCTTTCCTCCCAAGGAGCAGGCGTCTTTTAATTTCATGGCTGCAGTCACCATCTGCAGTGATCTGGGATCCTAGGAACGTGAAGTCTGTCACTACTTCTACGACTTCCCCTTCTATTTGCCAAGGAGTGATGGGGCCAGATGCCATGATCTTAGTTTTTTTGATGTTGAGCTTCAAGCCCACTTTTGCACTCTCCTCTTTCACCCGGAGCAAGAGGCTCTTTAGGTCCTCTTCACTTTCTGCCATCAGAGTGGTATCGTCTGCATATCTGAGGTTATTGATCTTTTCCCCAGCAATCTTAACTCCAGCTTGTGATTCATCCAGGCCAGCATTTCGCATGATGTACTCTGCATATAAATTAAATAAGCAAGGTGACAATATACATCCTTGTCGTACTCCTTTTCCTATGCTAAACCAATCAGTTGTTCCATATCCGGTTCTAACTGTTGCTTCTTGACCCTTATACAGGTTTCTCAGGAGACAGGTGAGGTGGTCTGGTACTCCCATCTCTTTAAGAACCTGCCATAATTTATTGTGATCCACACAATCAAAGGCTTTAGCATAGTCAATGAAGCAGAAGTAGATGTTTTTCTGGTACTCTCTTGCTTTCTCCATAATCCAGCGAATGTTGGCAATTTGATCTCTAGTTCCTCTACCTCTTCGAAACCCAGCTTGTACTTCTGGCAGTTCTCTATCCACGTACTGTTGGAGCCTAGCTTGTAGGATTTTGAGCATGACCTTGCTAGCGTGTGAAATGAGTGCAATTGTGCGATAGTTTGAACATTCTTTGACGTTGCCCTTCTTTGGGATTGGGATGTAAACTGACCTTTTCCAATCCTGTGGCCACTGTTGTGTTTTCCAAATTTGTTGGCAAATTGAGTGCAGCACTTTAACAGCATCTTCTTCTAAGACTTTGAATAACTCAGCTGGGATACCATCACCTCCACTAGCTTTGTTGTTAGTAATGCTTTCTAAGGCCCATTTAACTTCGCTTTCCAGGATGTCTGGCTCGAGGTCAGTGATTATACCATCGTGGTTGTCAAGGACATCGAGGTCCTTCTTGTATAGTTCTTCTGTGTATTCTTGCCATCTTTTCCTAATCTCTTCTGCTTCTGTTAGGTCCCTACCGTTTTTGTCCTTTATCATGGCCAGCTTTGCATGGAACGTTCCCTTGATTTCTCCAATTTTCTTGAAGAGATCTCTAGTCCTTCCCAATCTATTGTTTTCCTCTATTACTCTGCATTGTTCATTCAGGAAAGCCTCCTTATCTCTCCTTGCTGTTCTCTGGAAATCTGCATTAAATTGGGCAAATTTTTCCTTATCCCCATTGCCTTTAGCTTTCCTTCTTTCCTCTGCTATGTGTAAAGCCTCATCAGACAGCCACTTTGCTTTTTTGCATTTCTTTTTCTTTGGGATGGCGGTGAGTGCTGCCTCCTTTACAATGTCACGGACCTCTGTCCATAGTTCTTCAGGCACTCTGTCTATCAAATCTAGTCCCTTCAACCTATTCTTCACCTCTACTGTATATTCATCGGGGATGTGATCTAGGTCAAATCTGAATGGCCTTGTGGTCTTCCCAACTTTCTTCAATTTAAGTCTGAATTTTGCAATGAGTAGCTCATGATCTGAGCCACAGTCAGCTCCAGGTCTTGTTTTTACTGACTGGATAGAGCTTCTCCATCTTTGACTGCAAATTATATAGTCAATCTGATTTCGGTGTTGCCCATCTGGTGATGTCCATGTGTAGAGACGCCTCTTAGGTTGTTGGAAAAGGGTGTTTGCTATGACCAGCGTGTTCTCTTGACAAAACTCTGTTAGCCTTTGCCCTGCTTCATTTTGTTCTCCAAGGCCAAATTTGTCTGTTATTCCGGTTACCTTTTGATTTCCTACTTTAGCATTCCAGTCCCCTATGATGATGAGGACATCGTTTTTTGGTGTTAGTTCTACGAGCTGTTGTAGGTCTTCGTAGAACTGGTCCACTTCAGCCTCTTCTGCAGCAGTGGTTGGGGCATAGACTTGGATTACTGTGATATTGAATGGTTTGCCTTGGATTCGGACCGAGATCATTCTGTCATTTTTGAGATTGTATTCCAATACTGCCTTTCTCACTCTCTTGTTGACTATAAAGGCCACACCATTTTTTCTACGGGATTCCTGGCCACAGTAGTAGATATAATGGTCTTCTGAGTTAAATTCGCCCATTCCTGTCCACTTTAGTTCACTGATTCCCAAGATGTCAATGTTCATTCTTGCCATCTCATTTTTGACCACGTCAAGCTTACCTTGATTCATAGATCTTACATTCCAGGTTCCTATGCAGTATTGTTCTTTGCAGCATCGAACTTTCCTTTCACCGTCAGACACATCCACAACTGAGCGTCCTTTCGGCTTTGGCCCAGCCGCTTCACTCTTTCTGGGGTTACTCGTACTTGCCCTCTGCTCTTCCTCAGTAGCATATTGGACACCTTCCGACCTGAGGGGCTCATCTTCCGGCGTCATATCTTTTAGCCTTTTGTTACTGTCCATGGGGTTTTCTTGGCAAAGATACTGGAGTGGGTTGCCATTTCCTTCTCCAGGGGATCACGCTTGGTCTGAGTTCTCTGCTGTGGCCTGTCCGTCCTGGGTGGCCCTCCACGGCATAGCCCACAGCCTCATCGAACCACGCAAGCCCCCTCGCCACGACAAGGCAGTGATCCATGAGGGAGTATAGACAGATATGCTTGTGTAAATGCTTAAGTATCACTACAGTGTCATACACAGCCCTGTTTCTTTATGATTAGGATTCAGATGACTAGGAACAGATGCATACATATCAGTTTTATCAGCCACAAAGTCCAAGAAGGGTAAACACTGGTCTAAAACAATGGAATGATATCGTCGAATGTCCATTGGAGATAGTTGGTCAGAAATTTTGGCCAGATTTTTCTATACCATTTTGCTATTGTAGGCAGTCTATTATTCTTCCAATTAAAAGCGATAAGAGTTTTGGCTGCAGCAAGTAAGATTTCATTTAGGTTTTCCCTTATTGCTGGAATCTCTAGGTTGTCCCAAAGATCCAAAAGTATTACTTCCAGGAACCTGATAACCAGTAATGCATGTTTTTATGAGCTATAACTTGACCCCAGTAGGTTTTTAGAATAGGCCGTTCCCACCAACAATGTATAAAAGAATCCACCTCGCCACATTCTTCCCAACATGTGGGATGATTATTAGAATTTATAAGATGCATTCTCGGGGGGTCATGTACCAATGTGTCAAAAGTTTAAAAGATAACACTTTAATGTTAATTGCTTTAGATAAAAGTACACGTGATTGCCACATTTTATTCCATTGAGAATCAGTAAATTTAAAACCACATTCCACTTGCCAGGTTTTTTGGTAAGATATTGGGTTTTTCCCTTCTATAAAAAGTGATAATTTGTATAATTTAGAAATAGGTTCTTATAGTTGCCTGTGTGGAAATCAGTAATTGCTCTTGTGAGACTGTTCTTAATCTCTGGGGTATTTACTAGATATTGTATTGGCATATACTGATACCAAGGAATCTTAAAAGTCTGTATTTTTTCCCCAATTTGTTTTTTTCAATCATTAATCCCTTACTGGTAACGTCAATCAGACGTGTCGAGGGACCTCCATATATATCAAAAGAATTTTTTGTTCTTCCTGGTTCAAACCATTTCTGGCCAAAAAAAGTGGCCAGAGGAGACATATCTAGAGCTAAAGGTGATCTGTTTGCATCCCAAATACAGAGGGTATGATTTAAGTAAGTACTCAGTTTTGTTAGATGAGGTCTCTCTGATTGCTTCTTCCAAATAACATGTTAGCATAGGTTTGCTCTATTTGGATCCCGTCTATAGAGAGAGATGGGTTTAACAGCATTACTAAGTTTTTAAGTTGAGAAGCTTCATAGTAAAGTTTTAAATCAGGTATATCAAGACCACCACTCTTTGTAGGGTGTTGCATTATATGAAAACTGATTCTTTGGCGTTTGTAGTTCCAAATGAAATTGTTAAGGTTTTTTTGCCACTCTTTTAGATCTTTGTTGGGAATTAGAATGGGTATGGCTCTAAAGAAAAATAAGAAACATGGGGAAATTATATCATTGACAATATTTAGTCTTTCCAGCCATGATAATATCATTTTATTCCAGTCTTTAAGCTGGCTAATTGTTGATTGATTTAATTCTTTAAGGTTATATTTTGAGAAGTTGTCTATGTCTAAAGGAATCTTTATTCTTAATTATTGCCACATTGTTGTAACCCATCTATACTCAAAATTTTATTGATTTGGTAAATTCATAGGGTAGAGTTCTGCTTATCTTAAGTCCCAAGATCCTTTCAAAATTAGCTGTATTGAGTTCTAGAGCATGGATTGAAGTCTTTGGTTTAGTGATGTATAAAACCAGATTGTTGGTGAAAAGACTAATTCTTTGTCCTTTATTGTTATAGCTTTAATTTGAGAATTCTGTCTAATCTCTGTGGCCAGTGGTTCAATAAAAACAGCAAACAGAAGTAGGGATAATGGACACCCCTGTCTTGTGCCTCTAGAAAGTGAGAAATTTTCTGATCTTAAACCATTTATTTTAAGTGAGCCTTTGGTGCAGCATAAAGTGCTTGGATTGCTTGTTAAAAATTACATCCGAAGCCCATATATATTAATAATAGTTTCAAATAGCTTGTTTCTAATCTATCAAAGGCCTTTTCTATAGGGCTAAAACAGCCGCTTCAGTTTGATGAATTTTACAGAAATTAATTATGTTCAGAGTTTTTCTTATGTTATCCATTAGGTTTCTGTTCAAAATAAAGCCAGTTTGATCAGTGTGCACATAATCTGAATTAAAATTATTTACAGCACAATCTTGGGGGGGGGGTGGCGCAAGAGTGCTCTGAGAGCCAACTTACACCTAGGTTGGCGTAGGTATCAGTGAAGTCAGTGTAAGTCCAGGTACATCAGTGTAACCGGCACTTACGAAAGCGCAGGGCCACTGCAACACCCCATTGCTCATGGGCGCCAGTGGTGGGGTGTGGCAGCCAGCTGTTGGTGCAACTGAGCCATAGGCCCCTGTGCCAGCATGGTTGTGGGTGGGTTTGGGGGTGTGGTCAGAGTTAGTCAGCCCCTGGACCCTTTTGGGCTGGGAACGTCACCTGGCTGAGGTAGAAAGTTATGCCAATGAAAAACATGGCAAAGCCCATAGGCATCCATGGATTGCAAAAAGAAAGTGACTGGCTATAGCATGAGGCTGGGCTGGGGGGGGGGTGTCCCAGATTCCATTCCCCACTTGTTCCATGGAAGCTATGTGTGTGGTCTTGGGCCAGATGCAAGATGCCCACTCTCAGCCTGAGCAACCTCATGGGGTTGTTGTGAGCATGAAGCAGAGAAGAGGGGAATGATGCAACCTACTGTGAGGGGAAGGGGACGCTAATGGAATGAGTGCATGGAAGAGGCTCCTAACTGTGTGTCTGCTCCAAGAAGGGGTTCCTCTGGCACCTGGGGGGGAAGCATCTGTGCATGTAGCGCAGGGGGACACTAGGTCATGAGCAATGTTCCCTCTAAGCTGTGGAGTCTTGTGAGCAAAAAAATCTACTCTGTGAGCTACTGGCATTACAGTTGTGAGCGAGTGATTTGGCTTCTGCATCAATTAGTTTGCTCTGGAGCCCTCCTTCCTGAGCTAAGACAAAAATGTGTGAGCTGGAGGTTAAAAAACTGTAAGCTAGCTCACACTAACTCAGCTTAGAGGGAACATTGGTCATGGGGGTTCCCTGAGTCAGTGGTAGAGGGAGTCCCTGCAGGGGGCAGACTCGAGATATTGGGGGGGGGGCTTGCCCATGGAACATGCTGGCATGCAGGGCAAACAAATCACAGTGACCATTGTCTCTGTCAGGGGGAAGGGTGGGAGGAGAAACGGGCTCTCCCGAACTGCCCTTCCCCACCCCAGCTGTCATGTGCAACAGCATCTGCCCCGGGACTGGCCACTCCCATTGACCCAAAGTGCCCCTCCCCTCCTGCCGCCCCCACTTCCACAGTATGCCACAAGGCCACACTGCAGCGGAATCGACACAGCCTCGCAAGCAGCCAGCTACACTCCACCCCCCCACCCCCCGCTGCAGCATAACTTGGCCCTTAGGAAGCCGACTAGCAGCGCCACGGCTGCATGGTGTCTGGCTGCTGCAACGGAAGCACAACTCAGGGTTGCTGTACCCTTCTATTGGCCAGGAGGGCAGTCAAAATGTTTGCATCTTGGTTTAACAAATAAATTGGTCTATATGATTCAAGTCGTGTGAGATCTTCGTTTTTTTTTTGGGGGGGGGGTTCACTATAATGTTAGCTTCCAACCAAGTTTGATGCATAACTCAACTTGACACAGAGAGCACTCCATCTCTCTGTGCTATACCTCTGAGGATGCCAGTCACAGCTACTGGTGAAACGTCAGGTCCTACAATGCCAAGATTACGGCCATGCAACCCGGAAAATCTACAGCAACTAATGAAATCCGGCTGTGAAAGCCTTTGACAACATATAACTCCACATGTTAATATATTGTTGCATGTCTTGGCTAATGGTCCTGCTAGATGGTATGATTTTTTAAAAATAAAATCCTGCAGGAAATCCATCTCTCCCTGGTGATTTACTGTTTTTTAATTTTTTAATAGTATTGATTATTTCTTGAGATGAGATAGGTTGTTCCATTAGCTTTCAATGTTCAGGTGAGGGTGGGGTTTTTTTTTTGTAAATATAGTGGATGACAAGTAATTATTGATAAGATCGCCCTGTGGGTTATGAGACTTATATAGTGTTTTAAAATAGCTCGTAAAGGAATTTAAGATATCCTTAGAATTAAACACTAAATTACAGTGGGGATCTTTGGTAGAATTGATGTAGCTAGCCAAGATTTTCTTACAGACTTTCCAAGATAATAATCTTAGAGATTTGGGGTTATTTTGCCAATATTTTTGTTTTATAGAGAGAGAGTTCTTTTGGATTCTGACATTTTTGGAGCTTTTAATTTTTTCCTTTCTATTACTAATTTGCCATACTTCTTTACTTCTTTTTTGTGCTCAGCTTCTAGATTTTTGATTTTGTCTCTAAATTGTTCTCTCTTTCTCTTATAGATTGAAGCTAGAGAAATGCATTTTTCTGTATTTACAGCCTTCATTGTGTCTTGAGAGGCTTCACAATCTGTATTAAGTTCAAAATAATTTTGTAGATCCATATCTATTTCTGTAAATATTTTATAAACCAATAAAAGAGATTTATTAACCCATCTTGTACCTGTGTCAACATTTTCCTTATTAAGTAATGAGCATTCAACCTGCACATGACTGGACCATGATTTATATCCTGTGCTTTAAGAGGTTATCTGATTAAGTAGGCCTTTGGATGTCAAAATAAAATCTATACATGTATGGACGTTGTGTCTTGAAGAAAAATAAGTACAGTCTTGTTCAGCCAGATGTTGGAAGTGCCAGATGTCACATAAGTTAAAATTGTCAAGAATTTCTGTAAGGTCTGAGTGTTTTCCCAAGTTACTAGACAAGTGTTTTTTGGGGGAAGGTCTATCTAGATTTAAATCTGCTGTATGGTTAAAATCTCCACCAATGAGAATTTCCCTACTGCCAAAGACATCAAGTTTTGATAAGGTTTCACTAATAAATAGGAGTTGATTGTTGTTGGGAGCATATATAGATGCCAAAGTTAATTTATTATTATTGATCAGACCCTTAACAAAAATATGACCTTTAGGATCAATCTCACATGCTTCATATAGAAATCTTATATTTTTTGAGATGAGGATGGCTACTCCCATAGATTTCAAATTGCCTGGAGTTTGATATTGTTGGGTGAACCATTGTGTTTTTAATACCTCAGTAGCTTTAGAGGTTAAATACGTTTTTTTGCATAAACACGAAGTCTGGATGCTGTTTGATAACAGATGAGGTAACCCTTTTTGCCTTAATTCTATTGTTCAAGCCTCTACAATTCAAAGAGAGAATGTTAATGCTATTACATGTGATATAAAAACTTCTTAAAGAATAGCTTTATGTAGAAATTGGAAGTGAAAGCTATATCTATTTCTTGTTTTTTTAGATAAAGCCTCTGTTCCCTAGTATAGCTCAAACTACATTTCTTAAAGTTATAACTGGTATTTTTAACCATTAACGTCATACAGTCTGCCTACAGAAACCCCCCACCCTCCCCACCCCAACTAAACAAATAACAAAAAAACTAAACCTCACATCCTGTTTTTTTGAGTAAAGCAACTGCTCTTTAGTATAACTCAATATACATATTTTAAAGACATTCTCAGAGAACTGCTTATATACAACTCTATACCCCCCACCCTCCACCCTTCCCATGCAGAACCTAAGAACGTAACCAAACTTATACACTGAATTTCTAAACCTCTCAAAGGAGGTATCACACCAGAAACTTGGGTAAAACTATCCAAACAAAAAAGGCAATATGGTGCCCTGTTCCTGGGGTTTCCTAACTACCAGGAAGCAACAAAGACAAAAACTCTCTCCCTCCCCCCCTTATTGGACTATTATGCTAAAGCATCATAAGGGTATATTGTTAAATAACAGATTATCTTACATCTTAATAGCTAGAGAGTAAGACGATTATTTAACCAGAATCTCACTCCATTTAAAACCCATGTTGATGGGTTTGTAGCCTTTTCTCTTCATGATTTCTTTACGGGTTCTTGTTGGACTTCCAGGTTAAGGATTCCAGTAGCTTGTTTCCACTGTCCAGATCTGTTGTTTGGAGGAGCTTATCCTGATAGGTACCAAAAGTTCATTTTCCTGTAACAGATTTTAATTCACATTTTTCAGCAAATACTAGGATTTTTTTGGTCTTGATATATTAGAGTGCTTTTGGATCTAGCTTCTTGTAATACCTTTTCTTTGGTACGATGATCAAGAAATTTAGCTAAGGTATTTCTTGGTGCTTTAAAGTGCAGGTTGTTTGGGGGACCCAGACTGTGAGCTCTTTCTATAATGGGAGCAATACCTCCTTCACATTCCAGTGCATTTGCTAGCCAAGATGCCAAGAAGATAGCCAAGTTAGTAGAGCCCTCTACAGACTCCTCAAACCCTCTGACTTTTGAATTATTTTGTCTGGACCTATTCTCAAGGCCCATAAGCTTTTCTTTCATCCAGATTTCACTAGATTGTAGATGATGTAGTTCTTCTAGTAGCGCGAGGCCCAGTTCCAAAGCTGTGTCAGCAGTTTGGGAAACTTGGTGTAATGAATCTTTTTTTTCTGTAAGTTGTTCAGTTATAGGTTTAAGTAATTTTGTGAGCTTTTCCACAATTCCATCTTCCAGTTTCTCAATGGATTCGAGGAGATCATTTTTTGTTTGTAGTGTATCTTCTGAAGTCGCATTAGAACATTCAGCTACCATTTTGAGCCCTTTTCCTGCTCCGGACCTGCTCCATTTTTAGCTTTGTCAGAAGGGGAATAGGATTTAATAGATGGAGAGTTGGCTGCAGGGGGCTTGTTTTTGCTTCCCCCCCTACCTTCTACATCTCATTTAAAATCGAGCAGCTGAGTCGTGCTTTGACAAAATAGCCAATTCGGGGGAAACGGGAACGGGAGCACCATCTTCAGGCATCCACCATGAGCTCACATGACGCCACACCTCCAATGTATTTTACCAAAGAGCAAACAGGCGCACCAGTGAAAGCAGTGCAGAAAAGAGATTTGTGTGTATATGTGTAGTAAGTGCTGTTAAGTCTTTTCTAACTTATGGCGACCCTATGAATGAAGGACCTCCAAAATGTCCTGTCATTAACAGCCTTGCTCAGGTCTTGGGGTGTATCAACAGAGGCATAACATCCAAATCACAAGATGTCCTAGTCCTGCTGTACGCCACGTTGGTCAGGCCACACCTGGAGTCGTGTGTGCAGTTCTGGAGATCTGACTTCAAAAAGGATGTGGACAGAATGGAGCAGGTGCAGAGGAGGGTGACAAAGGCCTGGAGACTATGAACTATGACCCTTTAAGGGGTTAAATGAATGCCTGTTGCATCAGATTATATAATTCCCTGAGTTTGAATCCATCTCTAATGCTCAAGGTGAGACTGGAGACTTATGCTATGATAGGTAAGCAGAATAGTTGTTTGGTTATACATTATTCATTAATATGTAGCAATTAATTATTTTTGCTGCTAGTTTCCTAGGGTTAAATTATTACAGAATCCTTCAAAATAATACCTTAATTTTTAAAAGACTCTTTCAGATTGTAGGTTTCTGTTTTTTAACTTTAATGTTTAGAGAAATTATTTTAAATGTATTGTATTGATTATATATGTCTCATGACTGATTCTAATTTATGAGTGTATTTCCTTGATTATAATAGATCCCCTGACGAAGCATCGGGATCGGGAAATAATAATAATAATAAAGGATTTCCTCAACACCTTGATCTCTTCTGCTGCTGTTACTGCTAGTGTGGCCCTGACTTCTTCACAATAACAATGGAAGAGGAAATGTAGCACACACCTTTTTGACAAACTGTACCCAATGTGATTCTTGAACTCATTTTAGGAATTCCCCATTTGAACCTGGCATTAAAGAGGAAGGGAGAAGAAAGCACTGAGCAAAATTACAGAATGATACCTTCAGATAATGCAGATTTGCTCGTCCCTAGATATAGTGGTACAGTGGCATAGATATAATGGTATAGATACAGTGGTATATAGTGATTAAGAGTGTTGGGTTAATATCTGGGAGACACAGGTTCAAATCCCCACTCTGCCATGGAAGCTCACTGGGTGACCTCGGGCCAGTCACATGCTCTCAATCTAATCTACCTCACGGGGTTGTTGTAAGGATAAAAAGGAGGAGAGAGAAAACCACTTTGGGTCCCCATTGGGAAGAAAGGCAGGATACAAATGAATTAAATACATGAATAAATAAATAGAGAACGTTTTTCAAAGGGCAAGTGAATGTGGTTTGGTGGAAGAGTGCTTCTGCACATGTGCAAACTCTTCCCTCTTGACAGTTAGAATCTGCTAGTATAACCAATCTATTTGTCTCTGTCTATCTATCTACTTAACTACCTAGAATATTTTTCTCCTGCTCTTCCTACAGGAGGGTCAGAGGGGTGAACAGGAGCCTGCCTTTGGCTCTGGCGACAGCCTGTTTTGGAGTTACACATTCCCCCATGCAATGGGTTTGTTCAGCATATATTACAGTCATCCAGTTCTGAATGCAAGGATGCCGCCATAACAGCAGGCGCCATAGGAGGATGGGGGGGGGAATAGAATTGGGGGGGGGCACAGAATTAATCATCCAAACCCCGGCATCTGTCTGGTGCCGCCGGGGAGACCAGGAATGGCGAGGAAATAGCTCTGCAGGGTGTCCATGCAAGCAATTTGAAGCAATTCATTAAACCAGAAAAAGGAAAGCCCCCACCAGGCTGAGGATGGATTTCTCCCCCCCAGCCCCCGTGAACTTTTCCATCCTCCTCACCCATTAGCAAATCAAAGCCTGGAAGGGAAGGGGGGCGTCTCAGTCCTTTAATGGAGGGGACGGGGCGGGGGGGGGGAGGCGCGGATTTTGTGGTTGTCAGAAACAAACATTTAAAAACAGACACACACCCCACTCCGGAGGCAGCGGCAGCAGCGGAGCATCTGGTCTCATCACCACCATTGTCACGAAAGCAGCGACGGAGGCTGCCGTCTGGCTTAGTTGTTATCTTCTTATTCTTTGAAGGGAGCCTTTGAAGAGGCCTCTGATCCGACGCTTGATGGGCTGCGAGTGATCACAGCTGGGGGGGCCTGGAGAGCTCCTGGAATCACAACTGATCCCCAGATGACAGACCCAGTCGTCGTCCCCCCCCCGGGGAAATGGCTGCTTCTGAGGGCCATTAGACCCCACAGAGTGCCTTCCTCGCCTCACACCCTTCCTTCCCACACTCTCTACCCCCGAATCTCCAGGAATTCCCTAACCCAGAGTTGGCAACCTTGCCTCACACAGCGGGAGGGCCATCATTGCTGGCTTGGGGGGAGCGGTGGGTGACAGTGATTCTGGGGCCTCGTCCTGGACTTTTGCCCAGGGACTCAGCCTCACCGAGACTGCTCCTGGCATGGGGGGATTCAAGGGGTGGTGGGGGAGATTCAAAGCAAGACAATAACATCCTGTCCCCTCTCCTAAGCCCTAATTCCCTAAAAGAAAGGCATGAAACTCCCTGTCACAGGATGTAGTGATGGCTGACAGCTTTTGAAGGGGAGTAGATTGTGTGGATCACAACAAACTATGGCAGGTCCTTAAAGAGATGGGAGTACCAGACTCCCTCACATGTCTCTTGAGAAACCTGTATAAGGGTCAAGAAGTGACAGTTAGAACCGGAGATGGGACAACTGATTGGTTTAGCATAGGAAAAGGAGTACAACAAGGATGTATACTGTCACCCTGCTTATTTAATTTATATGCAGAGTACATCATGCGAAATGCTGGCCTGGATGAATCACAAGGTGGAATTAAGATTGCTGGGGAAAAGATCAACAACCTCAGATATGCAGACGATACCACTGTAATGGCAGAAAGTGAAGAGGACCTAAACAGCCTCTTGTCAATGATGAAAGAGGAGAGCGCAATAGTTGGCTTGAAACTCAACATCAAAAAAACTAAGATCATGGCATCCGGCCCCATCACTCCTTGGCAAATAGAAGGGGAAGTCGTGGAAGCAGTGACAGACTTCACGTTCCTGGGATCCAAGATCACTGCAGATGGTGACTGCGATCCAAGATCACTGCAGATGGTGATTGCAGCCATGAAATTAAAAGATGCCTGCTCCTGGGGAGGAAGGTGATGGCAAACCTAAACAGCATGATAAAAAGTAGAGACATCACCCTGCCAACAAAAGTCCGCATGGTCAAAGCAACGGTATTCCTAGTAGTAATGTATGGCCACAAGAATTGGACTATAAGGAAGGCTGCACACTGAAGAACAGATTATTTTGAACTATGGTGCTGGAAAAGACTCTTGAGAGTCCCTTGGACTGCCAGGAGATCAAATCAGTCAATCCTAAAAGAAATCAACCCTGACTGTTCCCTGGAAGGCCAGATACTGAAGCTGAAGCTCAAATACTTTGGCCACCAAATGAGAAGGGAGCACTCACTGGAGAAGACCTTGATGCTGGGAAAGATTGTAGGTAAAAGAAGAAGGGGACGCCAAAGGATGGGATGGTTAGACAGTGTCAGTGATGCAACAAACATGAAATTGAGCAAACTTCAGAGGACAGCAGAAGACAGGAGGGCCTGGGGTAAGATGGTCATGAAGAGTCGGACTCGACTGTGTGACTGAACAACAACAAGAAGAAGACACATTCAAGGAGAAGACTTCCGTCAGCAGTTCACTGGAACTTCCATGTTTAGTGGCAGCGTACTTCTGAATGCCGGTTGTGGGGGGCAAGACTGAGGGGTGGCTTCGAACTCCATATCTTTCTGGGGACATCCAGGATGCCCCTGGGGGAAGCAAGACCTGATGGGCCTTTTTATTTTATTCACATTTTCATAGTTTATGTCTGACTCCTGCCTTTCTCCCCAGTTGGGGGGCTGACATCCTTCTCGTTTCCTCCATTTTTATCCTCACAAATCCCTGTACAGGTCTTGAGATAGAGTCGGTCCCACATATTCTGTTACATTGTAACTTTTACGCTATGAGAGGCAGCTGTTAATTTTCCCATTGTTGTCTACATTTAAACCTCTGGATGTCCATTTGAAATTTGCAGAACCAAGGATTCTAACCTTTTTGTTGGAAGATCGGAAAGAGAGGATATCTTTAGCTGTGGCAAAATTTTGCTTCCTGGCACTTAAAAAGAGGAAGCTTGTACCTCAGACAGCAAGTTAATGATAAAGTAGTATTGCTCCTGTTTCCACCTTAATGATACACTGTGTTGCTCCCGCTTTTGCTCTTAATGCTGTTTTATATATTTATCTAATTTTATGTATCTACCGTGTATTTTACCTCAATCTTTTTCTTGGAAATGTTTTATATTGGCTGGTCGCTTGACCGTACTAATAAACTTGACTTGCCCTAAAGCCATATTTTCTCTTATCAGTTTTAAACAAATCATAAATCTGTCTATAATTCAACCAGTCATAATCAAATTCCACATCATTTCTGTCTCTCATGACAAAATTTTTCCCTTCAGATTTTAAAAGATTTCTATAAGGTAACCAATCTAATCCTTCATGTCTTGAATATGGTTTAATCACTTCTGCCGGTACTATCCAAAGTGGTCGTTCTTCATAAAAGAATTTTTTATATCTCATCCAAGTCTCGAACAGTGATCGCCTAATAAAGTGAAGTGATGTAAAGTGATGTATCCTCACAACAGCCCTGCGAGGTAGGTTAGGCTGAGAGAGTGTGACTGGCCCAAGGTCACCCAGCGAGCTTCCATGGCATAAGTGGGGTTTCAAACCAGGACCTTCCAGCCTGACAGTCTTCACCACCACACCAGAGTGGCTCTGTACCAGCAGGGCTCTCATGTTAAATGATGTAAAACTGAGGTCATCCGGTGAAATTGATCCCATGGTAGGTTCTGGACAGGTAGAACATTCTTCCCAGGCTTATGGAACTCCCTGCCTCAAGATGGGGGGAGGCAGTCACAAGTACAGACAGCTTTTTAAAAGCTAGAAGGACAGGAGCAGGAAATGGAAATCTACATACTGTTTGGAAATATTCATGGATGAATGTGCATTGAGGCCTCTAGAGTTGAAGTAATGAGGTTGAAGAGCTGACTGTGCTGTTTTTACTTGTGATTCCCCCCCCCCAGTTCCTCAGTGGGGAAACTCCCTCTTTAGTATGAAGGATGGCCTGTAGGGTTGCCAACCTCCAGGTGGTGGCTGGAGATTTCCTGGAATTACAACTGATCTCCAGGTGACAGAGAGCAGTTCATTTGGTGGAAATGGCTACTTTGGAAGCTGAAGTCATTCCCCTCCCCAAACTCCACCCTCCCCAGATTCCACCCCCCAAAAAATAAATTCCCAGGAGTTTCTTAACCTAGACTGGGCCATCTGCACATGCTCTGAAATACTCTCTCCAGCCAGCCTCCAAATGCAAAAAAGTTCCAGAGCAGGTTAAACCTGTCCGGGCCTGCTAGGAAGGAACTCTGGGTGCTCTGGGTTAGTAGAAAGGCAGACCAGGGACTTGAGTTTCCCTCTTTGGGACTGGGTTACATTCCCCTTGAAAAGTCAAGTTCACAGCTTAGGAATGCTGCTTGATGCAGGCGTCACCTTAGAAAATCATGTGGCTGTGGTGGTGTAGGGTGCTTTCACCCAGCTTTAGCTGGTGCGCCAAGTGTATCCATTGTTACCGCCAATGGCCTGCCTTGTTATTTGGGGAAATTAGCTAGGCAGCAGGCAAAGCCAGAGGGGCACAAGGGACCTATACAGCAGTTTATACCAAGGTCTGGTACAGTAGGAAGACTCCAGATTTGAAGAGTAAATTAAATAGTTTTTATTAAAGTATTTCCCTACTTTTACAAGCACACTAAACATTCAAAAAGAGGCAAGCAATACAGAGCTAAGAAAGCAGAGGTGATAGTGAATAGAGGGGTCAGTTACGGGGTGATACAGCCTGTCCAGATGTGCAGGGGTCCACGGAGATGAAATTATGGTCCAAACCAAAGTTCGAGAGTGAACTGCCAGTTGGCATCAGGGGGAGACACACCATCTGAGGCCCTGTGTGTGGACAGACATAGACAATGGAAAACAATGCAGACCAATGGGAGACCTTGAGGGGCTTGTCCCAGGTGAGGGCAAAAGATTACCTTGACCAATGAGGAGTCCCAGTGGGTGCGGCTTCAGGAGGAGCCATACTTAGGTGTGACCAATGAGCTTTCAGAGGGGCAGAGTCTGGATTCACAATGGCATTAATAGGCTTAACCAGGTCAACTGGAGCTGGCTGAAAGGGTTCTGATAGCCACCGATGGCCCTTCCAGGGCAGGTTGAATAGATTCCTGGATTTAGACAAAAGGATGGAAATGAGTTCCTGATAGACACCAGGAAGGATCAATATGTTATTGAAGGCTTTCATTAGTTGCTGTACATTTTCCGGGTTGTGTGGCCATGGTCTTGGCATATTTTGCCAGTAGCTGTGACTGGCATCCTCAGAGGTGTAACACAGAAAGATGGAGTATTCTGTGTCAAGGTGAGAAAGAAGAGAGTTTAAAAATAAATAGGGCATGGTTTCCTGTCCTGAAAAACACAAAATGCTCTACATCTGACAACAGCATTACAGATAAGATTAGAATTTCAATGACCATTCCACATATAAAAGAACCTCCTCAGGAAACAGGAAACCTCCTCAGGAAACAATCCATAGACAAAAGAACCTCCACAGGAAAGCTCCTCCATTAGCATGTTCATAGCCTGGAGAACTACTACAAGATAATGACTCAGCCCTACCCCACCTTCCGGGATAGATATAAATTACCTGCCTACCATTTTTCTGCTCACCTTGACACAGAGAGTACTCCATCTTTCTGTGTTACACCTCTGAGGATGTCAGTCACAGCTACTGGTGAAACGTCAGGTCCTACAATGCCAAGACCATGGCCACACAACCCAGAAAATCTACAGCAACCAGGAAGGGTCGTTATTAATTTGAATGTTTGATTGGTTATCTCGGGTATCCTGAGGGATGGTATAGGAAGGAGAGGTGTTGAGACAAAGGATTCTTCACATAGCTATAGGAATCACAAAAAGGACTACGTACAGAGTTGGAGGCAGAAGGGCTATGTGCCAGGTGGCAACTGAAGAGCTTTAGAAATGCAGATACCTGATGGAATTTGCCATTGTGTCTAATGCATTCCTTTCTTGGTGGGGGGAAGACTGGAGGTTTGCACGGAGGCCCTGCCTTGTGAGACCTGAAAATGGAGAGCTGGGTAGCCCCAGAGCTTTGGCTTGCTCTGTAGTGCAGGCTGAGAATGCTTTCTTTGGCCTGACTTCTGGGGGGATCTGGTTCAGTGGGGTGCCCCCTGCTGTTGGGGCTACCCTATAGTAAGGGAAGCACCTCTGGGCTATACCATTCCTGGTCTGATTTAGCCATGCTTTAGACACATCTAGACTGGACCAGGGTTCCCTCTAAGCTGAGTTAGTGTGAGATAGCTCAGTTTTTTTCACACATTTTTGTCTTAGCTCGGGAAGGATGGCTCCAGAGCAATGCTTCCTCTAAGCTGTGGAGTCTTGTGAGCAAGAATTCTACTTGGTGAGTGACTGGCATGAAAGTTGTGAGCCAAGCGATTTGGCTGCTGCATAAATGAGTTTGCTCTGGAGCCCTCCTTCCTGAGCGAAGACAAAAATGTGTGAGCCGGAGGCTGAAAAGCTGTGAGCTAGCTCACACTAACTCAGCTTAGAGGGAACACTGCTCCAGAACAAACTAATTTATGCAGCAGCCAAATCACTCACTCACAAAGTCGAATTTTTGCTCACAAGACTCCACAGCTTAGAGGGAACATTGGACTGGACTATTTGGAAGCTGCAGCCTGTGAAGAACATTGCAGGTAGACTGTGGATCGGGGCCAGCTACAGGGAGCATGTGACCCCGATATTACAGCAATTGCACTGGCTTCCAGTCCACTACCGAACCCAGTTCAAGGTGCTGGTTTTGTCCTTTGAAGCCCTGAGATCATCGGAAGAGGCCTTACTAAGAGGTCCCATCACTCAGAGAAACTCATTGGGTGGCAGGGTGGGCCAGCCCCCAGTTGGCAGCAGGGGATCCCCAATTTCGCGGGGGGCCCACCCCCAACAATCACGACCCAGCATGACGTCATCACGCCGGGGTCATCGTGCGGCAATGCTCTGATATTTTGGGCAATTTCGGGGTAGCACATGATGGGGACTGCGCAGATCGGCACGTCCCTTTAATTAAAACTTAATGGGATGTTATTTATTTCCGTGCCCCGAAGCTGGCTGGACCAGACTAACCCAATCTCATCAGATCTCGGAAGCTAAGCGGGGGTGGCCCTGGTGAGTGTTTGGATGGGAGACCACTGAGGAGGTCCAGGGTTCCTACGCAGAGGCGGGCAGGGGCAAACCACTTCTGAAGGTCTCTTGCTTCGGAAACCCCACAAGGAGGCACCATAACCCAGCTGTGACTTGACAGCCCTTTCCACCACGGTTTAATTCCATGCCATAAAGAGGTGCACCTGCCAGGGCTCTTTTTGTAGCAGGAACTCCTTTGCATATTAGGCGACACACCCCTAATGTAGCCAATCCTCCAAGAGCTTGCAGAGCAATTCTTACAGGGGCTACTGTAAGATAGAGAATTGGCTACCTTAGGGGTGTGTCGCCTAATATGCAAAAGGAGTTCCTGCTCCAGAAAGAGCCCTGCACCTGCCCATTTCCACATGTGAAGCCTCTATGAGAGAGCTGGGACATTTTGCTCTGGGTCTTTGGCACTCCTCGTTTGCAGGGCTTCTCTGCAGACCGGGCCCTTTGGGTGCCTCTGACAGGTGCTTGGCCTGGGTGTGGGGGAATGTGCCTAGCCGAGTACAGCGGGCTGACTTTTGATGGTGTTTATGAAAAGCGGGGTGAAAAATCCCCCGAGAACAGGAGGGGGGGGCCTCCATCTGGGCCCCCTGTTTGCCAGAGATAACAGAGTTGGCTGTGAAGCCCATTGTCTGCTTATCTGTGCTGCAAGAGCTCTCTTGCCTCCCCCCACGCCAGTCCCTCCCCCACTGTGGCACACTCTGAAGCTGGATGTCACACAAGCTCATAATGAAGCTTTCCCATTAATTACCACCATTAAGGATCCAATTAGTGTATTAGAACCGTGGGCAGGCAAGCAGAAATGGTGGGGTGGGGGGGGGAGAAAGGGAGGGGAGGGGCTACCCGAAAAGAGCCTCATTCCTTTTTAACCACCAGAGCAGAGATGCAAATATTTTCCCGGCTCCCCTGCTCGCCCCCAAGCCCAATCGGCAGCTCTTCCGTGCCGGGGATCTCAAACCAGACGCCAGCGCGAAAGGAGCCAGCCTGGGCCCCAGGATAATTTCTCTTTTCTTCTCAACATTAAGGCCTTTGCTTTGGAACAGATGATATAATAATGCAAAGGAGCGTTTAAACAATTGTACTGAATTATATTCAATTACACAGAATAACACCAACAGAGCGCGTGCAGCATGCTTTGGCCGCAGAACACCCACGCAGAGGCTGGGGGCAGATGGAGTGGCCAGGCCCCTCGGTACACTTCTTGTGCCCCCACCCCCAATATTTGGAGTCGCCAGCCTCCAGGTGGGAGCTGGTGATCCCCTGGAGTTACCACTCATCTCCAGACCACAGAGATCAACTCCCCTGGAGAAAGCAGCTCCTTTGGAGGGTGGCATATGTGTCATTATACTCCAGGATCGTCCCCAAACTATGCTGTCTCCAGGAATTTCCCAGTCTCGAGCCGGCATCCTTAGCAATATTGTGCTCAGTGCTGGGCCCATCTCTGACCTTACCTGCCCCCCTTCATTTGCCAGCAGAAGTGAGACAGAATCTGAGAGGGACAATTGTGTTTGTTGTGTCCTCATTGTACACCAAGAAATTGCAAGTAGATAAATAGGTACCACTTCGGTGGGGAGGTAACAGTGTTCCGTGCGCCTCGGCGTCTAGTCATGCCGGCCACATGACCACGGACACGTCTTGGGACAGCGCTGGCTCTTCGGCTTCGAAACGGAGATGAGCACCGCATCCCTAGAGTCGGATTTGACTGGCTTTCGAGCAAGGGAAACCTTTACCTTTACCTCTATATCTGCACATGCTGAGATAGCAACCTAGTCCTTAATCCTCCCCCCCCTAATTCATTGTTTGTCACTGACAGCTGGGAGGAAGGAAGTCATCCTGTAAATGTTCAGAGACACTGCCTCCCGTAGGTCATTTTTTTTTTAAAAAGATGCCATCTCTTCATGGACACTTTGCCATGCTCGGAGGCAGTCCAGAATGAGATGCCAAAACTTTGGAAGTAAAAAAAAAATGGAAACATTGCAGACAGATAGGATTGCCACCTCTGGGTGTGGAAATTCCTGGAGGTTTGGGGGTGGAGCCTGAGGGGTTTGGGGAGGAGAGGGAGCTCAGCAGAGATGTGATACCATAGAGTCCATCTTCCAAAGCAGCCATTTTGTCCAGGGGTATTGATCTCTGTTGTCTGGAGACCCATTGTAATTTCTGGAGAACTCCAGCCCCCACCTGGAGGTTGGCAGCCTTGCAGGGCTGGAGCCAGAAGTCACCAAGTCTTAGTACCAGAATCTCTTTTCAAGAAGAAGAGAAGAAGAGATTTGAATTATATCCCACCCTTCACTACCCAAAGGAGCGGCTTATGATCCCCTTTCCTTTCCCCTCCCCACAACAGATACCCTGTGAGGTAGGTGGGGCTGAGAGAGCTCTCTCAAGGACTGTTTGTGAGAGAACAGCACTGAAAGGACTTGTGACTGACCCAAGGTCACACCAGCAGCTGCATGTGGAGGAGTGGGGAATCAAACCTGGTTCTCCCAAATTAGAGTCCGCACTCTTAACCACTACACCAAACTGGCCAGTTTTCTTTGCCAGGTTCTTTGGCTAAGCTTAAGTTTAACTTAAGTTTAACCCTTTTTCATGGGTCTTAAATTCCTATATATCTTGCATTAATTTTTTTCTCTTTCAAGTTTTTGACAGAGCTAGTTTCAGTCTGGAATGAAGCATGCCATAACCACATGATAATTTCTTTTTGATACTTGTAAGTAAAAGTCCCTGAACGTGGGCAGAGTGCTTCAATGACTGCATTTAGTCCCTATGCATCTTGAGGATATCACTTGTAGATATAGTTGCCAACCTCCAGGTGTGGCCTGGCGATCTCCTGGAATAACAACTGATCTTCAGATGACACAGGTCAGTTTTCCTGCAGAAAAGGGCTGCTTTGAAGGGTGGACTCTATGGCCTTTCGCCCTGCGGAAGTCCTGCCCCTCCCAAATCGTGCCCTCCCTAGGCCTCACCCCCCAAATCTCCAGCTATTTCCCAACCCAGAGTTGGCAACCTTACAAGCTGTAGATGGTCTTGAAAACCTGTGCTAGCCAGCTTTGCAAAGCAGCCTTGTTGCAGGAAAACACATTCTGCACATGCTCAGAGGCAGCCTATGTGCTGGAGGTTGATGGCTGAAATTCTAATCCTAGATTACAGCAGCACCAAACAGATTTTGTTCTTAGCTGGGTGGATTTAGGCTGACCAAGTGCAGCCGCAGTTCCTTTTATTCATTTCTGCTGAGGAGAGGGGCAGGGAAAGTTTCAGAAGCATCCACAAATCGGTTTGGGGGCTCGGCCAATGGCTTCTGTAGCTTGGTCCTGGCTGGAATTCAGCCCTCCCCACACTCCATTCCTCTCTTGTCCACCGATTGATTGGCTGGGTTTGAAAAACGAGGCCCAAATGCTGCGCTAATCAAGATAAATGAAGCTGGCCGGCTTCCAGTGTCGCTTCTGGTTACCGCAAAGCAAGAGCTGAGTCAGAGCAGCCTCCGAACTGCTTTGTCGGAGGGAGGCCGGGGGTGACCTTGCTTTGCTGTCCTCCCCCCATTCCATGCAGCAGCAAGTGACTTGATGGAGACTGTGAGATCCACAAACAGCTTTCTCAAAGAAGGGAGCTCACGCCATGCTAATATTTGATAGAGTATGCATGCACACGAAAGCTCATACCTTGAATAAACCTTTGTCAGTCTTAAATTGGACTCTAAATTTGTTTCATTGCCTGTCAGTTATTGTTGCAATAGTAATAATAATACTAAATATTAATACTATTTATGAGAAGAGAAGAAGAGATTGGATTTATACTCCGCCTTTCACTACCCAAAGGTGTCTCAGAGTGGCTTACAAACTCCCTTCCCTTCCCCTCCCCACAACAGACTGCCTGTGAAGTAGGTGGAGCTGAGAGAGCTCTTGACAGAAACTGCTCTTTTTCAAGAACAGCTCTTATCAGAACTACGGCTTGCCCAAGGTCATCCAGCCAGGTGCAAGTGGAGGAGTGGGGAATCAAACCCGGTTCTCCCAGATTAGAGTCCGCGCACTTAACCACTACACCAAACTGGCTCTCCACATTCTATTCATTCTAGAAATTTATAAGACTGTGCCTCGCCTGAAAACTCAGGGGCTATACATTTTATATTACATTAATATGTATTTTTATTTATTTGAAATATCAATCAGTCGGCCTTTCTCCTGAAAACTCTAGATTTGGAGGGGGGTCTACACAGAGAGTTTGAAAGAGGCTGTGGTCGTTCCACTCTAAAAAAACTAACTTTGGATCCTTTGGGTCCTACCAATTACTGCCCAGCCTCAAATCTTTCGTTTCTGGGCAAGGTTACTGAGAGAGTGGTTGCTGAGCTGCTCCAGCGTTTCCTGGGTAACATATTGGCTTCTGCCCGAGACATGGCCCAGAGATGCCTCTAGGTCTGTTGTTGTGGTTAGATCTCACAGCAACCTGTGACATGGTCAGCCATGACCTTTTGACTCTCTGTCTCACTGACATAGGAGTTTGTGGGGTAGTCTTGAAGCAGTTTACCTCACTTCTCCAAGGTTCTGATCTGCAGAGCGCAACGCTCTTCTTGGTGGCACTGGGAGAGACGGTATTGCCCAGGTGCCCCCTACTATGCAGGGTCCCTCAAGGGACGATCCTCTCCCCGATGTTATTTAACATCTGTATACACCCCCTCACCCAGCTGGTGTGGAGGTTTGGGCTGGGGTGCCATCGGGACACTGATGACACCAGCTTTATCTGTCTATGGGTGGCCAACCAGACGCTGCCCCAGAAAATTTGGCAGTGGGGCTCGAGGTTGTGGTGGGATGGCTAAAACACAGCCGGCTGAGACTAAAACCTTCTAAGATGGAGGTTCTGTGGCTGGCATGGGGGGAGCTGCCAGCTCTTGATGTTATGCCCTTGAGACCAACACCCACACTTAAGATCCTGGATGCCTCTCTGACAATGGAGGCCCAGGTCACAAACATTGCCAGACTGGCGTTTTTTCAACTGCACCAAGTAGCCCTGTACCTGTCTCATCCTGATCTAGCCACTGTAATCCATGCAATGGTCATCTCTAGGCTGGATTACTGTAACTTGTTCTGTGTGGACCTACATAAGAACATAAGAGAAGCCAATGTTGAATCAGGCCAATGGCCCATCTAGTCCAACACTCTGTCACACAGTGGCCAAAATATACCAGGTGCCATCAGGAGGTCCAGCAGTGGGGCCAGGACACCAGAAGCCCTCCCACTGCTGCCCCCTCCAGCACCAAGAATAGAGTGCATCACCTGCCCCAGACTGAGAGTTCCCATCTATACCCTGTGGCTAATAGCCACTGATGGACTTCTGCTCCATATGGTTATCTAATTCCCTCTTGAAACTGTCCATGCTTGTAGCTGCCACCACCTCCTGTGGCAGTGAATTCCATGTTAATCACTCTTTGGGTGAAGAAGTATTTCCTTTTATCTGTTCTAACCGACTGCTCAGCAATTTCATGGAGTGCCCACGAGTTCTTGTATTGTGAGAAAGGGAGAAAAGTACTTCTTTCTCAACCTGCTCAATCCCATTCATAATCTTATAAACCTCAATCATGTCACCCCTCAGCCGTCGTTTCTCCAAGCTAAAGAGCCCCAAGCATTTTAACCTTTCTTCATAGGGAAGGTGTTCCAACTCTTTTATCATTCTAGTTGCCCTTCTCTGCACTTTTTCCAATGCTATAATATCCTTTTTGAGATGTGCTGACTAGAACTGTACACAGTATTCCAAATGAGGTCGCACCAATGATTTATACAGGGGCATGATGATACTGGCTGATTTGTTTTCAATTCCCTTCCTAATAATACCCAGCATAGCATTGGCCTTCTTTATTGCAGCTACACACTGTCTAGACATTTTCATTGAGTTATCTACTACGACTCCAAGATCTCTCTCTTGGTCTGTCTCTGCCAGATCAGACCCCATCAACGTGTATTTATATTTAGGATTTTTGGCTCCAATGTGCATCACTTTGCACTTGGCCGCATTAAACCCCATTTGCCACGTTGACGCCCACTCACCCATCCTCAACAGATCCCTTTGGAGTGCCTCACACTCCTCCCTGGTTTTCACCACCCAGAACAACTTCATGTCATCTGCAAATTTAGCCACTTCACTGTCTACTCCCAATTCCAAATCATTAATAAACAAGTTAAAAAGCATCGGACCAAGTACTGATCTCTGTGGTACCCCACTGCTTACCACCCTCCACTGAGAAAGTTTCCCATTTATACTCACTCTCTGTTTTCTATTTATAAGCCAGTTTTTGATCCACAAGAGGACTTGTCCTTTTATCCCATGACTACCCTTGAGGCTGACCCAGAAACTCCAACTGGTACAGAGTGCAGCAGCCCGGGTCCTTACAGGGACACCATCCACAGCACATATCCATTCTGGGCTGTTCGAGCTGCCCTGGCTTCTGATGGAGTACCGGATCAGGTTCAGGGTTCTGGTATTGACCTTCAAGGCCCTTAGTGGTCAGGGACCTATGTACCAGGTATACCCTGAGAAGAGTGTTGCGCTCTGCTGATGAGAATCTACTGGTGGTTCCAGGCCCAAGAGACATCCAGCTGTCTTCAACCAGAGCCAGGGCTTTTTCTGCCCTGGTAGAACTCTCTGGCAAATACCATCCATGTCCTGCGGGACTTGTTACAGTCAAGCATTCAGTTGAGGACAGCGACGGCTTCATCCTTGGCACTCCCCCCCCCCCCCGTCCTGTGAGGTAGCAGCATTACTGGCTTTTCTTGCACCATCTCCAGTTACATTTCTCTGTTACTGGTTTTAACTTGTTTTTAATTGATGTTTTGTGACTATGTTGTACACTGCTCTGAGCCCGGCTTGCCGGGGGTGGGCGGTTGGAAAAAAATAAAAATAAATAAATTTTTAAAACTCAGGAGCCATCACTTTTGCATTGCGGTTGTTCTAATTCATAATTATGATGATTACAATGTATTTCAGATCATCCAGCACTCTGTGGCAGTCCCCAGCCGCTAGTCTTCCGTGATAGACTGCCTTTGAACGTGGAGGTACAACACGCCCTCCCTTCCCCTCACACAGGTTCATAGGGAAGGAAACAGATAGCAAAGGACCAAATTAACTGTCAAAATGTCTCTTATTAAATATCAAAAATGACTTTGTTCAGGTTTGGAACCAATCGGACGTCTTTCAGCGTGGATCTGTGACTGGTGAAGTTCTGACTGCGCATTCCCTGAAGCTGGAAAATCTCACTGTCTCCTACAATGACTTTATTAAAGGATGGGAAATTGGGGGCAGGGGGTGAAGGGGGCTGTATCAACTAGTTTTGGGGCAGGGGCTGCCCCTGCAGCTGTCCTTTGGCCTTCCTATTCTATGAATAAAGCAGTTATTCTATGAATAAATGATCTTTTGACCCACCGTCTCGCTTCGTAGGAGTCTGTGGGGTAGTCTTGAAGCTCTGCTGACTTGAAAATCTGCTGACACCTGCCGGACAAGGGGACAAAGAGAGCGAAGCCTCTTTGGGGGCAACTGTGAGCTTAGAGCACCCTCCTGTGGTCAGGAAATGGCATGGCGATCAAGACGTTTTGCAAGGAAAAGCCTTAAACACACTTACCAGGCAGAATAAAGTTTGAGTCCGGGGGCACCTTTAAGACCAACAGGGTGCATGCACATGGAAGCTTCTACCCAGAATTAAACTTTGTTGGTCTTAAAGGTGTCCTTGGACTCAAAACTTTTTTCTGTTGCATCAGACCAGCACAGTGACCCACTTGAATTTACCTGGCAGTAAGCTTCATGGAGCACAACAGGGCTTACTTATGAGTAAGGACTGGGCTATAAATATATTGCAGATATACCAGGTATACCCTGAGAAGAGTGTTGCGCTCTGCTGATGAGAATCTACTGGTGGTTCCAGGCCCAAGAGACATCCAGCTGTCTTCAACCAGAGCCAGGGCTTTTTCTGCCCTGGTAGAACTCTCTGGCAAGAACATAAGAGAAACCAATGTTGAATCAGGCCAATGGCCCATCTAGTCCAACACGCTGTCACACAGTGGCCAAAACATACTACGTGCCATCAGGCGGTGCAGCAGTGGGGCCAGGACACCAGAAGCCCTCCCACTGCTGCCCCCTCCAGCACCAAGAATAGAGTGCATCACCTGCCCCAGACTGAGAATTCCCATCTATACCCTGTGGCTAATAGCCACTGATGGACTTCTGCTCCATATGTTCATCTAATTCCCTCTTGAAACTGTCCATGCTTGTAGCTGCCACCACCTCCTGTGGCAGTGAGTTCCATGTGTTAATCACTCTTTGGGTGAAGAAGTGATTTCTTTTATCTGTTCTAACCCGACTGCTCAGCAATTTCTTGGAGCGCCCACGAGTTCTTGTATTGTGAGACAAGTGTTTCTCCAGCCACTGCTGAAAGACAGTGAGGGGGAGCTTTAGTTTTTCTTGTTTCTTGTTACTGTTATATTATGTTCTTATCGTGTTAAAAAAATAAAATTAAAAATAGTTTTAAAAAAGAAAAGAGCAAGAGTGCAGTAGCACCTTAAATATGAACAAAATCTGTGGCAGGGGAGGAGCTTTCGTGGGTTCACGCGGTGGCTTCATCACCTGCCACAAACTGTGTTAGTCTTGAAGGTGCTGCTGGACTCCGGCTCTTTTCTCCTGGATACATTTGATTGGGCAGCTGCAATCAGAACAGTTCTGTGGATCTCTGATCTCTGTGTCTCAAAAAGGACACCACGGAGCTAGGCAAGGTGCATGTCAATGGGGATGAAATCCAAGCTCAGGACATAACACAAACAATCAAGGGCAGGCCTGTAGCTACCTTGGGGCCCACACAGCCCCGCCCCCTAGTGGTTTTTACGGGCCTCCCTCCCTGAGCCTTGGCTCCCCCTCCCCTGATTGGCTGTCGACCTGTGGGCGGGGAGCCGAGGGTGGCACAAGCGGTAGCAGAGGCGGCCAGGTTGAGAGATGCTTGCCGCCTAGCCAGCCAGCAGCAGGTAAGCCCAGCCAGGCAAGGCAAGGAGGCAAGCAGGCGACTCGTCTGGCCCTGGCCAGGCATTCCCAGCTGTGCTCCTGCGCACCAGTGTGCCCACATGCTGCACCTTCGTGGCCAGCCCAGCCACCACATGCCTCGACTCTCCCGGCTCCAGGAGGGAGTTGAGGGTGGAGGTCAGGCTGCCCCTGGTGTGGCAACACAAAATGGGGCACTGGGGTTCCTTGGAGAGGGAGGGAGCCAGACGTTCCACAGGGAAGGGCTGCCCTTGCTGGGGGGGAGGGAAGCTGCCCCCCCAATTTAATTAGTTGGCGGGGCCCCTAAGGCCCCCTCACAAAATATTCCCTAGCTATGGGGCTGATCAAGGGGTAGGAGCACCTTCCCTGCAAGGACAGGTTAAATATTGGGGGGCTTTTTAGAGAAAAGATGAGTAAGTGGGAGGGTGTGTGTGATGTTGAGAACTGTTGAGCCACTTCTGACTTATTGATTGATTGATTGATTGATTGATTTCTATCCCGCCCATTCCGGCCTAAGCTGGCTCAAGGTGGCTTATAGTGACCCTATGAATTAATGGCCTCTAAAACGTCCTGTCCATACCAATGTTCCCTCTAAGCTGTGGAGTCTTGTGAGCAAAACTTCTACTCTGTGAGCTACTTGCATTAAAGTTATGAGCAAGAGATTTGGCTACTGCATAAATTAGTTTGCTTTGGAGCCATCCTTCCTGAGCTAAGACAAGAACGTGAGCCGGAGGCTAAAAAACTGTGAGCTAGCTCACACTAACTCAGCTTAGAGGGAACACTGGTCCATACCAGGGGGTGTGATAGGGTTTATAAAACTATGCATAGGACGGAGAATGCAGATAAAGAGCACTTTTTCTTCCTTGCCCAAATTGATTTCATATACTGTGGTCATATACAACTAAAGTTGCCAGCTGGCCTCGAGAAACATGTCCTGCTCTGTATATAGAGGTTTAACGGGATGTTATTTGCCCGGTGGTGTGCTTTACCTCCATGACATGGAAAGCTTCAGCTGCACATAGCTGCACATTAAGCCTCAATGGGACAAGCTTCTCCAGGCCTGTTGGCAACTGTATGTGATGGAGTTAACATATGGAAGTCAGGGGCACAAGATGCTGTGATGGTCACCCGCTTGGATGGTTTTAAAAGGACAAACTTATGGAGAAAGGAGAGGTCTATGAGTGGTGACTGCTTACTGATGGAACTTCCATATATAGATGCAATGTACCTGGCTATCAGCTGCAGGAGGGATAACAATGCTCTAGAGCAGGGGTGTCAAACAAGCCCGGGGGCCAGATCCAGCCCTTCCCGGACTCTTATATGGCCCGCGAGCAACTGATGCAAGGGAGGAAGTACTGGTGGGGAGTGGGCGGAGCCACTCCATTGTGGCCTCAGCACAGCAGAACAACCTTGTCTGAGGCAGTCAAGCAATGTGGAAGTGTCTGCCCAGTGCTGCACTGCTGCCCCTCCAGTCTGCCTATGTTGGTTTTCCTCTGCACCCTCCTCCCAGCCCATGGGGCCTTGTAGTGAGGGTACACCAACTCAGAGCTTAGCGACTGCTGTCCTTTATACAGTTTCTATCTCCAGTGCCTGGAATTACATTTTATGGCACTCATGGCCCAGCCTGACAAAGTGACATTTATGTCAGATCTGGCCCTTGTAACAATTCAGTTTGACACCTCTGGATTAGA